>OZ026519.1:81716733-83096733 GCA_964019695.1 Loripinus fragilis
TGTTAGTGTTGCGACTTTTTCTCACGTGCCGTGGGTTGGTCTGCAGTGTATGATTTTGGTATTTTATGGCCATATTCTCTTATTTTTTTCTTCAAAATTATGCTCTTTTCGATTGCCTTGAGCTCAAAGATAACTACTTTATTAGCTACAATAGAAGTAGAATCACCGCCCTAGACAGCACCTGAAACCACAAGAGGGGGAGGCTTAAATCAGATTTACTGGCCAAATCCACACCCCCGCTTATGTTGTTACACAACAGAATATAACTATATTGAATATTTGATGGAAAAGTGTCAAAGATTCAGACGCTCAGGCTGATCTGAGTATTTACTGGGATCAAATCAACCAAAGTAAGGAAGATCAGGAATCGATACAATCAAATATTACACCTGACCCAGGACACCATATGGGAAAGGAAAACATCACATACAAGAGAGCCAAGAGGTCCGCCCTTTCCTGCCAGGCTGCAAGGAACAGACAAGAAAGTATAACAAACACGAAACATATATAACAAAAATAATCCACAAAAAGAAGCATCGCCTTGGAACAGTCAGTAAAAAAATACTTGAGGGCTTAACCATGTTTGAGGGTATCAACCTCACCCTTATTTCTGATGTGTATCAAGACAGATAAAGGTTTGGTTCGCATAGAAGATCCATAACTTATCGATGCATAATATCCTAGCATGTGCACATCAAAATATAAAAAGGAGATAAAACAAAGTAAAGAAATCAACAGTATTTTCAACTGAATACTGGAATAAAAGAAATTCAACATTTAACCCAGTGGGCCTGGCCACGGACATAACATCTGGCCCGAACGTTCTCATGTTATTTTCTAGAGATATGCATTGTAAAAATATCAGTACTCTTAGATTAGCAAACACATTTGTTAACAATAAGAGAAAAACAACTAAAAGGCTGGCGCTAATTTAGAGAATAGTAGTAGGAGAAAAAGGGCGTATAAAGATGTTTACCATTGCAATTTGTTTCTCCATGTAAATACAATTTCTCAAATTTGCCCAGAAAACAAAAGAAATATTTAAGTCCATATATATTAAAAGATGACCTGACGAAGTAACAAACTCGTTTTAAGGATTATCAACACATTTATACATGCACTGGTGTGTCAAAAGGCGACGCAGAAGTAGGTAGTGTTGGTGTATCAGACAATCACTGCAATATAGGGTGTATTGCTGATGGTTCTTTTTCTAAAGCAAAAATAGTAGATCTAGCTCAAGACTTTATAAGAGCATTTTATAAAAAATATTTTCTCTGATTCAGTCTCAGTATTGAAAGCTATAAGACCATAGATCCAGAACATTTTAGAAAAATGTAGTCAGCTTAAGAATAAAAAAGATCTTCAGAGAAAGAAACAGACATAAGGAAGAAGACAAAAAGCAGTACTGGATACAATCAAATACGACATCTGACCCGTGACACCATATTGGAAAGTCACATAAACACAAGAAAACGTCGCATACAACAGAACCAAATGATGAGACCTTTTCCAAGCAGGTGATCACAAGGCTACAAGGAATAGACAAGACAGCATGGCATATTAATTTAAACACAAGTAACAAAAATGATCCACAAAAGAATCACTGCCTTGGTACGGTCAGCAAAAGATTTTACTGGAGGGCTTAAATATGTTTGACGACGCCAACCTCACCCTTATTTCTGATGTGGATAAATACAAAGATATTTGATTCTCATGAAAGATCCCCAACTTTTCTATGTATAATCCCCTATTAAGTACAAATTGAGATATAAAAGGGAGATGAAACAAAGATAAGGACGCAACATTATATACAACTTACTTTTTTTTAGAAATTATAACCTGTGAGCCCTCGAAACATACGATGGACCATTCCAAAATATTGTATCAAACCAGAAGGAAAAATCCATTACTGAATAAAGGATTTCCTTATTACATGTATGCATTATGTTTTCTTCTATTTTTTAGCTTCTTGGAATTGTCCTTGCTTGTTGTGTGTGCCGAAGAGACAAAGACAACGACATCTATTAGCGGAATGTCTCCAAGCATAACAAGTTTAGACTTTTATAACTAAGAGAGACGAATTGCAATAACTTTATTAATGAGCCGGGACATGTGATTTCCAACAATGTGGCATTTTGTCATGAATAGACTGAGACGAGCCTGTGCAGCCTCCCCTTAAGCTTAGAAACTCCAAATGCTATTCGGTCAGTAGCTTAACAATCATAGAATATTCAAGCGACTAGCAAACACTCTGATCAGACTGCGCGTATGCGCAGGCTGATCTGAGCCTTTGCTGGTCACACATACCACATTATAGGTAATCTCATGTCCCAGCTCAAAATTTTGACGGATTAAGCCATTTATGCCAGGCTTATCAATAGGAAGATTTTTTTAACTTTGTAGTATTTTTTCATTTTTATTATACTTTTGCTTGAAATCATTGTTTGGAACAGAACAGAAGAGAACAAGGCCCTGAGGTTATAAAACTGATTTAGTGTTCAACTGAACTGAGCACGGATTTTTTCCTGCTAATGAATGATAAAATGCCATCAATTGTTGGTATTATAACATTTATTAGCATGATAAATACAACATCTGAGAATATGAAGGCCAAAATTTTTTTTTCAGCAATTAGCTTTTATGATCAATTGAATTTTCATGCTCAGTCATTTGATCACGAAAAAGTTTTATAACCTAGGGGCCTGGACAGACGCCAAATTTGGTGGCATCTGGACAGGGATCTGCACTATGTGCATAAGTCAAAAATTTAGTTCTAGCAATAACATATAAATTTACTTAAAGAAAAAAGGTTTCTAATATGTAGCCTTTAAATCCCAGTCACTTATATTTCACCCTTAAATCCCAGTTTTAGAAAATAAACTTGAGGTTTAAGGGGCGATTAAATCCAATGATTTGATAATGCACACGTTTAATAAAGTTGAGGCTTTTAAAGGGGGCATTGCTATCCCTCACTTAAATATCAGAATACAGTTTCCCTTCCTAAAACATATCCACACTCCAATAATATTTATACCACTAAGTGTGAATAGAAAAAAAAACGAAAATCTTCAATTACATGCAATTGGTATCCATAAAAGGGCAATTTACCTTCAACAGAATTACCAAAAACTTGTCTTAAGCGGCCGCTCAAAGGTTTTCAAGACTGATTATTGCTTAATGCATGTCAAAGATATTGCAGAATGCTCCACTTAATGCAGGTCAGAAGTAGTGCAGAATAATCTCCACTGCAGCATCTGCAATACTTTTGACTTGCATTAAGCGATAATTGGTCTTCAAGACCTCTGTTTTTTCTATTTTGAGTGACCGCTTAAGACGGGTTTTACTGTATGCAGTTGAAATCCAGAAGCGTTTTACTAAAACTTATATAAATGAGCTAATAGCTTATCTTCTTAAAATCCATAATTAGCTATAAGCTCATTTTTTTTACTTTTCCTACGACTGTAACAGCAAAATTTCCATTTTGCTCTTACAATGGCGGCAAAAATACAAGCTTAAAAACGCTAATAGCCAATCTTATTAAAATACATAAACAATTTTAGAAGATTAGCTATTAGTTCAATATTTTGTACTTTTCCTGCTATTGTAACAATCGCAAGAAAAGTACACGTAACAGCAAAATAGCTATTTTGTTGTTACAATAGCAGGAATAGTACACGTAGGAGCAAAACATCTATTTTGTTGTTACAATCGCAGGAAAAGAAACATGTAACAGCAAATCGCAGGAATTGTACAAGTAACATCTAGAGTCACAGCTTGACGTAGGTGTTTTCTTTGCTTTCTATTATCGTTTGCTTGGTTTGATGAAGCCTTACATTGACATTTTATAACTATTTAAGCTGTGTTCTTAAAAACAGATTGTTACTTATTTTAACCGCTTGCATGATGTCGTTGTCGTATTTTACCCTTTTCATTCTGGTGGACTTTCCCGTGCATGTTAATAGAATAAGTATGGAACTGTTCATTCTGTATTTTAATATGTCACAAATAGAAAGTTCTAAATTATGATGTTTTATCATTGTTAACAGTGAAGACCCTGATGAAATGCCACATTATGTGGCATTTCATCTGAGTCTTTACTGTTTACCAATGTGCCTGTTTACTGATATCCAGAATGAAAAGGGTAAAACAATTGGATGTTACCACAGTTAACATGTGCGGACCCAGAAAATTGTGTCAGAGGGGGTCCAACTTTGACATTTTTTTTTCTTTTTTAGTTGATGAGGGGTGGGAGGATCCAAATACCACTATAAGCGGGCAATCATCCACCCGCCAGCAAAACGCCATCTAAATGGCGTTTCGCTGGCGTGCAGATGATGGCCAAACATTAAATGCTGGCTCGGTAGCTTCGTAATTTTTTCAGGGGATATGGACCAGAATTGCTAAGAAACGGTATATTTTTGTGATTATTCGGGGGGGGGGGCGCCAACCGGTCTTCCTCTGGATCCGCACATGATTAATAAAAAAAGATGTATATTAATACAGATGAAAGTTAATTTAACATGTTCAGGAAACAAATGATTTATTTAATGTTTAATTTATAGTTGTATAGAGGATAAAAGACTGTTAAATTTTCCAATAAATTAGTTTAACATATTATATTGCCAAATTTTATACAGCAATGGGGTTGGGTCACAAGTTCTCACAACCTTAGTTACGACCCTTCCCCTACAAATTAAACATACATAAAAGCTAATAAACATGGCTAAACATGTACAAATACATATGAATACATATACAACTACATATGAATACTAAACAAATCGTAAATTATTTAAGTTAGAGCAAAATAAACGAAGAAATACATGGTGAATAAATAGATAAATAAATAAATAAATAAATAAATAAATAAATAAATAAATAAGATAAATAAATAAATAAATAAAAAAAAATAAAAAAATAAAAAAATAAATAAATAGCAGTTCTTTGATAGGTAATTGAATATAAGATGAAAAAATAATAATAATAATAAAAAAAAAAAAAATATATATATATATATATATATATATATATATATATATATATATATATATATATATATATATATATATATATATATATATATATATATATATATATATATATATAGTATTAAAAAAGTCCAATAGAATGCACAAATTTTTATTTTATATGGCTAACCGGTTTCATGTTAAAAAACAATTTTCAAAGCCCTTAAACGTTGCGTTTCTTTGTTGAAAGTAAAATGGCGCTACGTTGTCAAGAGCGACGACGTAACGTAACGTCATTTACTTCCTTCCGCTTTGTACTAAAGAGCGTGATGAATAATAGCTTTGAAAACGTCATAAATACAATGTACGCACTTGGCAGCATACAGAATTAATTAATATAAAGAGTTAAGTTTAGGCAAAAATGTTCGAATGAAATACTTCTCCTTTTCTTTTCGTTTCATTATGCTTTCTGTTTTCATTAGATAGAAAGGGAAAACAAAGTATTTTGGGTCCTGATCAGAGCAGTCTGCAATGTGTCCACTTACTGGTATTTTTCGTAATTCCGCATGCCTTATATGTTGATTATGGAGTGTTATGCGATTTCTCAAATTTACTGTTTCGCCAATGTATTGTTCATCGCAGCCTCTGCACTGTATCATATAGATTACATATTTTGACTTACATGACATATCATCTTTCACTTTAAATAATTTTCCCTTAAAATTCGCTAAGGACCCTTCTGTTATGTATTTGCATAGGCCACATCGGGGCTCATTACATTTTGAAACTTTGTAATCCTCCTTTGGTTTATTGGTAAACCTGGCTTTGGTTAACAAGCATTTTAAGTTCGGAGGCTGTCTTTTACTTTTGAGGAAAACCTTTCCTCTAAAGATTTCATGCAGTTCATGATTTCTCTGCAAAATTGATTTAAATTGTTTAATGTTGGGATAAATTTCTGGATTATTAGGGTTAAACGTGGTTACATATGGTATCATATCTGACTCCTCTGATTTTTTATGGTTGCTTAACAATGTACGCCTATCTAGAAAATGTACTTTTGCAATAGCATCTTCGATAAGTTTTAACCGGTATTTACGTTTTGTTAAATATATTTTCAATTCGTTTAAACGGCTATTTAATGTTGTTTCCTCAGATACAATCATTTTGAGCCTTCTGGCTAAATTATAGGGGATACTGTTTCGAGTGTGTTTTGGGTGGCAGGATGTATATAAGAGGTATTGTTTTGAGTCTGTGGGTTTGTAGAAGATATCTGTTTGTATTTTTCCCCTATTATATATATAACTGCTTTTATGAACCCCTTCAGTTTGAAATGTTAAATAGTCAGGTCATCTGGTACAGGTTTCTAAGTATGTTTCGAAAAAGAGTCATAGAAGGTTATTAAAAGCGTTTTGAGGTATGTATATACCTATGCACAGCCCTGAACAAGACCACATTAACTTCAGTATTCCAGTTTTCATTGCCATTTAGGATCACATTGATATTTAGAGGATGAAAGCCTCTAACTGTATCATTAAAAACCTGTCTTTCAACAGTATATTTTCTGCACTGAAAGAAGTAGTGGTAGGCATCCTCTACCACGTCACACAATTCACAAAAAGTATTATTACGAATATGGTTTCTAAAAAGATCACCGTTAAGACCACTGCATTTATTTTGCAGCCTTGCATGTAGGACAGACATATATCTATTTCCAACAGTAAAGTAGGGAGGAACATGTGCTATGCTAAGTTTTGAGATTATATGCTTTTTCAAAGTTGGCAATGTTGATATATCTTTTAAGTTATCATCAAGAGAATTCCATAGCCTAATGGATTAAATTACACAAGGTGGCTGCTCTCACAATGGCTATTCCCTATGCAATCCTGAGAATAAGAGGCTATATTGTCCACAGAAGAAAACAAAGACGTCTGTGGTCATTTATTCATTGTGTCACCACTGAGTCCGGATTTATCTCTTTTCTTTAAACAAAAAAAAATAAAATAAAAACACACCGTAAATCTAAAGAAGCCACCTAATTAGGATCTACGCTGTTTACCAAGTACACTCTGATTTTAAATATGATTTTACAATTGGAATGCTGAAGGTTTACAAAATTGAATTGGGGCAATGAAGGCTAGGTCAGTTCTCGCCAGAGCCTCACAACATACACAAAGTATATAAGCCCTCTAGCTTTCTGGATAATTCTGCGAGAACGTTTAATTCGAATGGTTTGCAAACAGTTATATGTAATAAGTGCCAAAATCTGGTGGGCTGGCCCAGATAATCCGTCTGCGGCGGCAAAATCATAAAATAAAGAGCATGCAAACATCAGTGAAAATGAGTCTAACGGATTTACATGGAAAAAATTAACCTTACAGAGACGAAAAGAAAAGCTGTCGATGAATTACATGTATCCAAAGGTGAATGTGACTGAAATGGAATGCGTGGAAAGGATTCTGCATGACGTCACAGTGAAAATAACAAGAATTCCCGCCCATCTACTTCATTGGTCTTTTTATTTATATGTTTGACTGCGGAAGAAAATATATGCCAGCTCATCTCGCACACCAAAAATAGTGAGTAAGATCAGGCAATACCACAACAAATCCATGGCTCCGCGAGGAAGAGCCACACAATTAACCTAGATTTCCGCTGTTTTTACCTCTCACATTCACCGCTCCAACCAGCGGAAAAAATAAAAACGAACAGCCGCACGCTGGTCGCAAGTCGATCTATCGTCATTGTAATGTTAAAACGACGTCACCATGTCACATATACATGTATCTCGCATCTCAGCATATTAAGGCTTTTCTTGAAGCCTTTTTTATGCTTTCCAAATTATAAATTAAGATGTTTAGTGGTTAACAAGAAAAAAAATCCATATTTGGCGTGATGATGGAATAGAAAAATCCGTCCCTTGCGATCAACGTTTGTCATCACTCGGAAAGCCCCGTGATGCCAATCGGTGATCCTCGGGACGGATTTTTCTATCCCATCCTCATACATGCATAGTTTCACAATGGTACGAGGCCTAAAATTTGATATTTGCTTTCATCTGCTTCTCTTCATTGTATGCCCAAATAGCCAAAGGTCTGACGAGACCGCTTTGGGCTTAACTTTAATCTTTTGAAAATAGTCATGCGGGGATCCAGAAAGTTTTGCTAGAGAGGGTCCAGCTCCGAAGTTCTTTTTTTTTTGTTTATTTTTTGATAATGAGGGAGAGAGGACCAAATACCACTGAAATTTAGCCATCATCGGCCCACCAGCGAATTGCGTTTCGCTGGCGGGCCGATGATGGCCCAACACTTAATGCTGGCTTGGTAGCTCTGTGATTATTCAGGAGATAGGGACCAGCTTTGCAAAGAAACTCTATATTTTTGTAGTTTTTCAGGAGAAGGAAAGGGGGGGTGGTCCGGACGTTTTTCAATGGATATTGGCCATGTTACACGTGTTTGATTATTGATATAAAACATCGAGCTTGGATATATTAACTGTGATTTATATAAAATAAATTATAGAATGCAAATTGAATTATAATCAGTTATTGTTATTTTGTTGTCATAAGAACACACACACACACACACACACACACACACACACACACACACACAGAGTCTCGTGTGTGTGAGGCTACATGTACATACATATAAGACAACGCATTGCAGAGGGTTTATTTTTTATTATATATGTCTGTCTTTTTGAAATTGTTTGGAAATAACACCTGTGGCCCTTTGTCTGTATATCTCGTTCCACAATGACTGTTTATGACTGAAATAAAATAAACATCATAAGAAATATGTATAAGTTAGGGATCTTCCATGCAAACCATTCATCCACATAAGAATTAAGGGTGAGGTTGGTACCGTGAAACTAGTTTACGCCCACCAGTAATTTTCTTACCGGCAGTTCCAAGACGGTACTTCTTTTGTGGATCTTTTTGAAATGTACCTCGTCTTTGTCATATTATCTTTTCTGTGTCTCACCTACAGGGCTGACCTCTTGATTGTCCTGTGTGTGACGTTGTCTTGTGTTTGTCACTTTCCCATACGGTATCCTGGGTCAGGTGTGGTACTTGATTTTATTGATTTCTGATCTTTGCAACCTTGCTTACTTTGAAAGTATCGATTCCTGCTCTATCTTTGCCTTCTTCCTTACTTTCATTTAACTTTAATGTGCTGATTATCTTTGAAATAAACGATTTCAATCATTTGTTTATTTACCCGTTGTGTTCAGGAAACCCCTAAACGAGTAATTATGCAAACAGTGAAGACTCAGATGAAATGCAGCATAATGTTGTATTTCATCAGGTCTACACTGTTTTTAAAGGTAAAAAAGATCTTCAGTCAAAGAATACAATATTTTTTGAAAATTGTCAGGTGACATCCATAAATATGTACAATGGAATATCCCAAGTTTTCCCTGATCTTTGCACCCTTACTTACTTTTATTGTATCAGAGCAGAAGGAAGAATCCATTAGTATACAAAGGATTAATATCACATAGAAGAATGCAGTAGCGGATCCAGAGCGGGTTCAGGGTGTTCCCGTCCCCCCCCCCTTTTAAATATCCAATGAAAAATGGTCTCGGTGCGACCAAATTATTTCATTTTCATGGGATATTTTAAAAATGAGAGAAAATTGGCAAAGTGAACCCTCACACTTTTATAATATGACCCCCTTTCCAGAATTCCTGGATCTGCCTCTGAGAATATCTGGTCCAACAAAATGGCAGTCAAATAATAAAGGAATATTTTAAAAACATCAGTAGACGACAAAAACATGCAAAAATACTCATAATGCAAATACAAGTTTATGAAGAAGGTATATATCTATAAACCTCTTGCATGGCCTCACAAATAAAAAAAACTCTCAGTCTTGAATGGAAAGCATGTCACAACTTCGGGATGGCAAAATTCTGCTCTTTACCTTTATTTTACATGGAAACCGCATATATTATTCTCTGATTAAAAAATAGATATTTCTTAAAAACGTCAATTCTAATAGCTGTGTTCCTAGTTTTATCATTGAGCAATCAAATGATGAATTTTATTTCATATTGAACTGTTATTTAACAAACGTATAAGAGAATGAAATCAATGTCAAGGGGACCAAAACACTATAGCCAGTCATTTCAAAAGAAATTAACGACAATAATAAATTTCATGTTCTCACTAGACATATATTACAAATTAAAAGGTCAAGACTCATTTGACATATCCAAGTTGGAACAATGGTCATTAATGTCTTATAATACGTATTTCCCATGTACATATTTTTTGGCCCATTCAACATCAAACTTGAACTTTAATTTTACTGCAATCCCAAATGATTATCCACATAGTCATATATGTAATCCTGGATGAAATCAATAATATTGTAAAGTTTTTATTACCTGTCGAATCAAGGTAAGGGCGTCCTGTAGCCTCTGGGACAAACGTGTCTTCAGATCTGGAAATAATCATACAACACAACTTTAAATAATACACGAAATAAATATATGGGAGTGCAGTGGCTCAGTGGTAGAGTGCTTGACTCGAGACCGAAGGGCCGCGGGTTCGAGCCTCACCGTCGTCACTGTGTTGTGGTCCTTGAGCAAGACACATTTATCCTAGCTTAGTACTGGTTCAACCCAGGAAGACCCGTCCCTATATAACTGAAAGATTGTTGATGGGACGTTAAGAATCAAATCAAGCAAAAAACGAAATAAATATACATAATGTCTATATAATATAATACTAGTTTAATACAGAAAAAATACTTTACCAAGACTTTCAAAAAAGAGATGAATAAGCTGCTTTAAATGCAATCTAATATATTAGTGCCTTAATCGTAGCAATAGTACAAAATATAATAACTGTGCAATTGTGCTTTAGTTTCATGGTTTGTACATTTCAGACGGTTATACATTGTACACATTTAAGAACACATGTTACCAAGCACTTCCCACATTGAAATATGTTAAGATCTGTCTTAAGCGACCACTCAAAAATACACAAAACAAAGGTCTTAAAGACAAATGGTAGCTAAATGAAGGTCGAAAGTAATGCAGAATGTTCCCCTTGAAACATTCTGCAATACTCTTGAACTGCATAAAGCGATAATTGGTCTTGAAAACCAATTTTTGGTATTCCTTTTGAGTGGCCGCTTAAGAAGGTTTTACTGTTTGTAAAATCCTTTGCATACAGTTTTTTTTTTGCATGGACTTCCCATGAGTCTGTATGATGCATTTTGACATTTCCTCGAAATAGTTGGTTGGTTTCGTATTCAACCCCATTTTCATTTTAATGGATTATCCAATACATATTGATACAACAAGCGTGGGATTTTCCGTTTTGTATTATTGCTTGTGATGCATTTCTGTTATTGAAAATTGTTTGTTTTGCCTTAAACCCCCACTCCACTAGACGGCGATTCCGCTACGATTCGAAATTTTGGTCAAAATGACACGAATCGTAACAGATACGGCAAGAGCGCAGTAGAAGCGCCAAGGTCGTGGCAAGGTCGCAGCAACATCGCCATCAGCGTAGACTAAGCGTAACAAGATCTTTATTGTTGTAGTGGGATCGTAGCAGGAGCGTAACGGAAGCGTAGTAGAAGCGTATTGGAAGCGTACTGGAAGCGTCAAGTCCCCAAATCGTGTGGCAGTCTACGCTTCCGCGGCGATTTGGAATAATTTTAGAGAAAATCCTAGATCGCCATGAGCGTAGCGGAATCGCCGTCCAGTGGAATGAGGGGGGGGGGGGGGTTTATGCGACATTTCAGCTTTGTCTGCACGGTTTGCCTAATTACCTGAGGCTGAAAAGCGTAAACCTTAACGCCAAATCACAACAAATGTCGTCTGCTTTTCTCGTCTGCCGAAGTGTTTAAGTTAAGAAGCCTCTATGACAAACAGTGTGGACCCAGATCAGACTGCTCCTATAGGAGCTGGGTCCATGGGTCTGACTGCTCCTATAGAAGCAGTTCGATCTTGGTCCATGCTGTTTATTTCTACACTTCAATTCGTCAGTAATGTTAGGCAATCATTTGTAGCAGACTACCACAGCAAACGACTTTTTCAGATGCATTTCTTCATGGCGCTTTACTCAAATTAGGAGATACAGCTGCCATACAAAAATAACAATTTGCCATAGATACTGATGGGCAGTTTGGGATATTTAAAAGACGCAAAGACAATGGCCATACTTCTTGCTAAATGTATATTTCAAAATAGGTTTCCTTTATCTCAGTATGTTGTTGGTATACATTGGAATTGCCTAATTGAGGCAATTCCAATGTGCACTTTAACACATGTCAATTCAATAAATGATTTTAACCATATTAAGCTTTTTTTAAAAAACAGATTCTCAACCACATTCATTGTTTCAGTGAAATCAGCATCTAGAAATGAACAAGTTTTCATGTAGTTGTAGTAGCATACACCTGGGTGACATTAATAGATTAAATATTTATGCTTCTGACAGCTTAATTTGAGATGTTTCATTGGTATATTGCTAAATTGTGTGGTTGTAAGGGTTAACTGTGACTCACTTCTAAGAGCGTAGTTCATAGCAACTTTGGCCTGATGGTTCATGAACGTGTGTGTGTCTCCATTAGTCACTGCAGCAGCAAACTGACTTTCCAAGAGCGTAGTTCATATCAATCTTATTATTACAACAATCATACATATTATTACAACTTATTAGGCAATAAATTATTATAACTGTGACTTACTTCCAAGAGCGTAGTTCATAGCAACCTTAGCTTGCTGGTTCACGAATGTTTGTGTGTCTCCGTTAGTAACTGCAGTAGCAAACTTGCTGATATAGTCCTTCATTGGTTGTGGCAGCTTGCTGAAGCCACCTTTAATCACTGCGTGCTTGAGTTCCTGTTTGGAGCCAACAATCTGGTTCTCCGTCTCTGTCATCCACTTCTGATACTCGTCAACGAGTTCACTGCTAACAAATGCTCTCGCTGAAGCAAGGTCTCTGTCAAAGAGATATGACATTAAATGGTTAGTTCCTGTTTGGAGCCAACAATCTGGTTCTCGGTCTCTGTCATCCACTTCTGATACTCGTCAACGAGTTCACTATTAACAAATGCTCTCGCTGAAGCAAGGTCTCTGTCAAAGAGATATGACATTAAATGGTTAGTTCCTGTTTGGAGCCAACAATCTGGTTCTCGGTCTCTGTCATCCACTTCTGATACTCGTCAACGAGTTCACTGTTAACAAATGCTCTCGCTGAAGCAAGGTCTCTGTCAAAGAGATATGACATTAAATGGTTAGTTCCTGTTTGGAGCCAACAATCTGGTTCTCGGTCTCTGTCATCCACTTCTGATACTCGTCAACGAGTTCACTATTAACAAATGCTCTCGCTGAAGCAAGGTCTCTGTCAAAGAGATACGACATTAAATGGTTAGTTCCTGTTTGGAGCCGACAATCTGGTTCTCGGTCTCTGTCATCCACTTCTGGTATCCATCAACGAGTTCACTATTAACAAATGCTCTCGCTGAAGCAAGGTCTCTGTCAAAGAAATATGACACTAAATGGTTAGTTCCTGTTTGGAGCCAATAATCTGGCTCTCGGTCTCTGTCATCCATTTCTGGTACTCATCAACGAGTTCACTATTAACAAATGCTCTCGCTGAAGCAAGGTCTCTGTCAAAGAAATATGACACTAAATGGTTAGTTCCTGTTTGGAGCCAATAATCTGGCTCTCGGTCTCTGTCATCCACTTCTGGTATTCATCAACGAGTTCACTATTAACAAATGCTCTCGCTGAAGCAAGGTCACTGTCAAAGAGATATGGCATTAAATGGTAAATAAGCAGCAAAGTACAGCTTGACAGAGCGAAAATCAAGCCTTAACCATTGAGTATTATAGGCACTGATGTTTTAAAGATGCATAGTAATGAGGTGATTCTATATTTCTTATAAACAGGTAACTATTACGTATTCACTACCACGTGCATCTGCAGTATTCTGTGGAAGGTTCATTATAACAGTTTACTGAGACTACCTGTGCCCAAAAGCAAGGTAAACTCGCCAGTGTTTGTTTACAGCGATTCTCATCTATCTTTGAAACATCAATAAGCCAGGGTATTTTTATTTGTTTGTTTTCAAAGTAAGAAAGGCGGCAAAGATCAGGGATCGGTACAACCAAGTGTCACATCTGGCCAAGGACACCACACTGGAAAGTGACAAAATCACAACCAAACTTCACAAACAAGAGCCAAGAGTCCAGCTCCTTCCCAGCAGGCGACCACAAGGTAGCAATAAACAGACGCGAAAGCATGACAAACACAAGACACAAATAACACAAATGATCAACAAAAGAAGTACCGCCTTTACGGTCAGTAAAATATATTACTGGATGGCTTAAACCAGTTTTACGGCGCCAACCTCGCCCTGAATTCAACTCCAATAGCCCATCATATGATCAGGACTTTAGTGGTACATGATTTATATAAAGAGACTTAAATGAGTATTCATCTCCATGTATTAATGAGACTTACTGAGCATTTTATCGTTTTTTCTCAACATGTTTACTAAAATTCCATAATACATGAGCATGAATGCTAGATTCTGGTCATCATACATCAACAGTACTTTGAAGTTGCATTTGTCCCGCGTGAAAATATCAAGGTTTTCTATCTACATGTTTACGCAACGTTGTAATGACATTCATTATATATTGTTACATGAGTCCTATTAAAGACCTCCTCTGATTGGCTGAAACTAGCTTTTACTGGTGCATTTTTTTTTTTCGTTTAACATCAGGACAAGTCATTCCTCGAACGTGATGTTCACCTCGACTTCGCCTCGGTGAGCATCACTTTTCTCTGGTTGATAAATCCTGTTGTTAACCTCAAAGAAATGCATCAATTGTATAATGTTACTTAATATGCAAACCACTTCGCTAGGTGCAAAGTGAAATTGTTATTGTTGTTGTTGTTTTCAAACAGAGGTTCATATTCATTAGTTTAAGCCTCACACTAGTAAATGTATCCGTCGATTTGCTGGTATTTACGCGTATTGCCGGTACTTCATAGACCGGAAGTGGTAGATATTGTTGTTAAAACTATATAGAAAAACATGTGATATGCCTAAAGGACTATAGAATTAGATTATTTTAAGTATTCGGCATATACATGGCAATTTATGTAAGCATTTACGAATAGGTTCGAGTACCGATCTGGATGATCGGTACTCGAATCTGTTCCTAAATGCTTACATAAATCGCCATGAACATACTGAATACTTAATAATGATTGAAGTCTATAGTCCCTTAGGCATATGGCATGTTTTTCTATATAGTATTAACACAAATATCTACCACTTCCGGTCTATGAAGTACCGGCAATACGCGTAAATACCAGCAAATCGACGTATACATTCTTTAGTTTAACCCTCCTCTATAACTTCTTCCTCGAACAGGATTCTCAATTAATAACGAGCTTTAATGACAGATAAGACTGTCGTGATTAAGTTGTGACTGATAAGGCAAACTATAACACGACCTACTTCTAACAGTTTGATTACATGGTTAAAGTCAAATGTCAGAACAATGAAGGTCAGATTACATAAAGAACAGACCACTTGCTGAAAGCCTGCATACATTGCTTCGTAACTTAAAAATAGTTTGATGGCATGTGAAATGGGTAATCTCTACGTGAAGGCGGACTAGATAAGCTGTAGATTGACTTTCACTGTATGCCCATTAGAGAAAGTTGGATATTAATCAGGTCACAAATAGAAAAGGGATCATCTCATTTGCATATAGTCAATACTACTGTCGTGCCAACCAAGAGTGACAGTGACGTAATATTTTGTTTACAATTGTTAAGTAAAACATTAACTTGTACACTCAACTTGAACTAAAGCGAATTGATAGGTCACTTGTGTATTAATCCTATCCGCAGTGATCTATCGATTGTAATTAAACCAATGTGTGTTTTTTTTCTTCTTTTTATTTTGGCATAGAACAATCACCTAGTTATTTGTATTTGAAAGCAAATGGCCAATAGGTTAAGACGGACGGGCAGTAAAACCTGTCTAAACGGCCACTAAAAGTAGACAAAACAAAGGTCTCAAAGACAAATGGTAGCTTAATGAAGGTGGAAAGTATTGCAGAATGCTCTTGGAGCATTCTGCAATACTTTCGACCTGCATTAAGCAATAATCGGTCTTGAAAACCAATTTTGGTCTTATTTTTAAGTGGCTGCTTAAGAACGGTTTAGGAATGCGTTTGGTGAAAAATAAAGTGTTTTTTAAGCTTACGGTAGCTCACGTCTTCCTCCTGCGGCTAGTGCATCTAGAGCCATGGTGACACCCTGTTGTGGGGTAAACTCTCTGTTACTAACGTGAGTTTAGTGTATAAAATAGTTGAAACACTTACGGTAGCTCACGTTTTCCTCCTGCGGCAAGGGCATCTAGAGCCATGGTGACGCCCTGTTGTAAGGCGAACTCTGCAGCATGGATAAGTACTTCTTTACCAGCCTGTGCCAATGGATCCTTCACGACATTCCAGACAGTGCCAAAGGTTGAATCTATAAATAAGCCATGACATGTGATATCCAACAATGTGGCATTTTGACAAGTGTAGACTCAGACGAGTCTGTGCAGCCTCCTGTTAAGCTTAGAAACTCCAAATGATGTTCAGTCAGAAGGTGAAAGCTCATAGAATATTCAAGTGACCAACAAAGGCTCATATCAGACTGCGCCAACAATGTGGCATTTTGACAAGTGTAGACTCAGACGAGTCTGTGCAGCCTCCTGTTAAGCTTAGAAACTCCAAATGATGTTCAGTCAGAAGGTGAAAGCTCATAGAATATTCAAGTGGCCAACAAAGGCTCAGATCAGACTGCGCGTATGCGCAGGCTGGTCTGAGCCTTTGCTGGTCGCACATACCACATTGTTGGAAATCTCATGTCGTGGCTCAATTAGCATATTGTTTGTTTGTTTGAATTGATCCAGGGGACACAAACTCTTAATTGCGAAAAAAATGACGAGGATCATAGGGAAAATGGAATCGTTAGATACAAAAAGATCAACAAAATTTGAGTTTTGATTCCAGTAAAATGTTGGGTAAAACTATTTTTCATATTTAGAGATTTCAATTAGAAAATATTGTAACTGTGCAACAGTTACGTATTCCGACCTACGCTTAATTTGAAACGTATCAGGCCATCTCATTGGTTGATCAATAAACCAATCGCAGCCAACGATACAATAGGTGTTGCCTGTTCTCAAATTGAAATGATAACAGGGCACCAGCTTAATATGGAATCAATTTGGGTTCCGACCAACAACTTGTCAGCTAGCCCCAGTAGATATCTGTGTTTGCACAATAAAGTTTGCCATAACGTACATGTAAAGCCATCTGTAGGCATTCGGAACTATCTCGGCTAATTCCGTTGAATCAGACCTCGGTTGTACATCGAGGGTTTACTTTGATAACGTGACGGCGAGGTCACAGAAACCGTGCCAACATAAAAAAAGATTGACTGCAGTGAAACAAACGGTTACAACATTCCACAAGATGCTATATACATGAAGTTTAGTTGTTGTTGTTTTTTTTTCAATAAAAAATATCGCTATATAATAAACTTAAAGTTCATTTACTCTATTGATAAAACGTTTTGGGTTCCATAACAATGAATTTTAATAGGACTGAGCCCACATTCTACAGTTCTAATTTTCTAATTTACTAATGCCAGTTATGACTAATAAAATGCAGCTTTTTCATACATAGTACTACGCTTATAAACATCCGAGGCTTGATTCTCGAATTGGACCGAAATTTTCCGATTGATCTGTAGGCTGTATTTTGATTAGAATTTGAGGGTTACCCCGGAAAAAATGCACTCTGTACTTTTCGCGGCATCAATAAGATTCTCGCCATTCTTTTCAAATACAGTTAGCTTTTAGCAACGCAAAAAGTCAGTTTCTACACTTTACACTAGGCCACTATTTGACGTCATCAATTCAAACAAATTGAAAGGACGAAATTTTCGAATAAACTTGACCCCAAGCACCATATGTTGCACCCCGGTCATATTAGTAATAAGTATGCACTGTTTATCAGTATGCGCATACAGTAAAACCTGTGTTAAGCGGCCACTCAAAATATACATAACAAAAGTCTTAACCACAACTAGTAGCTTAATTAAGGTCGAAAGTATTGCAGAATGCTTCCTTTGGAGCATTCTGCAACACTTTTGACCTACATTAAGCGATAATCGGTATTGAAAACCATTTTTGGTCTTTTTGAGAGTGGCCGTTTTACACAGGTTTTACTGTACACAATTTAGAAATAAGATAACAACCTAAAGTTGGTCCCAGGCTACTCAATGCACCACCAACAGTATTGGCCGCATCCACCACACCGTGTCCCACAACATTAGCAGCGTCAACAACACCGTGTCCAACCACATTGGCCGCATCCACTACACCGTGTCCAACAGTATTGGCCGCATCAACAACACCGTGCTCCACGGCATGTGCAGCCCCATCTAATGCATGTCCAATGTCATCAAAAAAGTTTGCCTTTGCGGCGGCAAAGAGGCAGAGGGCAATAATGTACTTCATGTTTAGCTAAAATAAGTCAAAATAATGATTCGTTTTATACACGTACATGGAAATATTTATGCTAGTTTGTTTTGGTTGCTGCTGTTTTTGTTCAGTTTCAATACATATACCTAATATAATTATAAGTAGTTCTTGGTGTTTTCGGCATTTATTGTAAAACTTAATGATGAACAATCGCGTGCAATGTACAAAACAGCAGGTTCCATGTGTTGTACATTGAACGCGAGTGAAACAGCAATAAAGAACCATTATATAAATTTTTAGAAATTTATATTTTGAACATGTTACTTGGCCAATCTTGAATTTGGAAATGTTATTCAAGATTTTGATTGCACGACTGTGAAATTGACAAATCTACCAATATCTGATACCAGCAGTTATAATGCATTTGGTAAGTTTTTTGACATTATCTGCTCTAAGACCCCCTTCAAGGGTTTGGCTTCCATTAACGAAGTAAAAGAGGTCCTGATTCATTTCAGATCTAATATTGTCCAACGTTACGTTTACCAAGAATGTGCTTAACATTGCAACTAGCGCAGACCCTGATGAGACACCGCAAGATGTCGCATCTTGCGGCGTCTCATCTGGGTCTACGCTACTTTTGGGATTTTTTTTTCATTAATTCATTAACTATGTCCCTACAAGTACGTACATTGAATTCTAGGCAAGCTACGTCCCTGTAGTTGTTCGAGTTTACAGTGTTGAAAATCCGTGGAAATGGTACGACCTAGCAATTGACATTAGTTGTTTTTAGATTTGACGCAATTCATGGGTAACAACATACGCCACGTCACAGCACAGATATCGGATGCATTCAATCGGTGCCCATCTTTGAATTGCCCTTAGTATCCCCTGAGTATATGTGAACTACATGTAGAACCCATAACTGGGTATGTAGAGGATATTTACTATTTTGAGGTGAATACCAAATATATTTCATCAAGTGTGTTGAAAACATCAGAATTATCACGAGTGCGCAGCCCGAGTGAAAATCCCAATGTTTTCAACTCACGAGATGAACTATACTCGGGAAACTATATTTGGTATTTACCGAAAAAAGTAAATTATCTTCTTATTTTGTACTTTTTATAGGTTACATTCAATGTCTCACCCACTGAAAAGGAGGTGCTGAAAATGCAAAAACGCAAACATGCAGCAAACCCAAACAATTTAGGTACCAAAATATTCGTCACGTTCTAACTAAGAAAATGCATACCCATACTTGATGTTTTCGTTCACAAATAAGAAAGTTATGGGCATTTGAAGTTCTGAAGTGAAATGCATTAAGGAAATGGAAACGTCAGAGGTAATCAAAAAAAAAAACGATACATTGAGAATATAGGCCGATATGATTGATATCATACCATTTCACAGTGATTGATATCGCTTTTATTTGTTTTTGATATGCAATGATTTCACTGCTAAGTATCAAATAAATGACTATATCGCACTTTTTTGATGTTATCCAATCAGACGTCGCGGTTACAAAATCAAGTGCATTAGAATAATGTTTTATCGACTTTATTGAATGGTGTTACATATATACTCAACAAAAAAAGTTAAGGAACTCTCAGAAAATCATGGAATAAAAGAACACCAAAACAAACAATTATTCAATTTTCATTTATTTGTTTAGATACATTTCATTGGTTGAACAAAATGTTTCATTGAGTTCGCTAGCACTAATGCCCTTGTTGTGGCACTTTGTCGAGTAACCTAGGGGTCAAATTCATTTTTCGCAAAAAAGTGTCTGAAGAGTATTCCCTCTTATGACGCTAAACACATGAATTAATACTGTAAGTTTTCAAAACTTGAAGTGAAACTCCTTTGAATGTCACAATAAATTAACGTGATGGCCATAAATGTCACGTTTGGAAAATCAGAATGCCTTCAGTCGAATTAGCGGCAATTTTGGACTACTATCTTCGCATACTCTGAATAATTATGGTGATTTGGTCGATTCCTCCTGTAACGTCACATCAAGAGCCTGGGGGTTTCTTGTTGTCAATATTATGCGTCGAGCCATCTGTCCAAAATGTCCTACACATGTTCAACTGTAGACATGCCTGATGAGCGCAGTGGTCAGTCAATGCACAGACACATCATTGTTCTGGTAAAGTTTGCATACTCTGGCGAGATGTATTCTGGCATTGTCCATCTTGGCCTGATCAGTACTGGCACTGGTATTGACACATCAAAAGGCAGGACAACGGGCATCAACAACTCATCCCTGTACGTTGACAGTTCAAGATTTCCTCTATAACCACCAAATGTCGCCCTCGGTCTCTAAAATCCCAATGGGCCTGGCTAACATTAATGCATGAAAACCCATGTTTAATCCATATATTGAAATTTTGCGAAAAGAAGCGTGAAGACCAGTCAAATTTGACATTGATTTTGTAAGCCGCTATGGGTGCTACAAACACAAATAAAACATCCATCTAAAGATAAATGGACACATTATACCACTGTGAAAATTCCCTTAATGTTTTAGCTCTTTTGTTACAGCCCATCAAACACAATTTCTTAACTTTTTTTGTTGTGTATATTTATATCACTCCCAGTTATGTGATAAATATGTCGCTGTTTTGTGGCACCCTCTCTTTTAATTACGGACATATAATAACTCGAAGTTAAAAAGCTGGTCCGAAGGAGTTTGTGTTAAAGAGACTAGATAAAAAAAAGACAAGTTTACCTTTCAATCACTGCAACAGGACTAAACTTATCTTACATATTTGATTTAGTTCGTGTCTTCAACGTGGAAATCTGACAGGTGGCACACAAGGTGACCTTATCAGGTTGTAAATGTTCTTCTTTAACTCTTTGCATAGTGGGGAACTTTTCATGCATTTTGTCGCCTGCTTTTTATGCAATTTAACAAAACAAAACATTAACAAAAAATCAATTTGCAATACCAATAGAGTGACAAACGGTTTCATTGGTAGTCTTAAAATGAGACAACTTAAAATGAAATATTTGGTGAACACTCACATTGAGTACACACAGTATATTCTTTCTTGTGCAAACTCAAACTGAATCAGCTGTTTAGCTAAATGTATACTGGAAACCCCTAAACGGATACTTTGGCAAACAGTAAGGACCAAGATGTGATGCAACATAATGCTGCATTTCATCAGGTTCTGCACTGTTAGCTAAGATTAAAACAAACTTCAGGGACAGAAATACATCATAATTTAGGAGTTTCGACATTAAAGGTATCAATGGACAGTTCCATATTTATTGTAACAATATGTATGGGAAAATCCATTAATATACAAGGGTTAAGAAAGTTGTTATGTTGTAAGGGGAAGGGGAAAATAGATCGACACACAACACAAGCACTTACTAATCCCTCTGACCACTTTTAGGGTAACAAGGGTCCAATTGTTGTTGTTTTTTTTTCTTTTCAGAAAATTGTCATGTTGCACGCCAAATTGAAGGGAAGTGAGAGAAGAAAAATTGAAACAAAATCATGTCTGATGACCGACCCTAATCCCTATCCCTTATGTAGGGCCAGAAACTATTTTTTTTTCAGAAAACGTTCATGCCCCGAGGTTATCAAACTTTTTCTTGCGTAAGTCAGCTGAGCATGAAATTTCATCTGAACATAAAATCTGAATTACTAAAAAATAAAGAATTATATTGCTTTAAAACACTCTTGGGTGTATTTATCCTGCTTATAGATGTTAAAATGCCAACCACTGTTGTCATTTTAGCAATTACGAGCGGGATAAATATCGTACTCAGTTGAGTTGAGCATGAAAAAAGTATAACATCGTGTCCATTTTGCAGATATCAAATTAAAGGGAATGGAGAGTACACCAACATGCAAAGACAAGTGAGACCCTTATACATGCCACTTTGGTGGGAACATGGGCTAAACTGGACTTTTTACAGGAAGAAGACACGTTCTATATCAAACTGAATGGGTTGATAAAAGGTCAACATGCCGCCACGAAGTAGACCCGCACACATGTAACTGGCGTCTTAAAATATGTCAGAAGTTAAACGTCATCTTTTAAGAGAGAGTGGTCCTACCACTTATTAAATTAAAGGACATGAAAGGTTGATCAACATAATGCAAGCGAAAGTTCTTTACCCATCGGATGGGGACAATACAAATTATAGCCAAAATTATAGAAAGTCTCCATGTTATATACTTAACGTCAGTAAAAACGCAACTTTAAAAAGTATAACCTTACTCGATATTTAATGTTATTTTATCATTCTAATAAGACCAAAGCATAAACCTATGGTCGCGATATCAAGCCAATACTCTTTTGGTGCAGATAAAGCAGTCCAGATAAGCCAGGCTGTATTTTTTGATAAAGGGACACAACCCGAACTTCAACACAAAACTGCAAAATCACCTTATTAATCTGGATATCAGATCTCCATTATAAATGGCTTTTTTGGATTAAAACTTTCGGAAAATTTCAACATTGCTGTACTTTCTATGCACACGCAACAGATTTTTTTGTCTTGAAGTTTTGACCTTCAAAATGGTCATCAAAATTTCAGAATAAAAACCGGAAGTTAACGAAAATACGACACTTTCCATGGTAAAGATTGCGATAAATGATAACCATAGGTTATGGTCTTACAACTTACATATGCCAATTTTGTAAAGATTCAGTTTAATTGAAGCTTTAGTGATTTCTCGAATTTTGGGGAAATTTCGCGAAAAATGAAATTTAAAAAATAAATTTTAGGTCCTTCTAGCAAAGTGAATTTTGTGTTGTGAGCCGTTTTTTGGTTTGTTTGAGAGAAACGCAGTACTTGCACGCTGAAAGTGAACAAAATTTCAAGATTAAATATGGTTACCAATAAAATTGATGAATTTGTCATTTTTCACCAAAATTTTTGGCAGAAATGTACAACTGAGCTCAAGTTTTGGTAAAATGTTCTCCTACGTCAGGAACGCTTGTTAGTACAAAGACAAAGTGTATCAAGCTGATGTATATTGGAAAAATAACACTTGTACCAGTTGCGTTTTTAATGGCTTTAAGTATAGATCGATATCAAATTAAAGGGAATGAAAAATATATCAACTTGGAAGCAAAATGTAATTCCACACCCTGACCCTTTGTGAGGGGTCATGGTCCGGGAATTAGCCTTTTTTTTTTTAAAAGCGACTCTTTATTTGGGTCAGGGCCCAGAATTAACTTTGTTTTCAGAGTGTGGTCAGGGCCCAGAAACTAACATTTCCTGTGACCTTGACCCACCCAAAGTCAAAGGATGTATTTTCATGTAAATGCATCTCATCCTAAACCGTGAGACGTAGCAAAATCAAACTTTTTGTTGCTGAATAGGTCACATGACTTAAAGGGTACTGGGCAACAATTTGTGTGACTTTGACCCCAAAAGCCAAGGTCAAATAATGTATTTTCTTGTAAATATATCTCCTTCTAAATCGTTAAACGTAGCAACTTCAAACTTTGTACCTGAAGGTCACATGATATAGAGTGTACCTCGCCTTGACCCAGAGGTCAAGTTCAACAAATAATGTATTTTCTTGTATATACATCTCCTCCTAAACTATTAGAGGTGGCAACTCAATATGTTGTAACTTAATAGGTAACACGATGTAGAGGACACTGGGCAACATTTTGTGTGGCCTTGACCCAAATGTCAAATAATGCATTTTGTTGTAAATGCATCTACTCCTAAACCGTTAAACGAAACAACTTCAAACTTTGTACTTGAATAGGTCACATGATGTAGAGGGTACTGAGCAACACTTTGTCTGACCTTGACCTAGAGGCCAAGGTCAAATAATGTATTTCTTTTAAATGCATCTCCTCCTAAACTATTAGAGGTAGCAACTTCAAACATTGTTCCTAATAGGCCACACGATTTAGAGGTACTGTGCAACATTTCGTGTGACCTTAACCCCAAAATCAAAGGTCAAATAATGAATTTTCTTGTAAATGCACTCACCCTAAACCATAAGACGTAGCAACTTCAAAATTTATGGCTGAATAGGCCACATGATGTAGAGGGTATCTGGCAACATTTTGTGTAACCACGGTCCCAGGGTCAAGGTCAAAAGTGAAAAAGCGGGTATTTGCGATGGTGTACCATCGACTGCAGTCTAGTTGTGTTTAGTCCTGCTGTATGTGTATCTGTGTGTTCTTTCTACTTTGGCGATCATCTCGCTGGATGCTTTACGTTGATTGTATTTTTGTTTCTATATGTGTGTGCTTATGTGTCTGTCGGTTCTAAAGTTTCTTCTTCACAGTGCCTTGCATGCGCGGATCCAGAACGTTATGTCAGAGGAGGTCCAACTTTGATAACTTTTTTTTAGTTGATGACGGAATACCACTATAAGCGGGCCATCATCGGCCCGCCAGCAAAACGCCATTTAAATGGTGTTTCGCTGGCGTGCCGATGATGACCCAACATTGAACGCTGGCTTGGTAGCATTATAAATTTTAGGGGATCCGGGCCAGTTTTGCTAAGAAATTCTTTATTTTTGTGATTTTTTCAGGGAGTGTCCTAACCCCCTGCCCCCCCCCCCCCCCATCTCCTCAGGCAGGATCCGCACATGCCTTGAGTTGTCTGTGAGTTGTGATTCTGGCAATGTCCTGTCACATTCGCTTGTGTTGCCCATACAGTCTTCAGGTGTCGACTTTTTCGCTCAATGAATAGATCTGTCCACGGAATGCACGGATATAGTCAGGGCTTGATTCCCAGCCAGGGTGGGGGACATTTTTCAACCATTACATGCTCTATTGTTATTCTGGCTTTCATATTGTTAGTTTTATTTGTTTAGTTTGCTTTTTGAAGTCCTAATCAACCATTTTTAGTTATGTCGGGACTGAACCAGTGCTAAGCAAGGATTCATGTGTCTTGCTTAACCCATTTAAGCCTAGCGTCCTTTTTGTGTGACATTGGCAAACAGTGCAAATCCAGATAAGACGCCGCACAACGCGGCGTCTGATCAGGGTCTCCACTGTTAGCTCACAGATTGTTCTATTAAAATTTGAATAAAAATGAAAATTGCCACCCGTTACCCCTTTAAATGGAAATGGACTGGTCCAATTGATAACGGTGGGAAATTCCATTCGGTTTAAATGGGTTAAGGACACAACGCAGTGACGCCGGTGAGGTTCATCGATCCCATCCCATCGGTCTCGAGTTAATATTGTGGAAAAAAAACATCATGATAAGGGCCGGTGAGTAAACACTCTACCACTTATCCACTGCGAACCCTTTAATATTGCTAGTACATGTACACTGAACCGAAGTTCTAAGTAGCCACTTTTCAATTTCTTTTTTTCTGACTAAGCCCTAGTGATATTGAAATGAATTTTTGCCCAAGTATATGTATTGTAATGAACTTAAGTTAAGCGGTGTTTTGGAAGAGTTTTCTATCACTTCACGATTTTTGGGTTCAAAAATGCAAAAATCCAATTTTTGAAGAAAATAAGCGTTTCGAGTGCAGTTTTTATCAAATTCAAGTACAGGTGATTGCAAGCCTGCCTATTCGACTTGAAAAACATCAAACAATTGACATTTTGCTAATGACAGATTTTTTATGAATTTTTAAAAATTGATAATTTTCCGAATTTTCCGAAATTTTCGGAAATCATCAGCTGCACATACTAAAATCATTGTATGTGTTTTATTTTACGTTACTATGTTTGACAAAACTCCATGCAACTTGATGACCCTATTTTCTAATGATATTTTTTACAAATTTGGTATCCACTTCCGCTTTAAACGTGAAACTTTAAAGGCCATTTAAATGGCATTTGTTTAAGATTTCTCTTAATTTTTTAGCAGAACAGTGACGCCACTTCATAATAAAGAACCCCTGAAAATTGCACTACTGTGCCGCAGATAATAAAGCGTACAGAGCAATTCAAAGTGTGTATGCAAACTGCATGGTTAAGCTAAAACGCCTTTGATTAAGTTGTTGACCGTGGCTGTCTTCATGTTAACGTAGAAGAGAAATGGAGTGTTCAATTGTCAAAAAAACCCTTTGATTCTTTTAATCTTATATCACGGCTGTTATAAACATCTTCAAACTAATTAAAACATAAATTGATAACGTATCTGATGAATAGTTTATATCACACTAAAAAGTGTGACTTTTTGAAATGATGGTACCTTTACTCGGACCTTGTCTGTGCAAGGTCTACCAGACATTTTGAAATGACATAATTTGCAGAGTCTCAACAAAACCTTGGACCTTCTTATAGAATTTAAATTTTGTGAAAGCGATTTTTACCTTCTGAACAAGAGCAAAAATTGTATGGTGGCTACTTATAACTTCGGTTCAGCGTATATTGTTAAGGCCAGAATTTTTTTATTAGTTGATTTACGAACCCTCCTACTGTAATTTTCCGGAAAGTAGGAAAAAATAAAATTTAATTTCTAAACATTTTTTTTATTTTATCCGCCGACTCTAAATATTAATTGTTGGTTGAAAAAAATAACATTTTTTTGAGGTTCTGTCTGTGCATTTTTAGAGTGACACTGTTAAAAGTGATTGTCCTGTCCAGATTTTTAGGAAAATGAGGAAATATTTAAAGATTACCTTTATACTAGTTTTACTTTTTTTTCTGGAGATATTAAAGAAAAAAAAAGGTATGAAAAAAAAAACTCTGATAAAAAAGGTCTGAAAATGACCAGTCAACTGGTCATTTTCAGAGCTTTTTATTTAATTTTTTTTCGCCCCCCCCCCCCCCCCCGACCCTAAATCTGAAAATTTTTTCCCGTAAATCAATTAATAAAAAAAATCTGGCCTAACCTCACGAGAAGTAACTAAAGACAGTAGACATTCGTTTTTGGTTTAAACTTATTTAATCCATTGGAAGTACATGTTAAATGCGAGCAGGCTCGTGATATTTGTATGAGAAGCGAGGGCTCAGACGAGTCTTACCAAATACGCAGTCTCGCCACAGATGTTAATATTTGATGCTCGCACACATAAAGGGGCGTTGACAATACACATGTCAAAGTTTAGGTATCTTGCGCCACTAGATGACTGAGTGTGCATGATTAGCACTTTCGCTGCCAGAACCTCAAAATGCCAATAACTCAGTGCCAAGCATGTTTCAAGGAATCCTGAATATTGAGGGTATATAATATCTCCAGAACCATTCAACCTATTGCTGTGAAACTTTCACAGAATGTTGCTTATATATAGAACTTTCATTTTAACCAACAATAATAAAACTAGTCACGTGACCTTTTGTGGCCATTTTGGAAGCCATATTGAAAACATGAAAATGTCTATTAACACCTATTTTATACAAAAAGATAAAACATCGATCTACACCAAGTATCAAACATAAGGATTTATTCTGATATCATTTTGTTTTATCAGAAATTAATCAAAAATAGCAGCTGAAGGGCTTTATGCGTCCTGTATGTCATTCCATTGGACATGTTTTCGTTGTTTCATTTTTAAAACATTTTTAAAAGCCCATTCTTGTACACAAAAATTGCGTAATCGTGCCTTTACAATAGTATTATGTCCCCTGAACATTTTGAAATAAATAGCAAAGATTTGCGTCCCTTAGAACGGTTAAAATAGATAGCTATCAACTGTGCCTTTCAATTTCGACTGTAGTCGCGTTTGGCGGTGAACCGTAAGTTCGACTACAGTCGCGCGTGTTTGGCAGCGAAAGAGTTAAAGAGTGATTTTGTGTATATGCGATAAGCACCAATTACGTTCACACTGGCACATATTTTAGTCCATCAGAACTTGAGCACATATATACACTGCTCAAATATTTAAAGGAACACCTGATAATTTTCCATAGGTGATAATGTTAACCCCTGTCCAATAGACGAGTAATGCATTTCACCAGACAATAAGGCAGAAACCCAGTTTATGTTGCCATTTTTGCTATGATAGTCAAAGCTTTCGGTCAAAAAAGTTTTTTATAAAGCGATCGCTGCTTAAGTTCATGGCTCAAATTTTGTAATTTTCAATTTTCTTGAAAATGACGATTTTTCTGGACCTCTGTAGAATCTTCCGAATTTGTTAATAGAGTAACCTAATGATTTCTGAAACATTAAAAGACTATTGACTGTACAGAAATGATGCTATTGTAGTGCTTGATTAAAAAATTAGTCTTAAATTTGGTTTTGAAAAAATGGGTATTTTTAACAAAATTCCATTTTAACATAAAGCGTTCAATGGGGATTTCTGGAAAGGGATGACTTCATTTTCATCAACAACCATCATCCTTGATAGGTAATCAAACTAATCATAGGACATACATGTTTGCCAATTATTATTAATTCAACTCTATGAGTATTAGTGCATTTGTATTGTGATCTATGGCAAAATATGCAATGTTCCTTCAAATATTTTGAGCAGTGTATACTACATGTAAACATCAGAATTAGGCTAAAATGCCATGTTTCTGTTGTCATACTAAGAACTAGGGCAAGTACGTGTTGGTGCTTTACGTCTCTGTCAGCAATTTTCAGTCATGCCAGGACGTATTCCTGTCTTCTTAGGTCGAACCAGTACGTTTTTGTTTGATTTGATTCTTTACATCCCATCAACAATATTTCAGATATAAAGGGACAGGTCTTCCTGGGTTGAACCAGTACTAAGTTAGGATTAATGTTCTTGCTCAGAGACACAATGTAGTGACGCCGGTAAGGCTCAAACCCGCGGCCCCTCAAGCACTCTTCCACTGAGCCACTGCGCTCCCACCAAACCAGTACTAAGCAGAAGATAAATTGTCTTACTAAAGGACACAACACCTTGCCTTCGGTGAGTCTCGAACTAGTGGCCTATCGATCCACAGTCTAAGAGTCACCAGGCCTCCAGATAAGAGTGAGTACCTGAAAATTATTTTTCTTATTTCTCAACCAAAACATATGTTGTGGGTACTCAAAAGAACCGTCTCGATGAGACGGTTCTTTTGAGCACCCAAAATACATGTTTAAACTGACGGATTAGAAAATAATCGCAATTTTACGCTATTTTTTTTTTTTTTTTGCTTAACTGGCCTTTTGTGAGTCTGCAACAAGGGCCACGGGTTCTCAATCGAGGAAGTTAAAATACTTTTCCTTCTTCAGTTGCTGAAGTAGACTGGCCCCTGTCTAACTGATAATTTTATCATATGACAAATATGCAATTTATTAAAAACAAAAAAAAATCTTAACTTCTGTCCTATTTTCGAAAACTGTACTATCAGCTAGTGTGAGCTACAACCAAGAAGACACAGAGCCTGAAGCCAGGGTATCGCTAAAGCTGCACTATTTTCTTCATTGATGGGCAATTAATGATGTTTGAACCATCTATGAAGTTAAAGAGCCTGATTTTACCATTCCCCCTCCCCCATTTAATTCGTTCTCTGGTGGTAGTTTAATGTAAATTTCTGTTAATTCTGTGGCAAAAGCAATAAGTTCATAGTGTGGTGGTCTCTATGTACATTGTATGGATTATGGTTAATATCCTAATTCTTTTTTTCATTTGATTCTTTAAGTCCCAGTCAACAATTTTTCAGTTATGTAGTGATGGATCTTCCTGGGTTGAACCAGTACCAAGCAAGGATAAATGTGTCTTGCTCAAGGACACAACACAGTGACGCCGGTGAGGCTCGAACCCGCAGCCCCTCGGTCTCGATTCAAGCACTCTACCACTGAGCCACCGTGCTGATAACCTTTGCAAACAGTTTGGACGCAGATCAGGCTAGACACAATGTCGGGCCTGATCTGGATCTAAATTGTTTGACACTCTGATGGTATGACTGAAAGTATATTTCGAAAAAGGTGATTTTGAAGAAAAAAATCTGGCATGACAAAAATAACCAAGCACACAGAAAGTTAAATCCACTAGCTGTAAGGCAAACCTCTATTATTAATAGATATTTTCTTTGTGGGACCATGTCACGTGCTAAGTCGTCTTTGTTTTGATCAGTTGTACACTATCAGGTGACTTTTGAGTTAAATCATAGGCGTGGTTCGGAAACGGTTATTAGAGGACATGTATCATTGAGGCAATACCCAAGTATTGATAAAAGTTCAACTTATGTTGACTCTGAGACAGATCAGGGCAGGGTTGATCTCAGGACTTCGACAACTATATAGCGCAGAAGCCCATAAGGCAAACATATTTTTCGTTCCATCCCATCCACTGATGAGGTTTGATGGCTTTATGTTGAATGATTCAACGGCCAAAGTGTTTGGGCTGGGTGCCAAGTCCAAAACAGAATTCTTCATACTGAAATTCAAGATGGCGTCCAAGATGGCCGCCAACAAGTGATTTTGTTTTCTAATACTTGATGTAAAAGGTGCAATACTTCACTTAAATGCATTTTTTCTCCATCACATCTTATTGAGAATCAATAATAAACATGATAAGACTTCAGAACATAAATAACAAGAGTTTTCTGGTGATTAAATCCGATTTTTCTGCCATATCATCTTTTGCAAGTTTGGATATACTGTCAAAACTTTAACTGCGAAGCTTAAAACATTGGACACTTGGTATCAGAATTCATAGGGGAGCCTGCTGGACATCCGAATGCGGAAGCAAATTCTGGAAGAAGTGAAAGCGCTGTGTTTGCTCTGAAACAGAAAGAAACAAAACAGAAATAATATATTATCCATGATATTTATAAGCGCCAATATATGAGCCGCGGCATGAGATTTCCAACAATCTAACATTTTGACAAGTGTAGACTCAGACGATCATGTGCAGCCTCCTTTTAAGCTTAGAAACCCCAAAAGATGTTCGGTCAGTAGCTTAACACTCATTGATTATTGAAGCGACCAGCAAAGGCTCAGATCAGACTGTGCATATGCGCAGGCTGATCTGAGCCTTTGTTGGTCGCACATACTACATTGTTGGAAATCCCATGTCGCGGCTCATATCTAAGTTTTTATCTATGCGAGCACTTTAGGCTCTGGCAAGATAGCACGTGTGCACAGGCTGACCACAACAGAAGCTGGTCGCCTATGTTACTCATACTATTAACTCTTAGCTTGGCTGTATCATCTGCTGATAACCTTTGCAAACAGTTTGGATCCAGACCAGGCCCTAGGTAGGGCCTGGTTTGGATACAATCTGTTTGACTATCTGATTGTATTTCTAAAAAAAAGAAAAAAAATAATTTTGAAAATAATCAACAGACGACAAAAAAAATGCAAAAGCATCCGAGTGCAAAGAGTGAATGTTTACATTGGCATACTCTTCATATACTGGTCAAAGATTTTTGTATGTGTGAGCGGCAAAGACCGGATCTGACAATATTGTATTGTTTGTGGCCGTGTTCTTTGGCTATAACCAGTACTGGCCGGGTGAGTTTATGTTTTTGGTGATTTTAAGTTCAGGAGCACTGTGTGGGTGTACATGTACTGGCTGGCCAGTGCCTTTGTTCGACGGTCACCTTTATGATTCATGATATTTACATTTGAGATGATTAGTTATGTTAAACGGCTAATTAATTTTACAACTAAAGTTATTAACTATAGATATTATATTGCACTGGGCATCGAGTACTAACCCTTAGACCGTCACATTCAACTTGCAGCAGACGGCATTTTATGGGGTTTGCTGCTTCTTTAAGACCGCAAACAATGCTTGATATTTCATGCGAATCGTCTGCTGGCAGACGATTCGCATGAAATGTCAACCATATGTACCCGAGCATTAAGATACTAAGAACTAAATCGGTTGTCTGCTGCTGGAAATATTAGCGCGTTACGGGTTAATTAGAAATTCACACATTTCGTTTCCCGTTTTCTAAACGTTACGCCAGTACGCAATAGGAGTCCAAACAGTTAACCATGTGAACCAAACACGAGTAAGCGTTCGTTTGTCACCTCAAACTACCGTAGTAACACGTTTAAATTTGCAATCTAATCATATCACTAATATAAAACAAACACGTGTACCAAACGCAACAAAACACGTGCCTTTCAATGCACGTGATATATATTAGTCCATAAATTAATTGCATTTTTCGCACACGTTTCTATATATGGGCGTTATTAACTCTAGACTCATTAATTGCCTATGTGCGCACGTGTGCATTTCCTTATATCTTAATTATGACAGGCACACCTCCCCCTCCCTATTATCTTAGAATGTGATCATCTTCTCGCCCAAAATACCGAAAACCTGCACTTTAACTCGAATACTTCTAGTGGAAAAAGGTCAATAAGCAATGCTTGTGAAAAACTTAGGTTTTTGAAAGTGATAGTTCAAACCAGCAGACCTTAGTTTTGAAAACAAGATTTCAGTATGATCTTAAAACTTGCAATCTGGAAAATTTGTTAAGACATTTACACAAATTTATTCACACCTGAAAGCTTTATATATCAGAGCTTAAATCGGAAAATAGTCTCATAAGTTCTCATAGATGTCATTTTATCAAAAATTATTTTTTCGAACCAATCTCCTTCATGCATACATGTATGTTCAATAGTTCTACATTGTATGGGATTTTTTTCCAAACTAAACTCCTTCATGCATAAGCTCAATGTGTCTACATTGTATAGACAAAGTATCTAATTGCTCCATTAAAAGCTGTGGTAGGAGTTGATCGGCCCATGAAGGCACCATCCAAGCATATAAAAAAGCTGTATAAGGGAAAATTGTCGAAGTTCTCAAAGATGTCATTTTATCAAAAAATATTTTTCAAACCAAACTCCTTCATGCATATGTTCAATGTGTCTACATTGTATAGGCAACATATCAAATTGCTCCATCAAAAGCTGTAGTAGGAGTTGATCGGCCCATGAAGGCACTATCCATGCATATACAAAAGCAATATAAGGGAAAATTGTCTAAGATCTCAGAGGTGTCATTTTGTAAAAAAAAATTCAACCAGACTCCTTCATGCATATGTTCAATGGGTCTATATTTCAAAAGCTGTGGTAGGAGTTAATTGGCCCATGAAGGCACTATCTATGCATATACAAAAGCGATATGAGGGAACAATTCTCTAAGTTCTCACAGCTGTCATTTTGTCATCTTTTTTTCTCTGAACCAAACTCTTGCATGCATATGTTCAATGTGTCTACATTTTATAATCAAAGTATCAAATTGCTCCGTCAAACGCTGTGGTAGGAGTTGATCGGCTGAAGAAGGCACCATCTATGCATATACAAAATCCTTATTAGGGAAAAATTGTCTAAGTTTTCACAGCTGTCATTTGTCAAAAATTATTTTTTCTGAACCAAACTCCTTTATGCATATGTTCAATGTGTCTACATTGTATAGGAAAAGTATCAAATTGTTCAATCAAAAGCTGTGGTAGGAGTTGATCCGTCCGTGTATGGACTATCAAAGCATAAGCATAAAACCCTATATTACATGCCATTTAGAACTACAAAGGAAATAACTCTAATAGAATTGGCCCCTAGCCCTTACTTTTTTGTTTAAAGTATTTGTTTTGCACTATATATGAACATGTTTGCAAGGTTTGATGAGAATCCAGCAATGACTCTCCAAGATATTAAGGAAACAAAACGTTACGGACGGACGCACACACGGACGGACAACGTGAAAACAGTATACCGACCACAAACAAAGTTTGCGGGTGGGGGGGGTATAATTAGGATATATTCTAATTAGTACACAAACTTGCTTGCCATTGTGTAAGAAACAATTATTTCACATTGTTTTGTTTGATTTGATTCTTTACGTCCCTGTCAACAGTTTTCAGAATTGTCAGGACGGGTCTCCCTGGGTTGATCCAGTACTTAGCAAGGAGTATTGTGTCTTGATCAAGGACACAACGCTGTGACGCCGATGAGGCTCGAGCCCGCAAATCCTCGATCTAGAGACAATCACTCACAAGATCGCATTGAATACCTTTAAATTTGAAAAAAAAAAAAATATATATATATATATACCTCACGTCTTCAGATACTCTTTGTGAAATGGCGTAGGAATATGCAAGTTGGTCATTTCTGTTGAAGCAATGTGACTGAAAAAGAGAAAATAGGTCTCGAGGTCATTTCTCAAACTCAAAATAAAGCGCAACGATTGGCTGACGTGTCCGCAACCAGCCAATCGTTGCGCTTTATTTTGAGTTTGAGGCTGTACTCAAGTTTTGTAACCTCGAGGCCAGGAGTCGATGTCCAGCGAACGGTACAAGTTGGTATGTGCGCCCATTGAAGACTCTGACCAGACTGCGTAGTTGCGCAGTCTGATCAGAGTCTTCAATAAACGCTTTATTGGTAGCCATGGGTCCAAAGATCCATGCAGGTGGACAACTATGACTCTGATCAGGCTGTGCGGATACACAAACTGATTTGAATCTTCGCTTTACGTACATGCCAACTTGTACATTAGTACAACAGCCTGATTCACCTATAAGCATTGATGGAAATGGATGTGAACTAAATTTGCATTTGTAGATTTACCTTAATGATGCATTTGTATTACTGATTATGTATATCATTCATTTTCCTGATTTTCGATTACATAATAGTATGTGGTGACTTATAGACCTATTGGGTCGGGTGCAACTCTGTTTTCATATGTTGTTTTTTCAATAATGTAAATGCACAGGTCACGATAATATACATTTGCTTACTTACTTACTACATACATTATGTTTGTTTGATTTGGTTCTTTACGTCCCTGTCAACAATCTTTCAGTTAAACAGGGACGGGTCTTCCTGGGTTGAACCAGTTCTAAGCTAGGATAATGTGTCTTGCTCAAGGACCACAACGCAGTGACACCGGTGAGGCTCGAATCCGCGGCCCTTCGATCTCGAGTCAAGTACTCTACCACTGAGCCACTGTGCTCCCGTTTACTGTACATTATGCTTGGTACTGGCTCAAATGAAGAAGTTGGTAATGGCTTGCCAGGTGGCCAGCAAAGTATACGACAAACCTTTACCAATGCTCAGTCTTGCCACAAGGTTTGCTGTTGGCATTCACAGAGTAGACTCAGGCCATCTATTACCTCTGCCCCCACAAAATAGATGTGCTTGCATTTTAATCATTTGTATACCAGAAACTCCTTAACGGGTTCAACATCTAATCATATAAAAGTTATTTTGTGCAAAACAGAGAAAGTTCTGCTAATATTAGGTAATAGCCAGAGGTTGTGAAGAGCAAAACTATATTTTCCATATACTAAATTCAACTCAGTTGCATATAACTTAACCAAATGACCACTACTGTGATTTACGGAAACTTGCGAAAGAGCTTTTTGACCATATTTTGATAATTACAAGAGCAAATACTTCAAAAAATGCATCAGCATAACAATGAAAAATACAAATGCTCTGATATGGGAAACAGTGAGTTTTGGATAAATAAAATGAGGCTTATGTACTTATGCAATCAGTGTAGACCCTGATGAAATGCGCACTATGGACATTTCATCAGGGTCTGCACTGTTTGCTAAGATCAAATCAATCTTCAGAGAGAGAGAAATGCAATATTTATTGAAAATCATTACCGGTGACCCATAAATTTATACAAGGTTCCACCATGCTGACTTAATTGTATGAAGCTATATGGAAAATACTCCATGGAAAATTGCATTTTTCTTTTAGGGTTATAATACTCTTTAGTTCTTAATTCACTCAAGGATAAAGTAAATGGAACAGTTAAAACATTTTGAGTAAAATTTCTGACAATTTTAAAAATAATTAGATAGAACCCTTTTTTTATAGTGGTTTTATTTGGTCAATAGTATCACTATATAAGGGAGCCGTTACCAATCAAAAATGGGCTTTATTCCCAATTGTGTGTATTTTAGGATTTGTTTTCCAAAATTAAAAGTTTTTTTACAAAATGTTAAGGTTAGGGTAGCATCCCTAAATCTCAAACAAATTCACTGCTTACCTGCGCATAAGCCAGGAAAAAACTTTGATCGTTGGTATAATGCAAAGTTGGGGCAACCTTTTCTGCTCCTTTGTCTGCAATCCATTTCTTGTATGCCTGAAATACACATTTCATCGATTTAACCCTTTTGAGACCGGAAACCTCTAAACGGGTACTTTGGCAAACAGTGAAGACTCAGGTGAAATGCCACATCAGGCGGCATTTTATCAGGGTCTGCACTGTTTGCAAAGATTAAAACAAACATCAACACATGATCAAGGAAAATAAATGCAACATTACTCACTAACTTTTATAAACAAGACAAGATACATCTCATGCGCGGATCCAGAGGGGGGGACAGGGGATCCGGACCCACCCCCTGAAATATCACGAAAATATAGTGTTTCTTGGCAATTCTGGTCCAGATCCCCTGAAAATTCACAAAGCTACCAAACCAGCAATTCAATTATAGGTCATCTACAGCACGCGAGCGAAACGCCTTTTAAATGGCGTTTCGCTGGCGGGCCGAAGATGACCCGCTTATAGTGGTACCTCTCATCAACTAAATAAACATTGTCAAAGTTGAAGCCCCTCTAATAAAATTTTCTGGATCCGGGCATGCATCTTGGGTCCATAATTTGGATCAGATTAGATGACATGCTTAAAGAGAACTGCTACATTGCAATACTTACTGGGAGCGCATTGGCTCAGTGGTAGAGTGCTTGACTCGAGACCAAAGGGTCGCGGGTTCGAGCCTCACCGGCGTCACCGCGTTGTGTCCTTGAGCAAGAACATTAATCCTAGCTTAGTACTGGTTCAACCCAGGAAGACCCAACCCTCTATAACTGAAAGATTGTTGATGGGACGTAAATAATCAAATCAAACAAACAATACTTACTTCATAAGCAATACGCACTCCATTGGTTTCTGCCATACCCTCCCATGCAAATCTAGGACCGTCTACCTGCACCTGTAGCAAGAATAAAGCCAAAAGAATACACTTATCGTTTTCTCTCAAAATATATGCTTAAAACTAAAAGTAGCTTACAATAAAACCTGTCTTAAGCGGCCAGTTAAGAATAGACAAAACAAAGGTTTTAATGGAATACGGTAGCTTAATGAAGGACGAAAGTATTGCAGAATGCTCTACACTTGGAGCATTCTGCAATACTTTGACCGGCATTCAAGCGATAATTGGTATTGAAAACCACGTTTGGTGTTCTTTTTGAGTGGCCGCTGAAGGCAGGTTTTACTGTACATTATACATTGTATATGTATACTCGTTTCGATACTAAACAAATAAAATATTGCAGTGAGTTCCAATTCGCAAGCGCTTGCCTCAGCATTATTGGTGAAAAACGACTCGTATTTGATTTTTTGTTAAGTCTTGGCAGTATCTAAAAATTGGTTCACGTTGAAATGTTCTCACTTTTTTAATTAAATTAATGGTTAACTTAAGTCAAATCTGATATCTCCTATCGGTTTGGAAGAAAATGGCAAAATGTGTAAATGGAATTTCCATTGAAAGCACTACTATGGAGCTACTTTTGGTTTAATATATACACAGGAGACGTACCGCTTACCTACAAAAATATTTTTCATCCCGGCTGATCCTATAAAATTAAAGCTGACTTCTGTGCAGACTTCATGAACAGCGCATAAATGTTACACAAAGAACAAAGGTCGACCTACCATCCCACTGGAAGTAAGAAAGAAGTAAGAAAGAAGGCAAATACCGGAAATCGATACAACCAAGTACCACACCTGACCATATAGGAAAGTGACAAAAACACAAGAGAAAACATCACACACAAGAGAGCCCTTTCCAAGCAGGTAACCACACGGCTGCAAGGAACAGACACGAAAGTATGACAAAGAAAAAAACGGATCCACAAGAAAGGAGCACTGTCTTGGAACGGTCTGTAAGAAAATTACTGGAGGGCTTAAACATGTTTGATGGTACCAACCTGACCCTTATTTCTGATGTGGATCAAGACACATAGATGTTTGGATCGCATGAAACCCTAACTTATCGATGAATCACTTTACCTGTACAAACAAATTGAGATTTAAAAAGGAGATAAAACAAAGAAAAGGACTCAACAGTACATACAACAGAATACAGGAGCAAATGAAATCTAACAGTTAAAGTTAGAAAGAGGGCAGAGATCAGGAATCGATACAATCAAGCACCACATCTGATCCAGGATACCAATGGGAAAGTGACAACTTCACAATAAGACATCACAAACGAGAGCCAAGAGGTCAGCCCTATCCCAGCAGGTGACCACAAGGCATCAATAAACAGACGTACACGAAAGCAAAACAAGACAGACCACATCCGACTCTCATCCATAGTTAAGCATTTGAAAGAGCCTGAGGTCCGACCAAATGGTATTTGTGTCAATTTCAAAATGGACAGATCAATTTCAGCCACGACATGTGATTTCCAACAATGTGGCATTTTGACAAGTGTAGACTCAGACGAGCCTGTGTAGCCTCCTGTTAAACTTAGAAACTCCAAATGCTGTTCGGGCAGTAGCCTTGAAATCATAGAATATTCAAGTGACAAGCAAAGGCTCTGATCAGACTGCGCGGATGCGCAGGCTGATCTGAGGCTTTGCTGGTCCCACATACCACATTGTTGGAAATATCACGGCTCAATTTTGTTCTTTTGATCATGAAATAATTTCTACGGTCATTCTCCTCCCTTCCGCTGAATCATTCAAGAAGGGTTGTCAGTTACAAGCGAAAGTATGTGCACGATGTACTGGTTTACTGCTTGTTGAAGCTTGCCAAGGAATGAGTGCGGTTAGGTGAACTGGCTGTCTCACCATGACTATAGCTGTTGACTTGGGACGTAATTATAAAGCAACAAAACAAACAAAAACAAAGAACATGAAATCAACAAAATACGTGTACCGTCTGTGGAGCTCCTTGTACTGTGTATGGTCCCATTGTCTTGTTACCAAATACATTAGAGAAACAGTTCTGTGCTGGTAGGTAGTTGTTGGTAGTAGTGTTAGACCACCATAGACCGTACTGTCCATTCTGGTCGTAGAAAGAACCTGTCAAATTGTTAGATAGTTCGAAATTAACAAAAATAACCAGTTTAAAATTGTAAATATTTCCTAATCTATCAATTTAGTCATTTGTTTTTGTGCTCAAAAGAACTGTCTCATTGAGACGGTTTTTTGAGTACCCACAACATATGTTTTGGTTTAGAAATAAGAAAATTAATCTTTAATTACACACTCTTATCTAGAGGCCTGCTTTAGTATGCAATTCACTCCAGCCAACAATGGTTAATAACATACAAGTGCATTATCCTGTAATTGACTAAATTTGAATATTTTGCTTTCCACGGAATAGAAAATAAATTCATTAATAAGATATGGGTAAACAAATTAAGGTATCATTAAGGTTTAGAACTATCCTTCTTGGTAAAGCTAAAACATTCTATAAGGTATAAATTGCCTAGTCGCTAGTATGCAGATTTGAACTTATTTGCCGCAGTGCAAAGGGAATTCAGATGAATCTTACTACAATCTTTCACGCATTTGCTGTAACAGTAACATTAAACGCATTTGCTGTAACAGTAACATTAAATGCATTTGTTTTAACAGTAACATTAAATGCATTTGTTGTAACAGTAACATTAAATGCATTTGTTGTAACAGTAACATTAAATGCATTTGTTGTAACAATAACATTAAATGCATTTGTTGTAACAGTAACATTAAATGCATTTGTTGTAACAGTCACATTAAACGCATTTTTTGTAACAGTAATATTAAATGCATTTGTTGTACGATCGTTGGAAATGTACAAATATGAAACATTTCCAGCGGTAGTACAACTTTAAATCAATGTGAATAGCTTCAAAATCAGATTTATATTGGGATTGTAACATTATACCTGGAGCAAACAAAAATCACTTACCCCAAGAATCGATGGCATGTACTAAATAATGACCAACAAGTCCTCCCATTGTACCGAAGTTAAAATAGTGTGGAAGAGTCCATTCATAAACAGGGAACTGCATCATTCCTGCTGGAATGAGAAGCTCATTCCATGTATTATAGAAAGTCATTGTTGTGTCATATGACTTATAGGGCCACTGCGTTCTGTCCTCCCCTGTTGTTAATCGCCTCGTCCAGTCTGCCTTCTCAAATTGGTTCAGGTTTAGTAAATTTTGGAAGTAGTCTGTTCTGTTTATTGCTACCTTAAAAAGAAACGAAGGATTTTACGTGAGTGCTCTTGTAATACGAGAAAAATGCTTGGCACGCGGATCCAGAAAGTTTTTTCAGAGGGGGGTCCAACTTGTTTTTTTTAGTTAATGAGTGGATCCAAATACAACTAAAATCGTGTCATCATCGGCCCGCCAGCGAAACGCCATTTCAATGGCGTTTCGCTGGTGTGCCGATGATGACCCAACATTGAATGTGGGCTTGGTAGCTTTCTGATTTTTTTCAAGGGATCCGGACCAGTATTGCTATATGAAACCCTATATTTTTTGTTATTTTACGGGGGGGGGGGGTCCGGACCCCCTGTCCCCCCTCTTGATACGCACATGTTTTTTTTCACAACGCCTCACCACATACTTTCATCTGGCACCGTTTACTAAGTAGCATACTTTCAACATGGGTCGTGCATATTTACGATAAAATTGTTTTGTTTGTTTGATTCGATTCTTTACGTTCCATCAACGATCTTCCCGTTATGTAGGGACGGGTCTTCCTGGGTTGAACCAGTACTAAGCCAGGATGACTGTGTCTTGCTCAAGGTCACAACGCAGTGAAACTGGTGAGGCTCGAATCCCCGGCCCCTCGGTCTCGAGTCAAGCACTCTACCACTGAGCCACTGCGCTCCCATGATAAAATTGTCTCCGACAGACAAATATATAAAATAATTATTTCACTTGTTCTGAAAGTGTACACTGAAAAGCTATCAGTCATATGAGCCGTGACACGTGGTTTCCAACAATGTGGCAGTATGACAAGTGCAGACTCAAATGAGTCTGTGCAGCCTTCTTTTATGCTTAGAAACTCTACATGATGTTCAGTCAGTAGCTTAACACTCATAGAATATTCAAGCGACAAGCAATGGCTCTGACTGCGCCTATGCACATACCACATTGTTGGAAATCACATGCTACGGCTCATTTTTTTTTTATAAATTCTCATATGAAAGTAATTTCATTTGGCTCAAAATAGTTAACTTAAAAGTGCTCTTCATATAATAGCCAAATGTGACATTTAAGTCTACCCAAGTGAGAAAGCTGTCATATAAGCAATTAGAATAAGAGATTCTCGCACGTTTGCAAATAAATCTCAGACATGCAGGGCATGTACATATCTTTTGTTTTACACCCTGAGTGTGAAGGCTTATTACAGATTCACAGGCGCGGATCTAGAAAGTTTTGTCAGAGGGAGTACAAATTAGATAACTTTTTTTTTGCTTTTTTTTCTTCTAGTTGATGAGGGGATAGAGGATCCAAATGTCACTATAAATGGGCCATCATCGGTCCGCCAGAGAAACGCCATTTAAATGGCGTTTCGCTGGCGGGCCGATGATGGCCCAAAATTGAATGCTGGCTTGGTAGCTTTGTGATTTTTCAGGCGATCCGGACCCATATTGCTAAGAAACCCTATATTTTTCTGATTTTTCAGGAGGGGATCCGGACTCCCTGTCCCCACTCTGGATCCGCCGATGTATCGAAATTAAGCATCATAAGCTCAACGCTTACAGTCAAATCCTAGAAACACTGTATGGATGTATTTGTTCTGCGCAAAATGAGAATCGGTACAATTCCAGAATTGTACCTGCACAATGTGAAAATTCCTACTTGGCCGCCGAATCCAGAATTGTACCAGACGATTCTAGAATTGCGCAAGGGGTAAAGATTTGCGAATAAGTTATTGTTTAAACCAAAATGAAAATTTCTCAAAAAAATCGAGGCCCTGGAAAGGTTTTTAGGAATACGATTGTGACTATCATTTAATTTTACAACCGATTCGTGCATTTTTCAAATGATTTTAATCTTAGTTTACTAAAATTCTTTTTTAACTAATAGAATACCTGAAAAGGCAGACATTGTGGACTGACAAAAATGTAAATAGAAACGTATTAAAACTTAAAGAACACCTGAATAACATGAAAATATTGTTTTCACAAACTAGAACACAGCTCAGTGATTCCTAATTGGCAAAAAGAAAGAAATGACTATTAAAATTTTGTCTGCGGAAGTTGACTAAAAATATCATCAAGGTTTTCCTATAAAACCAAGCTCTATTTTCATGTTGTGTTGGGAGTTTGGGTATTATATATCCAAACTCTATGTATGCAAGCGAAAAGTGAGAATGATCACGAAAATCCACCAATACATACTGCAGACCAACCCACAGCACCGCGAGGAAGTGTCACAGAACATTTGTAGTAATAATACATCTGTAAGATAATAATAGCAAAGCAACCAGCTTTCTCTTCCTCTTCAAGATGATTGCAAAACTAGAATGGACACAAAGTAATGCATAACAAAACAAAGACTAACACAATACACCCACAAACAATGGGAAGCACACCAAACAACAAATCAACAACAACAGAACCACCGCCTTAGAAAGGACAGCAGCCTAAGCCACCTGGAGGGCTCAAATGCATTCCACTAGCGCCAATTTTTCGCCCTAGATTATGTTGTTGTTGTTTAGCTCGCATAGAGGCTTCCTAACTAATGCAATGTATCATCATAGAGAAACAATCGATAAACACATTATGATGATACAAAGAAAATGGCTCATAACTCACAGATAGTCAGAGCTAGTCAGAGCTATCTCATGAGCTGGTTAAGACACATGTTTACAACCACCCAACTACCAATTTAGCAATATATTTCAATGAAACATCTCGAAATAAGCTGTCAGAAGCAAGCATAAAATAGGTAATCGATAATTGTCACTCAGGTGCGTGACAAACTACATGAAAACTTGTTCATTTCTAGATGCTCATTTCACTGAAACATTGAGAGTGGCTGAGAATCTGTGTTTAAAAAAGCTTATGATAAAAACATTTATTGAATTTACATATGTTGTAGGTGCACATTGGAATTGCCTCAATGAGGCAATTCCGATGTGTACCAACAACATTTATTACTGAAATTAAGGAAACCTATTTTGAAAAATACATTTATCAAGATTCATGTCCATTGTCTTTGCGTCTTTTAAATATCCAAAACTGCCAATCAGTCTTAAAATACCTGATACTCTTTGGTAAATTGTTTATATATGTATGACAGCTGTATCTCCTAATTTGAGTCCATGAACTACCTCTTTGCTAACCTGCTAGTTGCCTGGTTTTACATACCGCCTGATAAATGTTGTCTAATTCACTATCTGTATCATAGAATGCTGGATATCCAATTTTATCCGTTGCTGCTTGAAGCTGAAGTAACAAAAGGCGATATTAAAATAATTAACTGCGCATCCACGATCCACATCTCTTTATGTAATTAAAACATCTTTAAAAGCAGAAAACTGCTCGAGCCAGTGCTAGGTATTGCACTTTCCTTCATTTGTGCATCATTTATGTTATTTCTGTCCAGTTTTTTGTTATACGTACTGGTGCGTCTATTTATTGATGCCTTGTGGTCACCTACTGGGAAAGGCCTAACCTCTTGGCTCTCGTTTGTGATGTCTAGTTGTGACGTTGTCACTTTCCCATTGGTATCCTGGGTCAGGTGTGGTGCTTGGTTGTATCGATTCATGATCTTTGCCCTCTTTCTTACTTAAATAACCTGACTCCAAAGATCGAGTTAAACAAATTTTCAAATCATATATTGCATATTGGGGAAATGTGTTTAAGACAGCTGGCGTCTAGATTCTAACAAAATCAAGTAACTAACTGGAATTAGTAGTTAAAATCAAACTTTCCCTTTGCTCGTTTGACATATTTATAAAATTAATTTGGTTTTGCTGAACCTAAGCACAATTGAGATCCTTTCTTCATATGGTGCTACTAAAAATAATACTGTAACGCAGAATGTGTCTGATATAGGTGAAGATCAGCCAGATAATTACATCAGACTGATTCAGATCCTCATATATAGCAAGCATACTCTTTCTCACGCTGCCTTCGGTTATTCTACATCGTGTAGTTGTAATTGTGGTATTTGCTTTCATACTCACTTACTCGTTTATATGCAGAAAGAATGTGAAAAACAAAACAAACGCCGATATGAATACAATCATACATAAAACCAATTTGAAAATAATTACAACTGTCATAACATTTATTGAGATCCGTTAATCTGATTGGTCAAGAACGGTCACCTGATCCTATTGGCCTGTATTTCATTTTTCAATGAACTCCGGTTCGTATTCGTGAGGACCTTTGGTTTTCATGCAAATTAGATGTAATTTCAACGACATTTCATACCTCAGTGAAACGCAGAAACAAAATTCAATTCTTAAAGCTGCATAGTCTGTAACTTTTGATCTTCCAATTTTTAAAATAATGTTTCTATTTTTCAAGAACACAGTAAAAATACTCAAATTCAGGTAAACATTTTACCATTTTCGTAAATCTAAACGAGTTATCACTATCAAAACAACTGCATTTTTGTTAAAATTCAACGGTCTAGAATTATTGGAGGGACGGAAATAATTACCAAAAAGAGAAATAGACACCTATTTGATAAAATAATTCACTTTTCCATGCAGTTTTCAGCTGTACTGAACATTTTTATTGTGAAAACATAGCTTAATTCTACTTTTACAAATGATTTAAAAAGAAAGTAAAAAAAAATCGAAAAATGTTCATAGATACAGAGTATGCAGCTTTAAGTAAATTGAATACGTATTAAAGAAAACAAAATACAAACGGATTACCTTTGTTTTAGCTATTGCTTTTGTGGCATCATCCATAATAGTGTTTTTATCTATACTGTCCATCAATGCTTGCTTTACATATGATACTATCTCCTCAGCCTAAAGAATGAAATTAATATGAAAACGATCAATGTTTATGTCATAGAGGATTTTACATGAGTGCTCATGTTTTGTTAAATTTATTAAACGAGTTGAGGAAAAGAGATAAAATGCGAGGCTTGTCGAGCATTTTATTTCTTTATCGCAACCAGTTAAATAAATTCAATAATACAAAAGCACGAATCTTAGATTCTATTTATCATATGACAAATACTTTGAAATCTCATTTCCGGCGTAAAAAACGTTATAATTTTGTCATTATGTACGCAACGTTGTTATGGACGTCATAACGTTTCCCGTAAATCTATAAACCACTAGTGGTTTATCGATTTTATTGCATGGCGTTATTTCACTCCCAGACGCGCGGCGTCTTATGATAAAAAAATAATACAGTTACAATATACAATATCTTATCCAAATGGTATCATTTAAATATAAGGTAAACATGACATTTCTTGCATACTTGATGAATTAAAAATAAAGGACATGTGTGACATGTACTTAAAACGTATTTTAAATAGCAAAATACCTTACAATTTGGTAATAAAATTATTGACCAATCTTGCATGCCAAGATGAACTCTAAATATAAAATGGTATTTTGATTAAACTCTTAAAACATTTCATAAAACTGTAAAAACATATAAAGGTATTTTGATTAAACTCTTATAACATTTCATAAAACTGATCACACTTTCAGTTATGAAATGCCCATATTTGAAAAGGTTCAAAACAACTGCAGGTGATAAGGTATACCACCACAGGTGGTAAAGTATGAAAATATTATATACATTAAAATATACTAAATGAAATTTGATGATAGAATTATTGTTAAAGAAAAACTATTAATCATTTCATCAATTATTTGATGAAGCAAACCTTAGGAATTATAAGAACTTCAACACCTTTTAGAGTAAGTCAATCTAGCAAGCATCATATATGTGTTTCATACCAAATTATCGTTTTTGCATACACTGAAAGAATCTGATAGTTAAAGGAATGCAATGTGGATTATTAATTCTTATGCAGATCATGTTTTTTGTAAAATTACCATGCAAATACAATGTGCCTTCGTGTACATGCAGCAGTTCAGGCCTCAGGGTTTGTAAACATGAGTACATTCTCAGACTCAAAATAAAGCGTAATGATTGGCTGCTTGTGGACACATGTCTGCAAGCAACCAATCATTGCACTTTATTTTGAGTCTGAGAATGAACTCAAGCTTTATATCCTCGAGGCCAGGGGTAGCAAGGTTCAATAACATACTATTTGTATACACGTGGGAGTGGAGTAAACATGCTGCCATCAATTTTTTTAAAAAAATCATTTGATATTAACATTGCTACTTTAAAAGATGTTAATACATGTATCAAAAGATATATTTTGCTGTTTGTCTTCAATCTTTGGCATCGCTTACTTCTTTTTACTTGTCGTAATAGCAAAGCGCAAAGAAAATAAAAAAAAAAAAACTGATATAATGCTTGATAGAATTTCTAACAGTAGCAGTGACAGTATCTAGCAGCTGCATGTAATTGTAACATTGGTACAATAGGTTGGTGTGTGATTTATGATCAATGCATTTTCTTGTCTATCTCCCCTACATGTAGACAACTATAGTATAAATTGAGGATCTTACATGAGTGCACCTCTTGTTGCAGATATAAAGGATCTTACACGAGTGTTCAGTTTTTATTAAATTTATTAAACGAGTTGGGGAAAAGAGATTAAATGCTAGGCTTGTCGACCACTGTATCTCTTTTTCGCAACGAATTTAATAAATTCAATAATACAAAAACACGAAGGTTAGATTCTATTTATCATATGACATTAAGATTACTTAGAAATCTTATTTCTGCCATAAAAACGTTATAATGTTTTTTCATTATGTATGCAATGCTGTTGTACGTCATAACGTTTCTTGAAAATCTGTAAACCACTAGTGTTTTATCATTTTATTGCATGGTGTTATTTCACTCCCAGATGCGACGCCATATGATAAATAAACATATAGTATTGTAGAACGTACACATTACGAGATATGTGGTGCTAAAATTGGTATAGGTGGTAACAAAGGGGTACGTTTATTAAGAGGCTATTTTGGCCCCCCTTTGAGGTCAAAAAATAAAAGTTTTTCTTCACAAGTTTCTTCTTATTAGTTTATTAGAACAATAGCCAAAGTGTAAAGGTCTGGTATTGCTTCGACTTTTACGGTTGCTATGGTAACAGAAATAGCCGCCAAAGTAGGCTGAAATAGGAAAATGACAATTTTGGAGCAAATTGGAGACATGTAACAGAGGAATCAATATAGAGCACAAGCAAATACCAAAAAAAATATTTTAACAGATGATAAGAATTATCATGACACACAATATATAAAAAGTTTTTTTTTGGTATTTGCTTGTGCTGATATCTAATTCTTAAAAAGTCGGTCTCCAAAAGCCTCACATTTGGCCTAAAATGACAATTTCCCTATTTTAAGCCTATTTTGTGGGTCATATTGGTTACCATAACAACCAGTAAAAGTAAAATAAATGCCAGAATTTTACACTTGGGCTATTCTTCTAATAAACCAATCAGATGAAATTGGTGGAAAGCAACTTTCAATTTTGGCTCTAGAGGGGGCCAAAATAGCCCCTTAATGCACGTACCCCTTTACAATAAACAGGTGCTTGCATTTTAAAACTATGTTGCTTGTAAATTCATGGGAATTTTGAAAGCAATTAATTTGGGTATTTAATTCATACTCAAGCATTTGTGTTGTAAATAACTTTTGTATACATTTACTGGGAAACAAAATTAACACGTTCCAATTTGATTTGACCATTTCCATATGGTCAAGTTGTAAAATTTTGATACAAAATGAACACAAAAAAGACTGTACAGGTTTAATATTCTTGACTTAACAAACACTTGTTAAGCAGATATTATGAATCAAATCAAAGGTCTAGTCAGTTTAACAAATACTTGTTAAAATTCTATAATAAACACTTTTACACAACTCTATGCTTAACAACCCCTTGTTAACTCTAAATCACTTGTAGTAATCGCTAACAAATACTTGTTAGGCACTGAAACCTATTTCAAAGCTGTTCTATTATTGACTAAACAAGCACTTGTTAAAAAGAGAGTTAGAATTAAGTCACAAGACTGCTTTATTAATACAACACTTTTACCGAACCCAATGCTTGACAAACACTTGTTAACAGTTTCCACTAACAAATAATTGTTAGCCACTAAAAACCTTAATTTCAAAGCTGTATATTATTGACTTAACAAGCACTTGTTAAGAAGAGATTTAGAATAAAATCCCAAGATCTTTCATGTTAACAAGTACTTGTTAAAGTTCTTTAATACAACATTTTTTCAAAACTTGATGCTTAACAAATACTTGTTAACTCTATATTACTTGAAGTAATCGCTAACAAATACTTGTTAAATACTAAACACTTGTATGAAAGCTGCTCTATTATTGTGTTAATAAGCACTTTAGAATTAAGTCACACTATTGATCAGTTTTACAAGATTTGCTAAGGTTCTATAATACAACACCTTTGCACAGCTCAATGATTAACAAATACTTGTTAACAGTTTCCGCTAACAAATACTTGTTAGAGACTGAAAAAAATATTAAACAAGTGTGGCCAATTTTACAAATACAGTTTGGGAGCGCAGTGGCTCGGTGGTAGAAAGCTTGACTGGAGACCAAGAGGCCGCGTGTTCGAGCCTCACCGGCGTCACTGGGTTGTGGTCCTTGAGCAAGACACATTTATAGTAGCTTAGCACTGTTTTAACCCAAGAATACTCGTCCCTGTTTAACTGAAATATTATTGATGGGACGTAAAGAATCAAATCAAACAAACAAATAAAACAAATAGAGTTAGTCTCCTGGTCTGGGGGGGGCTAAAGGTTTGCTTGATTACGCCAATCCGTCTGTCTGTCCGTCATTAATACTTTCATGTCCGGGCCATATTCCCTATATTATTATGGTGTGTGGATGCATGATTTGGGTGGCGATGTGTTACATACCATTTTGGGGTCACTGTGGCCTTGCTGACCTTGACTTATTACATTGCTTCTAGAATAATAGTGTCCAGAGCACATTTCCTACATTTTTTAGGCAGGAATCCCAAATCGTTTGTTGTGTGGATGCATCTTGGAATGGCAGAGTGTCCCATATTATTTGTAGGTCACTTGGCGTTGACCTAATTTATAGAATAATCATGTCAGGAGCATATCTCCTACACTATTTGACATATTAATCCCCAATTTGGTTTTTGGATGGATGCATCTTGGGATAGTAATGTGTCTGTACCAGTTTGGGGCTAGTGCCCTTGTTAACCTTGATATCTGACCTCGTTTCAAGAACAATCATGTCCAGAGTAAATCTCCTATATTGATTGAGATATGAATCTCAAATTTGATGAGTGAATGCATCTGGAGATGGTGGAGTGTCATGTACCATTTATGATCTTTTTGACCTTGGTCTTGACCTGGTGTATTCAACTGATCTTGTCCCTGCAGTATCTCGTCCCTGGTGACACTTTGCCCCATGGTATCATGTCCTGGGGGACACTTTAATCCCGGTTATAGTGTCCTACTGTAGTCTATCTTGTCCCCGGGAAGTGTCCCCCATCAGCATTTTGTTTGTTTGATTTGATTCTTTACGTCCCATCAACAATCTTTCAGTTATACAATGCAGTGACGCCGGTGAGGCTCGAACCTGCGGCCCTTTGGTCTCGAGTCAAGCACTCTACTATTGAGCCACTACGCCCCCCCAACAACATGATCTGTGCAAAGTGTCAATGAAAGGAATCCAAATCCATTATATACTCATTATGTAATAAAATGTTGTGAGAGGAAACACTTTACACCAGGGCCAAGTGCCCTCCTTATGACATGTTATATTAATTATCATAAGTGTTTTAAATATAAGGTAGGATAAGATTTGTATAAAGGTTCAAAAAGGACCAAATCCATTTAGAGTGTCTACCTTTGGTCTGTCTACCCCAGGGACACTTTACTTTGGGTAAAATTGTTTAAAATGCTCTCCTCCGACCATAAAGCATATTATTTGCATGTCTTATACATGTTTTGTCATTAAAATGCATGTTTCATATTTGTAAGACTAAGATTCGTATAAAATTTCAATGAAATGGACCAGAATCCATCGTTTAAGCATTAAAGTAATGACACATTGCTGGGGGAGGGGGCAATTTACCCCCAAATAAAGTGTCCATCCCACAACTAGTTATTCGCATGTATTTTATAAGTGTTTGTTATTTAAATGTGTGTTTTATTATCATTTGGCATAAGATTTGTGTAAAGTTTCAACGAAAGAGATCCGAATCCATTAATACAAGTGTTAAGTAATAACATGGTGTGAGTGGGACACTTTAACTTGAATTTATCCTCTGCAACATGCTATCTGCATTATTATTAGTGTTTTATATATTAAGTAGGATATAATTTGTGTAAAGTTTCAAAGTAAAGGACCTGAATCCATTGTACCATTGTACAGTGTCTTACTCTAATTCATCTATCTCCAGAGAATTTTACCTTTTGGTAAAATACTCCTCTCCTTAAAACATACTATTTGTATGTCTTTTAAGTGTTAAGTTATCTAATTGTGTGTAAGGATTAGATTTTTATATTGTATCATTAAAGGGTTAAAGGGACCAGAAAACACCTAGTGTTAAAATAATAACACTTTGTCAGTGTGTTTGGTGGGGCGCGCGGTGGGGGGGGGGGGGGGGCACTTTACTACGGGGTAAAATGTCACCCTCTACTACATACTTACATACTTAAACAATGGTCTCAGGTCCCTTTCACTGAAACTTTATAAGTATCTTATTCAACTTATCTAAAACATACAATTAAATAACAAAGCACTTATAAGCATGCAAGTAAAAATTTTGATGGAGAGGGGGTTGGGGAAGGGCATTTTACCCCTAAAGTAAAGTGTCCCCAGCGACAGATAGACCAGAATTAGACATTAAACAATGGATTCTGGTTTAATCGATAGAACCTTTTGCAAATCTTTTTTTTACTTAATATAAAAACACTTATTATAACTAATGCAGATAACATATTGTATGGTTGGTGCACTTAATCCTGGGGTAAAGTGCCCACTGCCCCCTTCCACTACAACATGTTATTATTCACATACTTAAAAGTTGGACTCCGGTCCCTTTCATTTCACTGAACCTTTATAGGATTTTTTAAATATATAAAGCATACAATAAACAACATAGCACTTATAACACATGCAAATGATTTTTTTATGGAGAGGTAGGTGGGGAAGGGCACTTCACCCTCCAAGGTAAAGTGTTTCTAGGGGCAGATAGACCACCCTTAGACACTTTCTAATGGATTCAAGTCTCTTTAATCTAAACATTTTACAAATCTTATTTATCTAAATATAAAAAAACTATGTAATATTGTGATAATATGTTGAAGGGGTGGATAGACTATTTACCCTGGGGGTAAAGTGTCCCTTCTTGATTGCTTTTTATCTTAAAACACTTTATAAATAGATTCAAGACCCTTTCATTGATTTTTAAGAATCTTATTCTTACAAATATAAAACATACAATTTAATAATAAAGCACATATAAGACATGCATTTAATATGTTTTATGGATGGCGGAGGACATTTTACCCCAAGTTTAGATTTCAAAAGTGCTCCCAGGGATAGACAGACCAAGAGTGTCCCAGGGGATAGACAGACCAGAGTTAGATACTTTACATTCGATTTTAGTCCTTTTCATTGAAGCTTTTATAAAAGTCTTATCATACTCAATTAAAGGGGACAGCAACCCTAATGATAGGTATGTTTTATCAGAAAGAGCTCTATGAACCATGATTTTTGATACAAGTATAATCAAAATCGGTTTAATAAGTTTACAGAATTTTTTCAACTGCTTCATTTTTAGCTATCACTACTACCACATCATCTGTGTTTCAGCAGATATGTAGCTTTATACACAAGGAAAATGTTTCATTAAAGATTAATGCAACCAATCCATTCGTTTGTCTTTCATTTTGATTACGCATATTTAATTAGGCTGAGTGACGTCACTAAGCCTACAATATGGCCGCAATCATTACAGTCCATTTGCAAATATTCAAACGCCCATTACTTCCACATTTTTCAACCGATTTAGACGAAACTGGCATCAAAATTCATGGTTTATTAAGATATTTCATATTAAACATTGTAATCATCAGGGTTGCTGTCCCCTTTAAAAAAAGTAAAAAACTTATAACAATGCTGATAACATGAAGAAGGAGGGGCACTTTATCCCAGGGTAAAGTAACCCCCTTCACAATATGTTATAACGTAAGCCTAAAATAATTGATTTGAACCCCTTTCAACTTCAATGAAACTTTGTACAAATCTTATTTATTCTAATTAATATAAAACACACAATAAAATTACAAAACCATTATAAAAGTCATGCAAATAACCTGTTGTAGCGTAAACATTTTACTCTGTGGTCTGTCTTTTCCCTGGGGACAAGAAAGACCAGGCTTTCCTAAATCAAGCACTCTTTTATAAACAAGAGTTTGTTTTAAAAATGAAATCACTCTTCCTCTTAACAAATATTTGTAAAGTTTTTCTTTTAATAACAAGTGTTTGTGAAAGGAAGTTCTTTATCTCATAAACATTGGTTAGGCTATCTAAAACCAAAACAATATAAAAATGAAATTAAAGTACAAGCATCTTAACAAACAGTTGATAATCTTTCTCAAACAAAAATTATTTCACTCACCAAAAAAAAGCTTAATAGAGGCCTAGTTCATGCATTGGTTATACTATAGTCTAGTCTCTTTAGTTTGACCATAGAAGCAATAAACTTCTCTCTGGTTTTAGGTACTGAGCATGTCTGTTTTCACTAGACAAATCAAACCAAATCTGTAGTTGATTGGTTTTTGTCTTCCAATGCGAACTAAGAATTGCCAGAATTCTATATGTTTTGTATCAATGGCTGTGATTGTTGGACTGTTTTTCTGGGGAGCAATGCTGACTGTCTGAAGAGTAACTATAGTAGATATGGTTAACGAGCAAACTCCACCAGCATGATCTTACCACTACTGTTAAGCCTTCAAAACCCAAGCATTATTTCACAAAGAAATGTCCACATCTTAACACATATTTGTTAATCACAGTTTAACTCTGCCAGCTGGCCAATTTTTGTTGTCTGCTGGGGATCTTTGCAAACATTTTGAACCCAGATCAGGCCAAACGGAACATCAGGCCCTATTTAGATCCAAACTGTTTGACATTTTATTCCTGAAAAAATATTTTGAAGAAAAGAAATAATATTGTAAAATATCTAAAGATGACAAAATTATGAAAAAATACCCAAAGAGTTAAGTATCAGTCAGCGTTTCAGTTCTCTTAACAAATATTTGTAAAAGTAAGGAAGGAGGAAAATATACGATTGAAACATCTAATGCCAGACATCCCTTTGAAAACAGTTTTCTGAACATACTAATTTACTCTTTAACCAAGATCAGCTGACAGAATGCTGGGCCTGAAATGGATTCAAACTGTGAGACCAACTTGATAGTATCCCTAAAAGAATTTTTGAAAAGTTAATTTTAAAATATTGAAAAAAGATCAACATACTACATGATTTCATTTTAAATTTCTTGCATAGAAAAAGTAAACAAGTTAACTCAATACTTTGTGTTCACAAATTGCATGAAAAAAGACTATACTAGTTTTCATAAAAACATGAAACAATGGTGAAAGCAGTATGTGATAATTATATACTTCTATAATGTACCCATTACCTGGATCAATTTATATTTTTTGTTGCGAATGATTAGCATCTATATTTGAGCGTGTTTATGCTACAATAAAGTGAGACTTGTTATTATTATGGTGTTTATCTCCATTTCAGCTCAACAAAGCATTTATGCACATATACCAGTATATTTACATTTTCGAAACAAGCTTTTAATGAATCTTTGGGGTTTTTTTTGCAACCCTTCATAGCCTCATGAATGACACAAATTTGATTGACAGCTGCTAAGCTCACTTGTTCATGCAAAACGCTTAGAACTCCAAACTCATTGGCCAGAAGTGAAACTGGTGTTGTGATTGACAGCGAACCACTACCAAGTACCACGTGCAAAACAAGCCTCTTATGTGCTCCATTGGCTGTCCATGTTCAAGTTAGCTGTTCCTCTGTTTCGTTTTACACTCCGACAAAACCGTTAATACAATTACATATTAAATAAAAAACTGTTTTGTTACTAAATTATAAATAATTTTTGTATTTTAGATATTTTTAATAAAATGTAAATATAAGCAACAAATTAAATATTTGGTCTGTTCATGGAATCATGAATACTTTCAGTCTATTGCAAAGTTAACGTGAAGCCCAAAGGGCTTCACTTACTTTTCAAGAGACCCAAAGTATTCATGATTCCATGAACATTCCAAAAATTTAATTCATTTCTTAAATGATTGAGGGCTCAAAAAATCAACTCGTCAGCTCGTATAAGTGAAAGTGCCTTCATTTAAAACACTAGGGGATCTTTTGTGAATGTTTTTGTCTGCGTCACCGATATTCTTGTAAAGTGGCACACATCAAGCTGGCAGATTCACTTTTATGCAACAGCATGAAAAATGTGAAATTCTTGATCTTTCAAGCTACATATATATTCAGACATTGACACAGACAAAAAATTATCACTAAAGATCCCCTAGTGTACTCGAACCCATAACTTTCTGCTTCAGTGCCCAATGACATACTACTTATGTAAGCCCATTCAGGGGGATTGAACGGATATTTGTACGATTTGCAATATACCTGGTTTGGATAACTCCAACAATGTCATCTAAAACTATCAACAGATTTCTGTTTAGGTAATTTAAGACAATGACAATAATGTTTTGTTTGATTTGATTTTTCAATTATGTCAGGAAGGGTCTTCCTTGGTTGAACGCAGAGCCTCCTGTGAATCTCAAACAGGCAACACCTCCAATCTCAAGTTCAGCACTCTACTACTGATGCACCCCGCTCTTCGAACAATAATATTTACAAAACCACTTGATTAAAATAGTATTATATACCATTAGTGTACTATTCCACAAACAATTTATGGCAATCACATAAGGGAAACGCCTAAACCGTTATAGCTTTCAATAACTGTATGGGATCGAAAATCGCCAGGTGGTTTAGAAATAGATGTTGTGTAAAGGAAGCTGTTGACAGACATCGAACAGACAGACAGACTGATGGATGACGGACATCATAGGATCACAATAGCTAAGTTGAGGTAAAAGGCATCTTAAAAATTTCAAAAAGTTTTACCAGAGACAAAAAAATAGTGCCAGTCTCTAGTAATGTTTTTTTATAAGTCATTCTCTTCAAATATAAATAGCTGAAGGTTGTCTTCTCATAGTCTCATCATTTATACCCCCATTTAAAAATACACATACTTAGTTGTTGGCAGAATCTGCGACACAGTGTCTTAGGCGATTTAATTACTGAGTTAACCTTTTCACAGCTAGATCTACCGATGTTAGTGTAAAACACCACTTGAGACAGTCAAGAGAGCAAAAGTAATCAGTCATGTACATGTTTTTCAGATCCAGCTGTTAACGAGAAAGGCTTAAAATAACAAGAAATCTACAAAATACTCCCAAGAATAGTTTTTCATCTCTTTTGGCATGTTTTGGTTGAGGATGCTTGTATATAGCATTACATTGCATTTAACATTGTGGTATAGCAATGCATCTAACATTGTGGTCTCTTCCTGCTTTCCTGACTCCTGAAGATAGTTTTGCAGACTGATAATAACTATATGTATGGATACATTTGATGTAAAAACCCATACTGAATGATGTTGAACTGAGTACAACCCTTTTAATTCCACCTGTCCATCTACAGTAAAGATTTACATACTGTTTGTTTTATATTCATTTGTGGATAGATGGAACACAGCAAGTAGCCTGTTCCAGTGGCTATTGGTGTTACGTTTCTCTTCACCCAGATATCGTGTGTCACTGAGACAGTTCTATTGATACCAAAATACTTTCCCAATGTTTTCAAATTGACGAATGAATAGAACAATATGTGGGCACTGTGGTTTCTCTGACATGAGCATAATTGCAAGGTACGCACTTAAATTTTCACAGATCTCTTTTGCGTCATTTTCAAGGCCATCTTTTTACAATGATTTTATTTCAATCCACAAATATGTTTGTGCAAGCATTCATAGACAGATCTTTGTCATTTCCAAGAGTATGCTGAGTAGCAGTGGCAATCTTCAGAATTCTCCTCTGGGTACAAGAGATCTTAGATATCTCCTAGCTGTCCATAATATGTGTGATATGTTTTCACTGTACAGTTATGTCTCCTTCCCCACTACAAAGAAAGAAAACAACAACAAATTAGTATTAAACAGGAGAAACAAAATTCATAACATTAATATTTTTAAAAGTAAGTAAGGGTGCAAAGATCAGGAATCGATACAATCAAGTACCACACCTGACCCAGGATACCAAAGGGAAAGTTACAAACTCACAGTTAGACAACACAAACGAGAGCCAAGAGGTCAGCCCTTTCCCAGCAGGTGACCACTAAGCACATATACTGTAAACAGACGCGCACAAAGACATAGCAAACACGAGACAGAACAAAAACATAAAAGATCCACAAAAGAAGTCCCGCCTTGGAACGGACAGTAAAATAATTTACTGGAGGGCTTAAACCAGTTTAACGGCGCCAACCACACCCTTAATTCAGATGTGGATCAAGACACATAGATGTTTGGTTTGCATGAAAGACCCCTAACTTATCAATGCATCATCTCCAAGAACATATAAATCAAGATATAACAAGGAGATAAAGCAAAGATAAGGACTCAACAGTAAATAAAACTGATTACCGGAGTAAAAGAAATCCAACAGGTATACCCCCATGGGCCCGACAAACAGCCAAAGCATTAGGCTCCTACCATCACATCAATAGATAAGTCTTCAAGTCGGAACCATCATAAAGTCTGAAGTCGGACCCACCGGTGTGCACTTAAAGAGGAAAGCAAAGTTGCCAACTGTGATTGGGTTGACCACCAAACTGGTATGAGCAGACACGATGGATACAGCACCAATGTATTGTAGGGCACTGTAGAATAGACAAACATTTTGTTACTCTAAAGCATTGTGTTGCCCCATAACAAAATGTGTTGTGTGTTGACAAGGGAATACATTTTGGTATATTGTAACCCTTTTAGCTCACCTGAGCCATAGGCTCACGGTGAGATATTGTGATGGTATGATATCTGTCGTCTGCCATACGTCCATCCGTTTTTATCAAACTCGGCAGGAATGATTTTCAGATGACTCTCTTTAATTAATGTTTAACTAGTTCTGGTCCGTTTCATATCCAGGTTACAAAGGCTAAAAATAGATTTTTGAGATAAAAATCTTCTTGTGAGAAACGACAAGGCCTCTTTACTTGATATTTTGTATGTAGCCTCATCTAGTAAACCTCTACCAAGTTTTTCAAACTATACCCCTGGGGCCAAGAATGGACCAGCCCTGTGGGTCACATGTTTTACATAGATTTCTAATGGAAAAACATGAAAAATCTTCTTTTCTGAAATCCCAAGGCCTAGAGCCTTGATGCTTGGTATGTAGCATCATTTAATGGACCTTTACCAAGTTTTTTTAAATTATATACCTTGGGCCAAAGATGGACCAGCCCCATGGTCACATGCTTTGCAAATACTTATATATGGGGAACATGAAAAAGCTTCTTGTCTGAATCCAAAAGGCCTATAGCATTGATACTTGGAATGTAGCATCATCTAGTTGCTCTCTACCAAGTCTGTTCAAATAATGCCCCTGGAACCTAAATTGGGCCCACCTTTTGTACAAGAGTACCCAATGGCCCTGGGTTGCTCACCTGAGAATGTCTGCTCATAAGGTTATGGGAAAACATCATCCAGACTACCAAACAGCTTTGATGATGGATCTGACAACACTTTGATATTAAATAAGAAGATTTTTCATGCATTCCAATATAAGTAGGAAAGACAGCAAAGATCAGGAATTGATACAATTAAGTATCACAACTGACCAAGGATACCACATGGGCATGTGACAAAATCACAATTAAACATCACAAACAAGGGCCAAGAGGTCAGCCCTTTCCCAGCAGGTGAGCACAAGGCACCAATGAACAGACGCGAAAACATGACAAACACAAGACATAAATGACACAAATGATAAACAAAAGAAGTACTGCCTAGGAATAGTCTGTAAAATATTTTACTGGAGGGCTTAAACAGATTTCACTGGGACAATATTACACTTAGTTAAGATGTGGATTAAGACACATAGATGCTTGGTTTGTAAAACATGTGACCCTGGGGGCCCATTTTTGGCCCCAGGGGCATAATTTGAAACACTCTGTAGAGGTCCACTAGATGATGCTACATACCAAATATCAACGCTCTAGGCCTTGTGGTTTCAGACAAGAAGATGCTTTCTTGTTTTCCCCTTTATAAGCCTATGTAAAACATGTGACCCCTGGAGCGGGCCAATTTTTGGTCCCAGGGGCATAATTAGAGCAAACTTGGTAGAGGTCGACTAGGTGATGCTACATACCAAGTATCAAGGCTCTATGACTTGTGGTTTCAGACAAGAAGATTTTTGAATGTTTCCCCTATATAGGCCTATTTTAATCATGTAACCCCAGGGCAGGTCCATTCTTAGCCCCAGGGGTATTATTTGAACAAACTTGGTAGAGGTCAATTAGATGATGCTACATATCAAATATCAACATTCTGGGCCTTGTGGTTTCAGTCAAGACGAGTTTTAATTATTTTCCTTATATAAGCACATGTAAAACATGTGACCCCTAGAGTGGGCCAATTTTTGGTCCCAGGGGCATAATTTGAACAAACCTGGTTGAGGTTCACTAGTTGATGCTACACACAAAATATCAAGGTTCTAGGTCTTGTGGCTTCAGACAAGAAGATTTTTTCATGTCTTCCCATAAGCCTATGTAAAGCATGTGTCAACCCTGTGGGCCCATTTTTTGGTCCCATTGGCATAATGTGAACAAGCCTGGTAGAGGTCTACTAGATGATGCTACATACCAGATATCAAGGCTCTAGGGCTTGTGGTTTCAGACAAGAGCATTTGGGTCTAAAGACTTTAAGGCTTTTAAAGTAAGAAAGAGGGCAAAAGATCAGGAACCGATACAATCAAGTACCACACCTGACCCAGGACACCAATGAGAAAGTAACAAACTCACAATTAGACATCACAAACTAGAGCCAAGAGGTCAGCCCTTTCCCAGCCGGTGACCAATAAACAGATGTGCACGAAAGCATAACAAACACAAGACAGAAATAACATGAATGACTTATCTATAGATGGAACAGTTGGGGCCTGCATGATGCTCTAGGCCTTGTGTTTTCAGACAAGATGATTTTTTCATGGTTTCCTAATGTAAGCCAATGTAAAGATGCGACCCCCGAGACAGGGCCATTTTTAACTCCAGTGGCATAATTTAAAGAAACTAGATAGAGGTCTAATAGGGGAAACTACATACTAAATATCAGGGCCAATATAACCCTATGTAAAATTAATTGACCCCTTGGGCGCCGGACCCAAGTTTTGGCATCAGTAGTATTAATTTAGACATGCCTGGCAGAGGTTGACTAGACTATTTTACATACCAAATATCAAGGCTGTATAACTTGTGGTTTCTGTCAAGAAGAATTTTAAAGATGTTATCTCGAAAATCAATTTTAGCCTGCTTGACCTAGATATGCAACAGACCAGAATCATTAGAGGGCTATATAAGGAGCATTCCTGCCAAGTTAAGTAATAATCCAGCCAGTTATTTAAGAGATGTCCTTTGAAGCAATTGTTGATGACACACGATGGACGACGCACATCGCACGATGGGTGACGTACATCGCACGATGGACGGCAGGCATCCAAAAATAACAATATATCACCAACGGCTCATGTGAGCTAAAAACATCCAACAATAAGACCTATATTCAAATTAATATTTCAGATACCCAATGATTAAAGTGATAAAGTGTGAGTTTGGTTATGCTAGTTTGAAAAATTTGGTAGTCGGTCTAAAATAAAAATTCTGTGAAATTACTTTTAACTTTCAGGGCAAGCAAGCAAATCAGGAGATAAATATTTATGCTATTGTGGCAATTTTCTTCAGGCCACCCTTAAAACAATTTTTGTTTGCTGTCACTTTCCAGGCTGGTAGGTACAGGTAAGTGTCTATTTTTTCACTGAAGTATTAAAAGACCTTAAAATATATAAAGTGTAATTATTTCCAATTTGGATCAGTGGTTCAGGACAAGATGTCATTTGCAGACATTTCTAATTTTGAGCTCTGTGCCATCTCGTGTAGCTAAATGGAACCATTAAGTCAATTTACGAGGGACATTTCTGTGAAATTATTTTGAATTTAGACCATCGGCTCAGGAGATCTTGTTAGAAGGAAGATACTTCTTATTTAGAGCTATCACAGCTATCTTGTTTATTGTAGCAGAACCATTTGACCCAGATTGGGCCTGATCTGAGTTCAAACTGTTTGACACACATGGGGTTATGATAATTTCAGGTTTTGTTCTTTGTCTGACAGTGTTATCTTCAGATAATTTAACAAACAGTTTAGACCCAGATCAGGCCCAACAGGACATAGCTTGATCTGGATCCAAACTGTTTTGCACTTCTGGAGTTATGAGAATTTGAGGTTGAACTGTAGTATTTTATCCTGACAGTGTCATCTACTGATAACCTTTACAAAACAGCTTAGACCTAGATCAGGCCTGACAGAATGTCTTGTTTGTTTGTTTGTTTTGTTGCTTTACGTCTCAAGTCAAGTCAACAGCTATGGTCATGGCGGGACGGTCAGTTCACCTAGCCACACTTTCTCCTGGGCAAGCTTGAACAAGCAGTTAACAAGTACTTTGTGCATATACTTTCGCTTGTAACTGACAACAACCCTTCTTGAATGATTCAGCGGAAGTGAGGAGAATGACTGTAGAAATTATTTCTTGATCAATCTCCACGAAAGTATGGGCTGGGATCGAACTCGCGACCCCTGGATCTGCAGTCAGACTCGAATCTGTTGCCAGACACGCTACCTACTGCGCTACGCGGCCCGAATGTGGGCTTGATCATAGTCCAAATCGTTTGACACTCATGGGGTTATGATGATTTGAGATTAAACGGAGTATTTTGTTGTATATATGAGACTTTCCTATTTTACAGAGTCATTTGCTGAGTACCTTTACAAACAGTTTAGACCGAGATCAGGTCTTACCGAATGTGAGCTTGATCTGGATGTAAACTGTATGAAACTCATTGGGTTAGGACTCAAGTTTTCATTCAGGGTTTACGGAATACAAAGGGTGATAAATGTAATAAATGGATTTTTTCTGATCATATAAATAGCGCCTTGCCACAAGAAAACGCTTGCTGGGAACTGGCAAGATACTTGATATTTCGGCTTAAAAGTCAACCAATATTAGTGCACTCTATGGTGAACTGGGACGATTTCCAATGAAGATAGCTAGAAAAATTAAACTAATAAAATATTGGACTAAACTATTGACCAATAGGGATACCCTGGAATTTAAAGTATATTGTATGCTAAAAAATGACTGTGACAATGGTAACGATTACAAGGGCACAAACTGGGCCTCTCATATAAAACATGAACTAGAACTATGTGGTTTTTCAGACATTTGGGCGAACCAGTTACTGATAGATATTCCCTTAGAGGCTATTCGTTTAAGGATTTTAGACCAGTTCAAACAATCATGGTATGCACAAATGATAAACTCCAATAGATTAGTAACTTATAGTAACATTAAATTTGATTTTGGTCTCGAAACATACTTACAAGTTATACAATCATTCAAATTTCGAAGAGCTTTAACGAGATTCAGAATATCGGCACATTCTTTGGCAATCGAAACTGGTCGTCACCATAATATAGAAAGAAGTGATAGAAAATGTATATATTGTAACATGAACGTAATAGAAAGTGAATTTCATTTCATGCTAATATGCCCGCTGTATGCAGATTTAAGAAGTAAATACCTTAATAGATATTATTGTAGATGGCCAACCGTACATAAATTTCACAAATTAATGAACAAACAGTCAAAACACAGCTTACAGATGATTAGTCAATATATCTATTTTGCTTCTCGTAAACGTGATGGAAACTAACCCCCGTCAATTGGTGAAAGAGGAGACTGAACACAAAAAACAGTGCGGATCCAGATCAGGCTCCGCGTTGATTTTTCTGTTTTGTTTTGTCTTTCACTTCAACTGAAACAAACCCCCATCATGCAGAACCAAGATTGGTGAAAGAGAAGACTGAACACAAAAAGCAGTGCGGATCCAGATCGGGCTCCGCGTTGATTTTTCTGTTTTGTCTTGTCTTTCACTTCAACTGAAACAAACCCCCATCATGCAGAACCAAGATTGGTGAAAGAGAAGACTGAACACAAAAAACAGTGCGGATCCAGATCGGGCTCCACGTTGATTTTTCTGTTTTGTTTTGTCTTTCATTTCAACTGAAACAAACCCCCATCATGCAGAACCAAGATTGGTGAAAGAGAAGACTGAACACAAAAAACAGTGCGGATCCAGATCAGGCTCCACATTGATTTTTCTGTTTTGTTTTGTCTTTCATTTCAACTGAAAATTGGAGTGCTGAGGTAATATTCAACACGACGAGGGTGCTGGGATCCCTGATCCCGATTTTAATTTTCACACCTAACATCAAACAAAAATGTAAACAATGTGTGTATTCGTCCTTACGACGTGACATTTCTTTTTGGCATGGATAGGGTTTACCCAGTAGAGCTACACAGAGCTCCCACACGTATACTAATTAAATCATCGAGAGTGCATCTTCTCAAAATACGTTTGAACAAAAGCTATTTGAACTTACTAAATCAGCCATCCTACAGTATATTTTTAGCAAAAGTGTAGACCATGATGGGAAGTTGCGCGGCGCCTCATCAGGGCCTCCAATATTTGCTTTTATAGGCGCAAAAATAGTAATACTAGCGAATCTGTCGCCCCAATTTTGTATATGCGCAAACCTACACGAAAGTCTAGCTCTACAAATATGGGTGGGCACTTTCCAGCCAAAAAAAAAATCTATTACTCTTCAACATGAATTTGCATCTTACCCTTTGAGAAAAAGTCATTCTGATACAGGGAGATCATGTATTTGTGTATTGTATTCCAAGGAGGCTATAATCATATGTACTATGTTTAATGCCTAATAAAATTATGTTATGTTATGTTATGTTATGTTAAAACAACTACGGTACTATGGACATTATAGTATGTATGTAGTGCAAATCAAAGGTATTGATCAGCCTGTGCGATAGCACAATTTGTTTTCCGCATATTTTATATAGATTTTTACATGATGGGGGCTCAAATATAATTTCAGTTGATTGGGTGTGTCAATATAAAAATGGATAAGACAGTGACACATGTTAAAACTTTCACAAGAATACATTTAACTCCATCAACAAAAGAGTTCTTGTGCATTGTTTGTGGTGAGAAAATAGAAAATGCTCAATATAGACTTTAATTGTTAAACAAAGATGTAAAAACATCATATTTTGAGGAAAAATCAGCACACACATCTGATCTTTGAATATTTTTTTCTGATTCAAAGAATAAAAACAAAGCATTGCGATGCCTGTTACCGCGGTGTTGACGCAATGTGATTTCTGCCCAGTGAATGTCAAAGTGAAGAAATTCAACCAGGCGCGGGTAAAAGGTGGCAAACAGTTTGGACCCAGATCAGGCCCGAAAAAATGGTCGGGCCCTATCAGGATCTAAACTGTTTGACATTCTGACATTATTTTTGAAATAATATCAAAACAATATTTTGAGAAAATCAGCGGACGACACAAAAAAAAATCATGAAAAGTTAATTACATATCAATTGGTCTTAAACATAATATCTAGTTATGCTTGCACAAAAAATATAATGCACAACAGCTTCAACGTGTAGCATATCTTTTGAATTTAGAGTTACAGTTTATGTGTGCGTTTAATATTACCCTTAATGTGCCAATCGCAATAAAAGTCGTCTGCTTTTCTCGTCTGCTGACAAACAGTATGGACCCAGATCAGACTGCTACTATAGGAGCAGTGTGATCTGGGTCACGCTGTTTGCTTCTATACTTAATTCGTCAGTAATGTTAGGCAGTTATTTGCAGCAGACGACTTCAGCAGACGATATTTTCAGATGCATTTTTTTCTTGGCGTTTAAGGGTTAACTCTCTATCTACCAGATGAGTGTTGTTTGCTAATAACCTTGGTTAACAGTTTGGACCCAGATCAGGTTTGACAAATATTCGAGCCTGATCAGGATACAAACTGTTTGACCTTTGGATACATAGTTTTTAGTTTGAAAGAATTATTTCAAAAAAAATATTTTGAGGAAAAATCAGCAGACGAAATTACCAAGAAAACAGGTATATATAAAGTAATATTTGCGTAAAATTATGCACAACAGCTGCATTTTTGAATTTGGAGGTTTTGTGTGCAATCTGTCTATCAGATCCGTCTGCTGAAACCTTGGAAAGATCAGGACCGACAAATCATCGAGCCTGATCATGATCCAAACTGTTTGATTTTATTTTTGGAAGAACTTTTTTTAAAAAAGGATGTTTTGAGAAATTCAACAGACGCTAAAAAAGCATGAAAATTACCCAGACAGGTACTGAGGAAACATACAGAGGCTTGAAGATTTGTGCAGTCATAAATTTCTGCTGGTGGTGTTGTTGTTCCAAAGTACACTGACCCCTTGAAAAAGGTCAGGGTAATAAAAGTGATAAAAACCTTGTCAGCATAGACCTGTGAGTTGGTTGATGAATACTCTAACTCGCCAGTCTCTGATGTCCAAGCCGAGAATTTCTACTTCCAAGTAAAGTTTATAAATTGCTATCTTAGAAAGATTATCAGTTTTACTAAAGATAATGACATTAGAGACTTGGGCCAGTCTATTCTACTCTCACTACATAGTTTTTGTGAAAGAAAAGAAATGTCAGTACCTAAACTTTTTGCATGCATGTTTTCTTGCTATTGTGTCCTCTGCCGATTTTTTCCTTCCAAGTCAACTTTTTAAATACTTTCAGGAGCAGCTTTAGTGTCATACAATTTGAATTCAGATCAGGCAGGATGTAGTCCAATTATCATTGGGTCTTATCTAAACAGGCTGCAGATGTTATCAGAAGATAGCACTAACATGCAAAGGGTGAATGCTGACCAATGAATTGTGTTGGAATCAAAATTTTATGATGTGTACTTGATCTAAATTTACCCCAGTAATTCTCAAGAGATTAGCCAAAACAAATTTGACCAGCAGTGGATAAGAATCTAATAAGTATTTGAGAGTTATTGTTTCTGCAAATGATACCTGGCTAATCGGGTAACAATACATCACTTAATGGGTTTGACAAAGACTACCAGTCTAACTGATAGCCCTATCAGAGAGGTATACACTATAACAATAAAAAAATGTAATAAGTTGCAGTTTTTTGTAACATGATAAAATTATCAGTTAGACGGGGGGGGGGGGGGGGGGGGGGGGGGGGGGGGGGGGGTCCAGTCTAGATCTGTGCATGCAAACACCATTTTGTAGGGCCTGATCGGAGCTCAAACTTTTTGCGACTACAATGAGCAGATGACATTTTTGCATTTCATCTTACCTGATTTGGGTTCAAACTGTTTGCAAATGCAATCAGCAGATGACATTTGCCGGGCCTGATCTGGGTCCAAAATATTTACAAATTTAATCAGCAGACAACGTTTCTTCTGGGACTGTTTTTCAATGCAATCAACAGACGTTATTTGGTATGGCCTGATCTGGGTTTGAACTGTTTCAATTGGAATCAGCAGACGACATTTTGTCCCACATTATCTTGGTTAAAATGTTGCAAATTTAATCAGCAGATGGGTAACGTGTATTCTATGGAGTAGTCTTGGAGAAGAGTATTGGAGCGGAGTATTGAAGTGGAGTGGAGTCAGATTTTGGGAGTGGCAAAAAAGACTCAAGTGCAGTTGTGATGTGTATATGGCCAAGTATGACGAGCCTTCCAGTGATGAATCTTAATTGTCTCCACCTGCCATCACTGCACACAATATCCCATACCAACAAAATCTACCAAAGCTGTGAGACCAATGCCCCTAGCTGCTACCAAATACAATGTAGACTGTAGACCACAATCTTCCCAAGCTGCTCAGATATTTAACCAGGCTACCACCCCTTTCTTTAACTCAATGAATATAATATCAAATCAATAAGATCTGAGCCACCATACTGCCACCAAATATTGTGTAAATCCACAATTTTCCTAGGCTGCTCAGACATTTAACCAGGCTGCCACCTGTTTTCTGTAAACAAATAAATTTAATACTATCAAATCAATAAGACCAGTGTATCCCAGCTGCCACCAAATACAATATAAAACCACAATCTTCCTAGGCTGCCCAGATATTCAACCAGGCTGCCACCCCTTTCTGGACTCAATCAATATATCAAATCAATTAGACCAGTGCCACCCAGCTGCCACTAAATATAGTGTATAACCACGCTCTCCCCGGGTTGCTCCGATATTTAACCAGGCTGACATACCTTTTTGTAACTCAATGAATATAATATTATCATATCATTAATACCCATGCCACCCAGCTGCCACCAAAAAATCCTGTTAAACCATAATCTTTCCAGGCTGCTCAGATATTAAGCCAGGCTGTCATCCCTTGTTGTTACTCAATAAATATAATATTATCAAATCAAAAAGACCAGTGCAGTCGAGCTGCCACCAAGTATAGTTTTAAAACCACATCATTCACAGCGGCTCAGATATTAAACCAGGCTGCCATCCTGTTATGTAGCTACATAATTATAATATCAAGTCAGTAAGAAAAGCACAGCCCAGCTGCCACCAAATATGTTGTGAAACCACAATCTTCTCAGGCTGCGCGAATATTTAACAAGGCTGCCACCTCTGTCTGTAACTAAACAAATATAAATCAACTAAATAAGACTAGTGCCGCCCAGCTGCCACCAAATACCCTGTTGAACCACAAGCTTCTCATGCTGCTCAGATATTTCACTAGGCTCCCACCCCTTTCTGTAGCTACATAATTATAATATCAAGTCAGTAAGAAAAGTGCAGCCCAGCTGCCGCCATAAATGGTGTAAAACCACGATCTTCTCAGGCAGCTCAAATATTTAACAAGGCTGCCACCCCTTTCTGTAACTGACTAAAATATAATATCAAATCAGTAAGACCAGTTCAGCCCAGCTGCCACCAAATATGGTGTAAAACAATATCCCTTCCAGACAGCTTAGATATAAAACCAGGCTGCCACCTATTTCTGTAACTCAATGAATATAATATTATCAAATCACTAAGACCAGGGCCGCCCAGGGGCCACAAAATATTGTGTAAAACCAAAATCTTCCCAGGCTGCTCATATTTCTAACCAAGCTGCCACCCCTTTCTGTAAATCATTGAATTTTATATTATCAAATCAATAAAACCAGTGCCGCCCTGCTGCCACCCAGTACTGTGTAAAGCCACAATCTCATAGGCTATCAGATATTTAACCAGGCTGCCACCCCTTTCTATGACTCAATCAATATATTATCAAATCAATTAGACCAGCGCCACCCAGCTGCCACCAAATATAGTGTAATGCCACACTCTCCCCGGGTTGCTCAGATATTTAACCAGGCTAACATACCTTTTTGTAACTATATGAATATAATATTATCATATCAATAATAGCTGTGCCGCCCAGCTGCCACCAAAAACCCTGTTAAACCACAATCTTTACAGGCTGCTCAGATATTTAGCCAGGCTGCCATCCCTTGTTGTAACTCAATATATATAATATTATCAAATCAATAGGACCAGTGCAACCCAGCTGCCACCAAATTTAGTGTGAAACCACATCCTTCAGAGGCTGCTCAGATATGTAACCAGGCTGTCATTCCTTACTGTTACTCAATGAATATAATATGCATAAATCCATAAGACCAGTGCCATCCAGCTGCAACCAAATGCCCTGTTAAACCACAATTTTCCAAAGGCAGCTCAGATATTTAACCAGGCTGCCACCCCTTTCTGTAGCTACATAATTATAATATCAAGTCAGTAAGAAAAGTGCAGCCCAGCTGCAGCAAAATGTGGTGTGAAACAATCTTCTAATGCTGCTCGAATATTTAACCAGGCTGCCACCCCTTTCTGTAACTCAATAAATATTATATCAAATTGATAAGACAAGTTCATCACAGCTGCCACCAAATATGGTGTAAAACAATATCCCTTCCAGACAGCTTAGATATTTAACCAGGCTGTCACCTCTTTCTGTAACTAAATGAAAACAATATTATCAAATCACAAAGACCAGGGTCACCGCCACCTAGACGCCACCAAATATGGTGTAAAACCACGATCTTCCCAGGCTGCTCATATTATAACCTTACCAGGCTGCCACCCCTTTCTGTAACTCAACGAATTTAATATTATCAAATAAATAAGAACAGTGCAGCCTAGCTGCCACCTAATTCTGTGTAAAACCATATTCGTTCACAGGATGCTCAGATATTTAACCAGCCCTTCCTTTAACTTAATAGATATGATATTACCTAATCAACTTTTTAAAACTGCTCTGGGAAGTGCGGTGAAGGGAATGGGCAGTGGTTGGGGTGCTCTGAATTTTTTATCCATGAGCAAGATCTTTTGCCACTCCAAAATTTGACTCCACTCCAATACTCCACTCCAACGCTCTGCTCCAAGACACTACTCAATAGATTACACGGTACCCAGCAGATGCTACAAGTAGGCAAAGATCATAAATCATAAGAACTTTTCTAATCTTTTATTACAAATATTAAGAGACAGACCCTTTAGTGACGCCTCTGAAACTCTGCAATTTAATAGCCAGAGAATGCTATTACCTTGATGGTTCAAAGATCAAATGTTCTCTACAGGTCAAGCACATCTAAAAAGCGCCATAAAATAGCCATTAAGTCTGTCTAGCAGTAGTCTAAGAGCGCGAGCTCATCACACTTTCAATGTGCAAATTGTATGCCATTTTCATTTCCAGTTATTTATTTATTCCCGTAATTTTTCATGCTATTTTGTCGTCTGCTGATATTTAAAAAAACTTTAAAAGAAACTTTCAGAAATACAATCAGAGTGACAAATAGTTTGGATCCAGGTCAGGCCCAAAATTTGTTGGGTGTGATCTGGGTCCATTCTGTATAAAAATGTTATCAGCAGACAACAGTTAATTTGGTTTATTTGAAGCTCAAAGCTAATATTTTCTTTAAAGTTAGAAATAATCGGCTATAATAGCAACATTTTGTCTATTTGAGTCAGTTTAGGAGATTTTGGTATTCATGACTGCTACACTGGCCTTGTTTCATATGTTGGGGCAGTGAAGCAGTCTAGGGAAGACTCAGACGAGCATAGTCTAGCTAGAGCTTACACTTCTAGGGAGCCAGTCATTTGAAAAGGGAAATATAAAGGCCCCTCCAGATAACTACACATGCTCATATTAAAGGGTGACATTATGCATACAAAATTCCATATACCATTCAGCAACAATGGTCATGTCAAGATGGTCAGTCATTCTAGCAGCAAGCTTGATTTAGTGGTTTACCAGTACTTGGTGGGGATACTTTCGGTTAAATTATGGGAGCGGGCTGGGGTCAAACTCAAGACCCCAGGATGCAGCCTGTCGTGTATTGTTCAATGATCAGCACACTTTGTGTTCAATGATCCATACAATGACAGCTACAATTCTAAAATAATTTAGCGTTTTCTAGCTTGTTGATGCCAGGATACCAAAATAAAACGTATTTCTTGTACCCAGTGGGACCAAGCATCTACAGAATATTAAAAGCGTCTGATGAGGGGTTAGCCTTTGTTCAATGATTGCTTTATTCCTCTACATCCCAGTCAACACTTTTTAGTCATGTCGGAAGATTAACTGTCTTCATTGGTTGGACCAGAACTAGATAAAGACCGACGCCCTGGTCCAAAACTGTTTGCAAAATTTATCAGGGGACAAAAAACTGCAAAGATTTAAATTTTATACGAGTATATCAAAATGCATGCTGCGCATTGCTCTGTTGATTTTGAAATAATCAACTTTGAAAAAAAAGTTCAACAGCGCAAAACAATTTGGTTCCAGGTTAGGCCCCATGCGCAGATCCAGAGGGGAGGGGCAGTGGGTCCTGAGCCCCGCCCTCAACACACACTGGAAAATCACTAATTCTATATATTTCCAAAAGGAATTAGCAACTGGTACCCGCCCCGCTTCTGGCAAAAAATTAGACCCTCCCCTGGAATATGTTTGACCCCCTAAAACCTTAGAAAATTATTGTCCTTGAAAAACACCAGTGGACCCCTCTTTAAAATAATAAGTTGAAAGCTAAAAAACATTGTCAAACTTCTAAATGTCAGTTGGGCTCATGGACCCCCCCTTCCCGCGGACGAAAATTCCGGGACTTATCTGGGGTCGAAACAGTTAGCTACTTTTAACCTTTAAGCTTGCGACTTCATAGCTTAGAAATTAAATATGAAGCATTATTCTATATGCCCAAATTCTGCATTTGATACTCCAATTGCGTTTCTTAAAGAAATCAACTGTCTACAACCAAACAAAAACATGCAAAATTACTCAGCATGCACATCATAATTTACTTACGATTTTTAGGCAGTGTGCAAAATAAAACATCATTTCCTTTCATACACTCTGTTCCTACTACTCTGTTCCCTGATTAATTCGAAATCTTTCGCACTGGGTCAGAATAATGTGCAGTTCAAGACCGGATAGAATATAATTAATTATGGCCTGGCTTATCAGTAGAATAAACATGTCCCAGGGAAATGGTCTGGTTTGATAAAATAACTTGAGATGGTCCATTGTATATCAAGGGGTCACAGACTATAGTTTCTAAATAAAATAGTATAGCTTTAAGTTAATATATCATTATCTATTTAGCAAACAGCATAGACCCTGATGAAATGCCACGTTATATGCGGCATGTCAACAGACATTTTAAACTGTTTGCCAAAGGTAGGCACAATGATAGGATGCTCAACTTTAGAACGAGGGGTGACTGGTTCCGCCTCACCAGAAGGTCCAGTGTTTGCAAAGATTATTAACAGATGACAAAGCAGCGGCCAGGTTTTTCAAAAAAAAAAATTTTCGAATATTTTGGAAAGCCTTCAGCTGTGCAAACGAGCAATGAAGGTTCTGGCTAGTCTGCGCATTGGCACCAGCGTTTGCGGATTGAAACTGTGATATCTACCAAATTCAGTCTCATGTTCTTGTTTACATAGTTGATGGGGCAAAAAATGTCGCAAAAAACAACAGAAAATGTAGTCTGTTGCATTTTGTTCACCAAATCTAAATCCAACCTGTTTGACACAGTTATAAACATGTTCTTGAAACAATATTTGAAAAAAGTCAGCAGACGACAACACAAGAATGAACATTTACCTAGCATGCACAGACCTATTTAGCTTGCGTGCAAACATAATAGACTAAGATCAGTTGGTCTTAAGAGCAGTCTATTTTCAATGTTTTCTAAAGTACAACAGCGGACATAAAAACGATGACTGTTTGCAAATGGTATACATCATGAAAGAAAGTGTTAAACGTACTAAATATGGATGGCTAGGGCTTAGCGATTAGTGTATCCTCAGATAAGACTGCTCCTCATTGGTAAAGTGCTTGCCCCAAGATCAATGCGTTGTGTTTTCTCAGCCAAAACGAGTTAACTTCACCAATTCGGTCTTTTTTGTGTCCCATCCCCATTTTAGCATGTAAACAGTGTATTTTTTAACGCTTTAAGGTTTACAAGTTTAGTTTAGGTTTATGTCTTAACGACCCAGAAAAGCATTGGAAATGGTCAATAGTCATTCCTTACGACGGTTATCAACAGCAAGTGCCCCGGAAATTGCCAAAAAACTGCTGTCCCATCGCCATAGTATGTAATTTTAAGAATGTATTATACTCAAATGGTTGTTTTTATAAGCAATTTTCAACTTTATTTTAATGACGCACATATATGCCTTTCATTTAATGTCCCTCATTTGATTGAAAAGTGAAATTCAAATATTTTGTTGTACTGATACTTAATGTCCCACAATTTAATGTGAATTACGTTACCAATTTAACCATTTCACTAATTACAAACCATTCATGTTAAGCTCACATCAAACATCTCTATGTCAAGAGGATTAATATGTGCATAGACAAAAAACGAATTTTGGGAAACATTTGTTTTTTTTTTCGCAGATGAAAAGATATCTGAGGTGGTCTAAAAAATCTGCAGTTTTGTGAATTACGTTACCCTATGTGTATTATTTGTATAAGAAGAGGTACAAATATTGCAATAGAAGCCAGTGTAAGAACTATAATCTTACTATTTAACGAACCATACAAGAACTTTACAAGAAGTTGTTTGCATAGAAAAAAATAAGTGGAAACATAGATTCGTGAATTACGTTACTGTGAATTACGTTACTGCAATTTTACAAAAATCCAAATACCTCTCTAAATGCATACACTAGCTGAAACAAAATGTTTGTTTTTAATCATAGCAAATCTGTCCCAGCTAATAAAGATCAATTTAAACCATATTACAGTTGTCAATTTACTTTAACAAGAATTGACCTATATGCTTTGGGTACATCAACTTCCCTGTTCATGTAACTTACAAAGATACTCATTATATCAGAACAACATATGCAAAGTAATCTGTTTGAAAAACAAAATCGAATAGTGGAAATCTCTAAGGGATTGTGCGTATGGTTTTTGAAATGAGCTGGATTAAACATAAGTAACGTAATTCACAAGCAGGTAACGTAATTCACATTCTACAAAAAACCCCAGATCAGTTCAATCAAAGGGCCAAAGGCAACAAATCCGAGGTGATTATAAGTTTCTGACTTGTTGTTCAATTATTATTTTCCCTTTTCAAACCATTTTATCTAGTTGCTGCTACCACTGGAGGTTTATTGGTGAGTTTGTGTGTATACTTTTAAATTGGCACTCTCGCTTTTGCATCCTGGTCCAGTGACCTCAAATGTTCTCATGACTTACTTTGTGGATAACTTCTATGGTTTATATGATAGATAAAATAGTTAACGTGAGTTTATAACTTCTTATCTTCAATTGAATTGAACAAATTGGCTATGTGAATTACGTCACCATGGATATTTTGCCATTTTTCTGAGAAGGGCGTATCTTTGTGAATGATGCAAACTTTGCTTTTTTGTAATATATGTACGTGAAAAGGCATTTATTGAAGTTAGATTATTTATTCTGCACTGTCTAACTTTGTAGTGAGCCACAAAAAGTTTTCAAATATATGGAATATTTTACATCCTTATTCTATATTCATATTTTAAAGTGTCATTCCATCAAGATTAATGAAAATAGATGCAACAGCTTACTTCCAATGTACAAAGGATGGTGTAAAAAGTGTTGAGCAACACACTAGAACCTGATATTTTGCAGAAAAATATATGTTCTATGCAGGAAATAAGACCAGAGTGTAAGGTATGTGAATTACGTTACCGACCTATTGGCACAATTTTCCTTATACAAGAATACAATTTATTATTTCCAATACCAAAGAAGTACGAACTTTTTAATATTCATCCTCTACTGTTTCAAAACCAATATCAGTCTTGTAAGAAATTTAGTATGTACAAGTATAATTCATCACAGTAACGTAATTCACATTCAAATTCAGTGGTGCTCTTTGTGAGGCTGAATGCATTAAAATTTTTGGATGCGCACTTTTTTAGACATCATTATCTAATTGACCTATGCCAATAAGTAAAAAAATAACATAAAAATGAAAATCTAAGCCCAAAAAATTGTGGGACAAAAATTGGCTGCAATTGGTGAACTTAACTCGTTTTGGCTGTTTTAGCCTTATCGGCGGCACTGGGTTGTGTCCTTGAGCAAGACCCATTAATCCCTGTTTAGTTAAGCCCATCTCGATATAAGTGAAAAATCAATTTGGTGTTCGTAGGTTCTCTAAATTCGTTACAGGGGATTCGGGAAAAGGCAAGACATGGAAAGAGGGTGCAGAGGGCAGTTTGTTTTATTTCACTTGATTAAATAACTGTCATTATTATTCCAAAATTTGAGCTACGTGCATTAAGGGGCTTTTCGCCCCCCCCCCCCCCCCATGAGGCTAAAATATAAAAAAAAATGTTTTTCACCAACTTGTTCTTATTTTGTTTATTAGAACAATAACCAAAGTGTAAAAGTCTCAAATTACTTTGACTTTTACCGTTGCTATGGTAACAAAATGGCCACCAAAATAGGCTGAAAATATGAAATTAGTCATTTCTGAACAAATTTGAGAGGTTTAAATAACGACGACACACAACATATTAAAAGGAGTTTTGGTATTTAGCTCGGCTAATATCTAATTTTTAAAAAATCGGACCCCAAAAGCCTTAAATTTGGTCCAAAATGACAATTTTTCTATATTAAGCCTATTTTGTCGGCCATTTTTGTTATCATGGCAATGGTAAAATTAAAAAAAATCAATTATTCTTCTAGTAAACCGATCGAACAAATGGTGAAAAGCAATTTTCAGTTTTTTGGCTCTTAAGGGGGCCAAATTAGCCCCTTAATGCACACACCCCTTTGAATTTCCTCTATATATTGCCACCAATGTGACAATTATTATTTGCTGTCATTCTCATGTTTCATGATTAGATTTTAGAACGTGTACCATCATGTTTTCTAATACTAAGATCATGTTAGTTGATCATGTTTTAAGAACATGTTTGATCATCGCACAAGATTCCAGGTTGAAATTAACTTTGTGCTCAGTAAAAGTATTGATTAATTCTGAAATTCACCGTAAACATGGTAAAAGTTTTCAAAAAGATAGGAATAAATAGATATCAGTTACACATTCAAACATGCTAGAATATAATGCTTTATGCTTAGCAGTTCTGCAGTGAAAAGTACTTAATCATGTTCAGTTATGTCTGAAATGTACTTGTATCACCAACAACCCCATGTGTGTTGTTTGTTAAAATAGAAGGGTGTGATGATAAAGAAGAATAGAAGGGGAAGGAGCAGAGAAGCCCATTTTTAATACATTCTGAAATGGCTGTAAAAACTAATCGAACAATAAAAAATATATCAGTTATGAAATGTGCATGTTTTTGTTTATCAAATATGCTTAAAAATTTAAACATGTTCAAACATGACTGGACATTAAAGCACCCACCATTCTTGGGCCAACATTATTCCATGGTCATTTTAATACAAAGGGTGTGACGAAATAGAATTTCTACAAGAAAGAGAAGAAAGACCCATTGATAAATTCAGAAAATAACTGTAAAAGCCGATAGAATAAAAAAAAATAAAAAAAAGATCTTTAATACAGCACTTCTGTATGTACTAGCCTCTGTGATGTACATATTGGTTGTAGTTGGCTGACTTCGTTTAAAGTTAAGGAATGGACATTGCACAACATTGAGTTAGCGGATGATACCACATGAAGAAATGTCTGCTTGGTTTTATGTTTGAACATGGCTATACAAATTACAATTCGAAAATATTTAAACATGTCTTAATATCTCAACATATATCTGATTTAGTTTGACTTATTTTTTTAAAACAAAATGTTATAACATTTTTGATCATTTTATCAAAATGACCATCAAACATAGTTGATGATTTTTAATATGTTTCATGTGGACCATGGTGCCATTTACCGCATATGTTAAATAATTTTGAACATGTTCATAACATTTTCAAATTATGTTCAACCATGTCCATATATCATGTTTAAACATGTTTTCAACATGTTCAAACATGTTTCAATTATGATATTTTCGCTCTGGAGGGAGCACCCTAATCAGGGTAACATTCCATTCAGGGTAACATTTCATTTCTTCATTTGACATTTATTAAACTTCAAGCATAATAACAGTGAACTATATTATACAAACGTGACTGATACTACAAAAAGTAATAAGTTCAACTGAAAGGTCAAATGAAACAAAATATCAGCGATTTTATTTGTATTCTCGTTAATGTGTTATCATTTCTACTATTTATCAAATTCAAAAAGTTTCGTCTACCGTTGGTAGTATATTGACAACATTCTTTGAAAAATTTGAAATAGAATTCTCCTTTTAAAAAACTGTCCAAAAGGATTCCTGTCCCTGATAGTGAACTCAAATTTTCTCTGGACTTACTATGCTAATGGCTCATTAAGTGTCTACAATTGATAAAAAAAAATTTAAAAAAATGTAATACTTTCACCATAACTGATTACATTTTCAATGTGAATTACGTTACATAGAACATGTTGGTGCTTTTCTGATAGATGTGTATTTTGTGTATATTTCAAACTTTAATTCTAATTAAAATAATAACTGAATTTGTGTTTGATGAAGCTGAGTATTCACTTTCATTTCTTGTGTCACTAGTTTTTGGGAATATAAAAATTAAACTTGTTTGCCTATTCCTATTTTTTGATGCATTCTGTATGCAAAACAAATAAATCCAAAACATTGGCTCACCAATAATATGCAATAGTAATGTTAATGCAAAGCTAAACACTTGAGTCTGATAGTTTGAAGAGAAATATTTGTTTACTGAGTTAAATCAAGATGACCTAAAATGTGAATTACGTTACCAACGAATTGCCATATACGTGTATTTCTTGAAGCAAAAAATGCAATTTATTATTACCAGTACCATTAAATGTATTTAAGTTTGATATCAACATATATTATCGTTTTCCTCAAAAAGGATAAGTCTTTCACACTTAGATTGCATCACTTAAAATATTCTTTGTAATTATAGAATTACAGCTAAAATGTAAGTATGTGTGATTAGGAAATACCACAATCACACACTGCAGACCAACCAAAAGGCACATTGATGAAGAGGGACAGAACATTTACAGAAACAAGACATCTGTAAGACAATAAAAGCAAAACAAATAGCTCTCTCTCTCTCTCTCTCTCTCTCTCTCTCTCTCTCTCTCTCTCTCTCTCTCTCTCTCTCTCTTAAAGTTGATTGCAAAACTAGAAAGGACACAAAATAATGCATGCCAAAACAAACACGGAGCCCCCACAATTAATTGGAAGTACATTAAACAATAGACCACTCTTAGAAGGCACAGCAGCCTGCCTAAGCTACCAGTGGGCTTCAAATGTATTTTACTTGGGCCAAAAAAGCTCTCAAAATTATCTTGTCAATGAATGTGTTGAGTACAATTGGGAATCAGGACAATGTAATTATCTCTAAAACTCAATACTGTTCATAAACAAGCTGAATGATATACCAGATTGCATACATTTCTACATACCAAATCCAACTAGATCAAAGGCACCCAGTGAAAAAATATACAGAGAATAAAAAAAACTATGAAAATCCATAGATTAGCTCAAAATATGTTAAATCATTTGGCTGTATTTGTAATATATATGATATTTAGCTGCTTTATGAAATGGTTATAGCTGCTAAAATACATTGCTGAAGCTACTGTAATAATGGAAGAGGAAATTGGACAATCATAGCTATGTTGGAACCATATTTATTGATTTGTCCTAGGCCTTTGACTGTCTCCACCATGACTTTGGATAAAAGCACTTTATCAAACATCCCAGATTATGCCTAAAATTGCATAAAATATAGAAAGGTTTACAAGTACATCAAGGTGGACTATGATGGCATGAAAGAAGAGCTGATCTCCTTCCATGAAGAATTCAGAACAAGAGCAGACACTGAAGGCGTCGAATCCTCATGGACCATCTTCATATCTCAAACCTTCATGGACACCTACATTCCATCTAAGACCCTCCGTGGCAATAAAATACAGAAACCATGGATTTCCAGAGAAGTGAAGAGCCTAATATGGAAAAGAAAGAAACTCTTCAACAGACAGTGTAAGACTCGAAATGCCAGAGACATCAGGCTATACAAACAGACCAAGGCCAAAATACAGCAGGCAGAAAGAAAGTCGTGCTGGAGCTTCGTTGATCAAATCATCGACATTGGATCACCAGATCAGGAATATTAACCCAAGCAGAAGAGGTTTTGGTCATTCTTCAAATCCCTTCGCAAAGACACGAGTGGTATAGCACCCTTGAAAGAAAATGGAAGACTCCATGCGGACGCAAAGGATAAAGCTGACATCCTAAATAGACAGTATGAGTCAACATGGACTAGAGAGGACTGCAACAACATCCCAACACCTAAAAGAACAACATATCCAGCGATGCCAGACATCAAGGTCACAGCCGAGGGAGTTCTGAAGTTGTTGCAGAAACTAAACCCCAACAAGGCCACAGGGCCTGATATGCTACCAGCTAGTATCATGAAAGAGCTTGCAGCAGAGATTTCACCACTCTTGGCCATCATCTACCACAAGAGCTTGGACACCGGAACCATCCCCAAAAACTGGAAGACCGCCAATGTGACTGCAATCTTCAAGAAGGGAGAAAAGTACAAAGCCAGCAACTACAGGCCCATCTCCCTTACATGTATTTGCTGCAAGATCCAGGAGCACATCATAACAAGCAATGTCCTCAAGCACCTTGCAACAACCAGATCCTTACAGACTCCCAACACGGCTTCAGGGCCAGAAGGAGTTGTGAGACTCAACTGCTCACACTAGCAGAAGAACTGATCTCAGGCTTGGACAAGAAACAACAACATGATCTAATCATATTAGAATTTTCAAAAGCCTTTGACCGTGTACCCCACCAACGCCTGTTGAAGAAACTGGAACATTATGGCGTTCAAGGTTCTACCCACAGCTGGATAAAGGTTTTCCTGACAAACAGGACACAGCAGGTTTTGGTTGAAGGCTCCACATCTGACAGTATCAAAGTCCTCAGCTGAGTGCCACAAGGAACAGTCCTAGGTCCTCTATTATTCTTGATATTTATCAATGACCTCCGGGACTGTGTCCAATCAAGTACCAGGCTGTTTGCGGATGATTGCATCCTGTACCGATGGATAAAGAGCCAGGAAGACTGTCAGATACTACCTTAACCGTGAGGAAGTGGGGCATGGATTTCCATCCGGACAAATGTAGCACACTACACATCTCTAGGTCATGCATCTCAATTACTACCAGCTAGCCTTTGAAAGGTCATGCTTTGGTTACAGAGGACGCAACTAAATAGCTGGGAGTGGTACAACAGCCCAATCTCTCATGGAACCAGCACATTGACCAGATTGGCAGGAACGGGAACAGCATGCTCGTCTTTCTACAGAGAAACGTCAAAGTAAACAACGAGGCTACAAAGACAGCTGCCTACCTTTCATTTGTAAGACCAGGTTTGGAGTATTGCTGTATACTGTTTGGAGCCCGCACATTCAGGAAGCCACACAGAAACTTGATATGGTACAGCCTAAAGCAGCAAGATATGTTATCAACAGATACAGAAACACAAGCGGTGTGACCTCTATGCTAGATCATCTCCAGTGGGAGCCCCTTGACTCAAGAAGAATCAAGCACCGACTAGCTATGATGTTTAAGATCTTGCATGGCCTAATAAACATTCCTACTGACAAGTACCTAACACCAGCCAGCACAAGAATGCGTTCTCACCATGGACAGAAATTCAGACAGATCCAGGCCTCAACTGATTACTACAAGCATAGCTTTTTCCGCAACTGTCCGTCACTGGAATTCCCTGTTGACATCTGCTGTTGATGCTCCCTCCTTGCAGGTATCCTTCAAGAGGTCAACCCTTACCTTCTAATTACTGTTAGGACCAGTCAGATGTAAGTAAATTCCTGATGATTTCCTTGCGCTATGCTAGCGGGGACCATGTGTGACTTGGTACCGCCACAGAAGCTAGAGTGGACAGGAAAGAATGTTTGAAATACATCTGGCCAAACCCTTTCCTTTTTTTTTTAACTCTCTCAGGATTGATGGACAGCCCGTACACCATATGTGTAGATATATGTAGATATAGAAAAAATCATTTTAGGGACGTTTTGACCAACATTTTTTACCACGGGGACGTTTTGACCCTTTTTTCGGGACGTTTTGACCAATTCAGGGACGTTTTGACTATGGGGCGTTTTGACTTGGGGACGTTTTGACTGTAGCATCGAAAATGGCGAGGAATTGTGCAGAGCTTATAAAAGTAAGATTTCACGAAAATTAAATGATAATTACCCCTTCTCATATGCAACAACAAACTTTCCTCGGTTATTGGATCATGCATCTTTCATAAGATCTGCTGACAATGCTTTATTGACACAGAAAATCGCAATCGAAAGAATGAGTCATGTATTTTCGCGGTTGTAAATACACTCAGTGGCCATAATTGAGTTCCCAAATCAGCTTACAAGAAATTGACAAAAATTATGTTCGGAAACAATGGTCTTTTCTAGCCAATTAAGACAATTTCCACAAATGATAATTGCCCTGGATGAATATACAGGGTATATGTTTACGTCATCACCAATTAAATGATGTCATCACCTGTTGCTATGGAGATATTGTGTATCACAAACTTTGGCTCCATTTCTTCAAAAAAGATAGCAGGTGTTGAAAAATTGCTGTAAAAATGTCAGATTGTAATATTTTTTATTGAAAATTTGCAGAAATATTTAAAATGTACTGGAAAACATTCTGTCAAAGTTCAAATTAGTATAGACACTGAAAATAAAATAATGCAGAGCAGAGAACTGGGCGGAAAACAATGCCATGAAAATGATCTGACAGCAGTACACTTTGGCTGTAAAAAACAAACTAAATAAACAAATGCAGGAATATGGGGTATGTATGTTTTGTGAGGTATAATAACAGTGTTCTATTTAAAAATGATATTTTTTTAATAAATGTTGATGTATATAAGCTTTGGTTGGATCCTAAGAAAATCTGCTATTTTTCACTGTCAGTCCTGATATTGGTGCCACAAGCAGCATAACCAGTGATAAAATATTTGTGTAATAATTATTTTCAGTTGAAAGTACCATTTGGGGTTACATTTTGACAGAACACTTATTTTTTTAAGAAGAACTATCCTATGATTTCGTATGAAAGTTTGGGGGATATACTTTAATATAGTGGACCTATGTGGAATCCTGCCTTATAAGAGGATGTATCCATACAAATGTGGTATCAAAATAAACTTTGACATCTTAACTACACAGAAAGACCAATAATAATAGCTATATCCTCGTATAAAGTGATTATCGAGGCCTTTAAACTTCATAAGGGTCAACGCAATTTCGCTTCATCGCGCATCAGTGTACATGATCATTTCCAACACTCGTGCAAGCCTCTGGGATTATGCACTTTGGAAATTAGATCTTGGAACGATTGGGCAATGATTATAAATGATACCCATTCCGTGTTTTCTGCAATAAAAAGGTTCTCACAGCATAAAATGCACAAATCCTTCACTCCGGTGAATCTTGTTGACAAGTCGGCCATTTTGGTAGAAAAGTAGATAAAAAGCGCTTGGATAACACTTGCTATTGTGGCGAACTCCCCAGTATCTCTCACAAGATTAAAGGGTGCCGAGTCATAGAGGGGCATCATTAACAGAAATGCCTTTCATTCCGTATAAGTTACATTGACGGAAAAACGCATTTTGATATAAAAACATTGTATTCTTAAGAAATGTGGAATCATTTCTATATAGAGATGCAACCTGATTTTTGGCAAAGACTGAATAATTGTTTTCTCAAGAAATGGCGATGCATTTCTATCTAGAGATGTGACCAGATTTTTGGCCCAGACTGAATGATTGTTTTCTTAAGAAATGTGGAATCGTTTCTATATAGGGATGTAACCAGATTTTGGCCAAGACTGAATAATTGTTTTCTCAAGAAATGTGGAAGCATATCTATATAGGAATGATTCCACATTTCCTAAGAAAACAATTATTCAGTCTGGACCAAAAATCTGGTTGCATCTCTATATAGAGATGATTCCACATTTCTTAAGAAAACAATGTTTTCATATAAAATGTGTTTTATTCCGTCAATGTAACCAATACGGAATAAACAGCATTTCTGTTATAGATGCCTGTCTATGGATACATCTTCAAGAAGACGAATAATTGTTGGGGAGTTTTACAGCATAACTCCCCAAGACATGATCGATGTATGAAAGACGCTTGCATTTTCATTGAGAAATTGAAATGGCCGACATCAACTGCGAAAAAACACTGACCCTTGCCTGATTTAACTGATCATTACAAACGATATTTGGACCCAGGCGTATTGATTGTAGTATAAAAATGGAGATGAGATACAGTTGTATATAATTCGACCACACAAGTGTGGACACATCCTCTTATATGGCAGGATTCCACATAGGTCCACTATATTAAAGTATTTGTTTGTTTGTATAAGTTTGGGTACCCCCTCGTAAAACTAAATTTGGCCAATGGGCTAGGTATCGCTGAGTGCTGTCTTTTCCATTTGAAAGACTGAAACATTTAAAGACTAATTGCTTCAAACACTCATATATAGGCCCTAGAAAGACTGATACTTGTGGCGAAGTTACCAAGTGGATTCATTTAATAATTTAGATTTTTGGGTCAGGGGTACAAATACTCCACCCACCCCTAATATGACGGTGAATAAATTAGGAAGATATGAACACATCTTGTTCACAGCTCACGATTATAACATATTTGCACCATTGTCACCAAAAATATATAGAAAATAAGAAATATCTATAGTCATGTAAAAATGGAAGAAGTTTAGAACCCACATCAAATTTTTAAACTGTTTCAGAAATCAGGGGTGGTCGAAAAGAATGACACCCACAAACTCTAGGTGATATTATTTCTATAATAATTTAGCATTTTTAAGTTGAAAAATAGCAAATAGTGATATGTTCAAAATTTCAGATAAGTTGCATTTCTCGTTTTCAAATTATACTTATTTTAAATGTGCTTAAATTTTTGCAAATGAAACAACGTTTGCCATTTTGGGAACTCAATTATGGCCACTGAGTGTATTTTCGCACATGAAAGAGCTTCGTTGGTTAATATCTTCTAATTTAAATAGTTGCGACTAGAAATACACATTATTGCATAAAAGCCGTGTCACACCCTATTAACAGCCATGTTTTAACTGGCAAAAATCTATGTATAAATCCGGTAATTCACGTGATGTTGATGCACGGCTTTTGTATACTTTATACGCATTCTAGGAAGTAACAAAAATTGAGGTCATCAACAGTAAAGTGCATAGAAATGACCGTACTTTAGTGACGTTAGAATGACGTAATTTGTTACTCCAGAGTTTCAGCTGGACTGAAATTTACTTCGGACATTTTGTCCAAGCAGTCCAAATATTGTTCGGACACAGGGGACAAAAATATTTTAATTTTGCACTTGCCCTGCAGGACGAGCGACTTACAATTTTCACTCGTCCTGCAAACACATGCACTCGTCCTTAAAAATTGTATGCAATAAAGAAAATGGGGGAGGGGTGGGCAATTTGATGTTTTTGAAGTTCCTTATATCACTGCTAAAATGATATTTACCCACTGCAGTCAGTTTCATAACTGCATCCCATACACTGACAAAAAGAGTTTTACAATCAATACTCTTGTTGCGACTTTCTTTTCTCAAAATCGCATTTACTTTCCACTTTTTCTGCAGGAACTTTCGTATGTCAGACATTTTAGCAGAACCCCTGTTTGACTGGTTTATAAATATATACCGCCCGTCAACATTCAGTTGTAAAGAAAAAAAATCAATAATTACAGTCTGTCACTATACAAGCCCATTTCATTTATGAAAATGAGCTCCGAAAAAATCAATATTTACTTCGATACAGTCTACCACACTACCCTGCATTATACTGCGCGCATCTTTTATTCGCTATTTGCTGCCACAACATTCGGTTTCTACTTTTAAAATTGAAAAGGTATTTGGCTCGATGGAAACGCTTCCTGCCATTCAGAAAATGCTAGTTTAACCCGCAGATTTTAGCACTCGTCCTGTAGGACGAGCGCTTTGGGAAGAATCACTCATCCCTTCTAAAATCCACTCGTCAATACGAGCGGAAGAGTGGAATTTTTGTCCCCTGGGACTTTTGGAATTTATTAGGACAATTTTTCAGACACTCATAACAAAACACTATTACTGGTTTGCTTTAGTGAATAAGTATTTTAGGGGTAAAATTATGCAAACCAGTCTGACGCTTACAGAAGTTTGGCCAATCAGCGATCCTATCATTAGACAAAAATACTATTGCATCACTGTGCATTACCGTATCGTGTGCACTTCCGAAAATCGTCTTGGACAAACTGTCCAAACTGGACAGCAAGCTCTTGGACATCTGGAACTATTTTTGGACTAAGTCCGAGGGCTGACGCCAAACAAAATCCTTGTGCTCTGGAAGAGGCGTTTCAAAACCTACGAATCTTTCATGCTTCTGTGCGCCATTACAGTAATACATAAATGACTTTTTCGAAGCATTTTCCAAAGTTTTCAAGTGACAAAATGATTTTATGCAATAATAACGATCAAACATGGTTTCCTGATACACTAAGATCTGCTAGACTCCTTCGTAGTGTATCAGGAAACCATGTTTGATCGTTATTAAAAAAAACCCTTACCGGGCCGCATAGCGCAGTCGGTAACATGTCTGGCAACAGATGCGAGTCTGACTGCAGATTGAGGGGTCGCGAGTTCGATCCCGGCCCGGTCCCATACTTTCGTGGAGATTGATCATGAAATAATTTCTACGCTCATTCTCCTCCCATCCGCTGAATCATTCAAGAAGGGTTGTTGTCAGTTACAAGTGAAAGTATGTGCACGAAGTACTGGTTAACTGCTTGTTCAAGCTTGCCCAGGAAAAAGTGTGGTTAGGTGAACTGACCGTCCCGCCATGACCATAGCTGTTGACTTGGGACGTAAAGCAACAAAACAAACAAACAAAATGCTAGACCCCTTGGGGTCGTTAAACCCTTGCCTTTCAGGCTGGGGTTTTAACACCACCCTCGGGTCCAGCAGATGTTAATGAATAGAAAAACATGTTTGATCCCTATATTGAAGCATTTAGATTATGCAGAGAAATTTGTCCGGTCAAAACTATAGGTATAAATATGTAATTACAGCACGCTTTACGTCAGACATCTTATTGTTCCCACTTTTTCTTAAATTTGAGGTTAAACTGTTGTATTTTGCAAAAAGTTTGGACCTAGATCATGTCTGACAGAATTTTTGGTCTGATATGAATCCAAGTTGTTTGACACACTCCGACAATATTTCTGAAAATTCCCTTCATAATTCATGCGATTTACTAAATTTCTGAAGACTGGAAAAGCTAAAGCTGGTCGTCTGTATTGTAAACATTTTATGAATGACCGTCATATGGTTCCTTTTTTGATATTTTTTTTCGGGATCAGTGTGACATTACTCACTCCGAGGGGGGAGTACTCTGATGTTTTCATACATCTGTTGGCTCCGGTCATTTTTGGGGGTTTAAAATTTAAAATTTTAATATTTTTGGGGGTTTTCAGAAAATTAATATTTTTTGGGGTATGAAGATTTTGAGGATATTTTTGGTGGTCATCACAAAATCGGACTATATTTAGGGTTCATTTCTATGCATTTTAGGGTCTTTTCTTAAGGTCAAGGTACAGAAGTAGGGATATTTTTGGGGGTTGCTAAAATTTCAAATATTTTTGGGGGTGCTTGAAATTCCAGAAATTTTTTTGGGTGAACGGTAGATGCTGGGCCAGAGCCTATGTATGAAGAAAAAATGAGAGTACCCCCCCCCCCCCCCCCCCCCCCTGGGCGCTCACTGGGCAAAAGAAGTAGGTGATGCCAACATGGCAGACTTCAATTTAACCTCCTTTAGGTTGGCTACAATTTTCAAGATAGGATGTTGGATCTGAATAGGGATTTATCTGCAGGCCAATGCCAAAATGTTGCATTAATTAGTAAGCTTTACATATTTAATTTGTCATTCTTCACTTATTTTATCACCAGCATTATGGAAAAAGCTTTTGGGCGTAGTTTGATTACTAGTGGATCCATGTGTTTTCTGTTCCAATTCCAGACAAATAATTATCAATCAGCTGACCAAGCCTACTTGGTCTAGAAAACTGCAGATTGAAAAAAAAACCCCTTCTAAAGCAGTTAGAAAACATATTAAAGTGAGTCGATAATTTAGTGCTTTGTCCTTAAATAATGTGGCTTTGTTATGTCCAACTTCTATTCAGAGCCAGGGTCCAACTGAAGTATTTTTGCCACAAGCAAAAGGATCTCGGACAGTCTTCATGAAGGATTGCCCATAAAAAATGGCCAGAAAAAAGTACGTTTCAAAGAAATTGATAGTTTTTCCATCAAAAAGATAGTAGGCTCAAACTCTCAAATTATCCGCAAAAGTGATTTTCTCATTGGACAAGTACCTATTAAAAAATATGGGTATTCAACATATAGAAAATAGAAAAAGTTTTACTGGCATCAGTCCACTAAATGTATATAATTACATTTATAAATTTTATATTTAACTATGAAAAAAATCATCTTATAAAAATTATATCCTCTCTGATAGTCATTTAAGTGGACTTTGATGTCCAAGCCAAGAACTACTCCAAGTAAAGTTTATAAATATGCTATCTTAGTCTAGCTCCTAGACCTTGATGTGTTTGTCAATTTTACTTTATGTTTCCTTCATTATAAATTGATTTCATATAGCCAGTCTCATCTCTTTCTCTCTTTGACATCAAGGTCTAGCTTATTTCAACTAAGCTTGCCTCAGAATTCTGAGGTGTGGGTCATTAATTACAGCAGTAGAACCAGCCACTTGAAGTTTTAATGGCTTTACTATAACCACAAACTGATCACCTACTGATAAGCCATAAATACCTCCCAGTTCACACACTTATTCCAACACAGTTGTTGTTGGATTGCTGCCAGCTGATTATAGGCTCCCTATGCAAGAAAGGGATTCCACAATACCATCTTCAAAAAGTCGCAAATATATACATGTGTGCAGTCTGTTCAGTGACTGAGTCTTGTGTTTTACCCTCTGGGCTAATACTAAATAAAGTTACATGCAAAATTTCAATACTATATCCAGCTAGCACACAACGTCAGACCACCAACGGCCCACCAGCGATAGGCCATTGAGACAACATCGGGCCACCAACGGCCCACAAACGATAGGCCATTGAGATTGGCGTATCACTGGTGGGCCGTTGGTGGCCCGACGTTGTGTACTAAGAGGGAAGTTAGTGTCTGCAGCTTTTGTTTCTTTGGTTTGATTCATTATGTTCCAGTCAACATCTTTTCAGCTACATTGTATGTCGAGACGTGTCTTATAGGATTGAGCCAGTACTAAGCAAGGATTAACCTGTCTTGCTCAAGGACACAACGCAGTGACGCCAGAGAGGCTCGAACCAGCAACACCTCGGTCTCAAGTCAAGCACGCTACCACTGAGCCACTGCGCTCCCAGTCTCTGTAGCTGAGTAAGCTGAATTTAGCCTTACATGGGAGCAAACTCTGAAGATAATTTTCTTGCGACAAAGGCTTAAAGCCCATTTCATTTCCTCCATGCGAAAGATAACATGCCATTGTGGTCAGGTGATGTTTGAACCAGGATCAGAAAGACAAACATCGGTTCTGATCTGAACTAAAACTGTGTTTAACATTAGCATGCCCTTTTAAAACTTCTATACACGTCAGCATCGTAACTTTGCCGGCAGTTCAGATCCAGATCAGGACTGAGAAAAGTCGGGTCTGATCTTGACTCAAATCTTGCTGAAAGCAAGCATCCTACAGTAGGCCACTTTTAAAACTCCATAAATGCTGGTAACCTTTTCGAGCAGTTTGGAAACAGTTCATGACAGACTAAAGGCAGGTCTTTCTTTGGCTGATGTGTTTTTACGTTCCCCCAGTCAACAATCTTTCAGTTATGTCGGGACGGGTCTTCCTGGGTTGAGCCAGTACTAAACAGAGAATAAAATGTCTTTCTCAAGGACACAACGCAGTGCCTCCGGTGAGGCTCGAACCCGCAAAACCTTGATCTTCAAAAGACCCCTTTTAAAATCTAAACATGACAGTGTTAGGAGCTAGTCATTTATTTATCCACTCATTATCTTCTATCAGCAGACCGAGTTTGAGTTCGTACCTGTAATAGTTTTTGAGATATCTTGATTACAAAATTTCATTCTGACCCTTTAAACAGGGTATACATTGTAACTCAACAAAGAGAGATAAATCAGACTAAAAACAATGGGTCAGCTATTTTTGATGAGGAGTCCATTTATGAAATTTCAAAACCCTAACTTATTTTTTTAACGGACAAACAGACACACACACGGAAGCCCCTTCAACTTTTCAAAGTTGGGGACTGTGTTTAAGTCTGATAAAAGTTGTCTTTCTAAATTTAACGCTGCGCCAACTCAAGTTGTATAATGACCTTTGAAAACAGTTTGGACCCATATAAGGCCCGACAAAATGTCGGGACAGTCCGACTGATCTGGATCATAATTGTTTGATACATAGTTTTTTCAAAAAGAATGATTTGAAATAAAATCGTCAGCCAACAAAAAACATGGAAACTTATCTTTCATTTATTTCCAAGGTTTGTTCAGTCTCAGTCTACAGCCATCTTTAATGGTTTTGTCCCATGAATACTCTTATCAAAGTAGGCAGATGCCCAGGCTGATCGGAGTCTTCGTTGAATGCACAACCATTTTTTTGGTTTTGTCTGCACAGTTTGATTCACTTTTATGGTACGCTAGGCTTAAATAAGTAAGAGATAGAAAAAAAACAGTGTAGACATTGATAAGACACTACAATATTCATCTCATCTGGGTCTGCACTGTTTATTTGTCTCTTTCTATCTTACAGTGAAGTAAGCATCTCATCGGGGTCTGCACTGTTTGAGTATAGAGAGCAACTACTAGTGTCGTCTGTTGTTTATTTGTGCAATCAGTTTGGACCCAGATCAGGCACCGATGAAACGTCGGGAAAGATATGGATCCAAACTGTTTGACATGGATGTTTGATAATTCCTAATTTTTTTAATGATTAAAAGAATAAGCAGACAAAAAATCATGCACACTTTTGCAGTGTGCAAAGTTAACTGATATATTTATACACCATACAGATTCGAGATTGTTTCTTTCCTTATTATCCCTGGATTTCATCCAACTTATTTTCATTCAAAATGATGTTGAATCTACTTTAAATGAAAGTACTGTTATATAAACAATTTGCCAGAGAACCAACACTTTAGCAAGATTGCAGATTAGATATGGAACATTAGCAGAGCAATAAATGCCAATCATTTCTACTAGGGCCACTGGGAGACAGGTGTATTATACTAGTCTGATATCCACAGCTATCACAAATATAGCTATCATAGAGGAAAGAGGGAGATTAAAGAAATTATTATTTAAAAATGAAATTATCATTTATAAAAAAAGAATATGATATCAGACTAGTAGCTAGTCTAATGCTATCTCAGAAGATTATCAGTTTTGCTACAAAAACATGACATTATAGACTGGGGCCAGTCTAAGGATTCTCTAAATATGTGAACTTTAATTGGCACTGAATCATTTATCTTATCTGACACTGACAGTAATTGTGCTAAATGTTGAGAGAAACTGACCAGGGAAATTGTTAATTTATTACTTGTGTAGTGGATACTAGTAAAATCACAGAATTCACTAAGGTACACATATTTTACTTTGTTTCCATGTTTTGTGTAATAAAAACAAGGAATAGATATTTAGGTAGGTAGATCTATAAAATGTCATTTTTGTCTTTTAAAGTTGAATGAAAAAATATATACATATAAAATATGCTCTTTGCCAGCTGGGAAATTTTGCATGCTTTTTAATTGGTTGCTGATTTTTTATAAAATATTTTCAAAAGCTTCTATCTGGACTACCATCAGAAATTGTCCAACAGGATACACATCATGCTCAGCATTTTATTGGCCTGATCTGAGTCAAAATTGTTTGCAAAGGTTCAGTACAGGAATGCCATCATGGTGTCAAAAGGTTTGGTTGGGAAACATAACAAATTATAGGGCCTGATCTGGGTCCAGCCTGATCTGAGTCCAAACTTTTTGCAATTTAAATTTCTTTCAAAAATGCTTTCAGAGTGTAAAAAGGTATAGGTCTAGATCAGGATCAAGATCAATGGTTTAGCCGGCCTGATCTGGGGCCAAACTATTTACAACTGACATCGATCAAGAAATAGTAGGCAAAGGATTAAGTGGGGAAAAATATTTTCATAACTGTATGTTACCCTTAAAATTCTTTTAGAAGTAACCATTAGCATGTCTAACAGTTACACTGTTTGGTTCCAGGTCAGGCCCACATTCTGTCGGTCCTGATCTGGGTCTAAACTGACTGTAAAGGTTATTAGCAGATGACACTAGCAAAGGTTACATATACATCAAACAAAATACAACAGTTAAACCTCAAATTATCTTGACCTCATGTGTGTCAAACAGTTTGGATCTAGATTAGGCCCACACTCTGGCGGGGCTGATTTGGGTCTTAATTGTTCGTAAAATACAACAGTTTTACCCCAAACTATAGAGACTTCAAATGGGTCAAACAGTTGGTCCATTATCATATTCAATGCGGGCCAGCACCAGCACAGAACCAGATATATCCAACTCATTCAACTGCTCAGGAGACTCATATTCACATATGCAAACAGGCTTGCATTGTCATTCATTAAGAAATTATAAATTAAAACAACAACTTTAAACTTGCAGAAGGGCAAGTTTAAAAAAAATGTGACCGTTCAATATTTTTATCCCCATGCTCTTAATATGGAATATTTTTATTTAAATTTATCCCTCAAAGGTGTGTTTTGATACCCATTTATTGGTTGCCAAATTTGAAAGAAATCAAATGACAAATAAAAAAGATATGTCATTAAAACCACCCCAAAATGTCAGGAGTGTAACGCTTTTTGTGTGACATTTTTTCACAATGTGAATCTTCTAAGGAATATATTAGTAAACATAGTGATATTACACCAGTTTAAGCTTTTGTATATCATAAATTGACAGGTTGTAGATAAAATAAATAAAGCAGGGCGCTTTATATAATCTACCTATTGATATAATATGTCATTTTGGAGACATGCCCTTCAAAATTTACATGAGATAAAAAAACAATGCTTCTTCCAATATTAACTGCTACAAGTTGACTATACATGCTACATATATGTAACTTGGTCACACAACAAACAGATATGTGCAACATCAACTGAAGCTCGGATTTTGATCCTAACTTTACTTCACATGGGTATGCATTTCTTCAAATTAAACAACCCATTGATGTCAGGAGTGTAACACATTGTGTTTACCTTCTCACCATCTTTCTGTATGCTGCCCAATACCTATATTTTTCTGTTTTCCAGGAACACATCCCCACTCCAGATAATCAGCAAAATTTACTTGCTGCATCAGAGGATTTAATTTCCTCACAGAGCCTGATTTATGATGTCAGGAGTGTAACACCTGTAATTTTGTTGCATGTTCTTCAGTGTAGGTGATGAAATACATGATTTTAGCTCAAAGCAACCAAATATTATGATAATGCAAGCATTGTCCTAGCAGTGGAAACTTGTTTCTTTCCTTCTATGACAAAAAGTGCCATTTATTTTTTGTAAATAGCAAATTTTTAATATAAAAGCCATTTCGTAGGTATAAAAGAATATGAATAAATAGAAAGATAGTGGTCAGTGTTTTTTTCACCATGAGATTATTCCTTTGCCTTACAAATGAAACCATCAAATAATGATAAAAATTTCTTAATAATGTATTTACATGTTGATAATGATAATGTATACAAATTGTTACACTCCTGACATTTTTATATGTAATAGAGATTTATCTTTACTAACCCTTTTAATCTAAGAGGCCTTTCAATCAATGACCTCAGCATCAATTAGAAATAGGAAAGCCAGTTATAAAACTTTCTTGTATCAGGAAATCAATGAGAAAACTTAAGGGGGTAGGGGATTTTCTTGGCTCAAGACCAAGGAACCAAGAAATCGGCTTCAGAAAGAGTAAAGAAATATATAGGGAAAAGGTAAAAACTAATCTAGTTGAGATGACAAAATAGTAAATATCATCATATGAGACTGACTGTCATGTAAAGTTATGAGAACAGTTCATGGATCAAGATAAATAATTCTGTCTTTTCATGTCAGGAGTGTAACAACTTTCAATTTTGTTCATTTAATAGTTCGAAGTCTGTCGAAGTCTGTTTTTGTTTGTTAAAATCCTTTAGCAGTATTTTTTTTTAATATTTTAAACTAAAAGTGTACACAATGTTCTAAGTAGTAGGGAGGCTCTACATTTTGATTGAATATTCTATCAAGACAAGCATTTTAGTGCTGATGATCTTGAGTATTTCATGATAAACAGCAGTTAAGTTATCAACTTTCATCAAAAGCACTATATAATGCTGTGAAAAAAGAGTATACCATCACAATATTTGTTACCAAAATGAACCTGATATTTCAGAAATATATAGTACGTATGAAATATAGACTGTCAATATCAACATACTTGTACCCATCAGGGGTGTAACAATTCAGATAGTTTTATACTTGTGTTACTTCAGACTGCTTTTTCTGAAGTGTATTGTTCATTTTTGGTCTTTTAAAGCAGTTCATAAACAACATTTTATAGCATTTAAATCATGCTGTTGTCACCTTATTTTCTGTTAATAGCTGAAGAATAATGGATGAATTCTTCGTCTGGTTAATGTTTTCTGACCCAACCATTAAAAATGGCTTTAATAGTGGTAACCACCACCTGTATGTCATTTGGGTGTCATATGAAAACCCCCAAATCATGAGATCATTTTAAGCAGGTGCTTGGTAACAGAAGAAATGATATTTGATCTTTGAAATGAATAAATAGCAATGAATGTCAGGAGTGTAACATTTTCTTTCATAACACAGTGTTTTTATAATGTCCAGCATTAGAAAGCTAGACATCCAGACCCAAAAAGGCTAATGTTTTCTTCTTCTATAGATCCTAACGTCTGCAAATCAATGAGTTTTCTTTTAATATGGGCTTAAATATCAAAGATTTAAAAACTTTAAGCTCTATGTGCTGGAAAATCCTTGCCAAATTTTATAAAAAGTATCATTAATTTCACAAACATGTTTTAAACACAGCAGTTTTGATGCCAAACATGGTTCATAATATCGGTTTCATCATATTAGGTCAAAATTTGGTAAAAAATCTCTTAATAATCTTAATCAAGAGGTTGATAAAAGAAAACTATAAATACTATTTACAAAAAACTTAAAATTTTCAAAATTCAGGATATAAGAAAACTTATGTTACAAAAAAGAAAGCTCTGACATAATGTTTATTTTTGAACCCCAATGTCACACTTTGGTCACATTTTTTTTAAACTTGCCCAGAACCAGGTAGAATGTTAATGGGACAGACTATTATGGTTATAAATAACCAATGATTCAATAGTCAAACGAAGTCTAAGTTGCTTTAATCATTGCGAATTCCCGTAATTCTTATGCTGTTGGTTGGCTCGAGTCTCGATGTCAGCAAGAAAAACAGTCATTTGTAATTAGTCTTCCCACGCCATCGGCCGACGTTGGACTGAATTTTATTGAAATGAAAATCCATCGTGCCCTATTGCATGTAAACATTACAAGAACGCTTAATTTGTCACAAATTTCTTTACTTTTGGCAATCAGTTTTCACGTATCGTACAGCGTCGCCATTTTTAAACTGCGGTTGTCGGCTTCACATTGTCATATTGATTTTTTCGATGCAGTGATAATAAAAACCGGGAGCCATGCGCTATGGTTTAATTGAAACGGATTTTTTATTTTTCGGACGAAACGAAAAAAAATTTCGAGTGCAAAAAAAAAATGGACGAAAACGGCAATAAAATTTTCTAAGTCGGCCCGATTTTTGCCAGTCGGTCGGCCGAGATCAAACAAACATCTTTTTATTTTTGGCCTAAAGCTGGGAAATTTCATTTCATCCAGTGAGGTCATTGTTTATAGTCCTTGACTAATCAGAAATATACAGAAGCAGCAGAATGTTTCAAGGTTTACAGTCCTTTGCAAAGCCCCTACTTTTACCAATATTCTCTGAGAGAGTCTAAAGGGGTGTTTAGACGGCATGATTTAGTCGTCCTGACTTAGTTGTACATTACAAATCAGCTCGTGTAAACACTGCTATTACAGAGTCATATATGATTTTAGAGTCAGGACGACATGTCATGGGGGATAGAACTGGTTCTATTTGCCATTACAAAATCATGGCGAATTAGCCAATCAGCTTTGAGGCCACTGGGGTTAATTGCTTTCGGAGCAAGATAAAAGAGATAACCCTTAGCATGCCAGTATTTTGTCCTGAAAATGGTGTCTGCTGCATATATTCAAGCGCACTTCAGAAGAGATCTTATCATGGAAGTAAACACCATAAACCCTGACCAGACTGCTTCCAGGGAACAGTCTGATCTGGGTGGATATTCTTCGCCATAAAGACTACCTAAGAACATAAGCAGATGAAATAGCAGATGACAAAAGTCGTGATTTGCGGGAATGAGTTTCAACACATGTACTTAGCTATAGCAATGCAACAAATGTAGAGCATGATGAGATAGCTCCTGGTGCCCAGCCAGCTTTCTCCACTGTTGAAAGAAATCACACATGACATTGTAATGCCGTCTAAACAGAAAAATCATACATGACAAAATCATGTATGATTTTGTCAGGCTGACAAAATCATGCCGTCTAAACAGGCCTTAACGGTTCACCAAATTAGCCCATCTAATCAATTTGCCATGCTTTCTGCAGATCACATTTATTTCCAGGAGAAATTGTAGAAATGGGCTGTTTATGGCCAGTTATACAATATGGGTAATATCATTAGAAAAGGAGTGAACAGCAAAAGCTCAGACCAGCCTGCACATCCATACAGTATGATCATACCTTGAAAATTATATTATGGAAAGTTTCAGCTAATTTAAAAACTTCCTACACACAAAATTTCAACAATTTAGCTATTCTCTGAAGCTGAGCAAGCTGACCTGCCTGATTGCATACAGTTTTTCTCGCGCCAAGGCTCATCAGGATGCCCATTTAGTGGTGTTTTAGATGAAGTTTCGTCTCACAACTGTTCACTTAATAGTCCAGATACCCAATCTGATACTCTGATCAGACTACAAATACTCTGACTGACCAAAGTCTTCACTTGGCATTTAGTATAATACAAGTACGGTTCAAATCACCCAGTGTTTTGCAAGTGGGACTTTTGTCTTGTGCTGTCAAAAATGCAAATCGTTTGGACACAGATCAGGTCCAACAAAATGCTGGGACCTAATCAGACTCAATCAATTTATTCATTTTTTTTAAAATTTGGGCCTGTGGTTCAGGAAATGGTGTGGTTTTAAGACATTTCTAATCTAGAGCTTCCACAGTATTTAAAGCTGAGCGAAACCATTTGTGCAATTTCGGCATAAGCCATTTTGGGGAACACTTTTATGAAATTATTTTAAATTGGGTCCAGTGGTCCAGGAGGAGATATCATTGAAGGGATTTTCTAATCTAGAGCAATGGAGGCCCTTTTCTTCAGCGGAGTGGAACCATTAGTGCAATTTTGGTAAAGGGTATTATGAGGAACAATTCTGTTAAATTATTTTGAATTTGTACTAGTGGTTCAGGAAATGTCATTTAAAGACATTTGCTACAAGAGCTCTGGCAGTCCATTTGTTTAGTAGAGCAGAATAATTTGTGCAGTTTTGGAAGAAAGCATTATGCGGAAGAAATCTGTGAAATTATTTTGAACTTAGACCAGTAGTTCAGGAGATGTCATATGTAAGATCTCTTACCTGGAGCTCTGGCTGTCCTGTTCCGTGGAGCAGAATTATTTATGCAATTTTGAAAGTGGGCATCATGGGGAACATTCATGTGAATTTATTGTAAATTTGGACCAGTGGTTCAGGAGGAAGATGCGGTTTAAAGAAAACTTTTACGGACACACGATGCACGACGGACGAAGATTCAGCTCAGGTGAGCCCCCCAAAAAAACGAAGAACAAAAAACTGTCCACAAAGGTTATCAGCTGCCCTTAGCAGAATAAGAGAGAATCTATTGGATACATGTATGCTATGCAAATCTAAAATAGCAAGTTTCACACTTTGCTTACAGGGTAATATTTCATACAAATTTGTCATCTGCTGATATTTCTAATCATTTTTTAAAAGAATCTTTCGGGATTACCACCTGAGTGTCAAAAAAATTTGAAACCAGATCAGGCCTGACACAGTTAATGAGAGTGTTAGCTATATTTGCTACTTGAATATGTGCTGAGTACCAAAATATAATTTGCGGAATAGAGCATTTGCCATTTTCATAAACAAATATATATATATATATATATATAAGTAGCCCACTTTGCTCACTGGGTAATTTTCCATGCTATTTTGCCGTCTGCTGATATTTTCAATCAACATTTTTAAAAAGAAGTCTTTCGGGAATACCATCTGAGTGTCCACCCTTTTTTTGAATCCAAATCTGTTTGCAAATGTTATCAGCAGACGACAGTTAATGAGAGCTCACTACAATAAGAAAAATAAAGTCTCCATATTCTTCATTTCTTATAAAAATCAAACAACCAGTCTAAAAACAAACTAAGCCATATAAGTGTATATCTGAGTAATGAATTGCACATTGAAAGTGTATTGAATTCTCTCTAAGACTAGTTCAACAGGTAAAAGAAAATTTGATCTGGAACCAGAGAGATTTTTACCTGCTAGACAGACTAATGGCTATTTTATGGCCCTTGCTCAGCTGCGCTTGACCAGTAGAGTAATTGAAATCATGTTTATGATGATAAGTCTAACTGTACCTGATTCCTCAGCAGTGAGAAAAAATCAGGGGCTTTGGGTCTGATTGTTTATGTCTTTGTGGTCAGTTGATTTGCTGACTATCAGTCAAGATTTTCTAGTCTTTTAGGGTTTTGAAATTTCTTGAACATGCTCTAGACTGGCTCCAGTCTGAAACATTGATATGCCAGAAAAAATCTTCGTATATGTATTTGAACAGATATTGTTAGAAATGCTCTAGACTGGCTCCAGTCTGAAACATTGATATTCAAGAAAAAATCTTCGTAAATGTATCTGAATTTAGCTCTTTTAATTAACTCTTGCCCTCCTGAACCAATATAATACCCTCTTTATACTTAAGTTGTGATTAAGCTACTACTACTACTACTAAATAGTGTAGATTCAGATCAGCTGGCTTTTTGACATTGTCATTTGATCAGAATCTACAGTTCTCCATGTGGCCTCAGATTCCAATGTTTTAATTGAAAAATAGAAGTAAACATGTGATTTCAATATATAAAGGAGGACAAGGGATAAATGTCCTTTCTGTATGTTTTCATCTGATATAGCAATGTTTTAGACTGGATTATAGTCTAGAAAGTTCCATTCAATCATGGATGAGGCCACAGTGAGATTAAACAGATTGCAATTTTGCATTTACAATCTCCAAAAACTATATTTTCGATCTAAACTTACACATGATGGCTATGACAATATATCTATATTCTGCAAGCATCTTAAAACTTGATTTTAGCAATCCAATCAAATTTTGATATAAATATTAAAAGTGCATTTGTGATCACCACCTGCCGTGGAAAGAAATTTCGAAACTGAGTTTGGTTTTTTTTTTTTGGGGGGGGGGGGGGGGGATATTATTGTAAATCTTCAATAACTTCCAAACCTAGAAAAAAAAGAATACAGTTTGAAGCTTCCCCGCTTAAAAAGACAGGGTCTTGTCGAAATTAATGAACAACATAGATCAAAGGAAATGCGCTGAAGTCATGATATGTTTGTGCGTCTATACAGGACAATAATCCACAAGCTTTAGCCAGTGGATTATCTCCCACACAGACACAAAAAAACATACAATAACTTTCTTATTGCACCAGCATGCATTTGCACTTTGTGCAGTATGAGATACTTGATTTAACATTTTTAAGCCTAGTGTCCTTTTTAATAGGTAATCGGCAGACATTGAAAACCCAGATAACGCTGCATTTGATCAGAGTTTGTACTGTTTGTGCAAAACAGTCAAAACTATTTCACATCTTTTTCGCACAATACTGGTCGGTTAACTTTGAATAATGGTATTTAGGACGTTTAGGAACAGAAACATAAAATAAGCATGTTTTTCCATAATTTGACTATATTCATTGGAACAAAGTAAAAAGAAGCATGGATAAGTATGATATTTTTCTTTTTACATGGAAATAAAAATTGAGGGTCTGCACAAAGAATTTGGTTCGGCCAGGTCAGTTTAAATCTCATTTTATTGTCCAAATGCATTTAAATAACAAATTCGATTTATGGAAGGTTCGTGGAATCATGAATACTTCGCGTCTCTTGCAAAGTAAGGGAAACTGGAAGGGCTTCACGTTAACTTTGCAAGAGACCCGAAGTATTCATGATCCAGATCAGAACCAACAGAACATTGATTTAATTTTCCACGATAGTAAAAATTATTTGCCATATCAGTCTAGATTAGCATGTTAGGACGAGGATAATACATTTAGATTATCAAAGGGGGGGGGTCTGGAGGCTTTCCACAGAAGCTTATGAATTTTTAAAAAAAAATCAAACCAAATAAAGGCTTGTCCTTTAAGGTGAGATTTTTAAATTTTTTTTTTGTGCTCCCTAAATCCCCAAAACTAAGAGCTCGCTCCCCAAATCCCTGTAAATAAGTACCAGTGCTCCCTAGCTCCCTGAAAATAAATAGCCATTTCCCCCCAGATCCCCAAAACCCCTGGGGGCCCCTATAATGAAGAGCATGTCACTTAAATTCTTGGAAAGTATAAAGTAATAGTGGTGCAAAGATTCACCCCGGTGCACAGTGCACCAAGGTTTTTAAGCCTTGATTCGATGTTCCATGTCTAATCATGCATTTTCGGTTGGATTCGATGTCGGCTTTTTTTTATCCAGTGTTCATTTTAGGCTGCACCTTTGACTTATTGTTTTCAATTTCGGTACTGAAAAAATAAAACAACCACTTTGAGTCATTGTGTATTCTACTGGGCAAGCTATTTATACAGTCAATCAGGATGGGGGCTAATCTATACCTTGGAAACCGCATGCAAATTTTGTGTCGTTCATGAGTCAAATTTTATGTCGTTCAGGAGGCTATGAACGGTTGCAAAAATCGATAGATTCATTAAAGGCTTGATAGATTCATTAAAGGCTTGTTTTGAAAATGTAAATTTATTTACATCACTAAGATATAGGGGATGCAATGACTGGAGATTGGCATTTATTTAAATAAACAAGGCATTTGCCTATTTAACTCAAGATATTGTTCTAGTGGCTATAGATATACTTTGTTGTCTGCTGATAACCTTGCAAACAGTTTGGATCCAGATTAGAACCGACAGAACATTGGTCCTGGGACTCCTATTGTGGATCAAAACCATTTGTCTGCTGATAACCTTTGCAAATAGTTTGGATCCAGATCAGACAGAACATTGGTCCTGAGACTCCTGATGTTGATCAAAACTATTTGTCTGCTGATAACCTTTGCAAACAGTTTTGATCCATATCAGAACCGAGAGAACATAAGCCTTGAACTGGATCTAAACTATTTGACACTTTTTTAGTGTTTCTGGAAGGCATGTTTCTGGATGATTTTTTGAAAAAAAAATGTCAGCAGACTTTATCAAAAGCATGAGAAATTACCCAGCAAGCAAAGAGTTAACCCATAAAATGCCACCTATAATTTGCAGCAGACGACAGTTTCAAATTTTGTAGCTTTTTCAAAAATAACAATTAAGGTATATTTCATGAGAATCTTTGCCGGCAGACGTTTCTCATGAAATATTATTTGTTGTTGTTGTTTTTTTTTCGAAAATTAAGAAAGGTGTCACAAAATTTGTTGTCTGCTGCAGTCATGATTGGTGCTTTACTGCCCAAAATAAAGTCTGACCACAACATTAGTTATGCTTCTGCAATAAAATAGGAATCAGCAGAGCCAGTTGTAAAATAATTAATCTCTGAGACAGTACCCATTATAACTGTTTGTGACCCTCTGCTAGAGAGGTCAGGTAATAATCACACATAATAGACGGTCTGAAGATAGGTTGCTTACAAAACATAATTCAACAGGCCCTGTATTCTGAGCAATGGGGAAGTAATAAAGTATCATAAATTTATCTCTGTAGTAGTTATAGAACTTTCAGCTAGATGCCTTAATACAGGGCCTGAAGACAGGCTAACCATAACACCTACAGCTGCGTATAATGAGGCCCCCCCAGGGGGTCGGTGCTCCATTGATCCCTGAAAATAATGCATTGATCTCCCCAAATCCTTGAAGAAAATTCCTCAGCTCCCTGAAAGTATTTTTCCTTTGCTCCCAAAATCCTTAAAACTAATTCAACTTCTCCACAAATCCCCCCAAAATATAAGCCAATTTTCCCTAAAATGTATTTTTCTTTCCAGATGCTTAAAAACAATGAAGCTATACACGAGCGGATAAATTAAATTAATATTCACTTAATATTTTACCTTATACATGTAAAGAGAGTGCTTAGCCACGGATTAGATGATATATAATAATTTTAATGAAATGCATGATATTATATAGCTCAAAGTATGAGGCCATCCTTAAAATCTGTTGCTGGACCTGGTAGAGTAGGTATGGAGGAATGCTCTCTAGATTTGAATTTATTATTTGGGGCAGCTAGACCATTTGTTTTTCTGGAGGAGGGAGGGGCTGTTTTTTTTTCCAATAGATGAAACTAGACTTTCTTAGACAAAGTGAAAACAATTACTTTTGCATTCATAGAAAGTGTGTATGATTGTTATTAGACCATAATACATAATTTTAACTTCATTTATATATCTGATCAACATTTATCAAAGTTTTAATAAAAATGAAGTCATCTAATTACCCAGATAGAAAATGACATACCAGCCTGTGATGATGTTGATTTACACTTGTGCTAGGGGGGTACCCCCCCCCCCCCCCCCTGGATTTTTTTTTGATAAAAATGGTGCAATCGGGTGCATTCTGAGTGTTCCTAATTATGTCATTATCAACCTAATAATCAACAATAAATCAACAACCCAAATTTTGTGCCATAGTTTTCTGATGCTCATGTTAGCACAAAAATAAATACATTCACTGTTTGCAAGGGGGTCTGGGGGGCAATAGGCCCCAGGAGCCAAAGAAATGTAAAAAACAATGGAGGCTTTTCTTTTTTCATCAAAGATTACATACCAGGCGCGCAGATAGCCCCGTCATGATGTGGAATTAGATTTGTGCTAGTTGGGTCCGGGGGTATGGCCCCCCTGAAATTTTGTATTAAAATGGTGCAATCTGTCCCAGTGCGGGTATTCTGAGTGTTCCGGAATATGTTATTTTCAACCTAATTTTCCACGATAATTTTTATTAATAGTAATAATTATAGTAATAATTATTTTCCATATCAGTCTAAATTAGCATGTTAGGATGAGGAAAATACATTTAGATTATCAAAGGGGGGGGGTCTGGAGGCTTTCCACAGAAGCTGATGATTTTTTTTTTTAAAAATTCAAAGGAAATGAAGGCTTGTCCTTTAAGGTGAGATTTTTTTACCTTTTTTTGTGCTCCCTAAATCCCCAAAACTAAGAGCTTGCTCCCCAAATCCCTGTAAATAAGTACCAGTGCTCCCTAGCTCCCTGAAAATAAATAGCCATTTCCCCCCAGATCCCCAAAACCCCTGGGGTCCCCTATAATGAAGAGCAGGTCTCTTAAATTCTTGGAAAGTATAAATAAATAGTGGTGCAAAGATTCACCCCTGTGCACAGTGCACCAAGGTTTTAAGCCTTGATTCGATGTTCCATGTCTTATGCATTTTGGGTTGGATTCGATGTCGGCTTTTTCTTTTTATCCAGTGTTCATTCTAGGCTGCACCTTTGACTTATTGTTTTCAATTTCTGTACTGAAAAAATTAAACAACCACTTTGAGTCATTGTGTATTCTACTGGGCAAGCTATTTGTACACAGCCACTCATCTATACCTTGGATACTGTGTGCATTCTATTTCTGTCCCAAGCTTTTAATAAACCGGAAGTGCAGTCCCGAGAATGTATTGAAAAGAATTAGTCATAGAAATGCATGGAAAATCAAGCAACTCTCTTTTTCTTTCCTTTGAGATAAACATCTTAAATGATAATTAACCCCAGTTAACATAATACATTAACAACAACAACTTTTCCAATGAAAATTAAACAACTTTTGGCTTTAACAAAGAGTAAGCGACATTATTTGTGGTACATTTTTTCGAACATAAAAGATTACATGATTCATTGAAAAGTAGGAGAGTGATTCTAACAACAGCTTATTACTGCTTACCCTGGCTCAGCCAACACTTTAGTCAAATCGTAAAAGTTGGAGGCAAATTAAATTGACTTTAGCCAGGGGATAAGCTAGAAAGTAGTATCACAAGTTGTTCTGTATCTAACCCTTTGCCCACTAGCAATGCTGATAAACTCTGCGAACAGTTTGGACCCAGATCAGCCCCAACAAAATGTTGGGCCCGATTTGGATCCAAACTGTTTGACACCCTGATAGTAGCATCCAAAGAGTTAAATATGGCACAATAATAAAGTGGCAAGAAATAATAAAAACAATATTGGAGCATCCAAAGGCTGATCAAAATACACTTTTTCACAAATACTGTATGTAATTTATCAACCACCCAGAGTGTACTTTAAGCCACTGACTTATTATTGTAGCCACTCATAACTTTTAGTAGCAAATGGCTACAATGGCTAATGGCAGGGTGAACCCTGCATAAGTAACCAACACCTGGGTAAAACCAAGTCAGGAGCTTAATGTGCACCTCATTCTCTAGTCTGACTTTGAGTTTTTTAACCTGTTATGAAATTAAATCTTTTAAAAAATGCTGTGTGTCTGAATCTACATGTAACCTAAAATAATCGAACAGAATGACCTCAGTTGGTAGAGCGTCCACTTTCTGAGCGGGAGGTTGTGGGTTCGAATCCCGCGGCTGCACCTTACCAAAGGTGTAAAAAATGGTACTAGCAGCTCCCTTGCTGACGCTCGCATAAAAAGGGGTTGTGCTAGGGAGATAAATACAGGTAAGTATCTGTTAACGATATAATTGTTATGTCGCAGAATAGCTCATGAGCTAATGTTGTCTGTTACATTATAAGCGACGTTAAGCTTCTTTATCTTTATCAGAAAGGTCTGCATCACAATACATATTGAACTGAGGCTTGACTCTATCAATGCAGCACTATAATATATCAAATGCATGTAAAAACATTATATTTGTTTGATGTTTATATTGAGACATAAATGACAAAAAAGCAACTGTAGTGAGTACTCGACATCATATTGGGGTAAACAACTTGCCCCACATCACACTCAAAACAGGTTACATATATGTCGCTTCTATATATATAACGTTCATATATATTCATTAAAATTAAAGACAATTAATTGCGCCAAATTTTTCATTAATGCTCAAGAGTTTGTTTTTTACAGAGGCAATTTAAGCTATATTTTGATTATCACAACCTAAAGGTTTCTTTTGTCATATCCCGGCCCAGATGTTTTTGTGTTGCCTGTGAAGTATTTTCGACTTATAGGGATCATGTTGGCTTTGTCCGCGTTGTCTCACTTTTGGTTTTCGGCCCATAGCACTTGAAGGGATGCATCAATTTCATTCAAACTTTACAGAAGGGTCAAGTTAGTAAAGGGGTGTTATCCACATAATTTTGAACTGAGTAATGGCTCTTTTTGACATATTTTGGCTAAATTGTGGTTCTAATCAATAACTTTTGAAGGAATGCACCAATTTCATTCAAATTTTACAGAAGAGTAAAGCATCATAAAAATACAGGTCGAGTTCCAATTTGGAGGTCATTCACAAACTTTGACTTGAGTTACAGTCATTTTTAGCTCACCTGAGCCATTGGCTCATGGTGAGCTATGTGATCGTTGAGTGTTCCTCGTCCCTCGTGTGTCCGTCGTCAACAATTGCTTCAAATGACATCTCCTAAACTACTAACTGGATTTTGACCAAACTTGGTAAGAATGATCCTTATATAGCCCTCTTTAAAAATTGATCAAATGTTTCCGGTCAATTGCATATATAGGTCACACAGGCTAAAAATAGATTTTTAGGATGAAATTATGCCCCTGAGGCCAATAATGGCCCGGCCCCAGGGGTCACATGGTTTACATAGGCTTATAGCGGTAATACATGAAAAAATCTTCTTGTCTGAAACCATAAGGCTTAGAGCCTTGATATTTGGTATGTAGTATCACCTAGTAGACTCTACCAAGTTTGTTCAAATTATGTCCCTGGGGCCAAAATGGCTTCGCCGTGGGGGTCACTTGTTTAACATAGGCTTATATAGGGGAAAAAGTAAACAATCTTCTTGTCTGAAACCATAAGGCCTAGTGCCTTGATATTTGGTATGTAGCATAACCTAGTGGTCCTCCACCAAGTTTGTTCAAATTATACCCCTTGTGCCAAAAATTGCCCCGCCCCTAGGGGTCATATGTTTTACATAGGTTTATAGAGGGAAAAACATGGTTAAATCTTCTTTTCTGAAATCATAAGGCTCAGAACCTTGATCTGAGCCTTGATATTTGGTATGTAACATGACCTAGTGGACCTCTACCAAGTTTGTTCCAATTATGCCCCTGGAGCCAAAATTGGCGCCACTCCAGGTGTCACCAGGGACATGGCCTGCTTTTAACAGATACCTATATGTAAGCTTTAAACAAAACTCAGTTGAGCAATTTAGGGCCTCTTGGCCCTCTTGTTTTTTGACTGTACAATAATCTCAGGGTGTCAGCTACCATGCCGTGGTGGTTTCTCCCTCTGCCTTGTGGTTCATAGGAGTTGAGCCTTTCAAATTAAGAAAGGAGGCAAAGATCAGGAATCGATACAATCAAGCACCACACCTGACCCAGGACACCACATGGCTCTTGGCCCTCTTGTTTTTTGACTGTACAATAATCTCAGGGTGTCAGCTACCATGCCGTGGTGGTTTCTCCCTCTGCCTTGTGGTTCATAGGAGTTGAGCCTTTCAAATTAAGAAAGGAGGCAAAGATCAGGAATCGATACAATCAAGCACCACACCTGACCCAGGACACCACATGGGAAAGTGACAAAAACACAATAAAAAGAGCCAATAGGTCAGCCCTTTCCCACAAGGCTGGATACCTCTTTCCCACAAGGCTGGATACCTCTAATACAATACAATACATACAAAGTTGAAAAAATCACCCTTGTGTGCATTCTATCTACTAAACTAATAGGGGGATTTTGATCAAACTTGCACACAAACAGCAATAGTACATGTATGGAAAAGAAATCATTAGATTTTGCTGACATTGGCTTTCTCATGAAGGTTGCACCAGCCACCAGCACTTCAATGTCAAGTTTACTACAGCTATTATAAAATGACTAATCACTGTAACTCAAAATTTAGTGCTAAAACAGAGAAGTATCAGGTCACTTGGTAAGCATGCTTCACCTGGGGATGTAGTTATCCTATGAAACACTTTTAATTATTCATTTATTTGTTTGTTTTCAGCCAGGCCAATTTAGTGAAGACATGATACCAACTGTAGGCTTTAATATGAGAAAAATAACAAAAGGAAATGTTACCATAAAAGTAGGTATATGTTGATATATTTGAGCCAGCTAAAATAATATTTTTATTATATACAAATGTATGCATTAAGATGATCTCTAACTCTCCTTGCTAGTTGTGACTTTGTAGTCTGCTGATAACCTTTGCAAACAGTTTGGACTAAGATCAGGACCGACAGAATGTCTGCCTGATCTGGATCCAAACTGTTTGAAAGTGTTCCCTAATGATTTTTGGGGGATTTTTTTTTTTTAATTTAATTTGAAAATAAAGTCAGCAGGCAACATTAAGAACAAAGCATGACAAATTACCCAGCATGCAAAGATTTAAATGATTGATTTGATGAGAAAACCAACAAAGATGCATGTGTCCCCGATGAGCACCAGTCCACAATACATGAACATTAGGCAAATAATGAGATTTTGGCACTTATCCCATTTTTGAGAAAAGAAGGCACATGCAAGCCTGCGCAAATTATGTACTCGCTAGAGAGTTTACTTCTCTTTGCAAAAATTATCATTATGGGTGTAGATGATGACTCATGATCAGACCAAAAATAAGACCGCTTGATGCATCAGCATGGGCTTTAAAAGGATACTTTGGGGCATATGCATTTCTCGCACACCAGATCGGGATATCTGTTGTTTTTACCCATGTGAGATATTACTTTCTCACATACCAATGCATACAAGGTCGAGTGATCCCTATGTTAGCTCCCTGTCGAACAAATCTGTCCCACATCACTACCCATATGAGATAAGCGTAACTAACACAAGATAAGCCATACAGAGCCTGTTCCTAATTAATGCAAGATAACCCAAAGGCGACATTTTTGGCGCCAGACTGTATTCCTTCGAAAACGAAAGTTGAATTGTTGACAGTCAGGAAAAATGTCAATGCTGAAATTTCAGCAATTTAAGTCTGCCTTCAGCGCGGTATAAAGCAAAATGTAAACATTTATTCAATGCTTTGAACATGCTGAGTGCATTGCGATTGACATATTTGACATGTTGGGCATTGAGTGACTGAATGCTCCGGGATGGGAAGCCTTGACAATGTAAAAAAAGAAACTCATTTTCCTCAACAAAATTAGTTACTCCAGTTACTGTGGCTGATAAGCTAGTTCTTGTAAATCCATTTTGATAAAATAACCATTTGTTCATTGTTTTATGCGCTGTTTATTCGCTGTTTCAAGTTGATTTGTACAGCGCCTGTCATTGACTGTAAACATTGACCTCAGTGACGTCACCAACAGATATACTGTACCGTACCCTATGGTCTGGTATGTGAGAAAAAGAATCGATCATTGGTTTTCAGTGTTTCCAGAAAAATCCCAACCCTCAAGTCCACTGTTCAGTGGGAAACTCCGCAAGCCTGGTTTCCCACTGGAACAGTGGGCCCTCAGGTTGGGATTTTTCTGTCGCCACTGGACACCAATGATGGATTCTATTTATCTCACATACCCATACCAGCCCTAGGGAAAGATAAAAAACGAACAGCCTCACGCTGGCTATACGTTGATCCCTGACGTCATTGTAATGTTTAAATGTGATGTCACCATGTCGCATCTCAGCATATTCAGGATTTTCTGGAAGGCTTTTTCAAGATTTTTCCAATATAAATGAGGTATTAAGTGGTGAGCAAGAAAAATTATCCATTATTCGTGTGTGAGGGAGCGCAGTGGCTCGGTGGTAGAGTGCTTGATTCGAGACCGAGAGGCTGTGGGTTCGAGCCTCACAGGCGTCACTGCATTGTGGTCCTTGAGCAAGAAACATTTATCCTAGCTTAGTACTGGTTCAACCCAGGAACCTGTCCCTGTTTAACTGAAAGATTGTTGTTGGGACATAAAGAATCAAACCAAACAAACAAACAAAATTATTTGTGTGAGGATGCGATAGGAAAATCTGTCCCTTGTGATCACTGTTTTTCATCACTCGGCAAGCCTCGTGATGCCAATCGGTGATCCTCGGTCCCACCCTCACACTCATGATAGATTCTTGTATTACATGTCATGTACTTGCCCAAATATTTTCATCATGTATATTTGTTTATTTGTATAGAAATAATAGAAAAGTGGGCTTGCCCAATTGAGGTTTTTGTTGACATGTCCCATACAGAGCATTATGTAACATTTTTATGCACATGCCAGGTATCCTGTGGGGTCTGATGTCAGGCCTCAAGATAAGAGTGTGTTTTCTTTTTTATCAACCAAAACAAATGTTGTGGGTACTCAAAAGAACCGTCTCAATGAGACGGTATTGAGAGGGTTCTTTTGAGCACCCAAAATATATGTATAAATTGATGGGTAAGAAATAATTACAATTTTGCGCTAAAACATTTTGCTTAAAGCTGCATAGTCTGTAACTTTTCATCTTTTCATTTTAGAAATAATGTTTCTATTTTTCAAGAACACAGTTAAAATACTAAAATTCAGGTATACATTTTACCTTTTTCGTAATAATAAACAAATTATTAGTGCCAAAACAACAGCATTTATGTTAAAAATTAACTGTCTCGAATTATTGGAGGGACGCAAATAATTACAAACAAGAGAAAAACACCTGTTTTTATAAGATAATTCACTTTTCTATGCAGTTTTCAGCTGTAGAAATTAGATTTATTGTGACAATATAACTTTATTCTACTTATACAAATGATTTAAAAAGAATTTTTTTTTTCGAAAAATGTTCATAGTTACAGAGTATGCAGCTTTAAAGGGTATGTTCATGGTTTTGAACATTTTACCTAAATCAAAAATAAATATTTCATTCTGTTCTTATTTAATTTTCATAGATAATTCCTTCATCTGCTAAGTTAATTACAGCAGTAATCATTGCCTTTATCTAAAACCTCTGGGGGCTGCCATATTGCAGTAATGGACGGACATTAACCTTTATTTCAGGTCAGCGAAATGACTCATGAAATCACCTTGCTAGTGGTTCCATACATTGCTTCATTTCAATATTGGTTGTTTTAATAACAAACAACAGTCAGATAAATGCAAACTAGAATGTCGGGGCTATTAATAGAAAAGTTTTTTGTTTTTCAATAAGTTTCTTTTGATTTTGCTATGTCTTATTGTACCCAAAATGAAAAAAGTTGTTACAAAATATATTGTCTGCTATATTATTAATTAGTGCTTTAAGGGTTGAATTTTACATTTGGGGATAACATAAGCTTATACTTTGTCAACATTTCAGTCAACACGTGCTGGATACTTTCAGTCACTAGTCATCTTCCAGGGCCAATCATAACATAAGAGCATTTAAAGGATCAGCAAAAGTAAAATTGAGTGGCCAGGAACGAATATATTTAAGGTACCAAAGCTGCGAATCAATAACATTTTAAAAGTTTGCCGCAGGCCTCCAGATAAGAGTGCCTATGTGAAAATTATTTTTCATATTTCTGAAGCAAAACATAAGTTGTGGGTATTCAAAAAACGTATCGATGAGACGGTTCTTTTGAGCACCCAAAACACATGTTAAAATTGATAGGTAAGGAAATATTCACAATTGTATGCTGAATTTATTTGCCTATCTGGACCTATTATGTGGCACATAATTTATGCAATATTATGAATTAAGTCATTCTTTAAACATGCATGCATAGCTATCTAGTGGGGTGAGAGATCAGAATTGTGGCCTGAGACTTGACCTATTTCTCTTCTTTGTGTGTACTGGAAGTGAAGATTCTGGTTCGACTGTTTATATGCGGTGTATCTGAGCCTTCACAGCTCGTGTATACCTGTAATAAGTACCAAAATCTTAGGTGCTGGCTAATTTGTTATTTCAAGATTTGTGTGTTAAAAGCATGGCTCTGCATAGGTCTTGATAGCAAAAAAATTTGAGCATAAAAATGTTAATAATTTCTTATCTTATAGTTTAAACATTTGTTTACGATGCTCAAAAGAACCGTCTCATTGAGACGCTTCTTTTGAGTACCCGCAACATATGTTTTAGTTGAAAAATAAGAAATTTAATTTTCAACTTCACACTCCTATCTGGAGGCCTGGCTCTATCAAAATTGACTTGTATGTCGGTATTACCAAACTCTCATAAGTTGACTCTTTGCCTGTCAGCGGTGAATTTTGTCATCTGCTGCTGATCTTTGCAAACAGTTTTGGACCCAGATTAGGCCCCGACAAAACATCGGGCCTGATCTGGATCCAAACTGATTGACACTGAGTCTGAAAGTATTCCTGAGAGAATTTTTTGAAAAAGTTCATTATGAATAAAGTCAGCGGACGACAAAAAGATCATGAAAAATTACCCAGCATTCAGAGTTAAGGTTGGTCTTATGAAAAAAGCATCAGCAGACAAAATGAACCAGTTAGATCACCCAGCATGCAAAGTGGTAAACATTGTTTTCTTATCCATCAGTTTTACCATATGTTTTTTTTCTCAAAAGAACCATCTCTTTGAGACGGATTTTGTACTGTCTAGTGTCTACATGGTTATCTGAAAATCAGAAAAAAAAATCATGCTTATTTTTACACTTTTTTAGCCTTTTTTTTACTGGGTTGTCATTTGGGCCTCTATGATGCGAAAAAAACTGTTTTCTAGGTTTGCAAACAACAAAGGTGCAGACTAGCCTGCTCCGTCTCAGAGCCTTCATTTTTCACTAACTGGAAAGCAAAATATCTTTCAAGTTTCAATTTTCTAACTAGTCTCTGTAGCTGAGCAGGCTGCTTTGAGCATGACCTGGTCTGAAACGAAGAAGACAGGTTTTCTTGCGACGAGACCCATTTACTCCAATTTCTCGTTTATAGATAGATATATGGTAGATGCAGCTGATCATGACAAGGTGGAAGCATCATGGAATGAACTACACAACCTCTTAGATAAACCACAGTTACAGGGAATCCCTGGCTTAGTTTTAGGCAACAAGAGAGATTTACCAGGACCATTAGATGAAAAAGAACTAATAGATAGAAAGTATGTATTACTGTAAATGTTCTTAATTTCGAACACTAGTTGCCTGCAAAAAATGCATAGATTACCAGTGCAGATCAAGATCAGACTGCTTCTGAATAAGAAGCAGTCTGATCAAGGTCTTCCCTGTTTGCTATTCTGACAAGCATTTTGTAAATTCTAGCCCTGATAGCCGACATGTTATTTGAGACCGGAAAGGGAAAAGTGTTCAAAATTTTGCTTGTGATGCCATACTGATTTATCTCATAACTGTCACAGAACAGTTTCCTGTAAATTAGCTCACCTGAGCCGAAGGCTCATGAGTGAGCTAATAGTATACCAGTCACTCGGGCGTCTGTCCGTCTGTCTGTCGTCCATCCGTCAACATTTTCAAACATCTTCTCCTCTGAAACCACTGGGCCAATTAAACTCAAATGTCATATGGAGACTCCTTAGGACGGGGGAACGAAAGTTTGTTCAAATGGCCACCACGCCCACATATGGTAAAAACCCTTTAAAATCTTCTCCAGAACCAGAAGGCTGATGACCTTTAGCATTGGGGATGTGGAATCCACCAAATTTGTTCAAATGATGATCCTAGGTTGACCTTGACCTACTTAACATCAAGGTCAAATTTGTTACCTAATCCATTGAAAAGGAGAAATTTTTTTAAAAGTTGATTTTTTGAATACTGTTGAACCCAAAGTCACTATTCTCACTTGATATTTTAAACCTAATGAGACAATGGCTATAAATAAGTTCCAAAGGTCAACGTTGACCTTTCAGCCAAAGTCACGCATATTGGAGTCTCATCGACATATTAAAACTGTTATCTGAGAAACCACTAGGCAAATTGAACTCAAATTTCATTAGGCAAATTGAACTCAAAATTCTCCTTATGCTAAGTTGGCCAAATTTATACAAATTGTTATGGTCACATGACCAAGATGGCTGCCACGCCCATATATGGTAAAAACTTTAAAAATCTACTTCTCAAGAACCAGAAGGCCAATGACCTTGGACGTGGTATGTAGTAGCATTTGGGATGTGGGGCCTACCAAATTTGTTCAAATGATGATCCTAAGTTAACCTTGACCTACTTAACATCAAGGTCAAATTTGCTTCCTAATGCATTTAAATCAGATTTTTGAATGACCTTGGACGTGGTATGTAGTAGCATTTGGAATGTGGGGCCTACCAAATTTGTTCAAATGATGATCTTAAGTTAACCTTGACCTATTTAACATCAAGGTCAAATTTGCTTCCTAATGCATTTAAATCAGATTTTTTTTTAAAAGTTGATTTCTTGAATACTGTTAAAGCCAAAGTCATTATTCTCACTTGACATGTTAAACCTAATGAGACAATGGCTATGAATAAGTTTCAAAGGTCAATGTTGACTTTTGATTTTTCAGCCAAGGTCTCCTATTGGAGTCCCATCAACAGCTTAAAACAGTTTTCTCAGAAACCACCAGGCCTATTGAACTAAAATTATATGAAGATTCCTTATGATAGGTTAGCCAAAATTTATACAAAATGTTCTGGTCACATGACCAAGATGGCCACCATGCCTATATATAGTAAAAAAAACCTTTAAATCTCTTCTTCTATGGAACCAATGGTCTTGGGACTTGGTATGTAGCTTTGGCATGTGGGCCCTATCAGGTTTGCTAAAATAGTAAATCTAAGTTGACCTTGAATTAATTTATGGCAACTCAAATTTGATTCCTAATGCATTTGCATGGGAAAATTATTGAAATGTTCATTTTTCTATAACTGTTTAAGCCAAAACCATAATACTTGCCAGAAAATATGTTAAACCTAATGAGACAATGGTCAAGTACCAAATGTCAAGCTGACCTATTACCTTTTATCCAAGACCACTCATATGGATTGTCACATACCTATCTAAACGTCTTTTTCTCAGAAATCACTGGGCTGTTTGATGGAGTACTCATTAGATTGTTTTAGGTCACTTGACAAAAATGGCTGCACCCCCATATATGTTAAACAAAATATGTTTCATTATAAGCCGTAGTTGACCTTGACCTATTTTAACATAATTAAGGAGATCAGGTGAGCGCTTCATGACCTTCAGTTCCTCTAGTTTACATAGGTTTAGGCTGATGCAAAAGCTGTATTGGCTTTTTGTGGAATTCTCCAAAACTATAATATCTGACAACTTCTCACTATAGGCCAGGATTAGTGGTAGAGTGCTCGACTGGAGACTGCGGGTTTGAGCCTCACTGGTGTCGCTGCATTGTGTCCTTGAGCAAGAACATTAATCCTAGCTTAGTACTGGTTCAGCCCTGGAAGACCCGTCCCTTTATAACTGAAAGATTGTTGATGGGACATAAAGAATCAAATAAAACAAACAAAACCAGGATTACCCAGTGCCTATAGATAAGCATGACAGTGACTAAAATTTTACCCCACCCCCCTGACCCCTTAGTGGGGAACAGAGGTCAAATATTTAAGTTTCACACTAACTCCCTCAGTTGTCAATATTTTTTTTAATGAAATTTGGCATGCAGGCAGAAGTACAATAAATATGAAACATATCAAACTTGATTATTTTCCAAAACCTGGGTTCGACCCCCTGGGTGGACTTAGGGTAGGGTCAATATGTTGAAATTCAACTGTTTCAGAACATGTTCATATGGTAGCAAATACTTGGCAGGCAGCCCGCCCAACCGAACCCTGGGGGTCAAAATTCAACTTTTCAGAACATGGTCATGTAAAGGGAATCACTAATGCACCCACAAGGTTGAACATATTTTTCCACTACTCCCACCTCCCCCCCCACCCTTGAGATGCGGTAAATAGGTCAAAATTCAACTTTTTCAGAACATGGCCATGTTGCATATCAACTTAAATTGAAGCACAAAGTATAGCAACATGGTAGGTAATATTTTGCCTGCTGACCCCCTTACCCTCCCCCTCCCCCCCCTTGAATCTGGGGATGGGGTCAATAGGTCAAAGGTCAACTTTTTCAGAACCTGGTCATGTTGCATATCAAATTAAAGGGAATCACAAATGCACTCACAAGGTAGCAAATATTTGCCTGCAGATTCCTTTAAACCCCTGCCCCCAACCTGGAGATGTGGTCAATAGGTCGAAATTCAACTTTTTCAGAACATGGTCATTTTGCATATCAAACTAAATGGAATCACGAAATATAGCAGCAAGGTAGCAAATATCTTGCCCTCAGGCACACCCCCCCCCCTGACCCTAGGAATCAAAAGGTCTAAATTCAACTTTTTCAGATTATGGTCATGTTGCCTATTATCAAATTAAAGGGAATCACGAATGCAGCAACATTGTAGCAGATATTTTGCCTGCGCACCATACCACCCACCCACCCTGGGGATGGGATCATTGTCCTGTTGCCTATCAAATTAAAGGGAATCACAAAATGCAGCAACATGGTTGAAATTGTACAGGTTAGTTTATTTTTATTCAACTAACCACTGAAAAATAATTGGTAGGCATTTATTTTTGATCTGTATGATACCCAAGGTGAAGTTAGGGGTTAGAGAAATTTTTTTTATGTTTTGTGATTTATAAGTTTCTCTAATATGAACCTTGGCTAGGGATATAACATAGACAAATTTGTCTTGTTTGACTTCTGTTTTGTCAGGGGACACATCCTATTCTCTGAATTCTAGTCTATTATACAGTGCCCTACAAGACATTGGTGCTGTATTCAGTATGTCTGGTCATACCAGTTTTATAAATATTTGGATGTTATAAATGTTGTAGCTCCTGTTTATTACTAATGTGATGTTTTTTTCTTTGTAGTGGGAAAGGAGACAACACTTGAATCATGAAAACATATTACCCATATTATGGTCAGCTAGAAGATATCTAAGAGACCTTGTATTTAGTGAATTCTGAAGATTGTCATTGCTACTCTGCATACTCTTGGAAGTGACTACCAAAGATCTGTCTACAATTGCTTGCACAACATATTTGTGGATTTGAACAATGAAATCATTGTAAAAATTGGCTTGAAGAAGGTGCTAAAGAGATCTGTGAAAAATTAATGTGCATGCCTTGCAGTTATGCTCATGTCAGTGAATTCACACCTCCACATATTTTTTAAATGGAAAGTATTTTGGTATCTGTAGAACTGACTTGGTGAAACTCAATATCTGTATAGAGAGAAGCATTACAGCAATAGCCACTGGTACAGGTTATTTCCTGTGTTCCATTTATCCACAAATGAAAGATAAATCAGTCCCTTTGTAAATCATTACTGTAGTGGGACACAGATGGAGTTATAAGGCTTGTACCCTGTTCAAGGTCATTCAGTATTAGCATTTACATCAAATATATCCATACATTTATTTATTGTCAGTCTGCAAAACTATCTTCAGGAGTCAGGAAGGGCAGGATGAGACCAAAATGTTAGATGCATTGCTATGCCACAATGCTAAATGCATTGTTATATACAAGCATCCTTAACCAAAATATGCCAAGAGAAATTAAGAACTTTGTGGGAGTGTTTTGTAAATGGCTAGTTATTTTAAGGCCTTTCTCGTTAACAGCTGCCACTGAACAACAAGTAAATATCTGTTATGACTTCAGCTCACTGGACAGTCTCTGTACATGTTTATATACTAACATCTGTAGTTGTGAAAAGGTGAACTAAGCAAAATCCAAGCCATTTATTCTTGAAGTGAATGACATATCAAAAGCATTAGCAGAGATTGGCAATATTCATCTTCTCATCTTTGGTAAAACTATTTGGAATTCTAAGGTGCATTTTTAGCTCACCTGAGCTATTGTGATCCTATGATGTCCGTTATATATCAGTCTGTCTGTCCGTTTGATATATGTCAACAATTTCCTTTAAGCAACATTCCCTTTGATAGGCCAATTGTTCCTTTGTTATGATGGTAATTAACAAATCGGCTTGCGACCATACAGGGTATCTGGAATGGCTTAGAAGCTACGGTAACGCCACAGCATCATAGCTCTTACGCTGCATGATCGTCGGTGATGCAATTGTGCAGCATAACAGCTACGTAAGCTGTCCACTGTGTGGTGTTGCTGTGCGTTCTAACTGATTCAAAATAGGCCATACATTAGCAAGCAGATTCGTAAATGTATATAAGAGAAGCCTTATATAGGGAATGCATAAAAAATAGCCTGAAACCTCTAGGCCTAGAGCCTTAATATTATGTTTGTAGCATCATCTAGTGAACCTTTATCAAGTTTGTTCAAATTATGCCTCTGAGGGCTAAAAATCATAAGGCTCCGCTGTGGAGGTCACATGTTTTACTAGTTGAGGTTCTACATACTGTTAACTTTATGAACATAACCCACGTAAAGTTTAAGTGAAACTGCTGAGTGCTGATCATCATAATTCATAACTGGACTTTGAGGAGCTATGCTTTCCTATACTTTTACATGTATATACATTCATTCTCAGGTGAGGGACACAGGGCTCTCTGGTTGTTTATGTTGCCATAAATTATGTTATAGCATTTAACTCTTTGATGGTATTTAACTCCTTGACTGCAAATGTCAACTGTTGAAAACCTTTGCAAACAGTTTATACCTAGATCAGGACGGACACAACAAATTGAAAGACCTGATAGGAACCAAACTGTTTGACATAGGTTGTGATGCTAAGAAATTTTAAGTAAATTTGTCTCCACTGCATGCTTTGATGATGCATTGCCTATCAAACAGATTTTTTGTAGTAGCATGCATTATGTTATCACACCTATGTAATCAATATAGTTGGTTTCATATATTTTGGTTTGTAATCTGCTAATTTTTTCAAAATCAAGTTTTTCAAAAAAATCTTCAGACTGTCAGACAGATTGGAACTAGTTCAGGCCCAACATTTTGTCCAACCTGATCCGGGTGCAAACTGTTTGCAAATGTTATCAGCAGATGCTTAATACTGTTTCAACCCAGGAAGATAGGAAATTGTCTAGAAATGACTAGATTTTGTTTTTGACTAGGATGTTATGCATAAACAAAAGATGTAAAACCACAACACATTTGCATGTGTCATATGTTTCGAACAGTTCATGTGACTGTAACAGCAACAACAATATATTCAATGCACTTTTATAAGTTTTATATTTAACATGTTGTCAGCTCATTTTTAATTCACATGGGCTCAAGGTCATCATCCCTTGTTTATCAACAATTTTCTTTAAATAACATCAGATCTCCTATTAAAACTGGTTGTAGGAATTCCACTTAATGTCACAGGAGTGATCTTTTCATCTGAGTTTCAAACATATTGGGTCCAGGTCAAATCCACTGTTTTTATCAGGTCTGATCTGAGTACAATGTGTTTGCAGAGGTCATGAGGGGAGGACACTAGTTGGCAAAGAGCTAAAATTTTGTGTATTAAAATGGAATTAAAGTTATAAATAAAATAATAAAAAGATGAGGTAATATTATTTTAAAACTGTTATTAAAAATGAATATTAAAGGAAACAGTAAAAAAACTTGATTTATCTCAGAATTTAAACCTGCGGTGTCACGAGATAAAACTACAGTATTCTTAGCAGTTGGATATTTTACCCACTGAGCTATTTTTACATGTATAGGAACCTCCAAATACCTTAAAATAGGCATTTTTCATTTGCCCTGCAGCTTAAGACACTGGTAAATACGAGTTTTCGAGTGGATTTTTCGAACCCTGAATCATATTGGTATATTATATAAATACATTGTTGAACTGACTGAAAAAACCCTTGGACAAACAGCATTCTCTAAAAAGCTAAATGTTGATGAACACCATAATAATAACAAATCTCAGTTGTTGTATAAACACATTCAAAGATAGATGAGAATCATTCTAAACAAAAAATATAAACTGATCACAATAGGTACTTTATACAAGTATATAATATTATTATCATATACTGCTTTCATTATGGTTTACCCTTTTCTATGAAACATAATATAGTTCTTTTATGGTTATGCTACTTTCAAAAACTGTTGTATAAAATTATTCCTGTATAAACAAAATTGCTATTATATCAAGGAGATGGATACCTTGCTATATTGTTGTATAAACAATTTATACATCTCACACAGATCACTTTACGCCCCAAAATACAACTTATTGAGCACACAGCAGCATGCTTATCAGGTGTTTTATTTACTTCCTGGTTTTATTCTGTTTGCAATTTTGTGACACGCATGAACATGAATTACAATTATCTCACTACAATATATGAAAGTATTTTTGCCCAAATGTACAAATTTCTGGTAGAAAAATATATATTTCCAATTTTGCTTATAATTTGTTCATGGTAAAAATAAAAAAAACTGTAAATAATACCAGAAATACATATATGGGTCAAAATACTTTCATATATTGTAGTTGGATAACTGTAGTTCATGTTAACATTGTTATCTATATTTCACCCAGTATGCCACAATATTGCAAACTGAATAAAACCAGGAAGTAACTTCAAAACGACTGATAAGCATGCAAGCTGTATGATGTGGTGTAAAGTGATCTGTGTGAGATGTATAAATTGTTCATACAACAATATAGCCAAAGGTATTCGACTCCTTGATAAAATAGCCATTTGAAAAATGTCATACAAGTAAGAGCTTTAGAAAGCATCTTTGAACCCACAGTATTGAGTAAATTTGTTAAATCTTGGTATGCAAGAAATTTATAATGAAATATGTAGTCTGTTGATTTATTTCAAAATTCTAAATTTAACTTTGCAAAAAAAAATCTTTTAGGAATACTATTAAGTTGGTGTCATAGTTTGAATCCATTTCAGGCCCAACATTCTTTCAGACCTGATCTGGATCAAGACTGTTTGCAAAGGGATAACCAGAATGCCTGGTGGTAGTTGTTTAACCTGATCTTTTTCCCCTTCCTTATTTTTACAAATGTTTGTTAAGATAACTGAAACGCTGAATGATACTTAACTCGTTTGCATGCTGTGTAATTTCTGGTGATTTTTGTCATCTGCAGATATATTTTTTGACCCAAAGGAACTTTGTGGGACATAGAGTAATCACACTGTCTGTTCGTCCATCCTTCCCGCTTTGTGTCTGCCGTATATCTCCTATTTTCTTTGACGTAGGAATCCCAAATTCGGTATGTGCATGCATCTTAGGATATTGGATAACTAGGTGTAGCATACCAACCTTGGGTCTCTGTGATCTTGACCTCTGACCTTGTTTTTAGAATCGACATTGAGCTCCTTTGCGGGACTTTGTGACCTTGACCTTGAGTCTGATGCACATCTCAAGGAGACAGTTACCTTTGGCCAAATTGACATGCTGGAAGAACTTTAGAGAAAACCATTTGCATGAACATGACCTACAATTATTCGACTACAATATTTAGACATATTTTGACCGAAATTTTATGTATTTCTGGTATTATTTACAATTTTTCCACTTGACCTAGAAAAATTCATAAGCAAAAATTGAAAATTTATATTTTTCTACCAGAAATTTATACATTTTGGGCGAAAATACTTCTATATATTGTAGTCGAACAATTGTAGGTCATGATCATGCAAATGGTTTTCTCTAAAGTTCATCCAGCATGTCACAGCATTGTTAATGGTATCAAACTAGGAAGTAACTCTAAAAAGATTGATAAGCATGCTGCTGATTGCTCAAAAGCTGTACGTTGGGGCGTAAAGTGATCTTTGTGAGATGTATAAGTTGTTCATACAACAATGTGGCCAAAAGTATCCGTCTCCTCGACAAAAAAGCAATTCTTGTTTATACAGGAAAATTTTCATGCAAGTAAGAGCTTTTGAAAGACATATCCCCTTAACTGGTAAAGAAATTTTATTTAACAAATCCTTGTTACTAAAAGAATGATTGGTTTGGGATAGCCTAACGAATGTTTTAGAGGTAAAGAACTTTTTTTAATGAACTCATGTAAGTAAAAAGAAACGCTTAAAAAATATTTGTTAAATGGAAGAGTCATTTTGTTTTTAAACAGACTCTTGTTTGTAAAAGAGTGCTAGATTTAGGAAAGCTAAAAAATTTGTTAAGAGGAAGATTTATTTTATTTAACTTTTATTAGTAAAAACAATGCTTGGTTTAGGAAAGTATATGCTCTGGGAATGATTATTTTAGAAAGAAGGTCAAGGTCACAGTGACCCCAAAATGGTATAGAAACATTGTCATCCCAAGATGCATTCACCCTAACGTCATACCTCATATAATGTAGGAGTTATGCTAAGGACCTGATTATTCTAGAAATGAGGTCAATGTCACAGTGACCCAAATAATATCGGACACTCCACCATCCCAAGATGCATCCACACTTCAAATTTTGGATTTCTATCTCATAAAATAATGTAGGAGATTTGATACAGACATGATTATTCTAGAAATGAGGTCATGGTCACAGTGACCCCAAAATGGAATGTGACATGTGGATGCATCGGGACATCCCCATCCCCTGATGCATCCACACAATATAATTTGGATTCCTACCTCAAATAGTGTATGAGATATTACCGGGCCGCGTAGCGCAGTCGGTAACGTGTCTGGCAACAGATGCGAGTCTGACTGCAGATCCAGGGGTCGCGAGTTCGATCCCGGCCCGGTCCCATACTTTCGTGTAGATTGATCATGAAATAATTTCTACGGTCATTTACCTCCCTTCCGCTGAATCATTCAAGAAGGGTTGTTGTCAGTTACAAGCGAAAGTGTGTGCACGAAGTACTGGTTAACTGCTTGTTCAAGCTTGCCCAGGAAAAAGTGTGGTTAGGTGAACTGACCGTCCCGCAATGATCATAGCTGTTGACTTGGGACGTAAAGCAACAAAACAAACAAACAAAAGTGTACGAGATATGCTCCAGCGCAATAATTTAGTATTTAACAAGTAATTGTTAGCGATTACTGCAAGTAATATAGAGTTAACAAGTATTTGTTTAGCATCGAGTTTTGTAAAGGTTTTGTATTATAGAACTTTAACAAGTACTTGTTAACATGACAAATCTAGGGATTTTATTCTAAATCTCTTCTTAACACGTGCTTGTTAAGACAATAATATACAGCTTTGAAATTAAGGTTTTTAGTGTCTAACAATTATTTGTTAGTGGAAACTGTTAACAAGTGTTTGTCAAGCATTGGTTCGGTAAAAGTGTTGTATTATAAAAGCAGTCTTGTGACTTAATTCTAAATCTCTTTTAACAAGTGCTTGTTAAGTCAATAATAGAGCAGCTTTGAAATAGGTTTCAGTGCCTAACAAGTACTTGTTAGCGATTACTACAAGTGATTTAGATTTAACAAGGAGTTGTTAAGCATTGAGTTGTGTAAAAGTGTTTATTATAGAATTTTAACAAGTATTTGTTAAACTGACTAAACCTTTGATATGATACTTAATATCTGCTTAACAAGTGTTTGTTAAGTCAAGAATATTAAACCTGTACAGTCTTTTTTGTATCAAAATTTTACAACTTGACCACATGGAAATGGTCAAATCAAATTGGAACGTGTTAATTCTGTTTTCAATCATATACAATAAAATACACGGCAATCGGGCATGCATAAATGTATACAAAGCTCAGATGCGATATATGTTGAGCTTAATCAGAGCACACTAAATAGAAGCATAGCAAATATACCTATTATATTAGGACAGTTCCTTACTATTTAATGACAGGTGCCACTAAGGATACATAACTTTGCAAAGCCGTTATATTATGTTGAAAAGGCTAACCTCAGACTACGTTTTCAGCTAACATTTCAAATTTGGATCATTTTAGCATTATAGTTTGTTTTTTTGAAAATTAACTTGCCTCAATATTACCATCAAAGTTTAAATAGTTAATAACATCCTTATTTATAAAACTTTTTCCTATACTGTTTGAAGCAGTACATTTCAATTTTACATCATTAACCCTTCGTATACTAATTAGGCATAACTGTATTCAAAATTTTCATTTGTGGAGGTAAATCATCGCATATAAAGTGGGATATTTAGTTTTACAGCGACGCACGAACAGAGCCGTACAACGTGATTTCTGAATGTAAATCTGACGATATACCTCCCAAAATAAAATATTTGAATATGGTTATCCGCATTCTAATGCACTTCTACAGTTTCCTCTAAAATTGAAGCGTTGCAAGCCACATAGCCACATCATTCAGGGAAATGTGACGTAATTAATGACGTCAAACTATTTATGATATACTGTCTCAAATTTCAGACTTTATCCAAACAGATGTCGCATTACAAAGAGAAGTGCATTAGAATGGAGTATTCCTTCTGTTTTGATAAACATAACCTCAAATGGCCCATTGTGTATATCTAGCAGTGTCAGGATATACTTTTAGATAATGCGCATTTTTGTCAGAAGATCTTTATACCTTCACAAATACTGTAGACCCTGCTGAAATGTCACATGATGGGGCATTTCATCTGGGCGTTTACTATTTGTAAAAGAAACTGTTAAAGGCTTTTTGTCTTCAACTGTTAATCATTTATGGTACTTAAGTAATGTGGTTGTGAGGTGCCTTGGAATGCTCTGCAAGCAAAAGCGGGGAATTAGTGAGAATGTGACCTTTCTCTTGTTTTTATCATCGAAATGTTGTTTTGCATAAAGCGATCCAAGAGCATCGCCCATACTATAGTCAACATGCCAGAAACAATGGCGCCACGTCCCAGCGAACCGCTCTACTCCATATTTATCAACATGGAAAATGCGGTTTGCATGAATATACTCCCAAGAGAGCTCCTGTGCATATCTCCGTGCAAGACGCCAAATGAAATAGTTGCTAAGCTTCCTGAAACAGTAGTGTAAAGTCGGGTATATTCGGACAGACAGCTAAATTCGGACAGCCACTTTGTTTGTTTCATAGTTCAACTATTGGAATAAAAAATAAATTAACTAAGCAAACAGTGAAAATCCTGATGAGACGGCTCAAAAGGAGCCGTCTCACCTGGATTTCCGCTGTTTGAAAATGTGTGTCCGAATTTATCTGATGTCCGAATTAACCCGACTTTACCCTTGTTGTATTTTGTTAAAAAGAAAAAAAAACTGTGTGATTAATTAATTAGAAACTAATAAAGGTAATATGAGAGCTCTAAATGACATTGTTTTGCCACAATTTATAATATAAAAAGCGGATGAAATCAATATGTTTATATCTAGTAACCATTGCAAGTGATTCCGTATTGACACATTTGGAGGTCTTATGGCAGCTGTATTAGACTGAGGCTAGAGGCCTAGGGCAAATACAGCTTGCCAAGGACCAATAACACACTGGTAAATGTATACGTCGATTTGCTGGTATTTACGCGTATTGCCGGTACTTCATAGACCGGAAGTGGTAGATATTGGTGTTAATTCTGTATAGAAAAGCATGCCATATGCTTAAAGGACTATAGACTTCAATCATGTTTAAGTATTCAGTATGTGCACGGCGATTTATGTAAGCATTTAGGGATAGATTCGAGTACCGATCATCCAGATCGGTACTCAAATCTATTCCTAAATGTTTACATAAATCGACATGTGCATGCCAAATACTTAAAAATGATCTAATTCTATAGTCCTTTAGGCATATGACATGTTTATATATAAAAATAGTATTAACACCAATATCTACTACTTCCGGTCTATGAAGTACCGGCAATACACGTAAATACCAGCAAATCGACGTATACATTTACCAGTGTGAAAAACTGGGCCGATTATTTCAGTCACTAAATGTGTGACTGGTATTTTGCTACAGTATCAAATAATGATAAATTTAAATTTATAGTATCAGATATAAAATTGATATCGCATGGCTAATACACTTGTGGCCATTTAGAACACCATAGAACCTTAACAACTAATTAAGGTGAAAGTTGGATCAAGGCATATCAACAGAAAGTTTGGTATACTATCAAATGGGCAAAAAGGTGAACACATTGACACACATCATTCGTCAATCAGTCCAGTGACAGAACGTGAGGTACCATTATGACCACAATATTGAGAGACAATAGCAAACAATGTTAACCCAAATCAGATTGTTCTTAAGGAGAATTACAATAAGGATAGTTTGAACAGTCTGATTAAGTGCGTTAATGGTAGTGGTAATATTGCGATTCGTGTAAACCCTGATCTGACAACACGGTTAACGCTAATTACAATTTGAAAAGTAACATTTCATCAGATTTTGAAATTAACCTGTTCAAATTCTACGAGTTGCTTAGATATGATGACAGGGTAATTGGGAGCGCAGTGGCTCAGTGGTAGAGTGCTTGACTCGAGACCGAAGGGCCGCGGGTTCGAGCCTCACCGGCGGCACTGCGTTGTGGTCCTTAAACAAGACACATTTATCCTAGCTTAGTACTGGTTCAACCCAGAAAGACTCGTCCCTATATAACTGCAAGATTGTTGATGGGACGTAAAGAATCAAATCAAACAAACAAAGACAGGATAATTAGGATGAAAGCTTTGAGCACAGTCCTCATGCCTTTATCCAACCTTACAAGAGGGAGAGGTGGTATAAGTATATTATCTTCAGCCAGATTTTTTATTAGTTAATTTACCGGAAATTTTTTCAGATTTTTGGGGGAGACGAAAAAAAATAAATAAAAAAGCTCTGAAAATGACCAGTTAATTGGTCATTTTCAGAGCTTTTTTTATATCTCCAGAAAAAAACAGTAAAACTAGTAAGGCAAACCAACAGTTTGTATTAAATTTTTAAATATTTAATCATTTTCCTAAAAATCTGGACAGAGCATTTACTTTTCACAGTGTCACTCAAAAATACACAGACAGAACCCCGAAAAATGATAATTTTTCAACGAATTATTTTTTTCCTACTTTCTGGAAAATTACAGTAGGAGGGTTAGCACATCAACTAATAAAAAATTCTGGCCTAAGATACTATAGTGAGGAAAAGTAAATAATTCAGTTTGCTTTATCAGTTTAGTAAGGAACATCTTATAACAGTCAAAATATTCCTTCAGCTTGAAGCCATCTACAAAATTTATCTTAAGTAGTGCTAGAGGATTTTCAGAAAAAAGCCCCATTATACAATCAAAACACACCTGAGTACATGAACAGATGATAAAATAATGCATGTAGCAATAACACACTGGATTTAGCAAAAATGTATCCAATCGTAGGAATGGCAGATTTTTTAGCAAAATCATAATTTTAACATTCCCTCGAATTTTGAAAACAAAACACAAACAAAGAAACAATCTGGATTACATTGTGTCAATACGTGTTCATTTCTTTTTTTAACACTCACCTAAGGGCTAAAATAAATAAGCTCAGGCCAAATAAAAAAAAAATGGGTGGTTCAGGTTACATCTTGAAAAAAAGTAGGTAGGTAGGCAACTTCTTTTTTTTTTAGAAAACTTTTTTTTTCTTGGAGTGTATAGATCTGTTTTGAAATGTATTTAATAAGTCAAAGCTGCTATAAAAGAGTCCCTCTATTTTCCAATACTAAAGAATGAATGCATAGAAATTTAGTTTTTCATTCAGATGATCATTTTGATACATTTTTTCTGATATTTTTTCAACTTCAGAATTTGGAGAAAAAAGTTTAGGGCAGGGCGTAAAAAATTAGGGATGGTCTGGTTACCTGAACCACACCTATTTTTTTTATTTGGCCTCAGTTGTGTATATGCTTGCAATCGCTAATAAATGTGAATATTTTATCATCTGTTCATGAAAATGCATTTTGTTCTGAACACATGTTGATTTACTTGAAAACTGCCTTAACCTCTCCAAATATTTCATTTGATAGATATTATAGTAAAAATAATAATATAATTTAGCGTTTTAATGTCATTCATTTTGCCTCTATTAGGGCCTTTTTTTTGTGGCAGAATTTACAAGTTCTTTTCACCATTAAAGCGCCAATCACGACTGCAGCAGACGACAAATTTTGCGACATCTTTCTTAATTTTCGAAATAATAAGGAATGATATTTCATGAGGATTGTCTGCCAGCAGACAATTCACATGGAATATCATTCCTTATTTGTTAACTTTAACAAAGCAGCAAAGTTTGAAATTGTTATCTGCCGCAAATTATAGGTGGCGCTTTTAGGGTTAAATCAACATGTGTTCATATTTCAATACCCAAAACCTATCACTTTAGCTAACTACCCTTTTACATTTTACCTTAGCCTTGTTTGTATCAGCAAAATGGTCTTTTATAAATATGGCCCCTAAAGCATCTGGAAACTTTTGATCAGCGAGATAGAAACAATGACGCCATGTACCCAGAAAATCTGCGACGCCATACTGGTCAACGAAGAAATCCCTGCTCGCATGAATATAGTCCCATGATAATTCTGTAGCATATGACTGAGCTAGCCTCCAGATCATGTAATTTTGTAATTTTCTGCAATTTAATAGGTAAATTGTGTGTGTTTATTGTAACTATACAAATGCATCACTTAATGTTTAATTTAACAAATACATTATAATTGTACTTCAAAATAGATATATCATCTTTCCTGCACTTAAGCAACATCATTATTCAATTTTACAGCAATATAATATAAACAAAGTTATGTTCTTAAGTTTATCGACTCACATGCAATATGTATCAATATTATTTCAGAATATATTGCTGACATGATTAAAAGTTATAATTTATCTGTACCTTATGACTTAGTTTCATTATATACTTTTCTGCAATTTATACATGTATTAGGTCACCATTTATCATTTACTGGCTAGCCTAGTCCATCCTCACACTCATCATGATAGGGAGCCCAGTGGCTCAGTGGTAGAGTGCTTGTCGCTAGGCTCGATCCTCACCCGTGTCACTGCGTTGTGTTCTTGAGCAAGGCACACTAATCCTTGCTTAGTACTGGTTCAACCCAGGAAGACTCGTCCCAACATAACTGTTTTTTGACTGGGACGTAAAGAATCAAATCAAACAAATCAACACTCATGATATATTCTTAGATATAATTGAGGTTGATTTGTTTGATTTGATTCATTATTTGAGTTATAAACTGGGTCGTACTTGATTCATACTGTTCTGTGTGTTCAGAGTACTCCCGGAAGATGATGTGAAACAAGTGAGACAGAACATTTCGGCGTACTCCGTAGTTACTCTATGAATCAAGTACGCCAGAACATGTGCAGAGCTATAAAACAAAAAATGGATATTTACCTCATGAACAACGAAAGTAGCAGTTCAGAGTCTGATAGCGACTCAAAACAGGAGATGGTCTTACTTGCACTATTCCTGTAAGAGATTCTTGTTTTAAAGCTAATGGTTGTGGAAGTTTTATTCCATTCAGCCTTTCCACCATTTTTGTATGATAACGTGACCTCTCTACTCCGACCACGCCACCTCGGAAGGTGGTGTACTCGGAACAGCTTCTGCACAGCTGTTCTCTGATACTTAATGGAATTCTGCCTGTCCAGAGTAAAAAGCGTACCCGAACAGATGAGTCAAGTATGACCCTGATCAACACTTTCTTAGTCTTCATTTTACCTGTTTTTGTCAGCAGCAGGAAGGTTCTGTACCATAGCAAGCATCCGTCTGATCCAGTCATCTTCCATCAGGATCACTTGGGTGCCTGAACTGACTACACTGCTTCCAAAGATATACTGGAAGAAGCTCATGAAATCAACCTGTAAAACACGAAATATTCCTATAACAGTTATCTATATCTACATTTTCAAAGCAAGCCTTTAATGAATCTTTAGATTTATGCAACTGTTCATAGCCTCATGCATGACATGAATTTGATTGACAGCTGCCAAGCTCACTTGCGGTGCAATACACTTCGAACATCGAAGTGACACTGGTGTTTTGATTGACAGCGAGCCCCACTTGAGTCGCACGTGCAAAACAAGTATATTGTTTGCTCCATTGGCTGTCCTATTCACACGGGCTGTTCTGCTTTTCCGTTTTACACTCCAACAAAACCGTTAATACAAGTACATATTAAATGCAAACTGTTTTGTTGTCTAAATTATAAATAATATCTATATTTTAGATTTTTATAATAAAATGTAAATATAAGCAATAAATTCAATTTTTGGAATGTTCATGGAATCAGGAATACTTCGGATCTTTTGCAAAGTTAACGTGAATTCCTTTTGGGCATCACTTTGCAAGAGACCAGAAGTATTCATGAATCCATGATTTTCCAAAAATCAAATTCATTTCTTGAATAGTATAAGGAAACTTCGTAGAAACAGTTAACCTTCTACTAATTCCTGATCATGATCATTATGACCATCTGTTATTACGATTGAAGTATTACAAGTATAAGTTTTTCAAAAAAGCTTGCCATCTTTCAGCACTAAACTAAAGTGAGTTTTCATCTACTAACTGCAAGTAAGAAGAAAGAAGCCATTTGAAAGCTGTTTCAAGTGAAAGGATCATCTATTAAATGACACACCCACCGCAAGAGGTGATGTCGATGATCTAGGTGGGTCATTTTAGTGTTCTGACACCATGTGCATACATCCTGGTAATTTTCACAAAAAGAGGTATCTCATGCTACAACCATACAGGTTGCAAACTTAGTCAATCATAAGAGGATTACAATAAAATTTGTCATAGAAGTAACAGTAGTATTGGCTCATCATCTGGGTTAGTTTTATGTGAGATTCAAACCAGCCTGCTCAACTTTAATCATAGGTCAACAGTCTAGTTTAATCCGTTTTGCCCGAAAGAATCCTTTTGCTCTGGTGCAATACTCTTGGGATTGTCCATTATATATACACATGTACTGAGGGGTCACAGGATATAATTTCCACATAGAATGTCATGTAAACTAGACGGTGCCTCTAGGTAGAGTAACGTCAACGTCAGCCAATAACGTTCTTTGTTTATCGACATTTGCGTGACGTCATTCGCGTATCGCCATGACGTTATGTCCGCGAATTTCGGCCCCTGGCTGTTCCAACAACTCCGTTACAAATGAAAAAAATCATTTTGATACGGATGACTGACTGGGATGGGTGGAATATAATTTAGTAAATTTGAGTGATAATAAAGAATGTAATTATAAGGATTGGATGAAAAGCATAAGCTATTTTTATGCTTCTGAGAAGCCCTTCAGGCTAATGTTTTTCATCATTCAGTTCAAGCTTAACATATGAATTTCAATCCTTAAGTAAATATTTAAATTTGCATGCTGAGTTTCTTTAATTTTGAAGGAAAACTTACCACATTTCCAGTCTCCTGTGTAAAGGCACTTATGGTTATTCTCTTTTCGTGATTGTGTGGGTCGGATGTAGGCAAAGTATTAGCAGTAATCTACAACACAGATACATGTGATAATAAGTATATGGTTATTCTGGATACAGCAACATTCTTTAACTTGGAGTTTCAGTAAATTTCAAATGACATTGCAGGGGCGCCCTGGTTGGGAATCGATCCCGTGCGGCCCGGGTACAAGACCAATATTCTAACCACTGTGCCAAAGAGTTGACTCACTGATGCAGTTGTCGGAGTTTGATTATACTAAAGAAGCTATGCGAAATCTACTATGTGTAGATATTTAAGGCGAGAGGATTGTTCTATAACATTCCCCCTATTCAAAGAAGTCATTATTTATGATGACGGAAAGCCTTTTTAGGCAATCCCAGACAAGCTCCCATCTTACAACACCATCGCCATAACAAGTTTTAGCAAAACAAATGTCCAATCCCGAACAAGCCACCATCTTACAACACTATAGCCATAACAAGTGTAAAGCATAGCTAAACATATTACACTTATAGGGGTTGAAGCTGATCCCAACTGTCACCTCTTTTTGTGTTAACTTAAACGTTTTTTCACAGTATACATAGCAGTGTTTCATCCTCATAATTTACAAATGTCTCTTTAATACAGCCTCAAGTAATCTCGCAATTACGTGAACTTCATTTACAATTGTCTCACACTCACAGCCGCTTGGTGGTATTTGAAGCCCCAGATATAACTTTCTAATGTGTCTGTTGTCCCTATTGACACACTATTTGTAATGAACTACTATTAAAATACATTTAGTTTATAAAATGTTTACAATAAATTAAGTATACAGACCAATACATAGTTTTTTGGACTAACGGCATGTGCGCAAAATAATCTGAAAAATAACCCTTAATCAGTCCTCCATTCTAACGATTCCAGCGGGGCTTTAGGTCTGAATTTTGGTCTCCATCTACATTTATGGACGTCTACATCCATGTTTGGTAATGCAATTAGCACCATTTTTCATATACAGACCCACTTACATTTGCTAATTGAAATTCTATATCATAAGCATCATTTACAAATGTCTCGATCTTGTTGTCTCTGACAGATGGATCTAGCTGGAGTCCTGAGTCTCGAGCCAGCAACTGTGCGACTGTACGCATGAATTTCTTGTAGTCGTCTCGAATCTGTTGAAATATAACATAACATAACATAATTTTATTAGGCATTAAATACAATACATATGATTATAGCCTCCTTGGAATACATACACAAATACATGATCTCCCTGTATGAGTATGATTTTTTCTCAAAGGTACAAATATAGCAAAATATTAGCAGATAGTGTGTAACTTCTTCCTGGTCTCCAGAATCTTCGATTCCGCTTGATTCGACTAAGGCCCATATATAGAAGAATATATAAATCTCTCGGGACTGTTTAAATTAGTTTTTCGACCTTACTTATTTAATTCTTGCTGCTTTATTTAAGCAGATTATAATAGCCTGTACTGAGTATTCTGAGAGAGAGAGAGAGAGAGAGAGAGAGAGAGAGAGAGAGACTCGTCCTACATATGTCTGAGCCCATGAAAACGGCATGTGAAACAGTACCGTTGCCTCTATATAGGTTTATCGAAATCAAATCAATCTCATATGATATTGTTGTTAGACGGATGGCTGAGAATGGGTTTGCTCCCCCCCCCCCCCCCCTAGGGAATTTTGCAGACATATCCTATCTTGTAGAAAATTGAAAGCAGAGTCTTTTAAGAGATGTTTGCACTCTGTGCTCCGGGGCGTTAGTCTGTAAGAGCCTGTAACATACGTTACTTAATCAAACTAAGAAAAAGTAAATTGAAAGTTTGGGCTACAAATTAAAGACATTAAAATATTTATTTTTAAAAATCATTCATATAGTCTGCATACTGGATATCTTAACTACATATGACAGCCATTTGGACAAAATTGCGGCTTCCTAAGGTGTCATATGCGTTACATAAATCAGATAACCCATTAAAATTTGCAAGTTTGGCTAACATAGTTTACATTCACAATCACTCTGTGTGTTTTGCAAAATGTTTTTAACCATGTCTGACTAGCTGATGCAATTGGCTAACAGAAAAATTAAAGTTTGTTTCCCTAGCTTGAATATTTTTTCTGGAATAAGCAAATAAACAACCCAACCCCTACCCAGTTTTAAGGTGAAATGTTTGGTATTAAAACTAAAGTAAAAATAGTTAAAAAATATTTGCAGTTGATGAATGTGTTTCATTGTTTGGGATTTATTTGCTTATATGAAAAGACTCATAAATCTGCGAGTTTGTTGCAAAATTTTTTTATATCAGAGGCTGTAACATATGTTACCTGATGTAATAAATGGGCAAGCTCATTGTCTTTACAGAAGATACGCCTAAAAATGTTTTAATCTCCTCGAGGGAATTTTGGAGACATATTCCTTCTTATAGTACAACTCAAGCTGCATCGAATAAGGGATGTTTGCACTCTCTATATTGTGGCGTTAGTCTGAAACAGCGTGTTACATGCGTTATTATATCAAATAAAGGAAATGTAGTTTGAAAGTTTTAGCTAAAATTGTGAAAATACTTGCAGCTGTTGGATATCATACATTGTTTAGAGATTTTAAACTGGCTCCTATGATAAAGACCTATATATCTGCTAGTTGTCATCAAGTTTTAAAGATCAGAGAGCATTACATATGTTAGCGTGATAAGTAAAATCATCAAACAGTATTTTGACATCAAGCTGAGTAAGGGCCTGCTCCATCCTTATCCCTTTTGGAATTCTGCAGACAAATTACATCTTATGTAACCATTCAAGGTGCACTTAATAAGAAATGTTTGCACTCTGTAAGTCGGGGTGTTAGCCTGTAACAGCTTGTTACATATGTTACTATATCAATTTGAGAATAAGAAATTTGAATGTTTGAGCTACTAAAAGAAGACATTACAATTATCTAATAAATTGACATCCTTATAGTCTTTATACTGGATGTCTTTACTACATATGGAAGCTGTTTAACATTAATATGGCTAACTGTGGTGTTATGTGTGTTACATGAACCTAATTATAATTTAAAAGCTATAATTGTGGCTATCGTCATTTAGTTAAACAACTTCTATGACTTGGTTTCAAACTGTTTTATTAGATTTTACAAACATATACTCAATTGATGAATAGGAAAAACCAAGTTTGCTTTTCTATCTTAAATATATTGTCTTATAGGAGCTAATACACAGCCCTTCTACCGGGCCGCGTAGCGCAGTCGGTAACGTGTTTGGCTACAGATGCGTGTCTGACTGCAGATCCAGGGGTCGCGAGTTCGATCTCGGCCCGGTACCATACTTTCGTGGAGATGGATCATGAAATAAATTCTACGGTCATTCTACGGTCATTCTCCTCTCTTCCGCTGATTTATCCAAGAAGGGTTGTTGTCAGTTACAAGCGAAAGTATGTGCACAAATTACTGGTTAACCGCTTGCTCAAGCCTGCCCAGGAAAAAAGTGTGGTTAAGTGAACTGACCGTCCCACAATGACCATAGCTGTTGACATGGGACGTAAAGCAACAAAAACAAACAAACAAACACAGCCCTTCTCCCAGTTTTACAGAGAAGCAAATTTTGTTAATACCGTTTTAGTAAAACACATGAAAGCGATTACAGCATGTGGATATTTTTCATTTTCTTAGTCTGTCTTGCTCATATAGCTGCAAGATGTCATTAAGTTTAAGATCAGGACACTTAATGTGTACTTATAAGTTTTTGGTGCCAAAACACTAGAAATTATATTCATTTCTGATTATCAAGCCCATGGACTGTTTTTACAGATGTTATCAATGACCTTTTGGACACATTTCCTAATATGGTGCATATAATGCTAAATATAGAGCCACAAATAGAAAAGATAGTTTTACATTTTTACAAGAAAATACAATAAATGAAATGGTCCAAACTATTTCTCATAGATTTAACACTTATATTAAACGTTTGTCGTTGTCTGCTTCTGTGGTAATCATTATTATCACACGCCTCCTTGCAACTAGTAAAATCATCACACAATATTTCAATCATATACTGTTATTCAATTTTACCACCAGTCCACTCACAATTGATGAGCCATTATCAACTTTCCAATTTTGCCATTTATGGCTTGGAACATTCGAAAACTGATATAAATTCCTAATAGTTGGCTCTTTGAGTATGTGTTTCAAGTGATACTATGCAAGTAGGAGAAAGACTAAAGCTTTACAAGGAGGAAAACTATGCCATTAAGAGCAATGAGTACCTGGACTGATGTACCTTGATATTTCTGTGATAAAGAATTATATCTTAGCTGGTTAACTTTTATAAATGTAGCCTTTCCATACATGCAACCCACTTATTATCTTTCCCCAAGCATTCAAAAACTTATTTGAAGTCTTAGTACTTCTAAAGTGCTGAAACCAAGGTAACTCTTTCCCTTCAGATAAACGAACTAGATGTATCACAGCAGGTAAAGCAATGAAATGCAGGATGAACAGAGCGCATATAGACCCTTTCAATTCAATGATTTACTAAGTTTCTAAGATAAGAGCGCTTATTAAAGGATGTAACATATATAATTCGTCATAATAAATGAGCTAGGGCATTGTCGTGACATCCTTTTTGAGTAAGTAAGGTTGCAAAGATCAGGAATCGATACAATCAAGTACCACACCTGACCCAGGATACCAATGGGAAAGTGACAAACTCACAGAAGACACCACAAACGAGAGCCAAGAGGTCAGCCCTTTCCCAGCAAGTGACCACGAAGCACATATAAACAGACGCGCACAAAACATAGCAAACACAAGACAGAAAAAAAACACAGTCAGAGGCAAGTGTTTTCAATTTCAGTGTTTTCAATGGATCATGAAATGAGGCACCTTATCAACATGTTTATTCTGTATAAATCTTCCATAGAGCATAATATAGAACTACTGTTTATCCCATTCTGCCTATAGTCCACTTTCTTTCTTTTGAATGCAACAGCTAATGATATGGCTGCAAAAACTGAGAAATCATAGGTTTTACATTATTTTAAGACATGCTTCAATGTACTGACATCAAAAAACAACCTACTGCAAACATAATTGATGGCAATGTCCAACTTCATATTCTTTCTCTTATACCAGATAACTTTCAAGGTGTAACAGAAATTGTTTCAGACGGTCTGCCAAAACCGTCAAGAGTCAACATTGTAACTAATGAAAACTTATAAAGTTCTTTGGGTGCAGCAAAATACTATTGATCTAAGACCTGAGGACTTAAGCATCAAAAGACTGGATAGGTTCCATGGCAAATGATGCAAAAAAGCAGCCTATCAAATTTCTGTTTGACCAATGTCAGAAATCTTAAAGTATTCTTAGAGGTACAGGGTAGAGACATAGATTTTGCAAAATCAGAGCAAAGTTATCATTTTAATAGCACGGATGCAGATGCAGCTGGAGTTAGATTGCTCTTGCCACTTCACAGGAAGAGATATATACCAGAGTCATACTCCATTGTATGCATATATGTGAAATGGCATTAAACCCATATTTAATCGGATGTTTGATCCCATGACACTGACATGCTGTTTCTGCTTTTGAAGAATGCTAAGGATTCAAGTTTGGCTGAGTCAAGTTGTTTGACGCTGGCACTGGCCACACATACAAAGAAAATTAAGAGCGATTCTCTGTAAATATGGAGCAAAGTTTTTCACGCATAGTCTCAGATTTCAAAGAAATTTTCTGTACTTGTTTGTTTTCACACAAAACCAAATCATTCATGCTTAATTCTTTAATTTTTACTTCCGTTGCCATGGTAACCGAATCCAAAGTTTTTGACCAAAAAGTGCCCGAAAATCACTGAAAATAGACATAAATTGCACAGTTGCAACTTCTAGAATAAGTAAGTCTTGAACTTGTGACAACTTGTACTCCACAGTATTGCTTTATGTAAAGTCAAAGAGGGTCTGGTAATTAAATTTGGTATTTCTGTCTTGTAGCAATTGTATCAGAAAAGTGGGTGGGGTAACAAGGTACTCAAATTTGTCATTTTTTGACATTTTTGAACTCATTTTGTTTCAAGCCGCGGTTACCCGGAATAATGTACATGCTTTAGTAAGACAAACCTAGATATGATATGTAATGAAATGGAAAAAAATGTCTGGGAAGTTACCGTCTTCTTATCGTAACCATGGCAACTATGATGCCACCGTCTCAAAAAGCCAAAATAGTTAAATGCAGCTTATAAGGCTTTTTTGTATTGCAGAACATGAAGACATCTGGCACAATCAACAATTTAATGTTGAAATAATACTTATATTTTGCTTTTGTGACAAATAAGGGGTGCAAGGCCCTCAAAGGGACCTGATAATAGCCCTTTCAGAGGTCAACATAGGGGAAAAAAGCTTCTTTTTTTTTAAATAAAAAATGCAAAACTCATGTATAAGTAGTGTAGACTACATTGAAATATTTTTAAGTCATTGATCTTATAGCTAGCATTTCTTAAAAAAATATAGGGTGTTGTCTCAATATATGAAGTTCAAAAGGGGTTCAAAAGGGGGTAAATAAGGCGCCAAATTTTTTGACCAAATAGTGCCCGAAAATCAGAAAAAAATAGACATACATTTTGCTAATGCAACTTTTAGAATGAAAAACTTTTGACTTTGTGATTACTTGTACTTCGCAGAATTGCTCAATGTGAATACATGGAGTGTATGGTTTATAATTTTGGTAATCATGTCATATAGCAATGGTTGCAAAAGTGTGGGTGGGGTAACAATGTACTTTAATATGGTAGTTTTCGACATTTTTGAAAACATATGGTTGCAAGTCGGGGTTACTTGGAAAGGTTTGCACACTTTAGTAAGACCAAGCTAAATATGGTCTGTAATAAACTGAAAAAATATTTTGAGGAAGTTACCACCTTCTTATCGTTACTATGGCAACTCTGATGCCACCATCTCAAAAAGCCAAAATGGACAAATGCAGCTTATAAGGCGTTTTTGTATTGCAGAACATGAAGACATCTGGCACAATCAACAATAAAATGTTGAAATAATATTATATTTTGCTTTTTGACAAATAAGTGGTGCAAGGCCCTAAAAGGGAACTGATAATAGCCCTTTTAGAGGTCTCTGTAGGCAAAAAAACAACAACACTATTTTGTAAAAAATGCCAAACTCATGTATAAGTAGCGTAGAAATTACATTCAAATATTTTCAAGTCATTGATCTAATAGCTAGTTTTTATGAAAAATAAATAAAGGGCGTTGTCTCAATTAAGGGGTCGAAAATGGGCTCAAAAGGGAGTAAATGAGGTGTCTTTTTTTTTTACCAAATAGTGTCCGAAAATCAGTAAAAATAGACATACATTGCGCAAATGCAACTTTTAGAATGAAAAATTTTGACCTTAGGTTAACTTGTACAAGACAGTATTGGTCAATGTGAATACAAGGATGGTATGGTTAATAATTTTGGTAATTCTGTAATATAGCAATGTTGCAAAAAGTGGGTGGGGTAACAATGTACTAAAATATGGCGGAAAATCAGTAAAAATAGACATACTTTGCGCAATTGCAACTTTTAGAATGAAAAATTTTGACCTTAGGTTAACTAGTACTAGGCAGTATTGCTCAATGTGAATACAAGGATGGTATGGTTAATAATTTTGGTAAATCTGTCATGTAGCAATGTTGCAAAAAAGTGGGTGGGGTAACAATGTACTAAAATATGGCAGTTTTCGACATTTTTGAAAGCATATTGTTGCAAGTCGGGGTTACTTGGAAAGGTTTACAAACTTTAGTAAGACAAAGCTAAATATGGTTTATAATACATTGAAAAAATATTTTTAGGAAGTAACCATCTTCTTACCATAACCATGGCAACTATGATACATCCATTTCAAAAAGCCAAAATGGACAACAACAGTATGAAGGTCTTTTTTTTGTATTAAAAACAAACAAAAAAAAAAACATTTGACACAATAAAAAGTAAAATGTTAAAATGATACTCACATGTTACTTTGTTGACAAATCAGTGGTGAGAGGCCCTAAATGTACTTGATAATAGCCCCTTTAGAGGTTTATATAGGTAAAATGCTAATTTTTAATTAAAAATGCCTAACTTCTACATGTAAATGTTTAGCATACAAATGTCATCAAAATATGTTTGGGGGATTGTACTTATAGCTAGCAATTTAGAAAATAGACATGTGGGGTTGATTCAATCTAGGGTTCGGGAAAGGGCTCAAAAGGGGGTAAATGAGGTATATTTTATTAAAACACATGTTTTAGGAAACTTGACTCAATTTCATTGTAAAAACCTGACGCCTACTGCTACATTTATCAAGTAAAGTAAGGAAGAACTTAGCCTTTTGACCAATTAAGTCCAAACAAATGTTTACAACCCCACGATAGGGGAAATTAGTGGACGTCTCAAATGTACCATAACAAAAGCATATTTTTAGCATTTAGGTCAATGGAAAAGACGAAATTAGTGACAAAAAATCAGGAGATTTTAGACATATAAACCCTAGATAAATGAATGAATATTAGATTTTTTTATGAAACTTCCCATTTTCTGTTAAAATATAAAATTAAAAGTCCATATAGTACATGTATGTATATAAGGAGGTTATCTCAAAAGTAATTTTTTTTACAATGAAATCAGTACCTTTGAAGTATTTCGTGTACCAGTAAGATTGACTTAACCAATATCTGTAACCATATACTGTATTAGTGAGGTTTTCATAATCATGAAAGATTATGGGAAAACTACAGTATAGTGAGTAAAAGCTCAATATCTAGCTAAATTGGGTGAAAGCTGTTATGAACCATTACTATATCAAACTGTAGGTCAAAAGTTCTTTCTGCCACAGAATTGTATGTTTGCAACTATTTGAGCCATTTTTTTCATCTCTTACATTGTGTCAGAGTAGATAATCGTGGAAAAAAGTGGGTGGGGTAACAATATATATTTATTTCTTAAGATTAACTTTCTATTATTGGTCAATCTCCTCAAAACTAGTTTCTACACATACAGATAGCACCGAAGTATTGTTAAATTTTTTTTGGTCCGTTGAAAGTAAGTTTATTCCTTGTTATACAGTTAAAAAGTTACAAAATTGAAACTGTGCATTACATGGGGTAGGGGTAGTAATCAAGAAATATCTCTTTTTGAGACGGTGAAAATTGCTCAAATTTCACACTGATTCACCTCACGTAATGATGTTTATGATATACAAGTTTCACAAAAATCTATTTTTGGAATGACCTAAAATATTTGAATATTTAGTCGTCAAACGTAAAAATTGCAATAATTTTGACTATTCTCTTTATAAAAAAAGTTGGTCATTAAATATACAATGACTAGATTCACATCAATTAACCATCCTAGTATTTCAAGTAAACTTAAGTTGTTATGAAGCAATAAGTCACAATATGCCATAATTATCAGCTACCATATCATAGACCTGTTTATCTCCTACTTCGGCCCTGAACATTTTTGGATAAAGGGTGCATTATGCATGTCTTTAAATAGCCATAGTTCAAATACTAAAAAGTGTCATTGGTTTTTATTATCTTTTATAATTATTAATAAAATGAAACAGCAAATAACAGAAAATAAAGAAAATTTATTTTTCGGAATAAAAAATTGCGCGGGTGTCAGTAGTGACCTTTAAAAGGAGACCACAAAAGATTATTCAGGTGTAGCTTGGCGACACTCCAACTAGAGGTTTAGGAGATGTAATTTAAAGCAAATGTTGACTGACGACGGACATCCTAGGATCACAACAGTTCATTTTGAGCCCCTAAAAAGGATTGTCTCAGAAGTAGTATTTTCACTATAAAACCAATAACACTGGTGAATTTTCGTGTAATTCTGAATACAATGTAGTTTGAGTTAGAATAACTCAACCAATAACTACAATTATGCATTATTATATTTGTGTTTGTAGGGTTATAAGAGACTAAAAAGCTGTTTCAAACTAAAAAAAATGGCTCGTCTCAAAAACTTTATACTTGCTAGCTGGTCATAGTCAAAGTTATTATACCTCCCTCATGTTATAATCATTGCATGATATGAGAGAGCAGATTGCCACCTATTTATTCAAGACAGTGTGCAACCATGGTGAATTGCTTATCTCATCTGATCGACAACAGCATGCATTAAGAAATGAAATCCCAATTTTGAGGTTGCATCGACTGATGAAAAACAGTTGCTCAGTTACTTGTTCCAGTTTCTCTGTAAACAAAACAATACTGAGACAAGTTTGACAATATAATATGTATATTTTTTTTATTTCATTTTCAGACTGGAATCTTAAGACTTTCCTTTAATTTTCGGTCTTTCTAGTACTTTTATAAGTATGATGATATGTTTTAGAATGAAAAGGGTTTGCAGAAAAGGTATCTATGGTATTAGCTGCATGCGGAACCAACTGTCATTTACCATTTAAACGCCAACGTGTTCAATAATATGCACAATAATGAGCAAAGTAGATCTATAAGGTTCTGCATGCATAAATGTATGTAAATAAGTCACACAGTGCACGAGGGTTTTTTAATTTTTGTTTTACCATAGACTCAGTGTTAAGAGTAGCTGATAGCTCCATATGTATTACAAATCAGCTAAAACAATTACAGGTACAAATGTACGCAAGTTCCGTGATGAAAGAGCTATGTTCACAAATAACCAAAATTGCCCTGTTTTGAATATCCAAATTTGAGTCAACAACAGCAACAACTACAAGTTTGAAACCCACTTTACGTTTGCTATGGCAACAGAAATAGAGTATGTGTTTTACTTACAGATATTTAGTATTATATCAGTTTCATAGCATAAATCTGAGACACTGTAATAAAAGATATATTTGCTTGTTGGTTTCATATATATAAATGACATATTGGAAAACACATTTATGAAGAAACAACAACATGTCACAAAAACTAACGTTGTCATGGCAACAAATATATCACATTGTTTAATAAACTCACCTACTATCCATATTTTTCTGTTTTAAAGCAATGAAATCAATTTTATTGGTAATTGGGTAGTTATTTAAATAGAGGGGTTGTAATACAAAAACAAATTTTAGTTTTTCTATATCTCCGGACCTGGTAGAACGTATATCTAAATTTAAAGGAATTTAGATTGATTTTATGCCAAAATATTTGAAAGCTGTTGCCATGACAACCGAAAAACCAACAGCTGAGCAAACATGAATGTGGTTGATTTTACCAAAATACATAAATTGTCATTATTTTTTTTTACAAAATCCGAGAGACCATATGTGAAACACTTCTATGGGAGATTGCTGCATGAATAAAGAGAATTCGAGGGTCCTACTTACCCCACCCACTTCTCATGCAAGATAAGTATATTGTAGCAATTAAATAAGGCTACTGTATAAAATTATTTCCATTTATTGAAATGAAAATTTGCATTTTCTGACACAAACCATATTAATTGTGATGACGATGGGTGATTTCAATACAAGTGAGAAGGCAAGTTTGCCTAACTTTTGGGTTTGGGGTTTTAACTGGTCTAAGTCAGAATTTGTAACACTCAAATTACATTAAAAATTCAAAGGCAGCTTTCCTATTGGCTATTTTATTGTTATTTGTATGAAATGTGATTAAGTAAATATATAAAGAGATTTATAATGGATACTATCATTTCTTATAACAATAAATTAATATCATTGTGCAATAAAGTCATTTTTCAGTTATCCTACAGTAAAGCTTTCGTTGCCATGGTTACGAACAGAAGCTGATTACTTCTAAAACATGTTTTACATAAAACAAAAAATAAATATCCTGCTCTAATTTGAATTAACATGCATATAAGTCTAAATGCATGATTTAGGTTGTTGGCTGTGTTTAAAATGCCTAAAAGGCATGTTTTTCAGGTCCTACTTACCCCACCCACTTTTCCATATAAATAAGTATGTTAAGATAATTTAATTAGAATGCATTAATCTTATTTCTTTAATTGAAGTCTAAATTTTCACATATATCACACATTGGTGATAAATAGTAGCAATTTTGAGGGTACTGGAAGGGCAAATTAGCAAAATGTGTTGGTTTTTATTTTGAAAATCATAATTTTTACCCCTTATGATGCCCCTAAAAGTCTAAAAATAGCTTATCTGCAGCAGACTTTAATGTCATATATAAGAGAGATGTATGAGTAATGAAAATATTTTATTCATAATAGACTGTATCACTGTAATATAGCAATAAATGAATTGTTTATGCAATATTTATCTTTTTTAGTATTTCTACAGGGAAACATTTGTTACCATGGTAACGACACGAAGACGGTAACTTCCCAAACATTTTCTTCCATATTATAAAATTTCATACCCTGGCCAATTATAAATTAACATGAATGTATGTGAAAGTAGCCGCGCAAAGTTGTCGTGTTTGTGCAAAAATGCCCCAAAAGTGTAATTTTCCGGTTCTACTTACCCCACCCACTTTCAGTGAAAGATAAGTATATCTAAGCTTTTTCATAAGGCTGCTACCATTAGCTAAATCGGTTATATTTAGTCTGTTTGTTCAAAATAATTCCATGTTTGTGATTGGTAAAAGCCATTTTTAGAGTAGTTTAATGGTAAAAATGTCATTTTTCATATCATTTTTGCTTGTTTTTTAGCCCAAATCTTTGGATTCTGTTGCCATGGCAACGGAGGTTGAATTGAATAAACTAACACTTGATTTCTTGTTTTTACATGACCACTAACGCTGTCAGCAAGTTTCATCAAAATCCGAGTCGGAGCGTGAAATGGTTCCTATATAACTCGCTCCATATTTACAGAGAATTGCTCTTAAGTCTTTTGATGACAAAAGAGGAGGATCACACAAAATGCTTATAAGTGATGTTTGTCACAATTACCAATTTTTAAAATTAATCTTAATTTATGTTACACATATAACACCAGAGGAAGCTGTATATTTGTTAAAAAAATCTTTTCTTATGTATCAAAGGTATTCAGCATGCAAACTACATGAATAATTCAAATAAATAGATAGTTTTATGTCTTCTTTCTGTTTCTCAGACTTTCAATTCATTTATTCTTAAATTGATATAGTAACATACGTATCATACCATTACAGGCTAAACCCCTAGTTAATAGAGTGCAAACATCTCTTATTTGATGCAGCTTGAATTGTTCTTTAAGGTAGGATATGTCTGCACAATTCCCAAAGGGGTGGAGAGGAACAGGATTGTACTCGGTTTGCAGTCCTAACAAAATGCCATGATTCTACTGGTTGTGATGAAATGGGTGATTATTACGATATAGAAGCAGACACAATGGTAGACATTGTGAGCGTGACTTGTCGAATAATTTTATTTAATAGGAATATTTATTAAATTGTGTCATTTAAATGAGAACTATTATTTCCTATCTATATGTCTATATATTTTAATATTATAGGCATAAGGAAATATGTGATAAAAAAGGTTATATATAACATAGGTAACACAATTCAATGGGATTGTTATCAGCAATGACTGTAATTACTAAGACTAAGGCACCAGAGGCTAGATATTAATAGGAAAACACGTGAAAAACGGTATTTTTCTGAAATATCATCTCTTGCTTCAAAGAAAATTTCCTAGCTCATTCATTATGTCATGTAACATACGTTACATACTTTAATAAGTGCTCTGATCCTGATGTCAAACTTGCAAATGTATGATTCTTTATTGCATTAGCAAGACAGTGCCAAAAATGTAAGATATCCACGAGCGTCAAATATTTTCATATATTTTTCTTCAATAATAGATACCAAAATTGGATACTTAAAATTGGGGGTAGGGTTGTTTAGTAGCTCGTATAAAACAATGTATTTGAGATAGAAAAGCAAACTTTGTTTTTTCTATAAGTCAAATGAGTATTTTAGTAAACTAAGATTAAAAACACTTGTAAAATGCACAAATTTATCTGTTAAATGAATGATGTTAGTCACGATTTCAACTTTCAAAGGGAAATTTAATCTATGTAACGCATATAACACCATTGAAGGCTGTAATTTTCTTTAAAATGCTGCTTTTATGTAGCTTAGGCATTCAGCTTGCAAAATACATAAGAAATTTGAATAATTAGATGGTTTAATGTCTTCTATCTGTAGCTCAAACTTTCATTTTGATTTTTTCCTAAGTTTGTTACAGTAACATATGTAACAGGCTGTCAGAGACTAACGCCCGGAGCACAGAGTGCAAACATCTCTTAAAAGATGCGACTTTCTTTAAGATAGGATATGTCTGCAAAATTCCCTAGGGGGGGGGCGGGGGGGGGAGCAGGACCTTTTGTAGCTCGAAGTCTATTTATTTAAAATTTGCTATGTTCTAGGTATTTAAAAAGTACTATTCCACAAATCGTTTTTGACAGTGACGTAGGGTATAGTCTCAAATCGATACCACCTTTTCAATAACTGTAAGACCTACTGTTAAATGTTAACTTAGTACCAAAACATATTATGACCTCACAGTCAGAATCTCCTTGCTAAATAGTAAAATATATGAATTACTCTAGTAGCTTTAAGCTACTTGCATCTTCGACTGATTTTGAAATCATTTCATCCTCAGTGACATCCGTTGAAAAAGCTCTATGATCAAGACAAGCTACACGAACAAGAAGTTTGGGTAAAAGTGTTTGTGAAATGGGTTAGTTTACCTGTTGAGTGTTATCTCTGGTAAAGTAGGCCCACAACATCCCCATACCAGCCATATCTACCTGTTAAAAATATGCAAATGAGTCATTCTCTTTAGAAAATACACACTGTGGCTATATAACGTTTCACAAAAAATTGCCTCTGTTTTTAATAAGCTTTCGAAATTACTCTGAAATTGACATCAGCTGTGACAGCTTATGTCAGTTTCAGAGTATTCCCAAATTCTAAGTCAAGCTTACTAAGAATTCGAAAATACTCTGAAACTGACATCAGCTGTCACAGCAGATGTCAGTTTCAGAGTATTTTTGAATTTTCAGTAAAGCTGAAACAAAATAATCAAAACACTTTAAACCGCGGCCGCAATCCACGCCAACTCTATGCTGATCTCTAGCCTGATCGCTGGTATCTATTTTTATTGGTAGTTTTGTCCTTCCTAACAAATGTGCAACTATACTTTTAAAAAATGACAAAAAAGTGTTTACTTTTAAAGTACATGTGGCAGCCCCATGAATGAGTGAGAAACTTCATGGGAAAATCCATCATATTGCAAAAAATGATTAAAAATAAAATTTTGACAAATTTGTAAATGTTCGAGTTTCCATGGCAGGTGATGGCGCCGCTGAAGCAGAAAATTATCTATACAATTCACTTGGCGCACGACGTTAGTGCAAAAATGCTATTATCTACTAATGTACAAATGGCCCTTACACATGTTTGTATGTTGAACTGACCACCCACATACAAACCATCAAAACACCCCCTACACGGCTTTGTCTAATTATGAACTGTCAAAGAAAAAACATCACATCAGGTACATGTACGTACACACAAAAACACTCACGCATGAAATAATATATTATGACAGCTTACACGTGTTATGTGTCAAAATGGTAAGTAGCAGTAATAGTTAGGCCACGTTGAATTCAGAGGGTTACACATATTTTGAGTGCAATAAATCATGAGAGAAAAACACACTTTCTTTTCGAATTTGACAAAATGTTCAAGCAATATCCAAACCTTACAGAACCTAAGAGTTTTGATTCATTTTGAATTTGTAAACCATACTAACACGTACAACGTACACATATAGAAAATATATTGCATTATTATCATAATAATATTGATCCAATCTTACTGTCGTGCCAACCAAGAGTGAAAGTGCCATAATGTTTACAAATGTTAAGTAAATTATTGACGTGTACACTCCACTTTAGCTAACGCAGGTCAGTTAATTGATTGAAGCAGCACCTTCAGTCAATTTCTTCATTTCAATATTGGATAACGGCCACTCCTTTTTAATTACAATCAACAGTCAAATCAATGAAAATTAGAACTGTCAAAAGATAAGTATTTTATTTTTCAATAAGTTTCATTTGATTTGAATCTGTCCTTTTGTACCCAAAAAGAAGAAAAAAGTTTCAAAATATGTCGTCTGCCATAGTAATAATAAGTGCTTATAGGGTTAAATTTTAGAAATAAATATTATATACCCGCCAGTTATCAAAATATACTCATCTATGCACACACTGCTAAAATATTACTCTGAAACATTGTTTGTTTGTTTTTGCCATTACAAGGATTTGTAATTCTGCTTAGGTAGTGTATAAGCAGGTGGTAGTGCTTCCAGTTTTCTTGTTTAGAGATCATTGACATGAAAATGGCCAGACCCCTATAGACAAGCAAACGTTGTTAATTACAGGCTAATTGAAGAGCATTCACAAACGTTTAATGAGGAATTATTCCTGTCATACTGTAATCTCTATAATAAATGCATTTGCAAAAAGTGCGAATTTTTACCGCACACAGCGAGAAATTGGTGCTTTTCGCATTCACGTGCTGATAAAATCCCATTAATCTCTGATCCAGCCAACGTCACTATGCATAGTGTCCTTGAGCAAAACACTTTATCGGTTCAACAAAGGAAACGTCCATCCTGCCATGACTGAAAACGTCTTGACTGGGACGTAAAGCATCAACCCAAAAACAAAACCAGCACTTTGTCTTCACAACTGTCCTTCTTGAATCGCCGAGAGGGCATGTATGAGTCTGTATGTAAAGGTATTCAAACACTATAAATTATGAAACCTGGCCCCGAGGTTATAAAACTTTCTCCATACTCTACTCAGCTGAGCACGAATACTCAACGGAGCTGAGCACGAAATTTATCCTGCTCATAAATGTTAAAATGCCAACAATTGTTGGCATTTTAACATTTATAAGCAGGATAAATTTCCTGCTAAGCTCAGTTGAGCATGGAAAGGTTCTGTAACCTTGGGCCCCGAGTTAGTTTTTGCACAACATGTACGCCATTTGTGGCTCATAGTGAGATGGTTCTTTAAGTACATGTACCCACGACATGTTTATGACAGAGATTTAAGGATATATTGCGTTTTCACACCCAAAAAATTTGCTTTTCGGGAATCAAACTAATAATAATGTTTATAAAAAAACATCTGACAAATAGACTTAGAGTGAACTACATGTAGAGATGTAGGGTCGACTGCCAATAAAAAGTTTAACCCATACAAGCCTAGCGTCCTTTTTATGGGTCGTAGGCAAACAGCGTAGAACCAGATCTGACGCCACAAAATGATGCGTTTGATCAGGTACTGCAATGTTTGCTTAAAGAATGTAATTTTTAAATTTGAATGAAATTGTAAATTACTACCGAACAAACCTTAAATTCAAAATGGATTCGTCCAATTGACTAGGGTGGGAAATTCCACGTGGCATTAATGGCTTAAAGGGGGCAGCAACATTGAAAGTAAGTGTAACTGAAACACGTGTCCTTTTTAAACCATACAATCTGACACCTGACAAGGAGGTCGCCATTTTGTATTTCAACAGAACACACGTTTTAGAAAAACACAATTTTTGAACGTAAAATTGTAAATATTTTCTTTCCCATCAGTTTTAACATATGTTTTGAGTGCTCAAAAGAACCGTCTCATTGAAACGGTTCTTTTTAGTACCCACAACATATGTTTAGGTTGAGAAATAAGAAAATTAGTTTTTCGTTACGCACTCTTAACTAAAGTCCTGAACTGCCAGAAGAATCTCTTTAAAAATGCAAAACTAAAATGAATAGCAGGCATGCGCATATTTAATAAGGGGTTTCTGACGTCGCACAGCCTAAAAATGCTTGCCCTCCATAACTTTCAATTCTTAACTATACAAACATCTGTAACGTTCTTACTTGGGCCAGTGCATTAGATTTCCAACAATGTGGTATGTTTTACCAGCAAAGGCTCAGATCAGCCTGCGCATACGCGCAGACTGATCAGAGCCTTTGCTTGTCGCTTGAATATTCTATGAGCTACTGAACATCTTTTGGATGATCTAAGCTCGAAATTAGGCTGCACATGCTCGTCTGAGTCTACACTTGTAAAATGTCACATTGTTGGAAATCGCGTGTCACGGCTCAATTATTATTTCATTCTTTGACTTTGATCGGGTTGCGGCAGATTGCATGGTTTAATTAGGACTTGCTTTACAGATACATATACTTTCAGTGTTGCGTCCTCTTAAAAGATAAACCTACCTCTATTACACGGTTGCTAGGGTTATATCTATCTGTTGCCACCCGAAACGTAAAGAGGGCCGCTGTCCAGAAGTCCACACTCGTTTTCTGCAGGTTCGCTTGCAAATCGAATGTTTGTGCATTAAACGTGTTCAGCACATCCCAGCCCCCTAGCGGCTGAACAATCTTATCAATAAAGGTTTTACCGCCAGCATTCATTTTGCCATAGTCATCCAGACAAGACATGAAGAAATCCTTTAGCTTTTTCTCAGACGACCAGGTGGACGTACGTATCGTAGGACCCTCCAACAGATTCCTTAACTTATCTTCATTGTCATAATACATGTTCCAATATATCGTCCGTTGCGGTACATTTGGACTCAGTGGGTTCTGTTTGGGAAAATTTCCGCACGCGTATTGGTAGAAATTGTCACATGGCTTCAAAGACATGTTCATGTTAGCAACGGCATACGCTGCGCCTCGCAGACATGGCGCTTCCAAGCACAAAGAATCCTGAGCTGTTTGTGAACTAGTGCGACTGATTGTGTTCGTGTCATCCGTAGTAGAAGAACTGTTCGTGGCGACAATTGCGATCAGAACAAGGCACGCAACTAGCGCAACAACCGAAACTACACCAAGAATTATCTCCCGTACACGAAACGAGTATGAACTAATTCGGATTTCTGGAATAATGGGTGAGGTATCCGATTTATCAAAATCTCTGTAGGAATCAGCCATGGTTCTACCCAAAGTGGTAGCTCCACTCTCTGTACTGTATCGAACTGGGGAATCCGTGGTGCTGCGTTGGTCCGTCTTACTGTTGTGACGTCCGTGATAAGATTGCAGGGTGGGCATGCCGGGATTCACTCGGTAATCAAATCCACTCATTTCAATTGGACCGATAATTACCACTCTTCATGAATAATAAATAAAACAATAAACAGATAAACAAGTCTGTTCTCTGTCGTACCACTGTTTCAGTCGAATTTAATTTGAATTAGATAAGGTTACAATCAACATTTGAATAATCACTCTGCTTTTATAACGTTTTCCAATAAATTTTATGGTCCTTAGAACGGACCTGTATCCCCAAATCTCTGATATGAAAGCATAATGGCGACCACTTGATGTTTAGGCACGATTATCATTAAGAGATGTACCAATGGGCCCTCTCGTGCGAAAAAGGACGTTTAAAGAATGACTTTACGCCGCCTATGACAGGCGGCATAAAGTCAATCTTTAAACGTCAAATTCTAACTATCAAGCGCTATAGGACGTCTAGTTTTCGTCACGGACCTTCATCTACGTCAATACAGATTTGCAGCCTCACCTGAACTTGAAGTACACGTGATAAATATCAATTTAATACAAAGTGGTTAAATACTCTAGTCAAGGGAACCCTGCAAATTTAAAAAAAAAAAATCGTAGACCGCCTATATCATTGATTGCTTTAATAAATTTGCGAACTGATCAGGATATCTACAGGCCATTCGCAGACGCTTAATCGATCAAAATCACGAACAAACACTATTTGATATGTTCAGACTTTCCAAAATTCAATAAACAAGTAAAATTGAATTGATTTGTTGTTCGAATTTACCTTAAGCCGTTCATAAAAAATATGGCCAAAAGGACAAATAAAAAGAGGGGCAATACTTACTTTTTTACAATTCAGGTTCTGTAACCCTCTGCCAGAGAGAAGCCAATCTGATCGGAGAGCAAGCTAGCAGCGTCTATGTGTAATCTTCATTTTGGAGAAAGGTACACCATTCCAGCTTCTGTTCCAAATCAGCATCGCCGTTATAAAGGGACATCTTAGCGAATTCAAAAAAAAAAGTTTTGATGCTTATACTTGACAAGGCATTTGCTGTTGGCCACCATGTTGCAGGCGCCAAGTTTATGCGTTTGGATAATTTGAAAGCCATATTTTACTCTTTCTTGATGAGTTATTAGAATGGTCACTGGTCATAGCCTTTGCCGTTTTAAGAAAGAATGCTTATTCAAAGTGATGCATTTCAAAAATGGGACAATCATGAGACAAAAACAGGTATATTTCATATAAACATCAAAAGCGTAGATCAGCTTACGCATATGTGCAAAGCTGATCTTCGCCTTTGTCGTTTATAATCAAGAAAGTCTAAAGGCTAGTTATACAAAGTTTGATAATAGGAACAGTTTAGCAAAGAGTGTGAGCGTTACAAAATTTTTTTTTTTATTACTTATCCGTTTGAACATATGGTTTGAATGCGCAAAAGAACCTTGTCATTGAGACGGATCTTTAGAGTTCCCACAACATATGGTTTGATTTAGAAATAAGATTTTTTTTTAAATATCGCACTCTTACAGGTATTTACATCCAGAGGCCTGGTATGGGAACTTAATCGCAAAGCCTAAAACAGGTTTTCTCATGACGAGGCGCCTATGTAACATACAAAGTTACATGTCATGCCGTCAACTTATAAACTTGTAACAGTGAAAGGACTACAAGCTAAATGGTCACAAAAAGCTTGACTTTTATGTGGGGTCCAAGAGAGCATACATAGTTGTCTAAACAACGCGGCCCTTGATTGCCCACCTGAGTTTGATAGTCTTATCGTCTAAAGTAGCACGACCGCGTGGAATATACACATATAAAACCTGTGCATATTTGCACATGTTCCATATTACGTGCATTTTACGTGAGAAATACAGAAATTATGACGATCATATGCATTTTTAAGAAATTTATTTTATCATATGACGTAGCGTCTTGGAGTAAAATGACATGCATTAAAATCGATAAAACCACTAGTGGTTTACAGATTAATGGGAAAAGTTATGACGTCTATAACAACGTAGCGTACATAATGACAAAATAATCACGTTTTTACGCAAAAAAAAGAGAAATTTTAAAGTAATCTTTATTGCGATAAAGTGTTAAAAATGATTGACAAGCCTCGCATTTTATCTCTTTTCCTCAACTCGTTTAATAAATTCAAAAAAAAAGAGCACCAAGCTTCAGAGAAGTGTATCTGGAGTGCCACTGCACTCTTTGTGTAGACAGATATATAGAGGATCTTACATGAGTGCTTCTCTTGTTACAGATATAGAGGATCTTACATGAGTGCTCATGTTTTATTGAATTTAATAAACAAGTTGAGGATAAGCTGTAAAATGCGAGGCTTGCCGAGCAATTTGTCGCTTTTTCGAAACGAGGTTAATAAATTCAATAATACAGGATACGAATGTTCGATTCTTTTTATAACATTACTTAAAAACGCATTTTTGACAACGTCAAGGTTTTGCCTCTTTTAGGCAACGTTGTCATATACGTCATTACGCTACGTTACTAAATCTGCAAACCACCAGTGATTTACCGATTTTATTGCAATATGATATATCACTCCCAGACGCGTGACGTCATGTGATAAAATTATTTTGGTCAACCTAACAGTTTATTGCTACCATGTACTGTCAAAACTGTATTAAGTGCGAATACAAGCAAAGCATTGGTGGATAAAATTTTATTTGCAAATCTTACTGATAATGTCTACCGTATTCTGTCAAAATTGAAATATCTGTCAATAAAATCAAAGCATTGGTGGATAAAATTATATTTGCCAATCTTACAGATTATCTCAACCATGTACTGTCAAAATTGTATTATATGTCAATACACGCAGATCGCTTGTGGTTAAATGATACTTGCCAATCTTATAAAGTATCTCTACCATGTACTGTAAAAATCGGATTTCATGTCAATACAAGCAAATCACTAGTAGGTAATATGATATTTTCCAATCTTACATATTATCTTTACCGTGTTCTGTCAAAATTGAATAATCTGCCACTAAAGGCAAAGCATTGAAGGATAACATTATTTTGGTAAACCTTACAGATTATTGCTACCATGTACTGTCAAATTGTATCATCTGCTTACGAGGGTTAGTCAAAAATAACTGAGCCCTACCTTATAATATTTGCTTCAAGTAAAATGGATACATATTTAAATGATATTCCATCGCAGTTATATTTCATCTATCAAATAACCTAATTTATATCTGTTGGTATGCTTTATATACTGGTTGCTAGGCAACCGAGCATGACCTGTCGAACGGGTGCGTTCACGCTGTTATACATCAATATCTAAGCGTTGCCGTGGAAACGATAATGTCAATGTTATGCTGCATTTATTGTCATTTGATACATATTACATGTACCTACTCAGTGCCACAAAAACGAAAACAACTGACCCCAAAGTATAGATGTTGTGGTAGTTTGATTTCAGAATTCAGCCAATTTTTACTCGCCTGAAATCCTATAATTTACCCCACCCACATTCATATTAACACAATTTAATAGAAAACATCCCAATAATATATCCTAATAATGCTTATGCAATAATGCATACACAAACAAACCCACAGAAATATTAAATTCCTTGTTTGGAATAAATGATTCTGTTTCCATGGCAACACAATCCATGTGTTTTTGAAAATTAGTGAAATTTTGACTAATTTTGTTGCTAGGCAACGCATGCAATCAGTGTTCCCCTAAACATTTACGAACCAAGTATAATGAAAAGACAATATGACATATGTTATTCAAATAAATGTCAAATGTGTCTTTCCCAAAAACATTCAAGCCCACAAGCTTTTTTAAGACATACTGTATATTCCTGGTGACGGAGATCATGAACGCATCGCTCTGACTGACGATATTTAGTTGCCTAGCAACCATGACAGAAGCATCACCGGGGTAATTATTTTGGGTCAAAACGTCTATGACATGTTATACTAATAAAAGATAATCACATTTCTTGTCTACAATGTGAGGCTAAGATATAATGAGGTAGGGCTCAGTTATTTTTGACTAACCCTCGTATACAAGCAAAGCATTCATTTTGGTAGATAAATTTATTTTGGTCAATCGTACAGATTATCTTTACCATGTACTGTCAAAATTGTATCATCTGCCAATACAAGCAAAGCACTGGAGGATAAAATTATTTTGGTTAACCTTACAGATTATATCTAACGTGTACTGTCAAAATTGAATAATCTGCCAATACATGCTATAAGCATTGGTGGAAAAAATGAGATTTGCCAATCTTACATATTATCTCTACCATGTACCGTCAAAATTGTATTATCTGCCGATACAAGCGACTCAGTGGGTAAAATGATATTAGTCAACCTTACAGATTATTGCTACCGTATTCTGTTAAAATTGAATCATCTGCAATATACAAGCAAAGCATTGGTAGATAAAATGATAGTTGCTAACCTTACAGATTATATTTACCGTCTTTTGTCTTAATTGTATCATCTGCCAATACAAGCAAATCATCGGTGGGTAAATTTATTTTGGTCGATCTTACAGATTATCTTTACCGTCTCCTGTCCAAATTGAATCATCTGCCAATACAAGCAAAGCCCTGGTGGATAAAATTATTTTGGTCGATCTTACAGATTATCTATACTGTGTTCTGTCTAAATTGAATCATCTGCCAATACATGTAAAGTATTTGTGGATACAATTATTTTGGCCTACCTTACAGATTATGTTTACCATGTACAGTCAAAATTAAACCATCTGTCAATACAAACAAAGCATTGGAGGATAAATGATATTTGCAAATCTTACAGATTATATCTATCGTGTTCTGTAAAAATTGTATCATCTGTCAATACAAGCAAATCATTGGTGGATAAAATGATATTTAATTTGCCAATCTTACCGATCATATTTACTGTGTTCTCTCAAAATTGTATTATCTGCTAATACAAGGAAAGCATTGGTGAACAAAATTATTTTGGTCAATCTTACATTTAATTGCTACCATGTTCTCTCAAAATTGTATTACCTGCTAATACAAGCAAAGCATAATAGGATAAAATTATTTTGGTAAATCTTACAGTTCATTGCTACCATGTACTGTCAAAATAGTAGTATCTGCATATACAAGCAAAACATTGGTGGATAAACTTATTTTGGTCAATCTTACAGTTCATTGCTACCATGTAATGTCAAAATAGTAGTATCTGCCGATACAAGCAAAACATTGGTGGATTAAATTATTTTGGTCAATCTTACAGTTTATTGCTACCATGTACTGTCAAAATAGTAGAATCTGCCAATACAAGCAGAACATTGGTGGATAAAATTATTTTAGTCAATCTTCCAGATTATCTTTACCATGAACTGTCAAAATATTATTAACTGTCAATTCAAGCAAATCATTGGAAGATAAACTTATTTTGGTAAACCTTACAGATTATCTCTTCCATGTTTTTGTTTGTTTGATTTTATTCTTTACGTCCCATCAACAATCTTTCAGTTATATAGGGACGGGTCTTCCTGGGTTGAACTAGTACTAAGCTAGGATTAGTGTGGTCTTGCTCAAGGACCACAACGCAGTGACGCCGGTGAGGCTCGAACCCGCGGCCCTTCAGTCTCGAGTCAAGCACTCTACCACTGAGCCATTGCGCTCCCTTATCTCTACCATGTAATGTCAAAATAGTATCTACTGCCAATACAAGTGAAGCATTGGTTAAAAAAAAAATGTCAATTTTATTGATTATCGCTACCTTGTTCTGTCAAAGTTGTAACATTTGCCAATACAAACGACTCTTTGGTAGATGAAATTAATTATCATGATCGTTGGATGTCCGGCGTGTGCCGTGCGTCCTCAACAGTCTTCTCCTAAAAGACTGGTTTCTCCAAGCTCGGCAGGAGTGATTCTGTAATGGCTCACAACAATATTTGTGCAAATAGTTCCAGTCCGTTCTGTATGTAGGTTACATTTTATTTCCAAAATGAAATCTTTAAAAAACATTCTTCTCTGAAACAACAAGGACTAGAGTCTTGATATTTGATATGAAGCATCATCTGGTGGATTCTACCAAGTTTAGTCAAAAATAGCCCTGCCCCGGGGATCACATGTTATACATAGATCTATATAGGTAAAACATGTAAAAAAACTTCTTGTCCAAAACCATCAGGTCAAGAGGCTTGATATTTGGTATGTAGCATCATCTAGTAGACATCTTCCATGTTGTTCAAATTATGCACCTGGGGCAAAAAATGGCAAAGAATTAGTGAGTATGATCAGGAAATACCACAATCACAAACTGCAGACAAGCCAATGGTAAAGCGACACAAGGAAGAGCCACATACCAATCATGAGGCACCAGGAAGACAAACTCAGCAAAGCAACCAGCTCTTTCTTCCCCCTCAAGATGATTGCAAAACTAGAATGGACATAAAGTAACGCACACCAAAACAATTACAGAGCCCCTTAATGGGAATAACAATCAGCAACGATTCAACAACAACAACAGAACCACCACCTTAGAACGGACAGCAGCCTAAATCACTGGGGGCCTAAATGCATTTTTCTTGTACCAAATCTTCGTCCTATATTATGCTGTTGTTGAGGTACAAAAATGTTAAGCTCGTATGGAGGCTTCCTAACTATAGCAATGTGGTCATTTGTGATTCACATGCTTAAAAAGGAAATACATGAAAAAAATTTTTTGTCTGAAACCATTAGGCCTAGAGTTTTGATATTTGATATGTAGCATCATTTATGCCATGCCTTTCTTATGCACTTGGGGCAAAAAATGGCCCCAACCGAGGTCACGTGTTATACGTAGGCGTTTATAGGCAATACATTGAAAAACACTTCTTATCTGAAAGCAGTAGGCCTAGAGACTTGATATTTAGTAATTAACATCATCTAGTGGACGACTATTATGTTGTTTTATTTATGCACTTAGGGCAAAAACGGCTCTGATCCGAGGTTTACACGTTATGCACAGGCTTACATGGGGAATACATGGGAAAACACTTCTTATCTGGACCCACTAGGCCTAAAGCCTTGATATTTGGTATGTAGCATCATCTAGCGGCCTCTATCATGTTGTTTAAATAACAGTAAAACCTGTGTAAAACGGCCACTCTCAAAGAGACCAAAAATGGGTTTCAATACCAATTATCGTTTACGCAGGTCGAAAGTATTGCAGAAGGTTCTAAGGGGGACATTCTGCAATACTTTCGACCTTCATTAAGTACCATTTGTCGTTAAGATCTTTGTTTTGTCTATTTTTGAGTGGCCGCTTAAGATAGGTGTACTCTATGCATTTGGGGCTACACTTTCTTGTCTAAAACCACTAGGCCTAGAGCCTTGATATCATCTAGTGGAGACCTCTGGTTGCCGATTTATTCCTGCTTTGTTATGAGAGGGGCTTTATGATGTACGAGGGCTGTTCAAATATGAATGCAAGTAGCTTCATAGTATTCGTCACATATATGCTACGACATAATGGTATACGTTTCTATAAAGGATTATATGTCACCTATAAACTGGCTTCAGACCTAAAGAAAAATACAGTACACTAATCGAGTTATAGCCCTTTGAATGAGGGTCACTTTAGTATACTAACAAACTCAATGCTTCGAACATACCAGTGATATAGACGAGCGTATAATTCTTCGATAAATCGATAAAATTTCTTGAAATTTTTTAAGGAAGTATCCCCACATATTTATATAATAATTCTGTGAAATTTGCGAAATCCGACATGTTTTTTTTTTAATTTACATCGAATCGTTTTCACTAAAGTCTCCTTATGTTTGCAAATAAATGGTAAACAAACACCACCTTTCAGTTTTCATTCAAACTTTTCTCGAACAAAATGCACGAAGCAACATTTAAACTAGTTTTAACTCAAAGACAATATGTTGATCGCTCATACTGAGTGGTTGCTACAAATCATTGATGGATAGTGAATAATTTTTAAACGCTGAACAGCATTTTTATTCAGTCAAAACTGCCTTAAGTGAAGGGGTTATAGAACTTATACTTAATTTAGTTGACATTACATTGCGGTTTTAATCTAAATTTGAACGTTAACTTTAAGTTTTACCAAAAAAGGCATTATTTACAATAAAATTACTCACCTGGTCTTGAGGACTAGACAGATTGAACATATTTTAACTAATGTAAACACGTCATTAAGAAGCAGAAAAATGCTTGAAAAATGATATGAAATGTAATAACTCTGTAAATAGATGACGGAGCGTTTTGAAAACTTCCTAATGACAAATTAAGTATGTTTTAAGCAAAACGCAAAGAAAAAGACACAGCGATGTTCATTTTTTGCATCACAAGTAAATAACTCAAAATGACGTTTATCATAAAATTAATGATGTCACAAACGTGCCTGTTTACTCGAGATTAAAACAAGATAATATTTTTTTTTCTGCAAGCTACTTTGTCAATGTATGTTAAACTTGCATCTAAAATTTGGTGCCATTTTGTCTCAAACTTACAAAGATATGACACTATCTCCGCACATGTTCCAAAACGTGTTTTGCAATTTGCTTCAGAAAAACTTCAGTATACAGGAATGGCCTTTATATAAACGCCTGTAACTTGAGAAATATAGTGAGTGTTTCTTTATGTTTTGGTGACATTTTAAAGACGACAAATAGTTCTTTCTAGAAAGCTATAACATTTTGTCGTAGCATATATGTGAAGAAAGTTATGAAGCTACTTGCATTCATATTTGAACAGCCCTTGTATCTTTCTGATGATAAGCAGGCTGATATTATTGACGCTTTTAACATTACACACAGATATTTGGATGCTATTTTAAACATTAATATGTTTATTTTGACAATATGGTAAGTCAATTATACCCTTCAGAGCTCCAACTTAACAAAGCTAAGACCTCTGATACCGAAGGCGCGTTTTTAGACTTGCTTATCTCCTTTTCTAATGATATTGTTTCTACTAAAATTTATGATAAACGTGACGATTTTGTTTTTGAAGTTGTCAATTTCCCTTTTTAGATGATGATGTTACTCGCTCTACTTCCTATGGAGTCTATATCTCTCAACTTATTCGTTTTGCTAGTGCATCTAGCAATAAATTGTTAACTCAGAAACTTCTAAAACAAGGCTAACTTCGCAAACGCTTTTCTAAATTTTATCAACAATAGTATGATTTCATATCTAAATTCCAAGCTGGACTTAAATCTCTCTTGCACCAAGGACTTTCGGAACCTGAATTCTATGGTGACTTGGTGTATAAATTGAAGAATATTGTTGACTCTAATAATTTTTCAGCGCAGTTTATTAAAATCATTTCCCATTATAAAAAGATTGGCTTTAACATTAATGTTTTGCAAAAGACTGCATGCTAGGTGGTCAACCCAATTACTGTTGGCAACTTTGCTTTCCTCTTTAATTGCACGCCGGTGGGTCGGACTTCAGACTCTATGACGGTTCCGACTTAAAGACTTATCTATTGATAAGATGGTAGAGGCCTGATGTTTTTGGCTGTTGTCAGGCTCACTGGGTTCGCCTGTTGGATTTCTTTTGCTCTGGTATTCAGTTTTACGTACTGTTGAGTCCATATCTTTGCTTTATCTCCTTTTTATATCTTGATATATATGTTCTAGGAGATGATTCATGGCTAAATAAGGCGTCTTTCAAACAAACCAAACATCTATGTGTCCTGATTTACATCTAAACTAAGGGTGGGGTTAGCGCTGAGAAACCGGTTTAAACCCTCGAGTAAAATATTTTTACTAACTGTTCCAAGGCGGTACTTCTTTTGTGGATCATTTGTGTTTTATGTCTTGTGTTTGTCATGCTTTCGCGTCTGTTTATAGCTGCCTTGTGGTCACCTGCTGGATGTAGGGATGACCTCTTGGTTCTTGTTTGTGATGTCTAATTGTGATTTGTCACTTTCCCATGTAGTATCCTAGGTCAGGAGTGGTACTTCATTGTATTGATTCCTGATCTTTGCCATCTTTCTTACTTTCTACCTTATGCACTTGTGTCAAATAATGGTCCTGTCCCAGGGTTCACATGTAAGACACAGGCTTATATTGGAAAAACATGAACAATCTTCTTGTCTGGAACCACTCAGCAATGGGCTTTGATATTCGGTCTAGTAACCTACGACATGTTTGTTCAACCTACTGTGCTTTCAAGATTTCAGTCGTTTTGGGCAATTATTTTTGTATCTGCGGTTGGATCGCACAATGAACTTCAGAATTGTATACAGGACACCACCTAATTGTTGCTTGTTTGGTTTGTCAAAAAATATCATGGAATTTGTTCTAATTTGCGCGTATGCATTTTATAATTTTCTTTGCCTTGTCAATCGGAACTGCCCCAGCCTATTCCGTGGAATTCCGTGGAATTAGATGTACATCGAGGATCTACTTTAATAACGTGACGCTGACGTTACATAAAGTGACGCTGACGTCACAGAAACCATGCCAACACAATAACAAGACTTAGTGTGATGTCAGCAAAACAAACTGTTTTAATGAAGTTAATGTTTTTTCAATAAAATATCGCAAAACATACTACAGAACTAATTTTCCTTACGCCATTTCCGGCTAACAAAATGGAGCTTTTTGTACATAGTACTACGCGTAATGCACCTTACGTACACTCGAGGCTTGATTCCATTCTCAAATTGTGTCGGACTTTCCTAATTACTTTCCTTGAAGGTATAAATAAACCACTTTTTATGGACCATTGTCTTATTTGAATATCAATGGGTTTCTTTCCATATAAAAACAGTCCCACCCAATGCCAAAAGAGGCCATGATAACGTTTCTGTGCCTCGGTAGGGTTCAAAGAAAGGCTTTGGTATGCAAGGAATCGTGGGTGCCTTCCAGTGGGTACTTTACCTTTGTGCTTGTTTCTATGAAATGAATCGCCATTTTCTTAAAAACAAAAGCTTTGATGTGCCACAAAAGCATTTATTCCGCTGTTCCAAGGATCTAACATGTGTCACTGAATGAAGTGTCATTGGCTCGTGTACCTCTATACGCTGTTAAGGGCAACTGCTGGAAATACTTCCCGCATTAAGATCTTTTTAATTCTTTGCATACAGTTTGTTTTATGTATGGATTGTCGATTTATGAAATAAAAAAGATATGTCACCACGCTCGATTTTTCATAATCTGACATTGAAGTTTTCAGCATTTGACCAATTTTCTGAAAAAAAAACCCGAGTCCTTGATATTAAGTTAAAATAGTTGTAACCGCCACCCAGCTTCTTTATTTTAATTTTAACTATTACTCACGACATCAAGCTTAATAGGAAAAAGTGAAAAAATATTTGTTTTCCCAAGCCGTGACAAGATACTGAATGATATATTTTGGTAATTCCCCCAAAATAGGAATACGATTTTTAGATTTAATTGTATATTAAAAATCTGCATTACAAATTTCAAAGTTGTGTTTTTATTTCATAGACTTTTATATAACCTTTTAGAAAAAAGAATAAAAAATTGGGGGTCACCAGACTAATTTTCTTTCAGGAGACCAAAATTTACCCCACCCCCACATATTTTGAGGATAATTCAATATAAAACGCTATGGAGTGTACTTTTAAAAAATCTGGCATTAACAATCACAAAGTTTTGTTTTTATTCCATAGACTTTTATATAACCTTTTAGAAAAAAGAATAAAAATGGGGGTTACCAGACTAATTTTCGCCCAGGAGATCAAAATTTTCCCCTACCCCCACATATTTTGAGGATAACTCAATATAAGACGTTATGGAGTGTACTTTTAAAAATCTGGCATTAACAATCACAATTTGCTTTATTCCATAGACTTTTATGTAACCTTTAAGAAAAACGAATAAAATGGGGTCACTAGACTAATTTTCGTTTGGCAGAGCAAAATTTACCCCTACCCCCACATATTTTGAGGATAATTCAATATAAAACGTTATGGAGTGTACTTTTCAAAAATCTGGCATTAACAATCTCAAATTTTTGTTTTTATTCCATAGACTTTAATATAACCTTTTAGAAAATGAATAAAATGGGGGTCACCAGACTTATTTCCGCTCAGGAGAGCAAAATTTACCCCTACCCCCCACATATTTTGAGGATAATTCAATATAAAACGTTATGGAGTGTACGTTTTGTCATTTATATCAATTTGTATGATAATATTGTATATTGTAATGGATTCGCCAGATCTATTTTTAACAGTGTTTGGTACTGAGACGATCATTTATAATAACGGGTCAATAGATATTTCGGACACATTTTAGTTACTTTTTTGTCCAGAAAATGCGGAAACATCCGCCAGACGTAAACGTATCTGAAACCATTATTGATGCGAATTTGAAAATGGTCGACAGACGGGACCCAGACAACTGTCCACGTTTCCCGCCGCAGGAATGATGCGCGTGGACAATACCCGAAATTGCCCTTAAGAGGTCAAATTTCATAGTCCCAGAAATGAAATATAAAATGAAATAGAGAAAATGGGCAGATCCAACTTAGGCTAGGGCCCTCATTAAGCCGTTAGGTGTGATCCAAGCAAAATCAGACACATCCAATATTAACGTTCAGTAATTGTGTGTCAGTTGTCAAGGTGATTATAATTCCTACAACATGATGGTAAGCGATGTTGGGTCTGAGAGCCGATTCGCGGAAACAGTGATGGAGTGTGTTGTGTTTGTAGAAATTGTACACAATTGTAGTACTGATGGTACCCAGCATAAGCGCAAATACCCAGTTGCCCCTGCTCCAATGCCTGGGTCACCCATCTAGCTACTAACCGAGCTCTGCGTTGCTTAACTTCGCATCTTTGGCCTGACACAATATGCGTTGCTGTAAAAGCTAGCTCTTACAGCGAGATTGAATGTGTGTCTTTTATACCTGTGGTACCCATTACCACTACACAATATATCACCTACGTCATATTTTGTGTTTGAGGTCAGTAAAATTTTGGGATACATGTTACTAGTTCTAAATTTTCATTGATGTATATTCCTCAAAATAATTGAAGGACCTAGGCATTCGAACAAGGGTATACTTAGCTTTAACATTCAAATAGTGTATACTAGGACTCATTTTTTTTCAAATGCCCATAAATCTAAAAAGGTAAGAAAAAGGCAAAGATCAAGAATCGTTGCAATCAAGCACCACACCTAACCCAGGACATCATATGAGAAAGTGACAAAACACAAGAAAAAAATCATATACAATAGAGTCAAGAGGTCAGCCCTTTCCCAGTAGGTGACCGCAAGGCTGCAAGAAACAGACAAAACAGTATGACATACACGAAACACAAACAACAAAAATTATCGCCCTTGAAACGGTCAGTAAGAAAATTACTGAAAGGCTTAGAATGTTTGATGGTACCAACCTCACCCTTATTTCTGTTGTGGATCAAGACAAATAGATGTATGTTTCGTATGAAAGATTCCTAACTTATAGATGTAGCATCTCCTAGTACATACAAATCGATATATAAGAAGGAGAAAATCCAATATCAACAGTACAACTAAACACAGGAGTTTATAGAAATCTAACAGCTAAACCCTGGTAGGAATGACCATAGACACAAAATCAGGCCCTAACCCTCTCATCTATAGATATGTCTTTAAGGCAGAACCGTCAAGGAGTCTGAGGTCCGACCCTCCTTCGTGCAATTAAAGAGAAAAGCAAAGATGCCAACCGTGACTTCATGCAGTCTGTTGCAATACATTAGAGTTATAATCAATGATTTTATAATGACAAATTATTTTAATAAACTCTGCTGAAAAATTATTAGTGACAAAAACTTTCTTTTATTTATACGCTAAGTCGCCATTAAACTCCCTGGTGCAAGTGAGGGGCAAGTCTGACATTGAATTTAGATATCAAAGTAAGAAAGACGGCAAAGATCAGGAAACGATACAATCAAGTACCATACCTGACCTAGGATACCACATGGGAAAGTAACAGAAATACAATAAACATCACCAACAAGACCCAAGAGGTCAGCCCTTTCCCAGCAGGTGACCACAAGGCAGCAATGAACAGACGCGAAAGCATGAGAAACACAAAACAAAAAATGATCCACAAAAGAAGTACCGCCTTGGAACGGTCAGTAGAATATTTCACTGGAGAGCTTAAACCGGTTTCAAGGCGCCAATTTCAACCTAGATCAGTGTAGATCAAGATGTTAGGCCTGCATAAAAGACCCCTAGCTTATCATTGCATCGTCTCTAAAAACACATAAATCAAGATATAAAAAGGGGATAAAGTAAACCATAGTATAGGCGGTAAAATTTAGAAAACAAACATTTGTGAAGTTAATTAAAATACTGATAGCCTTGTTTATGTAGTATCAATGTCACTTATTACTATGCCTAAGTCTGCCATTACTGTGTCTCAAATATACCTAACCCCAAAACAATCTTTTAAAAGGCAGTGGCTAGGTAAAGGAATTATTCTGTGGCTATTCGATTAGAATAAAAGTGCTACCAAATTTAACGTTGTTTTAAACATTTCAGCTTACATGGAAAATGTTTCTTTAAACAGTCTCATTATACCAGGAAAAAACATTTTTAACTCTGACTATAGAATTTTGGTATTGTTTTGTGTTCTGCTGGGTCATTAAGAACCAGATTTTCAATCGCCATGCTATGCTTTTGATTGCTCCAAAGATATCCAAATGAATTATACAAAGATAGTCAGAGACAAATGCCAAAACAAACTGTCTGAGCCCATACTTAACAGTCCAAAAGGGCAATGTTTTCTCAAGGAAGAGGTGGATAGTATCAACAGGAATAAAACACCATGAAATCATGAAAAACGATACATAAAATAATGAAAAAAGATATTTCAGACCATAAAAGCATTATTCATTTGTTACAAACAGTTTTGAGCTCAATGTCTCACACAAAACGTAACATCCAAATACAACTAGCTCAAGTTTTACAATGACACAAAATTCATGTCAGTAACATTTCTACCCTTTCTTCTTTCTGCTGTTTCACTTGGCAGTTGGGCCTTAAAGATGTCTGAAAATTTTATAAACTAGATCGTATATTGATTTAAAAAATACGTTCTTTACAAAAATGCATCAATACTATATTTTTTAGTGTTGTTCCTTCAACTACTATAAAGAAAAAAGAAATCAGACGCCAAATAACATGATTGCCAAATAACATGATTTCCGATAATATATCCAATGATCAGCCTCATAAAATGACTATTTTGAATATGATTATCTTTATCATTTTTCCTCGAGCTGTTTAGCAAATTCTAAATGCTAGGCTACACTGTGCAAAATTTGATTCCGACAAAATATGATTTGTTATTTGCACAAGCTCTTCAGAGCACTTACAGTGTGAAAAAAACAATCCTGTTGACAACTGTTTTTTTCCTACAACCAGGCATAAGCAGGACAAATTAATAATCCTTTAACTGTATATATGTTAGGAAACAGATGTTTTGTTCAGCTTATTTTACCATACTAAGGGACCTTTACTGGTATAAGGCTGTTTATTGGAGGCTCCTCACATAAGTATGATTCTCGATATTTACATTATACCTATCAAATCGTTTTTTCTAAAAAAAAACAGGAAATTTATTCATTTATGAGGCGCGTTGGGTTTATAAGCTTTCGCAAATACATATCGTGAGTGATTCATGCTATTTGATTGTCTGTCCGACTAATAAAATAGCATGAAAAATTGCAGTGCAGTAGGTTGCCATCATTTTGGTGCCCGGCCTTTAGATAAGAGTGTGTACCAAAAAAATTAACTTCTTATTTCTCATTCAAAACATATATTGTGGGTACTCAAAAGAACCGTCTCAATGAGACTGCTCTTTTGAGCAGCCATAACATAATTATGTTAATACTGATGGCTAAGAAAATATTTTTGCAATTTTATGCAAAATAAAATTTGTTTAACTAAACCTATGGGTGCCCTTTGGAAGTTTTTTTGCTATAAAGCTGGTTGCTTTTGTTTGCTTTTATGGTTTGCCGATATACATTTTGGACCCAGATTGAGACCGAATTGACTTCGGTCCTGATCTGGATCCATCTTGTTTGACACTCTTATAATTGATTTCTAATTTATTAATCGGACAACCAGTTAGCATGATAAGTAACAGAGCAAGGAGCTATCATCATTATGGTACTCATCATTGTGATTTTCGGTTGTGGGCACTGAAAAGAACCATCTCAATGAGACGGTTCTTTTGAGCACCCCTCCTCCCCCCTTTTTTCTCACAAATATAATGATTACTTATTTTGTCTTTCATGTGGCAGTTGTTCATATGCTCTTAAGAACTTTTGCAATGTTGAACTGATGGCCTTATATGCTTTTTTGGCGGGAAATGACGTCACGTCATTTAACGTTACGCCAATCTGATTGCAACTTGGCAGGAAGTGATGCGACGTCACCACTGTCAATGGACAGTAAACATATACCATAATAGTCATCATGGATGCTACTTAGCTGTGAAAATTGTTTCTAATATCCTGAAGAAGGCACAAGGCCGAAAATTTGAGAAAGAGTGAATACAATTCATTGACTTTATTGTTATTATTCCCTCTGGAATTATTATATTGAATTATTTATAAAATATGTTATACTGTGCGCTATAAGCCAAGAGAGATTAATGGTAAGTCGCGAAAGAAAAAGTTTTCAAGAAGCTTGTGACATTTTAAGCTATAGCTGATCAGATGAAAAGGAGTAAACACTTCGAAGTCAATTTATATTAAGCAATTATTTTAAAGTGTTTGTTGTCTTTTGCTTGGCTGGCAATCAAATATGAAGATACATCTTTGCGTACTTCCATTCTGGATGTATCATGAGGTGTAGCTTTGTATTCTAGAGTTACGACCAACAGAGCAAAAAAAGATAAGTTTAATGTGCTGTATGTTGTCATTGTTATATATTGTATATTAAAAGAACTTGAAATTGTTTTTTTAGTTGCGTGCATTATTACGTTTGAAATACTTTAGTCCAAACTTTAACCAAAGACACATTAAAAAAAGAAAAAAACAATGTACACTGAAAACTTGAAAGCACAGTTATGAGACATTGAATTTAGATAAGAATCAAGGGTTAAGACTACATATTATTCTTCCTCTAATGTCACTAATATTAGAAATACATCTACTCTTTGTGGAAGCTTTTGTCGAATCGATGATATCAAAAAGATTAAAGTTTTATTCTCTACCATATCTTTAGTCCGCATTGTTGCCAAGACCTGCTGACTTATCCTAAGGAATAGAAATAATCTTTTTATATATTTGACATTACTTTGTATCACTTTAAGGATATATTATCCCTTTAATTGTATGTTTTATCATTGGAATTTTATCAATGTACAGAACGTTTTTATGTACATTATATTTACTGAACAGTAAACCGTTGCTACTATTTTGTTCACTGCAGGTTTGACCTGATGTAAACGCAGCCATTTTCAAACTTTTCTTAAGGTGTATTTAATCTACTTTGAATCCAAATTGTTTTATTCCCAATTGTATTTTAAATGTTTTTAGGCTGCCATTGTACCATAGATGTTTTAGGCTGCCATTGTACCATAGCGTCGATAGATTGTCTTATAGTCACAACGATTCAATTTTTTTAGCTAATGAATGTAAAAGTGTTGTATAAAGTTATGGGACAACTGTATTCAAAATTTTCATTTTGGGAGGTATATCGTCGGAAGTTTAGTTTTACGGTGATGCGCAAGCGGACCAGTAAAAGGTGATTTCCGAGCATATATCCGACGATATACCTCCCCAAACGAAAATTTTGAACGTGGTTATCCCCATTCTAATGCACTTCTGCAGTTATATCTCAATTTTGAGAGTTTATGCTGCATAAAGCCGCATGTCATCTAAAGAAATGTGACGTAATCAATAACGTCAAACTATTTACGACAGTACATCGCAGGATATACTGTCGCAATTTTTGACTTTATTCAATCAGACGCCGTGTTACAACTCCAAGTGCATTAGATATGATATATGTAATATGAAACTGTGATAGTCTCTTATAAAATATGAAACTGTGATAGTCTCTTATAATTCACATTTGAATGGCTTTGTATTGTATTTGAAACGCGATATGTACTTAATATTATGTTGTACATAGATAAGACTTAAATAAAAAATTTATACATCTATCTAAATAAACAGTTTATATAATTGGTTGTCATTAATATTTTTAAACATGTTTTCTAAGAAACTAAAGGGTGAATTAAAGTCAACTGTTTACCCTGGGTTTACCTGTTGGATTTCTTTTGCTCCAGTATTCAGTTTTATGTACTGTTGAGTCCTTATCTTTGCTTTATCCCCTTTTTATATCTTGATTCATATGTTCTAGGAGATGATGCATGGATAAGTAAGGGGTCTTTCATGCAAACAAAAACTATTTGTCTTGATTCATATCTGAAATAAGGGTTAGGTTGGCGTGCCTAGAAACTTGTTTTAGCTCTCCAGAAAAATATTTTTACTGACCTTTCAAGGCGGTACTTCTTTTATGGATCATTTGTGTTAATTATATCTTGTGTTTGTTATGCTTTCGCGTCTGTTCATTGATGCCTTGTGGTCACCTGAAGGGAAAGGGCTGACCTCTTGGCTCTTGTTTGTTATGTTTTTTAAGATTTTGCTACTTTTTCTTTTTGGTATCCTGGGATAGGTGTGGTACTTGATTGTATCGATTCTTGATCCTTGTTGTCTTTCTAACTTTTACCTATTATATCTTACTATAACAATCAATGTAATAACAATACCAAAATACTTCCATGACGATACAAAGAAGAAACTCTTTAAAAATCTTTCTCATTGGAATCAAAAGGTCAATGAATGGATCATAATATGAAGCAGTTGGAAAAAAGGCCATACAAAGGTGTTTAAATAATTATCCTGTGTTGACATTGACCTAGTTTATGCAAGGTAAAGTTTGGCCCATAATGCTTTTGTTAGCGTGTACCTTAAAACCATTAGGATTCTTTTTATAACTGTGGAAGCTTGTCATGAACACTAAAAACATGTACCATAAGTAAAGATTAGCCCCACACTTAAAGCGTAGGTCGATCATATTGGATTATGATCACTATAGTCAAACATTTTTATCAGAAACCAAAGGGTCAATTTGACGCAAAATTTATATTTAGCATCCATCATACGAAAATATACAAGACCAAAATTGCAATCCTGTTCATATTATTTTAATACTTTTCAAAATCTTTTCTAGATCGAATGAATAAATGACCTTTGGTCTTGGTAGGTTCTTCGCACTACTGTTCTGCCAGCCTTGAGTGACAGTGACGCCATGTTTTGTTTACAAAATTATCAGGGACTTAGAATCGATATATCACTTGTGTGTTAATCCTACCCGCAGAATAGGATTAATACGCAAATGATATATCGATTTCGTTAGCTCAAGTAAAGTATACAAGTTAATGTTTTACTTAACAATTGTAAACAAAATATTACGTCACTGTCACTCTTGGTTGGCACGACAGTAATGCTTTACATTCTAGTAAACAATCTTTATGTGGGGACGTTTACCTGTGTGTGTATCATTGGAGATGTATGCCCTACAAAGTTTATTCAAACGATGATCGATGGTTGACCTTGACCTACTTTCATTTACCTGAAGAGAGCTTGTCACTAATTATAAGGTGAGCGCCTCAGAACTTTATGACCCTCTAGTTATTTGACTCTATTTGTGAAAAAATAAACAATATGGACTACTTCATTTTTTAAGTTTATTCTCTTAAAAAATCACATAAAACAAGAAAACACGCTTTAATTATCACACAATTATACAGACATAAAATCTAACACAAGCCTGACTAAATTGTGCATTGATTTCTGGTCATTTAAACATGACATAACGCTAGATTCTACTCGTAAGCAGTGACCTATATAAGGTCTTATATAGGTCACTGTCGTAAGATGGTATTAGAACTACCAAAATAGATGCACACAATAAAAAAAACAGGGCTTACAGATACAATTGCGTAATCCCATTTTTTTTGTACCTGTAAACCAAACATATGACGTATCAGTGAGCAGCCAGAGCATACTTAAGCCAATTCTTGATATTTTGGTACTTATCGCGACACATGAGACCGCTATCTCCACTGGGCATGTCAGCATGGGCGCTAAACCCTTTACTCAATAGGCTATGTTTAGATCAAGACATCATTTCTATTTTTAGCCAAATTGAAAAATTCAAGAAAAAATTATGTAAAATTTTGATCACTTCTGAAAATATTATGGAAATTGACAGATTTGCTCCAAAGGATATTGTCAAATACATGATATTTCAAAGGCCTTATTATGGAGTAGTGGGTTAATGGAGACATTTGCGATCAATACAAAATCGCATTATAGCTTAATGCTTATATGTCTAGACAAGCAAACTTTTTACGCAAAATTGTGATTACTTTCTTAACCATCAGTTATATCATATGTTTTGGCTGCTCAAAAGAACCGTCTCAATGAGACGGTTCTTTGAGTACCCACAACATATGTTATGGATGAGAAATGAATAATTTTTATTACGTATTCTTATACATGTATGGAGACCTGAATGTCGCAACCCCAACCCCAACCCTTAAGACAGGTATTCTCGTTACGAGGCGTATCCTATCATACAGCACAGTTTATTTTTGGTTTGTTGCCATTTTAATGGAATTATTATGGGCTTCGACCAAGTGGTCCACTGCCAGGTATACCCCGTCCTGGTATGCCTGCTCCTCGTGGAGGAACCTCTACACCCCGTACTGAAGCGCTACCACGCGGCACTGACAATCCTATACCCCTACCCTGTCCTTGCCCTTGTCCCATACCCATACCCATCCCTTGTCCTTGCCCTTGTCCCATACCCATCCCTTGTCCCATACCCATCCCTTGTCCTTGCGCTGCGCGCTGTGCCTGGCGCTGTCTAAATCGCTGGCCCTGAGGACACTGGTTCAGGAATCTATTTTGCCATTGTTGATATCTGGCAGCAAGTTGTCGCTCTCGCCCTTCGATAACAGCTCTATCTTGGTCATAGATCATTCTATAAATACCATGTAATGTATTAACATCATTAGTTTGACTCAGTAGCATCTCTATGCCAGAAAATACGTCTTGGAGCGTATATGCAGCGAGAGACATATTTCGTTGTTGTTGCTCATTCAGAACCCTCATTAAATGCTGGATTCTTTGCTGGCCGAAGCCCATCTCGTCGGCCATAGCTGTCTGAAGGTTGTTGACGACTTGTGCCCACTGTTCGGTTGTGAGTTCCTCGATATTGGTTTCATATGGATGAAGGACATTGAGGCAAGCATTTTGTCGTAGAGGCACTGGGATTTCCTGAATAAAACAAAATCATGAAAGAAAATTAACTTTTTCATTCTGATGTAGTATTCTTTACATACTGATATTATAAATATGAAATTGCACTTTGTATTTTAAGGGGTTGACGATCAAAATTTCTATAAAATTATGTATTTCTGCCCCTGAAGGTTTCAGATTTTGCATATTTCACAAGTTTTTACATCTTTAACAGGTGCTGTGTTTTTTTGTTTGATTTGACTCTTTACGTCCCAGTCAACATTTTTTTTCAGTTATGTCAGGACTGGTCTTCCTGGGTTGAACCAGTACTAAGCAGGGAATAATGTGTCTTGCTCAAGGACACAACTCAGTGCCGCCTGTGAGACTCCAACCCGAGCTCCCTGGCTCTCTAGTCAAGCACTCTACCACTGTGCTCCCATTCTGTTTTTTATGCCCCCGCCATTTATAATGGGGGGGGGGGCATATAGCATCACCCTTGTCCGTACGTCCGTACATCCGTACTTCCGTACGTCCCGTACGTACGAAAAGGGGTTTCCGGGCGATATCTTTTGAATACGTTGGTGTATTGGATTCATATTTCATACACAGGTATATAATCATAAAATACAGGTCAACTTCGATTATGGACAAAATCCACCAATTATTATCAGAGTTATGGCCCTTGATCTTCAATGAAAAATGGTTTCCGGGCGATATCTTTTGAATACAGTGATGTATTGGATTCATATTTCATACACAGGTATATAATCATAAAATACAGGTCAAGTTCGATTACGGTTAAAGTCCACCAATTACCATCAGAGTTATGGCCCTTGATCTTGGTACAAAAAATGGTTTCCGAGCGATATCTTTTGAATACATTGGTGAAATGGATTCATATTTCATACACAGGTATATAATCATTAAATACAGGTCAAGTTTGATTACGGATAAAATCAACCAATTATTATCAGAGTTATGGCCCTTGATCTCCGTATGAAAAATGGTTTCCGGGCGATATCTATTGAATACGTTGGTGTATTGGATTCATATTTCATACACAGGTATGTAATGATAAAATACAGGTCAAGTTCGATTACCGATAAAATCCACCGATTATTATAAGAGTTATGACCCTTTGTTAATGACAATGCCCTATTTATGCGAATTTGGCAATAGCGGGGGCATCCGTGTCCCATGGACACATTTCTAGTTCTTTTTTAATCTTAACTTGCTTTTGTAAAGAAAATCTACTAAATGCATTGCCGCTAGAGACCTATGTGAATTCAGATCTATCGATTTTATAAAATACAGAATAAAATTCGAATATTAGGTTTCATGTTTTGTTTATTTCACACGATTGTATATCTTTAACAGGTGCAGTGCTGTTTTGTTTGATTTGATTCTTTACGTCTCAGTCAACATTTTTTCAGTTATGTCAGGATGGGTTTTCCTGGTTTGAATCAGGACTAAACAGGGATTATTGTCTTGCTCAAGGACAGAAAAAAATTTACGTTTTTAATATTTCACACGATTGTACATCTTTAATAGTGCTGCGCTGTTTTTGTTTGGGTTGATTCTTTATGTCCAAGTCAACTTTCTTTTCAGTTGGGTCAGGACGAGTCTTCCTGGGATTAATGCTAAAGGACACAATGCAGTGCCTTCGGTGAGGCTCAAACCTGTTGGTTTTTTAATCTCATCTTGCTTTTGTAAAGAAAATCTACTAAATGCATTGACACTATAAAACCTATGCTAATACAGATCTATCAATTTTATAAAATACAGAATAAAATTAGAATTTTCGGTTTCATGTTTTTTTTATATTTCACACGATTGTACATCTTTAACAGTGTTGTTTTTGTTTGTTTTGACTCTCTACGTCCCAGTGAACACTTTTTTCAGTTATGTTGGGATGGATCTTCCTGGGTTGAACCAGTACTAAGCAGGGATTACTGTGTCTTGCTCAAGGACACAGTGCAGTGCCGCAAGTGAGGCTCGAACCAGTCTTAGAAGATAAGGACACTGTGCAGTGCCGCAAGTGAGGCTTGAAACAGTCTTAGAAGATAAGGTTTCACGTTTTGTATATTTCTCACGATTGCACATCTTTAAAGCTGCATACTCTGTAACTTTTGATCTTTCAGTTTTAGAACTAATGTTTCTATTTTTCAAGAACACAGTAAAAAAAACTAGAATTCAGGTAAACATTTTACCAATTTCGTAAATCTTAACAAATTATCAGTATCAAAACAACAGCATTTAAGCAAAAAACCTGTCTATAATTATTGGAGGGACGCAAATAATTACAAACAAGAGAAAAACCAACTGTTTTATAAGATAATTCACTTTTCCATGCGGTTTTCAGCTATAGTGAACAGATTTATTGTGAAAACATAACTTAATTCTACTTTTACAAATGATTTAAAAAGAAAATATAAAAATCGAAAAATGTTCATAGTTGCAGACTATGCAGCTTTAACGGGTGATGTGCTGTCTTTATACGGATATTGGGTGTTACATATTTTACGTACCTTTGGAATCAAATTGTGGGCTCTTAATTGAACAATAATTGATCTCCCAAACCGTGTACCATCAGCTGATCTGAAATTAAAATATATGAGCATAATATAACATGCGCTGGTCTAGAGGGGGGACAGGACGTCCGGACCCCCCCCCCCTTGTAAACTTACAAAAATATAGGGTTTCTTAGCAAAACTGGTCCGGTTACCCTGAAAATCAGAATGGCCTACCAAGCCAGATTCGATGTTGGGCCATCATCGGCATGCCAGCAAGATGACATTTAAATGGCGTTTTGTTGGCGGGCCGATAATGGCTCGCTTATAGTGGTATTTTGATCTTCTTTCCCCTCATCAACTTAAACAAAACAAAAAGTCAAATGTGGACCTCCTGGATACAGGCATGTATAAGGTACTCGGGAGGGGGGATGGTAACTTTGGGGTAATTTTGGAACAGGTGTGCGAGCCATTTTTTAACCTATCCCATTTATATACTTGGTCTTCGAAAAAAGGGACCTTTTCATATACTTGATTGAACAAAATACATATCCATATTACAATTTTGGTTTCTGATCTGAATATCTGAGCAAAAATATGAGTATTTCGAAACAAGGATGTCAGGAAACGGGACAATTCATATATCAATGATTTAAAACATGCAGCAGGCATAATAGGCAGATGATCATGATATTTCCATGAAACGTGCCGTGAAAGCAGTTGAAGCCCTCCAGTAATATACTTTTACTGACCGTTCCAAGGCGGTACTTCTTTTGTGGATCATTTGTGTTATTCATGTCTTGTGTTTTTTCATGCTTTCGCGTCTGGTTATTGCTGCCTTGTGGTCTCCTGAAGGGAAAAGGCTGACCTCTTGGCTCTTGTTTGTGATGTTTATTGTGATTTTGTTACTTTCCCATTTGGTATATTGAGACAGGTGTGGTACTTGACTGTATCGATTCCTGATCCTAGCTGTCTTTCTTACTTTGCTCATAATGTTTACTACATAGAGATTAATATATGAGCCACAACATGAGATTTCCAACAATGTGGTAAGTGCGACCAGCAAAGTGGCTCAGATCAGCCTGCACATATGTGCAGTCTGATCAGAACCTTTGCTAGTCGCTTGAAAGTCTATGAGTGTTAAGCTATTGACCAAAAATTATTTGGAGTTTCAAGCTTAAAAGAAGGCTTCACAGGCTCGTCTGAGTGTACATTTCTCAAAATGCCACATTGTTGGAAATCACATGTTGCGGCTCATTATTATTGTGTTTTCATGACTGATTTCGCATAAACAATGAGTCAAGGCTGAGTATATTATGTACATTTTAGTGTTTCAAAAAAGAGGCAGGAAAAGACAAGAAAAGGCAACAAAGAAAACGTGTGCGTAGTTATACGCATGCTGATCAGCACTAGTGACACACGGATGATATCACTGCTTAAGCTATTACAAATAAATGGCAAAAATCATAGCGCACCACTAGTGGTAGCACACCGGATAGGCGGCAATCAAAAACGCTCTAACAATTGACGAACGTGAATCAAAAATCGCTAGAAACAGTGTTTTCGTTTGTCATTTTTCGCCAGTCAGGCGACACCTGGCAGTCGTAAATTATGTTTCTAACGATTTTTGATCTACATTCGTCGACTGAATAGTAGTAACGTTTTCCAGCTCACTTCTAGTAGTAGTCTCCACTGTTTCATTGGAAAGCAATAGGAAATACATGCCATGTAAACATGGGTGAAAGTTTTCAGGATTATTCGTAAATTCAGGATTTTGAGGCTGACTTTCTGTTAACAGTCAGCCTCAAAATGCTGAATTCTGCAAATAATAATAACTTATCTGATTTAGTTTCAGTTTATCTAAAGGTATTTGACCATTTAGCCTGGAATTTTTAATATTTTGGAGACATACAGCAAGTTTAAAATTTTGATTTTCTAAAGTTCAGGATTTTGGAAACTTTGAACTTTCACCCATGGGTATATGATATTTAAATAGCTTCCTTAAGTATATTACCATGTGCAATCTGGAGTTGTTGCCCTTTGTTTTTTTGTTGTTTGCTGTTGTTGTTATTTTTAGGAAATACCATCAGAGTGTCCTGGACAAGTCGAATCCAGACAACGTGGGGCCTGATCTGGGTACAAACCAATTACAAAGGTAATCAGCAAGACGATAAAGGTATGCATTCACATGTATATGTACACCTGATTTGCTGATAAAGTACAGTAAAACCTGTGTAAAACGGCCGCTCAAAATAAGACAAAACAAAGGTCTTTATGGCAAATCGCAGCTTTATGAAAGTCGAAAGTATTGCTTCTGACTTACATTAAGCGTTACTTGGTCTTCAAAACCAATTTTCGATCTGTTTGAGAGTGGCCTTTTTACACAAGTTTTACTGTATGCCCACGAACTGTTTGAAACTTACGCTTGTCGGAGCTCTACCCTCTGATTGGAAACTGGAAAAGAGAACCGATAACCCCCTGCTGGTCTTCCTAATACGTCACGATAAAACAAGGGCTGCCAAACGGGATTCTGGCCACTGAGTTCTCTGAAATAGTCAACCAATCAGTGAGTTAGATTGTAATATCTATATTTAGAAAACAAAGGTGTGCAACCGCATGAGATATAAGAGGCCCAAAATTACAATGCCTCCTTAAAGTTAAGACAGAACTTGAAATTTCAACATGGTAGTTTTAATGTTTGATAAATTACCTGGATTTGTGCTGTACATATGGTCACATATGCCATTGTGATCTAAAGAGTACATGAAACTATTTTGATTTTAATATGGTTGAAACATTTTTTCGTATCCTGAACAATCAATACTTAACTTAAGTCATCCTTAACTTTAATCATCGATTTTTTTCGCCAGAAGTGACACTGGTGCTGTGATTGACAGCGAGCCACACCTGAGTCGCACTGCAAAACAAGCCTCATGTTTGCTCCATTGGCTGTCCTGTTCACACTGGCTGTTCCACTTTCCGTTTTACATTCAAACAAAACAGTTAATACAATTGCATAATAAATACAAAACTGTTTTGTTTCCTAAATTATAAATACTTGCTCTATTTTAGATATTTATAAAGTAATGTAAATATTAGCAATAAATTCACTTTTTGGAATGTTCATGGAATCATGAATACAGGGGGCCTCTTGCAAAGTTAACGTGAAGCCCGAAACAATCCAAAATTCGAATTCATTTCTTAATTGTTTTTCCGATGGTAAAGAACATGAGATTTCCAACACTGTGGTAGGTGCGATCAGCAAAGCCTCAGGTCAACCTGCGCATACGTACAGTCTGATCAGAGCCTTTGCTAGTCGCTTGCATATTCTAGGAGTGTTAAGCTACTGACCAAACATCATTTTGAGTTTCTAAGCTTAAAAGGAGGCTGCACAGGCTCGTCTGAGTCTACACTTTTCAAAACGCAACATTGTTGGAAATATCATGTCACGGCTCAATTATACAAACCTAATTTGAACTGGAGATCCGAGGAAGTCCGTCTTGATGACAAGCGCATATGGTGGTGGTTGGAAGGCTGCTAGTCCGTTACTGATTCTGTAACATAGTAATTTCGCATGATACAATGTATGTAATTTTATTTTATTCATGTAAGCCTAGTGCGGTGTCTGGTCAGGATCTTCAGTTCGCTTACAGAATGTTCTACTAACATTTGAGAAAAATATCACCCAACATCCCTAACATTGTCATTCGGCAAGTCCATTCGGCTTAAATGAGTTGTTTGTTCATGTTGAAAGCTCATTTGAAAACCCTTACACCTTCAAAGCAACGGGGGGAACTTTAAGATGAGGTTACGTGACGTCACTTAACAAACAGTCACGTCATTGAAGAGCAATGTCAATACAGAAAGGCTTCATCAACAACGAAATGTTACAACGAAGTTTGATGGCATCAAAGCGAAATTTTTACGCATAGGGTTCTACTAATGTGGCGATTTTAGGCAGGGGCATGTGAAGGTAGGCGCTTTTAAAAACCGGTCGATCCCTGGTAGGGCCAAAATCTAAATGTTCTTCAATGAGCCCAGCAAGCTGTTTGAAAAAAGAAAATAAAATCCAAGCTAAATGGGGTTGTTTTTGAGCTCATACTCACATATTCGCTCCCAATGTCATTTTAATCATTATGTAGCAAAACAAGGTTTTGAACTGACAGAACTTTCAAGATGGCTGCACCATCTTTCATGGACAGCAGATACGAACTATATTCCTTCAGCGGGCTTTAAAACTTGAAGCATTGTCAACAACCATGTGCTGTTTTGTTCCAAAGTTGGAATTATAAGAATGGATTGTTATTTTTGTGGATTTTATCGATGTGTAAACTCTGGCGACTCACTCACAAACTTTACATAAAAACGTTTGGGCTTTACTAAGTTTGTGAGTGAGTCGCCGGAGTTTACACATCAATAAAATCCACAAAAATAAAATTCATTCCTATGGCCAGACGCGACGTCAGATGATAAACGGTATTGGTTGGCATTTCATGACCATACTCAATTGCTTTTTTTAGTTGGCAAAAATAGAACAAAATTATATGAGTAAAGGCATACATACGCAGCGCCTATTGGTCCGATCCTGTAGTTGATCTTCATGGTATCCAATATCTCTGCCTCCTTGTATCCAAAAACATTTAGGAAATTTGTCATCTCCAGCAGGAGGCCCCTTGAACGGTTGGTCGTTATGTTCACATTCTCGTAGGTAGAAATGTCATTAGGGTTGAGTAAGTTTTCGAACGAGCCCTCTCTCCATGCGCGCTCACTTCCCATCATAAAACGAGGTGTGAGCATTTCCCACAGCTGTTCTTCTGTCCGTATTAATGCTGTGCCTAAACTTAGTTGCATGCCTGAAACACATAAAAGAAGCAAGTCGTGCGCGGATCCAGAGGGAGGACGGGGAGGGTCCGGACCACTCGCTTGGAAAATCACAAAGCTATAGGGTTCCTTAGCAATACTGGTCCAGATTCCCTGGAAACTCACAAAGCTACCAAGCCAGCATTCAATGTTGGGCTATCATCGGCCCACCAGCTATACCCCCTCTGACAACTCTTTCTGGATCCGCGCGTGCAAGTGCCTATAGGTAAAGATAAACATAATAATCTGGATGTAAAATTAAGAATATTTTCCTACCCATCAGTTTTTTTACATTTGTATATATATTGCTTTACTTTTGTTTATTTTCTGAATGTCATGTCGCTCTTATCGTTCTTTGACTTTTCCTCACGGTGCCATTGGTTGTCAGTTACAAGCGAAAGTATGTGCACGAAGTACTGGTTAACTGCTTGTTCAAGTTTGCTCTGGAAAAAGTGTGGTTAGGTGAACTGACCGTCCCGCCATGCCATAACTGTTGACTTGGGACGTACAACATTAAAACAAACAAACAAACCATGTATTGGTCTGTAGTATTTGATTGTGGCATTTCCTGGTCATACTCACTTACCTTTGTGGTCTTCAAAATAACCGTCTCAATGACATATGTCTTGGTAAAGAAACAAAAAAAATAATTTCTAAATAGGTACGCTTATCAAAAAGCCTAGCCCCGAGGTTATAAAAGTTTTTTATGCGCAGCTCAACTGACCATGGAATTTATCACGCCAATTAGTATTAAAATGCCAACGATTGTTGGCATTTTAACATTTGTTATCATGATAAATACAATATCTGAGAGTTCAAAAGCAAAAGGCTGAAGAAATATGTTGATTTAAAGTAAATTTCTAGAAATTTGACCTGTCATCAATGTAAGCAACTAAAATTCATGACCTGTCATCAAAGATAGCCTTTTCAAAATTGATCTATAGATAAAGGCAGCCATTTTTCCTCTACCTGTCACCTTTGATGGGCTCCAGTAACTTTATAAAATCAAATTGCGGCTTTAAAGTTGGCAGAAATGTAGCTGGATGATAGTAGTTTTATTGTATATAAATGCAGACAGCAGACTTTGAAGGAGAGGCGCACAACCTGAACAGATGACCGTTTTTCGTAACTTATCTCGGGAAACCTCTGAAATGATGATCAAGTGTGGCTTTATTTGTGAGAGATATAATGTCAGTTTGTTTCTGTAGGATCTCTCAATACTAACAAGTGTACTCATCCACCACAGAGTACCAGAGGGTTTCTCTAACAATTTTGCCAATCGAAAATTATATCCTACCCCTCATGGGACATAAAAACCTGTATCTGTCATCATTCTAAGTAACCTGTCATCAAAGCAGCCGGTTGAACGGTGTGATTTGCGGGTGAGTGTAGACCTTGTACAGTTCTGATTTAAGTTCGGATTTTCGACGTTTAACAGTAGGGTACCTTATACTTACCCATAACATTTTCTTTCCCTGCAGTAGTATATTCCGGGCAATTCCGTATAGCGCAGAGTCGATATGGCAGTAATGGCTGTAGGTCGCTACTAAGGTCCATGCTGACATGCTGATTAAAGGGTTCGAATGTCAGCATTCTGTGTAGATTTATGATAAAGTAACTGTCTTTCTTATGATCACCGGGCTCGTTGAAATCCATTTCGTATGCTGATTCCAAATTTGTGAAGCCATCAGGGTTCAGCAGAGTCTGAAATCGATAAGTTAAAGGTTTACAAATGCAAATGAAGCTGGGGCGCTGTGGCTGTAGCTTAGTTGTAGAGTGATTGACTGTAGACCGAGGGGATGCGGGTTCGAGCCGGGGTTCAGCAGAGTCTGAAATCGATAATTTAAAGGTTTACAAATGCAAATGAAGCTGGGAGCGCTGTGGCTGTAGCTCAGTTAAAGAGTGATTGACTGTAGACCGAGGGGATGCAGGTTCGAGCAGGGGTTCAGCAGAGTCTGAAATCGATAATTTAAAGGTTTGCAAATGAAGCTGGGAGCGCTGTGGCTGTGGCTCAGTTGTAGAGTGATTGACTATAGACCGAGGGGATGCGGGTTCGAGCCGGGGTTCAGCAGAGTCTGAAATCGATAATTTAAAGGTTTACAAATGCAAATGAAGCTGGGAGCGCTGTGGCTGTGGCTCAGTTGTAGAGTGATTGACTGTAGACCGAGGGGATGCGGGTTCGAGCCGCACTGGCGTCATTGCGTTGTGTCTTTGGAGCCTCACCGGTGTCATTGCGTTGTGTCCTAGAGCAAGACACATTAATCCTTGCTTAGTACTAGTTTTTTTTTTTTAATTTTCATCAGATAGTCTCATTATTTTCTATCAGCTGACCAACTTTGAGGCTACTACATGTAACTTTTTAATGGCCAAATTTGCAAAGGGCAATTACTCGAAACATTATAATAACTTTTTTCACCAGGTAGTCTTCTCATCATTTTCTATCAGCTGACCAACTTTGAGACTACTACATGTAGCTGTAATAAATATCGAGATATATATCTTTTTTACAAGTTTTCAATGGCAAAATTTGCAAAGGGCAATTACTCGAAAAACTATCATCACTTTTTTTAACGTTTAACCAAGTAGTCTTCTCATCATTTTCTATCGGCTGACCAAATTTGATGCTGTTAGCTTTAATAGTTATCGAGATATCATTATTAAAGGTTTTTTAATGGCCAACTTTCAGGGTGGGTAGTCACGTGGTTTCTGTTAGGATACACTGTACGGAAAAATGGCGGACTTCTTTCCACACCGATGTTTTAAGCAAAAGTAAGTAGATATTTCTGCGTGTTTTTTTCATCTTTACACAGACAGTTATACACCATTTTCCAGCCCCCATTTTTCCCGATCGAACGATGCCAGGATATCCCCATAAAGCTTCCTACTTTGAGTACAGACTCTGTCACAAATTTTTTAGCGGCGAAGATCGGGCCTGAATTTGGAAATAAGCTGTACGGACAACATTTGTGACAGAGTTAGTACTCAAAGTAAGAAGCTTAAATGTGCTATCCTGGTTGCGTTTGATAGGGGAAAATGTGGGCTGGAAAATGGTGTATAACTTTCTTGGTATAGATGAGAAAACATAGAGAAATCTTCCTACATTCGATCAGAATGTCCGTACAGTGTATTCGAACATCCGTACAGTGTATCCAAGCAAAAACCACGTGACTACCCACCCTGACTTTGCAACGGGCAATTACTCAAACAATAAAATAACTTTTTTTAAAAAAAACATATCACTAAGTAGTCTTTGTATCATTTTCTATCAGTTGACCAAGTTTGAGGCTACTAGCTGTAATAGTTTTCAGGATACAAATGTATCTTTATTACAAGTTTTCAATGGCCAAATTTGCATAAGACAATTACGAGGGTCATCCAAAATGTTCTGACAATGACCCCATAAAACAAAACATTTTCTCTAGGATGTGTTTCATTAATCTTCACATATTATTTAGAATATAGGAAATTGAATCACAAGTTCAAATAATTTTATGTTGCAATCGCAACGGTTGCTAGGCAACTAAAGAACACAAGGTAAAGGGTCATAGACGGGACACTTTATGCGGTATATATGCCCAAATTTCTAAAAAAAATTACAGACTCCCTTTTAAAACTTTTTATATAGATAAATAAAGGCATTATGTGTGTTGATTGTGAACGTCATAGATATAGAGAATACTAGGTGAGTGTCTTTTGATATCAAGTTTACCAGGCAAGGCTTTGAGAACGCATGTTGACATCGCGAGGCTTGCCGAGCGATTCAACATGCGTTCTCAAAGCCGAGCCTGGTAAACTTGATATCAAAAGACGCGAACCTGGTATTCTATTTATCAGTTTACCCATTGTTGAACACTCTTCAAACTAGCGATTATGACGTAATTTTTGATTTTTGTGTTGATTCAGCGTCATTAGCGACGTCATTCAAAAAGTGCAACGTCATCATGACTTGATAAAGGCAACATGCCGTGAGATAGACAATGTTTATCAGGCAACGTGCGACAATGCAGTTAATATAAGAGGTAACTGATAAAATTATTTAGGTTGCAACTATGGTGTCAGCTGGGTTTTGAATATGATATATCACCGTTTTTGCAAGAAATATTTTCCTTGAAAATGGGTTGTACAAATAGTGTATTATATTTGGTATAAAACATTTATTGAAAGTTATTATTTTCTATATGTTTATGAAGACTATAGAACATATTTATCGACACATGTGTCTATTAATATGCAAATTTGTCGTAATTGCTCATATAAGTGTTCAAAATATGATATTTTGTAATTAGCGCTTAAAGTGAGGCGAAAATCTAATTTTCTGTTGTTGCCTAGCAACCAAGACTGTTCAGAGCAATTACGTTAATGTCATTGTAGTATTTGCTTTTATGGGTCAATTGTGTATTCAGACAACATCACCAACCACTAATATAACTTTCCAAAGATGCATACTGACTGCATCTTTAACTAACTCTACCCCCCCCCCCAGCAAAAATTAGCTAAAAACGTGAATTTTCGTGGCCATGGGCTCTAACAGTGTTGTTTACAAATTTGTATAGCATCGGATTAGGTTATGATAAAAAACTCCATATTTCAAACATGTGTAGGCAACATCCATGGCCACATGCAATGGGTAATAGAATTCTGATTTCCAGAATAGTTTCTGAGATATGAGGCCATTGTCAGAACTTATTGGATGACCCACGTACTCGAAAAAATAAAATAACTTTGTTGGCATTTTGTTTTGGCGTGCTTGATTGAAAAGATGGATCAGAGTCCGTTTGAATTCTGGCATATTACATGATAAAATCTGGTGCCAGGTACATGTACATGCAAGGCCGATCTTGCCTCCTGTACCCCTTAGATGGGGTATCAACATTACGAAACATGGCTGCTCGTTGTATGTCAGTGGAATATAGTGCTGGATTGAGTTGGTAAACAAGCAGATTTTATTTATTGAAATTTCAAAATGTGACAGGTTTGGTTGATTTTGGTGTGTATATCCTTCGAACAAGGTGATACAATGTTAACATTGTTGTCTATGGAAACCCTAATAGTGCATGCAGGTCAAAAGTATTGCAGAATGCTCTCGTGGAGCATTCTGCAGTACTTTTGACCTGCATTAAGCTACCGCGTGGCTTTAAGACATACGTTTTGTCTATTTTGATTGGCTGCTTATATTTGAAAGGTTTCACTGTATAAGCTAATATGTAAAATCCGAGCGAGCATAGGACACATGATGCAGAGGGTACTGGGCAACACTTCATATAACCTTGACCCCAAGGTGAAGGGTCAGAAATGTTTTTTGCTTGTTCATGCATCTTCTCCTAAACTGTTGGACGTAGCACAAACTTTGTAGATGCAATAGATCACATGATGTAGAGAGATCTAGGTGATGTTTTGTGTGACCTTGACCCCCGAGCGAGGAAAAATATATTTTTTTATCATGTAAATGACGTGTTAGAGTAAAAAAAGAAGGCCATTTACAAGAAATATTAGGTTAACGTAGGAACACAGCCAAATAGTAAGGAAAAGCAGGGCATATTTTAGCCCTTAAAGCGCCAAGAAAAAAGTACATCTAAAAATGTCGTCTGCTGAAGTCGTCTGCTGCAAATAATTTCCTAACATTACTGACGAATTAAGTGTAGAAGCAAACAGCGTGGACCCAGAACAGACTGCTCCTATTAGAGGAGTCTGATCTGGGCCCACACTGTTTGCCACAGAGGCTTCTCAAACATTTCAGCAGACGAGAAAAGCAGACGATATTTGTTGTGATTGGCGCATTAAGGGTTAAAGTCTATACACTCACCATCCATCCAGCGTTTGCGCAAGTGATTGGTTTAGCCCACGGACCGGTAATTTGTCGCCTCGTTCCTGGGAAAGGTCGTTGATAATCAAAGGTGAAACCTACGGTGGCGTTGCCAGTCGTTTGAATTTCAGAAAACAGGTAATCCGATTCTTCTTGATTCAAATTCCAGTCATCCGGGTTACCAGGCATGTCACGCCTAAACACAACCACCAGCCGTGATTGGTCGATCGAGTAGCTTGCATCTCGTAGCTGAAAACATTCATCAGGTGATAAAGAATCTGTCTTTTGATAGCAAAACTTGGATGTTTATGGGGTTAGTACTGTTATCATAAAGCTTTAAAGAAAGATGCCTCATTTTCGATTCAGACTCATATTAAATGTATTTATAAATTTACAAGTCAACAATTGTATCATTTAAGCAAAGGTCAGGCTCTGAAAACAAGCAGAATTTACTTATATGAATCATTTCCTGTGTGACATGAGCATTTGTGAATGACATGCCAAGTTTCCCGCTGGCGCATGATTTAAAAAAATAGAAACAACGTCAATCCGTCATATTGATAACATGCCAGCACCGTGGTGCTTTGTACAGGGCGCTTGAACGTTATCAATACATGTACAACGACGATGTGGACAGTGTGGTCCAGCTTTAAAATGATGTTATGTTGTATAATTATTATGAAATTATAGCATATTTTATAATGCAAAATTCTGAAACAAATTAATAAATGGAGAGAGAAGTAATGAGAAAGAATAAAAGAAACAACCAAAGAAACAAACAAACAAACAAACAAACAAAACGAGTAACCTGGGCCAATACGAAATCAATTGACTAATCAGTACATGTAGCCGCGACATGAGATTTTAAACCTTGTAGTATGTGCGACCAGCAAAGCCTCAGATCAGCCTGTGCATACGCGCAGACTGATCAGATCCTTTGCTAGTCGCTTGAATATCCTATGAGTGTTAAGCTACTGACTGAACACCATTTGGAGTTTCAAAGCTTAAAAAGAGGCTGCACAAGCTCATCTGAGTCTTCACCTATCAAAATGCCATATTGTTGTAAATCACATGTCGTGGCTCATATGGGCCTCGACGCGAGAAAATCCGTCTTCGGGGGTTTGCGAACAACAATGATGCAGACCAGCCTGTGTGATCAGCGCCTTTGTTATTCGCTCTTTAGAAAGTATCATATCTTAACGTGCTATGTAACAAGCGATTTTTCAATTCTCTAGCTAATATATGTAGCTTAGGAGACTGGTTTGAGTCTCGCTTTGTCGGAAACCCCGATGACAGGTTTTGTTTGCCACGAGGTCGTGATGTGGCTACTGTCGTACCAACCAAGAGTGAGAAGTGACGTTATACTTTGTTTACAATTGCTATGTAAAATACTCCACTTGAGCTAAGGCGAATCGATAGATTACTTGTGTATAAATGCGGATAGGATTAATACACAAGTGATCTATTGATTCTAAGTCCCTGAAAACATTGTAAACAAAACATGACGTCACTGTCACTCTTGGCTGGCAGGACAGTAGTGTACACTTACGGTCATACAATCATTCGTAGAATAGTCTATAATGGCCTCTTCGTTGACTATTGTGGCTCTCATAGTGTTGTGTTTCTGCACCAAGAACACCATTTTACGTTTTGCTGACACCGGGGTCATACCCTGACACTCCGGAAATCTGTGAAACAAGTCCACCCCCGCGTCTCCACCCGCGTGTATACCAATGAGTTCGACTTGAGCGATATGGTATAAATATATAATATAGTTGTTCATCTCCTTGATAAATTCTTCCGTTTGTGAAATACATGGATTCAAGGCTCTGTCCTCATAGCAAGCGTCTGTTGGGAGCTCACCGCCCGCTGTTGGCTTTTCCCCTGCTAACAGGAACAGTCTATTAGCTTCCGCATTGTTCGTTGATTCTAGTCGCTTGAATCGTCGTAATGAGGCGAGTTTTGCCGAGCGCAATCCACCGAGATAATCGATTTGCGGAACAATAAGGATGTTTTTCTTGAAAGCGTATTGTAGGAGTTCGATGAATTGCTCTGCGGTAAGGTAACCGGAAGAAGAATCTGTGCCGCTCGCGCCTGCGCCGAACTCCGGAGGCAGGCAATTATTTAAATCAACACATCTTCTTGAAGCAAACTGAAAAGAAATACCCATACTGTACGTAAATTTACATAGAGGATCTTACATGAGTGCTCATGTTTTATTGAATTTATTAAACGAGTTGGGGAAAAGAGATAAAATGCGAGGCTTGCCGAGCATTTTATCTCTTTTTCGCAACGAGTTTAATAAATTCAGTAATACAAGAGCACGAATGTTAGATTCTATTTATCATATGACAAATACTTTGAAATCTCATTTCTGGCGTAAAAACGTTATAATTTTGTCATTCTGTACGCAACGTTGTTATGGACGTCATAACGTTTCCCGTAAATTGATAAACCACTAGTGGTTTACAGATTTTATTGCATGGCGTTATTTCACTCCCAGACGCGACGTCATATGATAAATTAAATTAAAGATATAACTAAATAGGGAGTGCAGTGGCTCAGTGGTAGAGTGCATGACTCGAGGCCGAGGGTTAGAGCCCCACCGGCGTCAATGCGTTGTGTCCTTGAGCAAGAAACATTAATCCTAGCTTAGCGCTGGTTCAACCCAGGAAGACCCGTCCCTTTATAACTGAAAGATTGTTGATGGAACGTAAAGCATCAAATCAAACAAAGAAAAGATATAAATTGAGTTTCCAGATTGTGGCAGATATGTTCTCATTATGTATCATTGAATTTACAAAATGAGTTGAGGAAAAACTGGTTCGCGAGCTCAATAAATTCAATGGTACAGGAGCACAAATGTTAGATTCTTGACTGCGTGTAAACGCAGAGATTTTGTTATATATTTATATTTTTAAAGCAAGCCTTAAATGAATCTTTAGATAATGATTGTTGGCATTTTAACATTCATTAGCTTGATAAATACAACATCTGAGAGACTAAAAGCAAGAAACGTCTTCACTTGTCGGTATTTTAAGTTTTATGAGCCGTTGAAAGTCTGTGCTCAACTCAACTAAGCATGAAATTTATCATGCTCATAAATGTTAAAATGCCAACAATACAATTGTTGGCATTTTAACATTTATTAGCATGATACATAAACTATCTGAGAGATTTTAAGGCTCTACTTTTCAGCCTTTTAGTTTTTATGAGCAGTTTAAATTTCATGCTCAGTTGAGTTGAGTATGAAAAACGTGTTTTGCAAACATTTACAGTAAAACCTGTCTTAATCGGCCACTTAAATATAGACAAAACAAAGATCTTAATGACAGATGGTAGCTTAATGGAGGTTGAAAGTATTACAGCATGCTCCCCTTGGAGCATTCTGCAATTCTTTTGACCTGCATTAAGCGATAATTGGTCTTGAAAACCTATTTTTGTCTTCCTTTTGATCGGCCGCTTAAGACAGGTTTTAATGTATTTCGTAGTACCTTGTGCAGCTCGGCGAAGTCCATACTGGTCGAGTTCACCTCCAGCCTCCAGGCGTGATCATCTGCCAGTTTAAGCACTATTTGGTTAAGCTTATATCTTTTACACAGGTCAACCAACTTCTTCAACACCGGAAGCGGAAAAAAGTTCTTTGTCAAATCGAGGCTCACAGATCGTACTCGGAACCTGGTATGATGAAAGGAAAATTAAAGATTAAAACTTCTAGAAAATCAGCATACGTGGTCACGCACATGGTAAAGTGACGTTTCTGAAAAGCCAACTTGACTGACGTCAACACGTGATGTCAGATCTGAGTGCATCGAGGAACCACTCGGATATTTTTCCCAATAAAGTTGCGAAAATCGACAGTACATAATGAATGTAAGAAAAAAGAATTGTATTGTACAAGCCCGGTCTAACGCCTTCTTGGGTTGCATCATGGCTGAATCTCCGTAACTTCGCGTCGACACTTTTACGTTGTAGTTTCAATAAAAAATATGCTTTCATTTATCGAGCAATGGGTGCACCTAAATGCGTGATTGATACAATATTAAGATTGAAAAAAAAATATATATATATATATATATATATATATATATATATATATATATATTTATATATATAAACGTATACATGTGCAATAATTTGAGAATCTACAGAACTATTTTGGTCGTAGCAAGGTCGCACATCAAAATGAATTGACTGACTTGGGCAGGGGATCCGGAAACGCCCCCCCCCCTTCCCCTCCCCCTTAAAAATCTAAGAGCTATAGGGTTTCTTAGCAATACTGGTCCAATTCCCCTGGAAAATCACATAGCTTCCAAGCCAGCATTCAATGTTGGGCCATCCTCGGTTCTCGGGTGCTGATACTGGTTTTGCAAAAATACTAACCTGGCGTCATCTCTAATCATTATTTCCGGAATAGCTGTAAATTTTCCAAGGATCCCAACAAGAGTTTCCAAGGCATTGTATAAACCTGAAAGAAAGCGAAAATGCGACAAAATGCGTAAAATGTGTAAAAACTGCGTAAAAATGCGTAAAATGCGTAGAAATGCGTAAAAGGGCGTAAAATGCAATCTGATCAGTGTTAGTTTTCCGCCTGAGGAAACGCTGAACCCTTGGCTACATGAACCCATATGACGCCCATCAGCGACTCTGATCAGATTGCGCAGATGCGCATCCTGATCCGAGTCTTCGCTGGCGCAAACGCCAGCTTGTACCTTTTGTAGGAAACCGGCTCATTTGACCTACTTTGTCATTTAGAGAGGAGGTGGGATACTTCAAACTATCGTGAATGCGGAAACCAGTATACGTACCTGCATTGTCGTAGACAGGAAGCGCTCTAGCGCGCACTGACCTGTCGCCTTTTGCGCGGATCACACTGGGATTGAACCGCCATTCCCCCGCCATTTTATTAAAATATAGTATACGATCACTGCTTGTATGACTTAGGGGTTTTCATCCCGAAAAAAATGACCAATCGATAAATGGCAAACGTTCAAAAATTGGATTTTTTTGCGATTTTCCCTTATGCTTTACCTATAAATTGTGTCACTACAGGAGCGCGAGAATTGAACGGGATTTACCAGATTTGGCTGGATCCCATAATTCAAAGCGTCCTAGATAGGATATCGTCAGGTCTCGCGAGAATTTACGTACCTGTTACGTCTTTGGCGGATATGTGAATGAAGTTGGTGGCGACTCCTATCGTCTCATTTCTGGCACGGACAGCGAGAGTGTATGCGTCATTGGACTGGCCTGCAAAGTTTGCCTCGCTTATTTGTATAAACATCATGTCTTCATTGGGTACTGTCATGTTTGCTTGATGTAATGTTGTGTTGGTGTTTCTTAGTATCCTGGATATGGTGTCTGAAATAAAACGAATGGACGAGCCCTGTAGATCCACAAAATGCTCCCCTACACAATATGCTCCTTCATGGAGCATTTTGTGGCTCTACAGAGCCCATTACTGGGTTGTGCATCCAGGGGCGAATCCAGGATTTCTGGAAAAGGCGTTCATATGTTTTAAGATGATGGGGTTCGCTTTACTAATTTTATCTCTTACCATGAAATGAAATAATTTGGTCTCATTTTATCTCTAATTTCCTAAATATCCTATGAAAATGAAATAATTTGGTCTCACTGAGACCAAATTATTTCATTTTCATAGGATATTTAAAAAACGAGGGGCGCGGAGGGGGGTTCAAGCGACCCCCTCAGCGACCCCCCTTTAAGGATCCGCCACTGGGCTCATGTCCTATACATATGTATATGAGTGATTTTACAAAATGGAAGGAATTTGAGCTATAACATAACAACTACTTTAGATTTTTTTATGTTAATTTCAACTCTGAACAATTAACAACAATAAACTACTCATCTAGACAAGAGAATTTGCATAATAATGCCTGCGTTGGATTACCTTGATGGCTGCCCTAGTTTAAATGTCATCCCTGTTACCACGTCAAGAAACCTTTTTTCCCATCAAAGATTCCATCAAAGTTATTTTCTTTTTGCATACTGATTGATTTATTTTTCTAAGTGAATTAAGGGTTACCCCCCCCCCTCACATTTGCCTGTCCCTTCGCAAAATAGTGAAGGTTGAACTTCAGTTTGACAAAAATGCTTGTATAAACAAAAAAAAAGAGACGCAATGTGAGTCTTTGGTAGAAATCTTCGATCGACATAAGATTCAAATAACCTTTTGATTTCATTTGAAGCTGCGTCATGTTGTTTTGGTATCTCCCGCAGTTTGTGTCATCCCTGTTACCATGTTAGCTTACGCAATTATTTAAACCAGCTTATTTTAATCCAAGTGTTTTAGTGCAAACCATTTGAGCCGCGAAATAAATTTCTAACAATGTGGTATGTGCGTCCAGCAACCACTATGCACATACGCGCAGTCTGCTCAGAACCGTTGCTAGTCGCTTGAATATTCTATGACTTTTAAAGCTGCATAGTCTGTAACTTTTGATCTTTTAATTTTAGAAATAATGTTTCTATTTTTCAAGAACAGAGCAAAAAAAAACACTAAAATTCCGGTATATATTTTACCAATTTCGTCAATCTTAACAAATTATCAGTATCAAAACAACAGCATTTATGTTTAAAATTAACTGTCTATAATTATTGGAGGGACGCAAATAATTACCAACAATAGAAAACACACACCTATTTTATATGATAATTTACTTTTTTGTGCAGTTTCAGCTATAAAGAACAGATTTATTGTGAAAACATAACTTAATTCTACTTTTACAAATGATTTGAATAGAAAATATTTTTTCCTAAAAATGTTCATAGTTGCAAACGTAGCCTCTTTAAACTACTGGCTGAACATCATTTGTAGTTTCTAAGCTTAAAAGGAGGCTGCACAGGCTTGACCGAGTCTACTCTTGTCAAAATGCCACATTGTTGAAAATCACATGTCGCGGCTCATTTATTGTTTTTCTTTCAATGGGAAGCTACTGTCCTGCCAGCCAAGAGTGACATTGGCATCGTGATTTGTTTAAAAAGGTATCAGGACTAAGAATCGAAATATCACTTGTGTATTAATCCTATCCGCGGGATAGGATTTATACACGAGTGATCTATCGATTCGCGTTAGCTCAAGTGGAGTGTATAAGTTAATGTTTTACTTAACAATTATAAACAAAACATGACGTCACTGTCACTCTTGGCTGGCAGAACACTAATGACACAAAGAATACATGTAACAACGCTTCTTCGTGCGGACAGCAAAGACTCTTATCATACTGGATGGATTACCATGCTGATCAGGGTGTTAGCTAGGCGCACGGATCGTTGGCCTCGTCGCTTTCTGGGTAAACATATATTACCATTGAAAATCACGTGATTTTAAAATATTAAAAATGGCGGATTCTTGACAAAACCCCTCGATTCAGGTAAGACGTTCCTTGATATTTCCGTTAATACTGATAAGGTTTGCATGGGGTCTAAAAGCAGATACACTGTATCACATAAATTAAAGGCAAAATGTCCATCTTTAGCGACTTTCGGACAAAGATCTGGTTAAAAAGTTATTGACGAGAAACCGAATTTTTCTGTTGCCCGTCAATTACTTTTTAACCAGATCTTAATAGATGGGCATGTTGCTGTTATTTTCCCGGGGTATCTGTTTCAAACCCCATGTAGATCTGACCAGTATTAACGGAAATATAAAAGAAAGTCTTGCCTGAATCGATAGGGTTTTTTTTCAATGGTATATCTTGACTTTTCGCTTACTGTAAAGGCGGCACCTCATGAATGCGTAATTAGGACTAGTCAACCTTAGGCATAGGTACAAGCTGAAAAGGAGGCGTGGTTTTATTCAAAAGTGTGCTACAACCTCAGTCGCTATTTAGTCCTTAAAACGCCAGCAAAATAACTGCATCTGAAAATATCTATTTAACATAAGCAGGGAGGCAAACATTGTGGACCCTGATCAGACTGCTCCTACAGGAGCAGTCTGATCTGGGTCTACACTGTTTATCTATGAGGCTTCAAATAGTTTATTGGACGACCAAAAACATACATTTTGTGATTATGCGCTTTAAGGGTTAATAAATGTGAGTTCAGTGTGTATACGGTTAGGATTTTCATGAAATGCACGCACGTTTGCGCGACTCAAAAAGCTTATAAACTCTTAACCAAATTTTAAATAAAACCTGATTTCCCTTCCTTAGCAGATGAAATAGCCGAACTACACCCAGATATGAATATTAAAGTTGCCGCCTTTACAGTAAGCGAAAAGTCAAGTAATATCCGCCATTGTTGTTGTTTTGAAGTCACGTGACTCTCCGTCGTGATGTCCTACCGTTGAAAATCTGTCTGAAATTATCATCCACGCTCGCATCATAGTAAATATGCCAGGATGTGGAGTTAGCCAAGTCGACAATACTGTCAGTTGTTCCCGTCACTTCTTTGGGGGATGGGATGACAAATTTTCGCCCAACACGACCTTCGTCGATAACGTCTGGCCACACCAGCATGCGCTCCATGCTGGTTAACTGGCTCATATCTTCAATGGAGTTATTCTGTGGTGCCAGTGAAACAGACAACATGCCATCCCTTGTGGATAAAATGTCCATCGGCGCCACATTGGACGCGTAAATGGCAAAATTTGGGAGAATTTCCGACTTAAATAGCATCAGTCCCTGTGCTTCAACATGTAATGAAATCGATTCGCCAGCGGCGATTCCATTGTAGTTCCCCAGGGTGTTTGGTTGGATGACGTAGAGGCAACCCTCGGCAGGTACCACTTTAAGTTCCGCGTTTGAAGACGGGGCTACGATTCTATTCCTATGGTGGAATGATATACTCCAGTCTTTTGCTGGAAGGATAGGCCGTCTACCGACGTTGGTAAATTTGTATTCCATGCTGTAGGTACCGCCAATGTCATGATTGGTTTGTACGATGACCTCGACCTTCAAGTAGTTGGCTGCGAACTGGAGATCATTGAAAGAACTGCTCTGTGCAAATGTACCACATACTGAAACAAGAAAAACAATTATATACAGTCAGACATAAGTTAAGCATCACCCAAACATTATTTCAGAGACGTTTTTCGTGTACAGATTTCTTCAGAAGAACAACCAGTCTGTAAATTTTTAAATATTTGTAAAGACTGCCATTTGGCCATTTTGCTAAATTCCTACGGTGTCCTGTATACACCTACCCCTATTTTTGGGTGTACCTTAAAAAGTGTCAAAGTTTAACCCAAAACGCTTACTTGGAATTCAAATAAATGCAGAAATAATCTAGACATATTTTTCAAACTAGTGCCAAACTGATTCTGTTGAACTCAAGGTTTCCACTATATAACATGCCATTCTTTACATATCCATATCTTTATTTTTTTAGAGATACAAATCTGAAATTTTCAGACAGAACTTGTCTTTAATATTGTAACAATATGAAACTAACACTTTACATGTCTAAGCGTTTTGAAAATACCATAATGGGTTAGAAAATAGAGACATTTTTAGGGGCAAGAGTGCATTTACCATGCCCGGTTGTTTACCTTTGTGATAATCGAATCGAAATTTGCTGTAAATGGTCACCACTTTATCTATTTTAGGGGGTCCAACTCAGGCGTTTTTTTTGTTGTTTTTTTGTGAGGGGAGAGAGGATCCAAGTAGCACTAAAAGCGGGCCATCATCGGCCCACCAGCGAAACGCCATTATATCCCCATTTTCATCATCATACCCCCATTTTTTCTGAAAACCCCCAAAATATTGAAATTCAAAATTTCGAACCCCCGAAAAAATGTTCCGAACCTACGTTAGGGTACTCGTATATTCGAAAATATCAGGGTGTCCCCCCCCCCCACCCCCCACACACACACAGGGATTTACTTCGAACTTTGTCACTTGAAGCAAATGTATGTCTAACCTTAATACAAGCCACAATCAAAGAAATTGCAAAAATGGACTTTCTTCATAACAGCATGCCACTTAGGGGATAACTGTATTCAAAATTTTCATTTGGGGAGGTATATCGTCGGATGTACGTTCGGAAATTTAGTTTTACGGCGACGCGCGAGCGGAGCCGTAAAACGTGATTTCCGAACGTTCATCCGACGATATATACTCAAACAAAAAGGAAACGTCCGATTTTCATGGTACTGTATCTTTCGATCCAGTTAAGATGTCACAACAAAAATAATGCCAAAATGTTTATCAAACGTCGGACACACAAAAATTGGTAATTATTTGATCTTATCTTCTTATCTTGAAGGGTTACTAAACCTAATGTGCACACAGCTTTTTCCATTATCATCAGGAAGTTATTCATCAAAACGTGACACATTTTACGTTAAATGGCAGCAAGGATCATCCGACGATGAAAAAACATCTAAAAATACCAAGTCTGCTTATTGAACGAGCGAAATTACAGTTCAAAACCTTTAATTTACGAAATTAACTAAAATTACCTCCCTTTGAATAAAACAAATAACAATTTAAGATCTTCCAAAGCTCCTTAACCTAACATTATTTTGAGACCGTTTTTGTTTTAACGTATTGTGTATGTTTATGACAACAATTACAAAAAAGAGAACAACAAAAACTATGGCTGAAAGCATGCATCAAAGGTTGACTAAATCTGTGTTTCATACCCCACCCCTTACTCCAAAATCATCCGAAAAGTTCCATTATCAATTGTTTTGATGCTGATTAGTCTTTATTAATGTTGAAATGCTTGTGATGACGAAAAAAATTCAAATTTGTCCGATTCTGTTGATTATCAAATTGCTGAGCCAAAAATGAATTTTCTGAGTGTTTTCACGCACGCTCGTGATCCATGTTTTGTGACGTAAGAGTATGTTACAGATTAATGGCTGTGGTCGTAAAAGCAATGCATACAGTTAGCAAGCATAACATCTTACTATAGAGCTTGCTCAGTGATGTTTAAATGTGCTTAAAATTCGGGATTATGATGGATACATAAGCTATTGATGTTGTGACTTTTGATTTTAAGGTTACTCGTGTTCGCTGCTTTGTCAGCGGCTCTACTGGTTACCAAATGAATTTCTCTTAGGTAAAAACGTTTCTAAATGATCACAGTTGGTAATGTGAAAATTTAAATGAAATGCATTCATACATTTGGAACTGGAAGACATACACGTCAAGCGGACATAACTTTATTGTTTCAGTATACCTCCCCAAATGAAACTTTTGAATATGGTTATCCCCATTCTAATGCACTTCTGCAGTTTGAGCTCAAATTGGAGCGTTGCAAGCCGCATTAAGCCGCACGTCATCCAACCAAATGTGACGTGTTTAATGACGTCAAACTATTTCCGACAGTATATCGCAGATTATACTGTCGCAAATTTTTGACGTTATCCAATCAGACGTCGCGTTACAAACTCATGTGCATTAGAAGTTTGCTTTTTGGGAATAAAAATGATTTAAATCATTTGATAAACTAAAATCTAAATATCGGTGTACTGATGTTTTATTTTCCAATAGAAAAATTGATTAGTTTAAACTTTTATTTCATTTTTGTATAACAACATGTGTACATATAATGCAATAAGTTCACATACAGATCATTACGAAATACAAAAAAGGGATTCAGAAGAAAGTCTATTGACTTTTGTAAATCTGTTTCCCAGCTATTCAATATTAGAAATACAATAAACGTATGACTTGAATTGACATTAGTATGTATAAACAATACAGCAAAAACTCGATAATTCAAATTGGAATTAACCAGGTTTAGCTGTATATATTATAATTTCAAAACCGCTGTTTAATACAAAGTATGAATTTTGACTTTTGAAAAGGAGAATGAATATTTTACAAATTACAGTTATCCTTGTTTTCTCCACGGGGTTTGGAGATGATCAATACTTGGGGGGGGGGGGGGGGTATGGTCGTTGCCTCTATGTACCCAGCTAGCAGAATAGACGTCAAACCAATCAATTGTGAACATACAAGTATTTTGGTGGATAATATGCTATTGTTAGAACATTGAGATATGATTTCTGCAAATGTAGTGTGATATTCGAGCATCGCTATGTGTATACAAAACATATTTTAAATAGTACTATTGTTGCAAACATTAAGGTATGTTCAATACAAATGCAATGCGCTATTGAAGCATTAATGTGTATATTCAAAACGTTTTGACTTAGTTATAAATTCTTGTACTGCTTTAAATATCTGCTTATTTTGAACAAAGGTTAGTGTTATATCACCACAGAGTAGAACGTTAAGATTAGGTTGACAGATATCTGACACTGAGTTTAATAGATCTCGTCTAAGGTCTGTGTACTGATGACATACAAATAAGAAATGATGAGTATCTTCTATATCACCACAAGTACAATAGGGATTATCAACTATGTTTTTTGAATGCAGGTGTTGACGAAGAGGACTGCATGCAGTTCTTAGTCTAGCATGATATATTTGACCAAGTCTTTTACCTGTGTTATAGTATCGGGGTGGTGTGATCAAATTGGATTTCAGACTGTTTTTGAAGATGTTAAGGCTTGGAGAGTTTCGAGTTTGCTCTGGAAGTTCATTCCAATAACGGACAGCAGAAGGCAAGAAAGATGTATAGTAAAGACGAGAATTTGTATGTAATGTTTGTAGATCTGAAGAGTTACGTAGAGGGTATGTTGACGCACTACCAACAGTAGCAGGTACGAGAGAAACAAGATAATCAGGGCAAAGTCCGTTTTTCATTTTATAAAACATGGTTAGCTTATGGTTTTTCCTTCTCGATCCCAGTGTTTCCCAACCTGTTTCTGTGTGAAGAGAGTCAATGGAGGCTAACTTAGTTGCACCAGTGACTATTCTAGCAGCTTCATTTTGGATCTTATCTAATTCGTTTGATTCATATTGTGTGCAATTATTCCACACAACGTCAGCATATTCTAGCAGTGGACGTATAAATGAGAAGTAAATAGTCTGAAGGGATTTCCTGTCTAGTTGAAATTTTAGTTTGCGCATTATATTGATTCGTTTCCATGCTTTAGATTTGACTAGTTCGAGATGTTCATGCCAAGTGCAATCATTTGAAAAGATGATACCAAGGTGCTTGTGAGAGTTAACTTCAGCAATTTGGGTTTGGTTCAACAGAACTGGAGGGTGATATGGTTTGTTATGTTTCCTAGAGAGAAGGATAGACTCTGACTTCCCAGGATTAAAAGTCACTAGCCATTTGTCTGCCCAGTGATGGATTTTAGCCAGGTCCAAGTTAAACTGTTCTGCAGCATGAATGGGGTCATCGACAATGATATACAAGCTAGTATCGTCAGCAAAAGTCTAATAGAGGAGTTAATGTCTTCAACAATGTCATTGATATATAAAAGAAAAAGTAGAGGTCCAAGAATAGAGCCTTGTGGAACTCCAGCCTTTACTGAAGTCCAAGAAGAACTTGCACCAGGCAAAACAACCCTTTGTTTCCTGTCATTTAGATAATCAGAGAACCAAGTCAACAACGATCCAGATACACCTGCAGATTTAAGTTTAAAAAGAAGACCTTTATGCCAAACTCTATCAAAGGCTTTACTTATGTCACAAAATATGGCGCGAACTTCCTTGCCCTCATCAAGAGCTTTACAAAATGTATTGTAAATATCAATTAACTGATTTACAGTAGAATCACCTGGGACAAAACCCGATTGAAAAGCTGTAATGACGTTATTGTCTCGAACGAAGTTAAAAAGGTATTTATGCACTTTTTTTTCCAAAACTTTGCTGACAGGACTTAAGAGAGAAATTGGCCTGTAGTTAGAAACATCAGATGGGTCATTTTTCTTATGGATTGGTGAGACATTAGCCTCTTTCCAAATATTTGGCACACTTCCAGAACTTAGAGACAGATTAAAAAGATCAGAGAGAGGAAGAGCAAGAGGTTGGGCAAGTTCTTTGAGAAGTCGATTGTTTATAAGGTCAGGTCCAGCAGCTTTGCCAATAGGAAGTGATTTTAAAGTGTCTCTAACCTCTTCAGGTGTAACAATGATAGAGTCGATTTGGGGTTAAAAATATTGTTTTTACCAAAAAATATATATTTTGATTTTTTGCAGTAGAAATTTATTTTTGTTGCCACTATTTCTAAATCAAAAACCAAACAATATTTTGAATGAATTTTTGAGAAATATTAATGTTTTAAAGTTCCATTTATTTGGATTTTTTTTTATCTTCCATTGATTTTATAAGAATAGAACATTGCTTTGAATAGATTAGAACAGAACAGATTTTTTCTTAACCCTTATCAAATTTTGAGTTGTATGCACTAGTACAGCTTTCTCTTGGGGATAAAGCTTACCCCTTTTCGTTTTGATGGATTATCCCATTTTATACAATAACTTTTATAAGTATGTGACTGCCAATTGTGTACTTTAAGGGGTCAAAGATAGACTTATCTTAATTATAATATACATATATTTTTGTTCATGAAAGTAAGTTCGATCTTTGCAAACAGTGCAGACCCTGATGAAATGCAGCATTATGCTGCATTTCATTTGGGTCTTCACTTTTTGTCAAAGAACCCGTTTAGGGGGTTTCAGAATACAAGGGGCTAAGGAATAATATTAACGCATATGAAGCCATTTTCATCTGATAAAGAGTACTTTCAAAAATAAAGACGTGTGAAAGATATTTTAATTTGATGTTTATAATAAGTAAGGCTCCATCTAGCCTGCTCAGTTGCAGAGACTAGGTAGATTTATAGCCATTTTTGTTTTGAGTATATGTATAGTTAGTGCTACTATCTAGAAAAGTTCAGAAAGTGTGGATGGCTACGCTAGTTTGTACCTGTCTTGTTGCGTATTTAGCAGATTTCTTTTTATCTTGGCTTTGCCAAATGATCATGTTAACAAGTAATAACAACGATTTACGCCTATGTTTTACGCCCAGTTGTCATACTCAAATCGTAAGGGGAGACGATTCGTTAAGACGACCTATTTTTGTTCTGTGCGAATAATTCTAGTAATGCAATGATATTACTAGACTTTTTGCTTACTGTAAAGGCGGCAACTTTAATATTCATATCTGGGCATGGTTCGGCTTTTTCATCTGCTAAACAGGGGAAATCAGGTTCTATTGAATAAATAAGTCACTTGGGCCGCGCAAACGTGCGTGCATTTCATGAAAATCCTAACCGTATACACATTGAACTTACATTTGTTAACCCTTAAAGCGCATGATCACAAAATGTATGTGTTTGTCGTCCACTAAAATGTTTAAAGCCTCATAGACAAACAGTGTGGACCAAGATCAATCTGCTCCTGTAGCAGCAGTCTGATCTGGGTCCACAATGTTTGCCTCTATGCTTCTGTTAAATAGACATTTTAGATGCAGTTAAATTATACTGGCGTTTTAAAGACTAAATAATGTGTTTTGCGTCTATACTGAGGTAATGGCGCAAGATGATACAGTTACTTTTGAATAAAACCATGCCTCATTATCAGCTTTTACCTATGTCTAAGGTAGACCAGTCCTAATTACGCATTCATGAGGTGCCGCCTTTACAGTAAGCGGAGTCATCGCGTGGTGGTTGCAGTCGACAAGTGCACAAAATAGGGTACCTACATGTAGTTGTTAAAAAGGTATATATTTTGGTCAATATTTTATTTCTGAAAATATTCATCGCGAAGTATTGTCATATATAAATCCAGCTGTGCATTTTTTGTGGGTTGAGTGATAGTCGCTACAGCGCCAGAGTTATGCCAAAAATGTGTTTTTTCCTGAAAAAGATGAAAGAAATGTTTGCTTATGTTCTGGAATTTATGCTTACTTTCGTTAAAATGCAAAATACCAGACCTTAAATGTGCACAAAGTTTGAAATCTTGTCGTCTGCAGCCACCAAGCGATGACTGCGCTGTTCGAGTACAGTGGTTCTCTAGCGTGAGAATACCATGTACATTTGATAAAGTTACAACGTGAATATGTCGCTTCACAGATTAGCAAATACCTTTGTTAAAGTTACAACGCGAATATATCGCTCCAATAGCAAATACCTTTTTTAAATTTACAACGCGAATATATTTTTCTCATAGATGTTAAAGTTTCAACGTGAATATATTTTCCCCATAGAAGAGCAAATGCCTTTGTTAAAGTTAGAACGTGAATCTATCGCTCCAATAGCAAATACCTTTGTTAAAGTTACAACGTGAATATATTTTTCTCATAGATGTTAAAGTTTCAACGTGAATATATTTTCCCCATAGAAGAGCAAATACCTTTGTTAAAGTTACAACGAGAATACATCGCTTCAATAGCAAATACCTTTGTTAAAGTTACATCGTGAATATATCGCTTCAATAGCAAACACCTTTCTTAAAGTTACAACGAGAATATATCGCTTCACAGAATACCAAACACCTTTGTTAAAGTTACAACGTGAATACATTTTCCTCATAGAATAGCAAATACCTTTGTTAAAGTAACACCGTAAATATATTCTTCACACCTTTGTTAAAGTAACATTGTAAATATATTCTTCACATAGAATTGCAATTGCATTTATTAAAGTTATACAATGTGAATAAATCTATTTTTGAGTCATCAACATATTTCACAACAAAGGGCTGTACGGACCCCCTCTGAGAAGCAATTAAACCTCGGACCTCCTTCGAGGAGGGGGTTCGTACCAGAATTTCTAAAGAAACCTATAGACACTTGTTATTTTCCAAGGGTACAGACAACCTGTCCCCTTCTGGATCCGCCCATGACAATATGTTTTTTTTTTGTTTTGTTTTGTTGTTTTCACAATCCATCTGCAGGTCTAAAATGTTGGAAAAACAAATGATTCATTAAGGCTATGTGTGAAAAAATCATCAAAACGACTATATTTTATGGTTTTACTTGTCAGTTGAGAGGGCTGTGGAGTTCGAAGACAATATGTCTTCGAACTCCCCAGCCCTCTCAACTGACAAGTAAAACTAAGCATCCAGAAACCAATATCAATAGAAAATAAAGTCAAGGAACGGCAGGGGCGTTATGACATGATCTTAGGTCTTGCAAAATCCACTTCAAAAAGATGTGTGTACGATTTTTTTGTGTATGATGACAAATGTGCATATATCTTTATATAGACTAAGATTGCCCATAAAACTGTCATAATTAATTACCTCTGTCAAATAAAAGATAATTTAAATGATCAATCATCGACCTAAACGCGACTGTCTTTATGTTGAAATTCTGCTTAATAAGGTCATTAAGGAATTATTTTCTACAAGCTTTGGCTTTCACAAAACGCGAGGTTTACAGGCAGTGACACTTTCTGCTCCGTGTAATGTTTTTACCGCAAACAAATCTTGAAACCTGACACCTCAGAATATGTGAAAACGAAAACATGCAGCGGTTTCATACAGTACATGTGTCTATTCCTGAGCATTTATGAAAAAGGTTACAACTCTCACGCCTCATACGTGTAGCACCGAATTAAGCAATGTTCTGCTATCTGCGAGAACTTGCTTTTTCCAGGATTAGAATATGATTAAATTTCAACACTATATCGATGTACAGGGAAAAGTTCTACCAACTCGACACGACAGCTATTTCGACATCAATCTGGTTGACAATTTTCCACTTCACATACTGAATAGCCAATTTCATACCAAGTTTTCCGAAACATTCCGAAGTAAGCTCCGAGGCATCCCCATAAGAAACAATCTGGCCTATCATACCACCCCAACAACGTGACCTATATTTGAATAAGCTTTATAGATACCCAATGTTGACAAGTGAAAACGTGCGAGTTTATGTAATTTTCGGTTATATTAGGGATGTCTATCACTAGATTGCCTTGATAGCTCGATGCCACACTGCCAATGATGTTTTTGGCGTGATTTTGAGTCATTCGTCATATGGTGAAATGATAACATGAACACCAACTCAGTCAGTGACTCCGGTGCTGTGACGTACTCAGAATGTAAACAAGTACGGGTGATATTTGAAAGTCATAAAATTGGTTTCGAGATAAGAAAAAGCATACAAAACGTCGCTAAGTGTTCCTTACAACTAACCCTCACTTCGCATACAATATTTACAAGCCTGTTTGCTTCCAAAACAGATTTGATGCTGGCCTCGAGCTATTTGGCCTCGTGGTACATGTAACTGGACGAATTTCCATCGGCTGATGTTGTCATGGTATATAAATGCTTGTGACTTTAGTGCAAAAAAATCCGCAAAAGTACAGAAGGCGTTTGAAATCAGCTATACTGTAAATTCGGAAATTTTCGAGAGGGTTTATTTTCGTGAAAATTCGCGAAATTAAACCCCTCGTGAAATTGTTCTGTCGTTTTCTGATGTAGGTAAATCATGCCCTAGTCCCGAATTTTTAACATGGCAAATAGTCATTTTAACTCTATTCGTGAAAATAAAATTCTCGCGAAAATTTTCGAATTAAAATTATAAGTAGGCACATTCACGCTCCTTCATTCATATCAAACACACCACGATTGATGCCGGCTACATGTGAACGAGATCTCTGATGCCACTTCCATCAAAAGTGGCAGCTGGTAGCAAATTATTAGCTTAATGAGTAGTTTCTTATATGGAAAAAACTCAAATAACGAGAATCACTGTTTCATGTTTCAGTAACTCCTATGGTCAATCTAGAAAGTCCGGCATTGTCTGATTCCACGGAATTAGCCGAGGCAGTTACAATTGTCCTAGGATGCGTGTTGCTAGTTCAGCGCTCTGGCTACGTGCATGGCTTTACTGTTGAATGTATGCACCAATAAGCTTAGCCATTTTGATATTGTCACTAATCCCCCCCCCTGTTATATCTGTATATTACGTTGAAGAGAAAATATACCTGGACTGTTATTAGCTGTTGATTTCGAAAATGCATTTGTTTTGGAATTTATTGGAGAAGTTTTTGATTTCTTTAAATTTGGGTCATCAATGAAAAAAAGCATTTATAAACTATATAATATTATATCATCTATTGTTTCCTAATGTATATTTCTTTCTGATTTATTTTAATATAGGCAGAGGCTGTAGACAAGGTGACCCCCATTCCCATATCATTTTCCCTTTCAAATATAAAGTACTACATATATGTTGTGTGTGTTGTATCTTGATGTAATTTATAATTGAATAAAAATTGTTTACACCAAACAAAATATTGGTATTGTCAAGCATATTTTATCATATTTGCAGATGATACAACAATTATTGGATTTTGAGAATAGGTCATATCAACGTACTGTTTTAATAATTTCCTATAAAAATATAAAAAAAACGCCTCATTGTTCCTTCTGGATTGATACAATAAACTTGGTAAAGTGCATTGTACATAACGAGGGGTATCAGGTTATAATTTTTAAACAATATTGTATTTTTTTATTCGAAGATCTTTTTTTGCTTTAACAGTGTAGACTATGGTGAAATGCAGCATGCATAATAACAAATAGTGTAGACCCTTGTGAAATGCCCTATTATGCTGCATTTCAGCAGGATCTTCACTGTTTGCAAAATTACCCATTCAGGGGTTTCCCGCATGCAAAGGGTTGAGGTGTTTCTTTTAGGCATAATGCTGAAAAAGCAACAAGTTGAACACTTTATTAGATAATATCTTACAACTATCCCCTTCTTTTGCGAACTGCTGATAAGTCGAAGCAGAAATATCTGGTCACATGAACTTCAGATAACCGAAATCATCGCATTTGATTGACTGAAGAACAGCACTATACTTTAACTTATTTCAAGGCATTTCAATGGCTTGAGAACATTTCTATACTTATTCCAAGGCATATGATTGGCTAAAGAATATGTCTAAACTTAGACTACTTCCAAGGCATTTGAATGGCCCGAGAACAGTCCTATACTTGAATACTTAGGCAAATTTAAAGAACAGTTCTACACTTAGACTATATAAAACGGTTCTTAAACTAATTTCGAGGCTGGAGAACAGTTCTATGCTTAGACTAAGTTCAATGCTTGTAATTGGCGGGAGAATCGTTCTACACTTATTTTAATTTCAAGGCATTTGAATGGCTGCAGAACAGTTATATGCTAGTACTAATTTCGAGGCATTTGAATGACTGGAGAACACTTATACACTTCGACTTATTTCAAACAGCTCTATACTTAAACTAATTTTAAGGCTGCAGAACAATTCTATGCTTAGACTAATTTCGAGGCATTTGAATGGCTGCACATCAGTTATTTACTTAAACTAATTTCAAGGCATTTGATTGGGCAGAGAACTCTTCTACACTTAGACTTATTTCAAGGCTCTTGCTTGGCTAAGAGAACAGCACTTAACTTAGACTAATTTCGAAACATTTGATTGGCTAAAGACCAGTTCTAAACTTAGACTATTTTCACGAGCATGTGGGTAAATAGATCTATAAAGTATAAAAGAAAAATGTTGAAAATAAATTTGGAAATATTAACAGCTTAATGGGAAACCTACAAAAACGCGGTGACATGCTCGTCCAGCGTAGACCAGTCTGTACATCACCCCGTCTAACCAGGCAGCTCAGTTAGCCCTTTTCATTTTAGTGGACTGTCCCATACATATTGATAAAATAAGCATAGAATGGTCCATTTGTACTATAAGGGCTCACAGGTAGAAACGTTTCAATTTTAACATATATGAGCCAGTGCATGAAATTTCCAACAATGTGGTATGTGCGACCAGCAAAGCCTCAGATCAGCCTGCGCATACGCGCAGTCTGATCAGAGCCTTTGCTAGTCGCTTGAGCATTCTATGAGTGTTAAGCTACTGACTGAACAGCATTTGGAGTTACTAAGTTTAAAAAGAGACTGCAGAGGCTCGTCCGAGTCTACACATGTCAAAATGCCACATTGTTGGAAATCTCATGCACTGGCTCATATCATACTTCTGTTCCTAAAGATTGGTTTTATCGTAGCAAACAGTGCAGACCCTGATGAAATGCCGCATTAAGCGGCATTTCATCCGGGTCTTCACTGATTGCAAAAGTGCCTGTTTATCGGTATCCAGAATAAAAAAAAAGGATTAAGAAACGTTTTAATATTTCTGTTGAGGCTTTTCGGGAATAAACTAAAAGCCGCAATTAGCGCAGCGATAAACTATACAAAAATAAAATTTATTCTGAAAATAACATCAACTCTTTTAGTACTGAATCATCATTTTCAAATGAAATTTTCAACTTGGTTGATGAGCTTGGCATACCAGCTAATCGACCCTTGATATCAATAAATAATTTGATGTAATAAGCAAACATATAGTCACTGATCACACTGTTCCTCAAGGAGCAGGTTGATCAGGGACTATTTTATTTGCACACTCATTTAAATTCTGAAACATTTGGCTCTTTAATTCCTGAGTGATTTGGTTCGATCCTAGATAACAATTGATAATTGCTGACATAAGCAAACATATAGTCCCAGATCGAAATATTCCTCAAGGAGCAGGCTGATCTGAGACTATTTTGTTTGCGCATGCCCTTAAATCCAAAGTGATTTGATTCTGGCACTGGAAGAGTTATGTCCCCTGAAGTACCTGCTGTTGCAAAAATTATCCCAAGAGCACGAGTTATGTGCCCCATAGTTCCTGAATACACGAATAAGAAAGACGGATACTTTTGCAAATTACGCTTATATTTATTACTTCTAACGTCTTGCTGCGCCTCACGTCAATTACGTTGATACGTAATAATAAAACAATCATAATTAGTGGGCGCTGCGAGAAAATGACATTTTCTTCTCTAACCGCAACGGTGTGAAACTACACGAATGTTGCAGAAAAATACTTTCTGATCACACCATCTAAAGACTGAAGCCGTTACAATTGCGGGACAAGGGTAGTCGATACTGATCAGACTGTACGACGAAAGCTATATCGATATTCTCTTTCGTTGACCAATTAAAGAGGAATGGTTCATTTCTTTTGGCAGGTCACCATTTTTGATATTCATAATAAATCCATCTTCTACAGTCACTGCCTATTGGAAACGAAATCAGTTTAAAAGTTCGATTCATTACGTGTTCAACTGTATGGTATCACATGTTCAGATCCAGAGGGTGGGGGGCAGGGGGTCCGGGCCTCCCCTGAAAAATCACAAAAATATAGGGTTTCCTGGCAATTCTGGTCCAGATCCCCTGAGCAATCTCGAAGCTACCGAGCCAGCATTCAATGTTGGGCCATCATCATCATCCTCCCCCCCCCCCATCAACCTTTAAAAAAAATATAAAAAAACGTCAAAATTGGACCCCCTCTGACAAAATTTTCTGGATCGGCGCATGGTATCACAAATATCGCATGTTGGTTACCATTAGAAGACCCCGCAATACTCAAACAAGCCTGTTTAGATACAACATGTATGTTTTGAGACTAGCCATATCTTATATAATCAATTGGCAATAAACATTGCATGGGCTAGCACTCTAAAGTTTTGTATGGTATTACTATTATTAAGCAATGAAGGTTACACAAACACCAAGTTTAGATATAGAAGTTAAATCAGACCCCTCAATCTCGGATTACACCCCCTTCGTGGCCCACATGCACGGATCTTGAGGGGGTACGGGGGGTCCTGACCCCCCCCCCCCCCTGAAATAAAAAAAAACAGCAAACATTTTAACCATTTACAAAAATGTACCGATTTATTGGCAATTGATTACAAGCGTAGTTGGTTTGAGTATGAAAAAAAACCTCAAGGCCTAGCATAGAGTACATGCGCGTACACACTTTCAGGAACAGTGGGGGTGACACTGTGCAGACGAAATTGTCACGTCAATCCCCACAAGATTGAAACCTGTTTTAGAGCATTTCCAAAATTCAAACTAATTAATGCCCCACACCTTTACTTAACTCAGATAGGCGTAGGATAAGGGCAGGATACAGCCCGAATTCCTTTTTTGAAGTCAAAGTGGGTGCGTAAAACTGGGTGTGCCGTGTGTGCTATATATGCCTCGTGCGCAGGGACCGCGGCACACCGACACAATATCCGAATAATAATAATAATAAGAGTACATGCGCGGATCCAGAATGGGGGGACAGGGGGTTCGGACCCCCTCCCCCTGAAAAATCACAAAATAGGGTTTCTTAGCAATACTGGTCCGGATTCCTTGAAAAAATCACAAAGCTACCAAACAAGCATTAAATGTTGGACCATCATCGGCACGCCAGCAAAACGCCATTTTAATGGCGTTTCGCTGACGGGCCGATGACGACCCGCTTTCAGTGGTATTTGGATCATTTCCCCTCTCATCAACTAAAAAAAAAGCAAAAAAACTTGACAGAGTTGGACCCCCTCTGGTTTCTGGATCCGCGCATGAGCACAGAGTAAAATGTTTGACAATATCTTGAGTGTTCAATGGATGTAAGTTCATTTGAACACACACTGTACAAAAACTTTTACATATACACGGATGTAAAAAACTGACGACAAGCCATCAATCAAAAGTAATGGAGACATTGAGCAGCCCTGTCTAACACCAGTCAGGCAAATAAAGCAAGGTGTATTCCAGAAGATAAACCACCACAATCGACGTCTTACGTGACGTCTACTTGCGTAGCTCGTTTAATGTTGGATTCGAAAATAAATGTTATTATGATGTTATTGCACACTCTGACAGACATTAACCGAAAATAACCCGCACACACTATACTAAATGCACAAGTGCGAGCTAGGTCAGATCTTCACGCTTTTTGCTCAGGGCAAACCACCTGCGTGTCAACCGCACTTTATATAAAGTAAAGCCTGTCCTAAACGGTCTCTTATAAATAGACAAAGAATCGTCTAAATGGAAAATGGTAGCTTACTGAAGGTCGAAAGTATTGCAGAATGTTCCCTTTGGAGCATTCTGCAATACTTTCGACCTGCATTAAGCGATATTTGGTATTGAAAACAAAAAATTGTGGATTTTTTTGAGTGACCGCTTAAGACAGGTTTTACTGTATACGTAAGCTCATATCTAGATGTTTTACCAAACAAAAAAAAGAGAAATTGGACCAAATATTCATTAGACATGTATGTGTTTTATACGAGCACATTCCCTTGGTGCATATATGGGACTAAAAAGGTATACGCGAAACATTGTGAAAATTAAAAAAAAAACATTCGTTACATTATGAAAATTTAAAACAAAAAACAATCGTTACATGTGAAAACCGAAAATATCGCGAACACTATATACTGAAAGCACAAGTGCGGGCTAGGTCAGATCTTCATGCTATATGCTCAGAGTAAACACCTTTCATTTATATACATGTAAACTCATATTTAAATGTTTTACCAGATAAAAAAAGTAATGGGACCAAATATTCAATTGACATGTATGTGTTATACACGAGCACATTCCCTTGGTATATATACGGAACTAAAAAGGAATACTCGAAACATTGTGAAAATTATAGAAAAAACATTCGTTACATGTAAAAACCGAATTATCCCGAACACACTATACTGAATACACAAGTGCGGGCTAGGTCATATTTTTACGCTTTTTGGTCAGAGTAAACCACCTGCGTGTCCACCGCAATTTTTAAATACACGTAAGCTCATATATAGATGTTTTACCCAACAAAAGAGAAATTGGAGCAAATATTCATTTGACCTGTATGTGTTTTGCACGAGCACATTCCCTTGGCGTATATACGGGACTAAAAAGGTATACACAAAACATTTTGAAAATTAAAAAAAAACATTCGTTACATTGTAATAGAAAAAATAAATTAAAAAAAACATTCGTTACGTGTAAAAACCGAAAATACCCCTATCCCGAACACACTATACTGAATGCACAGGTGCGGGCTAGGTCAGATCTTAATGCTTTATGCTCAGAGTAAACACCTTTCATTTATATACATGTAAACTCATATTAAAATGTTTTACCAGCTAAAAGAGAAATGGGACCAAATATTCATTAGACATGCATGTATTTTGCACGAGCACATTCCCTTGGCGTATATATGGGACTAAAAGGGCATACTCGAAACATTGTGAAAATTTAACAAAAACATTTGTTACATGTGTCATCAGTGTATTGTATATGAGCCGCACCATGTGATTTCCAACATGTGGCATTTTGATATGTGTAGACTCAGACGAGCCTGTGCAGCCTCCTGATAAGCTAGAAAACTCCAAATGATGTTCGGTCAGTAGCTTAACAGTAATTTAATATTCAATCGACTAGCAATGCCTCTGGCTGGCATGAGCCGTTGCTGGTCGCACGTTCCACATTGTTGGAAATCTCATGTCACGGCTCATGTATTTGTAGAGATGTTAAGTGCAAAGTCCTAGGTTACATGTATGAATTCAAATCATGATGCAAAGGTCCCCTTTGGAATAGAACCCCACAAGGCATCAGAAAAATAATTCTCCAAAGACACAAGTTGCTGTGTTGTTTTGGAACAGAGGAGAGCAGATGCTAGAGTAATCATGCTTTTTAAAATTATACATTGCCTAGTTGCCATCCCCTTGCCATCATATTTTGAGCAACTCTCCAGAAAGACAAGACATAGCCATCCCCTCGCATTGCATCAAATACACACATCTGTGAGTTATTATAAGTACTCGTTCTTCCCTGCAGCAGTTGTATATTGGAACAAACTACCTTGTTCTGTTGTAACACTGCCAACGTTGGATCAATTCGGTGTGGCAGTGCGGTCACTTGACCACCCCATGTTCTAACTCAACACACCTGTTTTATCCTGTTTTTAACGTCTTGTACATTCTTTTTAACACTATCATCTTTTAGTCATTCCTTTTTCCATACACTTTTTGCATCGTGGCTTTAAGACGCATTCCATCTGCACGTAATCCTCGCGAGGGGGTGTTGCAGTATAGAAAGAAAGAAAGAAAGTATCTTAAAATTCAAGATGGCCGCCGTCGACTAAATTGGAAAACTTATAGTTTACATTCCTATGCTAGAGATTTAGATGTTACAGTCAAATCATGTAAATTCGAAGTCCTCGGCACTCGATGTTTTATTTTGAATATCAGTAGTTCAAATTACAGGGAGTAAGACATTAAAATAAATACCAAACAAAATGATTAGTTTTAGGCACATAAATGAAACGTCTGGCAGTCACATTCTCGCGAGACCTGACGATACATCAACTAGATCTCTCGCATTTTGCGCTTTCAATTGTGGGTAGCTAGCGACATCTGGCTAGTCCTGTTCAATTCTCGCGCTCCTGTAGAATTTATTTTTCAAAATCTTAAAAACTCATTTTTTTATAATTTACCATTTCTCTTTTAGTCAATATTTTCTGGATGTAAAGCCCTGGGTCATGCAAGCAGTGATCGTATACTATATTTTGATTTAAATAGCGAGTGAATGGCGTTTCAATCCCAGTGTGCACCGAGCGAAAGGCGACAGGTTAGTACGTGCTAGAGTGCTTCCTGTCTGTGACAATGCTCGCAGTCCGATTCCGGACGACTAAGTCGATGAGACGATTTTTAAACAAAAGGATGGGCAATACTTGTTCTGTACAAAGTGGCAACTATAAACATGTGTTCAGCTCACGAGGACAATCCAATGATTCATGACTCAGAGTCAGCTGATGTACATGTATCTCTATCCATCATGACTTTATCATTTCAAAAGAAAGATTCACGTTTACAATGACCGATGATAATGTTAAACATTGTGAAGTTATGAAGTACAAATGTACAGCTCAATAAGTTTTATCACTTCGATTGAAAGCAGTCGTATTGCGTTTCTTGATCTCCCCTGCCCTATTACACATGCATACAGAAGGGCAAAAACAAGTGTACATCACCAGAAAACACTAGTGTCCAAGATAATAACAAAGTTAAGCGTAGAAGTTTGATTCTTTTTTATCCATTGGTTTAAACATGTGTTTTGGGTGTTTAAAAGAACCGTATCATTGAAGCGGTTATACTGAGTACCCACAACATATGTTTTAATTGAAAAGGAAGAAAAATATTTTTAATAAGAGACATGTAGACAGAACATTCACAGCCACACAATTCAAAGAGAGAGAGAGAGAGAGAGATGATTGACAAACTAGGAAGGATGCGTATAGAAATCAGCAACACGCACACACACACAAACACGCAATGAGAGAGAGAGAGAGAGAGAGAGAGAGAGAGAGAGAGAGAGAGAGAGAGAGAGAGAGAAGAGAGAGATATGTTTGACAAACTAGTACGGATGTGTAGAGCAATCAGCAACACACACACACTCACTCACACACACACACACACACACACACACACACACAGAGAGGGGAGAGGTGATTGACAAACTAGGAATGATTCGTAGAGCAATCCGCAACACACACACAGATTGCAAGATGCGGTGTCTGGGCAGTACTTTTACTCTTTGCTTACAGAGTACTCAACTAAAATTTGAAAAAGAGAAATAAAACACCCCTTAATTGGAAATGGGTTCGTCCTACGGATAAGGGTAGGCATGTTCATTCGGCTTAAATGGGTTGAGCGACCAGCTCTCTTGCTCAGTAAGATGATTACAAAACTGGAAAGGACACTTAAGTACTGCAAACATCATTAGACGATTCAACTGCCGCGCTTCCAAATACTGATCTACCTGCCAATAACATACTTCACAATATAATAATTACAGTAGAGGAAGTTCTACAGACACTAAAACTGGGTGAAAATTCTGGTCCCGATAATATTAAAAATAGAATTTTGAAAGAAATAGCATACCCTATCTCCAAACCGTTGTGTGATGTTTTCACATGGTATATTCCCCGACGTATGGAAACAACCAAATTTGTTATATGACTGGAGAGAATCCTGTCTCCTGATTGGCCCATTTTGTCTTCATAAATCTCTATGTCTACCTGAAAACTGGTCTAAACTGGCTCAGAAGGTGATATAGGATGAAATCCAGCTCAAGCTAGTTTCCAGAAGTTAATATTTTTGACACTTCTGCAATATCACCCTCTAGAGAGCTAAAAATAACATGATGAGTATAAAACTAGCATACATGCTGCATGAAATTGACATGATTTACTGTTTCATATCCCAACAGGTAAACTAAAGACTTTCATGAATTTTAACAATTGTTTTGTTATGTTTTGTTTGTTCACTTATCTTTGTTTGAATAAACAAAATGTAAAAAAAAAATATGATTAAATTTTACATTCCACATTCAGAGAATTAATATACATTTCAAATTGCAAAATACTACATTAAGGTACTTCAGTAGGAATAGCCCAATTTTGCAAGTTTTCGCCCATCATATTCCAGACAAACTGGCTGTCTCTTTCAATTCGTCCTCATCCCTTTTATCTAGTTACAAGTGGTTTCTAACTATTGGTTCTAAATACAGTTCCATAAAAGCTTACGAGGAGATCTAGTTTTTTAAAGATTTTTTTTACCTTTTTATAAGATTTCAAATCCATCATCTGCATGTATATTTTGACATGATCCCCTTACCTGGTATACGAGGGGCGTTCAAAAATAGTGCAATAATTAGCTCTCTTTTTTATCTTATGCCAAATTAAGCGCACAAACCGTGTGCATTGATCATATCTACATTAATTGCTGGTCCCCGGTTTACAGTTGGTCAGTATTAGAAAAACAGATAACCAGTACCCCCCCCCACCAACAATACCCGGATATGTGTGTAGGGGGGGGGGTCTGGTTAACTGTATTTACATTACTGACCACTTGTAGACAGAGAACCAGCAATCAATGTAGATACATGTACGATAAATAGCGAAAAATCTCTATCATAGCTTAAATATCCTCAGTACAGTATATATATTCAAAAGCTTTCTACAATATGCTGGGATAAAGCTGAAAATGTGCTCGAAAATTGGCCTATATAAGGCGGGTCGCCAAATATTCATAAAGAACATTGCGATACTTATAGGGAGGACCAAATGTCTTTCACCAAGGTTTATAGATGGGTGACAAAATTCAAGAGCTGAAACAGGATGCTGCTTATCCTGGTCATCCTGCAATTAACAACAATGACCAACAAAAAACATAATACCCAAAAGATCCTTGATTTGCTTCAAAAAGATGCAAAGTACCGTGAGAGACTTAGGCCAGTTCATAAATAAGTCGTTATCACAATTTAGTTAATAACATATTGAAGAAGCATCTGAAACTTAATGCAGATTGGATACCCAGGGTGGGGGGGGGGGGAGGGGCATTCTAATATTTTCATATAATGTGTGTATATGTATCATCATTTTTATTTTTTTATTATTATTATTATGATTTGTTTTTTTTTTTGTTTTTTTTTGGGGGGGGGCGGGGCAGAAAATTTAATATTTATGGAGGAGGCAGATTTTGTGGATACGTTTTTTTGGCTAATTTCTATGCATTTACAGGGGTTTTCTTAAGTTCAAGGTAAAGAACGGGAATACACTTTGTAGGTATCTAAATCTAAAATATTTCTTGGGTATGCCTGATATTCCTGATATTTTTGGTGCGGGGGGGGGGGTAACAGTAGATGCTTGGTTTAAGCTTACGCAGCAAATAAAATTGAGAGTTCCCCTACCCCAAGCCCTCTCCGCCCCTGGATGGATACCTCATTTTCTGACAAATGAGCAGAAGAGGATCTGATCACAGTGGCCAAAAAGCTGATCAAAATAAATCCAGGTATACATGCAAGGGAACCACTGTACTCGAACTGTGCTGTCATTGCGGGTTGGTTGCAGTCAATGAGGAAAAAACGTTCCTATCTGTTTAAAAGGGTAATATTTTTGTCAATACTGTACTTTTGAATTTTTTTCGTTGGTATTTTGTCACTTAATATATCCAGATGTATGTCAGTTTAACAATAATTTTGCGAGTTGAGTGATAGCTGTCTCAGCGCCTGAGTTGTGCCAAAAAGGCGACTTTTACCTAAAAAAAAGAACGAAAGGGATTTTTGTCCATGTTCTGGAATGTCTGCTGTCTTTAGATAAAATGCAAAATATCAGTACTTTACTGTACAAAAAGTTTGAAATCTCAGAGCGACGCATTTTGAAAGTTATCAAGTTTTTCATAACGAATGTACAGGTATGCATATTTCTGTACATCGAGTGTTCTGGCCCAGTGATCGGGTTTTCGATTGAAACACAGTGGTCTTATTTAGACCCTCTACGACTGTTACAATGTCCTTGACTGCTTAACAATTTGCGTACAGCTACAAGATGGTGTCCAGCTCCGCAAACAATAAACAGAAATGTGCAAAACTTTCTATTTCTTCACATATTTTTATTCTTTATTAGATGCCAAATTAATGACTTGCATAGCGCATGCATTAGTATGTGAACTGATTTCATACACATAAACGTCAGAAATCAACTGTTACTTAGCTAGCTTTTTAATTTTAAAATTCCAATAGAGACAGAGTGGACTTAAATACCTTAGAGATAATGAAAACAGAACATAAGCACCTAAGACTCCTGCACGATAACGCGCCAGCGCATAAGGCATGCAATGTGGCTGAGTTTTTGGAATCGGAGATGGTTAACACACCCCAACCCCCTCCACCCACGCTCCCCAGGTCTTGTCCCTTGTGTTTATTTTCTATTTCATATTTGGATAGAGATATCATTCCAGAAACTCCGTCTGATATGCTGTTTAAATTACCAGTATCTAAATGAGTATGAGAATGCTTCAATAAATGGAACGGCTGTCTGAAACTGTGTACTCAGGTTGGCGGAGAATATTTCGAAGGGCAGACCACGACAAATCAGTACAAATACAAACAATGACTGAGAAACAATCTAACATCAATTATTTTTGAACACCCCTCGTAATATGGATTGATATATTTCTAAAGGTCTCACCTGAGTGCACATAATTTCAGTAACATACATACTGGCTTAGTTATAAAAACAATGTCATGCACATTGCTTACAAACTTTCAATGAGTAAACGAATGTGTGCTTTTTTTCTTTTAGCTAATTGTATCAAATCATTCATCGTACACAGGGGTGTCAGGTTATACTTTTCAAAAGTAGTGTGATCTTTTGTCTGAATATCTTTTTTTACCTTTACAAACAGTGTAGACTTAGATGAAAAGCCGCATTATGCGGCATTTCATCTGGGTCTCTGCTGTTCGTAAAAGTTAGGGGTTTCCCGAATACAAATGCGGCATTTCATTAGGGTCTCTGCTGTTCGTTAAATTACCCATTTAGGAGTTAGGGGCTTTCCGAATACAAATACGGCATTTCATCTGTGTCTCTGCTGTTCCTGAAATTACCCTTTTAGGTTTAATCCGTAATGAACTTGGACCAGTGGATCGGGAAATGATGTTTAAAAGAGTTCATATTGATAGCTCTGGCACCCGTCTTGTTCAGCGGAGTGGAACCATTTGTGCAATTTTGGAAGAAAGTATTATGGGGAACACTCCTGGGAAATATTTTTTTAATTTGGACCAGTGGTTCAACAGGATTGTCATTTAAACAAAAGTTTTTGGACGGACAGATGCTGGACTAAGACAAAACACAAGAGCTCACATTGAGCCTTTGGCTCAGGTTAGCTAGAATTGCTGACTGGGACGTAAAGAATCAAAACAATCTATTAAACCAGTCAATTGAGCTGTACATTAGCAATTGACAATTTTTGAATGAGCCAGTATGTATGGTACTATAAAGGCTGAAATGGTGTGCACTCAGGTGCGAAGCTCTAGTTATGTATTTTTAACATATGGGGATACTGCAAAATATACATGCAAATGATGGATTTGGAATCTTATAAAAAGGTAAAAAAAATCTTTAAAAAACTAGATCTCCACGTTGTAAGCTTTTACGAAACTGTATTTAGAACAAATAGTTAGAAACCACTTGTAACTAGATAAAAGGGATGAGGACGAATTGAAAGAGACAGCCAGTTTGTCTGGAATATGATGGGCGAAAACTTGCAAAATTGGGCTAATCCTACTGAAGTACCTTAAAATATTTTAATAACAGTTGATAAAACTTGTTAGAAAGTCCTTAGGTTGAATGTTGACTTCAACAACAAAAGTGAAAGTAGAAAATTTTCATTTTAAGTTAAAAGGTCATATAACAAAACAGTTATTGACTTCAATTTCGGTAGACATATGGATTTATCTACCCTTAAAAGTGATATTCACCTCGGCCTAGCGGCCTTGGTGAATTATCACTTTTTCAGGTAGATAAATCCTTATGTCTACCTCATTGAAGTCAATAATTGTATAATGTCTCTACTGTATAAAAAGATGACCCTTCTCTTGTATGTAATTATTGACAAATTCGCTTTTAAGTTCGATTGGTAAAGTTATGAGGAAAACAGTTCATAAGCATATGTTTAGTTATTTTAATGACCATTCTATAATAATGTGCACGTGTTTGCAATTCGGTTTTGTTCCTGGAGAGTCGACTGTAAACAATACTATACAAAATAAATTTAGCAATTGTTTTGTATGAGTGAGCTCATCTACATCAGATCTCGAGTTTCATTGCCGTCTTGAAGATACAAGCGGCGATCATCTGACAAGATTTTCCATTTAAAAAATACAGAACTACCAAACGCAGCTGTCGTGCTAAAGTGACGTTTAATTTTAAGACAATCGGGTAACGTGAGTATTTCTGATCATTGGGGGAAGCCGAAACCAATTTCAATCGATTGTTTGGTCACTGAAAACCAAAAATATAGCAAATGCTGCAATTTTTTAGCTTTCTCAGAGAAATAAAGGACCAAGTTTTCACAATTTGACGTCTTTACTAATGCTGTTACGTTATCACCTTTAAACGGTGTTTCTAGTCGGGTTTTATTGAACCACATTAACAAGTTAAACTGCTTGATGCCTTCCAATACATGCGAACAAATAATGTTGAATGAAACATCTTCACTTCTACTGTGCACGAGCCGAAAGATAAAATCTAACGTTACCATTATCTCGCAAATGCGTCGCACCATTTTTCAGTAACTTAAGGTTTTAATCAACCATAAGATGAGTTACATTGTAAGCCTATGATATCTTTGTAAACTGAGTCTCTGTTGAATTGGCACGCCAATTAACATTAGAAGTTTAATCAAATGATGACTACGTTTTAACGTCATTGATGACAGCTGATTTTTTTCAGCATGAAATCTCTATAACATCTGTCACATAACCAATAGTTTTTATAGGCGTATGATGCATGAGGAAGGTGAAAGACCACCAAACGGAAAATCACATGCTTATCATTTTAGCATTACGTACAACGGATGTGAATTTTGCTTACTGACTCCCTTATGCAATTCTTGCTCTCTCCAAATGACTATTTAAAGGATGGCGTCTGAAATTTCGTGGTTTCATTCGCCTAAGATCCTGTTCTCGTCATTGCAATTGAAATTGATCGGCACTGCACAAAGATGAGCACAAAAAAGATGTGAAACATAAGAAATTGCTAAACTTATTGTGCATAGCATATTTAGTTGATATTTATAATACTTTTTGTAAAGCTCTAGACAAGGGTTTGGAAGTTCAGGCTGTTTTTGCGACATAGGTAAGCTTTTGATCGCGTTTGGCATGAAGGTCTCACATACAAACTCAAAAGGGCTGGTATAAATGGATAATTACTTGATTGGTTAAGTGACTATCTTTCAAATAGGAAGCAAAGAGTGGCTTTTCAGGGGGGGGGAGATCTGATTGGCAGTTTATCAGAGCTGGCGTACCTAAATGATCTATTCTCGGCCCACTGCACCTTTTATTATACATAAATGATATTGTTGCTGATACACAATCATAAGTTCGACTTTTCACAGACGATACCAACTTGTACATAATAGTAGAAAACCTACCAGTGCTGCAGAAATGATTAATACTGATTTAGAAACTATTCATAGATGTGCAGAAACATTGTCAGTAAAATTTAACCCCTCTAAATCTAAATCACTTTTAGTTTCCCTGAAAAATAATAGAAAACATGCACCGACCATTAATAATTAATGCAGTTCAACATCATAAACACTTTGGTGTTATTTTATCAAACAATTGCACTTGACATGAACATATTAATTTAATCACTTCTAAAGCATGGCAAAAGATATATGTCATGCGTAAACTAAAATTTATGCTCGATAGGGACTCTTTGAATAAAAATTATATTTCATTTGTACGACCTACATACCGTATTGGACAACTGTACACAATATGAGACAAATACAATTGAAATAATACAAATAGAGGCAGCCAGGATGGTTACTCTGGCAACCAGACGTGTCTCTAGATATATTATCTAAGGAGACCGCCTGGGAATCTTTACGGGACAGGCGCTATAAACATAAAATGTGTCAATTCTACAAAATGATTTAACACCTACCTACTTAACGTCTTTAGTTCCTTCAACAGTTAAAAACACATCAGCATATAATCTACGAGACTCACAAAACATAAGGCCTTTACTTACAAGAACACAGTTATATTATAAATCTTTTTTACCGTCGTGCATTAGAGAATGGAATGAAATTCCCCTGAATGTACGAAATTCAATCTCTCTCAAGTTTTAAACAACAGCTTAACAAAAACAGCATCAAGGTAAAAATCTATTACAGTTCAAGCAAAAGATTGCTACAAATACACCATACTAGGTTAAGAACTAAATGTAGCTCTCTAAACCAGCATCTTCACTCTAAAAATATCACTGACGACCCATTATGTACTTGTGGAAGTGTAGAAACAACAAACCATTTTCTATTAGAATGTCCACAATATATTCAAGCTAGAAGAGATATGATTATTACATTGTCTACTATTTGTGTCCCGAGTCTTAATAACTTATTAAATGGAGACACAAATCTTAATAACCACCACAACAAATTAATATTTCAAAAAGTTCAGAAAAACATTTCTGACAGCAAACCTTTTGATTAAGATTTAGGAGCCTCTCTCTCTCTCTCTCTCTCTCTCTCTCTCTCTGAACTTCTATATTGATCAATACGTTTTGTTTGATTTGATTCTTTACGCTCATCAACAATCTTTCAGTTATGTAGGGACGGTTCTTCCTGGGTTGAACCAGTACTAAGCTAGGATAAATGTGCCTTGCTCAAGGACACAATGCAGTGACGCTGGTGAGGCTCGAACCCGCGTCCCCTTGGTCTCGAGTCAAGCACTCTACCATATAGAGTTGTCATCACGTTTTGTTGTGAATATGCCTATATGATAAGACAGTATGTTCTTAGAAAATTTCTATTAATATGATCGATGATCATTTTATCTTTAAATCGACATTGTTTTCACCAGAATTGATATATATATTTATAGCAACTTATATTTGTAAGGAAACGGATTTTGAATAAGTCGACAAGACTTCTTCCTGAATACCAGTTTGTAAACTCTGCGATAGATTAGTATGCATGCTCTTGTTTGTACACATGTAAAGAGTTTATCAAATAAAATTTGCTTAAACTAAGTACTGCATTAAAAACAAGGATCAAACACAAAACACCATAAGCAAAGGGATGAATCAACACAAAAGAACTACCGCCTTAAAACGGACAGCAGCCGAAGACACGGGTGAGGGGCATAAAGTTTTTTAACGCGTTTTACTGGCCAAACCTTTGACCTAAATTCTGCAGTTGTTAAAACACAAACACATTTTTGTTGGGCTCGCATGGAGGCTTCCGAACGTATGCAGTGTATCGTCATAGAGAAACAGCTCAATCAAATTAACATTAGACTATGACGAAACTCATGACTCCCAGATAGTCAGAGCTAAAGAAAGCTTTTGAATTACAGGTATGGCCTTCAAGTCAAACGTCAAGGTCGACATTCTTAAATCTTGGTTATGTAATAGATACATGTTAACCATCGGTTGTCCGCCTGTACGTGGAGATCATCCACGAGCTTTAGCGAGTGGATTATCTTACGTACAAGTGGACAAACATAGTATAACTATTTTATACAACCTACATCAGTGTAGACATTGCACTTCACGAGATATTTCGCGCTAAAGTTGATTGGTTTTATTGCTTTACGTCCCAAGTCAACAGCTATGGTCATTGCGGGTCGGTCAGTTCACCTAACAACACTTTTCCTGGGCAGGCGTGAACAAGCGGTTAACCAGTAATTCGTGCACATACTTTCGCTTGTAAATGATAACAACCCTTCTTGAATGAATCAGCGGAAGGGAGGAGAATGACCGTAAAATCATTTCATGATCAATCTCCACGAAAGTAAGGGACCGGACCGGGATCGAACTCGCGACCCCTGGATCTGCAGTCAGACACGCATCTGTAGCCAGACACGTTACCGACTGCGCTACGCGGCCTAGCTAAAGTTGATACATGTAAGGGTGGTACATGTATAAAGGGTTCTAACACAAACATATCTTTAATGTTTTGATGGATGTTGTACATGTTTTGCACACTGATTGCATACGGTGTGCAAATGTCAACAATGTTTTCGGATTTCTGATATGATCTTTGATTCAAACGACAAAGTGAAAATACATAAAATCTGTCTAGTGGCTTGAAATGTCAATATTTTATATGTTAAGTGGTTCAAATTAGAGACACTGATTGGCTATGGTTTGTAGACGACCACAAAGGTTTTGTCTGCGAGTCATGAGCCCTTTTCTTTTGTTTCATCATAGTGTGTTAATTTGATTCAATTGTTTCTCTGTGATGGTACTTTTCATTAGTAAGGAAGCCTTCATGCGAGCTAAACAATTTGTGTTTTAGCAACTACATAATCTAGGGCGAAGAGTTGGCGCCAGTAAAATGGATTTAAGCCCCCAGTTGCATGGGCTGCTGTTCGTTCTAGGGCGGTGGTTCTGTTGTTGTTGATCTATTGTTTAATGTACTTCCCATTGTTTGTGGGGGCTCTGTGTTTGGCCTTGTTTTGTTATGCATTACTTTGTGGTCTTTCTAGTTTTTGTAGCTATGCCTAGCTATGCCTTTGTTCGCGTCTGTTTATAGGTGCCTAGTGGTCATCTGCTGGGAAAGAGCTGACCTCTTGGCTCTCGTATGCGGTGTCTTACTGTTAGTTTGTTACTTTCCCATAAGTATCCTGAGTCAGGTAAGGTACTTGATTGTATCGATTCCTGATCTTTGCACCCTTTCTTACTTTGCAATCAGCTTGAAGAAGAAGAGGGAGTTGGTTGCTTCGCTTTTATTGTCTTACGGATGTCTTGTTACTGTATATGCTCCTTGTCTCTTCCTCACGGTGCCGTGGGTTGGTCTGCAGTGTGTGATTGTGGTATTTCCTGATCATACTCATTTACTTTTTGGATTGCTTGTATGACTTTGGATGCAAAGGTCAGGACCAAAAATAACAGTATGTGCTGTATTTGATATAAGTGCAGATATTAGCGATTTACCTACACATCTAGACCCCCTGCTCATTAAAAACTACAACCTGTAACCCCTCAAAATATGCAAATGGACCATCCCGAGTTTATTTATAAGAATAGAAGGAAGAATCCACTAGTACCAAACCGGGTAAGCGGCAATCGAAAACGTTAATACTATCGACGTACGTAGATCAAAAATCGTTAGCAACATAGTTTTCAATAGCCATTTGTCGCCAGTCGGGCGACAAATGACATTCGAAAACTATGCTACTAACGATTTTTCGGATCCGTGTTCGTCGATTGTTAAGGACGCTTTTCGATTGCCGCCTACTTGTGTGAGTACATAAAGGTTAAAAACTGTTCGCTTAAGTGTCATGTACCCTTTTCTACCACATAGCTAATTGTTTTGTTTTCTTGTCATTTACTAATAAATTAATTACTAATCATTCACCTGCGGTTAGACCGAAAGGGAAGTGCATGTTTGCAACCTTAACGAGTCATAGGGAAATATTGCCAAGTTTCGGGAAAACCAGTGTTACATCATTTTAAGATTACTTAGAGGTCGCAACAGCTGCCGTTGTGCTGCGTTTATTTTGTAGAACCTCCCTGCACATCTGCCCCAAATGAAACTAGAGGACATGAAGCGCTCACCCAAGGTGAATCCCAGCTTATAATGAAACATATTTTGTTTACCATATATTGGGGCTGCAGTCATTTTGGCCAAGTGACCTTAACAATCTTATGAATAATCTACCAAACAGTCCAGTGATTTCTGTGAAAAAGATGTTCAGATAGGTATGTGGCAGTCCAAATGAGTGGCCTTGGATAAAAGATCACAGGTCAGCCTGACATCTGGTACTTATATAAAACCATGGTCTCATTAGGTTAAACATTACGGCTTAAACTGTTATAGAAAAATGAACATCATTTGTGCAAACCTTGTAGGGCCCAGTCCCACATCCCAAATGCTACATACATGTACCAAGTCCCAAGGCCATTGACCTTTTGGTTCAAGAGTAGAAGATATGATATTTAAGGAGTTTTTACCATATATGGGCGTGGTTGCCATTTTAGTCATGTGACCAGAACCATTCGTCTTACTTTTGGCTAACCAACTATAAGGAGTCGCCATATGACATTTGAGTTCAATTGGCTTACTGGTTTCTGAGAAAACTATGTTTTAATATGCTGATGGGACTCCAATATGAGCAACATTGGCTGAAAGGTCAACCTCGACCTTTGAAACTTATTTATAGCCAATTTATCAACAGATTGAACATATCAAGCGAGAATTATGAGTTTGGCTTCGACAGTATTCAAAAAATCAACTTTTAAAAAAAATCCCCATTTCAATGCATTAGGAAGCAAATTTGACCTTGACAGGTCATCTTAGGATCATTATTTTAACAGACTTGGTAGGCCCCACATCCCCACTGCTACATACCAAGTGTCATTGTCACCGGCCTTCTAGTTTGGGAGAAGATTTTTAAAGGGGTTTTTACCATATATGGGCGTGGCGGTCATTTTGGTCACGTTTTTGTTTGATTTGATTCTTTACGTCCCATCAACAATCTTTCAGTTAAACAGGGACGAGTCTTCCTGGGTTGAACCAGTACTTAGCTTGGATAAATGTGTCTTGCTCAAGGGGCACGACGCAGTGACGCCGGTGAGGCTTGGACCGGTGACCCCTTAGTCTCGAGTCAAGCACTCTACCACTGAGCCACTGCGTTCCCTATCCTGGTCGTGTGACCAAAATATTTTAAGTACATGTTAGTTAACTTATCATAAGGAGTATTCACATGAAATTGGAGTTCAATTGGGCCAAAGGCTTGTGCGGAAACTATGTTTTTATATATTGATTGGACTCAAATATGAGCACCCTAAGCTGAAAGGTCAACCTTGACCTTTGGAACTTATTCATAGCCATTGTCTCATTAGTTTAAGCATATCAAGTGAGAATAATAAGTAAGGCTTCCACAGTTTTAAAAAATCAGCTTTTCAAATAAAAATCCATTTAAATGCATTAGGAAGCAAAATTTGACCTTGGCTTTAAGTAGGTCAAGATCAACCTAGGATCACCATTTGAACAAACTTGGTAGGCCTCACATCCCCAATGCTAAATACCAAGTCCAAAGGTCATCCGCCTTCTGGATCTGGAGAAGATTTTTAAAGGGTGTTTACCATATATGGACGTGGCGGCCATCTTGGTCATGTGACCAGGACTACTTGAACAAACTTTTGTTCGATCGCCCCAAGGAGTCTCCATATTAAATTTGAGTATAATTGGTCCAGTGGTTTCAGAGAAGATGTTTGAAAATGTTGTCGGACGGACGGACAACGGAGTGGCTAGTATACTATTAAGTTACCCATGAGCCTTCGGCTCAGGTGAGCTCATAGGTAGCGCTACAGTTGTTTTCTTGAAACCTTTTAGTTGATTTAAGGGGTTTAAACCGTCAATATGGTGAATCATATAATTATTTAACAGTTAAGCATCCGGAATCTCATCACATTTCACTGGATAGCAAATGTAAACTAATCATTATTAATTTTTAAAAAATGAAAATGGTGTTAGTTCAAACAATCAAACAAACAATCAAATAATTATCACCTAAAGCACTGCAAGAAACAATTTCTGAAATAACTTCCCATCCTCTGAAGAAGGATTGTCAGACAATTTTCACACAATTTGATATGTTTATTAGCAGTTTAAACTCTATTTAGAAAGTTGTGAAGACAACTTGCAAATCATGTCGGAATTTCACAGTAAATTGATGCGTTGAATTGAAGGAGTGCATTTGTAGAATGTGTATAAGAGTTTGTGCCAGTATTTGGACATGCGATTCAAGGTAAAGAAGGTACATATAAATGCTGAACAAATATAAACTACTTGTCGCCATTTTCTCCAAAATTGCAATTTTTTTCTTACATGAAATGGAATGTACGTATTTTCGTATCGCTGGCATCCGTTATTACATATAGGTAAAGTTGGGTAACTTCGGACATCAGGTAAAGTCGGACAGCGACCTTATTTGTTTTAAATTTTGATTATTAAAATAAACTGGAGGACCTGAAAGTCCTGAAGCGCTCACCTGATCTCCTTAATAATGTTCAAATATATCAAGGTCAACTTAGGCTAATCATTTAAACATATTTTGTTTTACCATATATGGGGGCTGCGGCCATTTTGGTCATATGACCTAAAAAATTGAAAAGAATACTCCATATGAAATTTGAGCTTTAACAGCCAAGTGATTTCTGAGAAAAAGATGTTTAGATATGTATGTGGCAGTCCAAATGATATTCCCCGCAAAAAGTTTATGATGAAAATTTCAAGATAAACGCAATATGAATCAATTTGACCTTACCGTAAAGTAGGTCAAGGTCAAACCAGAATAATCATTCGTGCAAAGTTGATAGGGCCCACATCCCAATTGCTTAATGCCAAGCCCAAAGGTAATCGGCCTTTTGGTTCAGGAGGACAAGATGTTTAAAGGGCTTTTACCATATATGGATGTGGTGGCCATCTTGATCATGTGACCAAAACAATTTGCATAATTTTGGCTAACCGATCATAAGGGGTCTACATATGAAATTTGAGTTCAATTGGCCAAGTAGTTTATGAGAAAACTATGTTTTAATATACTCAACAAAAAAAGTTAAGCAAAATGTGTTTGAGGGGATATGACAAAAAATCTAACACGTTCAAAGACTCGTGAATTTCACAATAGTATAATCTGACCATTTTGCTTCATAATGGCGCTTTATCTGGGTCTGTAGCGCCAAAAGCAGCTTAGTAAATCCATTTCAAAGTTGACTAGTCTTCACTCCATTTTTCGCAAAAATTCAATTTACGGAGCAAATATAGGTTTTCATTCATTAACGTTCGCGAGGTCCCTTGAGGGATGGAGATGTTTAAATCCTAGGGCGACAGATCAGGTGCTTGTAGAGGGGCACTTAATCAGTCCAGTGTACATGGATGAGGTGTTGAGGTCTGTTGTCCTGCTTTTTGTGCGAAAACCAGGGACAGCGCCAGGCCTAGGATGACAATTCCAGAACACACCTCACTAGAATCAGCAAAAACAATGTTGTGCGCATTGACTGGTCAGTTCGCTCACAAGACATGTCTAAAATTTAACATGTCTATGACAATTTGGGACAGAGGGTCCAACGCATAATAATGGCATCAAGACACCCCAAGCCTCTCGATGCAGTGTTGCAGGAGATATTGATGCTGATCCCTCAGCACCAAATCACCAATATTCCGAGTATGCGTAACCAGTGCTAGTCCTAATTTGCTGCTGACTACACTCGTTACTGATGAAGGCATGCTCATCTTCGAAATGTAATGTTTAAGGCTATCAAGTTAATTTCATGTGACATTCAAAAGAATTGCATTTCTAGTTTTGAAAACTTACATGTTTTTTTCATGCGTTTATAAGTATATTTTTGCGAAAAATGACTTTGACCCCTGGGTCACTTGACACTGTGCCACAACAAAGGTATTGGTGCTAGCAAACTAAAGTAAACATTTTTCTCAACCGATGACATGTATCTAAACATATAAATAAAAATTGAATAATTGTTTTCTTTGGTGTTCTTATGTTGCATGGTTTTCTGAGATTTCCTTAACTTTTTTTGTTGAGTATATATTGATGGAACTCAATATGAGAGGTTTAAGGTCAACCTTGACCTTTGGAACTGATCTATAGTCATTGTCTCATTAGGTTTAACATATCGAGTAAGAATAAGGACTCGGGTTTCTACAGTATTCAAAAAGTAAACTTTTCACAAAAAAAATCCCATTTAAATGCATTTTGGATGAATTTTTGTTTGCACATCCTTAAAAGTCTCCTTATGAAATTTGAGTTCTCTTGCAACCCAACCCCTAGCAACTTTACATATAAAACCAACCAACATAATTTCACAATTTATTCAATTAGTAATTAACAAGCGTGATGAGCGAAAGAATGTAAAACCCTGTGAACTGCTGTAAGTTCTCGCCAAGTGCTACTTTTTAACACTTCATCTGGGGCCCACATACCATGCGATACTCCATTTAACATTGCTACCTGATAACCCGCAAAACCCGTAGAACTGGCATCACTGAAAATTATCTTAGAAAAACTGTGAACACTGAACATTCTCTTACAATTTAGATGTTTTATATTCTCTTGCCAAAATTCTAATTGCACCTTACTTTCTTCGGACAGTATAATGCAAGAAAACCAAGTATTGGCTTCTTTAATATCATAACTAAGACTCTTAGTCATTATCAAAGACACATTGCCAATGACCATAGCCATAGATATGATCTGGCCCACAAAACTGGCAATTTTTCTTACAAAAACCTTTCCTCTTGATTCAATATCCCTCTTAATCTCTGCTAATGTGTTCAGTGTCTTTTCAATCCTATTCTCAGGAATAGTCAAATAACCCTCCCTAGAATCTATGTTGGCCCCTAAAAATCGCAAAGATTGCACAGGCACCCATAAACATTTTTCAACTTTAGCTACAAAACCAGATAAAATCAAGTCTTGCTTAATATCCAGTGCCATATCTAAAGTTTTCTGTTTCGTAGCACCACAGCAAAAACCATCATCTAAGTACATGAGCACTCTTTTACATTCACTGCGCCATTTCTTAATCAGGGGCCTTGTTAATTTCGTATATATATAAGGGGCACAACTCATTCCAAAAGGTAAAACTAAAAATTTAAAGTACATAGTTTGCCCATTAAGTTGCCAGCTAAATCCCAACATACCCGTCTGACTTTTCCTAATTGAAATATGATGGTAAGCAGAATGTATGTCAAACTTTATCATCAAACAATCCTCAAAGACAAAATCCAAAGCAATTTTAAGATCTTCAAATTTGACTGATTGTTTCCAAATATGCTTATTCACCAAACGTAAATCAAGAATCAACCGTTTTTTACCATTATTCTGCACGGAGACTGTGAGCGGACTAACAATAAAAGGTTTTTCAGAGCACCTTGCTACAAGGCCCTTCATTTCTAAATCAGATATAGCTTCCAGAACAAATGTTTTGTGCTGCAAAGCTGATCTATTATTTTTACAACACATGCTTACAGGCGTTGAATGAAAGGGTATGACATAACCATTTTCTATAGTATCCAAAATATATGAATTAGCCCCAATGTCGCGCCAAAATTGTATGTTAGACTTTAACCTGTCCTTAACAATGATATCAGCCTGGCCTTGCTCATACTCATAAAAATTGTTAGTCAAAATTACTCATCTTTAAAACTGTCTTGGTCTTGCTCGTGAATAATACCCTCACTGCTTAGTTGTGCTGCTGGTTGTCTGATTGGCTCTGATAAAGGGGCACTCTTTTCTCCAGTGCATGAAGCTCCCACAAGCGAAACAACACCCCTTTGATCCTGAGTATCCCGGCTGTTGACGAAAGGGCTGGTTCTGTGCTCTCTGTATAGGTTGACCCACTGGACCGACCCCTGTTGCTCCTTGAGACCAAGATGGGAATACAACATTGGACTGCATAGGATTAGAACTGTCAGAATACCCATGCTTGAATTTCTTCTTGCCAAAACTCTTAGGTTCCTGTCTACGCTTCTTCTGGGCTGCCCTAGATTCTGCTTTCTGTAGCTTTTTCTCATCATCAGAATCACTAGCTAACGGATTGGACTGATACTGTTTCACCGTTTCCCAGCCCCCTTCAGAAGAATCAGCTAATTTTATATGCTTATTTCTTTGTTTAATTTTTGTCAGTCCCTCGCCTATCACCTCCTGGGCGTACTCAAACTTCTGATTTTTTCTACTGCCCAGTTAGCCTGGTTAAAAGTCTCTTCAATCTCCGAATTGAACAAATACTGAATTTTGTTACCAGGCTTTCTCCATGAAAAATCGGCCCTCTCTTTGATTTTCTTCACCTCTGTAGAAACCGTTTTGGAGTTCTGTCTCAAATCCGTCTGAAGCTGGCTAATGTCTTCTTTCTGATCTGATAGTTGTTCTAAAATCTGGTCTAGTTTGCCTTCCAGACCCGCCATGTTACATAAAGACAAATGTGGAAATTAAGTTGCTCACTGCTCTGTCGGTTTTGCTTGAATAAACTCTTTCGATATACCTTTCCGCGCTAAGATAAATCTCACGTGCAAAGTCTGCACGTGATATCTATCTAAAAGCGACCTTACTTAACTTTGGTTTAAACATATTTTATTCAAATTTATTTGTACATGGTAAATACAAATTGAAACAATAAGATGAGGATAAGAACGGAAGCATGTAGCTTATATAGTTCTTCTCCTATTACTTAACTTTTTTTACATATGTAAAGTTTCTTAATGACCCGCAAGAGAAAGTCAATTTATGTCTAATTCACTTTGCTCAAACGACATAAATTATATTTCATTTGGCTTGGTGGTTACTGAAAAAACTATGTTCAATATATTGATGGGACTCCAATATGAGCGACATTAACTGAAAAGTCAAAGGTCAACCTTAACATTTGGAACTTTCCTATAGCAATTGTCACATCATGTTAAACATATCAAGTGGGATCATTGACTTTAGCTTCAACAGTTTTCAAAAAATAAACTTTTCAAAAAAAATCCCATTTAAATGCATAGGGATGCAAATTTGACCTTGACGTTAAGTAATAAGGGTCAACCTAGGATCATCATTTGAACAAACTTGGTACACACCACATCCCCAATGATACATACCAAGTCCAAAGTTCATCAGCTTTCTGGTTCTTGAGAAGAAGATTTTTAAAAGTTTTTTACCATATATGGGCATGGTGGCCATCTTGGTCATGTGACTAGGACCATTTGAACAAACTTTCGTTCCCCATCCTAAGGAGTTTCCATATGAAAGTTGAATTCAATTGGCCCATTGTTTTCAGTGGAGAAGACGTTTAAATATGTTGACGGACGACGGACGGACGACCGGACGACTTAGTCTTTGGTATACTATTAGCTCACCCTTGAGCCTTCGGCTCAGGTGAGCTAAAAGTAATTAAAACTAAGCAAACAGTGAAAATCTGAAAGGGACAGCTCATAAAGAGCCGTCTCATCGAGATTACCACTGTTTGCAAATGTATGTCCGAATTTACCTGATGTCCAAAGTTACCTGATTTTACGCATAAAGTCGGGTAACTTCGGACATCAGGTAAATTCGGACAAAGACCTTGTTTGTTTTATATTTTGATTATTGGAATAGAAAATTATATTAATTAGTTAGCAAACAGTAAAAATCCTGATAAGAGGAGCAGTTTCATCTGGATTTCTACAGTTTGCAAATGTATGTTCGAATTTACCCGATGTCCGAAGTTACCCTATAGGTAGAGTTGCCATTCTTCACGCATTTTACAAAACATTCAAAAATAAGCTCACACAACATAGGTAAGCCCCAGGGGTCTACTCCCATTTTCCTTATGCGAAGGCTCGGACCCAGCACCTACCGTTCACAAAAAAAAAAAATATCCGGAATTTCAAGCACCCAAAAATATTTGAAATTTTACCAACCCCAAATAATATCCCCCATTCTGTAAGATCCTAAATGCATAGAAATGACCCCTAACTATAGTCCAGTTTTGTGATGACCCCAAAAATATCCAAAAAATCTTCATACCCAAAAATATTCATTTTTCTGAAAACCCAAAACAATAATGAAATTCAAAATTTTGAACCCCCAAAAAATGACCTGAGCCTACGTATGTAATAAAATATCTGAGTACCCCCACAACCTTTGGATTTAAGCTATAAAATGTGCTCTGAGAGGCACGTATACCCTTGGCTGTGACTATTAGCCCCACTCTGTGGTATTGAACCTTGAGGTACGAAGTTACACCCTGAATTGTTCAAATACATTCAAAACCTAAAACTGCATTATTTCCTTACCCATCAGTTTAAACGTGTGTTTTGGGTGCTCTGTGGGTCCACAAAATGCTCCCCTACACAATATGCTCCTTTTAGTAGCATATTGTGTACCCTGCATACACAATATGCTACCAGAGGAGCATATTGTGTAGGGTCGGTACATATGTTATTTCAGTGGTCGTCCGAGGGTACACAATATGCTCTTCTTGAAAACATGTCTCGTGGTATGTTTGCCTTTCTTTCTAACTTTCCTCTCGACATCCATCTGTCTATCTTACGAACCTTATGTCTAGAGCCATGCCCGCCTCATAATTGTATTATAGTGGTCTTTAATCCCCATCAACATTTGGCTTCTTTCTCGACATGAAATCAACCTTTGGAAACCGTAGTAAGGAAAAATGGGGAAACGCCGGGGGTTAAATGTAGAAATGTAATGAACCTGTATGAGTCGAGGACACCATGGACATTCGTAAATGCTATACCTGTTCCATTGGAATATATGATATGACTACCATTGTAGCCATCTTGATATCCTTCAAAGACCATCTTTTCCCATCCCTACGTCAGATTGAATCTAAACATGGTTTGAGGGATTGGGGCAACATGGACATTCAGAATTGCTTTAATCATTCGATTCTGGTATCCAATTTGGCTCCCATGGCAACTATTTTGATTTTTTTTCAAAAGGCATAGCTCTCCAAACCATACATGTATTTCAGGGTATACTGAAACATGATGGAAGGCATGGGGCTAACATAGGAATAGAGACTTTCTGGACGCAGTTAATTCAGGTATTGACCACAGAAACATACAGTGTTCTGCACTGACACTTACTAGTAAGGGGGCGCTCGCAAAGATATGAGACGATTTATTATAAAGGTGACGAATCATTTATTGTATGTACGTTTTAAGATTAAGATGAGAACTAATACTGAGTAAACTTGAATAATGTATTTTGACAATTTGCTTGCTACTGACCGTTTTATGGTGATGATTTAATGTATGCACTTACATCATATCCTTTGGCGCAGTAGTTTCTTGCTCTACAAATTCTTAACATGTAGTGTTATCTTACTTTGAATAGTATACCATCACAATGATTCTACCTAAGTACCATTATACTGAACAGTACCTAAACAATACGCTTCTAATAAAATTAAACTACTAAGGTAGCGTATTTTGTACCCAGCATACACAATATGCTCCAATTATCATAATACTACTAAGGTATATTGTGTACCTTACCTACACAATATGCTCCCATTATCATAATACCACCAAGGTAGCATATTGTGTACCTTACCTACACAATATGCTCCGAATATCATAATACTACTGAAGTAGCATATTGTGTACCTTACCTACACAATATGCTCCAATTATCATAATACTACCGAGGTAGCATATTGTGTACCTTAACTACACAATATGCTCCCATTATCATGATACTACCAAGGTAGCATATTGTCTACCTAACCTACACAATATGCTCCCATTACCAAAATGCTACCAAGGTAGCATATTGTGTACCTCACCTACACCATATGCTCCTATTATCATATTACTACCCCATTATCCTACTACCAAGGTGGCATATTGTGTACCATACCCTACCAATATGCCCCCATTATCATAATACTACCAAGGTAGCATATTTTGTACCCTACCTACACAATATGCTCCAATTATAATAATAGTACTGAGGTAGCATATTGTGTGCCTTACCTACACAATATGCTCCAAATATCATGATACTACTGAGGTAGCATAATTTGTACCTTACCTACACAATATGCCCCAATTATTATAATACTACCGAGGTTGCATATTGTGTACCTTACCTACACAATATGCCCCAATTATTATAATACTACCGAGGTTGCATATTGTGTACCTTACCTACACAATATGCTCCGAATATCATAATACTACTGAGGTAGCATATTGTGTACCTTACCTACACAATATGCTCCAATTATCATAATACTACCAAGAAAGCATATTGTGTACCTTACCTACACAATATGCTCCCATTATCATAATCCAACCAAGGTAGCATATTGTGTACCTTACCTACACAATATGCTCCGAATATTATAAAACTTCTATGGTAGCATATTGTGTACCTCTCCTACACAATATGCTCCCATTATCATAAAACCACCAAGGTAGCATATTGTGTACCTTACCTACACAATATGCTCCGAATATCATAATACTACTGATGTAGCATATTGTGTACCTTACCTACACAATATTCTCCAATTACCATAATACTTCCGAGGTAGCATATTGTATACCTAACCTACACAATATGCTACCTCGGTAGTATTATGACATTTGGAGCATATTGTGTAGGAAAGGTACACAATATGCTACCTACATGTAGGTAGTATTATGATAATGGGAACATATTGTGTAGGTAAGTCACACAATATGCTACCTTTGTAGTATTATGATATTTGGAGCATATTGTGTAGGTAAGGTATATAATATGCTACCTTAGAAGTATTATGATAAGTGGAGCATATTGTGTAGTTAATGCACACAATATGCTACCTTGGTAGTATTATGAAATTGGGAGCATATTGTGTAGGTAAGGTACACAATATGCTACCGTAGTAGTTTTATGATATTTGGAGCATATTGTGTAGGTAAGGTACATAATATGCTATCTTAGTAGTATTATGATAATTGGAGCATATTATGTAGATAATGCACACAATATGCTCCTTGGTAGTATTATAAATTGGGAGCATATTGTGTAGAAAACGTAGACAATATGCTACCTTGGTAGTATTATAATAATGGTAGCAAATTGTGTAGGTAATTATACAATATGCTACCTTGGTAATATTATGATAATGAGTGCATATTGTGTAGGTAAAGTACACAATATGCTTCCTCGGTAGTATTATATGATAATGAGAGCATATTGTGTCGGTAAGTACACAAAATGCTTTCTTGGGTGTAGTATGATAATGGGAGCATATTGAGTAGGTAAGGTACACAATATGATACCTCTGTAGTTTTATGAAAATGGGGGCATATTGTGTAGGTAAGGTACACAATATGCTACCTCGGTTGTATTATGATATTGGGAGCATATTGTGTAGGTAAGGTACACAATATGCTACCTTGGTAGTATTATGATAATGGGAGCATATTGTGTAGGTAAGGTACACAATATGCTACCTTAGTAGTATTATGATATTTGGTACCTATTGGGTAGGTAGAGGTACACAATATGCTACCTTGGTAGTATTATGATATGGGGAGCACATTGTGTAGGTAAGGTACACAATATGCTACCTTAGTAGTATTATGATATTTGAAGCATATTGTGTAGGTAAGGTACACAATATGCTACCTTAGGAGTATTATGATATTTGGAGCATATTGTGAAGGTAAGGTACACAATATGCTACCTCGATAGTATCATGATATTTAGAGCATATTGTGAAGATAATGTAGACAATATGCTACCTACATGTAGGTAGTATTATGATGATTATAGCATATTGTGTTTTTAAGTCACACAATATGCTACCTGAGTAGTCTTATGATATTTGAAGCATATTGTGTAGGTTAGGTACATAATATGCTACCTAGGAGTATAATGATAAATTATGCATATTGTGTAGTTAATGCACACAATATGCTTCCTTGGTAGTATTATGATATTCGGAGCATATTGTGTAGGTAAGGAACACAATATGCTACCTTGGTAGTATTATGATAATCAGAGCAAATTAAGTAGGTAAGTCATACAATATGCTACCTGAGTAGTGTCATGATATTTGGAGCATATTGTGTAGGTAAGGTACATAATATGCTACCTGAGTAGTATTATGATAATTGGAGCATATTGTTTAGGTAATGCACACAAAATGTTACTTTTGTAGTATTATATTATTGGGAGCATATTGTGTAGGAAACGTACACAATATACTACCTTGGTAGTTTTATGATAATGGGAGCATATTTTGTAGGTAAGATACACAATATGCTACCTCGGTAGTATTTTGATAATTAGCGCATATTGTGTAGGTAAGTACACAATATGCTTCCTTGGTTGTAGTATGATAATGGGAGCATATTGTGTAGGTAAGGTACACAATATGATACCTCGGTAGTATTATGATAATGGGAGCATATTGTGTAGGTAAGGTACACAATATGCTACCTTAGTAGTTTTATGATATTTGGAGCATATTGTGTAGGTAAGATACATAATATGCTACCTTAGTAGTATTATGATATTTGGAGCATATTGTGTAGGTAAGGTACACAATATGCTACCTCGGTAGTATTATGACATTTGGGGCATATTGTTTAGATAAGGTACACAATATGCTGCCTAGGTTTTTTTTATGATAATGGGAGCATATTGTGTAGGTAAGGTACACAATATGCTTGCTACCTTGGTAGTATTATGAAAATGGAATAGTATTATGAGAATTTCAGCATATTGTGTAGGTTAAGGTACACAATATGCTACCTTGGTAGTATGATAATGTAAGCAAATTATGTAGGTAAGGTACACAATATGCTGCGGGCATATAACGCACAACAGCAGATTTTCCTTACTTTTGATGTCCGGTAACTGGTTTTGTGCAGTCCGTGAACCCAATCAGTCAGACCACGTGATTGACCACCTTAAAGTAAATCTACACATTTCCCCTTTAATTTGATCTAGTGTGGGTGATCTTTGACTTTTGTACTTTCAGTGTGCTATACACTCCATTCTGATCTTCATCATGATTGATTTCAGGAAAAAAATGTTTTATCTTTTGACCCACCCCCGAAGTTGCGGTGTGTCTTCTGGAACAATACTTGCTACCATTTTGCTGCATGCGTAAGTCCCTTCTATTTGATATGCAGCATGACCATATTCAATAAATAAATATTTGACCTTTTGCCACTACCCAAGGGGCTAGGGTGTTTGTAAGGACAGAATGCTTGTTTTCAAGGTGCTCTACGAAACCTGACTAATTTCAAGGTGAAAATGCGTTGACCTTTTGACCCCCTTCCTCAGTGGTCAATGGTGTCTCTGCGTGCTAAATAATTGCTATCATGTTGCTGTCATGTGCTGTTCCCTTAATTTTATATGAAGCGTGACAATATTTAGAATAAGTTTCATTTTGGACTCACCCCATCCCCTAAATCTACCCATGGGATCGGACCCAGGCATCCAATCAAATATCCAGTCTGATATATTTCATTATCTATTGTTGTTTTTTATCTGTCTGCATACAAAGTTTCGGTAATAATATTTAAAATTGACTAAGTTATTGCCAAATTAATGTATTTGACCTTTGACCCTGCCTAAAGATTCAAGTGGGCGGGGTATTTATTTTGACATTTTACACCGTCATACTTATCTACAGGCTTTTTATACATAATAGCTTTGGGGAAATGTTTAGATCATTATTCTAAGAAAGCCATTACAACTTTTGCATTATAAGTGCCAGAGCAATAATGAGTTTATCAGTTGGTCTTGACGAAACTTATACGATATAGGACTGTGATGCGCGGATCCAGGAATTTTTATGAGGGGGGGGGGTCCAGGTCAATCTGACAAAAAAGCTCTGACAATCTTTTTTTTTTAGTCCTCAGCTTATTTTACAGTCTCAAATGGTTAATTTCAAAGAAAACTATCATTTTTCAAGGTTCCTGAGGGGGTCCAACATTTTCCAGGGTGGGGGGGGGTGGGGTCCAACTTTTTCCGGGGTGGGGGTTCCAATTGCTTATTCCTATAGAAAATATATAATTTGTGATTTTCCGGGGGAGGTCCGGACCCTCTGCCCCCCCCCCTCTGGATCCGCACTTGGGACTGTCCATGGTACTATCCATTCATGCAGAGAATGCATAAAATCTAACTAATAGGTACTTAGGTATGTTTCTGGAAGGACAGGTGGACAGACAGACAGACAGACAGACGGGTGCACAGACGGCCGACGCCAAAACAATATCCCTCCGACTTCAGCGGGGGAAACCAGTACTGAGCACAGGATATTTAGTGTCATGTTCAAGAACACAACACAGTGCTTCAGGTGAGGCTCGAACCCGCAACCCATCGATATCGGGTCAAGTACTCTACCACGACTGCGCTCCTCAGCTAGGGAGCATATTGTGTAGGTATGATACATGTCCTACACAATATGCTCCCGATTTAAGGGGGAGCATATTGTGTATGCAGGGTACACAATATGCACCTCGAGAGAGCATATTGTGTATGGAGCATTTTGTGGCTCTACAGTGCTCAAAAGTATCGAAACGGTTCTTTTGAGTACCCACAACATATGTTTTTGTTGAGAAATGAGAAAATTATTTTCAAATACGCATTCTAATCTTGAGGCCTGTCTATAAAGGAAAACAAATAACCCAAAATAATCTAAAGATGCCCTAAACTTTGACCCCCAGCCCCAGCCTTGGGCATTAACCCAAGCCTCTGAAGCTGTGGAGTGGAAGTCAGTCATGTATGGTCTCAGTTGTCCAACTTGATATGAATGTTTTCTAGTAAATGGTTGCAACGATATCTGCATACAACAGAAAAATATAATAGCACTTGTTAAAAGTGATTTTACCTCTAGCCCCACCCTGGGTCTTGAACCCTAAGTAATGAAGTCACAGGGAAAAAAGCCACGCTGGGTCATAAAGCCTAAGTAATGAAGTCACAGAGAGAAAATTGGGCTAAAATAGTACCTGTTATTCAAACACAGATGATTTTATAATAGAAAAAAATAACTTCAAGATTTCCGCGAGTTTGACCTCTAGCCCCACCCTGGGTCATGAACCCTAAGTTACGAAGTCACAGAGAGAAAGTCAGCCTGAAATAGTCCCTGTTATTCAAACACAGATGATTTTATAATGGTAAAAATAATTTCAAGATGTCCTCGAGTTTGACCTCTAGCCCCACCCTGGATCATGTGCCATAAAGTACGAAGTCACAGAAAGTCAGTCTGAAATAGTACCTGTTGTTTTAAAACTTATAATTATATATACTATGCACAATAAGTTTAGCAATTTCTTATGTTTCGCATCTTTATTATGCTCATCTTTGTGCAGTGCCAATCAATTTCAATTGCAATGACGAGAACAGGATCTTAGGCAAATGAAACCACGGAATTTCAGACGCCATCCTTTAAATAGGCATTTGGGGAGAGCAAGAATTGCAGAAGGGGTCAGTAAGCAAAAATCGCATCCGTTGTAAGTAATGCTAAAATGATAAGCATGTGATTTTTCGTTTGGTAGTCTTTCATCTTCCTCATACATCATACGCCTATAAAAACTATTGGTTATGTGACAAATGTGATTGAGATTTCATGCTGAAAAAAATCAGGTGCCATCAATGACGTCAAAACGTAGTCGTCATTTGTTTAAACTTCTAATGTAAATCAGCATTTCAATTTAACAGAGTATCAGCTTACAAAGATATCATAGGCTTACAATGTCACTCATCTTATGGTTGATTAAAATCTTAAGTTACAGAAAAATGGTGTGACGCATTTGCGAGATAACGGTGACGTTAGAGTGTATCTTTCGGCTCGTGCACTGTAGTAGTGAAGATGTTTCATTCAACAGTATTTGTCTGAATGTGTTTGAAGGCATCAAGCAGTTTTACTTGTTAATGTGGTTTAAGAAAACACGACTTGAAACACCATTTAAAGGCGATAACGTAAAAGCATTCGTAAAAACGTCAAATTGTGAAAACTTGGTCCTTTATTTCTCTGAGACAGTTCAGAAAATTGCTGCATTTGCTATGTTTTTTTAGTTTTTAGTGACCAAACAATCGTTTGAAAATGGTTTTGGCTTCCCCCAATGATCAGAAATACCCACGTTACCCGCTAGTCTTGAAATTAAACGTCACTTTAGCATGGCCGCTGCGTTTGGTAATTCTGTATTTTTTTAAATGGAAAATCTTGTCAGATGATCGGCGCTTGTATCTTCATGACAGCAAATGAAACTCGAGAACTGATGTGGATGGGCTCACCCATACAAAACAATTGCTAAATTTATTGTGCATAGTATATTAAGAGAAAAGAAAAAAAGTTATATTGAGATGTCCTAAATTTTGACCTCTAGCCCTTCCATCAGGGTCGACCCAAGGCCATAAAGTGCATGAGTGGGAACCGACTATGAATGGTACCTACTGTCCAAATATCATTGCTTTCTAACAAGTGGTTGGTTAGATATCTGCATAAGCACGAAAAAACAGAATAACACTTTTAAAGATGTCCTAGACTTTGAGCTCTAGCCCAGGGTAGGGTTCCTAAGGCCTGGGGTCTGGATGCGAAAGTCAACGCCAACCCACTATCATAAATATGGTTCAAATATGAATGGTTTTTTATAAATGATTACCGAGATAAACACCACTGGAAAAATTTTGACTAAACTTTGAAACTTTAACCAAAACGACAAAAGCATACGACTTTTTTGTGATATGCACTTTTAGGATTAAAAAATGTGAGTTCAGTGTATATACGGTCTGCATTTTCATGAAATGCTCGCACGTTTGCGCGGCTCAAACAACTTATTAACTCTTTGCAAAATAGATATAACCCGATTTATTTTCTTGAGAAACCACGCCCAGATATAAATATTAAAGTTACCACCTTTACAGTGACCCAAAAGCTCGATAATAACTATATTGCCAAGCCCCCAAACAATTCCTATTTCCATCAGCTGGCATTGCCTACAGGGACGAAATAGCTGATTAATACGTCAAACTCGATGGATACTAACGCCTCGAGGTTATAAACAAGAAATGTCACAAACACGTGACGAATGCCCCCAAAGGAATTGGTCTAGCACAAGACACATTTGAGGAAAGATAGCTATAATATAGCAAGAAAAACCTAGAAATGAAGCCAGAAGTCAATGTCCAGGTCAATATGACTCAAAATTGTATGCACCACTCCGCCATCCCAAGAGGAATCTCCACCCCAAATTTGGGATTCCTACATCAAATAATATAGGAGATATGCTCTGGACACAATAATTCTTGAAAACTAGGTCAGAGGTCAAGGTCACAGTGACCCAAAAATGGTTTGTGACACTCAGGCATCCCAAGATGCATTTACATACCAAATTTGGAATTCCTATTTCAAAGAATATAGGAGATATGCACCAGTTTCTAGAAACTAGGTCAGAGGTCAAGTTCAAAGTCACAGTGACTAAATTATGGTAAGTGACACTTCGTCATCCCAAGATGCATCCACACACCAAATTTGAGATTCCTACCTCAAATAATATAAGAGATATGCTCTGGACATGATTATTCTAAAAACTAGGTCAGAGGTTAAGGTCACAGTGACCCGAAAATGGTACATGACACTCCCCTATGCCAAGATGCATCCATACACCAAAATTGGAATTCCTAACTCAAGGAATATATGAGATATGCTCGGGACACAATAATTCTTAAAACTAGGTCAGAGGTCAAGGTCACAGTGACCCAAAAATGGTATTGACACCCTGTCATCCCAAGATGTATTTACACACCAAAATTGGAGTTCCTATCTCAAAGAATATAGGAGATATGCACCAGACTCAATGTAGTTTTCAAGAAACTAGGTCAGAGGTCAAGTTCAAGGTCACAGTGACCCAATTATGGTACGCGACACTTCGTCATCCCAAGATGCATCCACACACCAAATTTGAGATTCCTACCTCAAATAATATGCTATGGACAAGATTATTCTAAAAACTAGGTCAGAGGTCAAGGTCAAGGTCACAGTGACCCAATCATGGTACCCGACACTTCGTCATCCCAAGATGCATCCACACACTAAATTTGAGATTCCTACCTCAAATAATATAAGAGATATGCTATGGACAAGATTATTCTAAAAACTAGGTCAGAGGTCAAGGTCAAGGTCACAGTGACCCGAAAATGGTACATGACACTCCGCTATCCCAAGATGCATCCACACACCAAATTTGGAATTCCTAACTCAAAGAATATAAGAGATATGCTCTGGACACAATAATTCTTAAAACTAGGTCAGAGGTCAAGGTCACAGTGACCCAAAAATGGCATGTGACACCCCGTCATCCAAAGATGCATTTACACACCAAATTTGGAATTCCTATCTCAAAGAATATAGGAGGTATACACCAGACTCAATGCAGTTTTCAAGAAACTAGGTCAGAGGTCAAGTTCAAGGTCACAGTGACCCAATTATGGTACGCGACACTTTGTCATCTCAAGATGCATCCACACACCAAATTTGAGATTCCTACCTCAAATAATATAAGAGATATGCTCCGGACACGATTATTCTAAAAACTAGGTCAGAGGTCAAGGTCAAGGTCACAGTGACCCGAAAATGGTACGCGACACTCCGCCATCCCAAGATGTATCCACACACCAAATTTGGAATTCCTACCTCAAAGAATATAGGAGATATGGACCGGACACGAAAGCGGGACGGACGGACGGACGGACGGACGGACTGACGGACTGACGGACGGACGGACAGTGCGATTACTATATGCCTCCCAAAGTTCCTTTGGGGGCATAAAAAAGGTTCATGCTAAACTCAGCTGTGCACGAAATTATCTTGCATTTTGGCAATTATTAGCATACTGGATACATGTACAACATCTGAGAGTTTGAAAGCAAGACAAATCTTTATTTATCAGCATTGTAGTTTTCAGTTTTGAACAGTTGAAATTTCATGCTCAGTTAAGTTGAGCATGAAAAAAGTTAAATAACATCGGCTGTAGTCACATGATGGTACTTTAAAACTGGAAACAGACAAGAGCGCATTCGACTGGGTGAATGTACAGTAAAACCTGTCTTAAGCGGCCACTTAAAAATAGATAAAACCAAGGCCTTAATGGGAAATTGAAGTTAAATAGAAGTTGAAAGTATTGCAGAATGCTCCCCTTGGAGCATTCTGCAATACTTTTGACCTCGATAAGGCGATAATCTGTATTGTTCTTTTGAGTGGCCGCTTAAGACAGGTTGTACTGTATTGACAACTGCCATCTGTGTTGGTGAAATCAATGTACTGACGCGTTGTCGTAAAACACAATTTCCAGCCATAAAAAGGATGCCCTCCCACTCGAATGACAATTAGGAAATAAAATATACATTTTTCACCGCAACTAATCTAAATGAGCCGTGGCATGTGATTTCCAACAATGTGGCATTTTGACAAGTGTAGACTCATACGAGCCTGTGCAGCCTCATTTAAAGCGTAGAAACTCCAAATGATGTTCAGTCAGTAGCTAAACAATCATAGAATACTCAATCGACTATACATGTAGCTAGCAAAGGCTCCGACAAGACTGCGCGTATGCGCGGGCTGATCTGAGGCTTTGCTGGTCGCACATACCACATTGTTGGAAATCTCAAGCATAGGCTCAAATACAGTTCACCAACAGCACTCGAAAGTACCTACCTCAATCACTTGAAAGTACCTAACTCTATCACAAATACTTCGATGCCGTTTTTTCGCTCTTGAGGCAAAATATTAATAGTGTCACAAGCTTTTAACGCCTTTGTTTGGCTATATCAGACATTCACGCCTTTGCCATATGAACAGATATTCCTAAATTGGAATAAAATTAAACTTTCGTTATAAATAATATATAACTATGGACGTGCGCGAACTTTGCCTTAGTTAATACATTCAAATCCAAAAAGATGCCATTTTACCCCCATGGTTGCTGATCTGGTTTCGCAAGAACTTGATTTCAATTTATTCCGTGCCTTCAGTATTTCAGTTAGCATGTACAGCGTCCTAGTTAGGCCACATCTGTTCTTTTTGGCATATGCTTTACCCTTTTTCTGCTACGAAACAATGCATATAAAATGTCACATGCCAATAGCCTATTGGAGCGTGGGGTCATAGGGTCGCTGGTTTTAGAATCACCGCATCGAAACACTGTGTTGATTCCTTAAGCAAGACATTTTATCCTCTGCTAAGTTCTGGTTCGTGAAAACACCCGACATGACTGAAAAGTAGTTGACTGGGACGTAAAGTATCAACACCTCGTGGGGGTTAGCTTGGGAGTAATTTTGGTTCGGGTGTGCGAGTCAATATTTTAAAACCTACCCCAATCATATACTTGGTCTTCGAAAGAAATGACCTATTCATGTACTTGATTTAAAGAGGCTAGATCTGTAACTATGAAAAAATTTTCGAAAAATTATATTTCTTTTTAAATCATTTGTAAAAATAGAATTAAGTTATGTTTTCACAATAAATATGTTAATTACAGTTGAAAACTGCATGGAAAAGTGAATTATCTTTTAAAAACAGGTGATTTTTCTCTTCAGTGTTGGGGATTATTTGCGTCCCTCCAATAATTCTAGAAAGTTGATTTTTAACATAAATGCTGTTGTTTTGATAGTGATAATTTGTTAAGATTTATGAAAATGGTAAAAAACTTTGCCTGAATTTGAGTATTTTACTGTATTCTTGAATAATAGAAACTTTTTTACCAAAATGAAAATATCAAAAGTTACAGACTATGCAGCTTAAACAAAATGTTACCAATTCATATAATGTTCTTTGAATTTTATATACCCTCTTTGCTGTCTGTCAACAAAGTTTACTAATAAATATTACAATTTTGGTTTCTGCGCTGAGTATCTGAGCAAAAATATTAGTATTTTCAAACAGGAAAGTCAGAAAACGGCACCATTCATTTATCAATCATGAAAAACTGGATCAGCCATATATATTTTTTCTTAGAAAAAGTGGGCTTATCGTATACCTGGCAGCGCGGAAAAAGATGGCTATTCGGTACGCACATCCGTACTATATCATATATAGGTAGTTACCCTCCCTCCACCCGAGATCAACACATGTGAAATTCTTTTTTCAAAAAAGGGGGCAGTGAGCATGACCGTTTTATCCGACTTTATCATAAATTTCTTGGACTTTGTGCTTCGGTCTTTATTTTCTTGATAAAGAAAATCCAGCAATGGCCAATTTATGAAATGATGAAATTTTGGCCACCAGTTGGTCATGAATTTCAGGAAAATAAAAAGTACTTACCCTTCTGGTATAAATGGCTTTCGCTATATTAATTTTGCCAATGCTATTTTATAAACGTGGGCCATTTTTGTGCTTGCGTGTGGATGGAGGTTTTAAGGTTGCATACTATTATGTTCCTTAAGTGGATAGCGTGTGGGACCAGAATTTGCGCCACATCACGATAAACACGAGTTACGACCAAGACGGCTTAGCTACATTTATATAGACTAGCAACTTAGCAAGCATCTTGAAAATTGACATATGTAGCGTGTATATACGTACATTGTGATTTACAGACAACCTAAGTCGCTGACCAGACTGCGAGGTTTATCTGTGACTTTCAAGTTGGCATAAACCAAAATATACTGAACCACACTTCTAACGCAAAATCAGACAGAAAACTAGAATTGTTTTTCTACGAAAAAACAGATGTCCCCCCAACCCCCCCCCCCCCCCTTTAATATCGTTCACAAAAGGGCTGTGTTTGCAAACAGTTTTAGTGCTCAGGCAGATCATGATCGCCTTTCAACAAATCTTGCCGCGGCCAACTTAATACGCTACTTAGCAGTGTCGCTTAGGCCTACATTGTAAATGGAGTTGCTATGAATGGTGCGGTTTTGTTGCAAAAAAAAAAACAGAAAATTTTCCCTTACCTGCTCAATTTCGATCTCAAAGTGTTCCTCTCGTACCAACTGTGTCCACCATTGTAAGTTAGCGTCTCCTCGTGTAAACGAGCCATACGCACATCGGCGGTGCGCAAGTGATAGTCGAAATTATCGCAGGGTGATAGTCGAAATTAGCACCTACCGGCCTATGGAGGTTTTCTATGGGAAGTCTATGTGAGGTATAATAATAATTATTACCTTATTGAGTATACGCTTATCATAACCTCTGACCAGTACAATGATTTCGGCAAGACCTCGTTTTCTGATAAAATTTATACTCATGAACAGTTTGCGTTGGAAGTGCGACTCAGTATACGTGTGGCAGGTTTTCACATAGCATGAGTCCCCCGTGAATTATCCCATTGGATAAATACAAAGCCCGAAAAGGGCCGTTTCCCCAAATTTAACCCATATAAGCCTAGCGTCTATTTTGTGGGACATATGCCAACAGTGCAGACCAAGATCAGACGTCGCATATAAATCACTGGTCAAACTGATGAGTGGGAGATTCCATTTCGCTTAAACGGGTTAACAAAGCATGGATTATTGTGCTAGTGTTTGATTTCATTACAGGAGCTTGACGTTCGGTCCTTATATCACCTATATAGCCTCAAAACCAAAGGCTCACAGTGTCAATACGTAATGGCATCACGCGCTTTTGGTTTTGAGTCTTATTTTACTGACTGTTCGAAGACGGTTCTTTTTTGTGGATCCTTTTTGTTCTTTATGTTTCGTGTTTGTCATGCTGTCTTGTCTGTTAATTGCAGCCTTGTGGTCACCTGCTGTGAAAGGGCTTACCTCTTGGCTTTCTTGTATGTGATGTTTTCTTGTGTTTTTGTCACTTTCCTATGTGGTATCCTGGGTCAGGTGTGGTACTTGATTTATCGATTTCTGATCATTGTCGCCTTTATCACTTGTATTAGTGGTATAAGGACCGAACATCAAGCTCCTGTGATGTCGTTTGAACTTGAATGTTACTAAGAAAATTTAGTTTGGTAATGCACCCAACGCCCATGGCATATCTGAATACCAGGAACTTTAACCCTTAAAGCGCCAAGAAAAAAATGCATCTGAAAATGTCGTCTGCTGATGTCGTCTGTTGCAAATAATAGTCTTACAATACTAACGAATTAAGTGTAGAAGCAAACAGCATGGACCCAGAACAGACTGCTCCTATAGGAGCAGTCTGATCTGGGTCCACACTGTTTGCCAGAGAGGCTTCTTAAACATTTCAGCAGACGATAAAAGCAGACGACTTTTGCTGCGATTGGCGCATTAAGGGTTAATAATATCATCTCTACCCTCCTCCCATGCCTTCGTCAGAGCATCACTTCATTGTAACGCCCATCTCATCCAGTACTTTCGCTGGAGCACGCATTAGCCAGAACATATCTCTACTCCTACGACTTCACAGTGCACCTATACGCACGCCTTCACGAGGGAACATCTATCCTTCCACGCTGACGCCAGAGTACTTCTTCCATATTATGCTCTGGTCTTTGCAGCCTCTTACCGGCCTACTACGCTTTGCCAGAGTTCTTTTTCCATCTTTGACTTCACTAGAGTACCTCTCCCTATCTTTTCTTCGCCAGAGCCTATCGCATGACTCCTGACTGTCGCCAAAGGATTCTCCCATGCCCTCTCATTTCTTAGCTGGAAAACTGGTCTCTTATGCCTTCGCCCGAGAAATTGGACACCTTCAGCAAAAAAGTTGGTTTTATCAGGGTTAATTATGATTGCATAAACATTGTTTTCAATAGTATTGATCCGGAGAAACACAACAACAATAACAGGTAGAAATACTTTTCATTTATCAAGCTGTTATGGTAGGAAAGTAAATGCAAATTTACACCAAAAGGGGTGGCATCAGGCGATCGAATCACCTCTAGCAAGCAAATAATTTAAAATGGCCGTAGGTTGTTGAATTACAAACTATGATAAAAAGCATGTCTCTAAGGTTTTACCTTTGTAAAGTCGCATTTCAGGGACCAGCCGTTGTTGTTGCCCTTTATAAAGGGGTACTTTCATCTGTGCCCACGCATGGATTTTCTTTGAACTTTGCATATTAATAATCATTATATACAAACTATGAAAATGTATTTATCGAATTAGATAGTTAAGAATAAGGCTTAGGAAGCAACCCTGACGTACTCTACCTTTGAGGTGGTACCTGTCTCTAAATTTATTTATCTTAAATCTATAGTTTTGTTTATTTCTATGATTTGTCATCTTGATTGAATCCAAAATACCATAGGCATTATATTAGTACCACAAAACCCTTTGGATAAAGTATGGTTTACGTTTTCAGAAGAAGTGATTATAAAACTTCAATATTTTTTTTTTCAAAAATTTACAAAATTTCAACATTCAATTCCAAAAATAGATATGTTCTAGTCTTTGTCAAGATATCATATTATCACAAAAACATGCCATATATATCCTGCTGACCTGAGCAAAATTTCATGAAAAAACGGTAACTTTGTCATTTCCAACCTCTTATGAGTATAGGCCAGTTTTAGCAAAATTAATTATTTAGTTGAAATGAATCGAGAGGAGGTTGTTTTTAAATCTACTTCCACTTTTCTTAAAGAAAGGCATGTTTAGACAATTTCAATTGATTCCATGGTCAGAAATGCTGTAGGTCATGGCCCTGTGTCATGGCACTGTAGGGCCAAGACAATGTGTATCACTTCCTCAAGTCCTGCATGATATTATTTAGGAAACATAATATCCTAACAATAAATGTGTGAAAACAAGAAGACCTAATATTTCCTTTATATTCCAACTGAACTAGAGTAAGCACATTTTGGTGCCGTGACCAGGATAAAGTGTAGGAGAGTCTTATCAGAGGTATCATAGAACAGTGTTCAACATTACTAAGTGAGGTCCAGAAACGAAACTGTATGCCTCGAATATACAGCCAGCTAAAGTATAAATGTTGCTTTTTGATTGAAAACTATTAGTTTTACAAAAAAGAATGAACAGGGAAGATTTAAGCTTTAAATTAGCAATACCTTTGGGGCCAAGAGTTGTCTGTGACCATAATGGTCAATTTTAACCAATAGGTTTGACAGGATGTTATTCTTGTAAACCAGATTTATTTATGAGGCTTACAATTATAAAATCATAGATATAATGTTCTTCTCCTGTATGAACTGACATATCATAAGGTTTCTCATCTGTATGAATTAATATTCTTAATAATGTTGCACATAAAGTTAAACATTGATTAGATGTAGTTTTAACGTTAGAAACTAGATAAGGTAAGTACAGGTGTCACCATATTGTATCATTTTGGGTAATATTATTGTGTAAGCACTTCATTAAATCAGAATCGTGGCATTTTATATCAAAGAATATTGGTTTTTTTTTACTTTTTCCAATCCATAATAAGGAAAAACAGTGAATATATCAACTTCTACCAATAAACGTACTAGCATGGTGATTAAAACTAAGCAAGTATTCAAGTATGTTAGCACTGAAACATTATTATTGTATTTTTTACATTTCGATGAATTAGGGCCATGTGTTTACATCAAGTTGAAAAAAATATGTTACCGGTCCTTGAGTTTCATGAAATTTGGTCTACATATTCTTAACGTATACGGATAGTTTATATGTTGAAATGGTATCTTGAAAAAGACCGCAATGTGTAAAATTTTAATTCCAAATTTGACTGAATACAAAATATACAGTTGAAAATTGGGGTACCATGTCATAAAAATGAATGCCCACCCAATATCCTAATACATACAAAGCCATTTATAGTATCAACAAACTTATCAATAATATAGTTATTTAATAAAACATTTTTGCGCCCGTTACATGATATGTCAATAACTTTAGAAATGGTTATAACTGGGTACCCTAAGGTATTGTAGTGATATCATACATGACGTCATAAATTAGCAATGGAATTGCATAAAAACTCAAATGCACCATAAATATAAAAGACATACGCCAGACAATTAATAAACATAATATTATCAAATTCCAAGCGTGGGCAGACTCCCATGTTAATTTCCCATACCATGTTAGAGCCGCTTTACCAATTTTAGGTTTCCAACATTAAATGGCTAAATACTGTTGTAGAACGCACACAGACCTACTCGGTGTACAAAAGAAACGGACAAGCCACGCCGGGTCATAGCCTCACAAAGCTAACACTAAAAAATTCAAATTGACACTTCCATGGTGACATCTTGCTTGTCAGACGTTCTATAAATAATTAATATTTTTATTTCAGCCTCAGCGAGGGCAAAGGGCCCCAGGTTCTAGCCCGTGCTAACTGCTTTGTACAGGATTCATCCCGTCCGATTGGCATTTAAATTGGGCGAGCCATTGAGGTTTTGCACTTATCGCATTGTCGAGCATCAAAGGCTCTGGCAAGTCTGCGCATATGCACAAACTTGCCTGAGCCTTCGCTGCACGCATAAGCAAAGTATAGATATAGATGAAGACTCAGACAAAACTTAAGACCTCTTGCCTCCTTGGATACGTCTGAATGGGTGTTTTTGCTGTTTTTTTGTTGTTGTTTTTGTTTTTTTTTTGGGGGGGGGGATCATACGCATATGCGATAAGAATACCATGCACTGACCAACCAATATGTTTAAATAATCACGAGCTTCTTAGCTTTTTTAAAGTGGGCTTGCTGATGGAGCGCAGTGGATCAGTGATAGAGTGGTGGTCGAAGGGCCGCTAGTTCGAGCTTCAACGGAGGCACTGCCGTGCGTTGTGTCCTTCAGCAAGACACTTTATCCTCTGCTTTATAATACTGGATAAACACAGGAAGACGGGAGATCGACCCAACATCACTGAAAAAATGTTCACTGGGACGTAAGGCATCAACACGAACAAACAAAAGGTGGCCTACAAATATCATGAACTTGTGAACTGCTGATCTGGGTCGGGTCCGATTTGATCGTGTATGTTCGTAGGCCTTTTTCACCGTGCTCTGGCCCATATAATGGCGGCAGACCTTATAATAGGGTTAGCTGGCAAAACATAGCCTCCACATAATACAACGATGCCACCTATGACATGTTTGTGGACCATTCTTTCTTCTTGCTAGGACTATAGCGGACTTCAGTAGACTAAAGCGCACAGTAGTAAACTAAAGAACTCTGGAAAAAGACCAACCTATTGATACCAATAGCCTACGGTAGGTACATCATACCGGGTAGGCGGCACTCGAAATCAACGAACGCGGATCGAAAATCGCTTTAAACAGTGTTTTCGATTGGCAATCGAAAACTCTGTTTCTAACGATTTTGATCTACCTTCATCGATAGTTTTTACGTTTTCGATTGCCGTCTACCCAGTTTGTACATGTTCTTGGTATAATAATGAGCCTCAACTCGACAAAACCTGTCTTCGGGGTTTCTGACAAAGCGAGACTCAAACTCATAAGCTACAGAGACTAGCTAGAAAATTGAAATTTCGCTTGTAGCAAGTTTTAGATATAACACTTTCCAAAGGCGCTGATCAGCCTGTGTGGATGCGCAAGCTGATCTGTGTCTTTGCAAACTCCGAAGACAGGTTGTCTCACGTCGAGGCCCAATTATATGCTTGTTGACTACGGATCACTCAAATTCTGATGATAACTCCAAGTGTCTACGTAGTTCGATATTCATTGGATAGAGACCAGTGCCTCTTTAGTTACGAGTAAGTACTACCTTACATATGCTACTAAATACTTCCATTGAAATCTTTTCAATGTTTTGCATACAGTTCGTTTTATGCATGGACTGTCAATTTGTGAAATTAAAAGGATATGTCAACGTGCTCATTTTTTCAAAATCTCATATGGAAATGTTCAGCATTTGGCCAAAATTCTGGACATAACCCATGTCTTTAATGTGAACCTAAGTTGTAATCGTCATCCAGCTTATTTATTTTAATTAATTATTGGTCATGACCTCAAGCTATTTAGAAAACATGAAAAAGAATTTGTTTTCCCAAGCCATAACAAGATACTGCATGATATATTTTGGTAATTTCCCCAAAATAGGATTCCGATTTTTAGAATAAATTATGAATTAAAAAATCTGACACTGAAAAACTTGGACGTTTTGTTTTTATTTCATGGACTATCATTTTAACTGTGAGAAACAAAAATCGTGGGTTACCGTACTAAGTATCTTTCAGGAGGGTCAAATTTAACCCCACTCCCACAGATTTCGAGGATAATTCAATATATAACTTTTAGGAGTGATTTTTTGTCATTTATATACTTAAGATACCTGACGCTTTTTACTTGCTTCAAACTCGTAAATAACAAATTATAGTGCTAAGCCGATATGCACATAAGAAAGTATTTTATCAAATTTATCAAATATAGAACATGACGTCAAATACCATTTTTATCACTGTATGTCTAGATATTTTTTGAATACTTTTTCATGTATGCAAGGCCAATACCAGTACAGACAAAAATGCATTTTAAAAATTTGCAATTAAATTTCTTGCTGTGACGTATGATATGGGGTTTTTAAGTTGTGCTTTCGACGTTTTCTAAACGGCAGTGTGTTTTTTTCCTTTGTTTAAGCAATTTTTAGAAACTGAAATGACTTGGAGTCCACCAACCATTGTAAGAGAATGCATTTTCAAGAATCAGAACTTATATTTCGCGTCACGTTAAAGGGTAAAAGCGGAATGAACCAAATCAACGTCAATTAAGAAACAACCTAAACTATGGATAATGACCGTTTTTTCTTTGCCAACTTATGTCGCTGTTTAGTGTGTGCTGTCTACTTTGTTATAGCGCCAATTGGCTACACTTAACTTTAATCGCGTATGAATTTCAAGCTATGCAGTATACACATATCACCATGTAATTTTAACGCTTGACGTCGCTAAACGGATGAAGGCGGCAGCTACGGAATTCAAAAGGACTGAAACATTGTTAAAATGCATTCCAAACATCATACGAAGTGAAAAAAGTTGATGAAGTGGCAGTGCTTTTTAAAAGCTCATAAAACGCTGATGACGTAAAATTGACGTTAAGAAAGTGAAAATAGGCCTTTGGGTTGAACAATGCATGGCTGCTTTACTTGAATACCCAGCATAATTCAATGGAATAACAAAGAATCACACTAAGCGGTTTCTGGTGGATTTTGCGTGATTTCTTTCTTGCAAAAAGTGATTTTAGGGATTACGTGGCGTTTTGATAGCTGACGTCTGAAATTAGTTCATCTTTTCAAATAATCTCAGTGCATATTCGTCTACCTTTGTTCAACTTTGCGCAATGGAAAGACAAGTGTGCATTGTATTCATTTTCTACCAAAAATTGACACACAGTATGTTTCAGGTTTCTTTAGTAGTTAAGTATATATCACATATAACTTGTATGAAGTTACTCAGCATTATAACACCGGGTAGGCGGCAACATCGAACTCTGCGTACAATCGAGGAACTGCGATCTACAGTAAAACCTGTCTTAAGCGGCCACTCAAAAATAGACAAGACAAAGATAAGGTAACTTAATGAAGGTCTAAAGTATTGCAGAATGCTCCCCTTGGAGCATTCTGCAATACTTTTGACCTGCATTTAGCAAAAATCGGTCTTGAAAACCAATTTTGGTCTTCTTTTCGAGTGGCTGCTCCAGACAGGTTTAACTGTATATACAAATGTATACAGCCTCCGTTTTGGGTAAGTCTATATATTTTTTTTCATTAGAATGCTTGGCGTTTCAGTAAAAGTAAACATGATATCAGTTTTAGGTAAGGTCTTAGATGTGCTTCAGGTTTTATTTGTCAAAAAACTGCGAGAGAGTTGTCTAAAAAATAACATTTTATTTAGATCATTACTTATTTCAGCTAAAAACTGATAAATAAGTTTATTTTTCGCATTCTTTGTCGTATTTCGATCATTTCAGAGACAGATCTTCAAGGTAAAATTGAATCATTTGTGAATATCCTGTGTGTATTAAATAATTTCTATCTGATAAGTGAAAAGCGCAGTATCCGTTTGAAAGGGCGGTGGTAGTGATACTATGGCAATCGAAAACTCCATTAATGACAATCGGTTAACGATAACAATCGAGGAATGTGGCAAATCGATGAACAAATTATTTGTTTGCTTTTTTCACCCGTTTTATTCATGTTCACGGCCTAAAATGAATGTTTCTCCATGTCGATTGTAATAAAAAGAATACTTTATACAGATTATTCTCTTTATCCGAGCTTTATAAGTATGTTTTCTATCTTATATTGATCAATAAACTCAAATCGGATCTCAAACCCTATCTCACATGCCTACTGTGTGGCCCGACATTCTGAGAGGGTCCTGGGTTCGAGTCCGGTCATGGGGGCGGGGAGGGGGGAGTAAAATGTCACTCGTGAAGAAAAAGCATATGACCAGACGGGGACTCGAATCCAGGACCTTTCGCAGACTGTACAAATACTCTTACCAATTAGCTATTGGGCCACAGGGGACTGGTAACCAATTGTATCAACATATCTCATGAGTCAAAAACTGAGAGGAGCTCCGAGGCTGTTATTTGGCAATTGGACGTGTCTGATTGGATGATAATGCTGAAGTAGAAATATTTTTTTCTCTCTAGAAGATGCAAAAATTAAATTTCTTCAAATTGGTCTATGGTTTACTACCAGATGCATTTATATTGTGTTTTTCTGGATAGCAATTTCTAATTTGAACTGAGACGGGGTTTTCCAAAATATGGCAGCCATTAAACGACAGGCAAGTTGAAAAAAGAGCGGATGAAGGTATTTTTCTCCTTTCTTTTTCCCCTTATCACGCCTACCAAATGCTCGAAAGCACAACATCTGGTTGAATATTAAAAACAACTGCTCTATGAAGAAAATAAAAAATCGGGGAATGTCATGCAACAGCCTATGGAATCCTGTGTTTGTGGTATAAATACGAGCTCAGAAAGTATTCTCATTAGGTCGTAATTACTTTTTGCGCGATAAACACGTTCCTGTCGAGTTCTGTTACACCTATTTTACGCGCAATGTAAATCTGACAAAACAATAGAACTTTCTGACCTCAAATTCATACCACAGACGTAGGAATGCATAGTCTGTTGCATGACATTCCCCGATTTTTTATTCTCTTCCTGGAGGAATTGTTTTTAATATTTAACCAGATGTTGAGCATTCGAGCGTTTGGTAGGCGTGCTTACTCATCTTTTGGCTTTAATTTAAGGCAAATGGTGATGCCCCACATGTGTTGTGAGATGCAGAATAAACTGTCAAAAACTAGGGCTTCACCATTGGGGTCTATGGGATTAATAATTAGTTCACGGTGCCCTATACCGAAAGTAGGTTATCACATTTGTAAGGCCCGTTTGACGTGTCACTTTTGATAGTATCTTCAATTTCTCACATACCAGAGGAATCAAATAAATGGTTTCAGCTAGTATTTCACAAGTTTAAAGCTGAAATGAAATAATTGTGGCCCCAGCTTGTTCCAAAAAGGTAAACAATGTCAGTTTTTTTTATATTCTATGATTTTTTTTTGGGAGGGGGTGGGGTGTATAAGTAGTCAACCTGAAGCATTTACAGTGGTTTTCTCTGCAAAAGATAAATAGAGTTCAGCTAAGCAGAAGTGTTTTCATCAAATTAGAGGTTTTTATGTCAAACTGGACCTCATTTTTATGGAAAAAATGTTCATAGGATTCTATGAAAATTGTCGGCCGAAACAATGACATTCGCCATTTTAACACCTGTGGGTTGTCAATTTTCCCTCAAATTCACTTTTTGTATAATCTCTTGTTATATTAAAGGGTAATATGTACGTTTGAGGCCTAAAAACTTACACTTTCCCCCACATTTGACTGAACCTGACCGCAAAATACTTTAATGGGGGTAGACATTCTAAATTGGCTCTATTATCTACCAAAGTATGCATTATTACATCCTATGATGCATTTTAGAACCTATGTCGGTTCAGAATCCTGGCTTTGTGTGAAAAGTCATGCTAACAGAACGCACTTGTCAAAAGCAGGATATTACTTCCTAATGATTTTCTCAGAATTGCCTCTTATCGGACGTGCCTACCGATCCCATACACAATATTTTTTTGTCGAACTGTCGAAAACAGTGTGACAAGTGAATGTTTGTGAAACTTGAAAGCTAATGTTGGGAGACCCTAAATATCAGCCTTGGGGGTTTTATATTTAGAATTGAAGAAATTGGGTTACGTTATAGGGGACCGGGAACCAGTTATATCAACATATCCCATGAGTCAAAAACTGAGAGGAGCACTGAGGCTGTTATTTGACAATTGGATGTGTCTGATTAGATGATAATGCTGAAGTAGAAATATTTTTTTTCTCTCTGGCAGATGCAAAAATTAATTTGTTTCAGTCAGCAGCTGTGTGAGTAGTCCTGTTTTAACTGTTTTTCAGTTTTGAAGCTAAATTCAAGTAAAAGGGGAATGCTATTCCCAAAAATATTCATTTCTGTACAAGAAGCGGAATAATCTGGTGTAAGAAATTTTACAGCTAACGAGTAATATACTTTCTCCTGGCTAACGTTTACGCATTTATACATTTTAGTGGTTGCCAACGAATGTATTCTGTTCGACAAATATTCTAAAATGATATATGTTTGTAAATAATCATATCCTTTCCAACTTATTTGTCAATCATAAGCAGTATACACCATCTTCTTGCCGTTACTTTTTGTCGGCGACGAGCTTTAGGTTTCTATTGCCCCTTACGACATTGGTTGCCTCTATCGGTACGATTGCCCCTTAAAAGATGAATAAATTTGGATAGTTCAAAGAACAAAGTAGACTAGAGAACCTGAATGTCCTGAGGCGCTCACATGATCTCCTTAATAATGTTGAAATAGGTCAAGGTCAACTACAGCTTAAAATGGAACAAATTTTGTTTTACCATATATGGGGGTTGCATTTTGGTAAAGTGACCTAAACAATCTAATGAATAATCCATCAAACAGCCCAGTGATTTCTGAGAAAACGATGTTTAGATAGGTGTTTGGAAGTCCAAATGAGTGGCCTTGGATAAAAGGTCACAGGTCAGCTTGACATTTGGTACTGAAGTCTCAATAGGTTTAACTATTATGAATTCGGCTTAAACAGTTATAGAAAAAGGAACATTTTAAGATTTTCATCATTTGAACAAACTTGGTAGGCCCAACATCCCCAATGCTACATACCAAGTCTCAAGGTCACTGGCCTTCTGGTTCTGGAGAAAAAAAAATTTAAAGGGTTTTACCATCTATGGGCGTAGCGACCATCTTTGTCATGTGACCAAAATATTTTGTACAAATGATGATCCTAGGTTGACCTTGACCTACTTAACGTCAAGGTCAAGTTTGCTTCCTAATGCATTTGAATGGGAAATTTTTTGAATGTTGATTTTTGGAATACTGTGGAAGCCAAAGTCATTATTCTCACTTGATATGTTCAATCTAGTGTCTATAAATAAGATTCGAAGGTCAAGGTTGACCTTTGACCTTTTAGCCAAGGTCGTTCATATTGGAGTCCCATCAACATATTAAAACATAGTTTTCTCAGAAACCACTTAGCCAATTGAAACCAAAGTTCATAGATTGGTTTGCAAAAACTTATACAAATTGTTATGGTCACATGACTTACATGGCCACAATGATTGGTACTTATCATAAGGAGTCTACACATGAAATTTGAGTTCAATCGGGCCAATGGTTTGTGAGAAAACTATTTTTTTATATATTGATGGGACCACAATATAAGCGACCTTGGCTGAAGGGCAAGTGTCAACCTTTACCTTTGAAACTTATTTATAGCCATTGTCTCATTAGTTTTAACATGTCAAGTAAGAATAATCACCTTGGCTTTAACAGTATTCAAAAAATCAACTTTTCAAAACAAAAATCCCATTTAAATGCATTAGGAAGCAACTTTGACCTTGACGTTGGTAGGCCCAACACCCCCAATGCTACATACCAAGTCCCAAGGTCATCGCCCTTCTGGTTCTGGAGAAGAAGAATTTTAAAGGGGGTTTACCATATATGGGCATGGCGGCCATCTTGGTCGTCTGACCAAGACCATTTGAAAACACTTTCGTTTCCGCGTCCTCAGGAGTCTCCATATGAAATTTGAGTTTAATTGGCCTAGTGGTTTCAGAGATGTTTGAAAATGTTGACGGACGGACCACGGAGTCACTGGTATACTATTAGCTCACCCATGAGCCTAGGCTCAGGTGAGCTCAAACACGAGGGTCAAGTGGCCCTTAATCGCTCACCTGAGTTTTGTTTAAAGCTAACATGAAAGCTGACCATGTCCCTGGTGACACCTAAGGCAAGCTTTTTTTGGCCCCAAAGCATTATTTGAACAAAACTAGGTGGTGCTACATACTAAATATCAAGGCTCTAAGCCTTATGGTTTCAGACAAGAAGATTTTTTTTCATGTTTTTCATTATACTATGTAAAACGTGTGACCCCTGGGGTGGGGCCTTTTTTGGCCCCAGGGATATAGTTTGAACAAACATGGTAGAGGTTCACTAGGTAATGCTACATACCAAATATCAAGACTCTAGGACTTGTGCAGTCTTGGGACAAGATGCCCATGTACTTTAAAACAATCACTGCAGTAATTTCAACATATATCAACACCCTGTCAGTTTGGCTTTCAAAATAAACAGTTTGTTCTACACTGTAAGCTTGCGGTATCTCAATGCATGTAAAACGTATGGCCAGTGATTAACTTTGGATATAAGTAAACTTCATTTAACAGTGAAGACCCACATGTAATGCTACATCTGGCGACATTTGATCAGCGTTGGAACTGTTACCCATTGAAGGACCAGCAAAACACATCTGAAAAGAGCGTCTGCTAAAGTTGTTTGCTGTATATTTAGTACTAACATCCCATGTAGATGGAAGATTCAATTGAACATGAAGGGTCAATAGACTTACCTCTTTGTTTGTCGCATACTTTGCTGTCTTTATTCAGTAAATACTTATTAAAATTAAGTTAGTTTTGGAACAGTCTAGTCTGGGTTTTGATAGATAAAATAGATTCAACAAAAACAAGGCATTGATAAATATATTATGTTTTGCTGTATGAATAACTTATGACAGAGTTATTACTAAATTCAGATGCTGAACCCAGTTAAATAAACAATTAATTTCAGAGTGTTGAAAATACAATTACAGGCAAAATTTATGAACTCGGATCCGAGTTCCTCAAAAGCGCTTGTCCGTACAGTGTGTGGTTTCATACAAGAAGATTTTTCCATGTTTCATCCTATATAAGCCTATGTAAAACATGTGACCCCGAGGAGGGGCCATTTTTGGCCCCTGGGGCATAATTTGAACAAACATGGTAGAAGTCCACTAGGTGATGCTACATACCAAATATCAAGGCTCTAAGCCATATGGATTCAGACAAGAAGATTTTTACATGTTTTCCCCTATATAAGTCTATGTAAAACATGTGACCCCGAGGGCGGGCCATTTTGGCCCCACGGATATAATTTGGAACAAACTTGGTAGAGATTTGCTAGGTTTCTTCATACCAAATATCAAGGCTCTAGGCATTGTGATTTCAGACAAGAAGAGTTTTTTATGTTTCTCCCTATAAGCCTATGTAAAACATTTGACCATGGGGCAGGACCATTTTTAGCCCCAGGGCCATAATTTGAACAAACTTGGTAGAAGTCTACTAGATGATACTACATACCAAATAACAAGGCTCTAGGCCTTGTGGTTTCAGAGAAGAATATTTTTTTCATGATGCTCCCTATATAAGCCTATGTAAAAAAATGTGACCCCAGGGTGGGGCCATTGTTGGCCCCAGGGCTATAGTTTGAACTAACTTGGTAGAGGTCAACTAGATGATGCTACTTACCAAATATCAAAGCTCTATGCCCTTGAAAATCTTTTTTTAGCCTGTGTGACCTAGATATGCAATGGACCGGAACCATTTGAACAATTTTAAAAGAGGGTCATATAAGAATCATTGCTACCAAGTTTGGTCAAAATCCAGCCAGTAGTTTAGGAGATGTCGTTTGAAGCAATTATTGACGACGGACATCCAATTATCACACTAGCTCACCCTGAGCCAATAGCTCAGGTGAGCTAAAAATAAGTTTAAGAAAATATTCGCGTTGTGATGCATGACGTGTCATCGATCTTAAATTCAATTAAGCCATGCCATGTAAAAATCTGCTTGATGTCAATTGCGACCAACAAAGGCGCAGATCAGCCTGCGCATCTAAACAGTCTGATAAGCATCTTTCTGTTCGCTGCATGGATAGCAGGATATCTACTCACCTTTAATTGTGCAACTTGTTTCTGAGGCTCAGGAGGCTGGTTTGAATTTTACCTGGTCGGTCTGGAAATCCCAAAGACACATTTTCGCATGATAAGGCTCAATTCCAAGTTGATAATATTGAAGAGCGCGGTGACTAAGTGAGATCGAGGGGTTGCAGGTTCGAGCCTCACCAAAAGGGCTTTAAGCAAGCACTTGATTTTTGTGTGTGTGTGGGGGGGGGTGCCATTGAATGGGATTGTTTTGGGTCAATTTAGGTATCCTGAGTCAGGTGTGGTACTCGAATGTATCGATTCCTGATCTTTTCACCCTTACTTACTCTAATTAAGGTTCAGGTACATATGAATATTTTGGGGGAGGGGGATAAGCTATATTTTGCGTCCGGTGGGGTGCATGCTAGATAAATATAGTTGAGGGGGAGTAATCAGTAGATGCTACGGTGGAACTTATACTGTAGGAGGAAAAATGAAAATACCCAACTAATGGGCATGTGGTCATTTGGTGATCTTTTCTTTTATCTTTCTTTTATTTCGGGGTCGAGGGAGATGGCGGGAGTGGTGTGTAGGTTGCTACTAAATGGGACTGTGTTCTTTGTGGGTTTTTTAGGGGGGGGTCCTTTTAGGCCCACTCTAAGGTTAAGAATGGGAATAGTTTCGTGAGTGTGGTATGCTCAAATTTTAAATGTTTTGGGGCATGTTTGATTGCATATTTCTTGAGGGTGGGGGGAGTGAAGTAATCAGTAGATTGTATGCCGACCTGATAATGTAGCCAGAAAATAATGAACAAATAGCCCTCCCCCACCTTCACACAAACATACCTTCTACTGGGCGTGTGAGTCATTTTCGGATGGTCTTGTATCCCAAGCGACTTTGTTACGGAACCTGGTATTTTAACATGCAAGGATTTGAACAGAGCTAAAATGCAACTAAAAAACAACAGCTTTACAAAGTACCTTTGAAGTTATACCATGACCTCAAGAGAAAAACAAATGTTCTTCTGAATATTGAACAAAATTAACAAAATTTAAATGAACCATTACAATTAAATCTTGATTTGTTGTTAAGAAAATTTACTTTCCTGTGGTTTCTTCTTGTTTATTTAGGGCCACACGAAAAAGATTTCAGTGCGATAGTTGTGAGAAATCCTACTCGCAAAAATCCAAGCTTAATTTTCACAAGGCTAACACCCATGGTGGTGGGGCGGACTGCCCTACAAGTTGCAGTTTCTGCACAAAAAGGTTTTCTACAAAGAATGCAAAAGAGGTACACGAGGCCAGTGCTCACATGGGTGAAAAGAGATTGCCATGCCGCCTATGTGACCAGAGGTTCACGCGAGCTGCATTTTATATGGGCACAAGAGGAGCCACCACAACGCAGTGGAAGTGTGACCAATGTCAGAGGATATTTTTCTTCATGCAGTCGTTGAAAGAGCACAAGAGGCAGTGCGGAAAAAGAACGCGCTCAGTACGACTGTCCTGTGTTTGTTTGTTTGGTTCTTAACGACGCATCGACCCTTGTGGGTCATTAGCGTCAGACGGTATTAATCTAAACATGATGACGATGGAAAAAGTAAAAATTTATAAGATAAAATAAAAGGAATAATGATGATGAGTTTGTATAATGATAATTAGTTGCAATACGATTGTTGACAGGAGAGACCACGTACAATATCTGACAGTTTCAAAGAGCTAATCAGATAACTGTACAAGTTCTTTAACTGAACAGAATACAACATTAAAAAATCTGTATTATGGTCTGATACAAATGTAAAACAAAATATGATTTTAAAAATAGCAATTAGATTTTGTTAAAAAGATTTATTTGTCTTAAAAATGTCATAATACTATCAATATGTATATCTTGAAATAATTCTTTGATGTTATCAACATGGAAGCAATTATTTCTTACTTGTGCAAAATCGCCACACTCCAAAAGGAAGTGACGTACAGTGAATGGTGCATCGCAACCAACACATTGTGGTTGCTCTTCACATAGTAGTAAGTATGAATGTGTGACTCTAGTATGACCTAAACGGAGTCGAGCCAAAACTCTTTTTTCTCTTCTAATGTTTCGAACAACTGATTGATGTCCTTTGTGTGACGCTTCTTTCACATCGAAGAGAGCTGCCCGCCTGCACGAGACAAGCTTACATGGAGATGCCAGGCATGTCTACGAGCATTGTGGCAAAGCGTACAGGTATAAGACCAGCGACATGAAACACAAGAAAGAGAAGCTCACATGGAGATGCCAGGCATGTCTACGAGCATTGTGGCAAAGCGTACAGGTATAAGACCAGCGACATGAAACACAAGAAAGAGAAGCTCACATGGAGATGCCAGGCATGTCTGCGAGCATTGTGGCAAAGCGTACAGGTATAAGACCAGCGACATGAAACACAAGAAAGAGAAGCTCACATGGAGATGCCAGGCATGTCTGCGAGCATTGTGGCAAAGCGTACAGGTATAAGACCAGCTACAGGAAACACAAGAAAGAGAAGCTCACATGGAGATGCCAGGCATGTCTGCGAGCATTGTGGCAAAGCGTACAGGTATAAGACCAGCTACATGAAACACAAGAAAGAGAAGCTCACATGGAGATGCCAGGCATGTCTGCGAGCATTGTGGCAAAGCGTACAGGTATAAGACCAGCGACATGAAACACAAGAAAGAGAAGCTCACATGGAGATGCCAGGCATGTCTACGAGCATTGTGGCAAAGCGTACAGGTATAAGACCAGCGACATGAAACACAAGAAAGAGAAGCTCACATGGAGATGCCAGGCATGTCTGCGAGCATTGTGGCAAAGCGTACAGGTATAAGACCAGCGACATGAAACACAAGAAAGAGAAGCTCACATGGAGATGCCAGGCATGTCTGCGAGCATTGTGGCAAAGCGTACAGGTATAAGACCAGCTACAGGAAACACAAGAAAGAGAAGCTCACATGGAGATGCCAGGCATGTCTGCGAGCATTGTGGCAAAGCGTACAGGTATAAGACCAGCTACATGAAACACAAGAAAGAGAAGCTCACATGGAGATGCCAGGCATGTCTGCGAGCATTGTGGCAAAGCGTACAGGTATAAGACCAGCTACAGGAAACACAAGAAAGAGGATCATTGGAGACAATGAACAGAGACACTCAATTACTTTTTTATTCAGTTTTGCACTCTTATTTAAATATAGACAGAGAGGATGACAAAACTTGCAAATAGTGAGGGAACAATTTACCGCTAATATGTTGGATATATTTTGTTTAAAATGTTTGCTTCATAAGCAGACTCTACAGGGACTACCTGCGTATTTAAATATAAAACATCCTCGTTATGTCTTGAAAAACAAACGTTCCTATATTTTTTTCAATTGACAAAATGATAACGTTATAAGAACATTATATAACATTTCCATAACGTCTTTATTAAACTTTATTTTGCCGTACAAAAATCTTGCCATTTTAACGTCATTCAGACGTCCCATGAAAACGTTATGTTTCGATATTTATATTTTTTAAAACATTTTCAAAACGTTTTGTGTTAGCTGGGTATCGCCGATAAAACTGATCACCAAATATTGCATCATGTATTTTGCATGCAATTTAGTGCTGCCATTAAACCCTAAAATTTGATGTTCAAGTTGCTTCCAAAAAGTAAATTTTCAACTGAAATACTTTCTCTTCTAACATAACGCACTTTAAACATTTATGTACAATTTATTATAGGCTTCAAAAGAAAAACTTTATCTCATTAAGAGAAACTGTTTGAGAACGATTCAGAACAGCATTTTTAAACGTTTAAAATTTGACTACTCAACCTCAGAGAATGTTTCAAACCAGCGATTCATGTATTTACTTGCTGACTGTGTATTTCTGGACCTACTAACCTTTGTAAATCAATTATGACAAAATATAATTAGGAATAATTTAGTAGTGGCAGTTTCGAATGTGTTCAAATAAACATGAAACACCTCTTGTATCATTCGGGAAAGTCCGCTCCAATTCGAGAATCGAATTATGGCTCGGGTGTATGTAAGGAGCATTACGCGTATTCAGCAGGATAAATGAAGTTAAAGTTTTTTTTCAATAAAATATCGCTATATCGATATTTATTGAAAAAACATACATAAACTTCATTTAAGCCGTTTGTTTTGCTGCAATCACACTTGTTATTGTGTAAACATGGTTTCTGTGACGCCAGCGTCACGTTATATGACGTCAGTGTCACGTTATCACCCGCGTTATCAAAGTAGATCCTCGATATTCATCCGTGGTCTGATTCCACGGAATTTCGCGGAATTGGCCGAGGCAGTTCCGAATGCTCTGGTAGAAGTCGAGCAAAAACTGACTAAGCCCAAACTGCGAAAAAAGTGACAAAAATTTATCTAGTATTAAGGCAAAACTGCAATCAAATTTTCAGACCTTGATAAAAAAAAACTGCAAAAGTTTCCAACAGATTTCGCTAAAATTGTACGAGGAGTTGCGCTCACAAAATACCCAGTGTATATATGCTTTGGTAGAGGTCAAGCCAAAAAAATGACCAAGTTCAAAATGCAAAAACGTGACAACAATTAATCTGAGGATTACACACAAACCAGTTGCACATCTTCAGACCGACAAAACATATGTAAAGTTTCCAAAATATGCTGATGAAATTAGGAGTTTTCGTTCACAAGATTGGACAAAATTAATCAGACAGACAGACATATGGACGCACGGGGAAAAACAATATTTCTCCCGACACGGAGGCGACAGAATACGGGTTACGTTAATTAATGCCATTGGAATATGTCTGAAAAAATTACACCATTAAAAATGTCACGCTCCCTGACCAATTTGTGGTTTACTGTATGTCATCCAAAACGGCCATCTGGAACAGGAGCCAGAAAGCGATGTCTAGGCTTTTGCAAATGATCCTTTAAATAGTTCCATCCACTTTCCAAAGCCATGCGGAGAAAGTGGGTGGGTAAGTCATCTTGTCCAGCAGAAGCATAATGAATTATCTGAACCTTATAAACGCCTGCTTTGTAGCATAGAGACGGTGTTACAATTGTAAAACCCATGGACTGTGCCTAGAAACAAAGCAAAGGTGTGTCACCTCCATTTCAAACCGAGGCTGTGCCTGGAAACAAAGCAAAGGTGTGTCACCTCCATCTCAAACCGAGGCTGTGCCTGGAAACAAAGCAAAGGTGTGTCACCTCCATCTCAAATCGGGGCTGTGCCTGGAAACAAAGCAAAGGTGTGTCACCTCCATCTCAAACCGAGGCTGTGCCTGGAAACAAAGCAAAGGTGTGTCACCTTCATCTCAAACCGAGGCTGTTGTCTCAACCTGAAATATTCTCACAGCAATAGTTTTTTTTCTGGAGATACATGTACGCTTGACTTATGAGACATTATAATGCACTAAACAGGTATTCAATAAAATTGTTTCCTTATAGGTGAGGCGTGTTTTGCTGACGTCAGTATATGTTGTGAATTACCTATAGTATCGGCATAATTAATTGCAGTTTTCAGACAAACAAATGACCTATTACATTGTACAACTAATAATTAAGATTTTCTCAGGGGTCCAGGTTTTCTCAGGGGTCCAGATAAGTACATGTTTTGATTGTTTACTTATCCGTCAATTTAGTCAAGTCTTTACGAGTTCAAAAGAAGTTGAACCGTCTCGTTGCGACTGTTCTTTTTAGTGTCCGTAGTATGTTTTCTTGATGCTCCTATCTAGAAGCTAGCTTTCCAACAAGAATGGCAACTCCACGCTTATCATTAATCCTAGAATATGAACTTCCACTCCCTTTCAGCACCCCAAGTAATTAAAATTAACAACGTATCGTCACCTACCACTTCCTTAACAAACACGTGCCTATTTGTGCTCACAATTTGATCACGTGAACTACATGTATGCACCCTGGTTGTAGATCTATTCTTATTTTGTTATGAGAGGGACTTTATGATGTATCTTACTGATGATAAGCAAGCTGATATTATTGGCGCTTTAACCACTATATTCAGATATTTGGACGATATTTTAAACATAAATAATGTTTATTTTGACAATATGGTAAGTTATAAAGCCAATACCTCTGATACTGAAGCCTCTTTTTTGGACTTGCATTGGTCCATTTCTAGCGATATTGTTTCTATCAAAATTTACGACAAACGTGACGATATTGATTTCTCGTGCTTTTGCGTCTGTTCATTGCTGCCTTGTGGTCACCTGCTGGGAAACGGCTGACCTCTAGGCTCTTGTTGGTGATGTCTATTGTATTTTTGTTACTTTCCCATGTGGTATCCTGGGTCAGGTGTGGTACTTGATTGTATCGTTTCCTGATCTTTGCCTCCTTTCTTACTTTTAAAATTATCAATTTTCTTTTAGATGGTGATGCTCATCGCGCTATACATTCTATTGAGTTTATATTTCTCCTCAACTCATTCGATTTGCTAGAACATCTGTCCATCTTATATATCGACTGTTGACATTTCTAATGGCATTAAAAGATACTTAGGAGTGAATAAAATAAAACTGATGGCTACGATTTATTAAATTTCAGTTTAAGAATAGGGAGCAACACTCATATAATATTTCGACATTTGTGAAAAAGGCATAAAATACATGATTCTATACATTTAAAACCGAAGGGAGTTCAGCAATTACAGAAAATGAAAATTATATAGTTAAACTATATATATACTTTTATAGTGTATGCCTTTCGTCAGCGATTTCTACTGGTCATATTAAATAAATTAAATAAAAGACAATTGAAAAGCCACAATGCCAGGAACTGAGCGCTTAGGCCAAATAAAAAATAAGTGTGTTTCGGTAACGGGTCTGAAAATTGGCACGCATATTTTTTAATATTTTTTATTCGAGGGAAAATATATCATTTTAAGCATTTTGAAAGGCATTTCGCTTTTCAAAATGCATAAAAAAAAAATTCCAGAAAACCTGAAAATTTCCTAAGTTTCACCAGTAAAATTAGTTAGGGCAAGGTTACACTAAACACAGGTACTTTTTATTTGGGGGAGCGCAGTGGCTCAGTGGTAGAGTGCAAGACTTGAGACGGAGGGGCTGCGGGTTCGAGCCTCACCAGCAACACTCCGTGGTGGTCCTTGAGCAAGAAACGTTTATCCTAGCTTAGTACTGGTTTAACCCAGGAAGACCCGTCTCTGTTTAACTAAAAGACTGTTGATGGGACGTAAAGAATCAAATCATGAATAATGCAAGGGCACGAAACATATAATCTTAAAACATTCAATGATGAGAACCAGTATTTATGTCACTTTCTTTGCTCCTTGCGAATTTCAGCTGCTTTCTTAAGTGTTTCCCAGGTTTGGTCAATAAAACAACTCAGGTTGTCCTGTACCTCTTGTATAAAATTATACATGACAAATACATTGTGTTCAGTCAGGCACCTGTCTTGCAATTTTAGGTGTGCGTGGATGTAAATTTAACACAGAATCCGCCATGTTATTGGTAATCGAAAAAAAATGTCTGCATGTAAATGTAGGTGTAGCTTCAATTCCAGCAGCAACACAGGATTTAGAGGACACCATATATACTCAGAAGAAAAAGTTTAGTCAGTACAGACACTGTGTGCAATAATTTTGTAAGACAGTCTTAATATTGTCAAAAACCTTACTAAAAATAAAATTCATGTAATGTCTTAAAAATGTGAACATTTTCAACAAAACATTCCGAAAATATACCCATTTTCTTCATCAAAAATACACAAAGTGGTCAATATTAAAATTCAAATTCCATAACTCAAAAATCAGTCTAGCGCCTCTCAGACGATTTCTGGTAGTACAGACTGATATTCTCGTATCTGTTGCTTGACTAAGGAATCAAAGAAGTTTCCAAGCGGCCATGAAGCGATTACGTCATGTTGACGTCACTATGACCCGAACTTCAAATGGCGTCGTTATCCTAGGTCTACCCAACGGAGGCTTGTTATTTTTACCGCCAGGCCGTTGAAAACGTGTTTGCAGACGATAAATTGTTTATTCGCTGCATCCAAAACTGCGTGTTACATCAGCAACACGTGTACTTGTTTCAAGACGTCATTGTTGATTTTATGAGAAAACATAAATACTGGCTAAACTTTTTCTTCTGAGTATATGATCATATGACAGACAGTAAAGGGTAATTGGCAAGGACCAAATTTTCTTGCAGCTTAAAGACCACTGGGACAAAGGTTCACCTGGTGTTAAACACAGAAAATGTTATATCCTACACACATAAAACTCTTTTAAACATATTGGAGAAAGGGTGTGATGAAAGAAATGTGGCTGGTACAATGACGCTTGAAGCTGTTGCGCCAATAGCTGACACTCCAATGGTGTCCGAGTATGCACGTTCTAGTGGAACGTCAAGGCCTGTCCCACAAACAGAAGAGGTGTGTGAAAGAGGTGTGTATCTTTTGTCAAAAGAAATGAAAGAGGTATGGGAAGGAAAGTGATAACTTGTCACAGTGCGTTTTCTTTGAAGCAGATGAGCCTGTAACAAAAAGCGATGAAAGAAAGAATGATCATAGACTACTTCTTGCCATTTTATGTGAAGATTTAGTAGCACAAGAGGTTGTTAGAGCACATATTTTTATAGAGCATATACATAAGGCTGCGAGTTAGCTTAAGACGTTGGTAAAGAGGAAGAGAAAGCTTTGAGCACAAAACCTCCAGAAGTTCAGACACACACCCGCTCAACAGAAAAAAAATGTTTTAAAATGACAGATAAAATAGAGCAGTATGTGAAGTATCTGGAAAGCAGAAAATATGCACAAACGTACAGAACTGAAAAAAAACTTATTAAAATGTTTGGTAACAAGTTAGGCTTCTGGCATCCATCTTGCAAAAGTGAGACAGCAATTGTGTATGCAATGGATGTGCATATTGAACAGAAAATTGAAATAGATGTGTCGACTTCACAAAACTCTGAAGAAAAGTCCATTTGTGAATGCAAATGTTGACAAGTAAAGTGCTGCGTATAAAGTATTTCATGCAGCAAATATAATAAGAGGTGAAATTTAGAACACGGAAAGCCCCCAATAATCCTAAAGGTGAGACCCTCAAAAACGTTTCGTTGCACCCCAAGAGGTACCAAGGTTGTTGTTGTTACCATCTTGTAGGTAATTTTATGCTAAACTCAATGCAAAGTGTTGTCAGCCTGACAATCTGTGCAGAAAGTTAGTAAACATAATTTTGTATTGTAGGGGTATGTATGGCCAAAACAAACGAATTTTTATCCCATCTCCGAACATAGTAATACTTTTCCCTGCAACTTATATATCGACTGTCAACTTTTCTAATGGCATTAAAAGACGCGTAGGAGTGTATAAAATGAAACTGATGAATTATGGCTACGAATTATTAAGTTTCAGTGATTGTATCGATTCCTGATCTTTGCACCCTTACTTACTTTAAAACAGGGAGCAACACCCATACAATCTTTTTTGACTTTAAGACCAACCAACTTCGATCTCTTTAATGCAGTCATCATGAGCAGATTGTGTGTGCATTTTATTCTTGACGAGTGGGGTAGCTTGCATAAAGTGACATATTGTTGTTTGTATGACATAGCATGCATTTATTGTATTAGTAGTCATGGAGTAGACTGTCCGAGTCATTTAGTACATTGTGTTTTTCATTAGGCAACATCTAGAAATATACTTAAAAGGCACACATATTACCCTTTCATATCTATGTCCCCTTAACCACAGATATGAAGTTAGCCGTTCACTGGAAAACGAGGCTCAATTTTCAGCCAATTGCAATTACATTCAGGTTTTATGCCATTGGTTTGGCCAGTGACCTATAATAGATTATAGGTGCCAGTGACCTATAATAGATTATAGGTCACTGGTTTGGCTTGGTGTCCAACGCTTAACATTAATTAAGTAGTCAATGGCAGGATGATAGAACTTTGTGTTAACATGTGCTTGTTGTAGTGTCTTTTAACATACTGAAAACTGTCATATAATCTGATACCGTGTTAGCTTTCTGCTATAAAAATTTAAAAAAAAAAAATGGCTGGCTGACCACCGCCCTGTAAATACAGCGTACCAAACTGTAAAGTGAAATCGAAAGTAGAAAAATAGCCATTCTTGGTATAGCAACTATGCGGCTGCAAGCACCTATCAAGCGTTATGCTAAAATATAGTCTGATGTACTTCTAATAAGTAGAATGGCTTGACTTGGTCTTGTAAATACAGCGCACAAACTGAAAAGTGAAATCCAAAGTAGAAAATTATATATTCTCAGTACACGGTATATAGACGCAAAGTAGCCTATCTGTTCAAAACTGCTTTTCCTGAGCCCCTATCTGCTCCAGAAAAGGATCCTATCTGCTCAAAACAATCTTTATGAGACACAGTGACATCAAAAGGTAAGTAAAATTATAAATTTCCTTAATTGCATGAAGAAAATGGGAATGCTACGGAACAACAATGAAGCTATGAGACTAAAATCAAACGGCCACACGTTCATTGATGATGCAGATTTTTTACTCTTCATTGCGGTGGCGTCTACAGACAACTACGCAGCAAAGAAAACAAGCTTTTTCCAACAGTTTGGGTTGTTTTCGCAATTGTTTTTTGTATTTTGTAAATAAATTTTGTGGAACATGACTTATATGCATTTCACAGACTAAATTATAAGTTATTCTCCTCAAAAATAGCATGTAAAGGAAAATAATCTGGCTATGGATCCTATTTGCCTTTGGTTAATGAGCCCTATATGGCTAGTGGCTAAGGATCCTATATGCATAACAACAAGTACTGTTTTTTCAAAGCCGGTTATCATTAGCTGTGAAGCGACCGCGTGGCTGAGTGGTTGGCGGTTGCATGCGCGGATCCAGGAATTTGCCAGGGGGAGGGGGCGTCCAGGCCAAACTGCATAAAAACAGCTCTGTCGTGTTTTTTCCTGTCTTTTCTAAGTCCTCAACTTATTTAAGAGTTTTACAGTGGTTTATCAATGGTTTATTTCAAAGGAAACTATAATTTTCCAAGGTTTCAGAGGTGGTTTAACAATTTCCAGGGGAAGGAGGGTCCGTAATTTTTTTTTTTTTTTGGGGGGGGGGGGGGTCTCAATGCTAATTTCTATAGAAACCCATAGAACTTGTGATTTTCCATAGGGGGCCCCGGACCCATTTCCCCTATCTGGATTTGCGCATGGAAAATCAACTGCCGATCAAGGAACTATTTTGGTCCCAGGGGTATAATTTGAACAAACTGGGTAGAGATCTACTAGGTGGGTCAATTTTTGGCCCCAGGGGCAGAATTTGAGTAAACTTGGTAGAGGTCCACTAGTTGATGTATCATACCAAATATCAAGCCTCTAGGCCTTATGGTTTCAGTCAAGAAGATTTGTTCATATGTTTCCCTATATAAGCCTGTGTGAAATATGTGACCCCCCAGGGCGGGGCCATTTTTTGCCCCAGGGGCATAATTTGAACAAGCTTGGTAAAGGTCTACTAGGTGATGCTACATACTAAATATCAATACTCTAGGCCTTGTGGGTTCAGACGAGAAGATTTTTTCATGTTTTCCTTATATAAGCCTATGTAAAATATGTGGCCCCCAGGGCTGTGCCATTTTTGGCCCCAGGGGGCATAATTTGAACAAGCTTGGTAAAGGGTCACTAGGTGATGCTACATACCAAATATCAAATATATCTAGATAGGCCTTGTGGTTTCAGACAAGAAGATTTTTTCAAACTTTCATCTTGAAAATCTAGTTTTAGCCTGTGTGAACTAGACATGCAATGAACCAAAACCATTTGAACAAAATTTAAGGAGGACATATAAGGATCATTGCTGCTAGTAGTTTAGGAGATGTCATTTGAAGCAATTGTTTACGACGGACATCCAACGATCTCAATAGCTCACCATGAGTCAATGGCTTATGATGGGTTTCGTTTACAACACAAACAACATGTATGTACCTGTGAGGCATTACGCTTATAATAGCGCAGCTGACAGCAAAAGCGGTCTCTTTTTAAAGCGATTTCTTACTTTTATAACCTATAGGCTCCCATGGCACTTAGTTGAAAACATATAGGGCTCCTGTGCCACGGGTACGGCTCATCATGTGCCATAAAATGGTCACTTTTCTCTCAATATATAGGCTCCTTAGCCGTCTTGTTTTCACAAATGATCCTTGTTTTCTATAGAAAACCAATTTTAAAAGCAAAACAAACACTTTAAGTATGGGGGGAAAAGCATAAAACATTTTCTGCTATGAAGTAGGCCACCAAAATTGACAGAATCGTTTATTTTTTCTTCATTTTCCAACGCAAACTAAATCACCAAAAACAGAGCAGTCATTTTCTGTTCAACTTTGTAGTCATGACATGATATCAGCCTTAACATATGTTTCAAAATGCATCCAATTAGAGACTTAAAAGTCCCGTAGCGTTCGATTTTCTGTTACTTACATCGTAAAGAATCTGATATTAGCTCAGATTTAGAGTCCCTCCTCTCCCCGTGTCTTGTTTTTGGCAAAAAGGCTCCTTTTCTGGAGCAGATAGGGCTCAGGAAACGTAGTTTTGAACGGATAGGCTCATTTGCGTCTATATACCGTGCAGTAGAGCAACTGTATTTATATATATATATTATATATTCTCAAAAGAGCAACTGTATTTGCCAGTACGAGTATACGCCGGAAGGTGTCTACTTAAAAAGAAGAAGAATAAGTATTTGTTCTGGGGCCTGTTGCATAAACCGTCATTAAAAGTTAACTGCCAGTTAAGTCGTCATTAAGTCGCTGTTAACTTAAAGCCGACTTTAACTCTGTTGCATAAAAGTCCATTAACTTTAAGTCGGCATTAAGCTCCCGTTAAAGCTGTCATTAACTAAAGTACCTCAGGAGGTACTTTAAAGCTGTCATTAAGTATGGATTTCACTGCTGTACATGTAATTTCCATAATTCACTGAAAATTAGTAATCATAATCATAAAAACAGCTAAAAATTCAAATGATTATCATTATTACATTATTTCAAAGCAACTATTGGCTTCCAGTGCCTAACTACAATATGCTATGTGGAGCAAGGGATTGGGTGGGCATGTGCGGATCCGGGGGGGGGGGGGGGCATGGGGTCTGGACCCCATCGGAAAATCACATATATGCATAATGATATGGGTAGATCTAGACCTAACCCCCCTCCCGCCCCTGACGAAATTTCCTGGTTCCCCCCCCATGTGGGGGGGGGGGGGGCAATTTATTTCACTGGAATGCATTTTTGGCCTAAACTTTACTGATAACTGATTTTTGCCAAATTTTACTGATTAGCGATTTCTGGACATACATTTTACTGACTAGCGATTTTTGGGTCTAAATTTTACAGATTAGCGATTTTTGCGTGTTACTGATTAGCGATTTCAGAGGTATCCCATTGGGACCCTCATAGCTATGGGATAATCAGTACACCTAACCACAATTCTTTTCCTGGGCAAGCTTGAGCAAGTGCTTCGTGCACATACTTTCGCTTGTATTATATAAACTGACAACAACCCTTCTTGACTGAATCAACGGCAGGAGAATGACCGTATAAATTATTTCACGAAAGTATGGGGCATGGCCGGGATTGAACTAGCAACCCCTGGGGTTGCAGTCAAACACGCACCTAGTCAGACACGTTATCGACTGTGCTACGCCGCCCGGTGTCACTGTCTTGTGTCCCTGAAAATTCGTGGTCACCGCATACTCGGTGTGGTATTGCTGGGGTGTTGCCTTTAACGGTGCCTTTTAAAATATTTCTCTTAGACCCATCCATTTTATGAAGTAAGGTGTGAGCATATGCGTGCGCTGTGTGAATAAACATATAAGCAATGCTATTATCGAATAGCAAAAAATGGATAATAATATAAAATAAAAATTGGCGGAAAATACAACAATGTCAACATGCATGTCCCATGGAAACGGATGTAAACAAAACAGCCGATGGTTTTAAAAACGTTTTTTCCATAAAAGAGACACATCGTCGCATGTGCATTAGGCTTACATGCAGCCTTTAAACCATTTCTTTTATGGAACTACAACATCTTGATCTAGAACAGATTATGGGGTGAAACCCGTGTTTTTTTTTCTAAAGTGAAATAAACGAACGAAGCGGGTCACAAGAAAACTAAACTTACTGATTTGACGAACCGTCTTCCAACTCGAACAACATCTTTACGGCGCAATGTAGCATAAACTGACATTTTCGGGATTTGATCTAGATTGTTTTTCTGCAAATAAGTTTTTTTTTCCATATTCGCTATACATGCCAGTTACAATTTATAGTTTACAAAGCTCAAGCTGTCGGTTTCGTCGAAGCGTCACTGTGACTGTGATTCGCCGCCATATTAGAAGCTGTTGTTGGAGCATTTGCACGTGAAAAGGTCTTAATGTCAGCTTTACCAGTCTGTTAAGTCGTCATTAGTTAAGTCGACATTAAAATTGCTTTATGCAACACAAAAATAATGCCAACTTAACTAATGGACTGGTAAAAGTTTAATGACAGCTTAAACCTTAATGATAGCTTAACTTTAATGATGGTTTATGCAACACGGCCCTGGTCTTCAACTGCATCAAGCTTTTATCGCCCAAATGTACAAATTTCAGGTAGAAAAATATATATTTACAAATTTTGCTTATGAATTTTTCAGTGTCAAAATGAAATATTGTAAGTAATACCAGAAATGCATATATTTGGGTCAACATACTTCTATATACATTTTCAAAGCAAGACTTTATTTAATCTTTAGATTTTTGCAACCGTCCATAGCCTCATGAACGACACCAAAATTTGATTGACAGCGGCTGCCAAACTCACTTGCTCGTGCAATTCGCATCGAATTCATTCGCCAGATGTGACACTGGTGTTGTAATTGATAGCGAACCACACTTCAGTCGCAGGTGCAAAACAAGCTTTTTGTTTCCGTGCTCACACTGGCTGTTTTCTTTTCCGTTTTACACACCAACAAAACCGTTAAATTTTAAATATGGAATCATGAATACTTCGGGTCTCTTGCAAAGTAAGTGAATCCTACGGGCTTTACTTACTTTGCAAGAGACTCGAAGTACTCATGATTCCATGAACCTTTCAAAAATCGAGCTCATCTCTTTAGATAATTGTAGTTCATGTTCATGCAAATGATTTTCTCTTAAGTTCACCCAGTGTGTCAAAATATTGCAAACGGAATCAAACCAGGAAGTGACTCTAGAAAGACTGATAAGCAAGCTGTGGATTACTCAAAAGCTGTATGTTTGGCCGTACTGTGATCTATGTGATATTTTTAAATTGTTCATACAACAATGTGGCCAAAGGTACCCGTCTCCTTGATAAAAAAAAAACATTTTTATTTATATAGGGAAAAATCATGCAAGTAAGAGCTTTTGAAAGATATATCCCCTTAAAGCTATGGTTGTATACTGTTAGTTTTTAGGATGTTAAAAGACACTACAAGCACATGTTAACACAAAGTTCTATCAGCCTGCCCTTGACTACTAAATTAATGTTAACTTTTTGAAGCCAAGACAATGACATAAAACGTAAATGTAATTGCAAACAGTCACCAGCAAATTGTATTTAGAATTTGGTGAAAAATTAGCCTCATTTCCAGTGAACGGCTAATCTCATAAATGTGGTTTAGGGACATAGATATGAAAGGGCAATATGTGTGACTTTAAATATCTTATTAGTTGTTGCCTAATGAAAAATGCAATGTACGAAATGACTTAGACCGTCTTCTCCATGACTATTAATACAATAATTTTATGCTATGTCATACAAACAACAATATGTCACTGTATTCAAGTCACCCCACCATCAAGAATAAAATGCGCACACAATCTGCACATGATGACTGCATTAAAGTGATCGAAGTTAGTTTCGTTCGTCATCTGACCCTTTGTAAATCTGAGTTGAAACACACATTAAAGATTGGCTTAAAGACGATGCATATAAAACCTATGTATTTTCCAGACAGTTTCCTATTCAATCTGCCCAAATTTTGACAGCCTGTGACTAGGATAATGCATAACTGACATCTATTGTTTTGTGTTTTAACCAAACCCTTACATTTAGTGCACCTAGCAAAATAAAAATATTTTGAAAATATTGCATAATTATGCCAGGACTCTTTAGGTTTAGGGGGTTGGGGTATTTTGTGTGACCAAATTTTATTTCGCAGAAAGTCAAAGTTTCGTCGAGTATTCACCTAAATACATGTAAATATTATGTTTGCGGCATAAGACTTGAGACGAAAGTAATGCGTTTGCATAAAATTCGGGTTGAGAAGAATTTATTGTTTCATCTATAGAGGTGTGCTGTCAATTATTTTTGACTTTTACCTGTAATGTTTAAAGTCAACCAGTTTGACTTGTGCACTGAGGTGTATCATATCTGCATATTGTATAAATCATAGTCTAGATAAACACAGCTTTTTAGCGTAAAATCGTTAATATTTTCTTACATATCAGATTTAACCAATAATTTGGTGCTTATAAGAAACGTCTCAATTAGACGGTTCTTTTGAGTACCCAAAACATATGTTTTGGTTGAAAAATGAGACAATTAATTACTTTGTAAGCACTCATAACTAAAGCCCTGATACATGCCATTGCAAATTGATATTTACCTACAGGTTTTTACAAAATAAGTTTCTAATAAGTTTTTATAATAAAGTGTTTTTGAGCATTTCGACAGCGTTCCCCCCCCCCCCCCCCCCCCCCGTGATCAATCATGCCGTTTTTGTATAATGTGTAAAATGTAAAACTACAACTGTATGCAAAAGGATTAGTTTGGTCACGGTGCACATAATTTCGCTTGTAACTGACAGCAACCATTCTTGAATGTTTCAGCGGAAGGGAGGAAGATGAATGTAGAAATTATTTCATCATCAGTTGCCACGAAAGTATGGGACCGGGCCTGGAGCAAACTTGTGACCCCTGGATCTGCAGTCAGACTCGCATCTGTTGCCAGACACGTTACCGACTGCTACGCGGCCCGGTAAACGTTTAAACTGTATCATTTTCGACAACCACAGGCTACATTAATTTTTGAAAATCAGTTCAGAATATGTTACTTCCAACATAAAACTTACCAACGCAGTGTACAGTAAAACCTGTCTAAAATGACCACTCTTTCCGCCCTTGTTTAACTGAAAGATTGTTGATGGGACGTAAAGAATCATATAAAAATTGACCACTCTAAAAACAAAAATTGGTTTTCAAGACCAATTATCGCTTAAGGACATATGCTTCTAAATACTTCCCATATTGAAATATTTTCAATACTTTGCATACAGTTTGTTTTATGCATGGGCTATCCATTTATGAAATAAAAAGGATATGTCACCGTGCTTATTTATTCAGAATCTCATATTGAAGTTTACAGCATTTGACCAATTTTCTAGAAATATAAAATAATAACACTAGTCCTAATTATCGAGCTAAAACGGTTGTAATCTTCAGCTTTAACTTAAATTACTGCCCATGACCTCAAACTTTTAAGAAAATGTGCATGTTTACTTGTTATCCCATGCTGTGACAAGATATTGCATGATATATTTTGGCAATTCGTCGAAAAATGGAATTTGTTTTTAGAATAAATCATGTATTAAAAAATCTGATATTGAAAATCTTAAAAATTTATTTTTAATTCATGGACTATTATAATACCTTTCAGAAAAAAGAAAAAAAATCTGGGGTCACCGAACTAATTCTCTTTCTAGAGGGCCAAATTTAAACCCACCCAATAGGTTTCATGCGTAATTCAATATAAAATGTTCGGGGATGACCATTTCGGTCGTTTTGATGATGCCATTTTACTAGTATATGAAGTAATTTAGCATTAAAATGTTAAAAAAGAAAGAAAAAACACACTGAAAATATGTGCGCATCCGGGAATCGATCCAGGTCCTCTGGCCTTGTAGCCAGACACGCTAACCACTAGGCCACGAGGTCAGGTCGTGCACCGCTCTAAATATCCATACAAATAGTATAGAGTCGGCCACTATCGTATTCGTAACCAGGGTTATTGTGTACGTCGTTTGATTTCGACTGAGCTACATTTATCTGTCTTTAGTGCTGAGACGATCAGTTCTGAAAAGATGTCAATAGATATTTCGAACACACTTTAATTAGTTATTTTGTGAAGAAAATGTCGGAACACCGATATGACATAAGAATATCGGAAGCTGTGTTGATCCGAATCCGTTAAGGGTCGAAAGACAGGACCCAGACAACTTTCCCCGTTTGCAGACGCGGGAAAGGTGCTCATTGGAAATAGCCGCATATGTCTTTAATGCAGGTCAAAAGTATTGCTGAATGCTCCAAGGGGAGCATTCTGCAACACTTTCGACCTTCATTTAGCTACTATTTCTCATGAAGATCTTTGTTTTGTCTATTTTTGGGTGGCCGCTTAAGACAGGTTTTACTGTAGTTACCACAGCATTCTGCTGAAGGTGGCCAATTTCTGGTTGCACACATTTCTTTTCTGGTACCAGATACTAATTAAAATACGTTCACCACGGGTCGTGCATATTACTGACAGTTTGTTAATGCCAACTATGTTCACGTTTTGGTTAAAAAAAAACATTATACGACCATGGCCCACTTCGAATCGAACAAAAGTTCCTTCTATAGTTCTTACGTAATAGACGCGCACGCACGACTACAGTTGGAACTTTTAGTTGGTTGGCAAGTTAACAAAAAGAATAGCCCTATATGCTCCACTTCAATGTTTCATCTTAGACAAAAGGATGTTATAAACAGCACAGCCTTTTCTAATAATCAATTGCGAATAAGTGGGACCAAAAATGATGCTCACCTAGGTTTATTTTGTAAAAACAAATTATTTTGAGGCTTCAGAGAGATATTGAACCCATCTTGCTACAAAGGTCTAGCGGAAAGAACCAGCCTATCTACTAGAGTAACGGTGCTCCGACCCGCCATTGATCTCTAGTAGGTTCGTGACGTCACTCTAGTATCGACTATCGGTGTTCCAATCAAACTTTGGTTGCTTTAATAGGGACTATAGTTCGATTTGAAATGGGCCTATATCGCTTCTCACAGAAAATGAATGACAAATAAATATATCATTAAAAGGTGCTAAACTAATTTACAGTAACAGTTGCTTACCAATTATCATCAAATGTCAGTTCTTTGAAAAGACTGTTGTCACATGTGACCAAACCAATTTACACGTGGATTTTATTCAGACAGCTCATATTTTGTATTATACCATGTTGGGCTTTTTAGCCTTATTGGAATTTGAAATAAACTATCTGGATAAGGATTGGTTTCGCCCGTAGATAGTCGTGTATTCGTATGAATTTGTGAGTGTGTAAATTTTACATTGCAACTAGTTTGGTTCCTGATTTTTACAAAATACTGACCACTATCTTTAAATATTCATTATGGGCACCAATTATTAGCTCACCAGAGCCGAAGGCTCAGGGTGAGCTTATAGGATGAAACTCGAGTGGGCGTCCGTCTGTCCACACTTTCAAACATGAATATCTCTGAGATCAGCTGGCTGATCGTAATCAAATTTCATCAGAAGCATCATTGGGGTGGGGGATTGACTCCATTAGGTTTTTGGACCAGATCGGATTAGAACTTTGATTTCCATGGCAACAGATAGCTCCCATAGGGTTATAATGGGGAAAACCTTGTGACCACTCTAGCTTCTTCTTTTTGATTGGATCTTTATTTTTGAAGGTAACAAGGACACCCATAAAATTTCGAATGGGTTCGAAATCGGGCAGAATCCGACGAAGGACTTATGAGTTAGCTGCACTTGAGCGTTTGGAAAAAATCCCCATAGACTTATAATGGGAGAAACGTTGTGACCACACTAGTACCTACATTTTCCAATGGATCTTCCTCATTCTTGCAGGTAACAAGGTCAGCCATAAAAGCTTGGATGGGTTTGAATTTCGGCAAGATTTCATCACTGACTTCGGAGTTAGCTGCCCTTGAGCGTGTGAAAAATCAATGAATAGTGTTGTGACCACTCTAACGCCTTCATCTTTAATTGGATCTTCTTCATTCTTGCAGGCAACAAGGACATTCATAAAATCTCAGATGGGTTCGAAATTAGGCAGTATCCATGGAAGGACTTATGAGTTAGCTGCCCTTGAGCGTTTGGAAAAATTTCCATAGACTTATAATGGGAGAAATGTTGTGACCACTCTAGTACCTTCATTTTCCAATGGATCTTCTTTATTCCTGCAGGTAATAAGATCAACCATAAAAGCTTGGATGGGTTTGAATTTCGGCAAAATTACATCACTTACTTCGGAGTTAGCTGCCCTTGAGCGTGTGAAAAATCAATGAATAGTGTTGTGACCACTCTAGCGCCTTCATTTTTGATTGGATCCTCTTCATTCTTGCAGGCAACAAGTAAACCCATAATATCTCGGATGGGGTACGAAATTCAGCAGGATTTGATCCGGGACTTATGAGTTACCTGCCCTTGAGCGTTTGGAAAAATCCCCATAGACTTATAATGGGAGAAATGTTGTGACCACTCTAGTGCTTTCAATTTTGAATGGGTCTTCCTCATTCTTGCATACAATACGGACAACTATTATAGCTTGGATGAGTTTGAATTTTGGCAAGATTCCATAAGTGACGTTGGAGTTAGCTGCCCTTGAGCGTCAGAAAAATCAATGAATAATGTTGTGACCACTCTAGCTCCTTCACTTTAATTGGATCTTCTTCATTCTTGCAGGCAACAAGTTAAGCCATAATATACTGAGGGACTTTTCAAACACACCATTTTACATTCACTGTCTCTTCAACATGATTGATTTGAGGATGTTTTCTTTATCATTTTTTATCCTCTTGCAAAATGGACCATGATTTGCCATGGTTTCGATTTGCTCATGCTGTTTATTCAGACTTAATATCGACGTAAGTGTTTTTCAACAATTGTCGTCTGACAAATGTGAATTTGATTCAATTTGAAAACAAACACTTTTAGGTGGTAGCCAAATGTCTAAACAAATGGAAAAACACAAAAGTTTTCAGAAATTTTTTGATAACACTCCCACTCGCAGCGCTTCTTTGCTAACGTCAGTATTACATTTTCAAACATCAATAACAGACGGGTTACATCCGCGCATGTCGCGATACTTTTGTCTTTTATGCAACTGATTGAGGAGTATCTGTTGGTAATGAAAATATTTTGATTATTCTTGATCCTTAGGATATAATCGGCCAATTACGCCAAAAATCAATGACGTCATGTAGACGAAATGAACGTTGCCAGAGGCCTAAAACTTCCTGATTTGATTTTGTCTTTAATTTTGCTTTCAAGAACAAACATCGGTTTGAAAACTTGTTTTCGTTCATAATGGAAGGTATTGGTACTCTGTGACCTTTTTGAATTTGAGCTGTCTCAGAATTATCGCGACGTCAAGGCAATCATAAGCCACAGTGTTTCGATTTTCTTATTGAATGCAAGCTAAATGACGGAACTTGTCAATTTCATTTTTCACATTATGAAAATATTCAAGTTTCGACATAAGTTAGCATTTAAGCAGGTGGTGCATTTTTAAAGTCCTTCAGTAAATCTTGGATGTACTTAGCTCCCTGGGGTTATAATGGGGGAAACCTTGTGACCACTCTAGCTCCTTCATTTTTAATTGGTTCTACTTTATTCTTTCAGGTAACAAGGACAACCATAAAATCTTGGATGGGTTTGAAATTGGGCAGTATCCGACGAGGGACTTATGAGTTAGCTGCCCTTGAGCATTTGGAAAAATCCCCATAGACATATAATGGGAGAAAAGTTGTGACCACTCTAGTACCTTCATTTTGCAATGGATCTTCTTTATTCTTGCAGGTAACAAGGTCAACCATTAAAGCTTGGATGGGTTTGAATTTCAGCAAGATTCCATCACTGACTTCGGTGTTAACTGCCCTTGAGCGTCTGAAAAATCAATGAATAATGTTGTGACCACTCTAGCTCCTTCATTTTTGATTTAATCTTCTTCATTCTTGCAGGCAACAAGAACATCTATAAAATCTTGGACGGGTTTGAATTTTGGCAGGATCTGATCAGGGACTTATGAGTTACCTGCCCCTAAACGTCTGAAAAATCCCCATAGACTTATAATGGGAAAAAATGTTGTGACCTCTCTGGTGCTTTCAATTTTGAATGGATCCTATTCATACTTGCAGATAAGAAGGACAACTATTACAGCTTATATTAGTTTTAATTTCAGCAAGATTTCATTACTGACTTCGGAGTAACTGTCCTTGAGCGTCTGAAAAATCAATGAATAATGTTGTGACCACTCTAGCTCCTTCATTTTTGTTTTTATCTTCTTCATTCTTGTAGGCAACAAGAACATCCATAAAATCTTGGATGGGTTTGAAATTTGGCAGGATCTGATCAGGGACTTATGAGTTACCTGCCCTTTAATGTCTATGGGAGAAATGTTGTGAACTCTCTGGTGCTTTCAATTTTGAATGGATCCTATTCATACTTGCAGATAAGAAGGACAACTATAAAAGCTTGGATAAGTTTGTTTTTCGTCAAGATCCCATTACCTATTATGGAGTTAGCTACCCTTGAGCAACTTACAATTTGATTTATAATGTTGTGACCACTCTAGCGCCATAATTTTTGATTTGATCTTCTTCATTCTTGCAGATACCAAGGACAACCACTAAATCTTAGATGGGTTTGAAATTCGGCCGGATCAGATCTTGGACTGTAGCGTTAGCTGCCCTTAAGCGTCTGGAAAAATCCTCATATACTTTTAATGGGAGATCTGTTGTGACCACTCTAGTGCTTTCAATTTTGAATTGATCTTCTTCATTCTTGCAGATAAGAAGGACAACTATCGAAGCTTGAATGAGTTTGTTTTTCTTCAAGATCCCATCACCTATTATGGAGTGAGCTGCTCCTGAGCATCTTAAAAATTGATGGATAATGTTGTGACCACTCTAGCGCCTTCATTTTAATTGGATCTTCCTTATTCTTGCAGGTAGCAAGGTCAACTATAAAAGCTTAGATGGGTTCGAAATTTCGCCAGATCAGACCATGGACTGTGGAGTTAGCTGCCCTTGAGCTTCTTAAAAAATCCCCATAGACTTATAATGGGAGAATTTTTCTGACCACTCTAATTCTTTCATTTTTTAATAGATTATATTCATTCTTTCAGGTAAAAAGGACAACCATAAAAGCTTGGATGCGTTTAATTTAAAGTAGAACCAACTTAAGACTGTGGATTGGGCATTATAAAAAATCTGCATATACTAACAATGGGAGATCTGTTGTGACCACTCTAGCACATTCATTTTTGAATGGATCTTCCTCAGTCTTGCATGTAACAAGGACTTCCATAAAAGTTTGAATGAGTTTGAGTTTCCGCCACACCCATCCTCCAGCTACAGAGTTAGCTGCCCTTGAGCGTCTAAAATATAACTGTAAAATGTTGTGACTACTTTTGCGCCTTTTTTCATTTGATTTTCTTCATGCTTGTAGGTTACCAGCACATACATAAAGTATTGGTGAGTTTGAATTTCGGTCATGACCCATCACTGACTATGGAGTTAGCTGCCCTTGAGCATCTGATAACTACACTTTCACCAGGTTTCTTCTGCAATTTTTATTCAGATCTTTTAAATACTTGCAAATAACTAGAACTGGCATGATAGCTTATGTTTTTGAATTAATTTCTGGTCACTGTTTCAAGTTCAGGGTTACCTGCCTTTGGGCATCGTCAATTATGGTGTCTCCAAACATTATGCTGGCTCCATGGTGAGCGATCGTTGCCCATTGGGCTACTTGTTGTTTTAAATTAAACTTAGTTTTACATAAAAATGATTCTTAAAGTATTGGGGTAAGGGCACTCTCTAGCGTGCTATTTTAATTGCCGTTTTATGAAAGCGCGGATCACAAAAACATAGAAGGTTGTCCTTATCTTTGCTTTATCTCCTTTTTATATCTTGATTTATATGTTCTAGGAGATGATGCATTGATAAGTTAGGGTCTTTCATGCAAACCAACATCTATGTGTCTTGATCCACATCTGAACTAAGGGTGAGGTGGGCGCGCCGTGAAACCGATTTAAGCCCTCCAGAAAGATCTTTTTACTGGCCGTTCCAAGGCAGTGCTTCTTTTGTGGATCATTTATGTTATTTCTGTCTTGTTTTTGTTATGCTTTCTTCCGCATCTGTTTATTGATGCCTTGTGGTCACCTGCTGGGAGAGGGATGACCTCTTGGCTCTCGTTTGTGATGTCTAATTGCGAAGTTGTCACCTTCCCATTGGTATCCTCGGTCAGGTGTGGTGCTTGATTGTATCGATTCCTGACCTTTGTACTCGTTTTTACTTTGAAGTGAAAAGCAGCGGATTGTATTTCTATCAAATGTGCGGGTTTCTACGTATTTACTGTAGTCGGAAGATAAGTTGAAACTGACTGCCAAACTTCAACACAGTGGTCTAACATCTTACCAATGACAAATTTTGATAGCATCTTACCAATGCGATAGGCCGACAGCGACCAATTTTGGTAGCATCTTACCAACGCGAAAGGCCGACAACGACCAATTTTTATAGCATCTTACAAATGCGAAAGGCCGACAACCACCAATTTTGATAGCATCTTACCAAAGCGATAGGCCGACAATGACCAATTCTGACAGCATCTTACCAATGCGATAGGCCGTCAACGACCAAATTTAATAACATCTTGCCACTGCGATAGGCCGACAACGACCAACTTTAATAGCATCTTACCAGTGCGATAGGCCATTAACGACCAATTTTAATATCATCTTACCAATGCGATAGGCCGACAACGACCAATTTTAATAACATCTTACCAATGCGATAGGCCGACAACGACCAATTTTTATAACATCTTACCACTGCGATAGGCCGACAATGACCAATTTGAATAACATCTTACCACTGCGATAGGCCGACAACAACCAATTTGAATAACATCTTACCACTGGAATAGGCCTACAACGACAAATTTTGATAGCATCTTACCACTGCGATAGGCCGTCAACGACCAATTTTAATAACATCTTACCAATGTGATAGGCCGACAACAACTAATTTGAATAACATCTTACCAATGTGAAAGGCTGACAACGACCAATTTTAATAACATCCTACCACTGCGATAGGCGAACAACAACCAAATTTGAATAACATCTTACCACTGCGATGGTCCGACAACGACCAATTTTAATAACATCTTACCACTGCGATAGGCTGACAACGACCAATTTAAATAACATCTAACAACTGCGATAGGCCGACAACGACCAATTTTAATAACATATTACCACTGCGAAAGGCCAACAACAACCACTTTAAATAACATCTAACCACTGCAATAGGCTGAAAACGACCAATTTTGAAAGCATCTTACCACTGTGATGGGCCGTCAACGACCAATTTTAATAACACCCTTCCACTGAGATAGGCCAACAACGACCAATTTGAATAACATTTTACCACTGCAATAGGCCGACAACGACCAATTTTAATAACATCTTACCACTGTGATAGGCCGACAACGACCATTTCTAATAACATCTTACCACTGCCATAGGCCGACAACGACCAATTTTAATAACATCTTATCACTGCGATAGGCCGACAACGACCAATTCAAATAACATCTTACCACTGCGATAGGCCAACAGCGACCAATTTTAATTACATCTTATCACTGCGATAGGCCGACAACGACCAATTTTGATAGCATCCTACCACTGTGATAGGCCGTCAACGACCAATTTTAATAACATCTTACCACTGTGATAGGCCGACAACGACCAATTTGAATAACATCTTACCACTGCGATAGGCCGTCAACGACCAATTTTATTAACATCTTACCACTGCGATAGGCCTACAACGACCAATTTTAATAAAATCTTACCACAATGATAGGCCGCCAACGACCAATTTCAATAACATCTTACCACTGCGATAGGCCGACAACGACCAATTTTGATAGCATCTTACCACTGTGATAGGCCGTCAACGACTAGTTTTAATAACATCTTACCACTGCGATAGGCCGTCAACGAACAATTTTGATAACATCTTACCACTTCGATAGGCCATCAACGACCGATTAATAACATACTACCACTGCAATAGGTTGTGAACGACCAATTTGAATAACATATTACCACTGTGATAGGCTGACAACGACCAATTTTAATAACATATTACCACTGCGATAGGCTGTCAACGACCGATTTTAATAACATCTTACCACTGCGATAGGCCGTCATTGACCCATTTTAATACCATTTTACCACTGCGATAGGCCGTCATCGACCGATTTTAATAACATCTAACCACTGCCATAGGCCGTCAAGGACTAATTTTAATAACATTTCATCACTGCGATAGGTGGTCAACGACCAACTTTAATAACATCTAACCACTGCGATAGGCCGTCAACGAGCAATTTTAATAACACATCCTAACTGCAATAGGCCGTCAACGACCAATTTTAATAACATCTTACCACTGCGATAGGCCGTCAACGCCCGATTTTAATAACAAATTACCACTGTGATAGGCCGACAATGACCAATTTTAATAACATCTTACCACTGCGATAGGCCGACAACGACCAATTTAAAAAAACATCTTACCACTGCGATAGGCCATCACTGACCGATTTTAATAACATCTTACCACTGCGATAGGCCGTCAACGACCGATTTTAATAACATCTTACTATTGCAATAGGCCGTCAACGACCGATTTTACATGTAATAACATATTACCACTGAGAAAGCCCGTCAACGACAAATTATAATAACATCTTACCACTACGATTGGCCTTCGACGACCGATTTTAATAACATCTTACCACTGCGATAGGCCGTCATCGACCAGTTTTTAATAACATCTTACTACTGCGATGGGCGGTCAACGACCGATTTTAATAACATCTTACTATTGCAATAGGCCATCAACGGCCGATTTTTATAACACATTACCACTGCGATAGGCCGTCATCGACCGATTTTAATAACATCTTACCACTGCGATAGGCCGTCAACGACCAATTTTAATAACATCTTACCACTGTGATAGGCCAGCAACGACCAATTTTAATAACATATAACCACTGCGATTGGCCGTCAACGACCGATTTTAATAACATCTTACCACTTTCATAGGCCTTCAACGACCGATTTTAATAACATCTTGCCACTGTGATACATGTAGGCCGTCAACGACCGATTTTAATAACATCTTACCACTGCGATAGGCCGACAACAACAATTTTAATAATATCTGACCACTGCGATAAGCCGGCAACGACCAATTTAAATTACATCTTATAGTTTGCCCAAATTGTCATGAGACTGATTAGTTTTCGCCATAATCTTCGTGATATTCGTGCGTTTTCGTGAAGCACTCCGACATTGGTCATGCTTTTAACAGGAATATGAAGATAATGTCGATTCATGAATGCAAATGGTCTGGTAGCCTAGTGGTTAGGTGGCAACTTACAGATCAAGCCTACCTGGATCGAAACTTGGAAAGCCCTTTTAATAATTGTCAAATTGCATCCTTTTTTTAATTTAAGATCGTTCTTGTATTTTACGTCATCTCGTGGTGAGCTTTACATTTTTTATTTGTATTTAGTCGCTTTTATATTCATTATTTCCTAGGTTTCCTCACTCTTTTCTTGTCAGTGGCGACTCTTGTTGTCTGCTGATAACCTTTGCAAACAGTTTGTTCCCAGATCAGTACCGACAGAACATCGGTCCTGACCTGGATACAGACCGTTTGCTCCTGAAGATGCTTTTGAAAAAGTTTATTGTAAAAAAAGTCAGAAAATGACAACGTAAAGTATTAAACTGACCCTGTGTGCAAAGAGTTGTTACGTTTCGGCTTATTGAAAATTTTCACTTTACTACGTGTGTATTTGTTGTTTAACGTATGTCAGATTCAAAACATATATCCATGTGTACACGAAATCAATAATAAAGAAGAACAAACAAGCAAATTAAATAGTGTAGAGGCCAAACTGAGATATATGGGCTATTTTGCGATTTTTTTGCACCCCCAGGAAGAAAAAGATGGTTACTATTTTCAGTCAGGGACATGTCTGGGGGCCTTAGAAACCCATGTTTTACTAAGTTTTCTGTGGTCATTTTTTGTAAATGGCCTGTAATCAACGTTACCCCACAAACATTGAAAATAGCAGTACACAAAAGACAAGACTAATAATATATTTTATAATGGTATCAATGAATTTATTTGAAGTTTAAATGTTTGATCTAGTCATAAACATTAATTGCAGATATCTGTGGGATGGTTTACCGCTCATCAGCGTTACATATGTTACATTTTATACGAAATTGCAGATAATGACTTTATAGATAGCATATAAGAATTAACCATGCTCCAATTCCACAAGAAGAGAAACTAAGTTACTATTTTTAGTCTGGGACATGTCTTGGGGCTATAGAAACACATGTTTTAGTAAGTTTTCTATTGGTAGTTTTCTGTAAGTGAACTGTTATCAATGTTACCCTAATTTTGAATATAGCAGTAAACATAATACAAGAGTAATAGGATAGTTTACAATAGTATTAATGGGGATATTTGATTTGTTCATGTTTTAGTTAGACATAAACATCAATTGCAGACATCTGTAAGATGTATTTCTGCTCGTCAGAGAAACCTACGTTACATTGTTTTACGAAATTGCAGATAATAACTGTATAGATTGCATATTATAATAAACCATGTTCCCAACCTTAAATGTGCCGTAAATATCCCTATTCTACGAGGGTCATCCAATAAAGAATGAGACTTTCTTCATAGTATAAAAACCTAAGTGTGTATTTAGTTAAAATTCACCATAATAATAGTATGACATCTTAGCAATTCAGATACAGAAATAATATATTTGTGATTTATCAGTTGCCATAGTAACGGAATGTTTTGTGGAAGGGCTTGAAGGCGCATGGCCACGTTTATATTATTTTTTGCATACCCACCGTCTTTCAAAGTCTTTTATTTTCGAACATTGATATCATTTATCTTCTTAATATCATTTATTCTGCTGAACAATCTTAGTGTTACATAAAATGTTATAAAAGAAGAACTAAATATGCATATCCTTTATTTTGGTTGCCTAGCAACCAATTTAATCGATTTTTAATAAACACATTACTTTGCGTTGCCATGGTAACTATATAAGAGAAGGATATCATACAAAATGTATGGTTATGTGCTGCTGATCGTTATTAAGTATACATGAACAGAATCCTGTTCACTTTAATTGCCTTTAACTATTTGATATTAACTTTTAAAGTCACGAGGTCAGCGAAAAATACCAGATAGTTCTTGAAATCTTGATTTTTTAAGCTTTGTTTCCATGGTAACAGCTCAAAACTCCATAACATTACATTACCCTATTGGTTATAGACTGAGTGCATGAGCATATATAAGTACTAGTAGAAAAATAAACTATACATCTTAATTTGTTGCCATGGTGACCATCTATACTGAGCTGGCCACGGATGTTTGCCTAGTCGTCTAATGTTGCCTAGCAACAACAGTTGGAACTACGTAACATGTCAAATATGGTACATGTGAACAGCCAAAAAGGTGTGTTAGCTTTGAACAAGATTTCATAAGCCTAGCATGTAAATTCAGTGCGCTATAGAAAAAGTCTCATTCTTTATTGGATGACCCTCGTAATGATGAATTATCATTTTTTTACATTTTGAATCTATTTATAATTTGTAACTGGAGATAATTTGTAGTAAAATAAATTTTAAAATATGCTCATAAGCATATCATTTCTTCTGGCATACAGATTTTCTATGTCAACCATATACATCACATTGGAATTGACAGTGTCTTCTTTCATTTCTGTTACAATGAAATGAAATATCAGCTTTAAAAACAAGTTTTACTACCATGGACATTAAATTCTGTTAATATATAAATAAGGTAAAGTAGGTAACAACAATGGTGTTTTGAATAAATGGATGTACTAAAAATTGTGGAGAGTAGACTCATATTTTTACCTAAGCCTGACGACACGCAGGGTCTACTCTCCACATATTTTAATAACTTCAATAATAGACAAATTATTTAAAATCAACACAAATCTAAGAGAGTTTTGTAATTTTGCTTGATCCTGTTACTTTGATACATGTATGGTAATTTGGAGATTTTTTTATCAATGGTTCATAGCAATAAACATATTTACATTATGATTCAAATATTGGACTGAATATACCATACCTCAATGAATAAATTTAAAAAGAAAAGCAATATTTACTGCATCTGGTGGCAAGGCATGAGGATAGTGTGGGTGTCTTCCAGAGCAGTGGCTTTCTGTCGACTTTACACAGAAGACACATCTTAAAACTAGTAAAGTTCCAGCTGAGCCTTCTTTACTGTTTTACAAGATATTAACTCTTTACACTATATGTACTGTCATTATTTTAGCTTAAATATGTTTTCCTGCGACACCTTGCTCCTTTTTTGCCAGTAGAAGTATCTTGTCATGCCTGAAAAAACTATGTTTGCTAAATAGTGGAAAGGACCATGAAATGTCACAATCGCAGACTGTAAATCAAACAAAGGTACTGTGAGGAAGAAACACAGAACATTTTAAATCTTGGCTGCATTTTGTTATAATCTAAAATTCCTCTATCGTTTTTAAAACTTACAATTATGATATAAATCAAAGTACTTATCAGTAAAGAAATAGCAATGTACCTTATGCTTTGAAGATCTAGCATTTACGTTTTTCTTGAATGCGTTATACATTAATTTTCACTGTTGACAATTACATTTTGAAAAAAGTCAATGTATCCCTAGGCCTGTCACAATTGCAATCGTCTATTCTCTTGTTGAACACGATTTCATTATATCATATTGCAGAATGCTAATTATATATACAACAATTTCGAAAGAAGTTTTTTGTTTGTTAACCAAGCACGTTTGAGGTAAAGCAACCTGAGCGATACGCATAGACTTAAAAGCATATTACGTGGTAGCATTAATTACAAAGCTATTTCATCTTAACATTAATTGCAAATGTTTAGTCTGCTAGTGTAGCTTTTTTAACGTCCATTTTGAGGAGTTATTCTAAAGCTTGTATCATAAACATGACTCACTGAAACTCACAGATTAAATTGTCGAATGAGTGTCTGTTGAAAAGTAGTGCCACGACTAACGCGAAACTGTTACCTTTCTTACATTATTCACAAGGAAGTTTTTTTCTTTCTTTTTTGCACTTTTGTGTCATGTTGAGCTATTTGTAACACTGATACATGTTTACACATGAGGAGTAAAAGACTTATGATCAGTTTGTTGGTTTCAAAGATTTACTGAATTAGCCTTATTATATGCCAAACCATCAAAAATTGTGAGCAATACTCCAAACAACAGCTCGTAAACATAATTTTAGTCATAGACTCACTCATTATTGCACCTATATCCTTGTATATATTTGTTAATATTAATACTGTTTGAGGGCTGTTTCTGGTTAAAGAAAAGTATTTCAGTTTTATTTTAAGTGTAATGCCATATTAAGATTACAAATGCAAATTACAAGTGCAAGCTTATCTCGTATATTGCACTGGTTTATACATAAAGTAGATAACTTTAATGTAAAGACCAACCTTATATGCAGCGAATCAATGTTTCAGCAAACTAATATGGTTAAAACACAGATACATTTTTAATATGTAAGGACAGGCGAGTTTCCCATCTTAGGGACTTTTTCTTCATCAAGCAAATCGGACATTAAACCAATTGATTATGTTTGTAAATTTGTATTAGATAAAAAATTCGTGATGTAATTTCTCCAAACATTAGTCATGACCTCAGATAAACTGAAGATAGACTGGGTGTACACTCAAGCTATTAGCTGTTGCAATATGATGAATGACAGATTCTTGCATAGCATGTGAATATATTATTGAATAACCTTGTTAAGAGCCTAAGTCAACAAAAGGCCAACCAAGACACACTTACCTAATAGGATATTTTTCAATAAAATCAATGAACTTATTTTAGCTTTACTTGTTTGAGCTTGACATAAACATCAATTGTAAGCATTTGTGAGATATGTTTCTGTTAGTCAGCGTTACTTATGTTACGTTGTATGCTAAATTGCAAATATTGACTTTATAGATTGCATTTTAGGACAAAACATGTTCCCCAGCCTTAAATTTATATTGTAGATATCTATTCTAATGGTAAATTTCCAATTTTACATATTTGGAGTTGTTAATAACTTGTAACTGAAGTGAAATAAATTTATAAATATGCTTATTAGCTTACAAAATTTCTATCCTCTTTATAAGGTACCGTAGTTTACATGCCTATTTTGAAACTTTGACAATAGGAAACGTAGTAAAACAGACCACAGGAGACGTAGAAAAACATGCATTTGTATTATGAAGTAGACAGTATACATATTGTCATGTACCATGAATTAAAAACCTGTAAACTGTCATATCAAAGTAAAATAATCAATCAAAATTACAAAACTCTCTTAAATAATTATTTATTTAGAATACTTTATCCATAATTGAAAATATTTAAATAATATGTGGAGAGAAGACTCAAATATATTCTGAGCCCCAGCCTTGTTGCCAGGCACAGGTAAAATTTGAGTCTACTTCCCACACTTTTTAGATTAGTATTTTTATCCATTTATGCAAAGGACAATGTTGTTACCTACGTTACTTGATATATATTAACAGCAACAAACTATCCATCGTAGTTGAATGTGTTTATAGTAATTATTTTGTTTCATTGTGAAAGTGATGAAGAAGACATTGTACATTCCAATGCAATGTAAATTGTCAGATAGAAAATCTCTACACCAATACTAGAAGTGACATGCTCATAAGCCGGGCCGCGTAGCGCAGTCGGTAACGTGTCTGGCTACAGATGCGTGTCTGACTGCAGATCCAGGGGTCGGGAGTTCGATCCCGGTCCGGTCCCATTCTTTCGTGGAGATTGATCATGAAATGATTTCTACGGTCATTCTCCTCCCTTCCGCTGATTCATTCAAGAAGGGTTGTTGTCAGTTACAAGCGAAAGTATGTGCACGAATTACTGGTTAACCGCTTGTTCAAGCCTGCCCAGGAAAAAGTGTGGTTAGGTGAACTGACCGTCCTGCAATGACCATAGCTGTTGACTTGGGACGTAAAGCAACAAAACAAACAAACAAACATGCTCATAAGCATACTTAAATATTTATTTTTCAACCTCTATTGCTTGTTATAAGTTGTAAATAGCATAAAATATGTGAACATGGAAATTCATCATTAGAATAGAGATCTTTAATACACATTTAAGGTTGGGGGAAATGGTTTATTCTAATATGCAATCAATAGGTCAATCTGCAATTTCATAAAAATGTAACATAAGTAACATTGACAAGCAGAAATACATCTCACACATAAATGCAATTAATGTTTATGACTATCTCAAACATGTAAAGTTCAAATAATTTCATTGATACTTTTGAAAATATCATATTAGTCTTGTATTTTGTGTAATGCTATTTTCAATGTTAGTAGGGTAACATTAATTACAGGTCATTTAAAGAAAAATGACCAAAGAAAACATAGTAAAACATGGGTTTCGAATACCCCAAGACATGTCCCAGACTGAAAATAGTAAACAAGTTTCTCTTCCTGTGACTGGGGAACATGGTTCACTCTTATATGCAATCTATAAAGTCATTATCTACAATTTCATATAAAAAGTAACATACGTTACGCTGACGAGCTGCGATACATCTCACAGAAATTAAGCAATTGATGTTAATGACTATGTTAAACATTTAAATCTCAAATACATTCATTGATTCTATTATAAAATATATTATACTGAGGGAAAAAGTTTAGCAATTATTTATAATGGAATTTCTCATAGGCGATCTTTGAAGCATTATATCTTTTTAATTGGCAGGTTCGCAAACATGTCGGTTATTTGAAAATGACCTTATAACTACCCGCAAGTGGTCGAAAGAAACAAAATCCAACTCCATAGTGCGGATTTGATCTGCTGAGCATTTTAATTTCAAACGTTATTCCATTGAAAGGGAGGTAATTTGGAAAAATACGATTTTCAACTTAAAACTGTCCGAAATGGGTGAATATAACATTCAGTTTTAAATCGTTTTTCATTTTCTTGCTTTTGGATCTAAACATTTGACAGACAATTGAAACTTTTAGTTGAAAACTATACGCACTATTGCCAGATGAGCTGTTTAAGCAAGGGGGCATATAATCAGACTTTACATGAAACTATGAAATAAAAAGTCCTATTTCTTTTTAACTGTGAATCCTCAAAGTATTTTGCTAAACTTTTTTCCCTCAGTATATTAGTCTGGTATTTTGTGTACTGCTATTTTCAATTTTTGTGGGGTAACGGTGATTACAGGCCTTTTACAGAAAATTGACCTCAGAAAACTTAGTAAAACATTGGTTTCTGAGGCCCCCAGATAACATGTCCCTGACTAAAAATAGTAACCAACTTTTTCTCCTTTGGGGTGCAACAGAACTCAAAATTTGAGATTTGGCCCCTACACTAAAATCCATGTGTACACAAAATCAACAATAAAGACGAACAAACTAGCAAATTAAAAAGACAGTAGAAAAAAAATGAAATGCTACTGCACCCGAACCCACATCTTTTGAGCGGAAAGGACAGTCTCTTATCTATTAGGCTATCGAGGAATTGTGATTTGTTCATGCATAAAAGTAAATGTGCCACAATCTAAAGCACACATTTTACGAAGATTCCCGAAGATTGGAAGAAAGGTCATTGAATATTCATATGGCTCAGGCCAATATAGTCAAACAATACCACTGCGATAGGCCGACATTGACCAATTTCAATAACTTCTTACCACTGTGATAGGCCGACAACGACCAATTTCAATAACATCTCACCACTGCGATAGGCCGACAACGACCAATTCTAATAACATATTAACACTCCCTTAGGCCGATAACGACCAATTTTAATAACATCTTACCACTGCGATAGGCCGATAACGACATATTTTAAGGATAAAAGAACAATATGTATTATATGACTTTTGCCTTACTGTAAAGGGGCAACTTTAATATTCATATCTGGACGTGGTTCGGCTATTTAATCTACCCAGAAGGGAAATCGGGTTCTATCTTTTTGGCAAAGAGTTAATAAGTTGTTTGAGCAAACGTGCGTGCATTTCATGAAAGTCCTGACCGTATATACACTGGCCTCACATGTGAAACATTTTGAAGCCTCTTTAACAAAAAGTGAAGATCCAGATCAGGCTTCTCCTATAGGATCAGTCTGATTTTGGTCCACACTGTTTGCGTCAGTAGTTATGACCACTTACAAATGTAGCTATTTTACTGACGTTTTAAAGTTTAAATAACTACTGTCTTTACTAAGGTGTTATGGTACAATGATACAGTTACCTTCGAATAAAATCACACTTCATTTTCAGCTTTTACCAATGTCTAAAGTAGACCAGGGTCCGGAATTACAATGCCTCCTTTAAGTTAAGGAAGACTTAAGTTAAGTATCGATTTTTCAGGATGCGAAAATAACGTTTCAAAACTGATTAAAATCAAAATAGTTTCATTTTTTCTGAAGATCACAATGATATCTTTGACCACAAGTACCACATCGATCCAGGCAATTTGTTTAGCATTTAATATAGCACGTTGAAATATCAATACTTAACTTAAGTCTCCCTTAACTTTAAGGAGGCATTGTAATTCCGGGTCCAGCTCTATTTGCGCATTCACGAGGTGCCGCCTTACAGTAACCAAAAAGTTCAATAATATTTTGTTTATTCCCAACACCCTGGTCACAAAATAGGTATTTTTATGTAGGTTTTCTGGGTTGAACGGATAAAATGTGTGTTTTTCAAGATCCAGCAACATATACTTTATTGTAATATGCATGTACGTCCCTGGCAAGGGCACAACGAAATGCATGAACGCGTGTCTCCCGCGAGACTCAATCCGTGACAACCTGAGTATACCCATCCGTTAGTCACACATTAATGACATAGTAATTTAATCAAATGAGCCAGTGCATAAAATTTCCAACAATGTGGGATTCTGACATGTGTAGACTCAGACGAGCCTGTGCAGCCTCCTTTTAAGCTTAGAACCTCCAAAGGATGTTCGGTCAGTAGCTTAACAGTCATATATTATTCAAACAAATGCTCTGATCAGACTGCGCGTATGCGCAGGCTGATCTGAGCCTTTGCTCGACGCACATACCACTTTGTTGAAAATCTTATAAACTGGCTCAAATATTATTATAATTAGACCCCAATTATCAGAATCAGAAGGGGTGTAAAGTAATTTTTGCTCGTTTCACACTCTCAGCAGCTTCTCATAATTAATTTCACACCATACAAATTGGAACTGTGTGAACGTTTAATTGTAATACCTGTGCACTCCCAGTTCGTCGCGAAAAACAACAACCAAACCCATTTAAATATCCGTATCAAGTACAATCATGATTATTCTAACATAAAAAGTAAACGTGACCAGGTCATATTTCAATGAATGGGTATGTATAAAATATGCACGCGTTGGCAGCAACCATTAAGAATCATTCGTGACAGAGATACGAATAGACTGGATTTTTTCTGTAAGTATTAAGGGAGTGCAAATGTAGGAATTATACAAAATATGAGCAAATGGACAAGTTTCATATTAAGTACATTTCTTGCGGTTCTAAAACCGAAAGAGTTATCACACACACTGTTAGATATAGAAAGTTTTAACATTTTGTTCACTTACTGCGGTTTTAACAGCACAATAGAGCTATCACATGTATTGTAAAAATGCAAATATTTCATATTTTGTACATTAACTGTGATTGTAACAAGAAAACAGAGCTATCACACATATTGCAAAAAATACAAAGGATTCGTATTTTATACATTAACTGCGGTTGTAACAGCACAATAGAGCTACCACGCGAACTGTAAGAAATGCAAAGGTTTCATATTTTGTACATTGACTGCGGTTGTAACAACACAATAGAGCTGCCACGCGCACTATAAGAAATGCAAATTCTTAATATTTTGTACATTTACTGCGGTTGTAACAACACAATAGAGCTACCACACGCATTGAAAGAAATGCAAAGGTTTCATATTTTGTACATTAACAACGGTTATAACAATACAATGGAGCTATCAAACGCAGTAAAAAAATGCAAAGGTATTATATTTTGTACATTAACTGCGACTGTTACAACACAATAAAGCTAACACGCACTGTAAGAAATGCCAAGTTTTCATATTTTGTACATTAACTGCGGTTGTAATAACACAATAGAGCTGCCACACGCACTGTAAGAAATACCAAGTTTTCATATTTTGTACAATAATTGCGATTGTATCAGGAAAATATAGCTGTCACGCGCACTGTAAGCAATGCCAAGGTTTCATATTTTGTACATTACATTAACTGCGCTTGTAAAAGCACAAAAGAGCTGCCACACGCACTGTAAGAAATGCCAAGTTTTCACATTTTGTACATTTACTGCGGTTGTGACGGCACAATACAGCTACCACACGTTTTGTAATAAATGCAAAGGTTTCATAATTTTTTGTACATTTACTGCGGTTGTAACAGCACAATCGAGCCACCACACACACTGTAATAAATGCAAAGGTTTCATATTTTGTATATTAACTGCGGTTGTGACGGCACATTAGAGCTATCACACGAATTGTAATAAATGCAAAGGTTTCATATTTTGTACATCTACTGCAGTTGTAACACCGAAAACAATTATCACACGCACTGTTAGAAATACAAAGGTTTCATATTTTGTACATTAACTGAGGTTGTAACAACACAATAGAGCTACCACACGCACTATAATAAATGCAAAGGTTACATATTTTGTACATTCACTGCGGTTGTAACAACACAATAGAGCTACCACACTCACTGTAATAAATGCAGAGGTTTCGTATTTTGTACATTAACTGCGGTTGTAACAATACAATAGAGCTACCCTACCACACGCACTGTAATAAATGCAAAGGTTTCGTATTTTTTGTACATCAACTGCGGTTGTAACAGGGCAATAGAGCTGCCACGCGCACTGTAAGAAATGCCAAGGTTTCATATTTTGTACATTAACTGCGGTTGTAACAACACAATAGAGCTACTACACGCACTGTTAGAAATTCAAAGGTTTCATATTTTGTACATAAACTGCGGTTGTAACAACACAATAGAGCTACCTACACTGTAAGAAATGCCAAGGTTTCATATTTTTTACATTAACTGTGGTTGCAACAACATAATAGAGCTACATACACTGTAAGAAATGCCAAGGTTTCATATTTTGTACATTAACTGCGGTTGCAACAACATAATAGAGCTACCTACACTGTTAGAAATGCCAAGGTTTCATATTTTGTACATTAACTGCGGTTGCAACAACATAATAGAGCTACCTACACTGTAAGAAATGCCAAGGTTTCATATTTTTTACATTAACTGTGGTTGCAACAACATAATAGAGCTACCTACACTGTAAGAAATGCCAAGTTTTCATATTTTGTACATTAACTGTGGTTGCAACAACATAATAGAGCTACCTACACTGTAAGAAATGCCAAGGTTTCATATTTTGTACATTAACTGCGGTTGCAACAACATAATAGAGCTACCTACACTGTTAGAAATGCCAAGGTTTCATATTTTGTACATTAACTGCGGTTGCAACAACATAATAGAGCTACCTACACTGTAAGAAATGCCAAGGTTTCATATTTTTTACATTAACTGTGGTTGCAACAACATAATAGAGCTACCTACACTGTAAGAAATGCCAAGTTTTCATATTTTGTACATTAACTGTGGTTGCAACAACATAATAGAGCTACCTACACTGTAAGAAATGCCAAGTTTTCATATTTTGTACATTAACTGTGGTTGCAACAACATAATAGAGCTACCTACATGTACACTGTAAGAAATGCAAAAGTTTCATATTTTGTACACTTACCGCGGTTGTAACACAATAGCAAATCACATGCAATTTATGAAGTGTTGAAACATGTTCAGCTCATTCAGGAAATTGCACCATCGTGCTGATTCGAGAATGCATCTTCCATGATGCTGCTGCATTCTGTGCATTGCGAGATATTTTATGTTAAAGAGACTAAGTCTGCAACTATGAACAATTTTCGAAAAATTTTATTTTCTTTTTAAATCATTTGTAAAAGCAGAGTTAAGTTTTCACAAAAAATCTGTTCACTATAGCTGAAAACTGCATGGAAAAGTGAATTATCTGATAAAACAGGTGTGTTTTCTCTTGTTGGTAATTATTTGCGTCCCTCCAATAATTATAGACAGTCAAAGTTTTAAGATAGATGCTGTTGTTTTGATACTGATAATTTGTAAAGATTTACGAAATTGGTAAAATGTATACCTGAATTTTAGTTTTTTACTGTGTTCTTGAAAAATAGAAACATTATTTCAAAAATTAAAAGATCAAAAGTTACAGACTATGCTGCTTTAAACATTGGAATTTTAATTGCATCAAATACACATAAATATCGTAAGAAAACAACGAAATAGAATCGGAAATATTTTCATAAATCGCTTCGAATGAATTTATACAACGTCGTAAGTTCATCGTTTTTCACAGAACCACAAAATAATTTCTTAATCGGTAAAGCACCCCTCTTTGAAAATAAAGATTGGTCCGTATCTAATGGAAGATCACAAAACTACCAAGCCAGGTACAATGTTGTGCACATTATCGGTCCGCCAGCGAAACGCCTTTTAAATGGCGTTTCGCTGGTGAATCGATGATGGCTCAGATTTGATGGTATTTTGATCCTCTTTCCGCTCTACTTAAAAAATGGTTGTCAGAGTAAGACCCCTCTTACAAAACGTTCTGACTGATCTACGCATGATGTGTTCCAAGATGGTGACATGTTCTTCTCAATAAAATGAAAACTGAAAAAGAAAACTAAATCGCGGTCCGCCATTCACGCCAAAAACAGCTATGTTCTACAATCCATATACTAATTGGGCCTCGTCGCGAGAAAACCTGTTTTCGGTGGTTTGCGAACAACAAAGCTGCAGACCAGGCTGCGCGTATGCGCAGTCTGATCAGCGCCTTTGTTATTCGCTAACTGGAAAGTATCATATCTAGACTTGCTACATGTACCAGCGAAGTTGCAATATTCTAGCTAGTCTCTGCAGCTGAGCAGGCTGGTTTGAATCTCGCTTTGTTGGAAACCCCAAAGACAGGTTTTCTCGCGACAAGGCCCAATTTTAAAGCTGCATACAGCATTTGTAAAAGTAGAATAAAGTTATGTTGTCACAATAAATCTAATTTCTACAGCTGAAAACTGCATGGAAAAGTGAATTATCTTATTAAAACAGGTGTTTTTTCTCTTGTTTGTAATTATTTGCGTCCCTCCAATAATTCTAGACAGTTAATTTTTAACATAAATGCTGTTGTTTTGGCACTAATAACTTGTTGATTATTGCGAAAAAGGTAAAATGTATACCTGACTTTTAGTATTTTTACTGTATTTTTGAAAAATAGAAACATTATTTCTAAAATGAAAAGATCAAAAGTTACAGACTATGCAGCTTTAAAGTTGCCGAATCGCTGCTTTATATTATATTTGAAATTTGCTTTTCTAGACTATACAATTGTGAAGTGGGACCACTCACTATGAATAAATATATAAACAAACTTTCATATTCATGCTTTCAACTGCATTGGATAAAAATTTGGAAAAAGTAGGAATAATGGGTGTAAAAATGTAGAGATGGTAGGACTTCTCCAAGTACAAAGTACATTACAATGAGTTGATTGAAATTAGAAATTCCACACTAAATAAGCAGGATAATACCTATGAAGATGGTACTAGTTAAACAGAGAGACTTTAAAAATTGAGGGGTTCAGCGGTCTGCTCCCTGAATAAACATAATTAGTTACTTTTAAAAAAAATCGAGCGAGCGAAGAAAAACTCTGGAATTTAACACGTAAATGACATTTTAGAGTGAAATAGTAGGACACTTTCATTAAAAAGTAGGGAACAATAAGAGCACGTCGAAAAATATGGAAAAGAGCTGCCTGATCTGGATCTTAGTGTTAAAAGGCCTCTCTATGACGTAATGGGTTAAGCAGATACTGCAAGTTATACTTTCAGGCATAGTCTTAATGTTCTAAAATTTCGAACACTTTTCTCTTCCTATTCTCAAACAAAATGATGGTACATCTAAGCAGGACTAGAACTCACATAATGCTTGTCAGAATAGCATAAAAGGGAAGACCCTGATCTGACTGCAGTCTGATCTGGGTCTCCCTGTGGCTGTAGGCCTTTTTGGCAGGCAACTGGCTCTCGAAATTAAGAACACTTACCTAGGGTTTGCACAGCCTTGAAAAGTACTTGAATTTATATGGAATTCTTGAAAAGTCCTTGAAAATAAATATGCCTTGAAAAGTATTATGCAAAGACCTTGAAAAGTCCTTGAATTATTCTATTTTCTGTAGGAATTAACACTGTTGATAGAGATCTAAATCAGAATAAAACTGTTGTGCCCTTATTTGGTGCAGCATTTGCTGCACCAACTAAAGGCTCAACAATTTTATACTAATTTTCTAGTACTAATTTTTTCCATTATCTCAGTCTAGCATTTCTGAAGCAGAATTTTAACACTTAAATCAGGATATTTTCGTAAACTTTTAGCCCTTGAAACTGTAGGGTAATTTTAAGAAGTCCTTGTAAAGTCCTTAAATTCAAATTTGCTTGTATGAACCCTGTTCAACGCACACAGTTTATTTTCTACTTGCAGGGTACCACCTTCCACGATGTTATTATACAGAATATCACAACTCTTGCCGTTTGTATGTTGCTATGTTTTGACAGACTGTTTCTACCTTAAAACGGAAGAAAACGAAATTAATGAATTTGCTGACATTCTTCCAGAATACACGACGACGCCATCTTCAGGTACATACCCAGTAAATGTGAGTGTCTTTTGATATCAAGTTTACCAGGCAAGGCTTTGAGAACGCTTGTTGACATCGCTTGGCTTGCCGAGCGATTCAACATGCGTTCTCAAAACCGAGCCTTGTAAACTTGATATCAAAAGACGCGAACCTGGTATTCTATTTATCAGTTTACCAATTGTTGAACACTCTTCAAACCAGCGATTATGACGTATTTTCTTATTTTTATGTTGATTCAGCGGCATAAGCGACGTCGTTCAAAAAGTGCAACGTCATCAAGGGCTGGTAACGGTACGTGCCGTGAGATAGACCATGTTTATCGGGCAACGTGCAGCAATGCAGTTACCCGTAATATGAGAGGTGACTGATAACTATCTAAAAGCGGGCAACCATTGTCCCGCCAGGAAAGCGCCATTCTCATAGCGTTTCGCTGGTGGGCCGATGGTGGCCCGACACAATATGCTGGCTGGTTACATATTCTTTATGTATATAATTATGTATACGCAAATTTCATTAAACAGTGGTAAAATGGGTAAAATAAAGATAGAAAACTCGTATAATTGTTAATATACATGTATATATATATACATGTATCACCATTAAAAATCCTTTCCGTCTCCTTTTGAGATGCTATAATATAATCGCATAATATTTTTCAAGAAAAAAATGCTCCAATGAAGACTATATTGGTTCACAAATGTCTGCCTATACATTTAAATGCATTTGATCGTGTATTACTGTTTTATCAGACAGCTAAACGGTTGCTTATACCAGGCCTCCAGATAGAGTACGTAATAAAATTATACTATGCACAATAAATTAAGCAATTGTTTTGAATGGGTGAGCCCATCCACATCAGATCTCGAGTTTCATTTGCTGTCATGAAGATACAAACGCCGATCATCTGACAAGATTTTCCATTTAAAAAAATACAGAATTACCAAACGCAGCGGCCGTCCTTAAGTGACGTTTAATTTTAAGACTAGCGGGTAACGTGGGTATTTCTGACCACTGGGGGAAGCCGAAACCATTTTCAAGGGATTATTTGGTCACTGAAAACCAAAATAGCACAGTAAATGCTGCACTTTTCTGAACTTTCTCAGAGAAATAAAGGACTAAGTTTTCATAATTTGACGTTTTTACTAATGCTTTTACGTTATCACCTTTAAACGGTGTTTCTAGTCGAGTTTTCTTGAACCACATTAACAAGTAAAAACTGCTTGATGCCTTCCAACACATTCAGGCAAATAATGTTGAATGCAACATCTTCACTACTACAGTGTTCGAGCCGAAAGATAAAATCTAACGTCACCATTATCTCGCAAATGCGTCGCACCATTTTTCAGTAACTTCAGGTTTTATTCAACCGTCAGATGAGTTACATTGTAAGCCTATGATATCTTTGTAAACTGAGTCTCTGTTGAATCGGCACGCCAACTAACATTAGAAGTTTAATCAAATGAAGACTACGTTTTGACGTCATTGATGGCAGCTGATTTTTTTTCAGCATGAAATCTCTATCACATCTGTCACATAACCAATAGGTTTTATAGACGTATGATGCATGAGGAAGATGAAAGACCACCAAACGAAAAATCACATGCTTATCATTTTAGCATTACTTACAACGGATGCGATTTTTGCTTACTGACCCCTTCTGTAGCTCTTGCTCTCCCCATATGCCTATTTAAAGGATGGCGTCTGTAAATTCGTGGTTTCATTCGCCTAAGATCCTGTTCTCGTCATTGCAATTGAAATTGATCGGCACTGCACAAAGATGAGCACAAAAAAGACGCGGAACATAAGAAATTGCTAAACTTATTGTGCATAGTATAGTTTTGTTATTTCTCAACTAAAACATATGTTGTGGGAATTTAAATGCACCTTTTAAATGAGACGGTCCATTTGAAGACCAAAAACACACGCTTAAACTGATTAATAAGGGAAAAATCACAATTTCTACGCTATAAAAGTTAGCTTTAACTTGACCTATGCGGCATTCAAAATGCATTTGTTTCGCGAAATGCAAGTCTGGTCGCATTGCTAAGACGTCGCGTCAGATGTTGGTGTTAATTTTAATACGTAGGGGTCCTCTCTATTGAAAGTTCTCTATTTCACTTATTCCATTATACATTTTTACAAACTAAACATCAAAGAAAAGGTTATTAATTATATTTTACATTGATGAAAAACGAAAGACAAATTAAGATACAAAGAAAAAGTTATCCCTAACATGTTCCGTATAAATTGCCGATTTTTTGCATGTAGAGATGTAACAGAAATCGTATGGCGGAGTGTTTCTAAACCCAAAAGTTTTAATCACTAATGCACGAAATCTTGTAATTTTCCCCGCATAGCTACTTTTTGTGCTTATCTTCACGACGACATGCGCGAAATTGGCGTTAATCGGCAAACTAACCAGAAATAGACAACCAAATAAAGAAACGGAACGTGTAGAGATTTAAAGAAAACGTTGAAAACATCGGGTCTGTGTTTTTATGTTGATGTATTACTTTTTAGTGCATCGTGTTTTTGAAATTCGAAGTATATCACAAAAATGCGTTTTCTAAATAGAATTAAATTTTGGATTTATTCTTGATTTTTTCTATATTTAGAGCAAAAATTTGTTATTTTGCTATGTCTAGCAAAAATGTCACACTCACGCAAATGGCGTCTTCGGAAATATGAGCCATTAATTCAATGCTAAATGAAAAGATGTTTCTTCAAACTTATTTCTCTCTAAATAAGATATAAAAATGCGTTTTTCATATATTTTATGCTGTTTTTAAATTAAGAGAAATTGTTAAATATTGAATAAAATATCGCTAAAATGCTTTGTCTAGCAAAAATGTCACAGACGCCGTTTTTTTACTTTGCTAATCGCGTCGTAAAAACGTTAAACATTTTAGCGTTATAATATGCGTAAATGCCAAAAACTTAATCGCGCATTTTCTTAAAACTTATATACTTATATACTGATTCATCTTGTAGGACACTGTCCTATATAAAGTAATATAAAATAGGTCACTAGCCAAAATTAATTCGAAAAATCTGAATATTCAGTGACCTTTACCCCTGTTTTCAGGAACATTCAGGAAATATATCACAGGAGCTTGAAATTCGATCCTTATTCACCATGTTCACTCCTATAGCCCCTAAACCGAAAGCTCATAATGTCATTACGTAATGATGACATTTAACCTTTTGGTTATGAGGCATATACATGTAATGTAAGGACCAAACTTCAAGCTCCTGTGTATATATACAGCCACAGGACATACCCACTCTCCATCCAGTGACGTTGCCGCTTAAATCGATGTATTTGCCGATGTTTTACAAAAAATTATTGTCCAAAAACTATAGAAGAAAGCAAATTGATTTACGCACTAAACATTTTTATTGTAGCTTCTCGGTTTCTGTTGTTTTCGTATGGTAGTAATTTAAACGCAAACACAAATTAAAATGACAGTTTTCGGTGACGTTAACGTTAGCGTCTACGGAATAGTGATGTTTTAAAATTTACATTCACTTTTAAATGCGTTCTACTTGAGAACCAAAAGTGTAATTATTTTAATCATTTATTGTATATTGCTGCTCTCTGTTTGCTCTTCATCGCTGCAAGTTTTATAAAATTTAACCCACTAAGTTTGTCATGATATTTTTTTACAAAATTCTAGAAAGGTCTTGTTTCAAGCGGCGACGTCGCAAAGTGGCAAACAATACATGTCCCGAGACTGTACATCATATTGCTAGGTATTAGTAATAGTCAACTCATTGGAAGCCATACGATGAAAAGGGTGTGTCTGAAACTCAAACGTGACGTGCTCGAATCTCAAATAAAATTTCTTTGTTGTTTTCATTCATTTGTGTCTACATGTTTGTTTGGGCCAACACTAGCTCTTGGCGATATTTTGGTCATTGTCGGAAATACGCAAAAGCCTCGTGAAAATGTGGATGCTGACATACATGTATCAAGCGGTTATAGAGGTCTCAATTCTACAGCTATTAATCATCTACATTCATACTTTACTCTGACGAGCCTGTACCATTACACAGACTTTCCCGAGGCGCGAGTCCTAGTTGCCGGACAATGCGATAAGTACCAAACGCTTAAGTATTGGCTATTTTTTAATATAAAACATGCAAAGGTGTGTGCAGCGAAGATATCCTTAAGACCTATAATCACCCTGTCTGTCCGTCCGTCTGTCCATTGAAGTCTTCTGCAACGAGAATAGATTTATGTAGTTAATAAGCACCGACCGACCAATAGCATTTACTACTGAAAATAATTGTGCTTACCTGGGTACATGTATACCCTACTTTTCGTAATTCTACTCGGGAACATGTATTAATAAAACCATTTAAAACTTAAATATATATATATAAACAAAAAACAAACTTTTCATCTGATCATTTTACAACTGGGCATGTGTGCTTAGAAATATCAACGCAAGGAAGATGTGAAAATCTCATTGTTTGACGTGTTTAAACAACTTTTGACGTTACACAAAAAAACACCAACATCTGACGCGACGTCTATACAGTGGTTTCATATCCAGCACACTTTTGACTATCAGTATGCAAGATTTCAACCGTTTACCTCTTAGGTGCAAAAAGTTTGTGTTTTTGCACGATACACGACAAGCCAAACACGTTGAACCCTCTCTATTTAAAAAAGGTTTATTTCGGTAAGTGTTTCGTTTATTAAATTCTGAGGCAATAAAGTGTAAAGAGTAGAGAAATCATAATTGAGCCGTGACATGTGATTTCCAACAATGTGGTATGTGCGACCAGCAAAGCCTCAGATCAGCCTGCGCATATGCGCAGTCTGACCAGAGCCTTTGCTAGTCGCTTGAATATTCTACGAGTGTTAAACTACTGACTGAACATCATTTGGAGTATCTAAGCTTAAAAGGAGGCTGCACAGACTCGTCTGAGTCTACACTTGTCAAAATGCCACATTGATGGAAATCACATGTCACGGCTCAATTGTGCAGATACACTTTATGCTTGAAAGCCTTACCTACTAAGAATTTCTCCCGAAGCTTTGATAAACTAATGCCCAGGTCACACATTTACGGATCACCCCGCCGGTTCTACTACGGATTAAATCTCACGGATGACCCCGGAAATGCCAATTTCCGTAGTCCGATACGGATGCACTATATACAAATGTACGTATGATTAAGTACTACTACGTATGATTACGGATGCAATACGGAAAGCTACGGACCAATACGGATTGCCACGAATGATTCCTATCCGGCGTCCAGTCCGCGAATGTGTGACCTGGGCATGACACAGATTTATACCATTCCTCTTATAAACGTTTCACAATCTTTCACAACAGTTTTTATTGCGGTGAGGCAAGAAGTTAGAAATACAGACAACTCAGTAGTAGTACATGAACTTGAATCAGCAATATAACGTACATGAAGCTTGTAATGATCACCATCAACACAAACACCAAACGTAGCAGCCACATTGCACCCAAGTATTCATATCGGATACATATACATGCGTTATATTTATTTTCTCAGGTTTACATAAGCAAATAACATTAGATGTATGCACACTTTATACATTTCTAGCCGCATGGCGGCAACTTTACAGTTGGACTTAGTCTACATACATAGGTTTGCTCTTTTGGTGGGTTTTCTACCATACTTTGTGTTCAAAGAAGGCATGTCAGCCATTGTCAAGTTGTCAACAGTCCAAATTAAGGTGGAACCGGACTCATCAGCATATGTCCAAAAAGTTACCATCTTTTATAGTTTGTCATACAGATGTGTTGATAAATGATATTTTTTGTAAACGCCAATACTTGTACGTTTTAGGGGAATAAATAAAGATAACTCTTACTTTTTTAGAAACACTCGGTTGTCTTTAGACATGGGTCCTGTACCACCTTAAATGTTGTTTTACACAAAAACAATACTAGTTCATGGAAAATCATGTCGAGCTTCCTTACTGCTATTGGAGCGTACACCAGCATACATGAAAACATGCAAGTACTTTTACCAAGTCTGGGTTACTGTAAATTCGGATGTTTTCGCGAATAACGTTAAAAGACATACTTGCCAGCCTAAAAATTCTCAACTAGGGCATGATCTATCTTCATCAGTAAACGACTTAGTGATTTCGCCATTTTGCGAGGGTTTTAGTTCACGAAACTTCGCATCTGCGAAGTTTTTGCGAAATAAAATCATCGCGAAAATTTCCGAATTATACAGTACTGTAATTGTGCCATAAAATACTGTCTTTATTTTGTATGTTAGGCCAGAAATTTTTTATAAGTTGATTTACGGGATTTTTTTTTCAGATTTACGGTCAGGGGGGACGAAAAAAACATAAATTAAAAAGCTCTGAAAATGACCAGTTAACTGGTCATTTTCAGAGCTTTTTTTTTTTTTTTTTTTTTTTTTTTTTTTTTTAATATTTTCAGCTTTTTTTTCTTTTTTTTTATCTCCAGAAACAGTAAAACAAGTAATAGGTAAACCAACAGTCTGTATTAAATCTTTTAATATTTTATCATTTTCCTAAAAATCTAGACAGGACCATCACTTTTAAAAATGTCATTCTCAAAAATGCACAGACAGAACCTCAAAAAAATATTATTTTTTTTTCAACCAAACAAATAATATTTAGAGTCGGCGGTTAAAATAAAAAAAAATAGAAATTAAATTTTATTTTTTTCCTACTTTTCGGAAAATTACAGTAGGAGGGTTCGTAAATCAACTAATAAAAAAAAATCTGGCCTTAGTAGTGATGGGTGGCACTCTTGGTCATTTTTTAAGCCTGACCAGAGGTTATTCACAGCTAGTCAGTCAAGCTTACCAGGGGTGGTATCTCTGTGCCAATTTTAACCTGAAAAAAATGGATGGCCCAGAGTGCCACCAATTATTTCTTATGTTGTTGTTTGTAGAGGGCCTCGTAAGATATTGGCTTTGCCAAAGTGAGTCATCCCTATAAAGCCTGACATCAGTGCAACGAGCGCTTGAAAGCGCTCGCATTGTTGAACTCGCCTCTACTGGACTTTTCAAATGCATGGATATTTGAATCTGTTTATATTTCATCTAATGTTAGAAACGGAATAGAATTTCAGTATCCTTGAATACTTGTTTTTCTGAGCTTATTATAGTATGACTAAAATTATGTAATTTCCCAAAAAAACTGATATAAGCGACACTATAGCTTGATCACTGACACAAAAGTTGGCTTTAAATAATAAAGCGTGGGGTCATTATAACATGTTGTCTGGCTGCCGTGATAATTTCGTGATTTGAAGCGAAAAATCTCTAGCGCAGTGTATCAGTTGCGAAACAAACATGACATTTATGGACTAGGAGGAAATGTCACCTTATATCCCTTTGTGGGCCATAACTAGGCTAGAATTTATATTTTTATGTTCCTTGTGGCATATTGTTTATACATGCGTACAACAAACCTTAACGTCAGCAATACCTTTTTGAACTATAGATGAACAAAAAGCTTTGAAGCGTGACCATATTAACACTATTGAAAATACGGATCTAGAAAAAGGGGTTTCGGGCGTTTACTTACAGTTTCTATAATAATTTTGACACATATAGATCATAGTGTTCCAGCCTGACTGGCTCATTTTAACAGTTAGGAATAAACCTTTCGAAATAGATTAATCTAAAGTTCATTACTCAGAGGTTGTGGTACATCTATACTGGACCTAGAGAGTTGAAATTTCATAAATGTATACTTTGTAGGTAGAAAATTTAAAAGTAATAATTCAGGCCTCCAGATAAGTGTGCGTATTTAAAAATTATTTTTCTTATTTCTCAACCAAAACATATATTGTGGATACTCAAAAGAACCGTCTCAATGAGACGGTTCTTTCGAGCACCCAAAACACATGTTTAAATTGATGAGTAAGGAATTAAAAGCAAATCTAGGTGAACAAACGATCCTTATCTGGGCCTATGTAAAATATGGAAAAAATCAGACATTCACCATGGCCTTTGACTTACTTTTGATATAGTTAGGTACTTACAGGGTTAGGGTCGAAACTGATGTTGTGAGAACTTGTGACCCAGCCCAATTGCTGCAAATATTTTGTAAATGAAATATGTTTAAACTATCACGCAAAAGAAGTTCTAGCGATAAGGCGTACATGAATACAAACACCAAATTTTCAAATTACCCAAATGTTTTTAAAATTGGTGTAATTGATCAGCAGTAAAATATGCATACATGTAGTAAGCAACAAAATACGTTTCAAGGTGATTCATCATTTACAATACCGTGAAAACGTGCACTTTCTACTCCCACCCCTCAGTTTACGTCTTTATACTGGGTGCCGTTTAGGCCAGACTTTGAGTAAATGCATTGCTTGTTTTAAAAAAAATAAAAGTGCTACATTTAAAATGTTGAGAATAGGAGTGCTCTTCATTTCCTAAACCTTACCGTATTCCTTCTGAGCATGCGTACGAAATACACCTAAGATTTTGACGTTTGCCATTGGAAAGATGAAACTGGTGTGTTTCTGTTTATTTTTAGATACTTCCCCCCTAGACCCAAGATGCCCTTTGGACAACGACATGTCGCCATAAACATTAACAACATATGTAAAGGGCGTTTTGGGTCTAGGGGGGGGGAGTATCTAAAACAAACTGAAAGACACCAGTTTCATCTTTCCAATTACAAACTATATTTCGTACGCATGGGCAGAAGGGATACGGTAAGGTTTAGGAAATGAAGAGCATTCCTATCATTAACATTTAAGCACGTTTACTTTTTTTAAAACTAGCAATGCATTTCCTCAAAGTTTGGCCTAAACGGCACCCAGTATAAAGACGTAAAATAAGGGGTGAGAGTAGAAAGTGCACGTTTTCACAGTATTGTAAATGATGAATCACCTTGAAACGTATTTTGTTGCTTACTATGCATATTTTACTGCCAAACTACACCAATTTTAAAAACATAAGGGCAATTTGAAAATTTGGTGTTTGTAATCATGTCAACTAGGGAAAATATACGCCTTATCGCTAGAACTTCTTTGCGTTGTACGAGGGGACTTGTGTTTCACAGTGCATAGCTACATGTAGCTTTTAAACTCTATAGAGGGCTAAATCAAAGCCACTGACCAGTCTGCGCGGATATGCATGCTGATCTGCGCCTTTTTTCACATGCAACAACGTCATGCGCGGATCCAGAAAGTTTTGTCAAAGGGGAGGGGGGGGGGGGTGTAGAATTTTGACAATGTTTTTCCCCTTTTTGTGTTGATGCGAGGAGAGAGGATCCAAATACCACTGTAAGCGGCGGGCCATATTCGGCCCGCAAGCGATACGCCATTTAAAATGGCGTTTTGCTGGCGTGCCGATTATGGCCCAACATTGAATGCCGGCTCGGAAGCTTTGTGATTTTTCGGGGAATCCGGACTAGTATTGCTAAGAAACCGTATAGATTTGTGATTTTTCAGGGGTGCCCGGACCTCTCTGTCCCCGCTCTGGAGACGCCCATGAACGCTAGCGTTTCCTCCGACGAGGAACATTTATAAACAGGCTTCTTATAGCTCGAACAACTGTAAATTCGAAGTGCAAGTTTTGGACCCGGCGATATTTTGGGAAGACTTCATTCGATTGACTTCTTTTTTTTTTCTCTTTTCAGACACATACCAAGGTAACATATCTCAAAAGCCAAGAAGACAAATATTTCTTATTGACTCTCCACAAAATGAACATCCACCACAGTATAAAAACCTGGCAGGCGATTTTGGAAGATTTCTGCCAAAACAAACTGAACTTAACATTCTCCAAAGTGTAAAACGAAGCAGGATTTTGGGAAGCCAGGTTGTCTTACAAAAACGAGAGCCTAAGTGTGACAATATCCTTATTGCAAGCCCATTTGTCAGAAACCTTTGTCTGTTAAAAAGAAAAATCATTAACAACCCTTGAGAATATCTCAATCGGTGCCATAACCAAATTACATGTACACGAACGGTAAAACATGCGCAAATAAAATAGTCCCGAAACAGACCAGACTTACATTTGGAACTTCTCGCCCCAATCGAAATCAGGATGATTCTGCGAAGTTGGACGACCGGTTCCAAGTGCCATGCAAGTGATTGTGTTTAACAAAGATGGGTTAGTCCACTTCATCAACTGGAAGATTCTATTCTATTAAATTAAGCATCCAAAAATGTTGAATTGCCAGATTGCACTTAACAGGACGAATAAAAGACATTTGCTTCCTTTTACATTAAATAAACCTTTGTCCAGCTAAGGTACAAGTTGACACTTAGATCAGCCTACGGAGCCGCACAGGCAATGGACACTCTGTGGATAGCCAAGGGTCCAACCTTTCTTCAGGCCAAAAACTAAGACTCCGATCAGACTATCAGTGGCGAATCCAGAGTGGTTCAGGGGGTTCACTCGAACCCCATCCCTGCCCTCACCACCGTTTTTTTAGTATTCTATAAGAATGAAATAATTTGGTCTCAATGAGACCAAATTATTCCATTTCCATGGGATATTTAAGAAAAAAGAGATAAAATCAGCAAAGCGAACCCCCACCCCTTTATACATATGAACCCACTTCCCAGAACTCCTGTATATTTTAGTACTATTCACTTTGATGCTAATTGTTTTAATCCAGCGGTATCTGCTGGTCTGTATTGTGTATCTTTTTTTATTGTTTAGTTATATGTTGCAGAGGGCCGCAAGGTACTGTCGTGCCAACCAAGAGTGACAGTGACGTAATATTTTGTTTACAATTGTTAAGTAAAACATTATCTTGTCCACACCACTTGACCAAACGCGAATCGATAGATTACTTATGTATTAATCCTAGGATAGGATTAATACATAAGTGATCTATCGATTCTAAGTCCCTTATAACTTTGTAAACAAAACATGACCTCACTGTCACTCTTGGCTAACAGGACAGTAGAATAGTTATCTTAGCTAATTGTGTCATACATATCTAAAAAGCTTCCAAAACGGATGCGCAGACTGGTCTGAATCTTAGCTGTACCCACAATTTGTACCTTACGCTGGATACGATCGAAATAATTAGGATGCCTATAAAACTTTTTCCATGCTCAACTCAGCTGAGCACGAAATTTATTCTGCTGATAAATGTTAAAATGCCAACAATTGTTGGCATTTTAACATTTATCAGCACGATATATACATTATCTGAGAGACCCCAAGCAAGCAACTTCTTCATTTGTCGGCATTTTAATTTTTATGAGAAGTTGAAATTTTGCGCTAAGTTGAAGTTTAGCACTAAAAGTTGTATAACCTCGGGCGCGGTAATATTCTGAGAGTCAGTTTTATGGCTCCAATCCAATAAATAAATACATGGACATGTCGTCTGTATAATGAAGTAAGAAATACTACTATCATTTGTTGTGTTAGCTCTTTGTAAACTGGAAACCCCATAAACGGGTTCTTTCGCAAACAGTGAAGACCCTGATGAAATGCAACAGATAATGCTGCATTCCATTAGGATGTGCGCTCTTTGCTAGATTAAAACAAAATACACCATTTCTGAGAAAATTCTACCTGTGACCCCTTAAAGTGCAAAATGGACAAATCCATACTTATAGTATCAATATGCAGTAAAACATGTCTTAAGCGGCCACTTAAACATAGACAAAACAAAAGTCTTAATGGAAAATGGCTGCTTAATGAAGGTCGAAAGTGTTGCAGAATGCTCCCCTTTCTGCAATACTTTTGACCTGCATTAAACGATGATTGGTATTGAAAACCAATTTTTTCTGTTCTTTTTGAGTGGTCGCTTAAGACAGGTTTTACTGTGTATGGAAATATCCTTCAGAATACAAATGATTCAGATACATTTCTAGGGGGTGGGGGGAATGTGGATTAATTAAACACTGACAGTAGGTGTTCAATGACATACTTGTTTTCATTATACAAAAATAGTTTGTTTTTTTGTTTGATTTGATTCTTTACGTCCCATTAACAATCTTTCAGTTAAACAGGGACGGGTCTTCCGGGGTTAAACCAGTACTAAGCTATGATCAATGCGTCTTGCTCAAGGACCACAACGCAGTGACGCCGGTGAGGCTCGAACCCGCGGACCCTTGGTCTCGAATACAAAAATAGTGAGTATGATCAGGAAATACCACAATCACAAACTGCAGGCAAACCGGTGACATCGCGAAGAAAACCCGCCTGCTCATAAAACATGGATGGACTTAAACCATTTCCATATGTCTGGGCAGGAAAAAAAACGAGTTATAATGACCAGGAAGTGCCACAATCACAGACCGAACTAAGAAAAGCCAAAGACATACATACAAGTATAACCTTTTTAAAAAAAGTTTGTCATCAGCACTTAGCTTAAGTGGGTTGAAAGTACAGTAGCTATTTTGAAAGCGAAATTTCAGTAGCTGTTTCAAGCGAAAGTGATGAACTATTAGTTTAAAACATATTTTATTTCAACTTGATAAGATGCTCATACAAATATTTATTATATACCTATAATTGATACGACTTGAGAACTGTCTGTTTTCTAGTCATCTGATACAGAAAGCCGGATCAACGAACTGAGGTTTTCTGAATCCATATCACTATCCTTTAAAACGAGGCTAACGTCGGTTACCTGCTTTTGCGACGAAGTTACGTAAAATAAATTGCAAGCATGGAACCAGAGACGGAAAACATGTTGACGTGACGTCAAGAAACGTAACGTTATGGCAAACGTTCCCGCAATTTTTCGGGATTAGAGACCAAACAGGTTTTAAAATCAGAAAAAAAAAATGTCAGAAAAAAGGCATATAATAAACATATTATCATAATAGTAACTTGATCTACGCGTCTTGGGTGATCCGATGGTATGACCTCATCCACTCGACGTGAAACTGTACGCCAGATCAAGTTACTTTTATGATAATGTGTATATACAAACTACATAATGTAAAAGGATTAGAACGAAAACTGGAAGCTTATGTTATTCTTCTCCTACTGATGAACTATTGAATGCCATACCCAATTCATCGCCATCTCCGCACGCAGAAATGGCGATGAGCTGGGTGTGTCATTTTAGTGTTGTGACACCTTGATGTAATATTCACGGAAAGGGCTATCTCATGCTACACCACTTAGCCGGTGCTACCATACATATTGCAAACTCAGTCAATTATAATTGCCATCCACTTGAGGATGGTAATGAATGCAAGAAAACAATTTAAAAAGTAAGTAAGGTTGCAAAGATCAGGAATCGATACAATCAAGTACCACACCTGACCCAGGATACCAATGGGAAAGTGACAAACTCACAGAAGACACCACAAACGAGAGCCAAGAGGTCAGCCCTTTCCCAGCAGGTGACCACGAAGCACATATAAACAGACGCGCACAAAACATAGCAAACACAAAGCAGAACAAAAACATAAAAGATCCACAAAAGAAGTACCGCCTTGGAACGGTCAGTAAAATATTTTACTGGAGGGCTTAAACCAGTTTTATGGCGCCAACCTCACCCTTGATTCTGATGTGGACCAGGACACTTTTGGGAAAGTGACAAAACACAACACACACGACAGCCAAGAGGTCAGCCCTTTCCCAGCAGGTGACCACAAGGCTACAAAAGAACAGACAAGACAATACAAGTACAACATACACCATCATGAAGCATAACTAACAAAAACGATCCACAAAAGAAGCACCGCCTTGGAACGGTCAGTAAAAATACTTTTACTGGAGGGCTTAAACCGGTTTAACGGCGCCAACCTCACCCTTAATTCAGATGTGGATCAAGACACATAGATATTTGGTTTGCATGAAAGACCCCTAACTTATCAATTTTATAGACGATAAGGTAAATTATATTTCATGCCATCTTCTCTCATACCTAGGCAGCAGCAGAGTGGAAAAGAGTCTGTTGTAAGGAGCCGATTCTGTTCCTGTAATGTATTTTATGTCGCTGCTCTGATTATGTGTGAGAGCTCTGTGTGGTTGGTCTTCACTTTGTGGCCTCCTTTCTATCTTTGCAAAAGAGAGCTGCTTCCTGTTCTTAACCCATAAATACCATCTATAATTTGCAGCAGACGGCAATTTCAAATTTTGCTGTATTTCAAAAATAATGAATAAGGCATGATTTTTCATGAAAATCGTCTGCTAGCAGACGATTCTCATGAAATATCATACCTCATTTTTTTCAAAAATTAGGAAAATGTCCCAAAGTGTGTTGTCTGCTGCAGTTGTGATTTGCGATTTAAGGTCAATTTCTAATGGTATTGTTTCTACCAAAATTTATGATAAACGTGACGACTTTGATTTTGAAATTGTCAATTTCCCATTTTTAGATGGTGATGTTCCCCGTTCTACATCCTATGGAGTCTATATCTCTCAACTCATTCGTTTTGCTAGAGCATCTAGCTATGTTACTGACTTCAACACCCGCAATAAATTGTTAACTCAGAAACTTCTTAAACAGGGCTATCGGTATCATAAACTTCGCAAAACATTTTCAAAATTTTATAGACGATACTTTGATTTGATTTCTAAATTCCAAGTTGGACTTAAACCTCTCTTGCGCCAAGGACTTTCGGAACCTGATTTCTATGGTGACTTGGTGTATAAGTTGAAGAAGATTGTTGGCTCTGATAATTTTTCAGCGCAGTTCATTAAAATAATTTCCCATTATAAAAAGATTGGCTATAACATTAATGTATTGCAATAGACTGCATGCTTGGTAGTCAACCCAATCACAGTTGGCAACTTTGCTCTCCTCTTTAATTGCACGCCGGTGGGTCGGACTTCAGACTCTATGATGGTTCCGACTCTGTTCACCATCAAATACTGACACTGATAAGCTGTATTGACGATATTTTAAACCAATATTGCATCTAAAAATCGACTATCAGTGTTTTTATTAGAATTTAGAAAAGGATTTACGTAATTTATTGAATCGATAACCTTATTTTAGTATCTTAGCAGTCAAAAGTGTATTTCTATCTTTTAAGTCACTAACATTAAAACATACTCTAAGAAACAAATAAGCTGCTAAATATATACACTATACGAAGGGGACCAGGGAAAGTAGGTAGGTGTCTGATGCAAGTATTTAGTTTAGAGTGACTTTCATTTGCACTGGCTACCTGTAGCTTATTGACTCTTTTATTCCATACAGTCAGTTAACTTGATATGATGTTACTCTCTGATGATGCATTCGGATTTATCAGTTACCTTTCACATTTACTGCATTGTTGTGCGCGTTGCCTGATAAACGTTGTCTATCTCACGGCATGTTGCCTTTATCAGGTCATGATGACGTTGCACTTTTTGAGTAACGTCGCTTATGACGCTGAATCAACACAAACATCGAAAATTACGTCATAGTCGCTAGTTTGAAGAGAGAAACAATGGGTAAACTGATAAAAAGAATATCAGGTTCGCGTCTTTTGATATCAAGTTTACCAGGCTCGGCTTTGAGAACGCATGTTGAATCGCTCGGCAAGCCTCGCGATGTCAACAAGCGTTCTAAAAGCCTTGCCTGGTAAACTTGATATCAAAAGACACTCACCTAGTATTCTCTATATCTTGGCAGGCCTCGCGATGTCAACAAGCGTTCTCAAAGCCTTGCCTGGTAAACTTGATATCAAAAGACACTCACCTAGTATTCTCTATATCTCGGCAAGCCTCACGATGTCAACAAGCGTTCTCAAAGCCTTGCCCGGTAAACTTGATATAAAAAGACACTCACCTAGTATTCTCTATGTAGCTTTCAGAGAGATGGTCCTGTCATGTTAGGGTTGTTCACAGGATAAAATTTGCTTCACTTTAGGCAAATTCCGGTAGGGTCATGGCCTTTTAATCTATCACATTCTTATTTTCTCCCTCCCATTTTCTGGGAGGAGTACAGACATGACTGAGCTATTGTTGACTGGGACTTTACGCCTTAACTCAACCCGTTTGTTACATTTGAATAAGTTAAGAAGTCTTTATGTGAGCTTCAAACAATGTGTTTAATATTAAAAGTGATTAGAGTGAAGTTTTGGCAACTAAATTCAATTATATTCAATGTCCCTCTCCTTGATCTAATGGCTGCAGCTGCCCACAGTCCGTTATAATGCTGCTTCTATCTATCTATCTATCTATCTATCTATCTATCTATCTATCTATCTATCTATCTATCTATCTATCTATCTATCTATCTTTCTATCTATCTATCTATTTATCTATCTATCTACTAATCTACTAATACTACAACACCCCATCTCGGAGATTTAGGCAGGTGTCCGGTGTGCTTCAGACACTGCGTCATTGCAGTGATAGTTAAAAATAGTACAGGTAGATCAAAACAGGTGAGAGTGAGATGAAGATGATAGGGTTAAGTCTGATGAAGACATAGTGCAAAGATAAAATGTTAGAACAATCCCATAGTTGTCAAATTCTGACCTTAGAGAAGTGACTATGAATGTATTCTACTTATAAAAATAGTAAATAAACAACAAACAAATGAATGAAAAAAATAGATTTAGAGTTACTTTCCTTGAGCAAATTCTTGAACTACAGTTGTGAATATACTAAGTGTAGAAATAAAGAGTTACTTCCCCTATTTAATTCTTGAATAACAGTTGTGAATAAACTTAGTGTTTAAATCAGAGCTACTTCCCCTTAGCATATTCTAGAATTACAGTTGTGAGTATACTATGTGTTTAAATGAGAGTTACTTTCCATTGCTCAATTCTAGAATAACTGTCGTGAATAAACTAGTGTTTAAATTTAGAATTACTTCCCCTAAGCAATCTCTAGAATAAAAGTTGTGAATATACTGAGTGTTTAAATTTAGAGTTGCTTCCCCCTATTTCATTCTAGAATTACAGAGTAGAGCACATTCTAGAATTACAGTTGTAAATATACTAAGTGTTTTAATTAAGATTTACTCCCCTTAAGCAATTTCTAGAATAAAAGTTGTTAACATACTGAGTATTTAAATTTAGACTTACTTCCCCCAACCAAATTCTAGAATTACAGTTGTGAATATAATAAGTGTAGAAATGTAGAGTGAATTCCCCAAACAAAATTCTAGAATTACAGTTGTGAATATATTTAGTGTATTAAGAGTTACTTCCCCTAAAAAATTATAGAATTACAGTTGTGAATATACTTAGTGTATTAAGAGTTACTTCCCCTAAGATAATTCTAGAATTACAGTTGTGAATATTCTTAGTGTATTAATTAAGAGTTACTTCCCCTAAGAAAATTCTAATATTACAGTTGGAATATATTAATAGTATAAATAAGAGTTTCTTCCCAATTAAAATTCTTGAATTACAGTTGTGAATATACTAAGTGTATTTAGAGTTACTTCCCCTTAGAAAATTCTAGAATTACAGTTGTGAATATACTTAGTGTATTAATTAAGAGTTACTTCCCCTAACCAAATTCTAGAATTGCAGTTGTGAATATACTTAGTGTATTTAGAGTTATTTCCCCTAACCAAATTCTAGAATTTAGTGTATTAATTAAGAGTTACTTCCCCCAACCAATTTCTAGAATTACAGTTGTGAATATACTTAGTGTATTAATTAAGAGTTACTTCCCCTAACCAAATTCTAGAATTACAGTTGTGAATATACTTAGTGTATTAATTAAGAGTTACTTCCCCTCAGACAATTCTAGAATTACAATTGTGAATATACTTAGTGTATTTAGAGTTACTTCCCCTAAGAAAATTCTAGAATTACAGTTGTAAATATACTAAGTGTATAAATGAAGAGTTACTTCCCCTAACCAAATTCTAGAATTACAGTTGTGAATATACTTAGAGTATTAAGAGTTACTTCCCCTAAGAAAATTCAAGAATTACAGTTGTGAATATACTTAGTGTATTTAGAGTTACTTCCCCTAAGAAAACTAGAATTACAATTGTGAATTTACTTAGTGTAGAAATGTAGAGTTACTTCCCCTAAGAAAATTCTAGAATTATAGTTGTGAATATACTTAGTGTTTTTATTAAGAGTTACTTCCCCTAAGAAATCTCTAGAATTACAGTTGTGGATATACTTAGTGTAGAAATGTTGAGTTACTTCCCCTTACCAAATTCCAGAATTACAGTTGTGAATATACTTAGTGTACTAATAAGAGTTTCTTCCCCTATGAAAATTCTTGAATATCAGTTGTGAATATACTTAGTGTAGAAATGTAGAGTTACTTCCCCTAACAAAATTCTAGAATTACAGTTGTCAATATACTTAGTGTATTTAGAGTTATTTCCCCTAACAAAATTCTAGAATTACAGTTGTGAATATACTTATTGTATTAATTAAGAGTTACTTCCCCTCAGACAATTCTAGATTTACAGTTGTGAATATAAGAGTATTAAGAGTTACTTCCCCTAAGAAAATTCTAGAATCACAGTTGTGGATATACTTAGTGTAGAAATGTAGAGTTACTTCCCCTAACCAAATTCTAGAATTACAGCTGTGAATATACTTAGTGTACTAATAAGAGTTTCTTCCCCTATGAAAATTCTTCAATTACAGTTGTGAATATACTAAGTGTAGAAATGTAGAGTAACATCCCCTAACAAAATTCTAGAATTACAGTTGTGAATATACTTAGTGTATTAATTATGAGTTACTTCCCCTAAGAAAATTCTAGAATTACAGTTGTAAATATACTTAGTGTATTAATGAAGAGTTACTTCCCCTAACCAAATTCTAGAATTACAGTTGTGAATATACTTAGAGTATTAAGAGTTACTTCCCCTAAGAAAATTCAAGAATTACAGTTGTGAATATACTTAGTGTATTTAGAGTTACTTCCCCTAAGAAAACTCTAGAATTACAATTGTGAATTTACTTAGTGTAGAAATGTAGAGTTACTTCCCCTAAGAAAATTCTAGAATTATAGTTGTGAATATACTTAGTGTTTTTATTAAGAGTTACTTCCCCTAAGAAATTTCTAGAATTACAGTTGTGAATATACTTAGTGTATTTATAAAGAGTTACTTCCCCTCAGACAATTCTAGATTTACAGTTGTGAATATAAGAGTATTAAGAGTTACTTCCCCTAAGAAAATTCTAGAATCACAGTTGTGGACATACTTAGTGTAGAAATGTAGAGTTACTTCCCCTAACCAAATTCTAGAATTACAGCTGTGAATATACTGAGTGTAGAAATGTAGAGTAACATCCCCTAACAAAATTCGAGAATTACTGTTGTGAATATACTTAGTGTATTAATTAAGAGTTACTTCCCCTAAGAAAATTCTAGAATTACAGTTGTAAATATACTTAGTGTATTAATGAAGAGTTACTTCCCCTAAGAAAATTCTAGAATTACAATTGTGGATATACTTAGTTTAGAAATTGTGAGTTACTTCCCCCTAACCAAATTCTAGAATTACAGTTGTGAATATACTGAGTGTAGAAATGTAGAGTAACATCCCCTAACAAAATTCGAGAATTACTGTTGTGAATATACTTAGTGTATTAATTAAGAGTTACTTCCCCTAAGAAAATTCTAGAATTACAGTTGTAAATATACTTAGTGTATTAATGAAGAGTTACTTCCCCTAAGAAAATTCTAGAATTACAATTGTGGATATACTTAGTTTAGAAATTGTGAGTTACTTCCCCCTAACCAAATTCTAGAATTACAGTTGTGAATATACTGAGTGTAGAAATGTAGAGTAACATCCCCTAACAAAATTCGAGAATTACTGTTGTGAATATACTTAGTGTATTAATTAAGAGTTACTTCCCCTAAGAAAATTCTAGAATTACAGTTGTAAATATACTTAGTGTATTAATGAAGAGTTACTTCCCCTAAGAAAATTCTAGAATTACAATTGTGGATATACTTAGTTTAGAAATTGTGAGTTACTTCCCCCTAACCAAATTCTAGAATTACAGTTGTGAATATACTTAGTGTACTAATAAGAGTTTCTTCCCCTATGATAATTCTAGAATTACAGTTGTGAATATACTGAGTGTATTTAGAGTTATTTCCCCTAACAAAATTCTAGAATTACAGTTGTGAATATACTTAGTGTATTAATTAAGAGTTACTCTCCCTCAGACAATTCTATAATTACAATTGTGAATATACTTAGTAGATTAATTAAGAGTTACTTCCCTAACCAAATTCTAGAATTACAGTTGTGAATATTCTTAGTGTATTTAGAGTCACTTCCCCTAAGAAAATTCTAGAATTACAGTTGTGAATATACTAAGTGTATAAATTAAGAGTTACTTCCCCTAAGAAAATTCTAGAATTACAATTGTGAATATACTTAATGTGTAGAGTTACTTCCCCGAATCAAATTCTAGAATTACAGTTGTGAATATACTTAGTGTAGAAATGTAGTAACTTCCCCTAAGAAAATTCTAAAATAACAGTTGGGAATATACTTTGTGTATGAATTAAGATTTACTTCCCCTAACCAAATTCTAGAATACATTGTGTTTGAATTAAGAGTGATTTCCCCTAGGAAAATTCTAGAATAACAGTTGGAAATATACTTTGTGTATGAATTAAGATTTACTTCCCCTTACCAAATTCTATTATTACAGTTGTGAATATACATTGCGTTTGAATTAAGAGTTACTTCCCCTCAGAAAATTCTAGAACTACAGTTTGGAATATACTTAGTGTATTAATTAAGAGTTACTTCCCCTATTCAATTCTAGAATTGCAGTTGAAAATGTACTTAGTGTATGAATTAAGAGTAACTTCCCCTAACCATATTATAGAATAACAGTTACTGATGTGAGTTACGTCTCCTTCCATATATTCATATGTCAATATTGTTTGAATTTTGATCGACTTCCTTACCTCATTTGTACTGTTCGAATTTGGAGTTCTTTCCCACAGATGGTGAACGATGATGACGGACGGTGAAACCAGCGAGGGACCGAACATATGCTTTGTGAGCCATGACATGTGATTTCCAACTATCTGGTATGTGCGACCAGCAAAGGCTGGGACCAGCCTGCCCATACGGGCAGACTGATCAGAGCCTTTGCTTGTCGCTTGAATATTCTACTGCCCGAAAAAAAAAGAGTTTCTAACCTTAACAGGAGGCTGAACATTCTCGTCTGAGTCTACACTGGTCAGAATGCTGAATTGTTGAAAATCACATGTCGTGGCCCAATTATGCTTACCAATGAACATTAATTAGGCTCAGGTAAGCTCACAATATGGGACCCAAAGGAGTATGTATAAATGAGCCACAGTCTAGCTAAACGTACAATTTGGCATGTGTGTGCAGCTTAGACGAATCAGCCTGTGCAACGACACAGTGTGACCAGAGTTTTAGATTTCCACCTGAGGAAACGTTGGGTGCTTGACTAGCCATGGATGCGCAGGCTGATCCGAATCTTCAGTTTGCGCACATGTCACTATGACTTGCTACTGCCGTGCCAACCAAATGTGACAGTAACGTAATATTATATTCACAATCGCTAAGCAACATTAACTTTCACACTCCACTTGAGCTGACGCGAATCGATAGATCACTTGTGTATTAATCCTATCCACATGACAGGATTAATACACAAGTAGATCACTTGTGTATTAATCCTATCCACAGGATAGGATTAATACACACGTGATATATCGATTCTAAGTTCCTGATAACATGACGCCACTGTCACTCTTGGCTGGCATGACAGTACCATTTGCATCTGCATGTTCTATTGTTGAACCACCATCCTTAAACGTCAAGGATTCAAAACCTCGGCAACAGTGTATACCAAGATCAAGTCTAATAAGGGTCTTCACTGTTTCCCATTCAGTCTGTATCTTTTGGACCTGATCTGGGTTCAAACTGGTTGCAATGACATTAGAAGACAAAGAGGTAAAGGATAAATGACGTACATGTACAGTTGTGCCAGCCAAGAGTAACATGGACGTCATGTTTTGTTTCCAATGTTATCAGGGACTTAGACTCGAAAGATCACTTGTGTATCAATCCTATCCTGTACAATCGATAGATTACTTGTGTATCAATCCTATCCACAGGATAGGATTGATACACAAGTGATCTATCGATTTGTGTTAGCTCAAGTGGAGTGTACAACTAAATGTTCTACTTAACAATTGTAAACAAAAAAATACGTCACTGTCACTCTTGGTTGGCACGACAGTAGTTGAGTACGTCAGGTGCATTCCACAGAAGACAAATGAAGTGAAAAATGCTGTCTTTTCGACGTCAAGACATCACAATCTGATGACATTGTGTCCACATCGATATAAAGTCATCTTGACGGCATGTGTCTGCTGGGTAGGGTAAAAAGAAAGAAACAACTCCACACACATTATGTTTGAACTATGGCACATGAAAATAAAGGTTTGATACTATGTATCAATAATGATCATGTAGGAAAAATGAGCACACTGATTTGCACGCCTACCAAACGCTCGAATGCTCGACATTTGGTTGAATATTAAAAACAACTGCGCTATGAAGGAAATCAAAAATCGGAGAATTTCATGCAACAGCCTATGGATTCCTGCGTTTTTAGTATAAATACGAGCTCAGAAAGTATTCTTATAAGGTCATATTTACTTTTCGCGCGATAAACATGATCCTGTCGAATTCTGGTACACCTATTTCACACGAAATGTAAATCTGTAAATATACTCTGTTGCATGACATTCCCCGATTTTTTATTCTCTTCCTGGAGGAATTGTTTTTAATAGTCAACCAGATGTTGAGCATTCGAGCGCTTGGTAGGCGTGATTTGGGGTTTCATTTGCAACATGTCAGCTTACAGTAAACTAAACAATATTATACTGCATTGTCTTATGTCTAGTTTCCTGAAACCATCAATGTGTATAATGAGCATTAGGTACAAGGGAAGAGAAGAAGCAAATCAGTCTGCACATCCGCACAGCCTGATAAGAGTCTTAGTTTTCAACCTGAAGAACCATTGTATCCTTGGCTACCACCCTAGAGCACACATCAAAGACTCAGATCAGACTGAGCGGATGCGAAGTCTGATCTGAGTATTCGATGGGGCGCATGCCAACTTGTACATTTTGCTGGACAGTTGTGAATATACTAAGTGCTGAAGATTAGAGTTACTTCCACTATTTAAGTATCTCCAAATTTAAACACTCCGTATATTCACAACTGTATTTCAAGAATTAAACAGGGGAAGTAACTCTAATATTAGCTGCTAGTATTGTGTTCTATTTCAGGAGTTTGGAGCTGACGTTGAATTCAGTCACTTCGAAAGCCAGCCCCAAAAATCCTTGAATACAATTTTTTTCACTGATCTAGTTTATAATGATAATCAAACGGCTGCTTTCATGTGCTATCGTTCTAACATAGTTGCTCACAAATTTTATTTACAACATTTAACAGTCTGCCTGCCTGTGGTGTCGTATGTCGTCTGCTGGTGCATGCGACATTTGCAAACATTTTGGACCCTGATCAGGCCTGACAAAATCTCAGACATAATCTGGATCCATACTGTTTGAAACTGAGTGTATTTCTAAAATACCTTTTTAAGAAAAAAACATTTTTTAACAAAAACGGCAGCGACAGAAAAGGCATGCTAAATAGAGTTAACAAACTTTTTAACAATATTAACAATTTTCGAACAACTTAACCTTAAAGCGACAATCACAACTACAGCAGACGACAAAATTTGCGACATCTTTTCTAATTTTCGAAATAATGTTTGATATTCCATGCGAATCGTCTGCTGGCAGACGATTCTCATGCAATATCATGCCTTTTTGGTTATTTTTGAAAAAGCAGTAAAATTTCAAATTTCTGCTGCAAATTATAGGTGGCGCTTTAAGGGTTAAAAGTTACCTTGTGACTACCTACTCAGCTAATGAGGTATGCTTCGTTTTGCGTTTTGAATGGCCATTAACCAAAACTCGGATCAGCATGCACCTAAGGGAGGAGTCTTACTGTGGTTTACTCTGTTTTCTTAAGCATATCTTTCTGGACTGTATTTTGCCAATTACTCATTACTATCTTGTGATCAGGGAGTATATTTATATTTTCCATGAAAAACTCATAGTCGATTTTAACATACAAAATAATGCCCATATGATGAAGGAATAGTTAGTCTTATATACCCACCAGGCATATGACGTCACTACAACGTCGAATCGATGTCGGAGTGACGTCCAACGTTGATGTGACGTTCTTGATTTTAAGGTCGTTTGTATACTGGGCCGTAGCTAGAAAAAGACCATACTTAAATTACATAACGAATGTTGTGGGTACAAATTTAAAGTTTGTGTATTCGGAAGTGTCTTGTCAATCGTCTATTTGTGTCCATGATGTCACGGGTACTCATTGGGAGTGTCAATTGTCTATTTGTCACCATGATGTCAAGGGTACTCATTGGGGGTGTATTGCAAATCATCTACTTGTCTCCATGATGTCACGGGTACTTATTATGTGTGTCTTATCAATCGTCTAAAAGTCTCCATGATGTCATGGGTACTCATTGGGAGTGCCTTTTCAATCATCTATTTGTCTTTATGATGACATGGGTACTCATTGATCGTGATGTTAACGGTACTCATGAGGAATGTATTATTGATAGTCTTTTTGTCTCCATTATGTCAATTGTACTCATTACGAGTCTAGTTAATCGTCTATATGTCTTCATTTTGTCACGGGTACTCATAGGTTGTGTCTTTTAACTTGCCAATTTGTCTCTTCTCCATGATGCCACGGATACTTATTGTGTGTCTTGTCAGTCGTCTATTTGTCTCCATTATGTCATTGGTACTCATTCAAAGTGTCTTGTCAATCATCTGTCTGTAAGGAAGCGCAGTGGCTCACTGGTAGAATGCTTAACTCGAGACTGAGAGGCTGCGGGTTCTAGCTTCACTGGCGTCACTGCATGATGTCCTTGAGCAAGACACATTTATCCTAGCTTAGTAGTGGTTCAACACAGGAAGACCCGTCCCTACACAACTGTACGATTGTTGATTGGACGTAAAAAATCAAATCAAACAAAAACAGAATCAGCTGTCCATGATTCCACCGGTACTCATTGTGGATATATTGTCAACTGTCTATTTGCCTCCGTGATGTCATGGCTAATCATTGTGAGTGTCTTGTCAATCGTCTATTTGTCTCCATGATGTTACAGCTACTCATTGTGAGCGTCTTTTGTCCCCATGATGTCACGGGTATTCATTAGGAGTGTCTAATCAATCGTCTATTGTCTTTATGATGTTATGGGTACTCATATGATATGTCTTGTCAATCGACGATTTGTCTCCATAATGTTACGGGTATTCATTAGTAACTGTTTGTCAATCGTCTATTTATCTCCATGATGGCAGGGCTACTCATTGTGAGTGTCTTTTCAATCGTCTAATTATCTCGTTGATGTCACGGCTGCTCATTATGAGTGTCTTGTCAATCGTCTATTTGTCTCCATGATGTCACGGGTACAAATTGGGGGCGGGGATGTCTTTTCAATTGTCAGTTTACTCCATTACTCCATGATGTCACAGATGCTTATTTAGAGTAGTTTTTAATTTTATATTTGTCTCATTCATGTAATGGGTACTCGTTGGATTATCTTGTCAGTCTTCTACTTGTCCCTATTATGTAGCGAATACTCATTTGGAGTGTCTTTTCAATTATCTTTTTGTCTCCATGATATCACGATTATTAAATGGGAGTGTCTTGACAATTGTCTTTTAGTTACTATAATGTCATGTGTACTTATTGTGAGTGTCTTGTCAATCGACTAATTATCTCCATGGTGTCAAGGCTACTCAATGTGAGTGTCTTGTCAATCACCTAATTTTCTCCATGGTGTCACGGCTACTCATTGGGAGTGCCTTGTCAATCGTCTATTTTTCTCCTTGATGTCAATGGTACTCATCGTGAGTGTCTTGTCAATCGTCTATTTATACCCATGGTACTATTTGGGAGTGACTTGTCATTCTTCTTTTTATCTCCATGTTGTCACGGCTACTAATTTGGAGTGTCTTGTCAATCGTCCATTTGTCTCCATGGTGTCAATTGTACTCATTGGGAATGTCTTTTTAATGGTCTTTTTATCTCCATATTGTCATTCGTACTCATTGGGAGCGTCTTGTCAATCGTCTATTTATCTCTATGGTGTCACGGTTACACACTGGGAGTGCCATGTCAGTCGCCTATTTATCTCCATGGTGTCAAAGGTACTTATTTGGAGTGTCTTGTCAATCGTTTCTTTATATCCATGGTGTCCATGGTACCCATTGGGAGTGTTTGTCAATCGTCTTCTCTCCATAGTGTCAATGGTACTCAATGGGAGTGTCAATCATCTATTTATCTCTGTGGTTTCAAGGTACTGCCCGGGAGTGTATTGTCAATCGTCTATTTATCTCCATGGTGTCACGGCTACACACTGGGAGTGCCTTGTCAATCGTCTTGTTATCTCCATGGTGTCAGTGGTACTCATTGGCAGTGTCTTGTCAATCATCTATTTATCTCCATGGTGTCACGGCTACTCATTGGGAGTGTATCGTCAATCGTCTATTATCTCCATGGTATCAATGGTACTACCTGGGAGTGTATTGTCAAACGTTTATTTACTACGATGGTGTCAATGTTGGTGTCAATGGTGCCCATTTAGGGTGTTTGTCAATCGTCTATTTCTCTCCATGGTGTCAATGGTACTCAATGGGATTGTCTTGTCAATCATCTATTTATCTCCATGGTGTCATGGTACTCACTGGGAGTGTATTGGTAATAGTCTTATTATCTCCATGGTGTCAGTGGTACTCATTGGGAGTGTCTTGTCAATCATCTATTTATCTCCATGGTGTCACGGCTACTCATTGGGAGTGTATCGTCGATCGTCTTTTATCTCCATGGTATCAGTGGTACTACTTGGGAGTGTATTGTCAAACGTTTATTTACTACGATGGTGTCAATGTTACTCATTGGCAGTGTCTTGTCAATCGTCTATTTATCTCCATGGTTATCTCCATGGTGTCAAAGGTACTCATTGGGAATGTTTTGTCATTGTCTATTTATCTCAATGGTGTCAAGGCTACTCCTTTGTAGTGCCTTATCAATTGTCTATTTATTTCTATGGTGTCAATGTAACTCATTGGGAGTTTATTGTCAATCGTCTATTTATCGTCATGGCGTCAATGGTACTAATTGCGAGTGTCTAGTCAATCGTCTATTTATCTCCATTGTGTCACGGCTACTCATTGGGAGAGCTTGTCAATCGTCTTTTTATCTCCATAGTGCCAATGGTACTCAATGGGAGTGTATTGTCAATCGTCTATTTATCTCCATTGTGTCACAGCTACTCATTGGGAGAGCCTTGTCAATCGTCTTTTTATCTCCATGGTGTCAATGGTACTCATTGGGATTGTCTTGTCAATCCTCCATTTGCCTCCATGTTGTCAGTGGTACTCATTGGCAGTGTCTTGTCAATCATTTACTAATCTCCATAGTGTCACGGCTACTCATTCATAGTGCCTTGTCAATCGTCTATTTATTACCATGGTGTCAATGGTACTCATTGGGAGTGTATAGTCAATCGTCTATTTCTGTCTATGGTGTCAATGGAACTCATGGGAGTGTCTTGTCAATCGTCTATTTATCTCCATGGTAACACGGCTACTCATTTGAAAGGTCTTGTTAATCGTTTATTTATCTCCATGGCGTTAATGGTTCTCATTGGGAGTGTCTTGTCAATCATATATTCATCCCCATGGTGTCAATGGTACTGCCTGAAAGTGTATTGTCAATCGTCTATATTTCTCCTTGTTGTCAATGGTACCCTTTGATGTTGTCTTGTTAATCGTTTATTCATGGTGCCACAGTTATTTATCGGGAGTGCCTTGTCAATCGTCTATTTACCTCTATGGTGTCAATGGTACTCATTGGAAGTGTCTTGTCAATCGTCTGTTGATCTCCATGATGTCATTGCTACTTATTGGGAGTGTCTTGTCATTTGTCTTTTCGTCTCCATGGTGTCACTGCTACTTATTTGGAGTGTATTGTCAATCCTCTATTTATCTCCATGGTGTCACAGCTACTCACTGGGAATGCCTTATCAATCGTCTAATCATCTCCATAGTGTCAATGTTACTATTTGGGAGTTTATTGACAATCGTCTATTTAACTCCATGGTGCTATGGCTACTCATTTGTCAATCATTTAATTATCTCCATGATGTCAATGGTACTCAATGAGAGTGTCTTGTCAATCGTCTATTTATCTCCGTTGTGTTACGGCTACCCATTGGGAGTGCCTTGTCAATCGTCTATTTATCTACATGGTGTCAATGGTTCTTATTGGGAGTGTCTTGTCAATCGTCCATCTATTTCCATGGTGTCAATGGTACCCATTGGGAGTGTCTTGTCAATCGTCTTTTTCTCTCCATGGTGTCAATGCAACTCATTTGGAGTGTCTTGTTAATCGTCTATTTTTCTCCATGGTGTCACGGCTAATCATTGATAGTGTCTTGTAAATCCCCAATTGGTCTCCATGGTGACAATGGTACTTATTCGGAGAGCCTTGTTAATCGTCTATTTATCTCTGTGGGGTCAATGGTGCTCATGGAGAGTGTCTTGTCATCGGCTATTATCTTCATGGTGTCAAGGCTACTCAATGGGAGTGTCTTGACAGTCGTCTTATTATCTCCATGGTGTCACAGCTACTCATTAGGTGTGTCTTGTCGTTCGTCTATTTTTCTCCATGATGCCAATGGTACTCATTGGGAGTGCCTTGTCAATCGTCCATCTATTTCCATGGTGTCAATGGTACCAATTGGAAGTGTCTTGTCAATCGTCTATTTATCTCCATGGTGACAATGGGATTCATTGAGAGTGCCTTGTCATCGGCTATTTATCTCCATGGTGTCCCTGCTACTAAATGGGAGTATCTTGTCAATCGTCTTATTATCTCCATGATGTCCCTGCTACTCATTAAGAGTGTCTTGTCAATCGTCAAATTATCTCCATGGTGTCACAGCTACTCATTGGGAGTGTCTTGTCAATCGTCTATTTTTTCTCCATTGTGTTAATGGTACTCATTGGGAATGTCTTGTCAATTGTTTATTTATCTCCATGGTGTCACGATTTCTCATTGAGAGTGTCTTGTCAATCGTCTATTTATCTCCATTGTGTCACGGCTACTCATTGGGGGTACCTTCTCAATCATCTGTTTGTCTTCATTATGTCACGGGTACACATAGGCTTGATTGTCAATCATCTATTCATCTCCATGATGTTATGGGTACTCATTGGAGGTGTCTTGTCAATCGTTTTATTATCTCCATGATGTCATTTGTACGGATTGGGAGTGCCTTTTCAAGTGTCTATTTGACTCCATAATGTTACGGGTACTCATTGGTTGTGCCTTGTCAAGCAATTATTGTCTCCATGATGTCCTGGGTACTCATTTGGAGTATCTTGTTAATCGTCTATATGTCTCCACGATGTGATGTGTACTCATTGGGTCGTCTATTTGTATCCATGATGCGATGGTTTCTCATTGGGAATCTCTTGTCAATCGTCTATCTATCTCCAATATGTCATGGGTACTCATGTGGAGGTTCTTGACAATCGTTTTTATGTTTCCATGATGCCAAGGGTACTCATTGGGGTGAATGTCAATCGTCCTTTTGTCTTGATGACTACATGTATGCTCATTGGGAGTGCCTCTCAGTTTTCTATGTGTCTCCATGATATCACTGGTACCGACTGGAAGAGTCTTGTCAATCAAGTATTTATCTCCATGGTGTCAATGGTACTCGTTTTGTGTGTCTTGTGAATTAGCTATTTGCCTCCATGGTGGCAAGGGTAGTCATTGGGAGTGTCTTGTGAATTATCTCCATGATATCAAGGGTACTCATTGGAAGAGTCTTGTCAATTGTCTCCATGATGTCAAGGGTACTCATTGGGAGAGTCTTGTCAATTGTCTCCATGATGTCAAGGGTACTCATTGGGAGAGTCTTGTCAATTGTCTCCATGATGTCAAGGGTACTCATTGGGAGAGTCTTGTCAATTGTCTCCATGATGTCAAGGGTACTCATTGGGAGAGTCTTGTCAATTGCCTCCATGATATCAATGGTACTCATTGGGAGAGTCTTGTCAATTGTCTCCATGATGTCAAGGGTACTCATTGGGAGAGTCTTGTCAATTTTCTCCATGATGTCATGGGTACTCATTCGGGGTGTCTTGTCAATAGTCTATTAAACTCCATGGTGTCATGGGTACTCATTGTGTATGTCTTGTCAATCGTCTATTTAACTCCATGGTGTCATGGGTACTCATTTGAATGTCTTTTCAATAGTATATTTGTCTCCATGAAGTCACAAGAACTCATTTGGAGTGTCTTGTCAATCGTCTATTTGTCTCCATGGTGTCATGGGTACTCATTGGAGTGTCTTATCAATCGTCTATTTGTCTCCATGGTGTCAAGGGTAATCATTATGAGTGTCTTGTCAATCGTCTATTTGTCTCCATGGTGTCAAGGGAGTGTATTGTCAGTCGTCTATTTGCCTCAATGGTGTCGCGGCTACTCATTGGGAGTGTCTTGTCAATCGTCTATTTACCCCCATGGTGTCAAGGGAACTCATTGTGAGTGTCTTGTCAATCGTCTATTTATCTCAATGGTGTCATGGGTACTCAATGTGTATGTCTTGTAAATCGTCTATTTATCTCCATGGTGTCATGGATACTCATTAGGAGTGTCTTGTCAATCTTCTATTTATCTCCATGCTGTCAAGGGAACTCACTGTGAGTGTCTTGTCAATCGTCTTTTTATCTCCATGGTGTCATGGGTACTCTTTGGGAGTGTCTTGTTAATCGTCTACTTATCTCCTTGGTGTCAAGGGAACTTAATGTGAGTGTCTTGTCAATCGTCTATTCGTCTCCATTGTTTCAAGGGAGTGTTTTGTCAGTCGTCTAAATGCCTCCATGGTGTCACGGCTACTCATGAGGAGTGTCTTGTCAATCGTCTATTTGTCTCCATGGTGTCATGGGTACTCATTGTGAGTGTCATGTCAATCATCTAATTATCTCCTGATGTCTATGGTACTCACTGGGAGTGTCTTGTCAATCGTCTCTTTACCTCCATGGTGTCATGGCTACTCATTGGGAGTGTCTTGTCAATCGTCTATTTGTCTCCATTGTGTCAAGGGAGTGTATTGTCAGACGTCTATTTGCCTCCATGGTGTCACGACTACTCATTGGGAGTGTCTTGTCAATCGTCTATTTGTCTCCATTGTGTCAAGGGAGTGTATTGTCAGACGTCTATTTGCCTCCATGGTGTCACGACTACTCATTGGGAGTGTCTTGTCAATCGTCTATTTGTCTCCATTGTGTCAAGGGAGTGTATTGTCAGACGTCTATTTGCCTCCATGGTGTCACGACTACTCATTTGGGGTGTCTTGTCAATCGTCTATTTGTCTCCATGGTGTCAAGGGAGTGTATTGTCAGACGTCTATTTGCCTCCATGGTGTCACGACTACTCATTGGGGGTGTCTTGTCAATCGTCTATTTGTCTCCATTGTGTCAAGGGAGTGTATTGTCAGACGTCTATTTGCCTCCATGGTGTCACGACTACTCATTTGGGGTGTCTTGTCAATCGTCTATTTGTCTCCATGGTGTCAAGGGAGTGTATTGTCAGACGTCTATTTGCCTCCATGGTGTCACGACTACTCATTGGGGGTGTCTTGTCAATCGTCTATTTGCCTCCATGGTGTCACGGCTACTCATTGGGAGTGTGTTGTAAAACGTCTATTTACCTACATGATGTTACCGCTACTTATCGGAATTGTCGTAAATTGGGCAATTTCAATGAGTATCAACACCATATGTCATAGCATACGGGATTTTGTTATTTATCTCATGGCGAGCAGCGATGGCTCCAACGTGCAGTGTATCCTCGCATACACAAAGCATAGAAGTAGAGAAAGGCTCAGACCAAACATTAGACCTCAAGCCCCTCTCCACACGTCAGCATGGCTGTTTACTACCATGCAACCACCAAGTTAGCAAAGACATAGTTCATGAAATCAAATTTGGTGATTTAGCTGTCCTGTAAATATTAACAATTTGCCATATTGTGACAGGTATTTAATACTGATTGGCAGTTTGAGATGTTTAAAAGAGGAAAGCCAATGGACATGATACTTGTTTAGTGTATATTTCAAAATAGGTTTCCTTAATTTCAGTAACATATGTTGTTGATACACATTTGAATCGCCTCATAGAAGCTATTCCAATGTGCACCTATAACATATGTCAGTAACATATGTTGTTGGTACACATTGGAATTGTCTCATAGTGACAATTACAATGTGCACCTACAACATATGTCCATTCAATAAATGAGTGTTTTTCACCATAAAACAGGTTCACAAACTTCTCAACTACTTTTTTATGTTTCAGTGTAGTTTGGCATGCACCTGGATGACAGTAATAGATTGTCAACTATATATTATTGGCAGCTTATTTTTATGTGTTTCATAGGACTGAAATGCTAACTTGGTGGTTGCTTGGTTGTAAATTTGAGTTCCCTGCATATGCGATAAATACCAAGTTCTCATGTGCTGGCTCATATAATAAACAATATGCCCATAATGAAAGATATGAGCCGTGACATGTGATTTCCAACAGTGTGGCATTTTGACAACAGTAGACTCACACGATTCTGTGCAGCCTCCTTTTAAGCTTAGAAACTCCAAACGATGATATGTCAGTAGTTTAAGTCATAGAATATATAAGCGACTAGCAAATGCTCCGATCAGACTGTGCATATGCACAGGCTGGTCTGAGGCTTTGCTAGTCGCACATAGCACATTGTTGGAAATCTCATGACGCGGCTCAATTATTATCAGAAAATATCTGCCCATAATGAAAGACATAAATCAAGATAAACACACATTTTGTGTGTAGTCTTACCTATCATTTTTAACATTTGTTTTGTGTGCTCAAAAGAACCGTCTCACTGAGACGGTTCTTTTGAGAACCCACACAACATATGTTTTGGATGAGAGATAAAAACAAGAATTTTCAATAAACAATGATAATGCCGAGATGTGTGCCAAAAATGAAAATAATAAATACTGTCCTGCCAGCCATGAGTGACAGTGGCGTCATGTTTTGTTTTCTCAAGTAATCAGGGACTTAGAGTCAGTGGATCACTTGTGTATTAATCCTATCCTCTGGATAGGATTAATACACAAGTTATCTATCGATTCGTGAGGATAGGATTAATACACAAGTGATCTATCGATTGGTCTTAGCTCAAGTGAGGTGTACACCTTAGTGCTTTACTTAGAAATTTTGTTTTTTGATTTGATTATGTCCCATCAGCAATCTTTCAGGTAAACAGGGACGGGTCTTCCTGGGTTGAACCAGTACTAAGCTAGGATAATGTTTCTTGCTCAATGACCACAACGCAGTGACGCCGGTGAGGCTCGAACCCGTGGCCCCTCGGTCTCGAGTCAAGCACTCTACCACTGAGCCACTGCGCTCCCTTTACTTAGCAATTGTAAATAAAGTATTACGTCACTGTCACTCTTAGTTGGCACGACAGTAGTTTGCCTATCACTATCCTGCGTTGTTTGCTTGCAACAAAATCAGGTTTTCTGGTGACAACTTGACAGGGCTCAATATTTCTGCGGCCTCTTTTTGGATTCAATGTGTCGATCTAGGTAGCTGGAACTCTGTCATCATCTGCTATGGGAAGGTAATCCTGAAAGGTATCAAATGAGTTACATATACATGCCCTCGAACGTCAGCAACAACCGGTACCAATGGTGGTCATTTGAATATTAAGATTCGCGATGGTTGTCATTTGCCGGTTGTTGTAATAGTTACATGTACTGTCCTGCCAGCCAAGAGTGACAGTGACGAAGTGCTTTGTTTACAAAGTTATCAGGACTTAGAATCGATATATCACTTGTGTATTAATCCTTTCATGCGGATAGGATTAGTACAAACGTGATCTATCGATTCGGGTAGCTCAAGTGGAGTGTACAATGTAATCATGACAACAATTGTAAACATAATATTACGTCACTGTCACTCTTGGTTGGCACGACAGTAACTATGCTGGTCTATATAAGTAACAAAAATGACCATTAAGTTGTGAATTTGTTCTTATCCATCGTTTTTACATTTGTTTTAGGTGCCCAAATGACCCGTCTCATAGAGACGGTTCTTTTGACTATCCACATTATATGTTTTGATAGAGAAAACCATTATTCAATTACACATTTTTGCAAAGGCCTGGTCCCCGTAATGCTACTGACAATCGAGTGCAGACATTATGTTCTTGCCTTAGGCCAGATTTATTTTTATTAGTTGATTTACAAACACTCTTACTGTAATTTTCAGAAAAGTAGAAAAAATTCTAAGATTATATTTATATTTTATCTACCGACTCTAAATATTATTTGTTTTGTTGAAAAAATAATATAGTTTTGAGTTTCTGTCTATGTATTTTTGATAGTGACACTATTAATAGTGATTGTCCTGTCCATATTTTTTTGTTGGTGTCTGGAGATATTTAAAAAAAAGCTCTGAAAATGACCAGTCAACTGGTCATTTTCAGAACTTTTTCTTTATTTTTTTTCGCCCCCCCCCCCCCCCTACCCGACCCTAGATCGGAAAAAAAATCCCGTAAATCAAATGATCAAAAAAATCAATCTGGCCTTAATGTATAAATTCGCAGGACACGTATAAATGAAAATATGAAACTGGCACAAATATATATAGGTATAATATTTGTACAGTAAAACCTGTGTAAATCGGCCACTCTCAAAAAGACCAACAATCGGCTTTCAAGACTAATTATCGCTTAATACAGGTCAAAAGTACTGCAGAATGCTCAGGCCAAAAGTATTGAAGAATGCATCCTGCAATACTTTTGACCTTAACTAAGCTACCATTTGTCATAATGATCTTTGTTTTGTCAATTTTCCGTGGTCAATTTGCACAGGATTTTTACTGTACGTTGCAATGTCGTTTGACCCTTGATTTGTTTTGAGTAGTATATATACTGTACAATTGTGTTTCTATCTAAGAGTGGTTACAACAGATGCATTATAACCAATCTTTGCAGGAATGAGCAGACAACTTTTCTAATAAACGATTTTGGAAGCTTTTATTCGTGTTTGCCATGCAGGTAATTAAAAAGTTGAATTTTGACCTAGGGTCAGGGGGTATACTTGCAAAGAACGTGTTACCATGTTGCTACATTTCGTGATCCCATTTATTTTGATATGCTACATCACCATGTTCTGAAAAATCAAATTTTGACCTAATGACCCCATCCCCAGGGTCGAGGCATGGGGGGGGGGGGGTCTGCGGGCAAAATATTTGCTACCATGTTGCTGCAATCTATGATTCCCTTTAATTTGATATGCAACATGACCATGTCCTGAAAGAGTTGGATTTTGACCTTTGACCCAATCCCCCTATGGTCGTAGGAGGAGCTGGGTCTGTGGGCTAACTATTTGCTACCATGTTGCTACATTTCGTGATTCCATTTGATTTAATATGCAACATGACCAAGTTCTGAAAAAGTGTAATTCCGACCTATTTACCCCATCCCTAGGGGTCATGGGAGGAGGTGGGTCTGCAGGTAATTTTTTTCCTACCATGTTGCTGCATTTCATGATTCCATGAAATTTGATATGCAACATGACCATGTTCTATAAAAATGACTTTTGACCTATTGACCAAATCCCTAGGGTCGGGGGGGGGGGAATATTTGCTACCATGTTGCTGCATTCGTGGTTCCCTTTAATTTGATATGCAACATAACCTTGTTCTGAAAAGTTGAAATTTGGCCTTTTGACCCCCAGCCTCAGGGTCTGGGGGTGGGGTGTGGGAGCGGTCTGCAGGCAAAATATTTGCGGCCATGTTTCTGCATTCTTGATTCCCTTTAATTTGATATGCAACATAAAATATTGCTGAAAAGTTGAATTATGACCTTTTTTTACCCCTAGGGTCAGGGGGGATTGCAGGCAAAATATTTGCTACCATGCTGCTACATTTCGTGATTGCACTTAATTTCAAATGCAAAATGACCATGTTCTGAAAAAGTTGATTTCTGACATTTGACCCCATCACCCAAGGGTCGTGGGAGGAGGGGGTCTGCTGGCACAATATTTGCTACTATGTTACTGCATTTTGTGATTGCCTTTTATTTGATATGCAACATGACTATGTTCTGAAAAAGTTGAATTATGACCCATTGACCCCATCCTCTATGGTAATGGGGGGAGGGGGGAATATTTGCTACCATGTTGCTGCATTCGTGATTTTCTTTTTTATACTCAATATTACCATGTCCTTAAAAAGTTGAATTTTGACCTACTCCCCAGGGTCGGAGCTTGGGGTCTGGGGGCAAAATATTTGCTACCATGCTGCTGCATTCATGATTCTCTTTAATTTGATATACAATATGACCATGTTCTGAAAAATGTGAACTTTGACCTACTGACCCCATTTCAACGGTCGTTTGTGGGGGTCTGCGGGCAAAATATTTCGCCTTTTGACCCCATCCCCAGGGTAGGGGGTCTGCGGGCAAAATATTTGCTACCATGCTGCTGCATTCGTGATTCTCTTTAATTTGATATACAATATGACCATGTTTTGAAAAATGTGAACTTTGACCTACTGACCCCATTTCAAGGGTCATTTGGGGGGGTCTTCGAGCAAAATATTTGCTACCATATTGCTGAATTTGTGAACTTATTTAATTTGATATACAACATGATCATGTTCTGAAAAAGTTGAATGATGACCTTTTGCCCTCAATCCCAGGTTAAGGGCAGTGGGGTGGGTGGGGGTCTGCGGGCAAAATATTTGCTTCCATGCTGCTGTATTTGGTGATTCCCTTTTATTTGATATGCAACATGACCTTACTCTGAAAAAGTTGGAATTTTGACCTATTGACCCCATCCCGAGGGCTGGGGGAGGTGGAAGGTGGCGGCGGTATCTGCGGGCAAAATATTTGCACCATATTGCTGCATTTGTGAATTTATAAATTTGGTTTGCAACATGACCATGTTCTGAAAAAAGTTGAACTTCTAATTTGAGACACAGGCCTTCAATCGAAAATCGCATTTGATATGTTTAATATTTATTGTACCTCTGTCTTCATGCGAAATTTCAGTTAAAAAAGGGTGACAACTTACTGAGTTGTTGCGAAATTTAAATATTTGACCTTTGATCCCATCTAAGGGGTCAGGGGCCTGAGGTAAAATTTAATCACTGTCGTGCTTCTCTACCAGCACAGGGTAATCATGGCCCAAGTGAGAAGTTTTTCAGATATTACAGTTTTGGAGAAATGTGAAGTTTATTACTCAAAAGAAGCCAATATAGCCTTTGCAATAGCCTAAACCTAAGTCAAAAATAGGCCATAACTCAGTCAAAAGTTTGCGAATGACCTCCAAATTCAAACTTGACCAAGATTTAATGACGCTTACCCTTCTTATAAATTTGAAAGTAATTGTTGCATTCCTTCAAAAGTTATTGATTGGAAAACACAAATTGACAATTTAGCCAAAATCTAAGTAAAAAAAGGCCATAACTCAGTCAAAATTTTGCGGATTACCCCCTTTTCCAAACTTGACTGGAATTTAATGACGCTTGACCCTTCTGTAAAGTTTAAATGAAATCGATGCATTCCTTCAAGAGTTATCGATCGGAAACCAAAAGCATGACGTCGCGGACGCCAACGACGCCCCCGAATTCATGATCCCTGTGATATTTGAACACAACTTTTACACCCCAATATTTATCGACGCTACGACCGTACGCTATTTCACATTTACCAAAAGTGACGTATTGGTACCAATTCTTCACATGATGTGGAATTTACGAAATGTGAAATTTGAGGTTCAACAATGCATTTGTTTTGCATAAAAGGCAGCTAAGTGACATTTTTTCAACGTTCAGATGACATGTGCTGTCCTGCCGGCCAAGAGTGACCGTGACGTCATGTTTTGTTTACAAAGTTATCAAGGACTTAGAATCGATGTATCACTTGTGTATTAATCCTATCCACAGGATAGGATTAATACACAAATGATATATCGATTCGCATATGCTCAACTGAAGTGTACAGTTAGTGTTACATAGCAATTGTAAACAAAGTATTACATCAATGTCACTCTTGGTTGGCACGACGGAAATTGTTTAATCAAAACATACCTAAACATTATTGCAAGTCTTAACCCTGGTCTTTGGTCCATCAAATAACAGTACCCAAATACGAAGCGGGACGTTTACCGTAGATATTTTGTCTGAAAAAAAACGAATAAGAAACGTTATACTAGTAATCAGTTTGTAACAAAATTTAGCTTGTAAATGTAAATAAAAGTATATGAGCTAATTACATTTCTCTCTCTTAAACCTCTTAATTTTTGCATGCTGGGTTATTTTTCATGCTTTTGTGGTCGTCTGCTGCCTTTTTCAAATTAACTTTTTCCAAAAAAATCTTCCAGGAACACTACCAGATTGCCAAACAGTATGGATCTAGATCAGGACCGACGTTCTGTCGGTCCTGATCTGGGTCCAAACTGTTTGCAAAGGTTAAAAGAATATGGCAAAAAGTGGGTATCAGTTTAGTACAGTAAAGCCAGAGAAACACTTGACATAAAGTGCAACTTATGTGCGCTACGCCAGAGAGAGGTGTGCACAAGACTTTGAACTTCATCTGCGACCCATGTGCACTAGACTTTGAGAAGTATGTATTCTAGTATCCATAACTGAATTGACGGTGAAAGGGGTACTGACATCTGTGCCCACACATGGATTTTCTTTAAACTTTGCATATTGATAACGCAACATATACGAACTATGAAAGTATATTTATTAAATTAGATCATTAATAATAAGGCTTAGGAAGCACCCCTGACTGACTCCGACTTTGAGATGATACCTATCTCTTTTCTATGTCCTAAATCGACAGTTTTATTTATTTCCATGATTTGTCATCTATATTGACTCCAGGACACCACAGGCATAATATTATATTAATACCACAAATACGTTTTGATAAATTATGGTTAACGTTTTCTGAAGAAATAATTATAAAGTTTCAATATTTTCCTCGGAAATTTACGAAAAAAAAATCAAATTCAGTTTCAAACGGATATGTTTTAGTCTTTGTCCAGATATCATATTATCACAAAAACATACCATTAATATCTTTTTTGATCTGAGCCAAATTTCATAAAAATTGAAAACCGGTAACATTGTCATTTCTTATCTCTTATAGGTGTAGGTCAGTTTAAGCAAAGTTAATTATTTAGTTTAAATGATTCGATAACTTGGTTTAAAATCTAATTACATATTTCTTGAAGAAAAACATGCTTAAATCATTTTAAATGTTAAAAATGTCTAAGGCCATGGCCCATGTCATGGCATAGTGTGGCCAAGACATCGTGTATATCTACCTCATATATTGCGTGATATTGTTGAAGAAACATAATATCATAACGATGAACATTAAGCAGTCTAAATATAAAACCAGGATTAAGTAAGTAGGTAAGATGACGACCGATTTGTAGTCTGCCATAAATCTGGGTTCGCACTGTTCATTTTGATTGTTAATGTTCGAAGTGCATGTGTGTGGGTTTTTTTTAAAGTTCAACTTACCTAAATAACCTCTATGTTCTGCCACGCCAAAGTCTTGAAATTGGACTATGGTTTATCTTGCAGAGATGACTGTAAGCGACGTGCATACTTCTCTCTGGAAATGATACTGTGGATAACATATCTGAAAATAATAGATGTTTTGTCAACATAGGGCCAGTTAAGCAAAATGATTTAGCGTAAAATTTCGATTATTTTCTTATCCATCGGTTCAAACGTGTGTTTTGGGTGCCCAAAAGAACCGTCTCGAAGAGATGGTTCTTTTGAGTACCCACAACAAATGTTTTGGTTGAGAATTAAGAAAGATAATTTTCAGTTACGCACTTTTATCTGAGGACCCGAGATGGAATGACCTCATTACAATATATTTGAGCAGCGACATGTGATTTCCAACAATGTGGCATTTTGGCAAGTGAAGACTCAGATCAGCCTGTGCAGCCTCCAAATAAGCTTAGAGACTTCAAATGATGTTCAGGCAGTAGCTTAACACTCATAGAATATTCAAGCCACTAGCAAAGACTCTGATCAGTCTGCGTGTATGCGCAGCTGAACAATGGGGCTTTGCTGGTCGTATATACCACATTGTAGGAAATCTCATGTCACTGCTCATGTGTATATTTACATTTACATTTCCGTTGTAGTTGCATTTAATAGATAAAATAGAGTATTTCATCTGTTTGTAATTTGATAGCGATTTTGTCAGAAGGTATTTAATTAAGAGTCTTGATATTTGCTCTTTGTTTCAAATAATCGACCACTTGGCCTTTGTCAAGAAAACAATATTTAGTTTTTTTCACTAAAACTTCATCTTCTATGGTAAAGTCGGGTAAATTCGGATATCAGGTAAATTCGGACACACACTTGCAAACAGTGGAAATCCAGATGAGACGGCTCCTTATGAGCCGTCTCATCAGGATTTTCACTGTTTGCATCAGGATTTTCACTGTTTGCTAACTTAATTTATTTTTTATTCCAATAATTGAACTAAGAAACAAACAAGGTGGCTGTCCGAATTAAGCTGTCTGTCTGACTATACCCAACTCTACCATAGTGTTATTCAACTGATGTTAGGGTAAAGTCAGGTAAATTCAGACACATTTGCAAACAGTGAAAATCAAAATGAGACCCCTGATCTGGATTTTCACTGTTTGCTTAGTTAGTTTATTTTTTATTCCAATAATCAAAATATGAAAACAAACAAGGTCGCTGTTGGATTTTAGCTGCTCGTCCGAATTAACCTGACTTTACCCTTTGATATATAACATCATTTAACATGGTAGGGTAAAGTCAGGTATATTCGGACAGACTGCTAAATTCACCTTGCTTGATCAAGCGAACCCCATGAACCCCCTCTGGAACAGCCAATGGGTCCACAATGGTAACATCAATCTCGTCCAGTGGTACTGATCTCCAACATCAATTGCCATACATCTTTCTCATCTAGTCAAACCTATATAATGAAGCTATGTTATTAGAAGCAAAGCCATACTTAACATATTCCAGGTTATTATTATTATTATTATTATTATTATTATTATTATTATTATTATTATTATTATCATTACACAATTTTTGTCTTACCAATTAATGAAATCGAATATCAATTTCTTGGGTAAAAATATATATACTGACGGGCAAAATAAACACTACGGTAACAAAAGAAGTTTGTAAGGTTAGACAAAACACGAGCAAACACGAGCTGCGCGAGCTTACCATTGCCCGGAATTACAATGCCTCCTTAAAGTTAAGGAAGTCTTAAGTTAACTATTGATTGTTCATGATGCGAAAAATAACGTTTCAAACTGATTAAAATCAAAATAGTTTCATTTTTCCTGAAGATCACAATGATACATGTATCTTTGGCCACAAGTACCGCATCGAGCCAGGCAATTTAATTAAGCATTTAAAATAGCATGTTGAAATATCAATACTTAACTTAAGTCTTCCTTTACCTTAAGGAGGCATTCCGGGCCCAGAACCTTAAGTAAAGCATTGGGGCTATTTGAATTTATCGACTTTTGTTTATCATGCATGTTGGTTAATATACATGAATATTTAACTGCTGTCACTAATTTTATTTACTTCTGAGTGATGTATCGAAATTTTGCATGTAGCGTTTCTTTTGTCCGTCAGTAAAGTATTGTATCCCCGGAATTGAATCATGTTTTCATAAGGAATTTGTATTTTTTGTTCTGTTCCTTACATTAGTGCTCAGCGTAGAATCTGGTCTGACTGCACTGAGGCGCAGGCTAATAAGAGTCATCGGCAAAGGCATAAAGGAAATTTGTCTAAACCCATTTCGTCGAATAGACACTTCGTCTCATAATACGACAATTGGTCTTAAAAAAACTAGGAAAGTATACTGCCATGACTCAATTAAACCGTCTAAGAAATAGTAAAGGTAAAGGCAGGTAACTTCGGACGACGGGTAAATTCGGACATACATTTGCAATAAGTGGAAATCCAGATGAGACGGCTCCTTTTGGGCCGTCTCATCGGGAATTTCACTGTTTGCTAAGTTTATTTAATTTATATTCCAATAATTAAATAATGAAACAGAAAAGGTCATTGTCCGAATCTTGCCGACCGTCCGACTTTACCCTACCAAATTTCGTCGAGTATATACACTATATTACTTACACTGACTTGGAGGAGATATTGTGTTTTCCTACAAAGGCTAGTGGTGATTCAACTATCGGGTCACCCCACAGTAGAAGGCATGGACTCGTTCATAGGTTCCTGAATAAATGATAAAATAATATTGACCAGCACATGGCAAAATTATACATGTAACGCATCTGCATAAAATCCATTTTTATAACAAGTATACACCGCTACCTAGTGAGGTTACATGTAGGCCAGATTTTTTTATAACTTGAATTACAGGCTTTTTTTCTCAGATTTTGGGTCAGGGCGTAAAAAAAAGAAAATAAAGCTATATATATATTTTTCTACTTTCTGGAAAATTACAGTTTGAGGGTTCGTAAGTCAACAAATAAAAAATTGTGGTCTTAGAGGTCTAATTGTTTGTCATAGCTTCTCCTTGAGCAGAGAAAATCGACGAGCTTGAGCGTTTTTGCAAGTTCATCGGAACTTCTCTATCCGCTTATGAGCTGAATACAAATGTACCTTTTGATCGGTGACATCAAAACTGTGTAATGTGTGTTCAAGCATTTACGTCATGTCATTGTTTTGTGATGTTCCCAAACAAGTGTGACAATACCACTACGTCAATTTAGGTTTCGTCACTTATTCTCGTGTTAAGGTAACTTTCTCATTATGTTCGATTTCTTCATTTAATCACAGATAAACGCTCCAAAATGCTTGGGTCCTAATTGATTTTTGTTCATCAAATTCACATTGTATCTTTTAGCTTTAAAAATATGAATACTTCCACGTTTGGTGTCTATGCATGAAATAACTAATTACGGTTTTGTTATCGTGGATTATCAATCAATGGCAAAACCGTATAATTATGACTAAACCGTACATGTAATTGCTATTTTTTATTTTACATGTAAAAACACACTTTTAAAATCTGATTTTATCTCCGTTTTGACAAAACAACACAGAGGTCGTTAACTAGAGGATGCAATCTCGAAGCAAACATTTTCGAAAGTTTTCATTTTGTCAGCCTTTATTTGAAGGTAATTTAACTATAACAGCGGAGTGGGTGACGAACCCCAAATTGCCGTAGTAGTATGACCACAGAGAAGAAATACGAACATTTTAATGCCATTTATTTCTATTCGATTGGTGGCATATATGCATATGCCACAAATCCAATAGAAATAAATGGCATAAAATATAGGTCTTTAAACGTGTTACTTCTAATGCTTAAGTGTAGATGGGCAAACAGACAGACAGATGAACGAAGACGATAACAATATCTCAAACTGTTTTCTGAACATTAAACTAGTAAAATCAGCGTTTGCAATTAAAGGTCTGGCTGAAGCATTAATACTATTGACAGATGTGATTAATGCGGTATATATAAAATAGAAAAAGCGGCGCAAAAATATTTCTTAAGTATCAGACATCATTCACTCCGACTTCTATTGAACGAACTATATTTACATGTATTATTAAACACATACCCACACTTATCTAGTGATGAGATGGTAGGGGCCTGATGTTTTTGCTGTTTTTCGGACCCACCGGGGTTTACCTGTTGTATTTCTTTTGCTCCGGTATTCAGTTTTATTTACTGTTGAGTCCTTATTTTTGTTTTATCCCCTTCTTATATCTTGATTTATATGTTCTGGGAGATGATGCATTGATAAGTTTGGGGTCTTTCATGCAAACCAAATATCTATGTGTCTTGATCCTAATCTGAATAAAGGGTGAGGATGGCGCCGTCAAACCGGTTTAAGCCCTCCAGTAAAATATTTTACTGACACTTGTTATGCCTTTGTGCGCGTCTGTTTATTTGTGCCTTGTGGTCACCTGCAAGGAAAGGGCTGACCTCTTGGCTCTCGTTTGTAGTGTATAACTGTGAGTTTGTCACTTTTCCATTGGTATCCTGGGTCAGGTGTGGTACTTGATTGTATCGATTCCTGATCTTTGCACCCTTACTTACTTTAGATTAATGATTAATATATTTGGGAAATAATAACTTACCAAGTATTCTGGACGTAAACCAATGGGTCATCATAAGCCCGACAACCAGTTTTGTGCATAACCCTTTTCAGCAAAAAAATGGTGGACTTTTACATGGCATTTCCTGTTCCGGTTTCAAACAAGAGGAGTTCTTGCCCTTGGGATGATGAATAATTAAACGTGTCGCATATTTGTAACTTTGTTCCTCAGACGGAAATGTACAGCTATTTGCAATATCAAGTGGGGATAGTGGTCTTATTCATAGATCTACGGACATGTATAGCTATCAAGCAGGGCTAGTGGTCAAATTCATAGATCTACGGACATGTATAGCTATCAAGCAGGGCTAGTAGTCTTATTCATAGATCTACGGACATGTATAGATATCAAGCAGCGCTAGTGGTCTAATTCATAGATCTACGGACATGTATAGCTATCAAGCAGCGCTAGTGGTCTAATTCATAGATCTACGGACATGTACAGCTATCTAGCAGGGCTAATGGTCTAATCATAAATCTACGGACATGTATAGCTATCAAGCAGGGCTAGTGGTCTAATTCATAGATCTACGGACATGTACAGCTATCAAGCAGGGCTAGTGGTCTAATTCATAGGTCTACGAACATGTATAGATATCAAGCAGCGCTAGTGGTCTAATTCATAGATCTACGGACATGTACAGCTATCATGCAGGGCTAGTGGTCTTATTCATAGATCTACGGACTTTACAGCTATCAAGCAGGGCTAGTGGTCTTATTCATAGATCTACGGACATGTATAGCTATCAAGTAGGGCTAGTGGTCTAATTCTTAGATCTACGGACATGTATAGCTATCAAGCAGGGCTAGTGGTCTTATTCATAGATCTACGGACATGTATAGCTATCAAGCAGCGCTAGTGGTCTAATTCATAGATCTACGGACTTTACAGCTATCGAGCAGGGCTAGTGGTCTAATTCATAGATCTACGAACATGTACAGCTATCAAGTAGGGCTAGTGGTCTTATTCATAGATCTACGGACATGAATAGATATCAAGTAGGGCTAGTGGTCTAATTCTTAGATCTACGGACATGTATAGCTATCAAGCAGGGCTAGTGGTCTTATTCATAGATCTACGGACATGTATAGCTATCAAGCAGGGCTAGTGGTCTAATTCATAGATCTACGGACATTTATAGCTATCAAGCAGGGCTAGTGGTCTTATTCATAGATCTACGAACATGTATAGCTATCTAGCAGGGCTAGTGGTCTAATTCATAGATCTACGGACATGTACAGCTATCAAGCAGGGCTAGTGGTCTAATTCATAGATCTACGGGCATGTATAGCTATCAAGCAGGGCTAGTGGTCTAATTCATAGATATACGGACATGTACAGCTATCAAGCAGAGCTAGTGGTCTATTTGATAGATCTACGGACATGTATAGCTATCAAGCAGGGCTAGTGGTCTTATTCATAGATCTACGGACATGTACAGCTATCAAGCAGGGCTAGTGGTCTAATTCATAGATATACGGACATGTACAGCTATCTAGCAGGGCTAGTGGTCTAATCATAGATCTACGAACATGTATAGCTATCAAGCAGGGCTAGTGGTCTAATCATAGATCTACGAACATGTATAGCTATCAAGCAGGGCCAGTGGTCTTATTCATAGATATACGGACATGTACAGCTATCTAGCAGGGCTAGTGGTCTAATCATAGATCTACGAACATGTATAGCTATCAAGCAGGGCTAGTGGTCTAATCATAGATCTACGAACATGTATAGCTATCAAGCAGGGCCAGTGGTCTTATTCATAGATATACGGACATGTACAGCTATCTAGCAGGGCTAGTGGTCTAATCATAGATCTACGAACATGTATAGCTATCAAGCAGGGCTAGTGGTCTAATCATAGATCTACGAACATGTATAGCTATCAAGCAGGGCCAGTGGTCTTATTCATAGATCTACGAACATGTATAGCTATCAAGCAGGGCTAGTGGTCTTATTCATAGATCTACGGACATGTACAGCTATCAAGCAGGGCTAGTGGTCTAATCCATAGATCTACGGACATGTACAGCTATCAAGCAGGGCTAGTGGTCTAATCCATAGATCTACGGACATGTACAGCTATCAAGCAGGGCTAGTGGTCTAATCCATAGATCTACGGACATGTACAGCTATCAAGCAGCGCTAGTGGTCTAATTCATAGATCTACGGACATGTATAGCTATCAAGCAGCGCTAGTGGTCTAATTCATAGATATACGGACATGTACAGCTATCTAGCAGGGCTAATGGTCTAATTCATAGATCTACGGACATGTATAGCTATCAAGCAGGGCTAGTGGTCTAATTCATAGATCTACGGACATGTATAGCTATCAAGCAGGGCTAGTGGTCTAATTCATAGATCTACGGACATGTACAGCTATCAAGCAGGGCTAGTGGTCTAATTCATAGATATACGGACATGTACAGCTATCTAGCAGGCCTAGTGGTCTAATGCATAGATCTACGGACATGTACAGCTATCAAGCAGGGCTAGTGGTCTAATCCATAGATCTACGGACATGTACAGCTATCAAGCAGGGCTATCGGTCTAATTCATAGATATACGGACATGTACAGCTATCTAGCAGGGCTAATGGTCTAATTCATAGATCTACGGACATGTATAGCTATCAAGCAGGGCTAGTGGTCTAATTCATAGATCTACGGACATGTATAGCTATCAAGCAGGGCTAGTGGTCTAATTCATAGATCTACGGACATGTACAGCTATCAAGCAGGGCTAGTGGTCTAATTCATAGATATACGGACATGTACAGCTATCTAGCAGGGCTAGTGGTCTAATCATAGATCTACGAACATGTATAGCTATCAAGCAGGGCTAGTGGTCTAATTCATAGATCTACGGACATGTATAGCTATCATGCAGGGCTAGTGGTCTTATTCATAGATCTACGGACATGTACAGCTATCAAGCAGGGCGCTAGTGGTCTTATTCATAGATCTACGGGCATGTATAGCTATCAAGCAGGGCTAGTGGTCTAATTAATAGATCTGCGGACATGTATAGCTATCAAGCAGGGCTAGTGGTCTAATTCATAGATCTACGGACATGTATAGCTATCAAGCAGGGCTAGTGGTCTAATCATAGATCTGCGGACATGTACAGCTATCAAGCAGGGCTAGTGGTCTATTTCATAGATCTACGAACATGTAAAGCTATCAAGCAGGGCTAGTGGTCTAATTCATTCTAAAATTAATTGATTATACAATCGATGCAAATTATTATTTTTCAAATCTTTGCATGCTGTGGATTGTTTCATGCTTTTGTTATCATCTGCTGACTTTTTTAAATATTGATTTTTTCAAACATTTCTTACAGGAACACTATCAGAATGTCAAACTTTTTCGACTCAGATCAGGACCGACGATCTAGGTCCAAACTGTTTGCAACGATTATCAGCAGGCGAAAAAAGTCACCGCTAGCAAGGATATATAAGAAAAGATTTTTCAAATAATTAACAAGAAGATAAACTATGTTTAGGTTAGTTTTCCTGATTTACTCAATTTATTATGTGTGGTTATGGGGTGTAAATTGTTACTCTTCATTCCAATTTTAGATATCTAATACACTATGAATCAAGTACTGATATCCATATCACTTACTGGTTTCAGTGATTCAAGCTATGGATGCCAAAAATACTTTTCTATAAACAGCAAAATGATATCTATTTTTCATCTGTATTAATAATATGAATAATATATATCAAGATATAGTTATAAATTATTGTGTTAATGGATAACTATAAATGGAAATCAGTTAGGGATATCCATAAACGAATTCATGATATCTAAAAATATGAATAACCATAAACTGATTTTTTAAGTTCATCGGAGCGATAGCAAACAGAAACATATAGATATCATAAATAAGCCTTGAAACATGCTTGAAAAATAGATACCTATATATTTCATACCGTATGTTAATTGCGCATTCACATTTCTGATTGTCTGAAATTCACTTTATAGATACCAATAAACTGAATTCAGAATATCAGACAATATAACTTAGATATCGATAATTCAAATTAGCGATATCAATATATACATATTTGATAGCTTTGGACAGCGATACTTCAAATTACTGATATCTAGTAATTAAATTTCTATTTTATTCATTAATTCAATAAAAGATATCAATGAAATGAGTACTAAATGTCCTGATATCTGTGTCAAAGTAATGGATAATAATAGATTGATATATATTACTGTAAACAGATATAATGTGTGATTACATGAAGTTCAAAATACTTAAGAGATATCTATAAAGCAAATGACGAACATCTGTTGATTTATAGATATCCGTAGTTGTGTAGATATCTAAAAGCAGACTAATGAGTAGAAAGACATCCCTAGCCACGTTTGTGATAATATTCATAGGTTGAGATATACAAAATTTTCAGCGTAAAATTGTAAATATTTTCTTACCCATAATTTTTAGCATATGTTTTGGGTGCTCAAAAGAACCGTCTCTTTGAGACGGTTCTTTTGAGTACCCACAACATATGCTTTGGTTGAGAAATAAGAAAATTGTTTTTCTGGTATTATACGCACTCTTAACTAAAGGCCTGAATTATTAGCACGTTGCTTGTGAAAAGGTGGAAAACAGACAAAATAGCATAATTTAAATAATTATTTAGATAACTCGACTTACTAACGGAGACCTTTGCCGTCTTCTGATAATCTTTACAAACAGTTTGGACCCAGAACATGACCGACGTGTCGGTCCTGATCTGGATACAAACCATTTGTCACTCTGATAAGTTTTCCGGAAGAATATTTAGAATGAAGAAAAAAAATCAGCAGAAGACATCAATTACCCAGCACGCAAAAAGTTTATTTTTTTTATATACACATTTGTCGAATCATACTTGCCCTAAATCAGACAGACACCAAAGCAAACAGAGTAGCCCCAGATCAGAAGTATTTGAAGGAGAACTCTGATCAGGGTTGACAAGTTTTGCCATTTTGACATTACATTTTACACTTGTTGTGGGGAGGTCAAATTGCCTTGTTCGGATTTAGAAAAAATAGTCTATAGTGTTAAATATCAGGTCCTGAGGTTATGAAACTTTTTTCATGCACAACTCAGCTGATCACGAAATTTATCATGCTCATAAATGTTAAAATGCCAACAATTGTTGGCATTTTAACATTATTAAGCAAGATAACTACAAAATATGAGAGACTTAAAGCAAGAAACTTCTTTTGTCGGTATTTTAGTTTTATGAGCAGTTGAATTTTCTTGCTCAGTTGAGTTGAGCATGAGAAAAAATTTATAACCTCGGGCCCAGGGTAGCTATGTTTTCTTTTGTTGTTTTAGTAATTAAACTATCTCCTCTTTTTTGAAACTGGTTGCTCGTTAGAAAAATTAAAATTAGCCGAAACATAGGTTATGCATAAAACTAGACAGAGGTGGCTGCAGTCTCCGAACATTGTTCACCTGGAAATAAAACCTATATTATAACAATCTCTCTTAACCCTTTACATTCCGGCGATTTTCATTTGCGCACTTCGGTATATCTTTTGCGCACTTTGATTCCATCATTTGCGCACGATTCTGCATGTCATTTGGGAACTTTTTTCGCACCTCACTAAAGATAATTAGGGGGTATTAAGCTAGTTGAAATGTGTTACAGCTAACTCGCTTTTAAAGGTGCATTGATCATTCGTAAGCACTGTATGCATAACTACTTCAAAGTCTATGTGAACGGTGGTGGTACATTAGGTTCAATGGTTAAAATACGTTTCCACATCAAGATCTACTAAATGAAGATAATGTCCATTGTATAATCCATTTATAAAATACAATTTAAGAAAGAATTTTGGACAACATTTATAAAGTACCAACAATAAAAACATCGCTGACTTCATTGCACAGTACAAGTCATCGTTTCACGGTCACTAATTACTAATTTCGCCTTATTAGGGTGCGAAAATAGTGCACAATTGAATTCGCAAAATGTGCGCAAAAGATATCATCGCTAGTTGCAAAAAGTGCGCAAATGCAAGGCGCCCTTACATTCTGGATACCGGTAAACAGGAACATTGGCAAACATTGGAAACCCTGACGAAATGCCGCATATGGCAGTATTTCGTCAGGGCTTGCACTGTTTGATAAGATAAAACAATCTTCAGGGAAAGAAATACATTATTTTAAAGAAATTTTGACAAGCAGCTCTTTGAGATATAAAATGGACAATTCCATACTTATTTGTATCAATTCATCAGAATGAAATTGTTAATGACAATAAAATATAATGGTCTCAAGTTAATTAAAATATCATGCTACCATGACCAGGCTGTCAGTTTAGTAGTCAGATGTGTCTCAAGTTCCCAGGTAACAGAAAACGCTTCTGAAACGTTTGTGTTTGGTTGTATGAAGGTTTGTTTAAACGTAACCACCTAGAAAAGTTATATAAACGTTTCACATAGGTTTGTTTAAGGTTATGATCCTGTAAATAATTTTTCATCGACCTCAATAAAGAGAAAAGATTCTTTTTCTAGCCCTTAGAATGATTCAACAGGTCTTATTCACCATAGGATATAAGAAAAAAAACACCATGAAAATTTTCCAATTAAAAAAAATCGAGACCTTGTGTTGCTCTTGGATTGACCACAATTCGTCAAAGGGAGGTAATCATTATTTCCAGTAACTGGGCGACATGCATATTGGTTGAAAAACGCAAACATCTCATTGAATGCTAGAGTTAGGAAGTTCTGATTCTATAATTCTATGTGCCATCACCACAGCCAAAGAAATAGAACTCAACTTACCAGTTTCATCAATATATCCAATCACATTGGTGTATAGTTGTAACTGTAAGCTCAGTCTACAGACCACAGGCCTCCGATTGGTCAATATTACAGGAACATAACCTGAAAGAACAACAAATGAGCCGTGACATGAGATTTCCAACAATTTGGCATTTTGACAAGTGTAGACTCAGACGAGCCTGTGCAGCCTCATTTTAAGCTTAGAAACTCCAAATGGTGTTCCGCCAGAAGCTTAACAGTCATAAAATGTTCAAGAGGCTAGCAAAGGCTCTGATCAGACTGCGCGCATGCGCAGGCTGATCTGAGGCTTTGCTGGTCGCACATACCACATTGTTGGAAATCTCATGTCGCGGCTCAAATAATGTTTCTTATAAGTTTGATAGACCTCATTGCATGCACAGATTTCTCTCTCATTCAAGTAATTCACTTTTGATTTGCTTTTCTTATAAAATGCATGAAAAAAGACCTTATAACCTACTCCCCTTTAATCTATGTAAAAGGCATTTTTGATTTGATTCTTAACGTCCCATCAACAATCTTTCAGTGATATAGTACTAAGCTAGGATAAATGTGTCTTGCTCAAGGACCACAACACAATGACGCCGGTGAGGCTCGAACCCGCGGCCCTTCGGTCTCGAGTCAAGCACTCTACCACTGAGCCACTGCGCTCCCTCATAAAAGGCATATATTGGAGCAAAATAATCTATTTTAAAATAAACAAACTTTAAGTTGTTTACAGCAAAAAAGAATTTTAGCCGATAATAGTTCTATAAAGAGTGGTGATACTCAAGTTCACCGTCCAGAAAATATGCCATTGAATTTTTGAGAGACCTTTAACATACTTTAACCCCACCCACTTTTAGAAAATGGGTGCTTCTCATAATTGAATGCCTTTTCTGAAGTCATAAATTGTCTTTTTGAATGAAATAAGCAACTTGAAATATAAAAAAAAAACATCTAAGTACATATAAATACCCCACAAAAGGTTTTTAGAACTTTATACTATGGCATTTTGTCAATACAACCACACATATGAGGCTACCGGGCATTTATTTCCAAAAGTGTTACGAAAATGCATATATCTGGAAATGTGGCTCATTCCTAAATGTCCTTAGACCTGAGTGTAAGCAAGTTAGACCGTCCATCCTTTAGGCTTAAATTCAAAAATAATGTATTCAAATAAATAAAAAAAATGTCGTCTGCTTAAGTCGTTCGCTGCATATATATTTTTTGCATTATTGACTTACTTAAGTACATAGAGGCAAATGATGTGGACCCAGATCAGACTGTTCCTACAGCAGCAGCCTTATTTGGGTCTGCACTGTTTGACCAAGAGGCTTCTGAAAGATATAAGCAGGCACAGTTTTTACGCCAACTGGTGTGTTTCTATTTGACAATTACGTCACTGTCACTCTTGGTTGGCACGACAGTAGATGCTAAATTTAGGCCTGAGCCTTTATCTACCCTCTCACAAGCAAAGGCTCTAGCGAGATTGTGTGGATGCGTAGACTCGTCTGAGTGTTGGCTGTTCGCCGTTGGATTAGTACCAAAATCTCATGTGCTGGCCTATTTATGGTTTCGTATACAATAGAAATTGACTATGTCAGCAAGTTTGAGTTTAACATCCGACCAACAGCTAAGGACATATGGAGACCGGGCCTGTCTCGGCTAAGATCCCCATCCGACAGATTGGAGGAGCCGGGGATCTAACTCGGGACCGTGGGTGGGTGGATGGATTGTTTGATTTGATTCTTTACGTTCCATCAACAATCTTTCAGTTAAACAGGGACGGGTCTTACTGGGTTGAACCAGTACCAAGCTAGGATAAATGTGTCTTGCTCAATGACGACAACGCAGTGACGCCGGTGAGGCTCGAACTCACGGTCCTTCGGTCTCGAGCCAAGCACTCTACCACTGAGCCACTGCGCTCCCCGGATGGATGGATGGATGGGTGGATGGGTCGGTGAGAGAGAGAGAGAGATCAGATTACCTTATGATCTGGCTCATTTCAGTCGTTCTGACAGCACAGCAAAGCTCTGATAAACCATAAAATTTCTTCAAAACATCTTACTACAAGCCCATAATGTTTGAATAATCTTGATCATGGAATTCGAAAATCAAATTACACAAAGGCCAAAATTATCTACCTTTTCATTTCTTCGTTCTTGAAACTCATAATTTCTTCAAATATTTCCCACCTTTTGACGGAGCATGCGCTGTACTTCAAGAGTACAATAGAGAGTCCTACTCACACATGTATAGCTTAACAATGGGCCTGTGGCATGCTGAATAAATTAGTATACAGGGACGGATCCAGAATATCTGGAAAGGGGGTTCACATATACGAGCCGTGGCATGAGATTTCCAACAATGTGGCATTTTGACATGCGCAGACTCGGACGAGCCTGTGCAGCCACCTTTTAAGCTGATGTTTAGTCAGTAGATTAACACTCTTGTAGAATATTGCAGCGACAAGCAAAGGCTCTGATCAGACTGCGCGTATGCGCAGGCTGAGCTGAGGCTTTGCTGGTCGCACATACCACATTGTTGGAAAACTCATGTCGCGGCTCATATAAAGTTGTGTGTGTGGGCGGGGGGATCGCTTTGCGGATTTTATCTCATTTTACTTAAATATTTAATGGAAATGAAGTAATTTTGTCTCTTTGAAACCTTGTTTTCATTTAAAACGGGCGGAGAGGGAGGTCAGCGGTCAAAGCGAACCCCGTCTAGATCCGCCACTGGTATGCTATATTGGTCAGGACACTGTTAAGTGCTGCCATGAATTCGCCAACAGTTTATTTCATGCGCGAATCCCGGGGGAACAGGGGCATCCCTGACTGAAAATTCACAAAGCTATAGGTTTTTTTTCTAGGGTTCCTTTTAGCAATACGGCTGCCAAGCCAGTATTCAATGTTGGGCCATCGTTGTGGTATTTGGATCCTCTCCCTCCCGCACCCCCTTTCGACAACTGAAAAAAAACGTTGTCAGAGTTGGAACTTTCTAGATCTGTACATGCACTTCTCGATTAACTTGCTACTTTAGGCGCTGATCTGGATCTACATGTTTACCAAAAGATCCACCTTTGATGATACAGAGCTCCAGATTAGTACATTTTAGCTGAATGGAATTTACCATTCTTATCAATTGAACCAGTCCATTTCTGTTTAAGGGTTGTTGGTGGCATTCTTTTTTTAATTTTTATTCAATTTTTTATGGAACACTCTTTAAGCAAACAGTGGAAACCCGTGTCGTCTGATCTGGGTCTTGGCTGTTTGACAATGTCCCATAATAGGACGCTGGCTTATATGGGTTAACATAGAATTAAATTACTTCACAGGGCAGGTATTAAGACGTATTGGAAGAAAGATAGATAGATAGATAGATAGATAGATAGATAGATAGATAGATAGATAGATGGATGGATGGATGGATGGATGGATGGATGGATGGATGGATAGATAGATAGATAGATAGATAGATAGATAGATAGATAGATAGATAGATAGATAGATAGATAGATAGATAGGGATGGATGGATAGATAGATAGATAGATAGATAGATAGATAGATAGATAGATAGATAGATAGATAGATAGATAGATAGATAGATAGATAGATAGATAGATAGATAGATAGATAGATAGATGGATGGATGGATGGATGGATGGATGGATGGATGGATGGATGGATGGATGGATGGATGGATGGATGGATGGATGGATAGATAGATAGATAGATAGATAGATAGATAGATAGATAGATAGATAGATAGATAGATAGTTCGATTGATAGATAGATAGATAGATAGATAGATAGATAGATAGATAGATAGATAGATAGATAGATAGATAGATAGATAGATAGATAGATAGATAGATAGATAGATAGATAGATAGATAGATGGATGGATGGATGGATGGATGGATGGATGGACGGACGGACGGACGGACGGACGGACGGACGGACGGACGGACGGACAGACAGACAGACAGACAGACAGACAGATAGATAGATAGATGCCTACGATTATCAGGGGGTGGAAGATTTACAAGATGTTCATCATATATGTCAAGGTTTGGCGGTCAAAACCAGGGGCGGTTTTAACCAGTGGTTTTAACCAGTTAAAACTGCCCCAGTCAATACTCCAGAAGTGGTCAATACTGGTCGATTGGTGGTCGATTGAGTTCTTTTAATGGTCATTTGAAAAATGGGAATGTCGTTTTGGGTTTCACTGTAGTGAAATTCATTAAAATGTAATAGTTGATCCGAGTGCATTGCAAAAACTGTTTGGCACCTCCCAAAGGTACTCATCAGGTAAAATACCCCATTACACTCAAATGTAGTTTTTAAAGTGTGAAAACTGTATGAAAGGATGTGTGCCCCCTACCGTTTATGTGTGTTAGTTACTCTTTGACTACTATTATCATCTGCTGATAACTTTTGAAAACAGTTTGGTACCAGATCATCAAGACTGAAAAAATGTTTGACTTCGATATGTCATTATTTATTAAAGAATTCTTTGAAAGAGTTGATTTTGGGAAAATTCAGCAGACAACAAAATAGCACCCAGCATTACCCTGCATGCAAAGAGTGTATCTCTGAAGTGTGTCTTAATTCTAAGGTGTGAAACTGCTATCAAAACAAATGGTCCCTTATATAAACATCTTTAATTAGGTGTTGGTCCTATTCTCTTAAATGTGTTAAATTAATCATAGTCCTGCTGAGCATAGAATGTCCCCTGTTGCTTCGGAATAAGCTAGGGATCATGGTCACAATTTTCAATGCAGTCTGTGTATGATTTGTAACTAATAATAAAATGCAATTTGAACCAGTTTTATTTTGGAGTGATTTATTCACCAGAAAAAGGGTGAAAATTTAATAATACTAGTGTTAATAAAAGTGTTAATTCAGATACATGAATATTAGCAATATGTTGCTATTTCCGAGACATTTTCTGAAAAAGTACTTTGATAGTGTTTTTGTTCACGTTGCTCATGGAGAAGTAATTTGATATGGCGTTTAAGTACACTTAGGCCATATTTTTATTAGTTGATTTACGAATCCTCCTACTGTAATTTTCCAGAGAGTAGAAAAATAATCTATTTTTTATCTGCCGACTCTAAATATTATTTGTTTTGTTTAAGAAAACGTTGAGGTTCTGTTTGTGTATTTTTGAGAGTGACACTGTTAAAAATGTTTGTCCTATGGAGGATTTAAAGATTTAATACAGACTACTGGTTTATTTTACAAGTTTAACTGTTTAGTCTGGAGATATCAAAAAAAGCTCTGAAAATGAAAAAAAAAGCTCTGAAAGCTCTGAAAATGACCAGTCAACTGGTCATTTTCAGAGCTTTTTTTCATTTTTAGAGCTTTTTTGAAAAAAAGCTCTGAAAATGACCAGTCAAAAATGACCAGTCAACTGGTCATTTTCAGATTTTTTTTTCTCTTTTTTCCGTCCCCCGACCCTAAATCTGAAAAATCCCGTAAATCAACTAATAAAAAATCTGGCCTTAGATGAAAGATAAACTTCTTCATAGTGTTTGGTAAACTCATATCTCAATCCTGAACTATTCACTTCCAAGCAGAAAAAAACTTTGTGCCTGGACAAAATTTCTATCAAATATGAAGCCATCTGTATTTCCTTTGTTTAAATATTGGAGGGAGGTTTTGAACGTGTTTCTTCTATTTCGGTTACATGTTGTTGTTTTAGTTCATTTTTTAAATTACAACCACGCAACTAGCAGGTTAGCAAAGAGGTAGTTCATGAACTCAAATTTGGGGATATAGCTGTCATGCAAATATAAACAAAATTCAGTAGAGTGACAGGAATTTTGACACTGATTGGCAGTTTAGATGTTTGGATCTTTAAACGAGGTAAAGACATGAACATGATACTTGGAGATTTACATTTTCCTAATAGTTTTCTTCCTTATTTTCAGTAACATATGTTTTTGGTACACGTTGGAATTCTAATGTGTACCTACAACATATGTCTTTTCAATAAATGAATTTTTACCATAAGCCTTTTTTAAACAGATTATCAACCACTTTCATTTATTCAAAGAAATGGGCATGTAGAAATGAACAACAATTCATGTATATTTGTCACGCACATGGATGACAATAATAGACTGTCTATTTTATGCTTCTGACAGTTTATCTTGAGATGTTTCATGGGAGTATATTGCTAAATTGCTAGTTGCGTGGTTGTAAGTTTAATGATGATAAAAGAGTGTGCTCATTAACTATATTAAGTAGTTTAAATATAAAATGTTACAAATTGTTTATTTATATTTTCATGTTGTTTCGTGTCCATAATTTTATGTGACTATACAAATGCGTCAATTCGTGTTTTTTCTGATCATTTATACTTAATCATTTATATATATTATAAAGCAAACAATATGCAACATTGGAATCACTCACTATATAGTGTTCATTTCTAGCGACAAAGTGAATCCATTTTGTTTATCAAATCATCTTAGAAACGCTTTATTTATATATACTCTCTGTTTTGCTTGAAAACAAACACTTTAGCAATTATGAAACAGCTCTTACTGAGAACAAATATATTAACTTAACTCATTACAAGCTGTTGTCATGATCCTGTGTTGGTTTGGAATTGTTAAAAAAATAGGGTATCAAATAAAAGATATGGCATAATTGCAGTTGAAGCAGATTTAAACTATATGCTTGTGTAATGTTTACTATATGCTTGTGTAATGTTTACTATATGCTTGTGTATTGTTTACTATATGATTGTGTAATGTTTACTATATGCTTGTGTAATGTTTACTATATAATTGTGTAATGTTTACTATATGCTTGTGTAATGTTTACTATATGCTTGTGTAATGTTAACTATATGCTTGTTTAATGCTTACTGACCTAGGCTCGGAATAACAATGCCTCCTTAAAGTTAAGGAAGACTTAAGATAAGTATTGATATTTCAACATGCTATATTAAATGCTAAATAAATTGCCTGGATCGATACGGTACTTGTGGTCAAAGATATCATTGTGATCTTTAGAAAAAAAACAATCTATTTTTAATTTTAATCAGTTTGAAGCTTTATGTTCGCATCCTGAAAAATCAATACTTAACTTATATCTTCCTTAACTTTAAGGAGGCATTGTTATTGCAGGCCCTGACCTCAATTACCTTTAAATTGGCCAAAGTACCTCGATAGCGTCTAGGTTAGTACCTTGGTAGTGTTTTGGTTTTATCTTGGTTAATAAACTTAGTAGTACCTTGCAACTTAGTAGTGTTTGCTCTAAGTACATTCATAGTGCTTCCGTTAGCGCCTTGATAGTGTTAGTGCCTTGGTAGATTATTTGCATGTAAACAAGTGTACTATTAAGCCCCCATCAAAACGCAATGTTTTAATAGAGTCTTGGTGTAATGCTTTGGTCCCTTCTTTTCCATATGGATAGGGTTTGTTTTTAAGTTTTTTATTGTGTATGTATGTAAGATCTCCACTGTTATGTGGCACATATATTCATGGGGCCCGAAATCTCCATGGGTATATACCAACGATCTGTATGTGACATATGTCAATGATCGTTACAGGGCATAAGACAAAAATCTTCATTGAGTACGCGTCTAAGATATTTTGGGGTAGGTGTGTAAGATCCACATAGTGTTGTGTCGTAGGCCTTTATTGGGTAGGCATGGAAGATCCCCGTGAAGCATGTGTCAAATATCTTCATTGATATGTGTCTAAGATCTTTATTGGGTTCGTATGTAATATTTACATGGCATATGTGTCTAAGATCTATATTAGGTAAGTGTGTAAGATCCCAGAGAGTATGTGTCAAAGATTGTAATGGTTATGTGTCTTAGATCTTTATTAGGTAGGTGTGTAAGATCCCACAGAGTATGTGTCAAATATTGTCATGGTTATGTGTCTAAGATCTTTATTAGGTAGGTGTGTAAGATCCCACAGAGTGTGTGTCAAAGATTGTCATGGTTATGTGTCTAAGATCTTTATTAAGTAGGTGTGTAAGATCCCACAGAGTATGTGGTAAATATTGTTATGGTTAAGTATCTAAGATCTTTATTAGGTAGGTGTGTAGAATCCCACATAGTGATTGTCAAAGATTGTCATGGTTATGTGTCTAAGATCTTTATTAAGTAGGTGTATACGATCCAATATAGTGTATGTCAAAGGTTGTCATGGTTATGTGTCTAAGTTCTTTATTGAGTATGTATGTAAGATAACCAGGGGTATTTGCCACATATCTTCTCAGGGCTCGTGACTGAGATCTTCGTGTGGTGTATAAAAACTGCGTGTGTTATGTGTTGTTCAATGGGTAACTATTTTAAGGTGTTCATGTGATACGAGGGTCATTTGGAAAGTTCTTAGCATGGCATCATAACTCCACAATGCGTTGATAAAATGCTATCAAATAATACATTTTTGGAAACTAGAATTCAACGGCTACTTGATGGTTTGATTTTTGTCGAAAAAGGACTTGGCGCGCACGTGCAGCGCATGCTCAAAATGAGTAGGGGTTTATATACTGGCGGAAATTTTAAGCAAAATACTTGGAAAAAAGCGAAGGAAAATTTGGGGCCTTATTTGCGATCATGATTTGACATATTAACGATTTGTTGCCAACTTATGTTTTATTAGAATATATTATGCGATCACTGCTTGCACGACTGCCACCTTTACACTCGGAAAATGTTAACTAACAGAGAAATGGTAAAAAGTCAAAAATGGGACTTTTTTCGAATTTTCTTTTTACTTTTACTATAAATTGTGTCACTACAGGGGCACGAAAAATGCCCATTGAGTATATGTTTTGCTTTATTTTTAGCGAACAATGCATGAAAATCATTTCGTCGTGCAAAATGTGTGGCTTGTTTAGTTCTGTATTCAAGAAAATTATTCCTTATAATACTACCCCTACTTTTCAAGAAATGGGTGGGATAACTTAACCCCTCACATTTTGTCGATGGCATAAGAAATTCTCATGGTATCGCGTTAACCATCACAAAATTGATTGATTTCTACTCTCAAAGTATTTTTACTTTTTTGTTTGCCACGGTTTTCAATTGAAATGAACCAGAACGTCAACTTATAGCTAAACTTACTTTAACACATGGAAAGATTAAACGAATTATCTTCCCTTTGTTCTGGTTTACAAAATTTATTTTAGTTTCAATACTAAGAGCATACATTGAACTTGATAAAAATGCCAACGGACCGCATTTTTAAACTACTGTTGGTTATATATTTTCAAAATATGTGCATTGTGACATGCGATTTTTAGTCGAAAATTAGCGCACTGCTTTGCTTTGTAGACGGCTTAGGTATTGCCGTTCTGGTATTAAGTTATTAGAAACATCCAACTCGGTCATCAATTGTATAATAACTGGTAACAGATTGTGCCCTACCAAATGGTACAAATTATCTAATTTCATGATCTATTGTTAATGTTCTGCACACTTTTCAAAAGGTAAAATGTTATATCTTCCACTGAAATTTTGCGTTTCCAGTGTACAAACAGTACATGTATTTACAATAGTATTTTTCGTGTCTGCATTATAATATCCTCATGAAATTTGTGCTATAACATAGAAGAAAGATAGCTCTTTAAAATGATACCAACATGATAGGGTTTTTAAATCGGTTACTGAGATAAAAGACCATGCTAAGAACTTTTCAAATGCCCCTCGTATGTGTCTAAGATCTTTACGGGGCATGTGCCTAAGATTCCTATTTGATAGGGATGTAAGATCCCCATGGGCTGTTTGTGCGTGTTTTAGATTTCTGTTGGTTAAGTGTATAATATTTCCATGGGGTAGGCGTCTAATATCTTAAGGTGGATGTTTGATGTGTATGCAAGATTTAAACATGGTATGCGCCATATATAATAGCTCGTCATGAGTCAAAGATTTAAATGGGGTTTGTGTAAGATATCCAAGGGGTATATGTCACTGATCCTCATGGGGATAGTGCTTGAGATATAAATGGGGAGTATGAGATCTCCATGTGGTATGTTTTGCTTGGTGTGTATGTAAGATTTCAACATGGTATGCGCCATATATAATAGCTCGTCATGAGTCAAAGATTTAAATGGGGTTTGTGTAAGATATCCAAGGGGTATATGTCACTGATCCTCATGGGGATAGTGCTTGAGATATAAATGGGGAGTATGAGATCTCCATGTGGTATGTTTTGCTTGGTGTGTATGTAAGATTTCAACATGGTATGCGCCATATATAATAGCTCGTCATGAGTCAAAGATTTAAATGGGGTTTGTGTAAGATATCCAAGGGGTATATGTCACTGATCCTCATGGGGATAGTGCTTGAGATATAAATGGGGAGTATGAGATCTCCATGTGGTATGTTTTGCTTGGTGTGTATGTAAGATTTCAACATGGTATGCGCCATATATAATAGCTCGTCATGAGTCAAAGATTTATATGGGGTTTGTGTAAGATATCCAAGGGGTATATGTCACTGATCCTCACGGGGATAGTGCTTGAGATATAAATGGGGAGTATGAGATCTCCATGTGGTATGTATTGTTCATGTGGTATGTGTCAAAGATAAACATGTAATTTGTGTCTAATGGCTTAAAAATACATGGATCAAGCTGCCAATAAAGAATCACAGACTGAATGAAAACAAGTGTCAGGGGCGGATCCAGGATTTCTGGAAAGGAGGGTTCATATGTATAAAGGTGTGGGGGTTTATCTCTTTTTTCTTAAATATTCCATTTCATAGGATATTAAAAACCTGGGGGTGGGGAGGGGTTTCAGACGAACCCCCTGAAGCCCTTTTAGTTCCATCACTGCGTGTTCTTCTTGACATCTTGGCTGCTTCTAAACTTAGATCTAAATCTCATTAGATAGTTACATAATTGGAGTGTGAGTAAAACAATGTAATTAACCAAGAACCTGTTAGTAGCGACACTATAGCTTGATCGCTGAGCACAACTTGGCTTTAAATAATCCTGTGTGGGAACTTATTAACATGGTATCTGGCTGCCGTAATGAAATCGTGATGTGAAGCGCAAACACTACAGCTAAGTGTATCAGTTGCTAAAACAAATATCACACTTGTGGAAGAGGAAGAAGAGTGAAAGTAAAAGGTTTTACATAATATGAAATGATGCATTGTCATACCCGAATACAGCTATTAATAGACTTTTCGCTTACTGTAAAGGCAGCAACTTAAATATTCATATCTGGGCGTGGTTCGGCTATTTCAACTGCTAAACAAGGGAAATCAGGTTCTGATTATAATTTGGTGAAGAATAAATAAGCTGTTTGGGCCGCGCAAACGTGTGTGCATTTCATGAAAATCCTAACCGTATACACACTGAACTCACATTTATTAACCCTTAAAGCGCATAATCATAAAATGAATGTATTTGTCGCCCACTAAAATATAGACAACCAGTGCGGACCCAGATCAGACTGCTCCTGTAGGAGCAGTCTGATCTGGGTCGATAATGCTTGCCTCTATGCTTATGTTAAATAGACATTTTCAGATGCAGTTATTTTGCTGGCGTTTAAAGACCTCAATAATGTGTTTTGCGTCTATACTGAGGTAATGGTGCAAGATGATACATTTACTTTTGAAAAAAAACACGCCTCGTTTTCAGCTTTTACCCATGTCTAAGGTTGACCAGTCCTAATTACGTATTCATGAGGTGCCGCCTTTACAGAAAGCGAAAAGTCTAATATTTTTTTAATGCATGAGCTCCTCGTTGAGACATGTTCGTACGAATACTGCTACTGGGTTTGTGTAGCTATACGTTTATTCGAAGAAGAGAATAAAGCTACTGCTTAATATACAATTTACTTGTATGCAAACTATATATATTTAATTGCTATGGTGAGTGCTCTAACCAAAGCAACATCGTTCCATAGAATAGCTGCTATATGTATGAGGTAGGGTAGAGTAAGGGTTAGGGTCGGTAATCAAGGATTACTATATTCAGCGAAAACATGACATGCTTTGAGTATAGCTACTGTTCGATATGGTAGCTATATTCGTAAGTAGTAATGGGAGGCAATCTGCTCCCATTACTACTTTCGTACTAATACAACCGCAGTAGTATCTGTTTTGATTACAGACACCAAGTAGCGAAAATCGACAAACGCTGTAACCATACAAATGATTAGACTGAAAGCGTAAATAATGAGTGACAATGTAATGTATATGGCGGTATTATATCTAGATATGCCAAATGTGATGATATAATAATAACGAAAACCAATTAAAAATACTTAATTCAGACTGTTTTGTTTTGCTGAATGCTTTATGGATGGGAGGGGGTGCAGACTATATGCTAACTGATGGCCATGACGTTTACCTTCGACATACCTTAAATGGTGTGTCCTAAAACAAAGACTGATTCTAGAATTTGTGTTGAAGTTTTAAAAATGCCCTTTTCTTCGATGAAAAACATTTTAAACTATCTAGCATAATTTCTTATTAAAACGGCACCCTTGACTGCCTTATCGAAAAGCATCGACGAATTCTAAATTTTGCACTCAAAAACAGGAAGCGGATAATTTCACCCCATTGATATTTGAGATGAATGAGTTAGATTGGTAGGCGTGTATACTAGAAAAAAATGTGAATGAATGAATACCATGTCAGGCTAGCATTTTCATTTTACAAAAAAAATCATGCTTAAAGGGATAACATTGCATGAAATACACAAAATATGAAACCTGTGCAAATTGTACAGGTTTCATATGTTGTACATTTCACGCAGTTTAACAGCTAATTCGAAAAAAATGTTGTTTTTCTTCTATTTTAAAAACGTTAACTTTTTAAACATCTAATCGCTCATTTCTTATAAAAAAAAGTTAAAGTGCATCTGATTTTCAGCTGCATTATTGTGTAGAAGAGCAAACTTGATAACCATATAACTAATATCAGTGGTTGGACAACTTTGCACGAGTTATTGAAGAAAAGAATGCAATTTAGGCGGGAAAGACGGTCCGCGTTTTGAATTTTCCATTTTATTTTCCAGCTTTGCTGAAAAAAGATATAGCTAGGCTCCATATCCATACTTATTCTTAATTTGATTGCCCCCTTCTTATTAACAAATATATAAGCTATTCTGTGAGGACCGATATTTAGGGGATAACTGTATTCCAAATTTTCATTGGTGGGGTATATCGTCGGATATACGGTCGGGTTTTACGGTGACGCGCGAGCGTCCGACAATACACGTAACCAAATGAAAAATTTGAATACTTTTATAACCATTTTAATGCGCTTCTCAAATTAGAGCGTTGCAAGCCGCATAAAAACGAAATGCGTACTGTCGCAAGATGTTGACGTTATCCAATCAGATGTCGCGTTACAAAAGCAAGTGCATTATTTAGATTGTATTACTTTAAGAAACATGGTAGTGCTATGGCTGGCATTAAACTATTTTCGTATATAATGACAACAACGAGCGAATAAGAGAGGAGTACATTTTTCTCGTAAAATGGCACGGATATTCTGGCTATCGAGCAATCTGACCCTATCGGACACTATCTACGTCAAATGAACCAGTTCACAATAGTTAGCACTTATCGTATATGTCCAAACAGTGAAATCCGCACATGCTCGCCAGATCTTTGCTGCTCGTACACTATAGTAAGGATGTAGATGATGGCTTGGGCCAATATTAAGGCTTTCTATTCCGCTAGATTCAATGTAGCTGCTAAGGCATGTTTCAAGATATACTTTCCCGAATAGTGATAAGTCCCAAAAGCTCATGGCATGGCAAAAATGCTCAACCCTTTGCATGCTGGATAAATTTTCGCGATTTATTTTATCGTTCACAGATACATTTCAACATCATTTTTTCAACTGTTCTTTCATGAATAACAACAGAGTGTCAAACAGCTTGGATCCAGATCAGGCCCGACGTGAACGTCGGGCCTGATCTAGATCCAATCTGTTTGCAAGGGTTATCAGTAGACGAGCAAATTCGCCGCTAGAAAGCAAAGAGTTAGTGTATTATAATTTATGCAATATAAAAACTATTTGTCAATAGGTTTCAAAAGTCAGAACTATGGTCTCGGGTGACTTTACCACGTTTAGCATTTGTTATGTTCTTGATTATCCCATTAAATTGTAAATTTTGAGATACATCAGCAAAAATGACGTTACCAGTCACCTTAGATAGACGTCGCCACGATAGAAAAGGCATGTTCGAGCACACCGGATATGACCATCTCTGAGATCTTACCCTGGGATAGAGATTCTTATAGTCCAGATCTTATTTAGCTTACCGTGCACCCCCTACCTCACCCCAGGACAATTTTTCATGGGTGCCAAATTGTTCATTAGGACCACAACGATGCTAAACTGAGCCGTCCTCAAAAATTAACCTGTTTGGGCTATGTCTAAATGCATGGTTTCCATGGCAACCCATAGCAGATTCGAGGATGGGGTGTGCCTAGAAAATCATTCATAACTCAGTTCGATTCACACCCTCTGACCTAGAGACTGATTGTACCTACATTTGCATTCTTTTGTAAGGGTTTCACCTATTAAACGTAATACCAAATGAAAGCTTAGGCATAGGCCTTTTATCCATTTGTCGCATATGCAAAGTCATAAATATTTATGAAACATTAAAAATGTGATTCAAGATGGGGGTATACCTACAAAGTTAACAGTGTCTCAGCTGTTACTTATCATAGACTACACTAAAAATTGGTACCATATTAAAGCTTAGACACAGGGCTTTTATTCCATCAAACGCCATTTTCAGAATCACTTTTGTCGGCGCTTTAGCCTAGGGGTTAAGCAATTTCCATTTCGAAAACAAAATACATGTATCAGAATCCAAAACAGGTTGACAGGTTTGTTTACCACAAATAATTATTTAACTATATCAATTGAAATGCAAACATGTAGTTAGGAGCAGGCTGATCAAGTTTATAGTGTCTGTAGTGCATTTAACTATATGCAGCAGACATAAAAAGCAGACGGTATTTACTGGACAAAAATTTATTGGCGGATTATCCGTTGAAATATATGGTTGCCATAGAACTCTTGTATGCTTCAAAAGAAAACGTTATAATAAAAACTCTCTGAATTGGAAGTAATCTGCGTTTAGCCAATCATATTCAACTAATAACAAAGTAAATAAAAGTATATATAAATGTCTCAAAAGATTGTAAAAGTCTTCGGCCTATATTCGTTAACCTTTGACATTGTTAACTCAGGTGAGCAATTGAGGGACATCTAGTCCCTACAGCTCCAGATAAACAAAATGTTTGTTCGTATAATGGTGAATATTGTATTATCCAGCAGTTTAAACTGTTGTTTTGGGTGCTTAAACGAACCGTCTCATTGAGGCGGTTCGTTTGAGTACCCACAACATATGTTTTGGTTGAGAAATAAGAAAACCGAATGTCAATTCACGCCCTCTGATCTGGAGACCGATTGTACCTAAATTTGTATTCTTTTGTAAGTTTTCACCTTTTTTTATTTTGTTGTGACATTCGAAGGCTGTATAATAAGATGAGCATCTTTGTGTAAATTTATTCAAAAAAAAATTGCGATAAGCTGAAGCAAAAATTAGATCAAATTGGATAAAAGAAGGATCCATCGAAACGTTGTAAACACACGTAATTATAAGTATTTTTTAAGATTATTTTGCGATCATCGCCGCACAAATTGCGTTTTATTATATAGTAAATAAAGGGGAAAACCTTGGCATGGAACAAAAAAGATGGTGAATTTTTACTTTTATTTGCTACCCTTCAACAAATGTGCATTCTATAGTTCACCAATTTCGCAAAAATCAGAGAAAATATATTGATTTAAACGGTGCCGCCACACTCAAAACAAATGTTTACCCGGGCCTGGAAACACAATGCCTCCTTAAAATTAAGGAAGACTTAAGTTAAGTCTTGATTTTTCAGGATGCGAAAAATAACGTTTCAAACTATTTTAATAGTGAATATGTTAAGGAAGACTTAAGTTAGGTATTGATATTTCAACATGCTATATTTAATGCTAAATAAATTGCCTGGATCGATGCAGTACTTGTGTTCAAAGATATTATTGTGGTCTACAGAAAAATTGAAACTATTTTGATTTTAATCAGTTTGAAACGTTATTTTTCGCATCCTGAAAAATACCACCGTTTGACATCACGAGACTTGCCGACTGATGACAAGCGATGATCAAGAGGGATGAATTTTTCTATCCCATCTTCACACAAATACATGTAGTAGATTGTTTCTCTTGCTCACCATTAAATACTCAGAAGTTCCTGAATACGCTTAGATGCGAAAAATTGATGACGCCACTTGTCTTCCGATGTGGAACTGTTCGTTTTCATCCATCCCACGGTTTATTTATTTATTTATTTATTTATTTATTTATTTATTTATTTATACAATAGCTACAAAAGCGGCCCTCCATAAAACAAATATATATACATATAAACATGCATGCAAAATAACTTAACTGTCCCAGAACAAGACAATTATCAGAAAAAAATAAACAACATAGGCATATGGATTAATTTTTACTAACTTTATAATTGAAAACCGGTTGGCAATAATAAAATTAGTAAAGGTTAATCCATCTGCATATGCTGTTTAATAATTTCTACATATATACAAAATATACAAGACCTAACAGTGCTTGCAGGATCAAATATGTGCATGACCGCGTAAAAGAAAGTCTAACATTACTATCAAGATCTTGAATATGGTTTAAAATGTCTTAGTATTTTCGAATAAGAGCACACGCACACATTATGAGTGTGAGGCGTGCGTATCTCTTATTCTTTCAATGAAATAAAATACTCTCTTGTATGGTATGGGGTATGTGAGATTATAAGAATCTATCACAAGTATGAGTGTGGAATAGCATCCGTCCCGAGGATCACCGCGTGCCATCACGAGGCGAGGGGCGGATTTTTATTTATCCCATCCTCACACAAGCAGTGAATTATTTTCCTTGCTCGCAATTAAATACCGCATTTTTATATGTAAGCTTCCAAAATATCCTGAATTTAACATAACAGTGGCGTGCGTCCGCTGTTTTTTACCCATTTGAGAGAATTTCCGCACAACGTAATCGTCCAATGTCCGTCATAAATTGCTACAAACAGTATCTCTTAAACAGCTGGATGGAATTTGAACAATCTTGACAGGAATAGTTCATGCATAGATCTCTTCGATAGTTGCTTTAAATGATTCAATTCCGGTGCATAACTGGGTCAAATGGGCTGAAAATAGGTTTTTGTAATGAACGCCACAATGCCTTCATACTTGAGTTTTGGTTTGTAGCATAACATAATGGTCCTATACTTAATTTGTTTAAAGCTGCATACTCTGTAACTATGAACATTTTTCGAAAAAAATATTTTCTTTTTAAATCATTTGCAAAAGTAGAATAAAGTTATGATGTCACAATAAATCTAATTTCTACAGTTGAAAACTGCATGAAAAAGTGAATTATCTTATAAAAACAGGTGTATTTTCTCTTGTTTGTAATTATTTGCGTCCCTCCAATAATTCTAGACAGTTAATTTTTAACATAAATGCTGTTGTTTTGGCACTAATAATTTGTTAATTATTACGAAAAAGGTAAAATGTATACCTGAATTTTAGTATTTTTACTGTGTTCTTGAAAAATAGAAACATTATTTTTAAGATGAAAATATCAAAAGTTACAGATTATGCAGCTTTAAGATATGGCCCTTGGGCCAAAAATGACTCCGACCTTAGGGTCAAATGATTGCATTGACGTATATGGAAAACTATAGCATTGTATAACAAGAAATATCTTTAAAAAAGATATTCGGCGGCTCTCAAATACTTAGAATTTTAACACAACTAAGTGACGAACCCTGTCTTTGCATGCTGGAAAAGGATGTTCCGTCTAAAACCAGCGAATTTGGAAGTTGTGCTACGTTTCTGGTCTCTCTTTTGCTTGGTGCTCTTTTCGCTGAGCGATATGCATCTGAATCGTTCCAAATTTAAGGCACTTCACCAGCAAAGGCTAGGGAACAATGTTATTAGTCCTAATGATTTTAAGAAAACGGGAGATTTTGACGATAAATGTATGTACTGAAACAAACTGAAAACCCGGAAAAAAACATGCCATATTGTTGTTGTTGTTGTCACTTAGGCTAGATTCTGCCCGTCTCAGATCTCAACTTGGAGTAGTTTTCAAGTCTTAAATGGTTTACACTTCCACCACTCTATTTACATATTATGAATGTCTCTATTTACAGAAAAATGCTGATATACCAAATCGCTTTTATGTGGGACTAACTCCTATAACCTTTCTATTTCCTGTGGCACCTCGCCATAGCCGGGGTCAGGGAATAAATACATGTAGACTCAAAAACTGATCGACTAACTCCCAGTAAGCACGTAAAATCCAGCCACTCTCGGCCCGCCAGAAAAACACCACCCAAAAAGCGTTTTGCTGGTGGGCCCATAGTGGCCCGAGAATTGGTGCTGGCTGTTTGCAAGTTAGCCCCGGGAAGTTAGCCTTTTATGATACATGTTCGTCTGACATACATGTAGTTAAAGAAACTAGAGCTTGTGCTTGTCATCTTCCTAAAGGAAATAGCAAAATACGCTGATACATGTACAGCTGCGGAGGTTGATCTGAGTCTAAGTGTAGGATTGTGGGTTGCGGGCACATTTAAATTGAAGGAAATGTGCCATTATTTACATTAAATATCCATCCCCATTATAACCTCTTTTTTTAAGATACATCTTTTTTACAAAGATGTATCTTGTTAAGCGCTATTAATAGACATTACAACGTGGGTTTTTGGCTGTCTATTTATAACGCACAATGTTGTCTGATTAAAGAGAGACTCTGCCGATAGCTACACTGTCCTTGTAAGAACATGCATTTGCCGGTCAGAGCAAGCTTTGCACGTATTTACTCGCCTGAACCCCGAAGTTACTCTCTAATTCGCGATGAATTTTACGCCCTTGTAATGTAATGCATTAAATACACTTGTTATATTTGTTTTAGAAATAGACTAGACCTATCAGTGATTTTTTTTACAAATTTGTTTCTATGAGTCCCGGGACTCACTGGGCCAAAATTCTTTGCATCCCAAACTCGAAGTTCTGCATCCCATACGGGGTCCACTTTGAATTATAAATTTTGTGTATCCATACGAATCTGGCCATTTATAGAGGCCAATTTTGGAAGCAAAACACTGGCATACTTATTTATATTATATTAAAGATCAAACTTAATTTACTTTGTCAAGTAAAATAATAAAGATATAAAAAAAAACTACCTGACTTTCTTATTAATAAAAATTTCAGTTCCAGACAGTAGATTTCCTTAATTTAATCATATTATTATCTTTTGCCAAGAGTCAAACTTTTGTCTCGCAGTTTTCATATACTTTTAGAGCCCAGGTCATTAGCCTGTGTTCATCTTACTCTGAATGCCTACAAGTGTAGTGCTGGAAGTTACTGCATTTGAGCCTTTGGACATACCATATTAATTTTTCTTTTAACATCTGTGCACAGTACAGTCTCCGTACTTCATGAGCCTGCAGTAATACTTTAACCATTCTATTGGTATTTGCTCGAAGCAGGGTGTTTAAACTTGCGGGTAAAACGCATTATTCAAATGTTTCATTTCGGGTTGGTAGTATTATCAGTACTGGTTTATCGGCACTGGCTTTTACCAGTAGTTCGGTACTGGCTTTTACCGGTAAACTCCCCTACAGCGGGTCATATCTGAAAACACGTGTTTCCCAAGGGAAGTAATGATCGCTATACTGTTGGGGAGTTTTTTTCAGTACCGGTTTTTACCAATATTATTCAAGACACGGTGCGCAATTTAAAAAAAAAACACACTCAAAACGAAAGTTGCAAATACTAAATGCAGACTTTTCGCCACAATTTTAATGCAACCTGCGGGACTCTCATGGTTTAAAATCATGCATCCTTTGTGAGAAGCACGCGTCTGAGACCCAGGACGCGCAGGTAAAAAAATCACTGCATGATGATGATATTATCGAAACTTATGAAACAGACTATAATCGTGTAACGCATTTGATACGGTTGTTAGGACTAGTGCACAGACTGGTTCTCGGCCATTTACATGGAAATTTTCAAGTTAAATTGCATCTATAATAAGATCGCGTGGTCAGTCTGAGTATTAACCAATGAGGGCATTGTTTTCTAGCTGGTGAGATGAATATTACAATTTAAGAATACTTCTGATTGGCGAAAATTTACATAAAATTTAGGTTCAATGTGATAATAGAGCGTCGGCGAAGCCGCCGCAAAAATTTGTTCAAGCTTTGGCTATTGGGCTAAAATAACCCGACGTCAGACGTAGACGTCAGGTCAGCGTTGTCAAACATTTTCAGAATCGTTACATAAACATGTAACAGCAGCCATTGATTCAAGCTTTGGCTATTGGGCTAAAATAACCCGACGTCAGACGTAGACGTCAGGTCAGCGTTGTCAAACATTTTCAGAATCGTTACATAAACATGTAACAGCAGCCATTGATACTGTCGTGCCAATCAAAAGTGACAGTGACGTCGTGTTTTGTTTACAAGTGTTAAGTAAAACATTAACTTGTACACTCCACTTGAGCTAATGCGAATCGATAGATCATTGTGTATTAATCCTATCCTGCGGATAGGATTAATACACAAGTGATATATCGATTCTAAGTCCCTGATAACTTTGTTAACAAAACATGACGTCACTGTCACTCTTGGCTGGCACGACAGTACATCTTTATTTTCTCCAATATAAAGCTGAAGGATAAAGGCAGCCCAGGAATACTAAATGGCGGCAATTGACGTCCTGGATGGGAAGTTGAATGAGACTATTGCTGGTCTGGAGGCGTGGAAAACTGAGATTGGCGATAATGTGGACCAGTTCTTTCTTCTCCTCATGGGCTTCATTATCTATTGTAAGTAATCACATACATAGAGAATTATTATCTAGTGTAAGTACTCCAGCACGATTTATTTTGGACATATTAGCTCAACTAAAACATTCAACTTTTCTATACAATAATTCCAGCTTTAAAAATTGACAGGGCGTATTGCTTTTGGCTTGTCTGTCTGTTCGTTTGTTCGTCTGTCCATTTGAAAAAATAAAGTAAGGAATTTAAATTTTTATGAATGGATTCCTTATAAAAAAAATAACTGACTCGTATTTTATCTGAATTATCTCCCATCGATGAGATATCCCCCTATTTAAGGTTCAATATGAAATTGTGGAATCAAGATATCTTAAAACCATTATAGCTAGGAGCTTCAAGCTTGTTCAGCTAATAGAGGAATATAAGTAGATCACCAGATGAAAATGTATATTACAATAAAGTAATTCTATTTTTTCGAGTGGTTGTTCTGTGTAAATTTGGGCATTGAAAACTTGTATTAAAGATAATTCGAAAACTATGATAGCAAGCAACTTCAAACATGTTCAGCTGATAAAAATGGGTGATGCTTGTTATCAGATCTGTGACGTGCTTGTATGATAATGTATTATTGACTCATGCCCTGTATTTTTGAAATAAAATATTGTTGATGTATAGATTTTAAAACCGGTTATCTTATTTTTTCACGTTATTACCCTTAACAATTTTGGGCATTGAAAACATATCATAAAGATATCTCAAAGCCATTCATAGCTAGCAACTTGGTCAGCTGATAGAAGATGATAAGTTAATTACCTGTGATTTTCTGGGGTTTTTTTGTGTGTGTTTTTTGTTGATGTTTTTTAATTGTGTTATTTTGTTTGAGTAATTGCCCCTTACCAATTTGGGCATTGAAAACTTGCAATAAAGATATCACAAAATCTTTCATAGCTAGCAGCTTTAAACTTGGTCAGCTGATAGAAGATGATGAGTTGATTACCTGGTTCTTTTCTTTTATTTTTAATTATTTTATTTTGTTTGGGTTATTGACCTTTGCAAATTTGGCCGTTGAAAACTTGTAATCAGGATATCTAGAAAATAATTATAAAAAAGGCAGCCTCAATTTTTTCCTTGTAGCCTTCTGATCATCTGCTGGGAAAGGGATTGGCCCTCATCTGTGTGATCACGTTTTTTGCGTGTTTTTGTCATGTTCCACGGTATCTTGGGTCAGGTGTGGTACTTGATTGTATTGGTTCCTCATCTTTGCCTTCTACTTCACTTTTATGACAACGCAACTATTTGATGACAACGCAAATAATTGATGACTCAGCAAGATATCGTTACATACACGGCATCCTCATTTCTTGAAAATTTTCTTTAGTCAGCTATTGTATTAATTAACCCGTTGCATGCTGGGACATTTTATGCATGTTGTCGACTGCTGATTATTTTCTTATATGTTTTTTTATTTATTCATTTATATTTAAAAAAAAAAATGTTCAATATTACCGTTTTCACATTTTCACTTTTTTAGGAATACCATCATGATAGTGTCTAACAGATTGGACACACACCAGGCCCGACTTTCTGTCGGGCCTGATATGGGCCCAATCTGTTAGCAAAATATAATGAGCAGAAAACAGTAGCAGACTAAGAGTAAAAACTGTACGTGATCACCGTTAATTATGCAATCAAAGCACGATCTTGTACTAATTTTAAACTAGAATGTAGAATTTGATTTAGCATAAGGCCAAATAAAAAAATAAGTGTATTCCGGGTAACGGGTCTGAAAATTTAAGGTAGGGTAGGCACACATATTTGTTTTTTTTAATTATTTTTTTATTTTGGAAAAATTTATCATTTTATGCATTTTGTAAAGCATAAAAATATTTTTTTCCAGAAAACCAGAAAAGTTTCTAGGCTTCACCAGTAAATTTATGTAGGGTTGGGTTACCCTAAACACAGGTATTTTTTTATTTGGCCTAATACAACAAAACATTGATAGTGAGAAATTACACTTTGAAGCTGTTTTTGATACCAAATACCTACATCAGCCTGTTGACGGATTTTATCCATTTTTTTCTTTAACCCATTTCAGCCGAATGGAAATCCCATTATATTAATTGGAACAGTCCATTTACGTTTTAAGGGTTGTTGGGTGGTATTCTTTAGTTTTATTCAAATCTTCATAGAACATTCTTCTAGCAAACAGTGGCGGCCCTGATCAGACGCCGCTTTCTGCGGCATCTGATCTGGGTCTGCATAGTTTTTGCTTGTGTCCCACAAAATTTAAAGGACGCTAGGCTTATATGGGCTTATGGCCTATATTTATGGTAATAGGTGGCTATTTAGGATTTATCCTTAACGCGCCAATCGCATCAGCAGTCGTCTGCTTTCTCGTCTGCTGAAATGATGAAGAAGTCTCTATGACAAACAGTCGTGGCCCAAATCAGACTGATCCTATAGGAGCAGTCTGATCTGGGTCTACACTGTTTGCTTCTGTGCGTATATTTGTCAGCAATGTCAGGTAATTATTCGCAGCACAAAGTCCTATACGTCTGCTGCTTACTAGCCTAGACTACAAAACCTAATACCAAATAAAAGTTGAGACTTTGCAATTTGATCAAACTTATTAAATATGAGAATTTAAATTTGCATTAATATTTATGTAAAGACATAAATTGGTGTAAAAATAAAGATGGCATACCTATAACATTACATGTTCGCCAGCTGCTGACTATCTTAGACTTTACAAATTTGTACCCAATAAATGTTGAGACAAAGTCATTTGACCAAAATGATTAAATATGCAAATTATCTTATTTAGATATTCATTAATATTAATATAAACATAAGACAAAATTGGTAGATAGATAAAGGTGGTATACCTACACAATTACCACGACGCTAGCTGCTAACTATCCTATCCTACAAAACTTGGTACCAAATAAAAGTTGAGACATAGCCATTTGATCAAAATGATAAAATATACGAATTATCTTATTTAAATAATCGTGAATATTAATGACTAGAAAGCATAAGAAAGAAGATACAATTGGTAGAAAAATTAAGGGGATATACCTACAAAAATTACTTATATGTCTACGGCCAACTATCGTAGACAGCAAACCTTGGTACCAAATTCAAGTTGAGGCATTGCATTTTGACCAAAATGATTAGATATACCAATTATCTAATTTGAATATTCATGAATATTAATGCACATTTAAGAAATAGGAGGAAATTGGTAGAAAAATAAAGGTGGTATACGTTTTTTAAAAAAAAAACCAAGTCAGCTGCTAACTACGATTAATTTCAAAACTAGGTACCAAATAAAAGTTGAGACATTTTCATTTGAAATATTAATGTAAACATAACAAATAAGACAACATTGGTAGAAGAATTAAGGTTGTATCCCTACAAAATACCACTACGCCAGCTGATAACTATCCTAGACTAACAAACTTGGTGACAAATAAAATTTGAGATACAGGTTTGCGACCCTATTATTATATGAATTCGAAATATCTAATTTTCATATTCACAAATATTAAAGAACACACAAGAATAAGTCAAAAATAGAAGAAAATTAGAGTGGCTTGACCTACAAAATAACCTATATTACAGCTGCTATATAGCCTGGACTACCACACATGGTACCAAATAAAATTTGAGATATAGCTCGTTGAACCAATGATGAATATACAGCTGACCCATTAGCATACTCATGAACATATAAGAAAACGTTAAAAAGAAAGAAGAACACTAAATAAATAAAATTTTCCTATGCTTTAATTTGAGAACAAGCTTAGAAGAGTAGGATAACTATCAGCTGACATATGCGTAATTTTGTAAGTACACCCCGTTCATATTAGAATATGAATATGCAATTAGCATACTTAACCGCTGAATGAAGTTGCTATGTCTTGCCTTTAATTTTTTTTATCGAAAGTACTTTAGGATGAGTTCTGCTGAGACATAAGTAATTTGTAGGGACATACCCAACTGTTTTGAAGCGCATTATTGGTTGCCATGGAAACCAAGCAAATCCCCATAGCCCAAATGTGGTTATTCCAGGGCAATACTTTTACCTATTGAAGGTGGTCCCACAAAACAATTTGACGCCCATGAGAAGTGTACTGAGGACGCAAGGCTGGTCTAATTTGACTCTGGAGTACTACGGAATTTGCATGCGTTTACTTTTGATATATAGATAATGTACCACATTTTGTGGGTATTGCTAAGAAGAATGGACATTATTACGACAGACAAATCAAAGCAATTGGTCGATTCTCAAAACTCATTTCACGTTTATCACTTTAAAAGCTTGAAACTAGTCCAAAATAGTGCTATAAATGAAACATTCATTATAACACTAGACAAGCAAAAAGTAATTGAGTATAAACAGGAAATACCACAATTACTATTGCAGATCAACCCACGGCATCGTGAGGAAGAGCAGCAGAACACCTACAGTCACAATACATCAGGGAGACAATTAAAGCAAAGCAACTCGTCAAGGTGTTAACTAAAATAGAAAGAACACAAAGAGATGCATAACAAAACAAAGACCAACACAGAACCCCCACAAATATTCCTAGGTACATTAAACAATGAATCAACAACAATGTAAGATTCTGTATGATTTCGGCGGCCATATTGAATACATGCAAATAAGCTCAATGAGATGCCACTTCTAAGCTTGCAAAAATTGGCTTTCCGATTAAGCATACCAAATTACCTTAAAGAAAGATGTCAGACCCTTTGTCTTCAAAAAAAAGTCCATAATTGATACTTTTAAAATTCGTACTTCGTGAATCTGTTGTCTACAAGTATCGAGTTATCTCCCCTTATTTAATATGACGCTACCCATTTCTGAGCGTGCGACCCAATCAAAATTAAGTATAGATATTTATCTTCAATTGAAGACTAGTTTCATCCTTTAGGACGATGAGGTAAATTGTCTCAAAAGCACACAGAAACTGCGCCTAATATTGGTGAAATGCACGAAAACCGAGCATTTTTCTTACGGGGGCAGCAACTTTGCCATCGACTTTCCGAGCAGTCAAGCATGTCAGAATGATGTTAATCATGTTTTTGAAAAGCAATATATTTTCTTAGAATTGATCAAGTTTTATGCTTTTGTACTAAAAATAACGGTATTATTAGAAATGATATCGAGGAAAATGTTCTATTTTATAGGGTAGTAAGAGTTATCCCTCATTAGTTATATATGCAAATGAAGAAAAAGAGAAAACTTATTTTAAAAATAATAAAAGTTAAATTGATTTTAGAAAATAAAACAATTTGCAAAAAAATAATGTTTTTAAACTGCAAAATATCGTTTTGAAATTCGTACTTCACAATTCCCCATTTTGCAAGAATAGAGTTATTTACCCTTTAAATATGACGCTACCAATTTTCGAACGTACGACCCTATCAAAATTGAAGTAGAGGCATTTATTTTTGATTTGAGACCGGTTTCACCCTTTAGGACGATGAGGTAAGTTGTCTCAATAAGTAAGCCTTATATGAAACTCAGCAACGCGCCTATAATGATGGTTAAACGTACTTAAAGATTAGGGATAGTTCTTAAAAAAAACTCCAGCTGTTAAGTTTTTAGACATAATTTTTCGCAACAACTTTTTTATCTTCAATTTTAGCAAAATGTGTTCGCGATGAAAGTTGTAGAAGAGAATTTCCGCCAACTTCTCCAAAAGGTCTTGTGCTTGTGGCGCAAACAGATTTTTGTGTATATAGATGAAGATTTTGCAATAAATTGAATTCGTCCTAAATTTCTAAGTCTTTTAATGACAGGTATAATTCGTATAGGCGTGACAAAAAGGGGTAATTTCAAAAATGTTCGGAAGCGGTGCATATCCCGCTCTTCAAAGGCTGTGCGAAACATGAAAACATACTCAGAATTTACCGTGCATATGCAGAATCAACTTAAAGCAGGCTCATGAGTAGGAACAAAGACTGGGTTATCGCATGACGTGCAGTTTTCTTTTGTGCACGTGCTATGAAGTGAATGGTTCCTAGCTTAACGCACGAGCGAATCAGGCGCGATTTCTATTATATTTGAACAAGCCATCCACCGCTTAAGTAATTGAATTAGGGCGGTGCAATGTAACTTTTTGACTGACATCTTGGACTTAGTTTATTTGCGCTTTGCTTAAAATGTTCAAAGAGTGCATCTAAGCACAGATTAACCTGCAGCATCTAGGATGTTGGAACCATTTGGAGAAGTTGGCGGAGATGTTCCTGAATACTTTTCATCGCGAACACATTTTGCTAAAATTGAAGATAAAAAAGTTATTGCGAAATATTAAGTCTAAAAACTTAACAGCTGGAGTTTAGTATGCCTAATCACAGGAAGGGTACAAAATTTGAAACCTGTGCAAAATTTTACGGGTTTTCAAAGTCATGTAATGTTTGTTTCTTCAAGAGGTGTATATCTGTGAAAAATACACAATGAGTTCATATCGCTTCTAACAGAATATCGAATAAATGTGTTACATTTGTTACAAGGATGGGTGTAAACATATTAAGATCTGATATCAAAATTAAGACCTATCCTCGGAAAGATAGTCTATTACATGTATGATGAAAATACCTTTACGTTTGGTGTTAACATGCACATGCTTTTTACAGTGTACCAGAATATGGACAATTCTTGTCCAAACTCAAAATTGTTTCATTTAAATTGTAGGTTTTTCTCATAATTCCCTTACCAAAATTGCCCAAAAACTGTTCTCATTGATCGAATCCTACTGCACATTGGGTTCCTGAATATTGCCCTCTTCCAAAGTTGCTCAAATAATTTCACTCGGCTAGACGAAATTGCCCTCCCTAGGACTTAAGTGCTGTTATTACATGTACCAGTATAAGTTAAGCCGAGAGTGAGGAAATACAAGATACTCTCCTGAATGCGGACATGCGCAGAGAGGGTGGGGCTAGGGGGCCAGAACCTCCACCCTCTGGAAAATCATGAAGCTGTAGGTTTATGTAAGTAAGCTGGTATAGACCCCCACCCTCATTGAAAGTCATTAAGCCAGCATTCAGTTTCGAGCTATCATCGGCATGCTAGCGTTGCCTAAGATGAATGAACTTGTAATGATGCAATATACATGCGCGGATTCAGAACGGTTTGTCAGAGGGGGTCCAACTTTGACAACGTTTTTTTTTTCTTCTTCTTTTTTCTTTTTTTTCATTTTTTAGTTGATGATGATGGGTAGTATCCAAATACCACTATAAGCAGGCCATCATCGGCCCGCCAGCGAAACGCCATTTAAATGGCGTTTCACTGGCGTGCCGATGATGGCCTAACATTGAATGCTGGCTTGGTAGTTTTATGATTTTTCAGGGGATCCGGACCAGTATTGCTAAGAAACCCTATATTTTTGTGATTTTTTCAGGGGGACCCCATCTGGATCCGCGCATGATATATATACTTTATGGAAAGAGAACACTCGACCGTGCAGTGTATCATTAAAGCATGTGCTCGGCCTATTTATCCACTTTTATAACATAATGACGTCTAAAGGTTGGCTTCAGATCGAAAGTTGGATTTATGTGTTTCCCACATATGTCGTGGAAACTTAAAGGGGCGCACACGCTCTTTCCGTCTCCACCCAACGTTTTGTAGTAGAGCAAACGAGAGCTCAAAAGTCGCCTCCTTAAGGACTTTTAAGTGCCCTCTGTGTTAACAAGTAGTGTTATATACCAAATTGTTTTTTGGCATCCCTAGTTTCAGAAAACCAATGATGTCGGTGTCGGAGTCGCGTACATACAGAGTTATGGCCCTTGAAAGTTACCTACCCTTAACAGTCTTTAGACTGATTTTAGGGTATAAAATGAGCATAAAATATGCTTGTTTTGCTGGAAATAACCAGTTTTACGTATTCTCGTCTAAAGTTTGAATCAGAAACGGAAAATATGTTATAGTTCTATTCATTTTACCCGACAAAAGAGGGGATTGGGATGAATGCCTTTTGTAGTGGGCCCTGACGGCGCCGGCGTCGGTGTCATCACTAATGTAGGTGTGGCCCTTTGATATATATTTAATATCTCCTGATTGGGTGATCGGATTTTATCAAAATTTTCAAGGATACAGCATCTAGGTATGATAAATAGTCGACCAGGGTTAGGTGACCTTGACCTTATTTTCAAGGTCAACACAGAGAAAAGTTTGCTAAATTTATGCCAAAAATTACTTAAATTCACGTTTTCTTCGGAGTAGGTCAGCGGATTTTAACCAAATTTGCATGATTTTAATAACTAGACATGGCAAAATAACGATAAAGTTTATGAGACCTTGACCTAATTTTCAAGGTCACAATAGAAAAAACTGCTAAATTTAGGCGAAAAGTTACTTAAATTCACATTATCTTCGGAGTGGGTCAGTTATTTTGCCCAAATTTGCATGAATCTAATACATGGACATGGCAAAAAGTTAAAAAAATTTTAGAGACCTTGACCTTATTTTCAAGGTCACATTAGAAAACCAAATTGCAAAATTTATGCTTAAAATACTTAACTGCACATTATCTTTGGAGTGGGTCAGTGGATTTTACCCAAATTTGCATGAATTCAATGTCTGGACATGACAATAAACCGATAAAATTTTGGAGACCTTGACCTTATTTTCAAGGCCACATTAGAATAAAAGCAGCTTAGTTTAGGGCGAAAAATACTTAAATGCACATTATCTTCAGACTGGGTCAGCTGATTTTGCCCTAATTTGCATGACTCTAATACATGGACATCGCAAAAAGCTGATAAAGTTTAGGAGACCTTGACCTTATTTTCAAGATCACATTAGATATCGAAATTGCAAAATTTAGGCTAAAAATACCTAAATGCACATTGTCCTCGGAGTGGGTCAGTGGATTTTACCCAAATTTGCATAAATTCAATATATGGATATGAGAATAAGCCAAAGGAAAAATTTGAGACCTTACCCTTACTTTCAAGGTCACATTAAAATAAAAACTGCAAGATTTAGGGCAAAAATACTTAAATGCACATTATCTTCAGATTGGGTCAGCTGATGTTTCCCAAATTCGCATGAATCTTATATACATTGTATGTACATGACAAACCTCATTTTCAAGGTCACATTAGAAAACAAAGCTGCTAAATTTAAGCCAAAAATACTTAAAATACACATTATCTTTGCAGTGGGTCAGCGGATTTTTCCCAAACTTGCATGATTTTAAAATCTGGACATGGCTATAAGCCGTAAAAGGTTTTGGGACCTTGACCTTATTTTCAAGGTCACATTAAAAAATTGCTTAATTTAGGCGAATAATTACTAAAATGCATATTATCTTCAGACTGGGTCAGCGGATTTTACCAAAGTTCACATGAATCTAATACATGGACATGACAAAAAGCTGCTAAAATGTTTGGGACTTTGACCTTATTTTCAAGGTCACATTGGAAAGGAAACTGCTAAGTTTAGGCAGAAAACCTTTAAATGCACATTTTCTTTGGAGTGGTTCAACGGATTATACCCAAATTTGCATGATTTAAAACGTAGACATGACAAAAGTCGATGCGGTTTTTGTGACCTTGACCTTATTATTCAAGGTTGCATTAGAAAAAAAAGTCAAATTTAGGCTAAAACTAATAAAATGCGCATTATCTTCAGAGCGGGTCAGCGGATATTACCTAAATTTGGATTAAATTAATATCTGATTATGACAAAGATGATAAAGTTTTCGGGACCATTTTCTTATTTTCAAGGTTACATAAGAAAAAGCTGCTAAGTTTAGGCAATAGTTATCTAATTTGCGAGGAGTCGGCCGATGTTTCAAAGTTTACCAAGTTTGTATGAGCAGGTAAATAGTGGATTGTATTATGGGAACCTTGACTTTAATTTCAATGTCGATGAAGAAAAAACCCTGCTTAATTTAGACCAAAGGTACTTAAATGTACATTATCTCTTGAAGCATGTTAGCAGATTTTAATGGAGTTTGCATGTCTGCAACACCAGGACATGATAAAACTCCGACTAGGTTTTGGGGAATTTGACCGAATTTCAAAGTTACTGCAGAAACAGTACTGTACAATTAAAGCCAAAACATTCACCTGAATCTTTGCTGGATGGATTTTCTTCCTTTATTTACGACGCAGCCCCTCTCAGGATGATAGTACCACTAAAATACATTTTAAGGCTGTGATAATTGATATTTTCAGATGAAAGATTAATACATTCTTATGTTTGCTCAAAATATAGACTGTGGGTGCGCATCAATGAGTCGGTCCAAACGCGTACACACAATTCATGTTTTATAGCAAAATAAGAAAATTATTTTCGAAACCTTTAACTCCGGGGATGACTTGACTGATAAATTGTTTGTTGCAACCATTCAATTATGCAACGAGCTGGTGTTTTTATGTCTGCAAAATCAGTTTGTGAGTGTTTCAATAATTTGTGAAGCAACTAGGTTCGCTATTACGAATTTAAGTTCAATATTAAACAAGATGGCTCTTGGGTCCCTGGTCGCTCACCTGATCTGACCATTCATATGGTCAGGGAAAAGAATATTCACTCCCAACATTACAGCTGTCAATATGCGATGTATCTGTAGATTCAATAAAACATTGGTTTTGAACGTGTATATGTAATGTTAAGGAATGTAAAGATAAACCTTAGTGGATATTAACATTTAAACCAAAATAAATCAAATCAGGTCAATGGTTAATGGATAACAGTTCCAGGCAGACAGATGGACGCAAATGAACAGGCAGAAACATATCAAGGCCCTTGACCTTGTGGATTCAGACAAGAAGATGTGTTTTATGTTTTCCATATAATTAGCCAATGTAAATATTGTAACCCCAGGACAGAGCCACTTTTGGCCCCAGTGCCATAATTGGAACAGACTTGGTAGACGTTTACTAGGTATTGCTTCATATTAAGCGTCAAGGTTCAATGCTTTGTGTATTCTGATTTTTTTTTCAGTTTGAAAGTCTATTTTAGCCCATTTGAGCTAGATACATGTATTAACTGGAATAAAACCATTTAAATAATTATATTTATGAAGGCCATATATGGATCATCCCTGTCAAGTTTGGTCAAATTCCACCCAATAATGCAGGAGAAGATGTCTTTTGCAGCAATTGTTGACGACAGACAACAGGCAACCGAGACCTTAACAGCTCACTTAGAGTAAATGGCTCAGGTGAGGTAAAATATCTTGTCTTTTCAGCTTGACCCAGTTTTTGGAAAACAATATGACTGAGTAAACAGACATTTGATGCAAGAATGTGTCTGCATTTATTTAGAAAAGACGCTCTAAGGTAGCTTTAGAGTTGACTTTAATGCCACTATTAACACCCAAACGGAACATACCAGAGTTTTTATATCCTCGATAACGTCAATTGTTCAATCCTAAGGACCGTCCAACTCTCCAAAAGGTTGAATTAGTGAGCAATGCAGGCGAAAAAGGTGGGTGGGTACGCCTCCATTTTGCAATGAGCCAAACAAACAAATTTAAATTTTGATATTAATCATAAGAAGTGATAAGTTTGTAATCAGGGGATAAAACTAATCTTCAAAGACATGAGTCCTACCTTTGGTCATTCACAACAACAGATAGAATCAGGACACAAATGTTACGTGATACAAGTGTTTAAACACCTTTGTCGAGAATGACCTTGACATCAAGGTCAAATAAAAAAAATTAAAACCAAAATAGTAATCCAATTAGATATTTGCATGTACATAGAAGAAGAAAATTCCTTTTGCAAGTCCGAAAGAGTTACAAAAAAGAATTTCATTATGATATGCACAAATAAGTGGGTGGAGTATTTCCATGTTCTCCTTGCTCTTTTGGGGCGTTTGAACTTGCTATCATAGGTAACGGCTATGGTTTTGTGTAGCACAGATTGTGGTCCCACTACAGAAATCTGACTTTGAAACTTTGGACCGAAATAAAGTAGAGTATGTTTTAAATTGCACTGCCATTTCTTCTGAGTTTTTAAACGTAATTTAAATGTTGTACTTTAAATGTCAGTTGATATAGTTATAAACCTAATTTTGTGGTGAAATTCGCCTATAACACATCTAAAAGTATTTGTTACAAGAAAAGGTGCAAAAAATACGAATTTGCTTTAACAATAACAATTAGTTTCATGTTAGCACAATAATCGCTTCTACAGCTTAAAAAGTGGGTGGGGTACTTTCATGTTCTCCATGCTCTTTTGGGGCATTTGAGCTTGCTATCATAGGTAACGGTTATATTTAATGTAGCACAGGATATGGTCTCGCTATAAAAATGTGACTTTGAAACTTTGGACCGAATTAATAGAAAGTCTGGTCAAAATTGGAAGAGCATTTGTTTTCTGACAGTTTTTAAACATAAATTTTGTATTTAAATGCCTGCCAATATAATTATAAACTTCAGTTTGTGATGAAATTTGCCTATAATACATTTAAAAGTATCTTCAACAAAAACATAATTATGCAAAAAATTGTGGGTCAGTTTCATAAATCATATTTTGTTTTCCTTTTAGCATAATAAAGCTTATAATATTTAGCATAATACTCAAGCTTTGGAAGGGGGTGGAATATTTCAAGGGCAGATAACTCGATAAGTACACGGAACCAAATGCGACATCATTGGTTTTTATAAACCGCAGATATTGGCTGTAACTTTGGTATATGACTCAGCTTGTTGACAGAGAGGGCACCTAAACTCCCTCTCAATGACTTGATATTTGCAGTACAGAAACGAAAGCTCAAAAGTCATCTCCATCAGGACTTTTAGGTGCCCTCTTTGTCAACAAGTAGCGTTATAAACCAAATTGTTTCTTAACATCCCTAGTTTCAGAAACTCTATGATGTCGGTTTTGGAGTTGTGTACTTACAGAGTTATTGCCCTTGATAGTTATCTACCCTAAACCATTTTAAGGCTGATTTTAGGGTATAAACATAATTAGAACTTTTAAAAAAAATGGTTTCTTCGTTGAAGTTACCAACTTGGTACAAACTCTCGCAAAATGAATAAGTTGCAAAATGTTTACACCATAGGAAAGGAAGCAAGAAACATTCATTTAGAAATGAGAAATTAATTAGTTCAAAAACTATGCCATTTGTTATAGACAGGTCCAAGTTCGAAAAAAGGGCTTCAGTATCAAAGGTATTTGCCTTATTTAACTGAGGTTTAATGGGATATATTTGACTTACCATTTGTTTGAAATAAGGATTACCTTGATTTAGAGTTCAATGCTGCAACAACATCAGCTTGATTAATGTCAGAAAGAGACAAAATGAAGTCTCTCTGATAACAACACAAACTTAAATATGTAACAAGAAGAGCACATTAAGTACCCATTGTCAAATCTTTAATTGGCCAATAATTTTTCGAGTTAAATCTTGTCAAAATATTTTAGATAATTGAGAGGAACTCAAGCCCTCTAGAATGACATTGAGGTCAAGGTCACATAAATCATTTTTTGTACGCAAAATACTGATCCATTTATATATTTATAAAGGTACAAGATGGTCCTTTTTTTAAAAAATCCATAATAGTAAGAAATAGAAATTCCTTTTTTATACATAAAAAGTGGGTGGGGTACTTCCATGTTCTCCATGACGCTTCGGTACATTTGATCTTGCTATCATATGTAAATTTTATAACTTAATGTAGCACAAATTGTTGTGTCGCTATAAAATGTGACTTCGAAACTTTGGACAGAATTAAAGGAGAGTCTGGTTAAAATTGGAATAGCATTTTGTCTGGCGCATTTTCTAGAAATAAATGTGTACTTTAAATGTATGATGATATGATTAAAGACATGATTGTGTGATGAAATATACCTATTACATATCTGAAAGTATATTTTGAAAGAAAATATGCAAAAATTGCCGATCAATTTTAACAACTACAATTGGTTTTCATTTTAGCACAATAATCGCTTCTCCAGTTTAAAAAGTGGGTGGGGTACCTACATGTTCTCCGTATCATTTTGGGGCATTTAAACTTGCTGTACTAGGTAACTGTTACAATACTTACGTAGCAAAGATTTCGGTCTCGCTATGGAAATGTGATTTTGAAACTTTGGACCGAATTAATAGAAAGTCTGGTTAAAATTGGAAGAGCATTTATTTTCCGACAGTTTTTAAACCTAAATTTTGTACTTTAAATGTCAGGAAGTATAATTATAGACATTATTTTGTAATCAAATTTGCCTATTATATACTTAAAAGTATCATTCTAACACACCTCGCCTATAGAGCCAATGCTAAAAAAGTGTGATATATCAAACAATAATTCACAGTTTCGAAATCGCGAGGAAATTACGTGCTAGCTGACGTCATTTGTTACTAGAAAATGACGTCATTCATGACGTTAGACGGTGTAACGTCGTTTTTACGCTTGAGAGACGTTACAAATACATGTAAACGTATGCGACGTAGTCTAAGTATTGGCGGGAGTTCTTCAGTGCAATGGCGGAAAGATGGAAGAGGCTGAAGATTTCAAATGTGTTTTCGTCGTTTATTTTGTGTTAGAATCGAAATAGATCAGCCCCAGTGCGTGAATTGTTGAGTAATAATTCACTGTTTGTCGGTAAGTTGTGCGAAGATAAATCACTCGCGCTGCGCGCTCGTGATTTGATCTTCTTTACAACTGACCTCCAAACAGTGAATTATTACTCAACAATTCACTGCTAGAGCTGATCTATTTCTTAAACAACAAGAAAATATGTAAAAAATGTGGATCTGTTTCATTAATTTCAATTATTTATCCTTTTAGCATAATTATCGCTTCTTAGGCTTAAAAGTGGGTGGGGTATTTCAAGGGCAGATAACTTGATAAGTACACCGGACCAAATGCGACATCATTGGTTTTCATAAACCGCAGATATTGGCTGTAACTTTGGTATATGACTCAACTTGTTAACAGAGAGGGCACCTAAACTCCCTCTCAGCGCCTTGATATTTGCAGTACTATTGGTATTGTGTTTGTTCAAACGTCTGCTCAAATTGTTTAATGAAGGTCACAAAGATACGATTTTACAGCACTATAGCACCATAATGCATCGCTTGCACCATTAGTTTAATCACTAATTTGGATTTACAACTGGCTGTAATCAAGTTTAAAATCGTTGAAAATGACATACTATGTCTGTAACTGTAAGAATCTGCTGTGTCATTTTATGACTAAGATGTTCTGACAAAATGGTCATCAGTGCCTGCTTTTATCACGTCTGGCAATCAGTTTAATGAGGAATCGAAGTGAAGTGAATTAATCCGCCTAATATATACAAAGGTAATAATTTGTGATCAAACATCATGGTGTGGGAAGGACAAAGTTTTGGTGTAACACTACCAAGACTTGATGAAAGTTCAGAAATTTAATAACACAATTTCTAAAGTGCAAACGTGATCGTATAGTGGAATCTTGTATTGTGTACTTGCTAACTGACCGACCGGCTCACTCTTACGTCTTAAGAAAACTGCATCTCTAACTATATCTATTTCTATCTAATCTGATCTCTCTCCTGACAACAAGACAAGGTAGCTTTAAATACTTTCCTGCGAGTCCAGCACATGATGCTTATTTAACAGCCTTATGTAAGTTTTAGGAGTATGTTGCACTTGTGTTAAGAGACACGCAATGCATTAAGTATGTTGTTATCCCTGCAGTGGTGAATTACACCCTTCCCCAATTTTATCCCATTAACCTGTAGTATTCAGTTCAAACCGTGTCGTTTTCAATTAGAGTGAAATACAGTGTAGATCCTGATCACATGCTTTATCAGAAGCTACCTGGTCTGGTTTTGCAGTGTTAACAGAGAATAACAAATCTGGCCAAGCAGGGAAAATGTTAACTGCGTAGCAACAAATGCAGAAGTCTCATAATTAACGAAATTGTGCTATGTAAGTGTTTTTCCTCAACCTTTGATAAAAGGTTAATTATTAGCTGACCAAAACTATAAGTATGAAAATTAGAAAACTTTGCTCTGCTGAATTAAAATAACAAACTTGATGTATCCCTTGTCCTGCCATCAAATGTATGCGACTGTGTTATATTGGCATCGTGAAGCCATGCCTCTGTACTCATTTGTCACATTTACTTTTAAATTTTTGAAATATGTTAAAATATATCATATGCGTACAACTCGGATAAAACACAATCTGCTAATCCAATCAATATTACCAGCGCATATGCGTTTGCTACTTAAATATACGCAACTAGCAATTTAGCGATATACTCCCATGAAACATCTCAAGATAAGCTGCCAGAAGCATAAAATAGACAGTCAATTATTGTCATCCAGGTGCATGACAAGCTACATGAAAAGTTGTTCATTTCTACATACTCATTTCTTTGAATAAATGAAAGTGGATGAGAATTTGTTTAAAAAAACTTATGGTGAAAAACTCATTTATTGAAAAGACAAATGTTGTAGATACACATTGGAATTGCCTCTGTGAGGCAATTCCAATGTATACCTACAAAATAATGTTACTGAAATTAAGGAAGTAAACTATTTGGATTTAACATTTGCCAAGTATCATGTCCATTGTCTTTACCTTCTTTAAACATCCCAAACTGCCAATCAGTATTAAAATTCCTGTTATTCTATTGCAAATCATTTATATTTGCATGAAAGCTATATCTCCAAATTCGAGTTCATGAACTGCCTTAAAACCATGCAACGAGCAATTTAGCAATATACTTCCATGAAACATCTGCAGATAAGCAGCAAGAAGCATAAACTAGAGAGTCTATTATTGTCATCCAGGTGCATGACAAACTACATGAAAAGTTGTTCATTTCTACATGCTCATTTCTTTGAATAAATGAAAGTGGTTGAGAATTTGTTTAAAAAAACTTATGGTGAAAAACTCATTTATTGAAAAGACATATGTTGGAGGTACACATTGGAATTGCCTCTGTGAGGCAATTCCAATGTATACCTACAAAATATGTTACTGAAAATAAGGAAGAAAACTATTTGGAAACTTACATTTTCCAAGTATCATGTCCATTGTTTTCACCTTTTTAAACATCGCAAACTGCCAATCAGTATTAAATTTCCTGTCACTCTACTGCACATTGTTTATATTTGCATGACAGATATATCTCCAAATTCAAGTTTATGAATTGCCTCTTTGCTAACCTGCTAGTAGCGTGGTCGTATATGGCAAGATGACTCCTCATCCATTACCTACATCATCATCATTCTAGCTGACCAGTTTGCTTCATGTTTTACCAGATACAAAACCCATAGATTGGCTCCAGAATAAGATTAGCTACAAGTATATGATATGGCACATTGATGAAAAATGTTTTAAGGACTGGAGCCAGTCTACAAAACCCCCTGAAGTTTGGTTTTCTCACGGCAATGCTCATATTTCCTAGCTCGGGCCAGGAGGACACAGGGTTGATATTATATTACCTGCCCAAGTAAACCTACCCCATAAGACCCAGGTTTAACCGGGTTGGGCAATAAGGTCATATTCCCCAATTTGGGCAACCTGCAGGTTTTATGAGTTTAGGTCAAAATATTCTCAGTTTTCTGTCTGATGATGCGTATTAAAGTGTATAAATGATTCTATCTAGCCATATTTTATCAGTTTGAATGGTAATAGCTACCCATAAAGAAGAAAATGGGGTATTCAATACTATAACTATATGAATTCTGTGAAGTACCAATTTGTATAGAAAATCACATGCAAACGAACTCATTCTATACTCATGATTATATGATGTACTAAATTCTTATTCTATACTTTAATACTACATTAATTCAATACTCTATTCTATGTTAGTTCTATGCTCAACATGAACTTTCTGCGTTTAATTCTATATTAATTCTGTCTTTGTACACTGTACATATTCTTTACTCTTAACAGTAAACTAATTCTATACTACACCACATGCTCAAAAACGGGATTAAAGCTGGGATTAAAGCTCATGCATATTTGTACTTCTACACATTATTTTAAATCATGTATGTCTGGTCTAATATCAGAAAAGTCTTGATGTGCAAGTTAATCAACAAATTTACTCACACTGAAACTGCCAATCTTGTTAAATATTTAATTCTTTCACATCACAAACACCTTGGAGCTTGAAATACAAAATGGCCTCTTCACAATTTCCTCCAATTTTAGCTGGTTCCCCAAGATAAAGCCACTGTTTCATAAAGATTCCTATCAGAATGGAACCTGTAGACTAATGCTATACTTGACCTATGTTTAACTTTGTTTAGTTAACTCTGTAACAACTATATACTTTTGTCTGAAAAGTCAAATCTATACTAATTCTCTATTGCTTATATAAACAAAGTCCAAAGCTATACTAATCCTATATGAGCCCAAAAGTACAGTTCTTGTGTAGCATTAAATGGTATATCAATTATAAACCCTAATTCTATACTAAACTACGAGTATTGAATTAGTGCATAATTAATACCTAGTTTATATATGGTTAGAAATACTTTTGGTTTGAGTATATAGTGAGATTGTCTTTAAAATATGAGTATCAACAAAGACAATTTCACCAATATCTACTTTCCTCTTAGTAGATGTTGATGTTTAACTTGCAGTTGAAGGTAAATTATCTCTTATTTGAACACATTCTGTTTCTACTATGTGCTTTCAGTCTTTCAAGTTTTGTACCGACAGTTTTTTTTTTTGCAAACTTTGCATTTAGCAATTTTCTTTATTTGTTCTTCAATAATATATAAAAAATCCACTCTAGGTATTTTTGCTTGACCATATTGGCAATAAATGGAACAATTATCTTTATAATAATATTCAAGTGTGTGATTAAGTCATTTAAAAACTTCCTTATAACTGCATTTAAAATCTGTTCACTCTTTTGTTATAAGAACCGGTTTAAAGCATGGCTGCCTTTTACCATAATTTCAATAGCCATTGATGGATAATTGCTCACTTACTGCCTAAAGGTACTAAAGGTGTGAATCACATAGTAAACATTCAAAGGATTAGAGCGAAAGCATAAATGCTTATAGAGGTCGTTTCCTAATGAAAGTGATAATGGAATACATATACATAATTTATATAAGGTGATATTATATCTTGATATGTCAAGTCAAACATACTATATTATAAATAAAAATGAAAAGAAAATAATTAGGAAAGCTAAATAGAGAAAAAAACATATTGGAAATAATACAAAACAAACAAAATAAACAAAGAAAAAATACCATGAAAATAATTTAGATCATATTGTTTTTTCTGAATGCTGCAGGAATGGGACGTGGTGCAGGCCTAAGGACAACCTAGTTTGACATTGTGTTTCGTTCTATTGTCACATGGTATGACAACATCTAAACTGCACAATTAAATGATAATTCTAGAAGCGTTGTATTGCTAAAATATACTTGTGGTCATGGTGAAAATGTTTTGGTTGGTCTCCTGTGATATTGATGTATCACCATATAGTAAAATATATATAGTAGGCGTTCCATATAGTCTTATTTCATTAAGAAGTAAAGTGCGTTGATGTTGAAAGAATCTGCAGGGGAAAAAGTAATGCTGTGTATTTTCAAGCGCCACAGATGCAGAGGGGCGTGTCGGTAATATTTTTCAAAAACAAGTCAAAATTTAGAGAACTGCAGCCTGTTCATAGATGGGTGTGGAGTATTTCATGTTCTTTTTCCATAATAGTTGTACTTTGGAATATGCTTGTTGTTGTTTTTCCTTTAAGAAATATTTTAATGTAACTAATGCGTTGGCTTGTTTGGCTTCAACTGGTAAGTTATTCCAATCTCTCAGGGTAGAGAGGTGCTAAATGATTATACACTTTGAAGAATAAAGTCAATTTGTGGTCGTTGCGTCGTTTTTGAAGTGATTTCCAATACATTTCTTTACGTAGTTTACTTATTGAGATCAGTTTGGTAGCTCCAATGGCTATTCTGGCAGCTTCTTTCTGAATTTTATCAAGTTCATTTTATCTGCCTATGTGCAGTTATTCCAAATGATATTCCCATACTCTAACAATGGTCTTATTAATGTTACGTAGAATGTTTCTAATGGTTTTCTATTAAGTTTAAATTTAAGTTTCCTCATTATATTAATTCTAAGCCATGCCTTACCTTTTATAAAGTTTCTGTTTGGATTTCAACTGCAATGTTTTGACAGATTTATGCCTTAATGCTTAACAGGACTTAATTTCCTTGATTTGTAAATTATGGGTGTTGTATTGTATTTAATTTCCTGAGGGTTTTCTTTGTTTTGTTGCTTTACGCCCCAAGTCAACAGCTATGGTCATTGCGGGACGGTCAGTTCACCTAACCACACTTTTTCCTGGGCAGGCTTGAACAAGCGGTTAACCAGTACTTCGTGCACATACTTTGGCTTGTAACTGACAACAACCCTTCTTGAATGAATCAGCGGAAGTGAGGAGAATGACCGTAGAAATTATTTCATGATCAATCTCCACGAAAGTATGGGACCGGGCAGGGATCGAACTTGCGACCCCTGGAATTTCAGTCAGACACGCATCTGTAACCAGACACGTTACCAACTGCGCTACGCGGCCCGGTTATTTCCTTGAGGGTAATAGTGCCTCTGTTTAAGATGGGTTGAAAGTAACACGCCAAATGGCAGCCCATCAAGTTATTTTACCTAGATCTAGATTCAAGCAAGTGGCTGCAAAGGAGTATTTTCTACGATGATAAAGAGACTAGTGCCATCTGCGAATAAACGTATGTTAGAATCAATGTCATTTACTATGTCACATGTAAAAAGAAAAAATAGTAGAGGCCCCAGAATAGATCCCTTGGGCACGCCCGCTATGATATAGTTCCAAAACGAAGATACACCTGTAGAAACCACCTGTTGCCATATGTCTCATAGATAACTCTTGAAGCATTTATGAACCTCTCCTGTATCACCAACTGCTTCAAGTTTGAGTAGGAGTCCCACATGCCAAACATGATCAAAGGCTTTGCTGATGTCAAAGAAGGCGGTCCTTACTTCCTTTCCAGAGTATAATTATGCTTCACAAAAGATATGATACAAGTAGGTTAGCTGGTTTACAGTTGAATCTCCAGGAATAAAGTCCGATGTAAAAGATGATACCATATTATTTCCTTGAAGATAATTGTATAGGTGTTTACAGATAGTTTTTTCAAAGACTTTGCTCTCTGAATTAATTCGCGCTATTGGTCTAAAACTGGATGCTAGAGTTAAATCTCCTTTTTAGTAACAGGACAACAAAAGTGTGCTTCCTTGTGAGTAGCTGGCATAATACCTGAGCGCAAGGATTAATTGAAAAGAGAACATAAAGGTGACGCTATTTGTGAAGACAATTCACACACAATGCGGTTGTTGAGACCGTTTGGGCCAGATGCCTTTCCAACAATTGAATTCAACTGAGTATGATATGCTGGAGGAGGTAGTGGTGGAAGGAAAGGCATTTTCTTCATTAAGAATGGTCTGACTTTGAAAAAGATTGTTCAGATGGTTTGCTTAATATATTTCATTAATATAAATATTGCTATAAGATTCGAGTGGTGGCATATTGGATTGTGACTGAGGGGAAATAAATGTCTTCAGAGTAGACCACCAGTATTTAAGAGAAAGGTTTTCAGATTTGAGTTTTTTCCACTATTTTGTCTGTGTGTTATTGTTTACAATGCCTAATCAATGTGGTTACTTCGTGACGTAGTTTCATGAAATTTTGCCCTGCGCTGCGATTGGTTATTTGACTTTGCTTTTCTGTATGCTCTTCTACGCTTACGTTTTTGACGATTTAAAACCTATGTTAGACATGGAGCAGAGGGTGTAACAGTGCTGCATTTTTAGGTATACATTCGGATGCGATTTCCAGAATTGAATGACTAATGTGTCTATATTTTTATCGTTTGATGAATCGGAAACAATGTTTTATGCTTTAGTAAGCATTGATTGATTAAATGGAAGAACAATCCAATAAAAAAATACACATTAAACAAAAAAAACCCCAAAACCTGCACTCAATAACCCATAAAACACACCGGTTGGGCTTTATGACGATTTTTGCTCCTTGTTCGTCAATATTGTTAAGAGCGTTTTCAATTGCCGCCTGTCTAGGCTGATTCATTATATTACACTAAGATTAATCAATTGATTTTTGTTCGATATGAGTGCAAAAGGCTTAAACGGAGTTGTTTTTATCCCACTTTTATTTCACTACGTCCTACTTAGGTCAGCGGCTTTTTCAATGAATGTCACATGTACCAGACAGTCTATGAGATATTGGTACTAATCGCACATGCCTGAAGTCGCTAGGACTAAAACTGGTCCCGCCCTCAGGATGAAATGTTTTACATAGAATTTTATAGGGAAAACAAAAACAATAATCTTCTAATATGAAACCACAAAGCCCAGAGCATTAATAATCGGTATGTAGAACTTCTGAGTCGACCTCTATTAAGTTCGTTTGTGGTACTTGATTGCATCGGCTCATGATCTTTGCCTTCTTCCTCACTTTTATTTATGTGATTCTTACTATGTTTCAGTTAGAAAACAGTTCATGCATTGATCAGCCGAAACAAATAATGGAGCCAGACTAACCATTAGGAAAAGTGAAAGTGACCTTTTCCTCACTCTTAAAGCTGCATACTCTGTAACTATGAACATTTTTCGAAAAATTTTATTTTCTTTTTAAATCATTTGTAAAAGCTGAATTAAGTTATGTTTTCACAATAAATATGTTCACTAGAGCGGAAAACTGCACGAAAAAGTGAATTATCCTATAAAACAGGTGTGTTTTACTCGTGTCGATAATTATTTGCGTCCCTCCAATAATTATAGACAGTGTATTTTAATATAAATGCTGTTGTTTCGATACTGATAATTTGTTAAGATTTACGAAATTGGTAAAATGTATACCTGAATTTTAGTTTTTTTACTGTGTTCTTGAAAAATAGAAACATTAGTTCTAAAATTAAAAGATCAAAAGTTACAGACTATGCAGCTTTAACCAATAAAGCGCCAACTTTAATTTTCAGCAGACGATCATTTCAAATTTTGCTTTTTTTCAAAAATAACAAATAAAAGCATGAGATTTCATGAGAATCGTCTGCTGGCAGATGATTCTCATGAAATATCATACCTTATTTTTTTCGAAAATCTGCTGCTGTCTTGATTTATGCTTTAAGGGTTAAAGTATAATCATTGAAAAGAGTTGAAAAAATCCATATTTGTGATTAAATGTCTGATATTAGTGCCACAAACCGTTAACGATGAATGAAAGTAAAAGCTGGATATACGAGAAGTATAAAATATGCTTATTTCGTAGACCAATTAGGAATTTAGCCTAATCTGGAATCTGATTTGGCCAAATAGGAATCTAGGTTTAATTGCTCTTGAGTTCTTGACCATAGATTGGCTTCAGAAGCATTTGGTATTCCTCAGAGGGTATTTGTTCCTCAAGTACATGTATATGTTTAACTGGATAGCACTGAACTTTAATACATTTATGATAATAAACTTTTTGTTTAATACTGGCTAATAGACTCCTTATCTTGCGATTCATGTTGAGAATGTACTATAACGTTTTAAACTACTACAACCGGTATTAAAACAAACACTCAAAGACCAATCTTAATTCACTTTTTCATTAATAAGTGATCAAAGAGATCAGATGACAAGTGCACTTGACAGTGAGAGTAAAAATGTTGAAGTAACAAACTATGTTATGCCCATTGTCAAAGGACATGTGTCATCATCTTGGAATCATACGATTAAGTTTTACAACCAATTCAACTAGAATGATGATGGTGTAACATTCAAATACTGGTGTACGAACTAATTTAAAATAGAACTTATTGGTGCAAGAAATATTCTGTAATGCATCAAGACCTAACTACATGTTACAACTTAGGATAAAAATCCTATTTGGTCAAGCCAGATTCATAATTTGCCAATATTCCTATTTGGTCTAGGCAGTTCCGGACTCATCCTCTAGCCAAATGGGAATTCATATTTGGACTAAACATCATTTCTCAAACTAACGAAACAAAGTGATGAAAAAACAAACGACGAACACGAAATATGTTGAGATTTATCATTTAATACCTTATTTCTTAAATGTATGTGACGCACATACAGGAATTATATTGAAGCCAATCCATTAAGGATTAAAACAATAGAAATGAAATATCATTTATAAGAAAGGACATAACATGAGTTTAGTAGATTTTAATAATTCTGATTTTCTCAAACAACTGGCGGAGTTTAGACAAGTCCAGGAGAGTTTTAAGGAGAATATGGATGATTTCTATCTCGTTATTATGGGGATTATCATTTTCCGTAAGTAACAGTAAGGATTTTAAGAGTAGTAATTATCATAAATATGAATGTTGGGGCTATAAGAAATCATCATGAGTGTGAGGGTGGGATAGAAAAATCTGTCCCTCGTGATCATCTTTTGTCATCACTCGGCAAGCCTCGTGATGCCAATCGGTGATCATTCTGCAGCGTCTGATCTGGTTTTGCATCGTCTGCCTATGTCCCACAAAAATAAGCATTGGCTTTTTGGGGTTAATTTCAGCTCATATACTCTTTGGGAAAACCAGTTAACATGTTTAAGCCCCAAAATATTTTTTACTGACCATTCCAAGGTGGTGTTTCTTTTGTGGATCTTTTATCCTATGTATGTGTTATGTTTGTCTTTGTTATGCTGTCTTCTCTGTTCCATGCTGCATTGTGATCACCTGCTGGGAAAAGGCTGACCTGTGTTTGGTTTTATAGTGTTTTTGTCGCTTTCCCATATGGTGTCCCGGGTCAGGTGTGGTACTTGATTGTATCGATTCTTGATCTTTGCCTTCCTCTTTACATCCATATACCTATTAATAAATGTTGAAACTGCCCCTTACAAGATTGGTAAGCTACCAATATCTTCTTAAATTCAGCTAAACCAGTTGATTTACAGTTTTATTCTATTTCGAAAATTTTTAAAATTACCATCAAAATATTGCAAAATTGTTTGTGAAATGCCCTGAGCATTTAGTGCAGATAAGACTTTGTCCATCTCTATAGCCAAATATCGAAACACACTTGCAACACCTGCACCATTCTCGACTTCCATGAAATTTTCAAATATGGCTAGCTGACTGTTATTCAAACAAGAATAAACTAGCGATGTCAAGAAATCAACGAATTACTAGTTATCTTATCTTCCAATCTTCAGCTTCCTGTTCTTCTAAACATCAACGACATCAACTGTTTCTTAACTTCTCTGTGATTCTCAAAACAAGTTTGAAATTCTTGTCTAGTAGGCTCTATAATACCTCTATAATATATGTAAAGTACTTGATTTTTCTTTGAAGTCGCGTTGTGTTTTGAGTCCTGTTTTAGTATTTAACTTAAATTTTCATTAACACTTTTAACATTTAAACGTTATACCTCTGAGTCAAAAATTAAAAAAACTTTCATACCACTTCACCTCACATATTATGTCGTCACGTGATACAATCAAATCTCAGCGCCATCTAATGACATCATTACTAGCCAATCATATTTCAAGCTATCAATAAAGCGTCCTCTATTGGTGTAAGCTTCATTCATATAAATCAATAAGCAGATATCAAAGTAACTCATTGTCATACGAATTGCGCAATTTCCAAAAGGGCATATGCTTGGACGTTTGCCAAAGCCTGCCAATCAATGTTAACTTGACATGATATATTAATTTTGTTGGTATAATATCACTATAATAAGCACCATCTATCAACACGACCTTTCAAAGGTGTTATAACATCCAGTCAGAATTGACAGGCTTATAAACATGGCATCTAAGAAATGATAGCAACCTGCTGTCAAACTTCCTAAACAAAACATAAACATGCCAGCCATAAGTGTCTACACTACATCTGATACAAGGTGTGTGCATGTAAACTAAGACAGGCATTCACAAATATTGTAAATCCCCACAGGTGTATTTACAAGCATTTTGAATCATCTCAGATGAAACCCACTTTTTTATACTGATCAGACTGTCCATCTGGTAAAATAAGTGAAGTGACACCTATCACCCAATTGGAACTACCTCGGCCAATTCCGTGGAATCAGACGTCGAATGTACATCGAGGATCTACTTTGATAACGTGACGCTGACGTTACATAACGTGACGCTGACGTCACAGAAACGCTGTCAACACAATACCAAGTGTGTTTGCGGGTAAACAAACGGTTTAATACAAATGAAGTTTATGGGGGGTTTTTTCAATCAAATATCGCTATAACGATATTTTATTGAAAAATACATAAACTTCATTTATTCTGGTGATTAAACTGTTCGGGTAATCAGAAAAATGGTTTTGACAAGACTGAACCCACATGCTACAGAACTAATTTTTCTTGCGCAAGTTCTGGCTAACAAAATGGATATTTATCGTACATAGTACTACGAGTAATGCGCCATACGTACACCCAAGGCTTGATTCGATTCTCGAATTGTGCCGGACTCTCCCGATTGCCTATCAACCATAGAGATGAGATCCGCAAACCATGTCCTATTCATTAGCTGACCTATAACAGGTCTGCTTATGTTATGGCCTGTTGTACACCCGTATGTCTTCCCATGGTTAGTTGTCACATTTTCAATTTATCCAAAACCATAAGTCTTATTGAGCTATAATTGGACGTGAGGCATTCTGACAACATGGAAATGCAGAATTGCTAAATTCGTTTGTCAGGATTAAATGTCCAAATTGTTGTGGCCCCTAGGCCTAATTTTACATGGGGACGGTATTGCTTGTTATACTTGGCCCGTTTTGTGTAGAGGTTAGTTCTGAAATTTGACAGGATAGTTTGGGAGGTATCTCCAATGAACTGGTCCTGAGGTTATTAAACTTTGTTCATGCTCAACTCACCTGAGCATAATATTTGTCATGCAAATAAATACTAAAATGACTACATTTGTTGGCGTTTTAACATTTATTAGTATTATAAGTACAACAACTAAGGGTTTGAGAGTGAGAAAGGTCTTTATTTCTTGGCATTTTAGCCTTTATGAGCAGTTGAAAATCTATGCACAGTTGAGTTGTGCATGAAAAAAGGTTTTATAACCTCGAGGCCGGGTCATGTATGGCCCCAGGAATCTGATTAGGTACTTATGATATCTGTATATTTTTTTTCAAAGGGGCTCTTGCATGGTATGGGAAATTAACATGGGAGTCTGCCCACGCTTGGATTTTGAAAATATTATGTTATTTAATTGTCTGGGGTATAACTTAAATATCTATGGTGCGTTTGAGCTTTTGTGCAATTCCATTGCTAATTTATGACGTCATGAATGATATCACTATAATACCTTAGGGTACCCAGTAATAATCATTTCTAAAGTAATTGACATATCATGTAACGGGCGGAGAAATGTTTTATTAAATAGCTATATCATTGAGAAGTTCGCTGTTACTTAAAATGGCTTTGTATGTATTAGGATATTGGGTGGGCATTCATTTTTAAAGCATGGTACCCAAATTTTCGACTGTATATTATGTATTCAGTCAAATTTGGAATTAACATTTTTACAGGTTGCGGTCTTTGTCAAGATACCATTTCAACATATAAACTATCCATGTATGTTAAGAATATGTAGACCAAATTTCATGAAATTCAAGGACCGGTAACATATTTTTTTAACTTGATGTAAACACATGGCCCTAATTCATTGAAATGTAAAAAAAATACTATAATTATGTTTCAGTGCAAAACATACTTGAATACTTGCTTAGTTTGAATCATCATGCCAGTACGTTTTTGGTAGAAGTTGATATGTTCAGTGTTTTCCCCTATTATGGATTGGAAAAAGAAAAAAACAATATTCTTTGATATTAAGTGCCATGATTTTATATTTAATGAAGTGCTTACACAATAATATTAGCCAAAATGATACGATATGTTGACACCTGTACTTAACACATCTAGTTTCTAACATTAAAACTAAATCTAGCCAATGTTACACTTATAGTACTGCAAATATCAAGGCGCTGAGAGGGAGTTTAGGTGCCCTCTCTGTTAACAAGTTGAGTCATATACCAAAGTTACAGCCAATATCTGCAGTTTATGAAAACCAATGATGTCGCATTTGGTCCCGTGTACTTATAGAGTTATCTGCCCTTGAAATACCCCACCCACTTTTTAAGCCTGAGAAGCGATACTTATGCTTAAAGGAAAAATAATTGAAATTTATGACACGGATCCACATTTTTTTACATATTTTCTTGTTGCAGATACTTTTAAGTATATAATAGGCAAATTTGATTACAAAATAATGTCTATAATTATATTTCCTGACATTTAAAGTACAAAATTTTGGTTTAAAAAACTGTCATAAAAAAAGGCTCTTCCAATTTTAACCAGACTTTCTATTAATTCGGTCCAAAGTTTCAAAATCACATTTCCATAGCGAGACCAAAACCTTTGCTACGTAAGTATTGTAACAGTTACCTAGTACAGCAAGTTTAAATGCCCCAAATGGCACGGAGAACATGTAGGTACCCCACCCACTTTTTAAGCCCGAGAACTGATTATTTTGGCTAAAATGAAAACCAATTGTGGTTGTTAAAATTCGGCAGCAATTTTTGCATATTTTCTTTCAAAATATACTTTCAGATATGTGATAGGCATATTTCATCACTCAATCATGTTTTTAACCATATCATCGTACATTTAAAGTATACATTTATTTCTAGAAAATGTGCCAGAAAAATGCTATTCCAATTTTTACCAGACTCTCCTTTTATTCTGTCCAAAGTTTCGAAGTCACATGTTATAGCGACACAACAATTTGTGCAATATTAAGTTATACATTTTACATACGATAGCAAGATCAAATGTCCCAAAGGGTCATGGAGAACATGGAAGTACCCCACCCACTTTTTCAGCTGTAGAAGCGGTTATTGTGCTAACATGAAAACAAATTGTGATTGTTAAAACAAATTCGCAAATTTTGCATATTTTCTTGTAACAAATACCTTTAGATGTTTAATAGGCGAATTTCACCACAACATTAGGTCTATAACTATATCAGCTGACATTCAAAGTACAACATTTAAATTATGTTTTAAAAAAAGTAGTCCAATTTAAAACATACTCTCCTTTAATTCTGTCCAAAGTTTCAAAGTCACATTTTTGTAGTGAGAACACAATTTTCGCTACATAAAATCATAGCCGTTACCTATAATAGCAAGTTTAAATGCCCCAAAAGGGCATGGAGAACATGGAAGTACCCCACCCACTTATTTGTGCATACCATAATGAAATTCTATTTTCAAAATATTTGGGACTAGCGGAAGAAATTTTCTAACACCTATGTACATGTAAATATCTAATTGGATTACTATTTTGTTTTTAAAAATAAATTATTTGACCTTGACGTCAAGGTCATTCTCGACAAAGGCGTTTTAACTCTAGTATCTTGTAATATTTACGTCCTGGTTCTCTCTGTTGTTGTGAACGACGAAAGGTGGTCATGTCTTTGAAAGCTTAGTTTTACCGCCTGATTACAGACTTATCATATCAAATGATTTTATCAACATTTGAATTCGTTTCCTTGGCGCATTGCAAAACGTAGGCGTACCCCACCCACCTTTGTCGCCTGCATTGTTCACTAATTCGAACTTTTTGGAGAATTTACGTCTTTACGATTGAACAAGTGACGTTATCGAATAGGTACAAACTCTGAAATGTTCCGCTTGGATGTTAATAGTGGCATTAACGTCAACACTAAAGCTACTTTCGAGCGTCTTTTCTAAACATCTTCTGACGTAAATGCAGGCATATTCTTGCGCCAATTGTCTGTTTACGCAGTCATATTGTTTTCCAAAAAAAGTAAGTGAGTATGATCAAGAAACACCACAATCGCAAACTGCAGACAAACCCATGGCTTCGCGAGGAAGAGCCACACATAAATCACGAGACACCAGGAAGACAAACTAAGCAAAGCAACCAGCTCTTTCTTCCCCATCGAGATGATTGCAAAACTAGAATGGCCATAAAGTAGCGTACAACAAAACAATTACAAAAAGTGGGTCAAGGTTATCAGACAAGATATTTTACATCACCTGAGCCATTGGCTCAAAGTGAGCTGTTGTGGTCTTGATTGCCCATTGTCCGTCGTCAACAATTGCTTCAAAAGACACTTCCTCCAGCATCATTGGGTGGATTTTGACCAAACTTGACAGGAATAATCCTTATATGTCCTTCAACAGTTAATTGTAAAAATGGTTTTATTCCATTGTATACATGTATCTAGCTGAAATGGGCTAAAATAGATTTTCAAACTGAAAACTTTCAAAAATGCAACGCATTGAGCATTGATGATTAATATGAAGCATTACCTAGTAAACTTCTACCAAGTCTGTTCAAATTATGGCACTGGGGCCAAAAGTGGCCCCGTCATGGGGTTGCAATTTTTACATTGGCTATAATTATAGGGAAAACATAAAAACAATCTTCTTGTCTGAAACCACAAGGCCTAGGCCTTGATTTTTTTCTGTCTGTTCATCTGCGTCCATCTGTCTGCCTGGAACTGTTATCCATTAGCCATTGATCTGATTTGATTCATTTTGGTTTAAATATTAATATCCACTATAAGCCGGGTCATGATCCCAAAAACTTAATCATCTTTTGTCATGTCCAGATATTAATTTCATCCAAGTTTCGGTAAAATCCGTTGATCCGCTTCAAAGATAATGCGCATTTAATTAGTTTTTGGTCTAAATTTGTTTGTTTTTTTCTAATGCGACATGAAGATAAGGCCAAAGTCTCCAAAACTGTATCAACTTTTTGTCATGTCCAGGTTTTAAAATCATGCAAGTTTGGGTAAAATCTGCTGACCCACTTGGAAGATTATGTGCATAAGTATTTTGACCTAAATTTAGCAGTTTATATTTTTCAGGTGACCTTGAAAATAAGGTCAAGGTCCCCAAACATTTATCAGCTTTTTGTCATGTCCATATATTAGATTCATACAAATTTGGGCAAAATCAGCTGACCCAATCTGAAGGTTATGTACATTTAAGAATTTTTTGCCCTAAATAAGTATTTTTGACCTAAATTTAGCAGTTTCTGTTTCTCATGTGACCTTGAAAATAAGGTCAAGGTCCCCAAATCTTTATCAGCTTTTTGTCACGTCCATGTATTAGATTCATGCAAATTTGGGCCATATTAGCTGATCCAATCTGAGGATAATGTGCATTTAAGTATTTTTTGCCCTAAATTTAGCATTTTTTTCAAATGTGACCTTGAAAATAAGGTCAAGGTCTTCAAAGTTTTATCGGCTTATTGTCATGTCCAGATCTTAAATTTATGCAAATTTTGGTAAAATCCACTTACTCAGTCTAAAGATAATGTGCATTTGCGTATTTTTTGCCCAAATTTAGCAGTTTTTTTCCTAATGTGACCTTGAAAATTAGGTCAAGGTCTCATAATCTTTATCGTTATTTTGCCACGCCTAGTTATTAAAATCATGCAAATTTGGGTATAATCCGCTTACCTTCTCCGAAGATAATGTGAATTTAAGTAATTTTTGGCATAAATTAAGCAGACTTTTCTCTGTGGTGACCTTGAAAATAAGGTCAAGGTCACCAAATACTTGTCGACTATTCATCAATCCTGGTTGCTGTATCCTTGCAAATTGTGATAAAATCTGATCACCCGATCAGGAGATATAAAACCTATATCAAAGGGCCACACCTACATTAGTGTTGACACTGACGCCGACGCCGTCAGGACTCCTTACAAAAGGCATTCGTTCCAATCTCCTCTTTTGTCAGGGAAAATGAATAGAACTATAACATATTTTCCGTTTCTGATTCAAACTTTAGTCGAAAATACGTAAAATTGGTTATTTCCAGCGAAACAAACACATTTTATACTCATTTTATACCCCAAAATCAGTCTAAAGAATGTTTATGGTAGGTAACTTTCAAGGGCCATAACTCTGTAAGTACGCAACTCCGACACCGACATCATTGGTTTTCTGAAACTTGGGATACTAATGAACAATTTGGTATATAACACTACTTGTTAACAGAGAGGGCACCTAAAAGTCCTTAAGGAGGCGCCTTTTGAGCTCTCGTTTGCTCTACTATTAATATGTAACATTATCAATAATTTTAATTCATACAGAAGAGAAACCTTATGACAAGTCAGTTCATACAGGAGAACCTTATATCTGTAATTGTAATTTTATAATTGTAGGACTCATAAATAACCCCCTGTCAAACCTATTGGTTAAAATTAACCATTTTGGTCACAGATAACTCTTGGCTTCAAAGCTATTGCTAATTTAACGCTTAAATCTTCTCTGTTCATACTGTTTTGTGAAACTGATGCTGATTTCCATCAAATAGCAACATTTAAACTTTAACTGGCTGTATATTCTAGGCATACAGTTTTGTTTCTGGACCTCACTTATTCATATAGAACACTGTTTTATGATACCTTTGATAAGACTGTTACACGTTATCCTGGTCACGGCACCAAAATGGGGTTCCTCTAGCTCAGTTGGGATGTAAAGGAAATATTAAGTCTTCTTGTTTTCACATGTTTATTGTTAGGATATTATGTTTCTTAAACAATATCATGCAGGACTTGAGGAAGTGATACACATTGTCTTGGCCCCATGGTGCCATGACACAGGGCCATGACCTTCCGCATCTCTGACCATTGAATCATTTAAAATTGTCTAAACATGTCTTTCTTTAAGAAAAGTGGAAGTAGATTAAAAAACAACCTCCTTATGTCGAGTTATTGATTCATTTGAACTAAATAATTAATTTTGCTAAAACTGACCTATACCCATAAGAGGTAGGAAACGACAAAGTTACCAGTTTTGGATTTTCATGATATTTGGCTCAGATCAGCAGTATATATATGGCATGTTTTTGTGATAATATGATATCTTGACAAAGACTAGAACATATCCATCTTTTGAATTGAATGTTGAATGTTTTGTAAATTTTTGAAAAAAAAATATTGAAATTTTACAACCACTTCTTCTGAAAACGTAAACAATAATTTATCCAAATGGTTTCGTGGTATTAAAATAATGTATATGGTATTTTGGATTCAATCTAGATGACAAATCATAGAAATAAACAAAACTATAGATTAAGGACATGGAAATTATTATCTGATGAAAATGTATAATGAAATTAAGTTAATTTATGTTTTCGAGTGATTGTCTTGTGAAAATTTGGGGATAGAAAAGTTGTATTAAAGATCACTCTCGAAAACTATGATAGCTAGCAACTTCAAACATGGTCAGCTGATAAAAAGCAGTGATGCTTGTTATCAGATCCTGTCATGTGCTTTTATATTAATGCATTATTGACTCCTGCTTTGAATTTTCGAAATAAAATATTGTTGATGAATAAATTTTAAAACAGGTTATCATTGCCCTTTACAATTTTGGGCATTGAAAACATGTAATAAAGATATTTCAAAACCTTTCATAGCTAGCAGCTTCAGACTTGGTCAGCTGATAGAAGATGATGAGTTGGTTGTCTGAATATTTGCGTTATTGCCCTTTACAATTTTGGGCATTGAATACATGTAATAAAGATATCTCAAAACCTTTTAAACTTGGTCAGCTGATAGAAGATGATGAGTTGATTACCTGGTTATTTTCTTTTCTTTTAATTATTTTATTTTGTTTGGGTTATTGACCTTTGCAAATTTTGCCATTGAATACTTGTATTCAGGATATCTAGAAAATAATTATAAAAAAAGGCAGCTTCAATTTTTTTCCTTGTAGCCTTCTGATCATCTGCTGGGAAAGGGTTTGGCCCTCACCTGTGTGATCATTACGAGTTTTTGGATGATTTGTCACTTTCCACTACGGTGTCTTGGGTCAGGTGAGGTACTTGATTGTATTGGTCCCTGATCTTTGCCTTCTTCTTCACTTTTATGACAACGCAACTAATTGATGACAACGCAAATAATTGATGACTCAGCAAGTTATATCGGCACATACATGGAGGTAGTTCGATCATTCAACTGCAGGTACTGCGGTTAGACAAAAGTTGATCAAACTCACTCTGGTTTAGTGTCACGTGATCACTTAACTATCTTCCTGTTCCTGTTTAGCCCTTGTCTGCGCATGTCCAGTTCCTGCTGGTCAACCATACCTTTTACTTTGGTCGATACTGGTTCTCCGCATTTGCCAAACTCTTAAAAATTAAGAAACCAGTATTTGTTTCGATGGCAGTGATTGGCTGTCGATTAAATGTTTAACACGTGTCGGGAACCAGACTTACCCGGACTAAAGTTCTGTTGAATGATCGAACTACCTCATGGCATCCTCTTTTCTTGAAAATTTAGCCTAGTCAGCTACTGTTTTAATTAACCCGTTGCATGCTGGGACATTTTTGTGCATTTTGTCGACTGTTGATTATTTTCTTATTTATTTTTTTTTATATTTAAAAAAAGATTTTTGTTCAATATCACCGTTTTCACATTTTCACTTTCTTAGGAAAACCACCATAGTGTCAAACAGATTAAACACACACCAGGTCCGACTTTCCGTCGGGCCTGACATAGGAGCAGAAAACTGTGGCAGACTAAGAGTGAAAATCATAAGTGAACTCCGTTAATTGCACAATCAAAGCACCGTCTTATACTAATTTTAAACTAAGTCTAGAATAAAGAATTTGATTAAGCCTAAGACAGTGAGAAATTACACTTTGAAGCTGTTTTTGATACTACATACCTAAACCAGCCTGTCGACAGATTTTACCCATTTTTTTTTTCTTTTACCCATTTTAGCCGAATGGAAAATCCCATTCGATCGATTGGACCAGTCCATTTACGTTTTAAAGGTTGTTTGGTGGTATTTTTCAGTTTTATTCAAATCTTAATAGAACATTCTTCTAGCTGTGGATGCCCTGATCAGACGCCGCTCCACATAGTTTGCCCATGCCCCACAAATTTCAAAGGACGCTAGGCTTATATGGGTTTGTGATCTATATTTGTAGTGATAGATGGCTATTAAGTTTAAAACTTAAAGCGCCAATCACGACAATAGTCGTCTGCTTTTTCGTCTGCTGAAATGTTTAAGAAGCCTCCATGACAAACAGTGGGGACCCAGATCAGACTGCTCCCATAGGAGCAGTCTGATCTGGGTCTACACTGTTTGCTTCTATGCGTGTATTTGTCAGTAATGTTATGCAATTATTTGCAGCAGACGACTTCAGCAGACGATATTTTCAGATTCATTTTTACTTGGCGTTTTAAGGGTTGCTGCCAGGGAAAGGGCTGACCTCTTGGCTCTTGTTTGTGATGTTTATAGTGATTTTGATGCTTACTCATCAAGTGCGGATCCAGAGGGGGGACAGGGACCCCCTCTGAAACCTTGAAAAATGGTGGTTTTCTTTGAAATTAACCATTTTAATTCTGTAAAATAAGCTGAGGACTAAAAAAAAAAAAAAAAAAAAAAAAAAAAAAAAGGCTTTTTTGTGATATTGACCTGGACCCCCTGAAGAAAAATTCCTGGATCCGCGCATGCTCATTATTGATTGTATCGATTCCTGATCATTGCTGTGTTTCTTACTTAAACTACTAAGAGACTGCCTCCAGGCAAATCAAATACTGTAACACAGAATAATTCGTCAGAGTACCCATGGTAACATGGGCCCCTAACTAGGGATAAAGCTATCATTTATATATCTAGTATACAGGTACATGAACATGTAATACACTCAAACCTTCGACACCCATCCAGGGCCTCTTTATCACCAGCCGAGAACTTATAATCCCATCATTAGGACAAGTCATTGAGCGCAGTGGCTCAGTGATAGAGTGCTTGACTCGAGATCGGGTTCGAGCCTCACCGGCGTCACTGCGCTGTGGTCCTTGAGCAAGACACATTAATCCTAGGTTAGTACTGGTTCAACCCAGGAAGACACGTCCCTATATAACTGAAAGATTGTTGAAGGGACGTAAAGAATAAACAAAATTAGAACAAGGCTTTGATCTGCCAAGTATTGAGATAAAGTAAGGTCATGAAGAAATCAGCCAGTGGTACCACTTTTAGGCTAAAATATAGGTCTCGCGGATCAAGAAAGTTTCGTAAGAGAGGGTCCAACTTTGACAACGTTTTTTAGTTGATGAGGGGAGGGATGATCCAAATACCGCTATAAGCGGGCCATCATCGGCCCGCCAGCAAAACACCATTAAATGGCGTGTCGCTGGCGTGCCGATGATGGCCCAACATTGAATGCTGGCTTGGTAGCTTTGTGATCTGTCAGGGAATCCGGACCAGTATTGCTAAGAAACTTTATATTTTTGTGCCTCTGGATCCGCGCATTCTTCTCACAGAATAGCAAATAAATGTGTAATATGCAAGGAGCGGGAGTATTTCCTTCTTGTAAACCTGTAAAAAAACAATACAGTAAAATCTGTGTCAAATAGCCACTCTAAAAAGACCGAAAACTGTTTTTTAAACAATTATCGCTTAATGCAGGTCAAAAGTATTGCAGAATGCTCCATCTGCTTATACTCTTAGGTGGCCTACATCGCAAACAATAAGGACACAGATACGACTACTCGCTTGGTTAATGTTCATAATGTTTGCTCCCATGAAAAAAATCAAGTCTGCAGTGCTATTGAATACATGCAGCAGACGAGAGAGAAAAAACAGACGTCAAACTCAATACATAAGGGCCCAGACCTGCAACTGTTTTTCCATAGACCTCCACTATAGCCTTTAAGTAAGCTGTGGTCCTCATAACTCTAAAAGCACAATGAGGCTGCCATAGATTTACAAATTGGACCTACTTCATTCTATAAACAAGAATGAGATACCCTGAAGGTGGGCACCCTACATGAGAGGAAAATTTCATTGAAAAAATACCAAACGACAAGGTCCTTTTTTCTAAGCCACACCAGTAAACCTAACCAATAAAAGCAAAGAAATGTTGTTTCAAATAGTGCAGCAAATATATATACGTCCAATAATAATTATGATTTCTTTCCGTAATTTTATTATTTACCAATCACGAAGCACTTTTCAACTTAAATATTGTGCTGAGCCACCTCTTGAGCCAATCAGTGCCCTTTTTACAATTACAGGTCTGTGGACATAATATAGTGGGGTATAATGGTTAAAAGTACTTGCAGATATATGGATAGTTCTATTATGCCAGTATAATCACAGGAAGGGTACAAAATGGACCACGTCGCGAGAAAACCTGTCTTCGGGGTTTCCGAAAAAGTGAGATTCAAACTAGCCTGCTCAGCTACAGAGACTAGCTAGAAAATTGAAATTTCGCTTGTAGCAAGCTTAGATATGGTACTTTCCAAAACGCGAATAACAAAGGCGCTGATCGGACTGCGCGAATGCGCAGGCTGGTCTGCGCCTGTGTTATTCGCAACACCCCGAAGACAGGTTTTCTCGCGTCGAGGCCCAAATTTGAAACCTGTGCAAAGTTTTACGGGTTTTCAAAATCATGTATTGTGTGCTTCCTCAAGAGGTGCATATCTGTGAAAAATACACAATGTGTTTATTTTGCTTCTAACAGAATATCGAATTAATGTGCTACATTTGTTAAAAGGATGAATGTAAACACATTAAGATCTGTTATCAAAATTAAGACCTATCCTCGGAAAGATTATTATGTTGAAAATACCTTACCGTTTGGTGTTAACATACACTTGCTTTGTACAGTATACCAAAATACGGACAATTCTTGTCCAAACTCAGAATTATTTCATTTACAATGTAGGTTTTTCTTAAAATCCCCTTACCAAAATTGCTCACAAGTACTAAAAAAAACTGTTCTCATTGATCGAATCCTACTGCATACCAGGTTCCTGAATATTGAATATCTCCCAAAGTTGCTCAAATAATTCTACTCCGCTAGACGAAATTGTCCCCAGGACTAAAGTGCTGTTATTTCCCAGTTTTAGTTAAGCCAAGATTGAGGAAATACAAGCGAACATATGTCGTGGAAATTTAAAGGGGCAGACACGCTCTTTCCGCCTCCACCCAGCGTTTTGGTAATATGGTTGTTCAAACGTCTGCTAAAATTGTTTAATGAAGGTCACAAAGATACGATTTTACAGCACTATTGCACCATAATGCATCGCTTGCACCATTAGTTTAATCACTAATTTTGATTTACAACTGGCTGTAATCAAGTTTAAAATCGTTGAAAATGACATACGATGTCTGTATCTGTAAGAATCTGCTGTGTCATTTTATGACTCAGATGTTCTGACAAAATGCATGCGCGGATCCAAAAAGTTTTGTCAGAGGGGGTTCAAATTTGATAACGTTTTTTTTCTTTTTTTTTTCATTTTTTTCTTTTTTTTAGTTGTTGAGGGGTTCGAGGATCCAAATATCACTGAAAATGGGCCATCATCGGCCCGTCATGGCGTTTCGCTGGCGGGCTGATGATGGTCCAACATTGAATGCTAGCTTGGTAGCTTTGTGTCAGGGGATCCGGACCAGTATTGCTCAGAAACCCTATATTTTTGTGATTTTCCAGGGGGGGGGTCCAGACCCCCTGTCCCCCCCCCTCTGGATCCGCACTTGATTAATGGACAGCACTCATGATCAGTGCCTGCTTTTATCACGCCTGGCTATCAATTTAATGAGGAATCGAAGTGAAGTGAATTTATCAAAGGTAATAATTTGTGATCAAACGCTATTTATCAAACATCATAAACAAGAGTGTGCAGCACCCATTTGGGGCCCTTACTCGAAACATCAGATTAACCAGGCCTCGAGAATATAAAACTTGAGTACATTCTCAGACTCAAAATAAAGCGCAAAGATTGGCTGCTTGCGGACACGTGTCCACAAGCAACCAATCATTGCGCTTCATTTTGAGTTTGAGAATGAACTAAGTTTTATAACCTCGAGCCCAGGCAGAGAAAGTTCAGCGGACAGCAGCCCGCTGGACCTGCAGGAGATGGCGAAGTATAAGTAGTGTCTGTGAGATGCTTGAGTGGCCATCTCTTGAGGCCCGTAGGGATCGGTCCTCCCTGCTTCTCTTTCATAAGATACATTCTGGTGTTGTGTCTATAGAAAAAGACAAGTACCTGACCCCTGCTCACAGTTTGAAATCTACCAGGGCATCACACAGTGCCCAATATTGTAGATACCAGACATACAGTGATCCCTAAGGAACTCATTTTCCCCGAACTATTCCACAGTGGAATAGTCCTTCTCATACGGTGGTCAATTCCCAGGCTACTGAGGAGTTTAGGGCACTCCTCATTTAGTCAAAAACACAGTCGAAAGATTTTTCTTGTTTGTATGTTTTGTTTTTGTTTTGTTTTGTTTTCTTCAAAATTCCAAATTCGCACTCCCTGGCGTAATGATCGCATGCGATCGTGCCAGTAGAAAAAGAAAAATAAATCATGATGTGGGAAGGACATAGTGTTGGCGTCGTGAAACAATGACTCTGTACCCATTTGTCACGATTACTTTAGTTAAACTATGTTACAATATATCATAAGCGTACAGCTTGGGTAAAGCACAATCTGCTAATCCAATCAATTTGACCAGCGCATACATGGGCGGATCCAGAGGGGGGGGGGGTATAGGGGTCTGGACCCCCCCCCCTGAAACATCACAAAAATATAGGGTTTGTTAGTAATACCGGTCCGGATCCCCTGTAAAATCACAAAGCTTCCAAGCCAGCATTCAGTGTTGGGCCATCATCGGCACGCCAGCGAAACGCCATTTAAATAGCGTTTCGCTGGCTGACCGACGACGGCCTGCTTATAGTAGTATTAGGAACCTCCCTCCCCTTATCAACTGAAAGAACAACAAAAAAAAACATTGTCGAAATTGGATCCCCTCTGACAAAACTTTCTGGATCCGCGCAGGGCATAGCTGTTTGCTACTTATATGGCAAAATGACTCCTCTTCCATTACTTACGTCATCAACATTCTAGCTGACCAGTTCGATCCATGTTCTACCAGATACAAAACCCCTAGACTGGATCCAGTCCTTAAAACAAGTTTTCATCAATGTGCCATATCATATACTTGTAGCTAGTCTTACTCTGATGGCTCTGTTTTAAAACAGAGCCATCAGAGTAAGACTAGCTACAAGTATATGATTAAACAGAGCCATCAGAGTAAGACTAGCTTCAAGTATATGATATGGCACATTGATGAAAAATTGTTTTAAGGACGACTGGAGTCAGTCTACAAAACCCCCTAAAGTTTGGTTCTCACGGCAATGCTTATATTCCCCAGCTGAGGCCAGGAGGACACAGGGTTTTTATGATATTATCTGCCCGAGTAAACCCGCCCAATTAGACCCAGGTTTACCCGGGTTGGGCATAAGGTCATATTCCCCAATTTGGGCAATATGCAGGTTTTACGAGTTTTTAGTCATAAAAATTCTCATCTGTCTGTTTGATGATGCGTATTAAAGTGTATAAATGATTCTCTCTAGCCATCTTTTAATCAGTTTGAATGGTAATAGCTACCCATACAGAAAAAAACAGGGGTAATCTATACTAAAACTCTATATGAATTCTGTAAAGTACATATTTATGATAATTATACCTAATTAGTACAGAAAATTACATGCAAATGAACTCATTCTAAACTCATAAATATATGATGTACTAAATTATCAGGGCATTAGTTAAGAGTGCGTACCAAAAAATTCTCAACCGAAGACGGTTTTTTAGCACCCAAAACATATGTTGAAACTGATGGGTAAGAAATTATTGACAATTTCACGCACAAAAATTATTGTGTATCTAAACCTGTGACTTTTCTATACTTTAATACCACGTTAATTCTATACGCTATTCTATGTAAGTTTTATGCTCAACATGAACTTTCTGCATTTAATTCTATATTAATTCTGTATTCGTACACTGTATATATTCTGTATTCTTAACAATGTACTGATTCTATACTACACCACATGCTCAAAAACGGGATTAAAATTCATGCATATGTGTATTTCTACACACTATTTTAAATTATGTATGTTTGGTCTAATATCAGAAAAGTCTTGATGTGCAAGTTAATCTACAAATGTACTCACACTGAAATTGCGCATCATGATAATTTTTTAATTCTTTCACACCACAAACACCTTAGAACTTGAATGCAAAATGGCCTCTTCAAAATGTCCTCCAATTTTAGCTGGTTCCCCAACATAAAGCCACTGTTTCATAAAGCGTCATTTTAGAATGGAACCAGGAAACTTCTAATTCTAGAGTAATGCTATACTTGACCGATGTCTAACTTTTTTTAGTTAACTCTGTATCAACTATATACTTTTGTCTGAAACAAAGTCAAATCTATACTAATTACGTATTGCTTAAACATGTATAAACAAAGTTCAAAGCCATACTAATCCTATATGAGCCCAAAAGTACAGTTCTAGTATAGCGTTAAATGGCATATCAATTATGTATCCTTATTTTATACTATACTATATTGAATTAGAGCATAATTCTACCTAGTTTATATATGGTTAGAAATAATTTATGTTTGGGTATATAGTGAGATAGTCTTTAAAATATGAGTATCAGCATAGACATGTAAACATATATTACATTTATTTACAAGATACAGACTAGTCAGTGCAGGCTCATCAAGATCATCAATATCTAATTTCCTCTTAGTGGATGTTGATGTTGAAGTTGAAGGTGAATCATTTCTTATTTGAACACGTTCTGTTTCTACTACGCATTTAGTCTTTGTGCTTCCAGTTTTTCAAGTTTTGCACTGACAGTTTGTTTGCAAAATTTTCATTTAGCAATTTTCTTTGTACATTCTTCAATAATATAGAAAAAATCCACTCTAGGTATTTTTGCTTGACCATATTGGCAAAAAAATGAAACAATTAACTGTAAAGTTATATTCAAGTGTGTTAATAAGTAAAGTCTATTAAAAACTTTCTTATTACTGCATTTAAAATCTGTTCACTTTTTTGTTATAAGAACCAGTTTAAAGCATGGCTGCGTTTTACAATAATTTTAATAGCCATTGATGGATAATTGCTAAACTACTGCCCAAAGGTACTAAATGTGTGAATCCCAATCAACACTCTACTATATGTAGTGTGATTTTTCTAAAATTTGGGACATCATAAAAGTTTTTGTAATCACCCTAAATTATGACACGCAAAATAATAAAACCAAAAATTCAGACGAAAATGCTAACAGCTCAAAACCTGACTAGACTGTTTCTCTTTTAGCAATCCAATCTAGGTCTGCACTGTTTGACCAAAACAAACCCAATTTTTTTATTAGGTAGTAGTTGGTTATGGGGGTTATGATTTGTTTAAACATATTTTATTGAATAGACACAAGAGGTATTCAGAATACATACATTGTAAACATGCAAAGGAATAGAACAAAAACATAAATGCTTATAGAGTTCTTTTCCTGATGCAAGTGACAATTCAATGCATTATACATATATAAGGTGACATGATATCTATCTATCTATCTATCTATCTATCTATCTATTTATCGTTTCATACTGGCATGATCGAATTAAAAATATCAAGATTTTTTTTTATTTATTTTGTTTTCGTTTTTTTTTTCTTCAAATTTCAAATTCGTTGGGGGGTGCGAATTTGGAATTTTGAAGTAAAAACAAAAAAACAAAAATAAATAAATAAAAATCTTGATATCTTGATATGTAAAGTCAATTATACAAGATTATGTCATAAACATGAAAAGAAAATAATTACAAAAACCAAATAGAGAAAAACATCTTGGAAATGATGCAAAACAAACAAAATAAACAAAGAAAAATACCACAAAAATAATTCAGATTGTATTGTTTTGCTGAATGCTGTAGGAATAATGGGAGGGGTGCAGACTTAAGAGCAACCTAGTTTGACATTATTTTGTCTCCTATTATCACAGATATGACAGCACTTAAACTACACAGATTAAATGATAATTCTCGAAGGATTGTATTGCTAAAATATACTTGTGGACATGGTGAAAAAAGTTTTGGTTTGTCTACTGTGATAGTGATGTATAATCATACGAGGGGGGTTCAATATGTAATGAAAACCCACTCATAACTCCATCCACAAACGCGTTAGGATTTAATGCCATATGCCAAACGAAAGATCAAAGCGTCACCGTTATAATGGTACATGAAACATTATTTTATCTTTCCAAATTCAATATGTTACAGGCTTTTTAAAAAGCACACTTATATACACTGCATATATTTTCCTCCGAATTGTAAAGACTCATCTTAACAAAGGTAGAAAGGCATGCTGTGTTTTCTAAAACAAACATTTAATTTGCATGAATCACATATCTATAGTTTTCTGACTCATTTCCCCTTTATCTGCTATAACCATACAAACTTTTGACCGGTACTGATGTCTCGTGCAAACGGTTTTAGTACGTTACCCCCTCTTACGTTGACGTCGTTTAAAGCAATGGACTTAACACTAAATTACGCATGGTTCTTGAAAATAGGAAATGTGGCTTTGTACCAGGAAAGGACAATTTTGATTGTATCGAAGTTTCAGTAAACACAGTGCATAGGCAGCAGACCAGCTAAACTGAAACCAATATCTAGGGGTATCGCATCTGAGTGGTATACCATTTTCGTTTCCTATAATTTTATTGTCTGAAATTAGCCAGCCAGATTATGTACATGTTAATACGGGTAATAATGTCCAAATAATGCATCAGGATGCAAACATCGAGGAAACGCGGTATTTTTTCTGATCCATTTCAGTGTTAGCCAATGATGGCATTCTTTTAAGTGATTTTCTTATTTTAAATGACGTACTTGGCCTACTTTATGAGTGAGATTAAATATGGAAATTACAAAATCGGCTTTATAACTTGCAAATGAACATCGAAGCGACCAGAAAAAATGTTACAAAAGATTTTCGTATGAATTTTCGCTATGTATTCGTTCACACAAAAACGACTCTGTCAATGGAATGCCAGAAAAAGTAGCATTAAGGTGGATTTTAACCAAAATGACAGCCTCAGTATTTCATAGATTATGAAGCAACATCAAAAAATTTTGCAGGTATAAATCTCTTACATATGGATGTTTACCACACGAAGAAGCAGACTGAAAACATTCTTCGTTAATGTAGTTATCTGCTTTTGAAAACATTGTTTTATTTCATATCGCAGTGTACTTCAGCACCCTATCTTGAAAGTGGCTTTTGTAAATTAGATAATGAGCTGGACAACTGCAATTTTACATGTATTTAGCCAAGAAACAGACCTTTAAATCAAAGTAACTACGAAGTGTGAAAATATAAAACTTTGGGATATACTGGGCTGTTTTCATTACATATTGAACGCCCCTCGTATAGTAAAATATCCAAAGTAGGCGTTCCATATAGTCTTACTTCAATAAGAAGTAGAGTGCATTGACGTTGAAAAAATCTGCAGTGGAAAAGGAAATGCTGTGTATCTTCAAAAATGCCACAGTTGCAGAGGGGTGTGTCAGTGATATGTTTCAAAAACAAGTCAAGGTTTAGAGAACTGCAGCTTGTCCATAGACGGGTGTGGAGTATTTGGGTGTGTTTTTTTTTCCATAATAGTAGTACTTTGGGATATGCTTGTTTTCGCTCTTAAAGAAATATTAAAATGTTCCTAATATGTTGGCTTGTTTGGCTTCAACTGGTATGTTATTCCAATCTCTCAGGGTGGATGGTAAAAGGATTTAATGTATTGAGTTGTTTAAGCTCGTATGGTGTGGATTTTATCTGAGTTGCGTAGATTGTAGCGAGGTATGTCATTTAATCCTGGTGTCTAAAGGAGGATAACTATTCAGGTGCTAAATGATTATAAACTTTGAAGAATAAAGTCAATTTGTGGTCGTTGCGTCATTTTTGTAGTGATTCCCAACAATTTTTTTTGTATAGCTTATTTATTGAGATAAGTTTGGTAGCTCCGGTGGCTATTCTGGCAGCTTCATTCTGAATTTTATCAAGTTCATTTTTATCTGCCTGTGTGCAGTTATCCCAAATGTTATTCCCATATTCTAGCAATGGTCTTATGAATGTTATGTAAAATGTTTCTAAAGATTTTCTATTAAGTTCAAATTTACGTTTCCTCATTATATTAATTCTTAGCCATGCCTTATCTTTTATATAGCTTAAGTTTTGATTTCAACTGCAATCTCTTGACATATGTATGCCTGAATGTTTTACAGGACTTCACTTCCTAGATTTATACATTCTGCATATAAAGAGGTGGGCGTTGTATAGTATTTAAGTTTCTTGAGAGTAATAGTGCCTCTGTTTTAGATGGGTTGAAAGTAACAAGCCAAGTGGCAGCCCATCAAGTTATTTTATCTAAATCTAGATTTAAGCAAGTAGCTGCAAAAGGAGCATTTTCTACGATGATAAAGAGACAAGTGTCATCTGCGAATAAACGTAAGTTAGAACCAATGCCATTTTCTATGTCACTTATAAAAAGAAGAAAGAGTAGAGTCCCCAGGATAGATCCCTGAGGCACACCTGCTGTGATATAGTTCCAAAAAGAAGATACACCTGTAGGAACCACCCGTTGCAGTATGTCTGATAGATATCTCTTAACCTCTCTTGAAACACCAGCTGCTTCAAGTTTGTATAGGAGTCCTGAATGCCAAACATGATCAAAGGCTTTGCTGATGTCAAAGAAGACGGCCCTTGCTTCCTTTCCAGAGTCTAATGCTTCACAAAAGATATGATACAAGTAGGTTAGCTGATTTACAGTTGAATCTCCATGAATAAATTCAGATGGAAAAGATGATACCATATTATTTCCTTGAAGATGATTGTATAGGTGTTTACAGATAGTTTTTTTCAAAGACTTTGCTCTCTGAATTAATTCGCGCTATTGGTCTAAAACTGGATGCTAGAGTTAAATCTCCTATTTAGTAACAGGACAAAAGTGTGCTTCCTTGTGAGTAGCTGGCATAATACCTGAGCGCAAGGATTAATTGAAAAGAGAACATAAAGGTGACGCTAATTGTGAAGACAATTCACACACAATGCGGTTGTTGAGACCATTTGGGCCAGATGCCTTTCCAACTTTACATGTTTGGAGAGTAGATTCCACGTCCAGATGAGTAAGAACATTTGAATTCAACTGAGTATGATATGCTGGAGGAGGTAGTGGTGGAAGGAAAGGCATTTTCTGCAATAAGAATGGTATGACTTTGAAAATGATTGTTCAGATGGTTTGCTTAATAAATTTCATTAATATAAATATTGCTATAAGATTCGAGTGGTGGTATATTGGATTGTGACTGAGGGGAAATAAATGGTTTCAGAGTAGACCACCAGTATTTAAGAGAAAGGTTTTCAGATTTGAGTTTTCCACTATTTTGTCTTTGTGTTATTGTTTACAATGCCTAATCAATGTGGTTACTTCGTGACGTAGTGGTGGTGTATTGGATTGTGACTGAGGGGAAATAAATGTCTTCAGAGTAGACCACCAGTATTTAAGAGAAAGGTTTTCAGATTTGAGTTTTTCCACTATTTTGTCTGTGTGTTATTGTTTACAATGCCTAATCAATGTGGTTACTTCGTGACGTAGTTTCATAAAATTTTGCCCTGCGCTGCGATTGGTTATTTGACTTTGCTTTTCTGTATGCTCTTCTACGCTTACGTGTTTGACGTTTTAAAACCTATGTTAGACATGGAGCAGAGGGTGTAACAGTGCTGCATTTTTAGGTATACATTCGGAAGCGATTTCCAGAATTGAATGACTAATGTGTCTATATTTTTATCCTTTGATGAATCTGAATCAATGTTTTATGCTTTAGTACGCATTGATTGATTGATTAAATGGAAAAACAATCAAATAAAAATACACATTAAACCCTAAAAAAAACCTGCACTCATAAAACCCATAAAACACATTGGTTGGGCTTTATGACGATTTTTGCTCCTCGTTCGTCAATATTGTTAAGAGCGTTTTCAGTTGCCGCCTATCTAGTCTGATTCATTATATTACACTAAGATTAATCAATTGATTTTTGTTCGACTTGAGTGCAACAGGCTTAAAACGGAGTTGTTTTTATCTCACTTTTATTTCACTACGTCCTACTTAGGTCAGCGGCTTTTTCAATGAATGTCACATGTACCAAACAGTCTATGAGATATTGGTACTAATCGCACATGCCTGAAGTCGCTAGGACTAAAACTGGTCCCGCCCTCAGGATCAAATGTTTTACTTAGACTTATATAAGGAAAACATAAACAATAATCTTCTAATCTGAAACCACAAAGCACAGAGCATTGATATTCGGTATGTAGAACTTTTGAGTCGACCTCTATTAAGTTCGTTTGTGGTACTTGGTTGCATCGTTTCATGATCTTTGCCTTCTTCCTCACTTTTATTTAGGTGATTCTCACTATGTTTCAGTTAGAAAACAGTTCATGCATTGATCAGCAGAAACAAATAATGGAGCCAGACTAACCATTAGGAAAAGTAAAAGTGACCTTTTCCTCACTCTTAACCAATAAAGCGCCAACTTTAATTTTCAGCAGACGATCATTTCAAATTTTGCTCTTTTTTCAAAATAACAAATAAAAGCATGAGATTTCATGAAAATCGACTGCTGGCAGATGATTCTCATGAAATATCATACCTTATTTTTTTCGAAAATTAGGAAATATGTCGCAAAATGTGTCGTCTGCTGCTGTCGTGATTTGTGCTTTCAGGGTTAAAGTATAATCATTGAAAAGATTTGAAAAAAATCCATATTTGTGATTAAATGTCTGATATTAGTGCCACAAACCGTTAACGATGAATGAAAGTAAAAGCTGGATATACGAGAAGTATTAAATATGCTTATTTCGTAGACCAATTAGGAATTTAGCCTAATCTGGAATCTGATTTGGCCAAATAGGAATCTAGGTTTAATTGCTCTTGAGTTCTTGACCATAGATTGGCTTCAGAAGCATTTGGTATTCCTCAGAGGGCATTTGTTCCTCAAGTACATGTATATGTTTAACTGGATAGCACTGAACTTTAATACATTTATGATAAAAACTTTTTGTTTAATACTGGCTAATAGACTCCTTATCTTGCGATTCATGTTGAGAATGTACTATAACGTTTTAAACTACTACAACCGGTATTAAAACAAACACTCAAAGACCAATCTTAATTCACTTTTTCATTAATAAGTGATCAAAGAGATCAGATGACAAGTGCACTTGACAGTGAGAGTAAAAATGTTGAAGTAACAAACTATGTTATGCCCATTGTCAAAGGACATGTGTCATCATCTTGGAATCATACGATTAAGTTTTACAACCAATTCAACTAGAATGATGATGGTGTAACATTCAAATACTGGTGTACGAACTAATTTAAAATAGAACTTATTGGTGCAAGAAATATTCTGTAATGCATCAAGACCTAACTACATGTTACAACTTAGGATAAAAATCCTATTTGGTCAAGCCAGATTCATAATTTGCCAATATTCCTATTTGGTCTAGGCAGTTCCGGACTCATCCTCTAGCCAAATGGGAATTCATATTTGGACTAAACATCATTTCTCAAACTAACGAAACAAAGTGATGAAAAAACAAACGACGAACACGAAATATGTTGAGATTTATCATTTAATACCTTATTTCTTAAATGTATGTGACGCACATACAGGAATTATATTGAAGCCAATCCATTAAGGATTAAAACAATAGAAATGAAATATCATTTATAAGAAAGGACATAACATGAGTTTAGTAGATTTTAATAATTCTGATTTTCTCAAACAACTGGCGGAGTTTAGACAAGTCCAGGAGAGTTTTAAGGAGAATATGGATGATTTCTATCTCGTTATTATGGGGATTATCATTTTCCGTAAGTAACAGTAAGGATTTTAAGAGTAGTAATTATCATAAATATGAATGTTGGGGCTATAAGAAATCATCATGAGTGTGAGGGTGGGATAGAAAAATCTGTCCCTCGTGATCATCTTTTGTCATCACTCGGCAAGCCTCGTGATGCCAATCGGTGATCATTCTGCAGCGTCTGATCTGGTTTTGCATCGTCTGCCTATGTCCCACAAAAATAAGCATTGGCTTTTTGGGGTTAATTTCAGCTCATATACTCTTTGGGAAAACCAGTTAACATGTTTAAGCCCCAAAATATTTTTTACTGACCATTCCAAGGTGGTGTTTCTTTTGTGGATCTTTTATCCTATGTATGTGTTATGTTTGTCTTTGTTATGCTGTCTTCTCTGTTCCATGCTGCATTGTGATCACCTGCTGGGAAAAGGCTGACCTGTGTTTGGTTTTATAGTGTTTTTGTCGCTTTCCCATATGGTGTCCCGGGTCAGGTGTGGTACTTGATTGTATCGATTCTTGATCTTTGCCTTCCTCTTTACATCCATATACCTATTAATAAATGTTGAAACTGCCCCTTACAAGATTGGTAAGCTACCAATATCTTCTTAAATTCAGCTAAACCAGTTGATTTACAGTTTTATTCTATTTCGAAAATTTTTAAAATTACCATCAAAATATTGCAAAATTGTTTGTGAAATGCCCTGAGCATTTAGTGCAGATAAGACTTTGTCCATCTCTATAGCCAAATATCGAAACACACTTGCAACACCTGCACCATTCTCGACTTCCATGAAATTTTCAAATATGGCTAGCTGACTGTTATTCAAACAAGAATAAACTAGCGATGTCAAGAAATCAACGAATTACTAGTTATCTTATCTTCCAATCTTCAGCTTCCTGTTCTTCTAAACATCAACGACATCAACTGTTTCTTAACTTCTCTGTGATTCTCAAAACAAGTTTGAAATTCTTGTCTAGTAGGCTCTATAATACCTCTATAATATATGTAAAGTACTTGATTTTTCTTTGAAGTCGCGTTGTGTTTTGAGTCCAGTTTTAGTATTTAACTTAAATTTTCATTAACACTTTTAACATTTAAACGTTATACCTCTGAGTCAAAAATTAAAAAACTTTCATACCACTTCACCTCACATATTATGTCGTCACGTGATACAATCAAATCTCAGCGCCATCTAATGACATCATTACTAGCCAATCATATTTCAAGCTATCAATAAAGCGTCCTCTATTGGTGTAAGCTTCATTCATATAAATCAATAAGCAGATATCAAAGTAACTCATTGTCATACGAATTGCGCAATTTCCAAAAGGGCATATGCTTGGACGTTTGCCAAAGCCTGCCAATCAATGTTAACTTGACATGATATATTAATTTTGTTGGTATAATATCACTATAATAAGCACCATCTATCAACACGACCTTTCAAAGGTGTTATAACATCCAGTCAGAATTGACAGGCTTATAAACATGGCATCTAAGAAATGATAGCAACCTGCTGTCAAACTTCCTAAACAAAACATAAACATGCCAGCCATAAGTGTCTACACTACATCTGATACAAGGTGTGTGCATGTAAACTAAGACAGGCATTCACAAATATTGTAAATCCCCACAGGTGTATTTACAAGCATTTTGAATCATCTCAGATGAAACCCACTTTTTTATACTGATCAGACTGTCCATCTGGTAAAATAAGTGAAGTGACACCTATCACCCAATTGGAACTACCTCGGCCAATTCCGTGGAATCAGACGTCGAATGTACATCGAGGATCTACTTTGATAACGTGACGCTGACGTTACATAACGTGACGCTGACGTCACAGAAACGCTGTCAACACAATACCAAGTGTGTTTGCGGGTAAACAAACGGTTTAATACAAATGAAGTTTATGGGGGGTTTTTTCAATCAAATATCGCTATAACGATATTTTATTGAAAAATACATAAACTTCATTTATTCTGGTGATTAAACTGTTCGGGTAATCAGAAAAATGGTTTTGACAAGACTGAACCCACATGCTACAGAACTAATTTTTCTTGCGCAAGTTCTGGCTAACAAAATGGATATTTATCGTACATAGTACTACGAGTAATGCGCCATACGTACACCCAAGGCTTGATTCGATTCTCGAATTGTGCCGGACTCTCCCGATTGCCTATCAACCATAGAGATGAGATCCGCAAACCATGTCCTATTCATTAGCTGACCTATAACAGGTCTGCTTATGTTATGGCCTGTTGTACACCCGTATGTCTTCCCATGGTTAGTTGTCACATTTTCAATTTATCCAAAACCATAAGTCTTATTGAGCTATAATTGGACGTGAGGCATTCTGACAACATGGAAATGCAGAATTGCTAAATTCGTTTGTCAGGATTAAATGTCCAAATTGTTGTGGCCCCTAGGCCTAATTTTACATGGGGACGGTATTGCTTGTTATACTTGGCCCGTTTTGTGTAGAGGTTAGTTCTGAAATTTGACAGGATAGTTTGGGAGGTATCTCCAATGAACTGGTCCTGAGGTTATTAAACTTTGTTCATGCTCAACTCACCTGAGCATAATATTTGTCATGCAAATAAATACTAAAATGACTACATTTGTTGGCGTTTTAACATTTATTAGTATTATAAGTACAACAACTAAGGGTTTGAGAGTGAGAAAGGTCTTTATTTCTTGGCATTTTAGCCTTTATGAGCAGTTGAAAATCTATGCACAGTTGAGTTGTGCATGAAAAAAGGTTTTATAACCTCGAGGCCGGGTCATGTATGGCCCCAGGAATCTGATTAGGTACTTATGATATCTGTATATTTTTTTTCAAAGGGGCTCTTGCATGGTATGGGAAATTAACATGGGAGTCTGCCCACGCTTGGATTTTGAAAATATTATGTTATTTAATTGTCTGGGGTATAACTTAAATATCTATGGTGCGTTTGAGCTTTTGTGCAATTCCATTGCTAATTTATGACGTCATGAATGATATCACTATAATACCTTAGGGTACCCAGTAATAATCATTTCTAAAGTAATTGACATATCATGTAACGGGCGGAGAAATGTTTTATTAAATAGCTATATCATTGAGAAGTTCGCTGTTACTTAAAATGGCTTTGTATGTATTAGGATATTGGGTGGGCATTCATTTTTAAAGCATGGTACCCAAATTTTCGACTGTATATTATGTATTCAGTCAAATTTGGAATTAACATTTTTACAGGTTGCGGTCTTTGTCAAGATACCATTTCAACATATAAACTATCCATGTATGTTAAGAATATGTAGACCAAATTTCATGAAATTCAAGGACCGGTAACATATTTTTTTAACTTGATGTAAACACATGGCCCTAATTCATTGAAATGTAAAAAAATACTATAATTATGTTTCAGTGCAAAACATACTTGAATACTTGCTTAGTTTGAATCATCATGCCAGTACGTTTTTGGTAGAAGTTGATATGTTCAGTGTTTTCCCCTATTATGGATTGGAAAAAGAAAAAAACAATATTCTTTGATATTAAGTGCCATGATTTTATATTTAATGAAGTGCTTACACAATAATATTAGCCAAAATGATACGATATGTTGACACCTGTACTTAACACATCTAGTTTCTAACATTAAAACTAAATCTAGCCAATGTTACACTTATAGTACTGCAAATATCAAGGCGCTGAGAGGGAGTTTAGGTGCCCTCTCTGTTAACAAGTTGAGTCATATACCAAAGTTACAGCCAATATCTGCAGTTTATGAAAACCAATGATGTCGCATTTGGTCCCGTGTACTTATAGAGTTATCTGCCCTTGAAATACCCCACCCACTTTTTAAGCCTGAGAAGCGATACTTATGCTTAAAGGAAAAATAATTGAAATTTATGACACGGATCCACATTTTTTTACATATTTTCTTGTTGCAGATACTTTTAAGTATATAATAGGCAAATTTGATTACAAAATAATGTCTATAATTATATTTCCTGACATTTAAAGTACAAAATTTTGGTTTAAAAAACTGTCATAAAAAAAGGCTCTTCCAATTTTAACCAGACTTTCTATTAATTCGGTCCAAAGTTTCAAAATCACATTTCCATAGCGAGACCAAAACCTTTGCTACGTAAGTATTGTAACAGTTACCTAGTACAGCAAGTTTAAATGCCCCAAATGGCACGGAGAACATGTAGGTACCCCACCCACTTTTTAAGCCCGAGAACTGATTATTTTGGCTAAAATGAAAACCAATTGTGGTTGTTAAAATTCGGCAGCAATTTTTGCATATTTTCTTTCAAAATATACTTTCAGATATGTGATAGGCATATTTCATCACTCAATCATGTTTTTAACCATATCATCGTACATTTAAAGTATACATTTATTTCTAGAAAATGTGCCAGAAAAATGCTATTCCAATTTTTACCAGACTCTCCTTTTATTCTGTCCAAAGTTTCGAAGTCACATGTTATAGCGACACAACAATTTGTGCAATATTAAGTTATACATTTTACATACGATAGCAAGATCAAATGTCCCAAAGGGTCATGGAGAACATGGAAGTACCCCACCCACTTTTTCAGCTGTAGAAGCGGTTATTGTGCTAACATGAAAACAAATTGTGATTGTTAAAACAAATTCGCAAATTTTGCATATTTTCTTGTAACAAATACCTTTAGATGTTTAATAGGCGAATTTCACCACAACATTAGGTCTATAACTATATCAGCTGACATTCAAAGTACAACATTTAAATTATGTTTTAAAAAAAGTAGTCCAATTTAAAACATACTCTCCTTTAATTCTGTCCAAAGTTTCAAAGTCACATTTTTGTAGTGAGAACACAATTTTCGCTACATAAAATCATAGCCGTTACCTATAATAGCAAGTTTAAATGCCCCAAAAGGGCATGGAGAACATGGAAGTACCCCACCCACTTATTTGTGCATACCATAATGAAATTCTATTTTCAAAATATTTGGGACTAGCGGAAGAAATTTTCTAACACCTATGTACATGTAAATATCTAATTGGATTACTATTTTGTTTTTAAAAATAAATTATTTGACCTTGACGTCAAGGTCATTCTCGACAAAGGCGTTTTAACTCTAGTATCTTGTAATATTTACGTCCTGGTTCTCTCTGTTGTTGTGAACGACGAAAGGTGGTCATGTCTTTGAAAGCTTAGTTTTACCGCCTGATTACAGACTTATCATATCAAATGATTTTATCAACATTTGAATTCGTTTCCTTGGCGCATTGCAAAACGTAGGCGTACCCCACCCACCTTTGTCGCCTGCATTGTTCACTAATTCGAACTTTTTGGAGAATTTACGTCTTTACGATTGAACAAGTGACGTTATCGAATAGGTACAAACTCTGAAATGTTCCGCTTGGATGTTAATAGTGGCATTAACGTCAACACTAAAGCTACTTTCGAGCGTCTTTTCTAAACATCTTCTGACGTAAATGCAGGCATATTCTTGCGTCAATTGTCTGTTTACGCAGTCATATTGTTTTCCAAAAAAAGTAAGTGAGTATGATCAAGAAACACCACAATCGCAAACTGCAGACAAACCCATGGCTTCGCGAGGAAGAGCCACACATAAATCACGAGACACCAGGAAGACAAACTAAGCAAAGCAACCAGCTCTTTCTTCCCCATCGAGATGATTGCAAAACTAGAATGGCCATAAAGTAGCGTACAACAAAACAATTACAAAAAGTGGGTCAAGGTTATCAGACAAGATATTTTACATCACCTGAGCCATTGGCTCAAAGTGAGCTGTTGTGGTCTTGATTGCCCATTGTCCGTCGTCAACAATTGCTTCAAAAGACACTTCCTCCAGCATCATTGGGTGGATTTTGACCAAACTTGACAGGAATAATCCTTATATGTCCTTCAACAGTTAATTGTAAAAATGGTTTTATTCCATTGTATACATGTATCTAGCTGAAATGGGCTAAAATAGATTTTCAAACTGAAAACTTTCAAAAATGCAACGCATTGAGCATTGATGATTAATATGAAGCATTACCTAGTAAACTTCTACCAAGTCTGTTCAAATTATGGCACTGGGGCCAAAAGTGGCCCCGTCATGGGGTTGCAATTTTTACATTGGCTATAATTATAGGGAAAACATAAAAACAATCTTCTTGTCTGAAACCACAAGGCCTAGGCCTTGATTTTTTTCTGTCTGTTCATCTGCGTCCATCTGTCTGCCTGGAACTGTTATCCATTAGCCATTGATCTGATTTGATTCATTTTGGTTTAAATATTAATATCCACTATAAGCCGGGTCATGATCCCAAAAACTTAATCATCTTTTGTCATGTCCAGATATTAATTTCATCCAAGTTTCGGTAAAATCCGTTGATCCGCTTCAAAGATAATGCGCATTTAATTAGTTTTTGGTCTAAATTTGTTTGTTTTTTTCTAATGCGACATGAAGATAAGGCCAAAGTCTCCAAAACTGTATCAACTTTTTGTCATGTCCAGGTTTTAAAATCATGCAAGTTTGGGTAAAATCTGCTGACCCACTTGGAAGATTATGTGCATAAGTATTTTGACCTAAATTTAGCAGTTTATATTTTTCAGGTGACCTTGAAAATAAGGTCAAGGTCCCCAAACATTTATCAGCTTTTTGTCATGTCCATATATTAGATTCATACAAATTTGGGCAAAATCAGCTGACCCAATCTGAAGGTTATGTACATTTAAGAATTTTTTGCCCTAAATAAGTATTTTTGACCTAAATTTAGCAGTTTCTGTTTCTCATGTGACCTTGAAAATAAGGTCAAGGTCCCCAAATCTTTATCAGCTTTTTGTCACGTCCATGTATTAGATTCATGCAAATTTGGGCCATATTAGCTGATCCAATCTGAGGATAATGTGCATTTAAGTATTTTTTGCCCTAAATTTAGCATTTTTTTCAAATGTGACCTTGAAAATAAGGTCAAGGTCTTCAAAGTTTTATCGGCTTATTGTCATGTCCAGATCTTAAATTTATGCAAATTTTGGTAAAATCCACTTACTCAGTCTAAAGATAATGTGCATTTGCGTATTTTTTGCCCAAATTTAGCAGTTTTTTTCCTAATGTGACCTTGAAAATTAGGTCAAGGTCTCATAATCTTTATCGTTATTTTGCCACGCCTAGTTATTAAAATCATGCAAATTTGGGTATAATCTGCTTACCTTCTCCGAAGATAATGTGAATTTAAGTAATTTTTGGCATAAATTAAGCAGACTTTTCTCTGTGGTGACCTTGAAAATAAGGTCAAGGTCACCAAATACTTGTCGACTATTCATCAATCCTGGTTGCTGTATCCTTGCAAATTGTGATAAAATCTGATCACCCGATCAGGAGATATAAAACCTATATCAAAGGGCCACACCTACATTAGTGTTGACACTGACGCCGACGCCGTCAGGACTCCTTACAAAAGGCATTCGTTCCAATCTCCTCTTTTGTCAGGGAAAATGAATAGAACTATAACATATTTTCCGTTTCTGATTCAAACTTTAGTCGAAAATACGTAAAATTGGTTATTTCCAGCGAAACAAACACATTTTATACTCATTTTATACCCCAAAATCAGTCTAAAGAATGTTTATGGTAGGTAACTTTCAAGGGCCATAACTCTGTAAGTACGCAACTCCGACACCGACATCATTGGTTTTCTGAAACTTGGGATACTAATGAACAATTTGGTATATAACACTACTTGTTAACAGAGAGGGCACCTAAAAGTCCTTAAGGAGGCGCCTTTTGAGCTCTCGTTTGCTCTACTATTAATATGTAACATTATCAATAATTTTAATTCATACAGAAGAGAAACCTTATGACAAGTCAGTTCATACAGGAGAACCTTATATCTGTAATTGTAATTTTATAATTGTAGGACTCATAAATAACCCCCTGTCAAACCTATTGGTTAAAATTAACCATTTTGGTCACAGATAACTCTTGGCTTCAAAGCTATTGCTAATTTAACGCTTAAATCTTCTCTGTTCATACTGTTTTGTGAAACTGATGCTGATTTCCATCAAATAGCAACATTTAAACTTTAACTGGCTGTATATTCTAGGCATACAGTTTTGTTTCTGGACCTCACTTATTCATATAGAACACTGTTTTATGATACCTTTGATAAGACTGTTACACGTTATCCTGGTCACGGCACCAAAATGGGGTTCCTCTAGCTCAGTTGGGATGTAAAGGAAATATTAAGTCTTCTTGTTTTCACATGTTTATTGTTAGGATATTATGTTTCTTAAACAATATCATGCAGGACTTGAGGAAGTGATACACATTGTCTTGGCCCCATGGTGCCATGACACAGGGCCATGACCTTCCGCATCTCTGACCATTGAATCATTTAAAATTGTCTAAACATGTCTTTCTTTAAGAAAAGTGGAAGTAGATTAAAAAACAACCTCCTTATGTCGAGTTATTGATTCATTTGAACTAAATAATTAATTTTGCTAAAACTGACCTATACCCATAAGAGGTAGGAAACGACAAAGTTACCAGTTTTGGATTTTCATGATATTTGGCTCAGATCAGCAGTATATATATGGCATGTTTTTGTGATAATATGATATCTTGACAAAGACTAGAACATATCCATCTTTTGAATTGAATGTTGAATGTTTTGTAAATTTTTGAAAAAAAAATATTGAAATTTTACAACCACTTCTTCTGAAAACGTAAACAATAATTTATCCAAATGGTTTCGTGGTATTAAAATAATGTATATGGTATTTTGGATTCAATCTAGATGACAAATCATAGAAATAAACAAAACTATAGATTAAGGACATGGAAATTTAGAGACAGGTATCACCTCAAAGGTGGAGTACGTCAGGATTGCTTCCTAAGCCTTATTCTTAACTATCTAATTCGATAAATAGATTTTCATAGTTCGTTTATAATGAGTTATTAATATGCAAAGTTTGAAGAAAATCTATGCGTGGGCACAGATGAAAGTACCCCTTTATCTGTACCAAATGCGTGTTTAATTCCATGCACGGATCCAGAGAGAGGGACAGAGGGTCAGGTCCCCCACCCTGAAAATCACAAAGCTAAACACAGGTTTCTACCTATACTGGTCCGGAACCCCTGGTCAATCACAAAGCTACCAAGCCAGCATGCAATATTGGGCCAACATCGGCACGCCAGCGAAACGCCATTTAAACGCCCGCTTATACTGTCATTTGGATCATCTCTCCCCTCATCAAGTAAAACAAACGGTGTCAAAGTTGGACCCCTCTGACAAAACTTTCTGGATCCGTGCAGGCCACAGCACGTGTTTAATTCCTTACCTGTCTCACAACAGTTTCATGTCTCATTGTCCAAAGTGTCAATTTTGAAAATTAATATTTTAGGAGAATATCTTCTATTCACCTCTTGCATTTGAGGTAGGAAATTATCTCCATAAAAGTGCGCTCTCTAATTGGGCTCTCTGGAGGGTACCGGCTTAAGCCGCAATCACAGACCACTATCTTATTCCAGGGTTCCAAGATTAAGAGCTACAGAAAACAAGGAGGCTCTCTTACTTATAAAATGTATCATCACAGAGAAACAATCTAATCAAATTAACAGACTGTGATGAAACAACGAAAATGACTCATAACTCACAGAGAGAGCTATAGAAACTCCCTAATTGAACCAAGTTTGGCCCAAGACAAGCATCAATTTTTACGTTTTAATGTGTGTTTTATTTCTTTCTTTATTTCTATTTTTATTGTTATTATTATTTTTTAAGTTAGAATGTGCCTTGTTTCAGCAAAATGAGTGTCGGTTTATACGTAACCGTGAAATATGAAGTATTTGCTAATGTCACAGATTTCAACCCTGTTAAATGCGGCGGCTTTTTCTTATTACATTGAGCGAAAGCTTTCATAAACCCAACCACTAGGGAGATATAATATTGTTTTGAATACAAATCTGATACACAGCTAACAACACATTAATCACAAAATACTATTAGAGTTGTAAGTGCCAGCTTATTTTAGCTGCTTCACCAGAAATCCGAATTAAAGATGTATAATGTACATGTTGTATACTGCATACCTCCCTTCCTACCAGCAGGAAATTATGTTATATAAGAGGTAAAACAAATAACTAAAATGAAAAAAGATAAAAAAAAAAATTAAAAAAAATAAAAAAAATCTAGCTGTAAAATTATTTCGCGATAGCTTTTTACCGCGTCAGTTTTCGAACATCTTTTTCCCGATGAAAAGTATTCGGGAACATGCGTGGATCCAGAGCTGGGGCAGGGGGTCCGGACCCCCCCCCCCCCTCCTGAAAAATCACAAAAATATAGGGTTTCTTATCAATACTGGTCCGGATCTCCTGGAAAATTCACAAAGCTACCAAGCTAGCATTCAATGTTCGGCCATCATCGGTCCGGCAGTGAAACGCCAAAATGGCGTTCGCTGCGGGACAATGATGGCCCGGTTTTAGCGGTATTTGGATTCTACTAAAAACGTCAGAGTTGAACCCCCTCTGACAAAACTTTCTGGATCCGCGCATGCATTGCACTTCCGAAATTCACCTACTAAAGCGATGGATGGCTTGGGCCCACTTCGAACCGAACTATAGTTCCTACATAAGTTCTGATGTAATAGATGCGCGCGCACGTTTACATCCGAACGGCTACAATTAAAACTTTCGTTGGTTGGTAAATAAACAAATATGTCCGTAGTGAATAGCCCTGAATGTCCCCTTTCAATTCTTCATCGTAGACGAAAAGGATGTGTATATATATACTGCACAGCCTACCGTCTAATTAACAATTACGAATAAGTGGGACTGCAAATAGAGAAAAGCAAGGATTTATGTTGTACCAAAAATCATTTTGAGGCTAGTGACAGATCTGGGAACCAACTTGCTAGATTGGTCTAGATCAGGGAACCAGACTATCTACTAGAGTAACGGTGTTCCAACCCACCGTTGATCTCTAGTAGGCCTCGTGACGTCACTATAGTAGCGACCATCGATGTTCGATCAAACTTTAGTTACTATGGTAGGAACTATAGTTCGATTCGAAGTGGGCCTTGCTTAAACATAATGAATTCGCGCCTGGTAAGCTCGTGCGTCAATCTAGTTGGGTCATCTCAAACCGGTCCATTTTGGAGCGCGTGTATATGAGAAAAATTGCACGTCATGCGACAACCCAGCATTTGTTTCTACAAATGAGCCTGCCTAAAGTTGATTTAGCATATATGTACGGTAAATCTGAGTATGCAAACGGCAGTTTTATGTTATACACAACAATTGAATATCGGGATATTCACCGCTTTACGAATACTTTTTGAGAATACCCCTTTCTGTCCACGCCTATACGAATTTTACCTGTCTAAATGTTGGACGAATTCAATTTATTGCAAAGTTTTCATCTATATACACAAAAGTCTGTTTGGGCCACACGCAGCAGACCTTTTGCAGAAGTTGGCGGAAAGTATCCTCTAAAACTTTAATCACCAAAGCACTTTGCTAAAACGGATATTAAAAAAATATTGCGAAAAATTAGTTATATAGACATTACCAATTGGGGTACTAGCTTCCGAGAAAATATAACTTTTTTTGCACGTTCAACTCAACTGAGCATGACTTTTGTCCTGCTCATAAATGTTAAAATGGCATTTTAACGTCTATTAGCAAGATAAATACAGCTCCTGAGAGCTTTAAAGGGAAAATTCTTTTTTTTTTCAAATGCATTTATTAAAGAGCTTACAGTATAGCAGGAATAATCCCTCATTAAATATTTGTGAATGCTCTTCAATTGGCCTTTAATTAATTACTTTTGCTTGTTCATTGGGGTCTGGCCATTTTCATGTCAATGAGCTCTACACAGGAAAACTGGAAGCACTACCATCTGCTTACACACAATCCAAGCAAAATTACATATCCTTGATAATATCAAAAATAGCAATGTTTCAGAGTAATATTTTGGCAGTGTGTGCATAGATGAGTATATTTTGATACCTGGAAAATATTTATTTTTTTTTCTAAAATTTAACCCTTAAAACACTAATTATACATTAGAAGACGACATTTTGTAACATTTTCTTTATTTTTGGTTCAAAAAGACAGGTTAAGACCAAATGAAACTTATTGAAAAAACAAAATACTTTTCTTTTGATAGTTGTAACATTCTAATTTTCATTGATCTGGCTGCTGATTGTAATTAAAACGGAATATCCATTATCCATTATTGAAATGGAGAAACGACTGGAAGGTGCTTCTTCTATCATTTAGCTGACCTACATATAGAGGTAAACTTGGGTTTATGTGTGCCTGGTTAATGATGGCTGCTTCCAGATATTTAAATAAAGGCAATAAATAATGCTGTAACTACTTAGCAGATGTAAAAGGGATCTGTGAAAATTAAATCAGTAAACCTATGTCTTGTAAACCAGGGGTCGCAGGTTCGATTCCCGGCTTCTCCCCCAGTCTGTCGGATGAGACTTTAAGCCGTTGCCCCGTCTTCTGAGACGCTTTAAAACCAGAACCAGTGCCGGTTGAGCCTTCGGGAGTTCCTGGACATAAGAAGCACAAAAAGCATAAACCCACCCGGCCAGTACTGGTACAGCCAAGGATCACGGCCACAAACAGAAAGTACATAAGGAAATATTTATTTTTGAATTAAGTAAAATGTTGAAAGTCACGAACATACACTTTAAAGCAATGCAAATATTTATTTTTCATCATTTTACCTTTAATGAGCAATTGAAATTTACACCCATACTTTTTGTATACAAATGGCAAAGATTTTGGCGAGTCTGCTCGACAATGCGATAAGTACAAAATATCACGCAATGGCGTAGCCAGAACGATGAAAAAGTAACGCACATCAAAGGGAGACTACTGTATCAAGCAACGATTCTCTACAATTACCCCCTTTTAAAACTGGGAACTTCTCTTAAATGAAAGAATTCGCTCTCAGAGGGAGCGAATTCTTTCCTTTAAGAGCAATTCCTTAAGGTATTGAAAATCACTTTTACCACATTAGGTGAGCTTCCTTAAGTTGTACTATTTTTATTACGCACGTGCGTATACTGCGTAATGGGCGCTACGCCAAAGTCATGTGCTGGCTCAAGTGTAGTTTTAGCACTGAATTTTCACTGCCTTTACAGATGTAAAAGAAACTGATCAGTTTTAAGGGGGCTTTTTAATTGATCCAGGCTCTGAAAGTTCATTTTCAACCACAAATAGGATTTGCCATTAAATACATTTTTATGTATTTCAGTACTAAATGGTGATACCTAAAACTTATGTGAATTTAAAGGGGTCAAATAAAACATGACATGAGGTTAATGTACGTAGGTACAGTTGACCTACGATAACTCAAAAAATTGTGCACTCAAATAGTGGGCTTAAGTCAAAATAATGTGGGATACAATTGGCCACATCAGAGAGAGGGTCCAGACAGTTTTGTCGGTTTTCGACGTTTTTTTTTTTTTTTTTTTTTTTTTTTTTTTTTTTTTGTTGTTGTTTTTTTTTTTTTTTTTTTTGTTTTTTTGATGAGTGGGGAAAGAGGATCCTAATACCTCTTAAAGCGGGCCATTACCGGCCCAACCTTGAATGCTGGCTTGGCAGCTTTGTGATTTTCCAGGGGATCCGGACCAGTATCGCTAAGGAAACCTATAGCTTTATGATTTTCCAGGGCAGGGGTCCGGACCCCCTGTCCTCCTTCCCGCTGGATCCGCGCATAGTTTATGAATTACTCTCATTATGCCTTACGGAACGTGCACGGAGCTTATCAGCATCATTTTTTTTAATCTTTCTGAAATGAACTGTGTGATTTTGATATGAGCCGTGGTATGAGATTTCCAACAATGTGGTAAGTGCGACCAGCAAAGGATCAGATCAGCCTGCGCATACGCGCAGTCTGATCAGAGCCTTTGCTAGTCGCTTGAATATTCTATGATAGTCAAGCTACTGACTGAGCATCATTTCGAGTTTCTAAGCTTAAAAGGAGGCTGTCCAGGCTCGTCTGAGTCTACACATGTCAAATTGCCACATTGTTGGAAATCTCTTGGCGCGGCTCATATGTATTTGTGACTATACGAGAAATCTCACCACTGTCTTAACTGCTCGTTCACACAAAGTATGGAAGTAGATTTGAGCCGCGACATGTGATTTCCAACAATGTGGTATTTTGATAAGTGTTGACTCAGACTAGCATGTGCAGTCTCCTTTTAAGCTTAGAAACTCCAAATGATAGTCAGTCAGTAGCTTAACACTCATAGAATATTCAAGCGACAAGCAAAGCCTCTGATCAGACTGCGCATTTGCGCAGGCTGGTCTGAGGCTTTGCTGGTCGCACATACCACATTGTTGGAAATCTCATGTCGCGGCTCAAATCTGTTTTGGTCTATTAAAACTTCAGGTGAAATTTTAGATAAACTTAAAGCTAGAGATTTCAATGCGACCAGTTTGTCTACTTATGATTTTTCTACTCTTTACACTACTTTACATAATATTTAATTAAAGATAAACTTATTGATCTTATTGAAAAAAAAAACCTTCAATAGAGAAGGCTGTCCTTAATTTGCATGTAGAGACAGAAACGCATTTTTACTTCGGAAAAACCTAAAAAATGTCATGCATTGTCTCATCAAAATCAGTGACCTATAATATAGGTCACTGTCAAAATGTATGTGATGCACTGACCTTTTTGTTGGACAACATTTTTTTTTCGATTTGGCACCAAGCTATATAGACAAGTAGTTTGGATTCCTATTGGTACTAATTGTGCTCCTCTGGTTGCCGATTTATTCCTGTTTTGTTATGAGAGAGACTTTATGATGTCTCTTTCTGATGATAAGCAGGCTGATATTATTGATGCTTTTAACACATATCCAGATATTTGGACGATATTTTAAACATGAATAATGTTTATTTTGACAATATGGTAAGTCAAATATACCCTTCAGAGCTTAACTCAATAAAGCTGATACCAAAGCCGCGTTTTTAGACTTGCATTTATCAATTCCCAATGATATTGTTTCTACCAAAATGTATGATAAACGTGACGACTTTGATTTTTTTTCCAATTTTTAGATGGTGATGTTCCTCGCTCTACATCGTTTGTAGTCTATATCTCTCAACTCATTCGTTTTGCCAATGCATCTAGCCATGTTGCTGACTTCAACACTCGCAATAAATTGTTAACTCAGAAACTTCAGAGGACATTAAGAACCTGAATTCTATGGTGACTTGGTGTATAAATTGATTTTTTTCAGCGCAGTTCATTAAAATAGTTTCCCATTATAAAAAGATTAGCTATAACATTGATGTATTGTAACAGACTGCTGCTTGGTGATCAACCAATCACGGTTGGCAACTTTGCTTTCTTCTTAATTTGCACGTCGGTTGGTCGGACTTCAGACTCTATGACGGTTCCGCCTTAAAGACTTATCATTTGATAAGATGGTAGGGGTCTGATGCTCTGGCAGTTTTCAGGCCCACCAGAGTTAACCTGTTGAATTTATTTTGCCCCGGTATTCAGTTTTATTTACTGTTGAGTCCTTATCTTTGCCGTATCTCCTTTTTATATCTTGATTTATATGTTCTAGGAGATGATGCATTGATAAGTTAGGCGTCTTTCATGCAAACCAAATGCAAACGTTTATATGTCTTGATCCACATCTGAGCTAAGGATGAGGTTGACGCGCCGTAAAACCTTTTTATGCCCTCTAGTAAAATATTTTTACTGACCGTTCCAAGGTGGTGCTCGTTTTGTGGATCATTTATATTATTTTGTCTTGTTTTTGTTGTGCTTTCATGCGCGTCTGTTTATTGATGCCTTTTGGTCACCTGCTGGGAAAGGGGTGACCTCTTGGCTTTCGTTTGTGATGTCTAATTGTGAAAGTTGTCACATTCCCATTGGTATCCTTGGTCAGCTGTGGTGCTTGATTGTATCGATTCCTGATCTTCGCTCTATTTCTTACTTTGAGCCAAAACTAATTTAAATGGCGGTTCGCTGGCGTGCCGATAATGGCCCAACATTAATTGCTGGCTTGGTAGTTTTGTGATTTTTTCAGGGGATCCAGGCCGATATTGCTAAAAAGACTAACGTTTTGTGATTTCTCAGCGGGGTCCGAACCCCCTGCCCCCGCCCCCTCTGTATCCGCCCATGAAACAATTGTGGGTACTCCAAATAACCGTATCAATGAGACACTTTGTCTTTTGAGCACCCAAAACAAATATTTTAACTGAGGGCTAAGAAAATATTCACAAAGGGAAGTGGGTCGCATATGCACCCACACTTGGATTTTCTTGTTACTATGCATGCTATGTGCCACTGACCTACCAACTGCAAAAATGTATATATCATCTTCAAAAAAGTCATTTAGGTCTCAGAAGAGCATCTTGAGGTACTCAAAAAATTTCTTGATACCTGCCATTCAATTTGTTAATCTTAATTTCATTCACTTTGTAATAGAATAGTAAAATGACTGTATATAGATACCTTCAATACCATTTAAGCCAGTGCATGAGATTTCCAACAATGTGGTATGTGCGACCAGCAAAGGCTCAGACCAGCCTGCGCATACGCGCAGTCTGATTAGAGCCTTTGCAAGTCGCTTGAGTATTCTATGAGTGTTAAGCTACTGACTAAACATCATTTGGAGGTTCTAAGCTTAACAGGAGGCTGCAGAGGCTGGTCTGAGTCTACACTTGTCAAAATGTCAAATTGTTGGAAATCCCATGCTGTGGCTCATTTGTGATTTTGTACAGATGTACACTCAACAAAATTTCGAATTGGTCACCTTTTAAACTCATCATTTCTGATCAAGCGCAAATAACAATTAATAATTTTTTGCCTATATATGTGCAGTTTAATGGGCAAATGTTTAGCGGTCTTTCAGAAAAAACTGTATTTCAATCCACGTTGTTTTTTTTTTGTTAAAAATGCAAAAAATATGATTTTTTTAAAGAAAAATGGTTTTGAGTGAAGTTTTTATCAAATTTAAGTGCAGTTGGTATTAAACTGGTCCAGTCGACTTCAAAAAACACCAACCACCTGAAATTTTGACTAAAGTAGATTTTTTACGCATTTTTTAAAATATCCCATTTTTCGAGATTTACGAAATTCATAAGTAGCTTGTGTAAAAATTGTTGTATGCATTTTATTCCTTTGAACAAGATAGCCCAAGATAGCCCAAACAGAATTGAACTTGATTCGTCCATTTTGTAATGACAAACATTTTACTGCTGCTGCGCACTTCCCGTTTGAATACAAAACTTAAAAAGTCAATTTGACGGTACTTTGCATTATTTTTTAATTTTCAAACTAGAACAGTGACGTCTAGTAGTAATACATAATCGCTGAAAATTTCAATGCAGTATCACAGATAATAAGACGTACAGAACAGTGCGAACTTCCTATGTAAATTGCATGCAAAAAGCTAAATGTCAATGATTTAGCTGCTGGTAGTGTCTGTCATCATGCTATTACGTAACAGAAAAGAGGAGTCTGATTGAAGCGAATCATCTGAAGCGTATTCGTCTTAAATCACGGCAGTCAGAAACATCTTCATACAAACAAAAAACAAATGGAAGGCGTTTCTGTGGAATATTTCATATTGTAGCAAAAAAGTGACTTTTGAAATGAGGATACCTTTACTCTAGCATCGTCTGTGAAAGCTGTACCAGTCATATTTAAATGAAATGACCTGCAGAGTTTTGGCAAGGCCTTGGATGATCTATAGAAGCATGAATTTTGTATAACCGAATCTTACTTTCAAAACTAACGTTCTTGGAGCGCAGTGGCTCAATGGTAGAGTGCTTGACTCGAGACCGAGGGGTCGCGGGTTCGAGCCTCACCGGCGTCACTGTGTTGTGGTCCTTGAGCAAGACACATTTATATCCTGGCTTAGTACTGGTTCAACCCAGGAAGACCCGTCCCTGTTTAACTGAAAGAATGTTGATGGGATGTAAAGAATCAAAACAAACAAACAAACAAAACTAACGTAAAAATGTAAGGTGACCAATTAGAAATTTTGCTCAGTGTATACACATACTTTTTCTCGAAACATTAAGTCAGAAGATGTGAATATTATTAAGACTGAAATTACCAAAGCATGATTTTCAAATTAAAAATATTAAGGTTGTAGTCTTTGTCAACCTATGAAATTGCTATCATAGTAGGCCCTGTGTATCCTCTCAAAATCTTTAGAATAGTATAATATTTGGAAACCGGTAACATTGGCATATGAACTAATGGGGAGTTCCAAATATGCACAAGCATGTATTTCGATAATATTTTGTATGTTAAATACCTAGATTATAACAACTACAAAAATTAAATTATTTTATTCCTCGAAGGCTGTTAGGCCACAGGGGAGCACCTTGATGCACAACCTCTTTGTACTAATATATGACCTATCAAATAATGGTCTGAAATCATTAACATTATTGACTGCTACATGTTTTGAATGAAATATGAAAGTAATAGCCCCATGACATACTTTACTACCATTAATATTTATAAATACATCTAAATATTTTTTCTGACTAATGAAAATTTAAATTATCCCGAGATTGAACTTTTAAAATAGGGGATTCTGTCCTAATATTTACCACGTTCCAGCTTTTGTCAGCCCATACTATTTTCAAAAAATAGGTCAAATTCATCCTCTTTATGTATGTAAATAAGCGTAATAATTTTGACACAGGTAAGAGTGTCATGGTCTTCATGAGATGAGTTAAGTCAGTTTCGACTTATAAGTGATTTCAAATAAGATATTCATGTATGGCCTTACAAACCTCAGTTTTTACACTACTATATTTCTAAAACGCAATACACTGAAGGACTTTAAAAACGCAAAAATCGAAATTCATAATATTGACTAACTTTTTATATCTCAATTTTATTGAGATTTGGCAAAAATGAACATCAATATGTTAGCAAAGCATGTTTTAATTTTATGTCAAAATGATAAATAATGTTAGAGCAACAGTCTATCAAATAGCAATACCCTATGATTCTAAAGTTGCAATTTGAAATTTGTCTAGAAATTGGACACGGTTTTAAGTTACTATGTTAAAATATTTTTATTAGAAAATCAGAAACAAATTACCCTTGGAGCCCTACTATTCGTCTGGCACTAACAGAAGCCGGCCAGAACCGATATCCTTGATGTAAATATCATCGATACACAATCAACGTAAGTTGGCTCTTAACGCCGGTCGCCATTCTTGGCTGTCCAGACATGCGTCGATCTTTAACTGTCCCAGTAGCCTGGTAACGATCTCTGAGGCGCTGTATAGTTGACGGATGGCAATTATGATATCTGGCAACGTCAGAAACACGCACGCCAGCTTATAACATTCCAATTGCGCCAGATCGTTCATGTTTAGACAAACGTGACATGAATAACAAAGCTATAAAACTAAAGATGCTGTGTTTTTTCTACATATATACTTACAAGCTACATGTGAAATGATAAAATATTTTTCTTCATTAATTCGTGGGGACGCCACGTGCAAAACATAGTAAACCAGCAATGCATAGCTAATGGTAGCCAGTGTCTTTAAAAACACCCGTATTGGGTATAGATAGAAGCAGAGTGTCGTTACCATCCGTTTTTATCTGTTAAAGAAGGCAAAAAATGTTCTGGATGCAAAAAATAATAATTTCCGTTTTTTGCGTTTTTAAAGTCCTTCAGTGTTTATATCGCAATTTTGTATCTTCATCCAAATTAGGTCAATTTTTTTTTTCAGTTTCAGAAGTGTAAGCTAATTTAATAGCTTAAACCTGCCGTTTTTGTAAGGGGCAGTTGATAAGTAGCACTTGGTCTAGAACTAAGTTATACAGGTGGATGTCCAGCATATATAATCTGTGAATTAATCTTCCACTGTTTTTCAAATTATTTTTCGACTGCTGCCAACGGGTGTTTAAGCTCTTAATTTTCTTAAGCCATTGAAAAACTCAAACAAATTGGAATTAATGCTAAGTAATTCAAAGTCTCCATCTACATTCTATGTTCCTGTCGCACCTAGAATTTTCTCCATTTTATGACTCTTTGTATCAAAAATCGAGTGCACATTGGTTCAGGACTATATGCATACTTCTCATTAACTCTCATAAACTGACTAAGTGAAACCAGGTCAGGTGTTTTTAGAATTGTGTACGTTCTCACTTTTTTGGTAGTACATTTGTATATTTTAGGTAGCTTGGATTTCACAACAGCTGTCTTTGTATCTGGTTAAACTTCTCCCCCATACATTGATAAAGTGTTGCTATATTTTCATTTTCTTGTCCTTGGAGAATATTGAGTTTCAGCAGAAAGTAGAACACCATTTAAACCTATGCTAGGAGGCATGAAAGCTGTAGCACTTTCCATTAAATCTCATGAAGAGACTGTGTGAAACTGAGTCTGAAATGTTCTTAAAAGGGGTATCCTTTGGAAACAAAGACTGCACCAAAGAACTAGAAACCAGAGTGTGCATATATCCTGGGCCAGACTTGCTAGTTTCTACCATTTAGGCGTCATCAATGACCCTGAAGTTTAAAAATTTTGTAGGTTATTTCTATTATGGAATTATCCGTTTTCCTCAATTTTAAATAGAATCCTTATTTTGCAGCCACTTATAGATGTACCACGACCTCTGACCAATGACCTTTGGGTCTTTCTATTTCAAACGATTGATGCAGAATACGTAAAATGAGCCAGTCCGGCTAGAACATATGTGTATGTCAAAGCATTTATAGTATAAATATAAATAAATGCCTGATACCCTTTTTCTAGAACAACATATCAATATTGTAAATAGAGTCACGCTTCAAAGCTTTTGGTTTATCTGTAGTGATTCAGTATGTACATTTTTATGAATGGTTGACAGAAAACATATTTGAATGGAACATCATTTTAATTTGTTTCACTTGTGTTTATTTCTCCTGCATTTGAAAAGAGTATCCACAAATACTTATCATAACCACATTTAAAATCAGAAGTATTCAAACAATAGCTTTAAAACTGCTCTAGTAAATAGAATTGGAATCGAGGATAAAAAGGATACGTTTTAGGATTATAAATGGGATTTTCAAATAAGAAACAATTAGCGAATTATTGAACGTATACATATATTAAACAATTTAAACAAAGTCTATGGCATTAGACAAGGTAAAATAGTCTTTGTGTTGTCATTTCCATTGTGATAGTAGAATCATGATTTTAATTTTCAAATGACCACATATTGCTGACATACTAGAAAATACCTGCACATAATTATTCATGATGAATTCATTAGTTTATTTTATTTAACAAAGGCCTGACTCCTAATATTCACACTTCAAACAAAATATATTTTCGTTTTCAAATTTTGTAAAATATTATCCTTATACATATCGTCAAATTATGTTTAGATGCAAAAGGTTGACAAGAATTGCAACACACCAGAATTAATACAAAAAACTTAGTTGATCTATTTTGTACAGCTGAATTTGAATAAGCATTCTTAAAGAATTTTTATTTTAACCGTTTGATGTGAAAGTAAAGTTAATGTATGTACCGCACGCATCTAGAACTAACAGATAAATCTAATAAATCAATTTTACAAACACTAATTTCTGATAGATGTAAAATGGGTGATTTGGAAGGGGTACCCCTATATTCACATGGTACACAATACCATATGTTGTAACCAACCAATGAAAAGTGATAGAAAACCAAATACTTATAAGACAAACAGTCAATATGCATAATATCATCAAGATCTATGCCTGTGCAAACAGAACTTTACGTCAATTGAGCATACTGCTAGACCTATACATAACAAGCTTGTTTTTTTACATTCTGCAAAAGCTTTGCCACCAAGATTGAAATTCAAAAAACACTATTTTACCAGTTTTATTATTTCTTGAGATTTTCTTATTATAATCTACACATGTGTGGGCAAATTTGATATCAACTTCATAGGTTGACAAGATCTGTAACAAGGCAAAATTGACAAATTTTAATTTGTTAAAAATATCTTTAAAATGTTAAATTTAGGGGTACCTGCAAACAAAATTTTTTATGGACTCGTTTATTTTATACATTGAAATACATGCATGGTACATACATAATTACAAATTACTAGGCACCATGTTGAGAACATATTAGGTCTAAAAATAAAAAAAAAATCTGTGTGCAAAAGGCCACTTTTAATGAGGGTATCCATTTATTTAATTTCAAAATTTAAGATAATTTAAATTTACAAACTGAAATAGATGAATGAATAAATAACTCACAAATGGAATACTCATGTGATAGACAATCTTTATACACATTTTTATAAAAAAAAAAATGTAGGCGTGGACAGAACCCTATGTAAATGCCGTATAGGATAAGACTCCCCCTTTACACTTAACCCTTTTATCTGGATCTGTGGATAAATTCCATTAAAGTCACGCAACTACCAATTTAGCATATATTCCAATGAAAAATCACAAGATAAGCTGTCAGATGTATAAAGTAGGTAATCTATAATTGTCACCCAGGTGCATGACAAACTACATGAAGACTTGTTCATTTCTAGATGCTGAGAATCTGTTTTTTAAAAGCTTATGATACAAAAGCTCATTTGTTGAATTTACATATGTTGTAGGTGCGCATTAGAATTGCCTCAAGGAGGCAAATCCAATGTATACCAACACTATATGTTACTGAAATTAAGGAAACATATTTTGAAATATACATTTATCCAGAATCATGTCCATTTAAATGTCCCAAACTGCCAATCAGTATTAAAAAACCTTTTACTCTATGGCAACTTGTTTATATTTGTATGGCAGCTGTATCTCCTAACGTGAGTTCATTAACTACTTCTTTGCTAACCTGCTAGTTGCATGGTTGTAAATATTTGGTTGGGCTAATCGAATGTTCTCTTTTCCAGTAATGCAGGCTGGGTTTGCCTTCCTTGAAGCAGGTGCCGTGAGAAGCAAAAATACAACAAATATCCTCATCAAAAATGCTCTTGATTCCTGTAAGTACATAATTTATTTTATACTAAGCAGTGAAATCAGTACATATCAAAAACAAATACAAGTGATATCAATCACTAGTGAAATGATATGATAGAAAACACTAATGATTTATATCAGCCTATATTTTCACTGTAGCGTTTTTGGATTATCTCTTTTTCCATTCACTTAATGCATTTCACTTCACAACTTCAAACGCCTATAGCTTTCTTATTTGTGAACGAAAACAGTAAGTGTGGGTTTGCATTTTTTTAGTTAGAACGTGACGAATATTTTGGTACCAAAATTATTTGGGTTTGCTAAAAACATTGTTTTTGCATTTTCAGCACCCCCTTTTCAGTGGGTGAGACATTACATGTAGCCAATAAAATACAAAGAAAATTTACTTTTTTGAGGTGAATACCAAATATATTTCATCTTGTGAGTTAAAAACATTAGGATTTTCACTTGTGCTGCGCACTCGTGAAAATTCTGATGTTTTTATCACACTCGATGATATATATTTGGTATTCGCCTTAAAAAAAGTAAATATCCTCTATATATACTCAACATAATAAGCTAAGGAAAATTGTTTTAAGGATTGAAAACATTTATGAATTTTGAAAGGACAGCAGCCGAACAACTGTGTGGAGCTTAAATGGATCTTATGGCACCAAAACTTCGCCCTAGATTCTGTCGTTATTAAAACACAAAATATTCAGCACGCATGGAGGCTTATAAACGTACGCAATTTATCACCACACAGTAATAATCCAATCAAATTAACATACTATGATGAAACACAGAAAAAGGCTCATTAATTCACAGATAGACACAGCTAATATAAAGGAAACTTCAAGTTGAGCCATGATTTACCCACCGTGGGTTTGTTGGCAGTACTTCAAGTGGAGCCATGATTTACCCACCGTGGGTTGATTGGCAGTACTTCAAGTGGAGCCATGATTTACCCACCGTTGGTTGGTTGGCAGTACTTCAAGTTGAGCCATGGTTTACCCACCGTGGGTTGATTGGCAGTACTTCAAGTTGAGCCATGATTTACCCACCGTTGGTTGGTGGGCAGTACTTCAAGTTGAGCCATGATTTACCCACCGTTGGTTGGTTGGCAGTACTTCAAGTGGAGCCATGATTTACCCACCGTGGGTTGATTGGCAGTACTTCAAGTTGAGCCATGATTTACCCACCGTGGGTTGATTGGCAGTACTTCAAGTTGAGCCATGATTTACCCACCGTTGGTTGGTGGGCAGTACTTCAAGTTGAGCCATGGTTTACCCAGCCAAAGACAAACATCAGGCACCCACCCACTGATGATGTTGTAATGAAGGAAGAATGTTAACATTTTAGCTTTGCGCACTTCCAGTTACCAAAGACAATGACATCAAAGACATCATTTCTTATTTGTATGTCATCAGTATACAGACCTTAGACGAGATTTATTAGATATCTGTCAACCTAATCTTAACGTTCTACTCTGTGGTGATATAACACTAAGTTTTGTTCAAAATAAGCAGAAATTTAAAGCAGTACAAGATTTTATAATTAAGTCAAAACGTTTTGAATATACTCATTAATGCTTCAATAACGCATTGCATTTGTATGGAACATACCTTAATGTTTGCAATAATAGTACTATTTAAAATATGTTTTGTATACACATATCACACTACATTTGCAGAAATCATATCTCAAGGTTCTAACAATAGTATATTATCCACCAAAATACTTGTATGTTCACAACTGATTGGTTTGACGACTATTCTGCTAGCTGGGTACATAAAGGCAACGACCATACCCCCCCCCCCCCCCCCCCAAGAATTGATCATCTCCAAACCCCGTGGAGACAACAAGGATAACTGTAATTTGTAAAATATTCATTCTCCTTTTCAAAAGTCAAAATTCATACTTTGTATTAAACAGCAGTTTTGATATTATAATATATACAGCTAAACCTGGTTAATTCCAATTCGACTTATCGAGTTTTTGCTGTATTGTTCATACATACTAATGTCAATCCAAGTCATACGTTTATTGTATTTCTAATATTGAATAGCAGGGGAACAGATTTACAAAAGTCAATATTCTTTCTTCTGAATCCCTTTTTTGTATTTCAAAATGATCTGTATGTGAACTTATTGCATTATATGTACACATGTTTTATACAAAAATGAAATAAAAGTTTAAACTAAAAGCAATGGATGCTAAACGATTATTTCGCCCGACAATCTACTACCTTGTAGGTTATACAGTTGCATAAATTTGGATAAGGCATTTGTATATTATGTCATTCTAACTCATTTCGAGTAACCAAACATATTGTATGCAAAACGGTTCTTTCCTTTATTTTCAGTGTTCGCAGGTATAGTTTGTTATGCATTTGCATTCGGAGAAGGCAAAGGTTTTACATGACATTCTAATTTTGCTCATTCTGAGTTACTTAAGACATTGTATGCTTAATGATTCGTTCTTATTTCAATGTTTACCGAAGTAAGTAAGGGTACAAAGATCAGGAATCGATACAATCAAGTACCACACGTGACCCAGGATACCAATGGAAAAGTGACAAACTCACAGTTATACATCACAAACGAGAGCCAAGAGATCAGCCCTTTCCCAGCAGGTGACCACCAGGCACAAATAAACAGACGCGCACAAAGGCATAACAAACACAAGACAGAAAAAAACATACAAAAAAACTCACCCTTAATTCGGATGTGGATCAAGACAAATATATATTTGGTTTGCATGAACCTTACTACTCCGTATGGTATGCATTTGCATTCAGAGAGGGATATGGTTTTATAGATAATTCAAACTTTGCTCATTCCGAGTTATTAAAGACATTATACACTAAATGGTTATTTCTTTTTTTCAGTATTGGCAGGAGTAGTTTACTACCTAGTAGGTTATGCATTCACATTCAGAGAAGGCAATGTTTTATAGAGCATTTTAACTTAACTCACTCCGAGATATTAAAGACATTAAACACTAAATGGTTATTTCTTTTTTCAGTATTTGCAGGTATAGCTTACTACTTTGTAAGTTATGCATTCGCATTCGGAGAAGGGACTGGTTTTATAGGGTACTCTAACTTTGCTCACTCGAAGTTATTAAAGACAGTTTACACTAAATGGTTATTTCTTTTTTTTTAGTATTTCCAGGAGAAGCTTACTACCTAGTACGTTATGCATTAGCATTCGGAGAAGGCAATGGTTTTAAAGAGCATTCTAACTTTGCTCACTCCGAGTTATTAAAGACATAATTAACTAAATGGTTATTTCTGTTTTTCAGTATTTCCAGGAGAAGCTTACAACCTAGTCGGTTATACATTTCCATTCGCATTCGGAGAAGGCAATGGTTTTATAGAGCATTCTAACTTTGCTCACTCCATTTTTTAAAGACATTATACACTAAATGGTTATTATTTTTTTCAGTATTTGCGGGAGTAGCTTACTACCTAGTAGGCTATGCATTCGCATTCGGAGAAGGCAATGGTTTTATAGGGCATTCTAACTTTGCTCACTCCTGTTATTAACCCTTAAAGCGCAAACACAATAACAGACGACAAATATTGTGTTTTTGTTCCTAATTGTTGAAAGAAATAAGGTATGATATTTCATGAGAATCGTCTGCCAGCAGACGATTTTAATGAAATATCATGCCTAATTTGTTTTTTGTTTGTTTTTTTAAAGCAGCGAAATTTGAAATTGTTGTCTGCTGCAAATTTGAGGAGGCGCTTTAAGGGTTTAAGACATTATACACTAAATGGTTATTCCTTTTTTCAGTATTTCCAGGAGTAGGTTACTACCTAGTACGTTATGCATTCGCTTTCAGATCTAGAGAAGCCAATTTTTATAGAGCATTCTAACTTTGCTCACTCCGAGCTATTAAAGACATTATACTCTAAATTGTTTTTCTTTTTTTGTCAGTATTTGCAGGGGTAGCTTACTTCCTAGTAGGTTATTCATTTGCATTCGGAGAAGGCAATGGTTTTATAGAGCATTCTAATATTGCTCACTCTGAGTTATTAAAGAGATTATACACTAAATTGGTTATTTCTTTTTTCAGTATTTGCAGGGGTAGCTTACCACCTAGTAGCTTATTCATTTGAATTCGGAGAAGGCAATTGTTTTATATAGCATTCTAACTTTGCTCACTCCAAGTTATCAAAGACATTATACACTAAATGGTTATTTCTTTTTTTCAGTATTTACTGGAGTAGCTTACTACCTAGTCGGTTATGCATTACCATTCGCATTCGGAGAAGGCAATGGTTTTATAGAGCATTTTAACTTTGCTCCCTCCTGGTTATTAACCCTTCCAGCGCCAATCACAACTGTAGCGGCAAAATATAGTGTTTTCTTTCCCAATTTTCGAAAGAAATAAGGTATGATATTTCATGAGAATCGTCTGCCAGCAGACGATTCTCATGAAATATCATGCCTTATTTGTTATTTTTGAAAAAGCAGCAAAATTTGAAATTGTTGTCTGCTGCAAATAATAGGTGGCAATTTAAGGGTTAAAGACATAATACACTAAATGAATATTTCTTTTTTTCATTATTTCTAGGAGTAGCTTACTACCTAGTAGCTTATTCATTTGCATTCGGAGAAGGCAATGGTTTTATAGAGCATGCTAACTTTGCTGACTCCTAGTTATTAACCCTTAAAGCGCCAATCACAACTGCAGCAGACGACAAATATTGTTTTTCTTTCCTAATTTTGAAAGAAATAAAGTATGATATTTCCTGAGAATCGTCTGCCAGCAGACGATTCTCACGAAATATCATGCCTTATTTGTTATTTTTGAAAAAGCATCAAATTTTGAAATTGTTGTCTGCTACAAATTATAGGTGGCGCTTCTTTAAGGGTTAAAGGCATTATACACTAAATGGTTATTTCTTTTTTTTTCAGTATTTGCTGGCTAGAAGGTTATGCATTCGCATTCGGAGAAGACAATGGTTTTATAGGGCATTCTAACTTTGCTCACTCCGAGTTATTAAAGACATTATACACTGAATGGTTATTTCTTGTTTCAGTATTTTCAGGAGTGGCTTACTACCTAGTAGGTTATGCATTCGCATTCAGAGAAGGTAATGGTTTTATAACGCATTCTAACTTTGCTCATTCCGAGTTATTAAAGACATACACTAAATGGTTATTTCTTTTTTTTCAGTATTTACTGGAGTAGCTTACTACCTAGTTGGCTATGCATTCGCATTCGGAGAAGGCAAAGGTTTTATAGAACATTCTAACTTTGCTGACTCCTATTTATTAACCCTTAAAGCGCCAATTACAACTGTAGCAGACGACAAATATTGTGTTTTCATTCCTAATTTTCAAAAGAAAAAAGTATGATATTACATGAGAATCGTCTGCCAGCAGACGAGTCTCACGAAATATCATGCCTTATTTGTTATTTTTGAAAAAGCAGCAAAAATTTGAAATTGTTGTCTGCTGCAAATTTAAGGTGGCGCTTTAAGCGTTAAAGACATTATACACTAAATGGTTATTTTTTTTCAGTCTTACTATCTAGTAGGTTATGCATTCGCATTAGGAGAAGGCAATGGTTTTATAGGGCATTCTAACTTTGCTCCCTCCTGGTTATTAACCCTTAAAGCGCCAATCACAACTGCAGCAGCCGACAAATATTGTGTTTTCTTTCCTAATTTTAGAAAGGAATAAGGTACTATATTTGATGAGAATCGTCTGCCAGCAGACGATTCTCATAAAATATCATGCCTTATTTGTTATTTTTGAAAAAGCAGCAAAAATTTGAAATTGTTGTCTGCTGCAAATTAAAGGTGGCGCTTTAAGCGTTAAAGACATTATACACTAAATGGTTATTTTTTTTCAGTCTTACTACCTAGTAGGTTATGCATTCGCATTCGGAGAAGGCAATGGTTTTATAGGGCATTCTAATTTTCCTCACTCCGAGTTATTAAAGACATTATACACTAAACTGGTTTTTTTTCAGTATTTGCAGGAGTAGATTACTATCTAGTAGCTTATTCATTTGCATTCGGAGAAGGTAATGGTTTTATATAGCATTCTAACTTTGCTCACTCCGAGCAATAAAAGACATTATTCACTAAATTGGTTATTTCTGTTTTTTCAGTATTTGCAGTAGTAGCTTACTACTTCGTATGGTATGCATTCACATTCAGAGAAGGCAATGGTTTTATAGAGCATTCTAACTTTGCTCATTCCGAGTTATTAAAGCCATTATACACTAAATTGGTTATTTTTTTTTTCAGTATTTGCAGGAGTAATTTACTACCTAGTAGCTTATTCATTTGCAATCGGAGAAGGTAATGGTTTTATATAGCATTCTAACTTTGCTCACTCCAAGTTATCAAAGAAATTATACACTAATATATGGTTATTTCTGTTTTTTCAGTATTTGCAGAAGTAGCTAACTACCTAGTAGGTTATTCATTTGCATACGGAGAAGGCAATGGTTTTATAGGGCATTCTAACTTTGCTCACTCCTAGTTATTAACCCTTAAAGCGCCAATTACAACTGTAGCAGACGACAAATATAGTGTTTTCTTTCCCAATTTTCGAAAGAAATAAGGTATGATATTTCATGAGAATCGTCTGCCAGCAGACGATTCTCATGAAATATCATGCCTTATTTGTTATTTTTGAAAAAGCAGCAAAATTTGAAATTGTTGTCTGCTGCAAATAATAGATGGCATTTTAAGGGTTAAAGACATTATACACTAAATGGTTATTTCTTTTTTCAGTATTTGCAGGAATGGCTTACTACCTGGTAGGTTATGCATTCGCATTCGGAGAAGGCAATGGTTTTATAGAGCATTCTAACTTTGCTCATTCCAAGTTATTAAAGACATTATTAACTAAATTGTTATTTCTGTTTTTCAGTATAGGCAGAAGCTTACAACCTAGTAGGTTAAGCATTTGCATTCAAAGAAGGCAATGGTTTTATAGGGCATTCCAACTTTGCTCACTCCTGGTTATTTACCATTAAAGCGCCAATCACAACTGCAGCAGACGACAAATATTGTGTTTTCTTTTCTAATTTTCGAAAAAGATAAGGTATGATATTTCATAAGAATCGTCTGCCAGCAGACGATTCTCATGAAATAGCATGCCTTATTTGTTTTTTGTTGTTGTTTTTTTGTTTTGTTTTTTTTGCTTTTTTAAAAAAGAAGCAAAACTTGACATTTTGTCTGCTGCAAATAATAGGTGGCATTTTAAGGGTTAAAGACATTATACACTAAATGGTTATTTCTTTTTTTCATTATTTCCAGGAGTAGCTTACTACCTAGTAGGTTATGCATTCGCATTCGGAGAAGGCAATGGTTTTATCGGGCATTCTAACTTTGCTCAGTCTGAGTTACTTAAGACATTGAAAGCTAAATGATTCGTTTACCGAAATAGCTTACTACTTAGTATGGTTGCATGTGCATTCCGAGAAGGTAATGGTTTTATAGAGCTTTCAACTTTGCTCACTCCTTGTTTTTAACCCTTAAAGAACCAATCACAACTGCAACAGACGACAAATACTGTGTTTTTTACCTAATTTTCGAAAGGAATAAGGTATGATATTTCATGAGAATCGTCTGCCAGCAGACGATTCTCATGATATATCATGCCTTATTTGTTATTTTTGAAAAAACAGCACAATTTGAAATTGGTGTCTGCTGCAAATAATAGGTGGCATTTTAAGGGTTGAAGACATTATACACTAAATGGTTATTTCTTTTTTTCATTATTTCCAGTAGTAGCTTACTACCTAGTAGGTTATGCATTCTCGGAGAAGGTAATGGTTTTATAGGGCATTCTAACTTTGCTCACTCGGAGTTATTTAAGACATTATGCACTAAATGGTCATTTCTCTTTTTTTCAGTATTGGAGGAAGTAGCTTACTACCTAGTATGTTATGCATTCGCATTCGGAGAAGGTAATGGTTTTATAGGGCATTTTAACTTTGCTCCCTCCTGGTTATTAACCCTTAAAGCGCCAATTACAACTGCAGCAGACGACAAACATTGTGTTTTCTTTCCTAATTTTGAAAGAAATAAGGTATGATATTTCCTGAGAATCGTCTGCCAGCAGACGATTCTCATGAAATATCTTGCCTTATTTGTTATTTTTGAAAAAGCAGCAAAATTTAAATTGTTGTCTGCTACAAATTATAGGTGGCGCTTTAAGGGTTAAAGACATCATACACTAAATGGTTATTTCTGTTGTTTTTTTCAGTATTTGCAAGAGTAACTTAATACTTGGTAGGTTATGCTTTCGCATTCAGAGAAGGCAATGGTTTTATAGGGCATTCTAACTTTGCTCACTCCGAGTTATTAAAGACATTATACACTGAATGGTTATTTCTTGTTTCAGTATTTTCAGGAGTGGCTTACTACCTAGTAGGTTATGCATTCGCATTCGGAGAAGGCAATGGTTTTATAGAGCATTCTAACTTTGCTCACTTCGAGTTATTAAAGACATTATACACTAAATGGTTATTTCTTTTTCAGTATTTGTAGGAGTAGCTAACTTCCTAGTAGGTTGTGCATTCGCATTCGGAGAAGGCAATGGTTTTATAGAGCATTCTAACTTTGCTCATTCTGAGTTACGTAAGACATTGTATGCTAAATGATTCGTTTCAAATTATTTCAGCGTTTACTGAAGTAGCTTATTTCTTCTTATGGTATGCATTTGCATTCAGAGAAGGATACGGTTTTATAGAGTATTCAAATTTTGCTCACTCCGATTTATTTAAGACATTATACACTAAATGGCTATTTCTTGTTTTCAGTATTTGCAGGGGTAGCTTACTACCTAGTAGGTTACGCATTCGCATTCGGAGAAGGTAATGGTTTTATATAGCATTCTAACTTTGCTCACTCCAAGTTATCAAAGACATTATACACTAAATGGTTATTTCTTTTTTTTTCAGTATTTGCAAGAGTAGCTTACTATCTAGTAGGTTATGCATTCGCATTCGGAGAAGGCAATGGTTTTATAGAGCATTCTAACTTTGCTCACTCCTACTAATTAACCTTAAAGCACCGATCCCCAGCTTTAGCAGATGACAAATATTGTGTGTGTTTTTTTTTCCCTAATTTTCGAAAGAAATACGGTATGATATATCATGAGAATCGTCTGCCAGCAGACGATTCTCATGAAATATCATGCCTTATTTATTATTTATGAAAAAGCAGCAAATTTGAAATTGTTGTCTGCTGCAAATTATTGGTGGCACTTTAAGGGTTAAGGACATAATACACTAAACTCGATTTTTTTATGTTTTTCACATTGATTTTCGGCGATAACTTTTTTATTATTGGTTTTAGTAAACTGTGTTCGCGATCAACGTTGTAGAGAAACATTAGCGCCAACTTCTCCAAGCGGTTCCTACATCATAGATACTGCAATTTACTCTGCGCATAGATGCACTCTTTGAGCATTTTAAGCACAGCGCAAATAAACTAAGTCGAATATGTCAGTCAAAAAGTTACATTGCACCGCCCCAATGTAATAAGAAAGACGATGGATGGCTTGTTCAAATATATAGGAAATCGCGCCTGATTCGCTCGTGCGTTAAGCTAGTTGGGTCATCTCGAAACTGTCCGTTTATGAGCACGTGCATTAGAGGAAAATGGTGCGTAATGCGATATTACAGCTTCTGTACCTACAAATGATCATGCTCATAGTAGATTCTGAATATGCACGGTACATTATGTGTCTTTATACGACGGGATTATGCTATTAACAGCCGTTTAATAACCGAATATATACCCCTTGTGAATATTCTTTGAGATGAACCCTTTCTGTCACGCCTCTACGAAATTTACCTGTCAATTAAAGACTTAGAAATTTTGGCTGAATTCAATTTATTGCAAAAGCTTCATCTATGTACACAAAAATCGGTTTGTGCCTCAAACTTCGGGCCACTTGGAGAAATCGGCGCTAATTTTTCTCTACAACTTTGATCGCGAACACAACTTGCTAAAATTAATAGTTAAAAAGTTATCGCCGAAAATCAATGTGAAAAACATAAAAAATCGAGTTTAAATGGTTATTTCTTTTTTCAGTATTTGCAGGAGCAGCTTACTACCTAGTAGGCTATGCATTCGCAATAGGAGAAGGTAATGGTTTGATAGGGCATTCAAACTTTGCTCACTCCGAGTTATTAAAGACATTATACACTAAATGTTTTTTTTCTTTTTATCAGTATTTGCTGGAGTAGCTTACTACCTAGTAGGTTATGCATTTGCATTCGGAGAAGGTAATGGTTTGATAGAGCATTCTTACTCCGAGTTATTAAAAAAATTATACACTAATTTTTTTTTTCTTTTTTTCAGTATTTGCAGGGGTAGCTTACTACCTGGTAGGTTATGCATTCGCATTCAGAGAAGGCAATGGTTTTATAGGGCATTCTGACTTTTCTCACTCCTAGTTATTAACCTTAAAGCGCCAATCACAGCTGCAGCAGACGACTGATATAGTGTTTTCTTTCCCAATTTTCGAAAGAAATAAGGTATGATATTTCATGAGAATCGTCTGCCAGCAGACGATTCTCATGAAATATCATGCCTTATTTGTTATTTTTGAAAAAGCATCAAATTTTGAAATTGTTGTCGGCTGCAAATTATAGGTGGCGCTTCTTTAAGGGTTAACGACATTATACACTAAATGGTTATTTCTTTTTTTCAATATTTGCAGCAGTAGCTTACTACCTAGTACGTGATGTATTTGCTTTCGGAGAAGGCAATTTTTATAGAGCATTCTAACTTTGCTCACTCCGAGCTATTAAAGACATTATACACTAAATTAGTTATTTCTGGGTTTTTTCAGTATTTGCAGGAGAGGCTTACTCCCTAGTAACTTATTCATTTGCATTTGGAGAAGGAAATGGTTTTATAGAGCATTCTAACTTTGCTCACTCCTAGTTATTAACCCTTAGTGCGCCAATCACAACTGCAGCAGACGACAAACATTGTGTTGTATTTCCTAATTTTCGAAAGAAATAAGGTATGATATTTCATGAGAATCGTCCGCCAGCAGACGATTCTCATGAAATAGCATGCCGTATTTGTTTTTTGTTGTTTTTTTAAAAAAAGGAGCAAAATTTGAAAGTGATGTCTGCTGCAAATTATAGGTGGCGCTTTAAGGGTTAAAGACATTATACACTAAATGGTTATTTCCTTTTCAGTATTTGCTGGAGTAGCTTACTACCTGGTAGGTTATGCATTCGCATTTGGAGAAGGCAATGGTTTTATATAGCATTCTAACTTTGCTCACTCTGAGTTATTAAAGACATACACTAAATGTTTTTTTTTTCTTTTTTCAGTATTTGTAAGAGAAGCTTACTACCTGGTAGGTTATGCATTCACATTCGGAGAAGGCAATGGTTTTATAGGACATTCTAACTTTTCTCACTCCTAGTTATCAACCCTTAAAGCGCCAATCACAACTGCAGCAGACGACAAATAGCGTGTTTTCTTTCCTTATTTTTGAAGGATATAAGGTATGATATTTCAGGAGAATCGTCTGCCAGCAGACAATTTTCATGAAATATCATGCCTAATTTGTTTTTGTTTGTTTTTTTAAAAAAGCGGCAAAATTTGAAATTATTGTCTGCTGCAAATTAGAGGAGGCGCTTTAAAGGTTAAAGACATTATACACTATTTTTTTTTTCTTTTTTCAGTATTTGCTGGAGTAGCTTACTACCTGGTAGGTTATGCATTCTCTTTCGGAGAAGGTAATTGTTTTATAGGGCATTCTAACTTTGCTCATTCTGAGTTACGTAAGACATTGTATGCTAAATGGTTATTTCTTTTTTTTCAGTATTTGCATGAGTAGCTTACTACCTAGTCGGTTATGCATTCGCATTCAGAGAAGGCAATGGTATTATATGGCATTCTAACTTTGCTCACTCTGAGTTATTAAAGACATACACTAAATGGTTATTTCTTTTTTCAGTATTTGCAGGCGTAGCTTACTACCTGGTAGGTTACGCATTCGCATTCGGAGAAGGCAATGGTTTTATAGGGCATTCTAACTTTGCTCTCTCTGAGTTATTAAAAACATTATACACTTAGGGGATAACTGTATACAACATTTTCATTTGGGGAGGTATATCGTCGGATATACTGTTGGAAATTTAGTTTTACTGCGACGCGCAAGAGGAGCCATAAAACGTAATTTCTGAATGTATATCTGACGATATACCTCCCCAAATTAAAATTTTGAATATGGTTATCCCCATTCTAATGCACTTCTGCAGTTTCGTATCAAAACGGAGCGTTGCAAGCCACATAAGCCACACGTTATCCAACGAAATGTGACGTAATTAATGACGTCAAACTATTTCCGACAATATATCACAGGATATACTGTCGCAATTTTTTTACGTTATCCAATCAAACGTCGCGTTACAAAAGCAAGTGCATTAGAATAAATGGTTATTTCTTTTTTCAGTATTTGCTGGAGTAGCTTACTACCTGGTAGGTTATGCATTCGCATTCGGAGAAGGCAATGGTTTTATAGGGCATTCTAACTTTGCTCACTCCGAGTTGCCAGACACACTGTATGCTAAATGGTTCTTCCAATATACGTTTGCTGCCACGGCCGCTACTATCATATCAGGGGCAGTTGCTGAGAGGTGTGATTTCATAGCTTACATGATATATAGCGTTGTGCTCACAGGTAGGTTGGCATTCGTTTGAATTTAATTTTCCGCCTTTAGGCTATTTATATATTTTCTTGATTGGAAGGTGTGCAAGAAGCTTAATTAAAACAACCCAAGAGGTAAGGATAAAAATTAAGTACTGTAAATTTGGAATTATTTGCGAGGGTTTGATTTCTCGCAAAATGGCTAAAGCACTCTGTCGTTTACTATTATAGGTAAATCATGCCGTAGTCGCGAATTTTTTAACGTGGCAAATATGTCTTTTAACGCTTTTCGCGAAAATAAAATTCTCGCGAAAGTTTCCAAATTTAAAGTATAAACAAGAAATATCCTTGAAAAAAGATAATCGCCTCATTTTAAATGGAAGTAGGTTTCATAATATGTCAAGATAAAACAGTATGTTTCATAAATATGACTGACGAAAACGTTCAAAGGTGCTGAGAAAGAGGAAGGCAAAGATCAGGAATCGATACAATCAAGCACCACAACTGACCCAGGACACCACGTGGGAAAGTGACAAAAACACAAGAAAACATCACACATAAGAGAGCCAAAAGGCCTGCCCTTTCCCGACAGGTGACCACAAGGCTGCAAAGCATGACAGACACAAACATAAATAACAAAAAAGTATCCACAAAAGAAGCACGGCCTTGGAACGTCAGTCAAAAATATTATAACAGGAGGACTTTAACTAGTTTTATGGTACCAATCTCACCGGGTCACCCTTATTTCTGATGTGGATCAAGACTACTTGATGCTTGGTTCGCATGAAAGATCCCTAACTTATCGATATATCATCTCCTAGTAAATACAAATTAAGATATAAAAAGGAGATAAAACAAAGATATGGACTCATTAGTACGAGGGTCATTTTTTATGTTCGTAGAATCTGGCTGTATCTCTACAAATATAGAATTTACGGTACCATAACTTATATATTTTGAAAGGTCTAGCTTTTGTCTATCAACTGGTATAAATTTTACATCATTAGCGCTTAGCTCGGTCAAGATATATAGCTTTGTATAGGGCAAAAGAAGGACACTGGTCGAAATCCATGCCATTTTAGCCACGCAGCAAGCAGGAAATTAGACGCTGTTTAGTTCCATCCGCTATGGCGATATAATCATTTCTCAAGCCGATTTTTCTTTTGCACCATCAAAATCAATTATTCCAACACTAATCGTAGGCGAGTGCAGCAAAACTATAAGCATGCTGTTTGCTGTTCTATAACAATTTTAAAACACCCATCAATATACCAAAATAATTACAGTCAAGTGCTAGTTATTATGTCTGTTAAAATTATGATTATGAACAAATTTTAAAAATTCTTCTGTTTTTGCATAGCACATGATATACTCAATCATTCGTCAGCAGTTATATTGATGTATCTATTTAAGCGTGTAACTGGCAACTTCCGGTACTGGCATACCCCCATGTTATAAAAAGTGGGTGGGGTAACTCAACCCCGCGTAGAAAACACAATAATAATAGGATCTGCATAGTTTTCTTATTGCATTGATTTCAACACCTTTTTAGAGGCACAAAAACAGTTTTAATGTATTTTCTAGGTATAGTAACGCTCCATGGCGTCATTTATGTACAAAATATTTATTTTGCATTTCATTTCTAATTAAACAAAAGCATTAACTTTGTTTGGGGATGAAAGTTACCACAACACTTCCATCTATCATATAAACAAGAAAAAATATAACTCTACTTTACAGCTAACATATTAAGCCACATTCAAAAACCCGTATCCAACTTCCACTTGTGTCAACTTTTTACAATAAAAGTTTATATGCCTACTGTTCACTTTGCTGAGATTCCAAACAAATCTTCCATATCCAATAATTGCTGCGTATTTACTATAATGTTTATATAATATTGTAGCACGTGGTGTCCTTGATCTGCAGCCAAATTTTCAGAAGCTGTGTATGGCTATGGACCCATATTCATGCAATTGTTACTGATGTTCTGTCAGAGACTAAGTCCATAAATGTCATATTTCTACCATATTTCCAGTGTGCGATATATAGGTATGTCTTTGCCTCTTAGATGACATTAAAGTAATGCACTTTGAAATAATTTTAGGTTGCATATATAGATAAAAGCTCAATCTTTCCAAATATATGCATGATGTATGCATTTACTTTCGCCGTTTTCATTAAATCTACCTCTCTACGAACATAAAAAACGTCCCTCGTATATACAACTGAATACCAGAGTAAAAGAAATTCACAATCCCGACTGCAGACACAATACCAGGCCCTAACCCTCTCATCTATTGATAAGTCTTTGAGGCGGAACAGTAATAGAGTCTAAGGGCTGACCCGCCAGCGTGAATAAAAGAGGTCAGCAAAGTTTCCAACTGTGATTGGGTTGACCACCAAGCACGCAGTCTGCTGCAATACATTAATGTTATAACCAATCTTCTTATAATGAGAAATTATTTTAATAAACTGCGCTGAAAAATGATAAGTGCCAACCATTATCTTTAATTTATACACTATGTCGCCATATAAGTTTGGTTCTGAAAGCCCCTGCCGCAAGAGAGATTTAAATCAAATATTAAATTTAGATATAAATCATAGTGTCGGCCATAAAACTTAGAAAAAGTTTTGCGAAGTTTATCAAACCGATAGCCTTGTTTCTGAGTTAAAAGTTTATTGCGAATGTTGTAGTCAGCAACTTGGCTGGATGCTCTAGCAAATCGGATGAGTTGAGAAATATAAACTCCATAAACTTAATATAAATATAATCTCAAAACGATGTAGGAACATCATTATCTAAAAAGGGAAACTGACTATTTCATAATCAAAATCGTCACGTTTATCATATATTTTGGCAGAAACAATATCATTAGAAAAGAACAAATGCAAGTCGAAAACGAAGCTTCAGTTCAACAACTGTCTGTGTTTCGAGTGTTTGGAAATTCTGTAAAAAATAAAATAATGCGGTTTTGAGCAGCAGTATCAGTCTGATTCATTCTACAAATTTAGAGCAGTCGCTGAAGATAGCATCAAAACATCCTTGGTCAAAATGTCAGAGCACCGTGGAATTAGTCTCCCTTGATTCTATTATTGTGATGTCAACGAACTGAACTGTTCTAAGGTTGGATACTGTTTTGTGTTGTTTTTATGATGAAAAATGCATGTAGCAATTCTAAGAAGAGGAAGTTCGTGTAATCTAGCTGGACTAGTTATGCAAATGAGATATGAAATATTCAGTAAAATATTTTACTGACCAATGCGGTACTTCTTTTATGAATCATTTGTGTTATTATGTCCTGTGTTTGTCATGCTTTTGCGTCTGTTCATTAATGCCTTGTGGTCACATGAAGGGAAAGGGCTGACCTCTTGGCTCTTGTTTGTGATGTGTTTTTTTGTGATTTTGTTACTTTCCCATTTAGTATCATGGGACAGGTGTGGCACTTGTTTGTATCGATTCCTGATCCTTGCTGCCTTTCTTTCCATTTGTTTGATTATGACATATTGCTTGCCCAGTGAAATAGTGTGTCATATCAAAGGAGAACTTATAAAACAAGTCAGAATAATTGTAGACTGGCTCCAGTCCTTGAAACATTTTTTCATCAATGTGTCATATCATATACTTGTAGCCAGTCTAACTCTGATGGCTTTGTTTTCAGCTTAAAACAGAGCCATCAGAGTTAGACTGGCTACAAGCATATGATATGACACATTGATGAAAATTTCTTTCAGGACTAGAGGCAGTCTAGAATAACTGGAAAAGGCTACAATCACAGACCATTTCGTGCAGCCCAAGGAAGAGACACATTATAGTAGACAGTCACACGACTGCAGGAACAATTAAGTAGAGCAACCATCTCTCACACACACACACACACACATTTACACACACACACACACACATGCAACTACCAGCTAAGCAAATGCATAACCATGATATACAATTTAGTAATATAGCTGTCATGTAAATATACTGAAACAATAAAGTTATGTCCGCTTGACGTTTATATCGGCCAGTTCCAAATCTTTGAACGCATTTCATTCAAATTTTCACCATACAAACTTTGATCATTTCAAAACGATTTGCACCTAAGAGTAATTCATTTGATAATCTGTAGAGCCGCTGACAAAACAGCGTACACGAGTACCCTTTAAATCAAAAGTCACATCAATAGCTTGTGTGTCCATCATAATCCTGAACCGTTCAAGCACATTTAAACATCACTGAGCAAACTCTCTTGTAAGATAAGCTGGCTAATTGTATGCGTTGCTTTTGCGGCCACAGCCATTAGTCTGTAACATACTCTGACGTCACAAAACATCGACCACGAGCGTGCGTGAAAACACTCAGAAAATTCATTATTGGTCCAGCATTTTGATAATCAACAGAATCGAACAAATTTGATGTTTTTTGTCATCACAATCATTTTAACATTAATTAAGATCTATCAGCATCAAAACAATTGACAATGGAAATTCTCTGATGATTTTGAAGTAAGGGGTGGGGTATAAAACACAGATTTAGTGAATCTTTGATGCCCGACACCAGCCATAGTTTTTGTTTTTCTCAGTGTGTAATTGTTGTCATAAACAAACACAACAAATAAAAACAAAAGTGGTCTCAAAATGATGTTAGGTTAAGGAGATTTGGAAGTTCTTAAATTGTTATTTATTTAATTCAAAGGGAGGTAATTTTAGTTAATTTCGTAAATGAAAGATTGGAACTGCAATTTCGCTCGTTCAATAAGCAGACTTGGGATTTTTAGATGTTTTTTCATCGTCGGACCCTTCTGGTTGCCATTTAACGTAAAATGTGTCACGTTTTAATGATTAACTTCCTGATTATAATTGAAAACGCTGTGTGCACATAAGGTTTATTCACCCTTCAGGATAAGAAGATAATATCAAATAATTACCATTTTTTGTGTGTCGGACGTTTGATAAACATTTTGGTTTTAATTTTTTAGCCACATCTTAACTGGATCGAAAGATACAGTACCATGAAAATCGGACGTTTCTTTTTTGTTTGAGTATATAAACAATTTGTCATATAGTGGCAGTTTGAGGTGTTAAAAAGAGCAAATGTTGTTGGTACACATTGGAATGAAATGCTCAATTGTTGGTTGCCTGGTTGTAACGACATTAAAGTCTATGCCACAACTCAAGGACAAAATACAAAACATCACCATACCATGAGCAACAACACATAGCAAATAAGTAAACGAATCGTCGCCTAAGAACGGACACATACAAAGACCACGGGGTTAGGGTTTGGAGGAGTGGGAAAATATAAGAATCTTCTAGTACATGTATTAACACAAAAACATGTTTTGTTTGCACGGAGGCCTCCTTTTAGGTCCTCCATATGTTTGAAACTTTCATCTTACTGACCACTTATATAAATATACATTTTCAGGTTTTATATACCCTGTAGTTACTCACTGGGCATGGGCTGATGAAGGATGGTTGCTTCAAGGAGGCACATATATAATCGATGGAAAATCTGTCAATATAGGATATGCGGTAATTAAAGTTTGCACCTCTAACCTGACAGGCAAAAGAACTAAACTGCTCAAAAAAGTTAAAGGAGCATCTGATAATTTTTCATATATGATAATGTTAACGCCTGTCCAATAGATAAGTAATGTATTTCACTAGACAATAATAAGGCAAAACCCCAGTTTTGCCGTTTTTGCTAGGATAGTCAAAGTTTTCGAACATAAAGAGTTTATGATAAAACAATAGCTGCTTAAGTTTATGGCTCAAATTTTGTAATTTTTAATTTTCTTGAAAATGGCGATTTTTTTTTCTGGAAGTCTGTAGAATCTTCCGGATTCGTAGATAGTGTCGCGGAAGTGCCGCGATTTTCGCATGTACATGCGATTCAATTATGTTACATTGGGTTAACTTATAATTACTGACGTAACGTCGCGACGTTGTCGACGTTGACGTCGTTGCTAGAGAAACAGAGAGCAGAACAGACAGTACAAAACAGCCAGTAGGCATACAGGGAATATAATAATTGATCAGTCGGTTAATCAGCCAATGGGCTCACAATGGTAACAGGACAATCAGGAAACAGAATATAGAGCAATCAGAAAACAGAACAGTACAAGCAGCAGAACAATCTGGATGCATAACAGACGGCAAATAGAACAATTAGAAAACTGTATCAGGATTTTGGGGAACAGAAGTCAACGGCAAATCAATCATAGAATAAACGATCGTAGTATGTATGTTTTCTATGTGGCAATAAAAATACATTTATTGTTTAAATATTAACTTATTGATACGAATTGTGTTCGTTTATTTTGTTCGCCACATAATTGGCACCGAAACCCGGGAAACTTACGAACAGGGACTAAATCATTACTCAAGTGCAATTTTCAGTATGAGAAAGGATATATCAACAAAGCCATCAACAAACATGAACAGACAATATGGGGGATTCATCAGCAGAACTGACCATCGCCTCCCTATTGCACCATGTCGATTTTGCAATGGAGATCACTGGAATGACAGTTGTACAAAGTATAAGACAGCTGATGCGAGAAAACAGGTTATAAAGTATAGTTGTTATTTATGCCTCAAATTTGGTCACAGAGCTTTCGAATGCAAAATTTTTAAGTCCTGCTATTACTGCGGACAAAAACACCATCACCATAGAAGGCTTTGTCAAAAGAAGTTTGGAGCATTTGAAAATGATAATATTACGTACAATCCAAAACATCTTATAGAAACACAGGATAAAAAGGACATACATACTAAAGGCACGGGACAGGTTATAAAAAATCCTAGTTGCCAGCTACAAGTTGTTGACTCCGAAGATGATGTTTACAGACCGCAAACTAATATGGAAGTTGAGTTTGCCCTAACTATACAGCATAATCAGTCTGAGCTAGAAAAATATAAGAAAGAAAACGGAATACTGAAACAGACTATATCTCAGCTCAAAACAGAGAGAGAAAATCTACAAATGACTGTCAATGAACATGCAGAAAAAATAAAGCAAAAAGAAGTAGAAATATCACAGTTAATGGAACGAATTGACAGGGTGTAAAGTAGAATTAACAGCGATCAAACTGGTTTTGCTACATATGTAGACCACAGAACACCAAAAGTTGTTTAGGAAAAGATACGCCAAAATTGAAAACTATGTTTGAAAATATAGGGTCATTAAATGAAAACAAAACACAGCCAGGGAACGTCAAAAGAAAATCAGTAATAACTGATTTGGGAATAACTACATGTTACAGCGAAGCTGCCTGCTCGGAGGACGATAAACATCATATCATCAAACAGGACTTTGACTCAATGAATGAAAAGCTAGTTCATAATTGAGCAAAAATGCTAAGCATTATGACACAAAATAAAATATTCTAATTGTAAGTCAAAGACAAAGTTCGAGTAAAACCAGCTTCAAACAAAATTTTAACATAATAACAATACGAAAAGATTCTATCATATTAACGTCAAAAAATCATTATTTTTTTGCGCTGGGGAGTGTCGTCGATTTGCCACGAGCAATAAATTGTTAGCTATTAACAAAACCTTAGAAATCAACAGATTTCACAGAAAAACACACCATATTTTGGCGGGGAGTGTCGCGGAAGTGCCGCGATTTTCGCATGTACATGCGATTCAATTATGTTACATTGGGTTAACTTATAATTACTGACGTAACGTCGCGACGTTGTCGACGTTGACGTCGTTGCTAGAGAAACAGAGAGCAGAACAGACAGTACAAAACAGCCAGTAGGCATACAGGGAATATAATAATTGATCAGTCGGTTAATCAGCCAATGGGCTCACAATGGTAACAGGACAATCAGGAAACAGAATATAGAGCAATCAGAAAACAGAACAGTGCAAGCAGCAGAACAATCTGGATGCATAACAGACGGCAAATAGAACAATTAGAAAACTGTATCAGGATTTTGGGGAACAGAAGTCAACGGCAAATCAATCATAGAATAAACGATCGTAGTATGTATGTTTTCTATGTGGCAATAAAAATACATTTATTGTTTAAATATTAACTTATTGATACGAATTGTGTTCGTTTATTTTGTTCGCCACATAATTGGCACCGAAACCCGGGAAACTTACGAACAGGGACTAAATCATTACTCAAGTGCAATTTTCAGTATGAGAAAGGATATATCAACAAAGCCATCAACAAACATGAACAGACAATATGGGGGATTCATCAGCAGAACTGACCATCGCATCCCTATTGCACCATGTCGATTTTGCAATGGAGATCACTGGAATGACAGTTGTACAAAGTATAAGACAGCTGATGCGAGAAAACAGGTTATAAAGTACAGTTGTTATTTATGCCTCAAATTTGGTCACAGAGCTTTCGAATGCAAAATTTTTAAGTCCTGCTATTACTGCGGACAAAAACACCATCACCATAGAAGGCTTTGTCAAAAGAAGTTTGGAGCATTTGAAAATGATAATATTACGTACAATCCAAAACATCTTATAGAAACACAGGATAAAAAGGACATACATACTAAAGGCACGGGACAGGTTATAAAAAATCCTAGTTGCCAGCTACAAGTTGTTGACTCCGAAGATGATGTTTACAGACCGCAAACTAATATGGAAGTTGAGTTTGCCCTAACTATACAGCATAATCAGTCTGAGCTAGAAAAATATAAGAAAGAAAACGGAATACTGAAACAGACTATATCTCAGCTCAAAACAGAGAGAGAAAATCTACAAATGACTGTCAATGAACATGCAGAAAAAATAAAGCAAAAAGAAGTAGAAATATCACAGTTAATGGAACGAATTGACAGGGTGTAAAGTAGAATTAACAGCGATCAAACTGGTTTTGCTACATATGTAGACCACAGAACACCAAAAGTTGTTTAGGAAAAGATACGCCAAAATTGAAAACTATGTTTGAAAATATAGGGTCATTAAATGAAAACAAAACACAGCCAGGGAACGTCAAAAGAAAATCAGTAATAACTGATTTGGGAATAACTACATGTTACAGCGAAGCTGCCTGCTCGGAGGACGATAAACATCATATCATCAAACAGGACTTTGACTCAATGAATGAAAAGCTAGTTCATAATTGAGCAAAAATGCTAAGCATTATGACACAAAATAAAATATTCTAATTGTAAGTCAAAGACAAAGTTCGAGTAAAACCAGCTTCAAACAAAATTTTAACATAATAACAATACGAAAAGATTCTATCATATTAACGTCAAAAAATCATTATTTTTTTGCGCTGGGGAGTGTCGTCGATTTGCCACGAGCAATAAATTGTTAGCTATTAACAAAACCTTAGAAATCAACAGATTTCACAGAAAAACACACCATATTTTGGCGGGGAGTGTCGCGGAAGTGCCGCGATTTTCGCATGTACATGCGATTCAATTATGTTACATTGGGTTAACTTATAATTACTGACGTAACGTCGCGACGTTGTCGACGTTGACGTCGTTGCTAGAGAAACAGAGAGCAGAACAGACAGTACAAAACAGCCAGTAGGCATACAGGGAATATAATAATTGATCAGTCGGTTAATCAGCCAATGGGCTCACAATGGTAACAGGACAATCAGGAAACAGAATATAGAGCAATCAGAAAACAGAACAGTGCAAGCAGCAGAACAATCTGGATGCATAACAGACGGCAAATAGAACAATTAGAAAACTGTATCAGGATTTTGGGGAACAGAAGTCAACGGCAAATCAATCATAGTATAAACGATCGCAGTATGTATGTTTTCTATGTGGCAATGAAAATACATTTATTGTTTAAATATTAACTTATTGATACGAATTGTGTTCGTTTACTTTGTTCGTCACATAATTGGCGCCGAAACGTCAAGAACCTGGAATGCGCCAGAAGCGGTGAAGATTACAGCAGTTTTGAGGATCGTGACAGGGGTAGACCACGAAAATTTTGTGACAATGTCTTTGACAATGAAAACTGTGTTAACTACTTTCGCAGAAATGTAGTTGAAAATCGTTTCGAAGTTTGCACAAAAAACATTCCAATTCGGACTAGACTATAACGGTTTAGAAGTTAGTTGGCAAAAGAGAATAAGAAATAGAAAGATTTTACAAATCGACGACAAATAGCGTAACCTAGTGATTTCTGCAAAATAAAAATGTTATCGACTGTACAGAAATAATGATGTTGTGGTGCTTGATTGAAAAATTCGTATTAAAAATTGGTTTTGAAAAAAGGGTTATTTTTTAACAAAATTCCATTTTTACATTAAGCGTTCCATTGAGATTCCTGGAAAGTGGTTACAGCATTTTTATGCCTAAGCATCATCCTTGATGGGTAACCAAGCTAATCACAGGACAACCATGTTTTTACCTTATTAATCCAACCTTCGCTATGCGTCAGACAATGAGTGCATTTGTATTGTGATCAATGGCAAAGTACGCAGTGTTCCCTTAAATATTTTGAGCAGTGTAAGTTCAAGCATTACAGTGTATCCATGTTGTAAAACTACAATGCTTGCCTTGTCATATACATTGTTTTCTAAATGATGAATTTTACTTATATGTCTTTTTTTCTCTTTTACTCTCTACGACACACACACACACACACACACACACACACACACACACACACACACACCAGTAAAACATTCTTTTAAGGGGTTTTCTTCTGCTTGCCTTATTTTCAAATAAACGGTATTTAACCCATTGGTAATTTATCTGTAGCTAATGAGCAGAGCTGCTATCGTCCCTTTTATGGGCGAGTCCAGAGGGCAGGACAGAGGTTCCAGACACCCTTTCCCACCCTGAAAAATCACAAAGCTATAGAGTTTCATGGCAATACTGGTCCCGATACCCTGAAAAATTACAAAATAATCTGGAAGAACGGACCCTTCAGAAATAGAGATCATACAATATTAGAAACCAGCAGACTCGGTTTATTGAGTCTGTTCATGAGACCTAATGTAAAGTGCAACAATCCTCACGCCCCTAGCACTGACTTAAGTGGTATTCTGCTTTCCATCAGAACCCAATATTCCTGAAGGACCAGAAAATGAAGAAAATAAATGTCAACACTATAGGGTAAAGTCGGGTAACTTTGGACATCAGGTAAATTCGGACACACATTTGCAAACAGTGGAAATCCAGATGAGACGGCTCCTTATGAGCCGTCTCATCAGGATTATCACTGTTTGCTTAGTTAATTTATTTTTTATTTCAGTATTGAACTATGAAACAAACAAGGTGACTGTCCGAATTTAGCAGTCTGTCCGAATATACCCGACTTTACCCTATTGATGAAATGGAGAAGTTTTACCAGCTCCATGCACTCAGAAACAAAGCTTCCAAGCCAGCATCCGATGTTGTGCCATCATTTAAATGGTGTTTTGCTGGCGGTAGCCGACTTTTAGTGGTATTTGGGTCCTCTTTCCCCTCATCAACTAAAACATAGTTAAAATAATAATATGAAACGTTGTCAGAGTTGGACCGCATCTGACAAAACTTTCTGGTTTCGTGCATGCCTCATATTATCCTATACATCATTTTTCTGAAAGTTATCTAGTTACTAGTATATAATTGGCTAAATTGTTAATGACAACATATTTGCTGAACACAAAATCACCACCCTGTACTGTCGTGCCAACCAAGGGTGACAGTGACATAACATTGTTTACAATTTTTATGTAAAATTTTGAATTGTACACTCCACTTGAGCTAACGCGAATCGATAGATCACTTGTGTATTAATCCTATCAAGCGGATAGGATTCATACACAAGTGATCTATCGCATATAAGTACCTGATAACTTTGCAAACAAAACATTACGTAACTGTCACTCTTGACTGGCAGGACAGCAGCACTATGTGATATTTGTGTCTCTCCTGTTGTTTTTTCTCAGGATTTTGCTGGCAGCGGAGTGGTTCACATGCTAGGCGGCATCTCTGCCTTTGTGGCTGCCTTGGCCCTTGGTCCACGTATTGGCAGGTTTGACAAGGACACAAATGCGCCACAGGATATAAAAGGTCATTCAGTTCCAGTAAGTTGATTTTTAAAAACAAATCTACCCAATTAAGTTAACCGTATTGCAAACTAGGCTTCGAAATAAAAGTATAACTTGACTTTTCGCTTACTGTAAAGGCGGAAACTTTAATATTCATATCTAGGCGTGGTTCGGCTATTTCATCTGCTAAGGAAGGGAAATCAGGTTTTATTTATAATTTGGTAAAGAGTTTATAAGCTTTTTGGGCCGGGCAAACGTGCGTGAATTTCATGAAAATCCTAACCATGAAAATCCTAACCGTATTAAAACTGAACTCACATTCATTAACCTTTAAAGCGCATAATCACAAAATATATGATTTTGTCGTTCACTTAAATATTTGAAGCCTCATAGCCAAACAGTGTGGACCCAGATCAGACTGCTCCTGTAGGAGCAGTCTGATCTGGGTCCACAATGCTTGCCTCTATGCTTATGTTAAATAGACATTTTCAGATGCAGTTATTTTTCTGGCATTTTAAGGACTAAATAATATGTTTTGCGTCTATACGGAGGTAATAGCGCAAGATGATTCAGATACTTTTGAATAAAGCCAAGTAATATTTCCGGTTTAAAATTAAAAATCTATATTTTATATAGAGAGGCTGCTATGATGATAAATATCAATTAGGTTAATTGCGCTATACATGTTATTGCATATTCTGAATAGGTCAAGTACATTACAGTAAAACCTGTGTAAAACGGCCACCCTCAAAACCAGGTCTTACTGTAAATCAAGTGTTATTGATCCATTTCTTAAGAAATATAATATATTTCTACTCTCCATAGTACTAGTCATTTATACCAATAATGCATCAAATCTGACAAATGGGTACCGAGATGTAGATCTGGACTGTCGGACCTCAGTGTCGGACAATGCCAAAACAGTAACCCTCCGCCTTTGCCATTTTGATTAGAAATCCTAAGCTTCCCATTCAGAGCACAGTAAATAAAGAATACTATGTGAGTGTCTTTTGATATAGACAACGTTTATCAGGCAACGTGCAACAATGTAGTTTATATGAGAGGTAACTGTTTAAGATATTTATCAGTCGATCCTAATATTATCTGAATTGTTTCAACATAACCTAATAAACGTTTCCTATCTCACGGCATGTTACCTTTTATCAGGTCATGATGACGTTGCACTTTTTGAATGACGTCGCTTATGACGATGAATCAACACAAAAATTAAAAAAATACTTCATAATCGCTAGATTGAAGATTGTTCAACTATGGGTAAACTGATAAATAGAATACCAGGTTCGCGTCTTTTGATATCAAATTTACCAGGCTCGGCTTTGAGAACGCATGGTGAATCGCTCGGCAAGCCTCGCGATGTCAACAAGCGTTCTCACAGCCTTGCCTGGTAAACTTGATATTAAAAGACACTCGCCTAGTATCTCTATCTATCTGACTGTATTTGGTGGAAAAAATCACTTTTGTCATGCCATTTTATTTCTATGTCAATTATCGCACATTTTGTTACGCTATTTCAGCTAGCCTCACTTGGAGGTTTCATACTTGTGTTTGGTTTCTTCGCCTTCAACGGCCTATCGCAGCAATGCAGTAAATATGAGAGGTAACTGATAAAGATACCTATCTGACTGTATTTGGTGAACGCAAAAAGTCATTTTTGCTTGCGGCGCACTCGCCGCAAGCATTTCTGTCGGAATAGTGATACCCTCTACCTGGTTTGTCTATTTATATAAACAAACTGTTTGCATAACGGTCGTGGTTATACGCACTACAGTTCAGTGACAAGACAAGTCACCGACAGCAAGTTAAGACAGGGTTCGTACAGAAATGGGAAAACAGAAGTCCAGGACTTTTACAGGACTATTCCAGGATTTTACCATTTTTCAAAGACTCAATTTCTTCCCAATTTTGTATAACACAACGTTCGTTTTAAAGTGCACTTTTTTCAGTCAGAAGCGGCGAAATGAATAGGCGCACTCGATTTCTTTGATTCTGACACCGGTGATAAAAACCGGGACTACCGCACAAATTGAATAGAATAGAATACGAGTTGCACCTCGCTCTTTGACGTGTATCTAGCGATTTTCATTCAGTTTTTTTGCGATTTTCACACAGTTCTTTTAGCGCATCCCATAAATCTGAAAGGACTAGTTGTATTTTTATATTTTTCAAAGACTAATTCATATTTTCAAGGATGATTTTACAAAATTCCAGGACAATTCCAGGACAAAAGGCACTTTTTTCCAGGACCAAGGCCAAATTTTTCCAGGTCTGTGTGAGCCCTGTAAGAGCATGTCTCATATTATATGCCATATTAACCCCCAAATTCAATTTGTGGATATATGTTGTGGTCATGGAATGTCGCTCACTGTTTTCATCCACTGTGACCTTGATCTCAGGAGTCAGTTCTTGAAAAAATGCACCCACAGCAGATCGCCTATTTTATTTATGGTAGCATTCCATATTTGGTATGTAGATACATCTTGAACCCTGGAGAGTCACCAAATGTTTCCAGGTCACTGTTACCTTAACCTCTGGTTTCTGTTCTAGCAAGGTCAAGCTCAGAGCTTATCTGTATATAATTTGAGGTAGGAATCCTAAATTTGGTGTGAGGATATATTTTGGGATCATGGCGTGTCGCATAAACTTCTGGGTCAAATTGACACGTAGCTTGTACATAAGCATGTATAAAAACACTGCAGACTTACTTTTATAACTTTATTAATCATGCCACGATTGTCCAAACATGAACCATGTGGCACAATTGGAATGATATTGGCCCACTTCGAATCAAACTAAAGTTCCTACTAAAGATCTTACGCAATAGATGCGTGCGTACGTTTACACCTAAATGGCTACAGTTGCTCCCTTTTAATTAGTTGTCAAGTAAACAAAGTGAATAGCCCTGTATGTCCCACCTCAATTCTTCATCATAGACGAAAAGGGCGTGCATAAACTGCACAGACTACTCTAATTAACAATTACGAATAAGAGGGACCGCAAATAGAACACATCAAGGATTCATTTTGTAAAATAAAAACATTTTGACGCTATTGATAGATCTTGAACCCATCTTGCTAGATAGGTCTAGAGGAGGGAACCACCAGATAAGCTACTAGAGTAACGGTGCTCTGACCCACCGTTGATCTTTAGTAGGTTCATGACGTCACTATAGTAGCGACTATCGATGTTCGAATTGAACTTTAGTTGCTATAGTAGGAACTACACTTCGATTTGAAGTGAGCCATTATAATTGCCATCAGTAATCTATATAGAATTGCTACCAGTCGGATAATAAAAGTTGTCATAAATACACGTGAAATATTGTAATAATATTTCTTTCTTTTCCAAATGGTTATGTTCATTACTCTATAAATGTAATTGTCTGCAGTAGAGTTGTATGATTATCAGAACTTAGCATCAGCCTATTGACTAGCAACAAATTAGGAATATATTTGTATGGGAAACATGAAATGACTATTTGAAAAGTTCTAGGCCTTTGGGAAAGGCGATCAACTATACAGCCCCTCAGAGATCGTTATCAGGCTACAGGGACAGTTAAATATTGAGGCAGGTCTGGTTAACCAAAAATGACGACCTGACGTTAAGACGGTAACTTACGTCAAGTGTATCAACGATATTTGCATCGAAGAATCCGTTCTGGCTGGCTATCGTCAGTTCCAGACAAATAATAGGGCTTCGAGGGTAATTTGTATCCAGGTTTTTAATAAAAAATATATTGAAACAATTACTTTGAATCACGTCTGATTCCTAGACAAATTTCAATTTGCAACTTTTGAATCTAAGGGTATTGCTATTCGATAGACTGTTGTCCTAACATTATTTATATTTTGGCATGAAATTAAAAACATATTTTGCTGACGTGTTTATGTTCATTGTTGCCAAAACCAAACAAAATTGATACATTGAAAATAAGTAAAATTTTATTAATTTCATTTTTTTTGGCATTTTTAAATCCCTTCAGTGTACGTTGCTAGGTGCCGCTTTAGATAACTGTTTGTGTTTTTTCTTTTTCCAAGAGTATCTTACCCACCGACTCCATAACTATTGTTAATGTTCGTCTATGACGTGGTTTTAGTGCAGTGTAAACAATAACCAAATTTGGAGGTGTTCCCTACAAGGTGCACATGCTGTTTTTCAACTAGGCAAGCCCTCCTTTAAAAAGGAAAATTTATTATCAGTTACTTCTCATATTAACAGCATTGTTGCGTGTTGCCTGATAAACATTATCTATCTCACAGCATGTGCCTTTACCAGGTCATGATGACGTTGAACTTTTGAATGACGTTGCTAATGACATTCGATAAACACAAAAATCGAAAAATACGTCATAATTCGTAGTTTGAAGAGAGGAACAATAGTTAAACTGATAAATAGAATACCAGGTGCGCGCCTTTTGATATCAAGTTTACCAGGCTCGGCTTTGAAAACACATGTTGAATCGCTCGGCAAGCCTCGCGGTGTCAACATGCATTCTCAAAGCCTTGCCTGGTAAACTTGATATCAAAAGACACTCACCTAGTATTCTCTATATGCCGTGCGATAGACAACGTTTATCAGGCAACGTGCATTAATGCAGTAAGTTTATACCTATCTGACTGTATTTGGTAAACGCAAAAAGTCATTTTTTGTCATGCCAATTTATTCTAGCTTACTTCGCACATTTTGTTACGCCATTTCAGCTAGCCTCACTTGGAGGATTCATACTCGTGTTTGGTTTCTTCGCCTTCAATGGTTCATCTCAAGGAAGTATTTCGGCTCCAGGCGATGGTGCTGCTGTTTCTATTGCCGTAAAGAATACTGTCATGTCGGCTTGTGGTGGGGCTTTTACGACATTGTTGATGAACAAAACAAAATATTTCGGGGACAAAAAGTGGAGCTACCTCACAACCTTAAACGGATGCTTGACAGGCATGGTAATTGAAAATTAACCCTTAATGCGCCAATCACAACAAAAGTCGTCTGCTTTTCTCGTCTGCTGAAATGTTTAAGAGGCCTCTTTGGCAAACAGTGTGGACCCAGATCAGACTGCTCCTATGAGCAATCTGTTCTGGATCCACGCTGTTTGCCTCTATACTTAATTCGTCAGCAATGTTAGGCAATTATTTGCAGCAGACGACATCAGCAGACGACATTTTCAGATGCATTTTTTTCTTGGCGCTTTAAGGGTTAACCCATTCAAGAAAACAATGAGCGCATAGTTGTGAATATTTTCTTATCCATGAGTTTAAACAAATGTTTTGGTTGAGAATCAAAAACATTTTTTATAACACCCACTTTTCTAAACGCCTGTTTGTGTAATTAAGTCAAATGGAATTTTGCACTTTTATCAAATGGTCGCGTCTCCATGTTTAATAGCCTATACATGTATAGTCAGACATTCTTTTGTTTACCCATAGTTTTAGCATAGATGTACTTATTTAAACATACCTTTGCATGCCCATAAAAAAACAGTTTTATTGATAGGGTTCGTCTGAGTACCCACAGATTTGATTGGTTACAAATTAAGAAAAATATTTTCATTCAAGCACTCGTATCCAGAGGCTAGTAAATGGTGGAATATTCTAAATGGTAGCATACAATACAATTCGGATGGTCTATTTACATGAAGACCATACTCTCCCTTTAACGTATATAAGTTTCAAAAAAAGTTAGTGAGTGTGATCAGGAATATCACAATCACAAACCGCAGACAAACCCATGGCGCCAACCATCACAAGACACCAGGAAGACAAACTAAGCAAAGCAACCAGCTCTCTCTCCCCATGAAGATGATTGCAAAACTAGAATGGACATAAAGTAACGTACAACAAAACATAGAACAATTACAGACGACCACAATGGGAGTAACAATAAACAAATAGTCAACAACAACAGAACCATCGCCTTACAACGGACAGCAGTCTAAGCCACTGGGGGGGGGGGGCTAAAATGCATTTTACTGGTATCAAATCTTCGCCCTAGATTCTGCTGTTGTTGAAGCACAAGAAATGTTCAGCTCGCATGGAGGCCTTCAAGTTGTCAATTTTCAGGTACGTGTAAGGTTGCAATACTGGTAAACTACTGACCCAGTTAGTATATAAAATGGCGTTTCACTAGTGGGCAGTAAATTTCTCTAGATTGTAAATAGGCTGAGAAGCATGTTAAGGGACAGTTCGACAAGATAAAAGAACGCTTGATATACCTGAAAAAGTTGAAATTGATGCGGGCCCATGCCAGTAAATACAACTGACTTGTGCCTAAAGGATTTTAAAAAAATCTTTTAATGCTTCCTAAAAAACTGCATCAATTAAGCAAAATAAAAGTATATGTGTGTTTTGGGTTACAAACTGAAGGATAAAGTGGATAGGAAAGTGTGAAGCTTCTTTTTATTTATGTTTTAATTAATTAATTTGATTTATGTTTTGGAAAACTTCGTTATTGAAAATGCAAAAAATCTTCACTATGAAATAGATTTCTATTATTATTATTATTATTATTATTATTATTATTATTATTATTATTATTATTATTATTGCAGGTGGCTATATGTGCTGGTTGTAACCAGTTCCATTCCTATATTTCCGTCGTGGTTGGTATTCTTGGAGGTGCAGCATACATGTTGATGACGTGGTTAGTTTTATTCAAATTCAAAGTTGACGATCCTTTAGACGCAACCGCAGGTAAGCAAATATAGAAATTGCTCATTTTCTTGCGCAGGCGCGATACTAAAGAATCCACCTGTCTGCTAAGGCACATCACGACTGAAAAGTCGGATTTGTGTCAATATGCGGCGTGCATTACCCGAAACACTACGTTAGAAAAGTAACAAGCACTGAATTGCTGTAAATAATTCGTTTATGGAGACATCAAGTTACCTTTGATAGCTAAACAATAACAACGATTGGTATTACAATAATTAGCGAAACAATGACAAGATTTTCTACGCTAAAACATTTTTGGGTGAAAAAGTGGTTCCTAGTGACGCGTGATGACGCAGATTGATAACAAGTTTGAATCGACCAATCGGGCAAATCACATGATTTGATGACGCTATCGGTAAACAATATGTCACGTGTACCCACAAAGCTCAAATCAGACATTTTAGTATTTGAAAAATGCTTTCCGGCTTAGACAATGAGAAATTGCTGGACCCTTTTGGGAACAGTGGAATGTTCCATAAAGTTTTCTTAATAATCAATTGAGTATGACCACAGGAGCTTGAAGTTCGGTCCTTATATCACCTATATAGCCTCAAAACTAAAAGCTCACGGTGTCATTACGTAGTAATGACCAGGAGTGAAACTAACTCTCGGTAGCCATTCCGGCTCCAGTTTCCGGTCAATCGGCAGTGAATGTTGCGACGGCAACGTCAAAGTGTTCGATAACTTTTCTTCTACCTTATGATCAAGATGGCGACGTTAAGACAAAACAGGACAATGTCTCAAATATACTTTAAGTCGATATAGTACCGGGAAACCTATTTGTTAAGGCATAAACAATGAGACAGTGACGTATTCATCTACGGAAGACGCTATAACTTGACGTTACGCTTTGTACGCCAAATCGTGCGCGACGTCAATGTCACACGATCTTTGAAAAACAACGGTCTCAGTTTTGAATTTCCGCAAAGTTTACGAAAAACAGAACTTTTCGTGATAAGTAAAAGTAAGGGTTTGATTTATTTAATATTCTGAACACATTTAACTGATTGTTTCATTTTTTGGTTGAAGAGTTTGTAAGTTTTGAAATGTATTTTCTCCAAGTGTGACGACGGCTCGGATTCACTGCGTCAAACCGGATACTGGAGCCGGAATGGCTACCGTTATTTTTTCCTTATTTTCAAACGCTCATTATTTTGACTCAGTGATATGTCAGAAAAAGTTATCCATGCCTCGCATGACCTGTTGACATAGTTTTTATGGTTAGATGTTCAGTTTTCGCCAAAAACCCCTGGTAACGGCGATTCAAAGGTGCCTGAAATTTAGTTTCACTCCTGGTCATTACTACGTAATGACATTGTGAGCTTTTGGTTTTGAGGCTATAGGGGTGATTTAAGGATCGAACTTCAAGCTCCTGTGGTATGACAAGAAAATGGGTCACAATCACTGACCAAAGACCAAGCCATGACACAGTGAGGAAGAGACACAAAACACCAACATTCACACGACAGCAAGGATATAACCATGCGATCATTTGATCCTATTTGATATATCCTTTCATTGTGTATTGATAATAAGAGAACTAGGAAAATCACAAAAAGTCCCAAAAGCAAGACCAAAGTACTTTTAATTTATCTATCTGTTTCGCTTTGACTAGGATAAATCGTGATATGAACACACATGTGTAAAACGTTATGCATATGGTATTTTTTCAAGATATGATAAAGTGCTACCAGTACAAAGATGCATAAAGATGAAATATTATTAGGGAGAATAGGAGAAAGAAAGAAAAGGATAATTAACCTCATTGAATATATGAGTAAATTGCATCTGTATTTACACTGCAAAATTGTATTGGAGGGCAAATCTACACGTATAAACGATTGTTTGTGCGTGGGAATTTCAACTTTGTGTTTGTCTCCTGGAAAAGAATCACAATTTTAGCGGTCGACGCCCAAGAAGTGCTTTTCCCTAGCCTTTTTCAGGTTTACCTACAGTAGACCCAGTTTTAATTTAATCATCTCCTACCTATAAAACATGTACATGTATTTGTATGTATGAATCAACACTGTATAACGTTAGTGTAAAAACTTGAATTTTTGCAGTACATTTTGGCGGTGGTGTCATTGGAGTGTTAGCTGTGCCACTATTTTCCAAGGATTTTGGGGTTGTTTATTTCTGGGATAGAACTGCAGGACTGGTAAGTGCTTGTATTACTTGACTTTTTGCTTACAGTAAAGGCGGCGCCACACCCAGATATGAATATTAAAGTTGCCGCCTTTACAGTAAGCAAAAAGTCAAGTAATATCTGGTCATGTTAGGATAGACAAGGGAAATTTTACAGGGGGAGGGGGTCCATATTTTACATGGAGAAAATGGACCCCCTCTCCCTGTAAAATTTTAGTTTCTTCTTAAATAGACAACGAGCCCCATCTGCAAAATATGTTGAAAAGAAAGTTATCAAAAATCTTTTGTCAGTTTGGTTGGACCCCGGCCCACCCTCTATCTTGACAAACAATACATATTGCAATACAATATCTGCCACTGAAAGAAGGCTTAATTTCAAAATATTTGAGGCCTCAATATATCAAAAAGAAAAAAGTATGGAATGTAACAAGGATAGATATAGGATATTTCTTGCACACCAGATTGGAGTTGCCGTTGTTTTTACCCATGTGAGATAATGCTATCTCATATACCCGTACCAGCCCGTGGGAAAGATAAATAAACGAACAGACGCACGTCGACCGCATGCTGGCCACACGCTGGCCGCACGTCGATCCAAAAATGAGGTATGTAGTGGTGAGCAAGGAAACGAATCCATTATCCGTGTGAGGATGGAATAGAAAAGTCCATCCCTCGGAATCACTGTTGCCAACGGGTGTTCCTAGGGACGGACTTATCTATCCCAACCTCACACTCATTATGGATTCTTGTAATCACTAATCGACCAATGAGAAACTAGAGGACAAAATACTGGAAGACAAAACAAGAATACAATTAGCTAAAGCAATCAGGCCCGGGGTTATAAAACGTTTGTTCATGCTCAATTCAACTGAGCATACAATTTATCCTGCCCATGAATGTTAAAATACCAACAAATGCAACGATTGAATTTTTTAATGATTATTCGCCATTTACCTTTAATGGGCAATTGAAATTTCGCGCTCTCTTGAGTTGAACCTGTTGAAAATTTTACACCCCTCCCCCCTCTAGGCCTAATCATGTCAGGAAAGAAGACTGAATTCCAAAATATTCAGACTCTTGAAATAAAAATGCAATAGATTAGACCACAAAGGCAATGCATGGCTTGCCATATACGAGTAGTAGCATCCTATTTAGAACTTCTTACCTATGTTTTTCACTCAACTGTTAGCCCATGCTGATATAGCCACATTGACACAATTAAAGGCAATCTGCCACTCGTTTGTGGTGCAAAACAAAATGTAAATGTCCTGTAGCTGTCAGCTTAGCAATCTAAACTTTAATCGGAATCTGTTATGCAAGATTTGCTTACTCTAAATTAGACACAGAAAACGAAAAAAAGTAAGTATAATGAAATTTCAATAAGCTATAATGTATAATATTTTATCATAAGACGTCGCGTCTGGGAGTAAAATAACACCATGCAATAAAATTGATAAACCACTAGTGGTTTATAGATTTACGGGAAACGTTATGACGTCCATAACAACGTTGCGTACATAACAAAAGTATAACGTTTTTACGGCAGAAATGAGATTTCAAAGTAATCTTAATGTCATATGATAAATAGAATCTAACATTCGTGTTTTTGTATTATTGAATTTATTAAACTCGTTGCGAAAAAGAGATAAAATGCTCGGCAAGCCTCGCATTTTAACTATTTTCCTCAACTCGTTTGATAAATTCAATAAAACATGAGCACTCATGTAAGATCCTCTAATTAAATGGTTCTAAAAATAGATGCCTTATCAATGGAACCTGAAATGTTAACTATTGCTTTAAAAGTATATCATCCACAGAAATCAGGAAAACATTGTATTGTACTCTATGCTCATCTATGAGTATGTATTTTCTGTTCATGTTCATGCTGTTGTTTGTTATTATATCATGACATTGTTCATCTGGTCATTTATCTTTCAGCACTTGGCATGGCAGCTAGCAGGTATGGTGGCTATATTTGGTTGGACAACGATTCTATGTGGGATATTATTCTTTTCAATGAAAAAGGCCAGAATTCTGAGAGTTTCATTCGAGTATGAAATGAAAGGTAAGGTCTTTTTACAAATAATTCGAAAATTTACAATCTGTTTTACTTAAAATGTTCTAATTCAAAGATAAATACTGTGAATATATTGTGTATCACAGTGCAGCAAATACAACCATGCAACTACCAATTTAGTGTTTTATGATACTGAAACCTCATCAGGTAAGCTATCGATAACATAAATTTATAGTCTGTTTTTGTCATCCATGGGTGTACCAAAGTACATGAACACATGTTCATTTCGATATACTGATTTCAATAAAACAACTGAAGAAATTAAGAAGTTTGTGAAAAAATTGTTTAAGGTGTAAAAACTCTAATCAATTCAACACATGTTATTGGTACATGGTCGAATAGCCTCTATGAGGCCATTCCAACACGTATTAACATCATTTATCATATGACGTCATGTCTGGGAGTGAAATAACGCCATGCAATAAAATCTGTAAACCACTAGTGGTTTATCGATTTACGGGAAACGTTATGACGTTCATAACAATGTTGCGTACATAATGACAAAATTATAACGTTTTATGCCAGAAACGAAATTTCAAAGTATTTGTCATATGATAAATAGAATCTAACATTCGTGCTCTTGTATTATTGAATTTATTAAACTCGTTGCGAAAAAGAGATAAAATGCTCGGCAAGCCTCGCTTTGTATCTCTTTTCCCCCTCGTTTAATAAATTCAATAAAACATGAGCACTCATGTAAGATCCTCTATATATTGCTGAAAAATTAAAGAAATACATTTTGAAACTAACACTTACCAAGTATCATGCCCATTTCTTTGCCATTCCACAACATGGCAAGCTGACAATACCTGTCACTTTATGGTTAATTGTGTATATTTACATGACAGTTCTCTCATCAAATTTAGTTTAAAGTACTACCGTTTGTTGTGTGGCTGTATATTTGTAAATACAAAGAGGGAAATCAAATCAGAGTTGGTGTCGATGTGGAGACCTAAAGCTGGGGAAATTTTGTAATTATTTCAACAATAGACTGCGTGTCTGCCAAATTTCCAGGTTTTGTTTAATAAAATATGTACAAGTTTAAAACCATCTTAGGCCAGAATTTTTTATTAGTTGATTAAGGGATTTTTTTTTCAGATTTAAGGTCAGGGGGACAAAAAAAATAAATAAAATGCTCTGAAAATGACCAGTTAACTGGTCATAGTCAGAGCTTTTTTATTCATTTTCAGAGCTTTTTTTATTAATATATCCAGAAAAACAGTAAAACTAGTATGGTAAACCAACAGTCTGTATTAAATCTTCAAATATTTTATCATTTTCCTAAAAATCTGGACAGGACAATCACTTTTTACAGTGTCACTCTCAAAAATATATAGACAGAACCTCAAAAATTTATTATTTTTTTCAACAAAACAAATAATATTTAGAGTCGATGGATAAAAAAAAATAGAAATAATTTTTTTCCCTACTTTCCTGAAAATTACAGTGGGAGGGTTCGTAAATCAACTGATATCAAAATTCTTGCCTTATCACTGGTATCACATACAGTACCATTCAAGCTATTGTTTCCACCTAGTTAATTACAAGATGACTATGAGCAGACTAAGAATAGTAAGCCAAGTTAACTACAGGTAATCATGGAGTTAACTATACTAATCTATTTTAATAAACATTAGTTAACAAGGCTGTAGACTAGGAGTTAACACCTCGTTTACCTGCAGTTGACTCCTAGTTAACATGGGTGTAAAGAATAGTGTAAATGATACTGTATGTATGCACTACTAGTAGTTAACACCTCGTTTACCTGTAGTTGACTCCTAGTTAACATGGGTGTAAAGAATAGTGTGAATGATACTGTATTACTTGACTTTTCGCTTACTGTAAAGGCGGCAACTTTAATATTCATATCTGGGCGTGGTTGGGCTATTTCATCTGCTAAGGAAGGGAAATCAGGTTTTATTTATAATTTGGTAAACAGTTAATCAGCTTTTTGGGCCGCGCAAACGTGCGTGCATTTCATGAAAATCCTAACCGTATACACACTGAACTCACATTTCTTAACCCTTACAAAATGTATGTTTTTGTCGTCCAGTAAAATATTTGAAGCCTCACAGACAAACAGTGTGGACCCAGATCAGACTGCTCCTGTAGGAGCAGTCTGATCTGGGTCCAAAATGTTCGCCTCTATGCTTATGTTAAATAGACATTTCAGATGCAGTTATTTTGCTGGCGTTTTAAGGACTAAATAACGTGTTTTGCGTCTATACTGAGGTAATGGCTCAAGATGATACAGTTACTTTTGAATAATTCAGCTTTTACCTATGTCTAAGGTTGACCAGTCCTAATTACGCATTCATGAGGTGCCGCCTTTACAGTAACCAAAAAGTCAAGTAATATATGTTAACTTAGCCCTTCCATACAAGTAGTCAATGGATATCAAGATACACTTGACTATATCTTACAAGATTAATCTGACTACTTATTTTAAATATTTTTAAAATGCATGTGAAAGTATATTTGCTGTTGCAATATATATCATTTATCAAGAAATTTACAAGTATGAAACCTGTGCACCATGCAAGACTTCATGCTTTGTAAACTCTTCACAGTTGTATATCGTTTACTAATGATATGCACTTTCATACAAAAATCAGCAAGTTTGTAGTTAGTGAAACAAACCGGTAAATTTAAACAAAAAAGCTGTTCATATTATATTCTGACAAGTGAATTATCAATATAAACATCTATATCTATCAGTCAAGAATATATTTCTCCATTTTTAGAACAAAACATGTATTCAAAATTTCTCCACTTTAAAAACCTTATCAAAAAGGTATTTAATAGTTTATAGAGGTGATTTGAATGAAACGCATATACCTTGATTGCATACATATCTTTATCTAATGGTTCACAATGAACTAATGATACGCACTAGATTAGACCAGAATTTTTTTATTTGTTGATTTATGAACCCTCCTACCGTAATTTTTCGGAAAGTAGGAAAAAATAAAATTCAATTTCTAAAAAAAAAATTATCTTATCCGCCGACTCTAAATATTATTTGATTTGATGAAAAAAGCAATATTTTTTGAGGTTCTGTCTGTGTAATTTTCAGAGTGACACTGTTAAAAGTGATTGTCCTGTCCAGATTTTTAGAAAAATGATGAGATATTTAAAGATTTAATACAGACTGTTGGTGTTTACCTTACTAGTTTTACTGTTTTTTTTTCTTGAGATATCAAAAAAAAGCCCTGGAAAAAAGCTCTGAAAAAAAAGCTCTGAAAATGACCAGTCAACTGGTCATTTTCAGAGCTTTTTTTTTCGTCCCCTCGATCCTAAATCTGGAAAAAATTTATCGTAAATCAACTAATAAAAAAATTCTGGCCTTTTCAAAAATGTGTCGTGCCTGTTCTGCTGTAGTCAATGTATTTACATTTTACTGGTTAATACAAATATATATAAAGAAGTATATCCTATATCAATTTTATATAAAACCTACTTATTTGCTACTCGTTCCCTTTGTATACTTAAGGAATAAAGAAACGCAACAAACAAAAGTATAATTTTTGCGTGTTTAGATGACGGTTTGGTGAAATCTCTTTTGAAAAATTCTTATTGAGTATTTATAGCATGTGATGAAATACCAAAACGTCATTTTAACGCTATGTTTTACGCTACAAGATGAAAACATATGAAAACGAAAAGTTGTGACGTTAACGTCAGAATAATGATCAAGAAATCCCGTCTTTTCTGGCGTCGACTTGACAATGTGCAAATTAAACAAACGTCCAATCATATTCGCAATGCAGTCAAAATGCTACGTGAAGGGCAATATACACAATGGTAGTGAATAAACGATAAACGTCACTTAGAACCGTCGGGCTTGGGTCGCTGGTGAATATACGGGATAAGATTAACCTAGAGACATCAGAACATGCTTTCTTGGGAAAAACTGACTTTTCAGATGCCGTAGAAATACGCTGGTAAGGTGTTTTTATTGACGTTAGCCAAACAAAACACGGCATAATGCAAGAGAAAACATCTGATTACATGCCGAGAGTGAACACCAAATTTGTTTACTGCAACCTAAACTTTGTCACTGGACCATTTTATCATTAGAAAAACGCATAAACACCATGGAAACCCTTAAAATGTAGGATATCGAATTTTGACGTCAGAATTGAGGTTTTTTTGACGTCTGAAGATCTCAAGTCATAATTCTTGAACAAAACTTCCTTGTAATGAACAAATCTCAAGCAGAAAAGAAAGTTTACGCGTTTTACGCAGTATTCAGAGTTGACGTTAATGACGTTAAGCCGTTTCAGAATCCTACAGAAACGTCGCCATTTGATAATTTCCCTGATCCGCAATCTATGCCAAGACTTTTTAAAACAATAAACTAATGGTTGATTCAAACTTTGCTTTTATTGACCCTGTTTCAGCAGTTTACTACAGGGGGTCAGGCTGGTTACGCGCATACCAAAATGATTACGTAATCGATAATTACGTTGAACCTGCTGGAATTTGACGGACACATACTGCTCCTATTGATAAATATCATTTGCACTAAAAACGTGCATCATATTATCTGCTTACAATGACTTGAAGTGTTTGTTGCGTTTCTTAATTCCTTAAGTATATTTTAGGTTTAGATATTCCTAAACATGGTGAGGCAGCTTACCCAGCTGAAGCTTATGGTCATGGCTGGGGAGAGAAAGGGGACAGTTTGGCAGGTCTTGTGAAACAGGCTGTACGATCTACTTCTGTGTTAGCTAATAAAGGTAATAATGTACTACTTCAGTGCTAGGCAATTATCACATGAGCTACATGTAGCATACACCGAGCTTCACTTTCCCTCTTGTAAATTAGTCTATACGCAGAACCAAAAATAAGGGAACCCTTGCATTTTAGGAGGAATAACAGCATATTCGGAAAGCAGCAATATGCTGAATTATCTCTAGTATGCCGGACAGGTGTTGTGCATGTTTTGTTGCACGTTGACGTCAAATTTCACAATGACTTTGACGGACTCCATTTAGGTAAAATAAAAAATGAAATACAAGAGTTCCCTTGGTTTTGTCTACGTTTATACTACTTCGAAGACATAATCACATGGGCTACATGTTACACAACCAGCGCTACCCTTTCCCCTCTGGTAATCATTCTAGAAGCGTGTCCATTTTGCTTCCTATTGAGTTAGTTGTCTGTATTTGAATCAAACTCTACCTTCTTTCATACTTTTATGTGGAGGAAAGCAAGGACTCTATTGAGAATGTGTGAATACATAGACTATCCTTATCTAATATGCTGGCTGTTTTGTGATGTCCTTTATGTACTGTTATATAACTAAAAAAGGATACATATAAATTATTTGGGAGCGCAATGGCTCAGTGGTAGAGTGCTTGACTCGAGACCGAAGGGCCGCGGGTTCGAGCCTCACCGGCGTCACTGCGTTGTGGTCTTTGAGCAAGACATATTTATCCTAGCTTAGTACTGGTTCAACCCAGGAAGACCCCTCCCTTTATAACTGAAAGATTGTTGATGGGACGTAAAGAATCAAATCAAACAAACAAGCATATATATTATTCTACAAATTTTAATTTAATTTAAATTTGCTAATTATAATTGTGGATTTATCGCTCAAATAAATGAAGATGTGGATCCTGATCAGCCAGCTGATCTGGAATCTACACTGCCTTCAAAACAGCATGTATAATTTTGCAAAAACACAAACAAAATGGACTCTATGACGGCTCTGACGTAAAGCTTTAATCGGTGGGTTGGTGCCCGATGCTTATCTGTAGCTGGACCCACCGTGGTTCAACTTGAGGTTTTCTTTAGCTCTGACTATCTGTGAGTCATGAGCCCTTTTCTTTGTTTCATCATGGTGTGTTAATTTGATTAGAGTGTTTCTCCATGATGATACATTGCATTAGTTAGATGGCCTCCATGCGAGCTGAACATTTCTTGTTCTTCAACAACAGCAGAATCTAGGGCGAAGATTTGGTACTAGTAAAATGCATTTAAGCCCCCCCCCCCCCCCTCCCCCCCCGGTAGCTTAGGCTGCTGTCCGTTCTAAGGCGGTGGTTCTGTTGTTGTTGACTTTTTGTTTATTGTTACTTTTATTGTGGGGGTCTGTGGTTGTGCTATGTTTTGTTGTACGTTACTTTATGTTCATTCTAGTAGTATTGCAATCATCTTGATGGGGAAGAGAGAGCTGGTTGCTTTGCTTAATTTGTCTTCATGGTGTCTCGTGATGGTAGAGCGGCTCTTTCTCGAAGTGCCACGGGGTTGTCTGCGGTTTGTGATTGTGGTATTTCCTGATCATACTCACTTACTATTTTTGTTCTTCTTTGAGCCTGTTCAGTGGCTGGGGTTTTTTTCTTTTTAGAAGTAAAAGTGGATTTGTCAGCAGGACGGAAACCAGGAGAATCACCAGAAGTTGACGCCCTACAAAACAGCCAGAAGGGGTCATCGGCATCACTTGCCTCTACAAATTCCACAACGCTCACCAAGTTCTAATTTGAGAAAATGTCCCAATTTAAGGCCGGAAATTTTTTGTTAGTTGATTTATGGGATTTTTTTCAGATTTAGGGTCGGGGGATGGGAAAAAATAAATAAAAAAGCTCTGAAAATGACCAGTTAACTGGTCATTTTCAGAGCTTTTCATTTTCAGAGCTTTTTGTTTCATTTTCAGAGCTTTTTTTTTATTTATATATCCAGAAAAACAGTAAAACTAGTATGGTAAATCAACAGTCTGTATTAAATCTTCAAATATGTTATCATTTTCCTAAAAATCTGGACTGGACATTCACTTTTTACAGTGTCACTCTCAAAAATACATAGACAGAACCTGAAAAATATATTATTTTTTTCAACAAAACAAATAATATTTAGAGTCGGCGGATAAAATAAAAATAAAAATTTAGAAATTAAATTTTATTTTTTTCCTACTTTCCAGAAAATTACAGTAGGAGGGTTCGTAAATCAACTAATAAAACAATTCTGGCCTAAAGATTGGTTGTATGTCTAGACCTAGATGATATGTGTTAATGCGCCGATCCAGAGGGGGCAGAATGATTTAATGTACTGTGCAATAGGTGTTAGTATCATACCAGCTAGTTAAAATATAGATCTATACGGTGACTCAAACAGGCCTTGACATAGGTATCAACTTAAACATTGATATTAAATAGCGCATAAGAAATAGATCAGCTCTAGCAGTTAATTGTTAGGTAATAATTCACTGTTTGGAGGTCAATAGTAAAGACGATCAAATCACGAGTGCGTAGCGTAGCGTGAGTGATTTATCTTCGTACAACTGACCGACAAACAGTGAATTATTACTCAACAATTCACGCACTAGAGCTGATATTTTTCGATTCTAACGCACAATAAGGACGAAAACACTAGGCAAAAAAAAGTCTGCATGTCTGTATTCTTTTTTACTCCAACAAATTGAAATGTTCTTGAAACGCCTTTCTTCTCGCTGTTGCATAGCATAGCAATTCTGCTTTTATTGTATCAGGTATACTTCATTACATACATTCTTTTGCATACTTTGTTATATTATTAGTTGAAAAATAAAACAGCTGATGAAACGAATGATTTATTTATACCAATACATGTATAAAACATCTTGGTTCTCTTTGAGTAGAGTTCATCCATGATAAGAGTAAAGTTACAAAACAGATTTATCATTAGAAATATTAAATGCCTACATTTGTGCAATCAAGTTAGCAAAGAACTTCTAGCGATAAGGCGTATATTTTCCCTAGTTGACATGATTACAAACACCAAATTTTCAAATTGCACTAATGTTTTTAAAATTGGTGTAGTTTGGCAGTAAAATATGCATAGTAGGCAACAAAATACGTTTCAAAGCGATTCACCATTTACAATACCGTGTAAACGGGCACTTTCTACCCCTACCCGTCATTTAACGCTTTTATACTGGGCGCCGTTTAGACCAGATTTTCAGCAAATGCATTGCGAATTTAAAAAAAAATAAAGTGCTAAAAAGTAAAGGATATAAGTGTTCTTCATTTCCAAAACCTTACCCTATTCCTTCTGCGCATGCGTACGAAATACACCTAAAATTGTGACGTTTGTCATTGGAAAGATGAAACTGGTCTCTTTCAGTTTATTTTTAGATGCTTTGCCCCCCTAGACCCAAGATGCCCTTGACGTATGTTGTAAATGTTTATAGCGACATGTCGTTGTCCAAAGGGCATCTTGGGTCTAGGGGGGCAAAGCATCTAAAATAAACTGAAAGACACCAATTTCATCTTTCCAATGACAAACGTCACAATTTTAGGTGTATTTCGTACGCATGCGCAGAAGGAATACAGTAAGGTTTTGGAAATGAAGAGCACTTATATCCTTAACATTTTAGCAATTTTATTTTTTTTTAAATTCGCAATGCATTTACTCAAAATCTGGTCTAAACGGCACCCAATATAAAGGCGTTAAATGAGGGGTGGGGGTAGAAAGTGCACGTTTAAACGGTATTTTAAATGGTTAATCGCTTTGAAACGTATTTTGTTGCCTACTATGCATATTTTACTGCCAAACTACACCAATTTAAAAAACATTAGGGCAATTTGAAAAGTTGGTGTTTGTAATCATGCCAACTAGGAAAAATATACGCCTTATCGCTAGAAGTTCTTTAGATGTTTACGACACGCCTTTCTCTTTGTTGTATAACCATTCTGCTATTATCGCATGATGTATACTTCAATATATACTTGCTTTTGCATTCTTTACTATATTACTAGTTGAAAAAAATAACAGGTGAAGAAACAAATGAGTTATTTATAGCAATACATGTATAAAGATATCTTGGTTTTCACTGGGTAGAGTTCACACACGATAAGAGTATAGTTACAAAACAGATTTATCATTAGAAATATTAAAGAAATGCCCACTTTTGTCCAATCAAGTGAGCAAATTAAGATGTTCAAGACACGCCATAACCGTTCTGCTGTAATCGTAGGATGTTTACTTTATTATATACATTCTTTTGCATACTTAAATAGCACTTAATTATATTACTAGTTGAAAATAAAATAAAAGGTGGAGAAACGAATGAGTTATTTATAGCAAACATATAAATTGATATCTTGGTTTACACTGGTTAGAGTTCACACATGAGATAAGTATAGTTACAAAACAGATTGATCATTAGAAATATTTAAAAAAATGTCTGCATTTGTCCAATCAAGTGAGCATATTGAAATGTTCAAGACACGCCTTTCTCGTTGTTGTATAACCATTCTGTTTTTATCTTATCATGTATACTTTATAATATACATTTTTGTACACTTTATTATATTACTAGTTAAAAATAAAAAGTAGGTGATGAAACGAACGACTTATTTATAGCAATACATGTATAAAGATATCTTGGTTCTCACTGGGTTGAGTTCACACACGATAAGAGTAAAGTTACAAAACAAATTTACCATTAGAAATATTAAAGAAATGCCCACTTTTGTCCAATCAAGTGAGCAAATTAAGATGTTCCAGACACGCCTTTCTCGTTGTTTTATAACCATTTTTCTTTTATCATAGCAAGTATACTTCATTATATACATTCTTTTGCATACTTTATAATATAACTGGTTGAAAACTAGACCAGCGAAACGAATAATTTATTTATAGCAATGCATGGATAAAGATATCTTGGTTTTCAGTGGGTAGAGTTCACACACGATAAGAGTATAGTTACAAAACAGATTTATCATTAGAAATATTAAAAATATGCCCACTTTTGTCCAATCAAGTGAGCAAATTAAGATGTTCAAAACACGCCTTTCTCGTTGTTGTATAACCATTTTTCCTTTATCATAGAAGCATACTTCATTATAAACATTCTTTTGCATACTTTATTATATTACTGGTTGAAAACTAGACTAGTGAAACGAATGAGCTATTTATAGCAACACATGTAAATTTATATCTTGGTTTTCACTGGGTAGAGTTCACAAACGATAAAAATACATTTACTAAACAGATATATCATTAGAAGCACTTTAGTTAAGAGTGCGTAAAGAAAATTTTATTTTGTTATTTTCAACCAAAACATTTTCTGTGGGTACTCAAAAGAACCGTTTCCATATATGTTCCAGACTGTTTACTATTGTATGTTAAAGCTGCATAGTCTGTAACTTTTTATCTCCTAATTTAGGAAAAAAAGTTTCTATTTTCCAAGAATACACTTAAATACTCAAATTCAGGTAAACATTTTACCATTTTCATTAATCTTTACAAATTATCACTATCAAAACAACAGCCTTTATGTTAAAAATCAACTGTCTAGAATTGTTGGAGGGACGTAAATAATTCCTATCAAGAGAAAAATTACCTGTTTTATAAGATAATTCACTTAAACATGCAGTTTTCAGCTGTACTGAACATATTTATTGTGAAAACATAACTTTATTCTATTTTTACTAATGATTTTAAAAGAAAATATTTTTTTCGAAACATGTTCATAGTTACAGACTTAGTTTCTTTAAAATTGATGAGTAAGAAAATATTTACAATTTAACCCTGAAATTTTGTGTTTATCTAAGTAAGTAAGGGTGCAAAGATCAGGAATCGATACAATCAAGTACCACACCTGACCCAGGATACCAATGGGAAAGTGACAAACTCACAGCAGACACCACAAACGAGAGCCAAGAGTTCAGCCCTTTCCCAGCAGGTGACCACAAGGCACATATAAATAGACGCGCACAAAGACATAGCAAACACAAGACAGAACAAAAACTTAAAAGATCCACAAAAGAAGGACCGCCTTGGAACGGTCAGTAAAATATTTTACTGGAGGGCTTAAACCGGTTTAACGGCGCCAACCTTCCCTTAATTCAGATGTACTTTTGTTCATGTCTACACACCGTTCATCTAGAACTAGGCTACTTGGTACCCTTTTCACACACAAGAGTAAACAGTCTTTAACAATATTCTGTTCTAGGTTGATAAGGACTACTTTTGTTCATGTCTACACACCGTCCATCTGGTCTAGGCTACTTGGCTTTAATTTCACATACAATAGTAACCTGTGATTAATTTAATTTAGAAGTATTTAAGAAATGCATGTATTTGCCCAATCAAGTGAATGCAGTATCACAACGTGTCCAACTATGTCACTTCACTATGATTGTGTGCTAACTATAGCTTCACATCTATTTCTAACAGATGCCATAAGTAGAGAATCTTACATGAGTGCTCATGTTTTATTGAATTTATTTAACAAGTTGAGAAAAAGAGATAAAATGCGAGGCTTGCCGAGCATTTTATCTCTTTTTTGCAACGAGCTTTATAAATTCAATCACATCTATTTCTAACAGATGCCATAAGTAGAGAATCTTACATGAGTGCTCATGTTTTATTGAATTTATTAAACAAGTTAAGAAAAAGAGATAAAATGCGAGGCTTGTACAAGAGCGCGGATCATTAACCAAATCTAACATACTCCAACAATTGATATATTGATCAGATTCCTTGCAAGGGACTACTTTTGTTATCTGCAAATAGTTTGTACCAAAACCAGGACCCACAGGATGTATATTTCTTGCACACCGGATAAGGATATCTGAGATTTTATCCTGGGATAGAAAATCTTATCTTACCCAAGCTATCTTACCCAGGATGTCAAGTAACGTCATCATGTGAAATTGCATCTTAGCGTATACAGGGACTTCTGGAAGCTTAATTTAAAATAAATAAAAACAATGATGAGCAAGAAAAAAATCCATCAATCGTGTGAGGGTAAGATAGAAAAATCTGTCCCTCAGGATCACCATTTGTCATCACACGGCAAGCCTTGTGATGCCAAACTGTGATTCTCAAGACGGATTTTTCTATCCTATCCTCACACTCATGATAGATTCATATATTGGTCCTATTCCAGATCCAAACCGTGTTATTGGGGAGCGCAGTGGCTCAGTGGTAGAGTGCTTGACTCAAGACCGAAGGGCCACGGGTTCGAGCCTCACCGGTGTCACTGTGTTGTGGTCCTTGAGCAAGACACATTTATCGTAGCTTAGTACTGGTTCAACCCGGGAAGATCCGTCCATATATAACTGAAAAATTGTTGATGGGACGTAAAGAATCAAATCAAACAAAAAACAAACAAAAACCGTGCGACACTCTAGTTGGTTCCTGACAGACTTTTTAGATATTTTTTTTAAAAAAAAAGTCAGCAGATGATAACAAAAGCATGGCATATCACCAAGCATGTAAAGAGCTAACCACAATCAGATGAGTAACATTAAAGTGTAATTAAATCAACTTGTCCCCATTTCACACAAAATAGTAATGAACAGTCTGTAACACTATTCTGTAATACTTTTGTCCATGTCTGAACATCGTCCATCTAGATTTGGCTACTTGGTACCAATTTCACTCACAAAATAGTTATAAACAGCTTGTTACAATATTGTATTGTAAGTTGATAAGGAATGCTTTTGTCCATTGCTTCACGCCGTCCATCTAGAATAGGCTACTTGGTACCAATTTCACACACAATAGTAAACAGTTTGGAACAATATTCTGTTGTAGGTTGATAAGGACTACATTTGTCCATGTCTACACACTGTATATCTAGACTAGGCTACTTGGTACCTATTTCACACACAATAGTAGACAGTTTGGAACAATATTATGTTGTAAGTTGATATGGACTACTTTTGTTCATGTCTACACACCGTTCATCTAGACTAGGCTACTTGGTACCCTTTTCACACACAAGAGTAAACAGTCTTGAACAATATTCAGTTCAAGGTTGATAAGGACTACTATTGTTCATGTCTACACACACTCCATCTAGACTAGGCTAATTGGTACCAATTACACATACAATAGTAAACAGCTGGAAACACTATTCTGTTCAAAGTTGACAAGGACTACTTTTGTCCATGGCTACACACACTCCATCTAGACTGGGCTAATTTGTTCCATTTCACATACAATAGTAAATAGTTCAGATCAATATTCTGTTCTAGATTGATAAGGACTACTTTTGTCCGGGGCTACACACACTCCATCTGGACTAGGCTAATTGGTACCAATTTAACATACAATAGTAAACAGTTCGGATCAATATTCTGTTCTAGGTTGCTAAGGACTACTTTTGTCCATGTCTACACACACTCCATCTAGACTGGGCTAATTTGTTCCATTTCACATACAATAGTAAATAGTTCAGAACAATATTCTGTTCTAGGTTGATAAGGACTACTTTTGTCCAGGCTACACACACCATCTGGACTAGGCTAATTGGTACCAATTTAACATACAATAGTAAACAGTTCGGATCAATATTCTGTTCTAGGTTGCTAAGGACTACTTTTGTCCGTGGCTACACGCACTCCATCTAGACTATGCTAATTGGTACCAATTTAACAAACAATAGTAAACAGTTTGGAACAATATTCTGTTCTAGGTTGATAAGGACTACTTTTGTCCGTGGCTACACACACTCCATCTAGACTAGGCTAATAAGTACCAATTGTACAAACAATAGTAAACAGCTGGAAACAATATTCTGGTCAAAGTTGATAATAATTTCTTTTGTACATGTCTACGCGCACTCTGCCTAGGTCACTTTGTACCAATTTCGCACACAATAATAACTAGTTTGGAGCAATATTCTGTTGTAAATTGATAAGGAATACGTTTGTCCATGGATACACACACTCCATCTATACTTAAGGAATCTTCTAACGCATACAGTAAACAATTTGCTACAAAAACTTAATTATGGTAAACGGATTCAATATTCTGCTGTCAAACAAATATTCAATATTATTCACGTCATGTGTGAAAATTTCAGAACAATACCTTAGGTAGTATGCAAAATACAGCTTCTTTAATTTGAAAGGGTCAAAATCGAAAGTCACAAAAACTTGAAATTTAGGCGCAAGTCTGCGTTTCACTGAGGCAGTTTTAATTCATTTGTCATACTGAACAATGAAAAATGTCAATTTGTAATAAGAAATGCATGAAATTCACGGTGTTTCATGCTTCAGATTCAATGCCGACCCTGGTATACAACTTTTATCAGAGGGTCAGTGCCTGATGTTTGTCTTTGGCTGGGCCAACCGTGACTCAAATGAGGGTTTTCTTCAGCTGATTGTCTGTGAGTTGAGGGCCCCTTTCTTTGTTCATCAGATTATGTTTATAAATTTGATCGTTTCCTAGTGATGATACAGTGGATACATATAAGTAAGGAGGTGAGCTTTGCTTTTTTCTCTGGTTTCACATGTTACACCAGAATCTTGGGCGAACATTTGGCAAAAAAAAATAGTTTAAGCCCCAGTGACTTCGGCAGAGCGTTCTCATGCGGTAGTTCTGCTGTTGTTAATGCATTGTTTGCTGTTGCCTGGGGTTTGTGTATGTTTTTATTTGTTGTGCAGTGCAGTGCTTATTAGTGTCGTTTCCAGTTTTGCAATTATTTCGCTGAGAGAGAGAGAGAGAGAGAGAGAGAGAGAGAGAGAGAGAGGCTGGTTGCTTTACTTTAATTGCGGGGAATAATGCCTTTAAATGTCATTTGACGGTAAGTGTTCTGTGTCTCTTCATCACGGTGCCATGGGTTTGTCTGCAGTGTGTTATTGTGGCATTTCCTGGTCAAACTTACTTGTCCATTTCATTTTTTCTGAAGTTCAATTTTAAAAATCAACATTTGGAGTACTGTCAGCAGGGCTCTGTTGTATGCCACCAGAATAAATGATTTATCATGGCCACCCTGCTACCCTGTTCGAAACACAATCAAGCACATATCCAACTTTCAAGAATTGCGTGTGCGTATTGTTTGGTCAATTTTTAAGATGCAGAAGATAGAAGTTGAATGATCTTCTTATTTTATGAATAATAGAAAACAGGGGGACTTACTTTCGATTTCTTTAATTCTTATCGCACAAAAAATGGAATACAATTAGTAATGGGTTTTTTGTTTGTTTTGAAAATTGTAAGTTTTTTGCGACTTTCGCTTTTTGAAGTTTTCAACTCAAACTTTAATATCTTAAATTTTCTGGGTCAGTTGTCTCTTAAAATAGCCATGCACCACTGGGAAACATTGTTCTAATGTATTCCAAAGTAGCTTTTAATTCGAAATTCAAGTTTTCAAGAAAATGCCAAAACAAAAGTGTATGCGTTAGAAGATTCCTTTGGTGTAGACTGGGCTAATTGGTACCAATTTCACATACAATAGAAAACAGTCTCAAACAATATTCAGTTCTAGGTTGATAAGGACTACTTTTGTCCGTGGCTACACACATTCCATCTAGACTAGGCTAATTGGTACCAATTTCACATACAATAGTAAACAGTTTGGAACAATATTCTGTTCTAGGTTGATAAGGACTACTTTTGTCCATGGCTACACACACTCCATCTAGACTGGGCTAATTGGTACCAATTTCACATACAATAGTAAACAGTTTGGAACAATATTCCGTTGTAGGTTGATAAGGACTACATTTGTCCATGTCTACACACTGTATATCTAGACTAGGCTACTTGGTACCCATTTCACACACAATAGTAAACAGTTTGGAACAATATTATGTTGTAAGTTGATATGGACTACTTTTGTTCATGTCTACACACCGTTCATCTAGACTAGGCTACTTGGTACCCTTTTCACACACAAGAGTAAACAGTCTTGAACAATATTCAGTTCAAGGTTGATAAGGACTACTATTGTTCATGTCTACACACACTCCATCTAGACTAGGCTAATTGGTACCAATTACACATACAATAGTAAACAGCTGGAAACACTATTCTGTTCAAAGTTGACAAGGACTACTTTTGTCCATGGCTACACACACTCCATCTAGACTGGGCTAATTGGTTCCATTTCACATACAATAGTAGACAGTTCGGATCAATATTCTGATTAAGGTTGATAAGGACTACTTTTGTCCATGGCTACACACACTCCATCTAGACTGGGCTAATTGGTACCAATTTCACATACAATAGTTAACAGCTGTAAACATATTTCTGTTCAAAGTTGATAAGGACTACTTTTGTCCATGGCTACACACCGTCCATCTAAACTAGGCTAATTGGTACCAATTGTACACACAATAGTAAACAGCTGGAAACACTATTCTGTTCAAAGTTGATAATGATTACTTTTGTACATGGCTACGCGCGCTCTACCTAGGTCATTTTGTACCAATTTCACACACAATAGTAAATAGTTTGGAACATAATTCTGTTATAAGTTGATAAGGACTACTGTTTTCCATAGCTACACAGGCTCCTGCCTGACTAGGCTCACCGTCGGCCCAGAGGTCGCTCTCCACTGGTAGAGTTGACGATAGCCAAGTGTAGTTCACATCATAGGGACCAGAGGTCGCTGCAAGCCAGTAACCTTGGTTACTTGAAAATCCATCAGGAGCTAAAAAGGTGATATGCATGTTTATAGGATTTAATATGAGTGCTCATGTTTTATTGAATTTAGTAAACGAATTGAGGAAAAACTAGGCTTGTAGAGCATTTTATCGATTTTTAGCAACGATTTTAATAAATTCAATAATACAGGAGCACGAATAATAGATTCTATTTATCACATGGCATTAAAATTACATGTACTTTGAAATCTCATTTTTGGCGTAAAAAGTTCAGATTTCGTAATCATGTACGCAATGTTGTTACGGACGTCATTACATAACGTTACCTGCTGTAAAACTCACTAGTGAATTATCGATTTTATTGCATTGCGTTTTATCAGTGCCAAATCGTATAAAAATATTGTCCAACAAAAAGGTCAGCGCATCACATACATTTTGTCAAGATCATGCATGACATGAGCCGCGACACGTGATTTCCAACAATGTGGCATTTTGATAAGTGAAGATTCAGACGAGCCTGTGCAGCAAGCTTTTAAGCTTAGAAACTCCAAATGATGTTCAGCCAGTAGCTTAACGCTCATAGATTATTCAAGGGACTAGCAAAGTCTCTGATCAGACTGCGCGTATGCGCAGGCTGATCTGAGTTTTTGCAAGTCGCACAAACCACATTGTTGGAAATCTCATGTCGTGGCTCATATTGTTTCGGCTATTCCGAAGTGAAAAACTCGTTTCTGTTGCTATATGCAAGGTAAGGAGAGCCTTCTTTTTTTTTTTGGAAAGTTCTTTCAAAAAGATCAACATTTATTATTAATTAAAGTATGGGGTAAAGTGGTGTTAAGAGTGATATAATCATATGTAGACAAACTGGCCGCGTTAAAGTCCTCAGCTTTTAGTTTATGTAACATTTTGCAAGAACATTTGGGCCGTGACATGAGATTTTCAACAATGTGGCATTTTGATAAGTGAAATTTCAGACGAGCCTGTGCAGCAAGCTTTTAAGCTTAGAAACTCCAAATGATGTTCAGCCAGTAGCTTAACGCTCATAGATTATTCAAGGGACTAGCAAAGTCTCTGATCAGACTGCGCGTATGCGCAGGCTGATCTGAGTTTTTGCAAGTCGCACATACCACATTGTTGGAAATCTCATGTCGTGGCTCATATTGTTTCGGCTATTCCGAAGTGAAAACTCGTTTCTGTTGCTATATGCAAGGTAAGGAGAGCCTTCTCTTTTTTTTTGGAATGTTCTTTCAATAAGATCAATATTTATTTTTGATAAAATTATGGGGTAAAGTGGTATTAAGAGTGATAAAATCATACGTGGACAAACTGGCCAGGTTGAAGTCCTTAGCTTTAAGTTTATGTATCATTTCACCAGAAAATTTTATAGACCAAAATATAGTCTTACTGCATCTTTCATTTACCTTTTCGCAGTACTTAACCCAAATAGCGCCATCTATAATTTGCAGCAGACGACAATTTCAAATTTTGCCGCTTTTTCAAAAATAACAAATAAGGCATGTAATATCATACCTTATTTTTGTCGAAAATTGGGAAAGATGTCGCAAAATTTGTCGTGTGCTGCAGTCGTGATTGGCGCTTTAAGGGTTAATTACATGTTTTTGATAGCGGTAAGACAAGACGTTTTAAAAATTTTGAAAGATCAGTTGTCGTACAAGAACTAGAACTGGCAATAAATCTAGCTTTATAGGATTTTTGTGGAGTTCATAGCATAAAATCAATACTGTTTTATGAAGACGACGGGTGGATTTCCAATATATGAGATGGTCCTAAAATTCAATAAAATAGTTATTTTTTTTCTAATCACTTGAAAAGTTTAGAAATCTGGAAATGCTATTCTATAGCCTTGATGTTTCCCTTCGATATACATTAAAAAGTGTGGCTTAAAATAGACTTACTATATAACCGGTGCTGAAGTTGGTGCCCTCTTCACCCGTCCCCCCCCCCCCCCCAAAAAAAAAAAAAAAAACGAGCAAAGCCTGGATCCGGCCCTGTGTGTGGCATAAGCAGACACTGCAGACCTAGATAAGACAATATCTCTCTCTTTTTTGTTTCATTAGAAAACATTTAACACTGCCAGGCAGGATGATAGCAGTGTCCAAAACTTCAATAAGTCGTTGTGTTTGTGTTTAACGTTCCACCAACAGCTAAGGTCATATGGAGACAGGGCCACGGCTTAAAGTCTCATCCAATAGACTGGTGAAGCTGCGAATCAAACCTGCAACCCCTGGTTTACAAGGCAAGTGGTTTATCCACTGCATAAGTTTAATAAGTGAGTTATCGTATAACATTGCCTGGTTTCATTTTTGGCTCTTAAAACAAGAAACAGAAAGGATTGACCCATTGTTATGTACGATAAAGGTGATGGATAGGTGGGCGTGGTTGTGATAATTATGAAAAATTGTTACAAGCAATAAGTCCCAACAATTAAAGAAAAACATTCCGGCCCCTAGTTATAAAACTTTTTTCATAATCAACTTAGATGAGCACGAAATTTATCCTGCTCATAAAGGTTAAAATGCCAACAATCGTTGGCATTTTGACATTTATAAGCAGGGTAATAATAGCATCTGAGAGTTTTAAAGCAAGAAAAAATCTTTATATTACAGCATTTACCTTTTATGAGCAATTGAAATTCCATGCTCAGTTGAGTTGAGCACGAAAAAAGTTTTAAAACCTCAAGGCCTGATCCAAGATTTTGAAAAAAATCAATGTCATCAATGTATACTCAGCGTCAATGAAAAGCTACAAGTATCGAAATTTCGATATTTCGGATAATATATAATACAGCTCTTTGGCTACTGTTACGTTCATGTTTCTGGTCAACGACAAGTTGGTTTGGTACGGAAGCCTATATGTGACATTGTGTTTTGTGCTATGACGTTTTGATTTCGGTGTTTTAACTTTTTACTTTCGTATTTTGACTTTCTTGTTTTGTGTTCTGTGTACGATGTTGTCGTTTTGAACGGCACAATTCACGAGGTAGAGACAAGATATAGACGAAAAGACGGGCGAACACGAAGTTGTAAGTATTTTAATGCAGTCATTGTACATGTAATGTTAATGGGTTTTTTTTGCATTTGAAATCCATGCAGCTGGTTCTATCACAAAGTCAAAAATGTACAGGGCATGCTACAAAGTGGGTTCTCTCTCTGTGAAAGCATTCAAATAGATCCAGGACAATTAAATACGAGACAATTTAGTCCCTTATAATAGTTTAAATTGTTACGGAATTTTATTCAAAGGTTTCATTTTGTAAGTCTGATGCGGTGCAATCGAAAATTAGACGACATGAAATGCAAAACGCATCTATCTATCTATCTATCTATCTATCTATCTATCTATCTATCTATCTATCTATCTATCTATCTATCTATCTATCTATCGACGTACATGTATAGTTACTGTATGTATGAATGTATCTATCTATCCATAAATAAATCTATCTATCTATGAGTATTTCTGTCTTTCTGTCTGTCTGCAGGTCATGAAATAACTGAATTGTAATCAATCTATGTTTGTGTGCGCAGTGTGCTCTACTGGAGATCTTTGTTTTTTACCATAAAAAATGCAATAAGTGTACCTATGAGAACCTTGAAATTTGGTAGTTTTACTGATATCAAATCAGTTTTTCTTTTCTAAATGAACAAACTTTAATAGTTGTTTTAATACATGTATTTAGTCCATGACCCGCCCACTTCCTTTTGATTTCAGCCAATCGGTTGCAAGAAAAGGACCATATTCAGCGTGGTATATTTTCCATAACCCACCCTTTTGTGAAACTCATTCCCACAACTTGATGAGAGGAAATTTAATTTCACCAAATTTAGTTTTATATTTAGACCCCTAAATAAAAACTGAAAGAATATTGACATGACTTGATGTAAATTTCAAATGATAGCTGTTTCACAGAAAAGTGGTGACTGCAGAAAGCACTGACCAGGCTGCACATGTACATTGAAGCCTGGTCAGAAATAACACTGATTGTCCCAAAATGCTTTTTGAAAAAGACGTCACATAAATATACACGCTGATCTGAGTGTCTCCACTGTTTGAGAATCAGGGTAGAAAATCACAAACAGTGGGGACTGATCAGCTTATACATCTGTAATGTGTGATCAATGAAATACTTCCTAGACAATTTTAAAAAAAAATCTAACAAAAATGCTTCTAATAAAATCCATTTGTCCCATGCGAACGCATCCATGGCTAAAAAAGAAATGACTCCTAAACAAAAAGTAGCAAAAAGCTACATAATGTGTACATTTCAGGATGTGAAATCAACACAGAAAACAGCTGGGTCAGGGCTAAATAGGTTATACAATGTTTTGTGTTGTTTATGAAATATACACTCGGGAGCTCCGCTCCCTCGTATATATTCCATAACCAACACAAAACATTGAATAACCTATATATAATGTGAAACCAGTCAGCAAAACACAACACAGAAAAATATATTTGTGCATTCGAAGATGTTTTACTATTAATAATTATTCATAATTTATTATTTTTATTTTCAGGTCAAATCATGTCTCTGTAAGATTAATGTGGTTATCTTGCTACAGTGTGGAGTTGTTAATTTTTTTCATCATACCTCCCTCCAATGAATGACCTATCTAGAGCTCAATAAATTCTGGTATATTTAACAAATGATTTTGTTCGTGTATCATTGGCTTACATTACGTAGAAGACCATTTATATGTATCCTAAAACACACAAAACAACACAAAATCACGACAGCGATTTCAGCATTCAGAACCCGTCTCATATTTAGATGTTTTGAACGATTCTAGATGGCACCAGATGTTCTACGTTGTGACCTAGGTACAAAGAATTGTGCTTCTGCAACCCTTTTTAAACACACAACTGCAGACCCAGATGTAGGAATTAACATCTTCATCTTCCAATCAGGGAATAGAGCTATGGCGGGGAACGCTGCGGCGTAGGGGCTTTCATTGCTTGATACGCTGAGAGATACAAGATAATTTCAAGACACTTTCCTCATTTATGTTGAATGTGTCCGATTCTGTTTTATTGATCTTATTAAGCAGAACTAAATAGAAACGCCCAAAACAGATGCGTATGACCAAGAAGTGCCAATATCAAAGACCACAGACCAACCGATGACACCAGAGGGGAAGATACAATGAACACTGACAGCCACACGACAACATAATCAAAGTTAAGCAACCAGCTCTCTATACCTCAGCAAGATGATAACAAAAATAGAAAGGGGAATAAGAAGTAAACAGTAAAACAAGGACCCAACACAATGGGAGCAACAACAAACAAAGAATCATCAACAACAGAATCACCACCTCAGAACGGACAGCAGCGACGGCCACTGGAGTGGGGGCTTAGATATATTTTACCGGCCAAATATGTGCCCTAGTTGCTGCTGTTGTCAAAACACAAATATTGATTAGCTCGCATGGTGGCTTCTAAGCTTGTGCAAAACTGGAATCTTCATTCAATAAGATTGCAGAGAAATGTTGATATAATTGAATGATAGCCTCAAGATACAAGATACAAGAATCTTTATTTTACGTCGGATACATTTAAACAGACAACATTAGCTATTAAAGCTATTTTCCGACAAACATATTATAAAGCTAATATTCAACAAGTAAAAATAAGCTGTAAAAGAAAAACATTTTAGATAAAACAGTAGCAGAAAGATTCTTGCTGTTAAAATACTAAAAAAGAATTCTTATATCACTGGGCATTATCACTAAAACTTTATCACAGGCGGGTATTTACAAGCATCACAGGGAATTCGGTATTTACATAAGGTTAAAAATATCCCTTAAAAATAGTCCAGATAAATTACTAAAAAAAAAATAAATAGATAAATAAATCAAAGAGACAAATAGTGTGGACCCGAGTCGGCTGCTCGCTTCTGGAGCAGGCCGCTCTGTGTCCCCACTCCTTGTCAATGCTGTACCCTTACATTTTTCAAAAGGCAACCCGACCTGTAGGTACAAGTCCCAACAGGACCGTCTGCACCAGACGACCCCTGCCGTAATCGGCACCCACAGGTCAAATTATAATTTACTATTTTAAACATTTGACACATTATAGTTAAACATTTATATTTGACAGCCTCAATGGCAATGTAGAATTTGGAACACTGGCAGATCAAGTTGATGTACCAGCATGTAAAGAAATGTAAAGCTCCAATAAGAAGACGTGCTTAAATGAATTTCTTGTGATACTGAGCCTCTAAAACCAAAGAACTGATTTTGAAACGTCAACGAATTTGTTCATTGGACTTAAAGACCAACTGGAAAAACTCTGAAACAATCACGTTTTGCTTTATATACATGTACCAGCGAACACAAGTTCTATTTACTACTTTCAGCTGCAGTAGATTTGCTTAATGTGATGACAGTGGTGGTAGGAAATTAAGAGATTTGCTTTGACAGTTTCAACTTAAAGACCTATCTATAGATGAGAGGGTTTGGGTGGATGTTGTGTCTGTTGTCGGGCCCACCAGGGTTTAACTGTTTGATTTATGCTCTGGTATTCAGTTGTATGTACTGTTGAGTCCTTATCTTTGCTTTATCTCCTTTTTATATAGTGTTTCCCATAACGAGGAATAGCAGGGGGAACGTCCTGCTGCCCTAAAGCTCCCCCCTCCTGCCCTAAAGTTCCCCCTTCTGCCCTTATTTTCATTTCAATATAAAATAGTCATATTTTAATTTTTACTGAATAAAATAACTTTTTGTTATCCCAATGAATCCTATGCTCTACTAGAAGCTATTCTAACCTTTCAACAGACATAAAATCCTTTATCTAACTCACATTTGAAAAGTCTGTTCTCACAAAAGTGCCCTTTTGGGTGAATTTCACGCATTAAAAAGTGCCCTTTTTCTGGCCAGCACCCTGCCCTTTTTTCAGGCTGTGGGAAACACTATTATATCTTGATGTATATGTACTTAAAGGTAATTCATGGATAAGTTAGGGATCTTTCATGCGAATCAAACATCTATGTGTCTTGATCCACATCAGAATTTTAAGCGTGAGGTTGGTACCGTGAAACTATACTCAACTACAAAAGAAACCCATCAGTCACTTCTCGGGCCAATTATGGAAACCAAAATTAAGAAATGAAAATATATTTATATCATATTCTGTAGCATTCAGTCCTGCATCATTTTATTGAAGTATGTAACAGTTTTACTTAAATCTGTTCATGCTGTCTGCCATTGTTTAGACAAGGGGTCATTTTCAAAAATGGCAAGTTTTTCACTAGAGAATGAATATCTCGTTCTCGTCTAAATGAGTTCGCTTGAGTTAAATTCGTCCAAAAACGGACATGACCCTCTCGTGCAGCAATAACCGCCTCATAACGAGGTCTAACCAAAAGCATGTGATGCCACACAATGTTCTTGGGAATCCACGCTCATTCTTAATGGAGAGCAACCTGAAGCTGTCAAAGATTCCTAGGTTGCACTGAACGATCCTGGCCGCGTCGCCAGAACTCATCCAACAACTCCTCTATCGGAATGAGATCCGGGCTCACTAAACTTACGCGGTTTGCTTTTGCTTCTGCACACACGTGATTGCCTCGTCAGAGAGGGACATACTGATTATTGGACGAATTGAACTGATTTAGGGTAGAACTCGAGTGAAAACCAATTGCCTGAAATCTGTCATTTTTAGAAATGACCCCTTGTCTAAACACTGGCGTACAGAATGAATGGGCTTAAGAAAAACTGTTACATTTTCAATAATTTGATGCATAATTGATTGCTAAAGAATATGGTATAAAATATATTTTCATGTCTTAATTATTTTGCCATAATTGCCATAAAAAGTGACTGATGGGTTTCTTTTGTAGTTGAGTATAGTTAAAGCCCTCCAGGCATTTTCCCACTAACCATTCAAAGGCGGCACTTCTTTTGTGGATCTTTTTTATTTTGTGTTTGTCTTTGCTATATTGTCTTGTCTGTGTCATTCAGCGTTGTAGTCACCTGGTGTGAAAATGCTTAATTGTATTGATTCCAGATTTCTGCCACCTTTCCTACTTTGCAAACACATGTCAGAGACATGAAACATTGAAGCTTTTACATCATCCATAGAAGATCAACGCAATGTTATCCTAATTAAATGTAGTTTATTTGAAAAAAAATGTATTTGCTTAACATATGAAATTGGCAATAGTTGTCGCACAAATTAACCGTTACACATATTCTGTTTGTATGCTCACTAGGATTCAACTTTTGGCTTTCATTTCATCCAGTGTTCCAGTGGCGATGTGAAATGTCAGAGTACGCGTTGCATCTCTTAACCTTCATCCTTGAACCACAATGGTATTACATGCGAATCCGTTGATGCCCATGGATTTTGATTTATTGATAAGTTGGAAACCTTCTCGTGGGCAAATCAAATTCATGTTTTAGAACCAAATCGAAAGTGAGGATTAGGACTGAGCCCTCGTAAATTTAACATAAATCCACTAGTAACGCATTACTGACAGTTCTAAGTTGATGCTTTGTTGTGGCTCCTTGCTGTTCTGTGTGTTTTTATAGTCCTATTTAAGATGTAATATTTAGTCAGTTATGTTCGAATTCTGAGTCACCACCTGTTTGGAAAAAGCTGCTTACTCTGTTCATCATATGTCATCTCTTTACTCACTTCAATCTTACATTGTGGTTTTGTGGTTTAGAATCTAATTGTATCAGTTCCTGACATTGCTTCTCTGTATTGCCAAGTAAATAAATAATTGCTTTATCTAGATGTCTGAAATCTTCAATCTGAATTAAGTTAATACAGTTTCGCTCCAGGTGCAATCTACTTTACTTGAAATTTTGATGAGCGTGAGTTTTCAATTTAAATTAAGAAAAAAAATAGATGGATGGGCAGAATTATTTTTGCATTCGGACTTTGACGCGATGTACTTTGGCAAAACACAGCCACAACAAAGTAACTAGCATACATGAAACTGGGGTGTGTTTCAACAAAGAGCAAGAACTCCATATAAGTTGCTTTTGCATCTGCTTGGGAAATGGAGACAAAGTCATTGGGCCTTTATTTATCAATGGATCATAAAATATAGGTCACTGGTCAAGGTGTTAACCAATTAGAACTTTGTTTCAGTTTAGGTCAAGGTCTCAGGATCAAGACATGATTATGAGGAGATGTCTTATGCACCCTTTGGTGGTTGTAGACACAATATTTTTTGCGAGATCCTGAAGTTGGACATAAAAATGGCAATGACAATGTCGAAGTCATCAAATTATGGTGTATGCTGATTTAAGATGTTAAGAGGATGCCTTATGCGATGTTTGGTGGTGTTAGGCATTATAGTTGATGAAAGCATAAGGGTTAAAAATACAAGTCACTGGAGCTTGTAAAATATAGGCTAAGGTCACTGTTTTAATGTGCTAGCCAGTTCAGCATTTGGAGCAGATACTTTAAGGCAAATTGATGGTGGAATGCATTAAAAATTACCAGGTCGTGAATGTCAACATACTTGTTGGTTGACAAACTTGTGCAAGACTGTACAGAAATGTGGACTCTTATGTAAGACCATGCCAGTTCCAGCAGGTGTGACAAACAGCAACTTTTCCAGATGTTACTGTTGTTGTGGCAATTTTTCATGTAATGAGCGGTATTGATTTTACAAATATGAAAATCATTTGAACATTTCTTCATACAAGCCATTCAGGCAAAATGTGACAAATTTGTAATGTTATTGGAAATATTTATATATTTGGTAAATACTGCTTATATAAAAATCACATTTGATATTCTTTTATTAAAATAAACATTTACTTTTAGCCTTAGGACTTGTTCTTTACAAGTTAGAGACAAACAAACGTGCCAGATTTCGTTATTCGTTAGTGCCCGGTCTGTTTTGCAATAGACTGCATGCTTGGAGGTCAACACAATCGCAGTTGGCAACTTTGCTTTCCTCTTTAATTGCATGCCCGTTGGTCAGACTTCAGACTCTATGACGGCTCCGACTTAAAGACTTTTCTATTGATGAGATGGTAGGGGCCTGGTGCTTTGGCAGTTGTCAGGCCCACCAGGATTTAGTTGTTGGATTTCTTTTGCTCCTGTATTCAGTTTTATGTACTGTTGAGTCCTTTTCTTTATTTAATCTCCTTTTCATATCTTGATTTATATTATCTAGGATGATGCATGGATAAGTTAGAGGTATTTAATGCAAACCAAACATCTATGTGTCTTGATCCACATCTGAACTAAGGGTGAGGTTGGCATGCCGTGAAACTGGTTTAAGCCCTCTAGTAAAATATTTTACTGACCGTTCCAAGGTGGTACTTCTTTTGTGGATCATTTTTGTTATTTATGCCTTGTGTTTGTCATGCTTTTGCGTCTGTTCATTGCTGCCTTGTGGTCACCTGGAGGGAAAGGGCTGACCTCTTGGCTCTTGTTTGTGATGTTTAATGTGATTTCGTTACTTTCCCATTTGGTATCCTGGGACAGGTGTGGTACTTGACTGCATTGATTCCTGATCCTTGCTGTCTTTCTAACTTCGTTAGTCGTTCAGTATACCTGCATTTATTTTGTTACTCTTTTAAAACAAAAGTAAATTGTGTCCAGTTGTTTTTACGCCAAGTATGAGTATTTGTATTTTTAATCTTTGACATATGAGCCCCATCATGATAAAACTTGCCTTTTGGGATTTCAAACAAGTCCAACACAAACTTGGCTGTGTAGCTACAGGGACAAGCTATAGATAAATAAATCTTTATAAAGAAAAATAAACTGATCAAACCGATACCCCAAAAAACTGAGTTGCATTTTTACACATACAGAAAATAAAGGCGCAGATCAGCTGTGCATCCACTGAGAAACTGATAAAGAATTGAAACAGTGGCAATTAGCCTTATCGCTAAACAACTCGTTTTCAATTTCAAATTTTCCAACTTTATATGTTGGACTAAAATTAACCTTCCAAGCTACAAAAGCTCGTTATAATCTTGAAATAAGATATTAAACTTTAACACTAGTGAGCAACAAAAGTATTGACCAGCATGTAAGGACACATCTAATCAGTGGCTTTTCGTTTTCGCATTTCAAAATGCAGGTTTTCTTATGGTGTGGCTCATATATGAATTTGCATACATATGTATGTTTTGTGCTTGATGTTGTACCTTATTTTAAACCACACAATTTAGGGGGTAGAACCAAGATGGAGAGAAAAGCGGGATAAAAGACAAGGGTGCAAGTATTTTAATGCATCCTGTGTAACGTTTTTTTTACATTTGAAATCGATGCAGCTGGTAAATATCGCAGTCCAAAAAAAGGCTACTGAAGATTTTCCATTCAACAATGCTCTCTGTGTAAGTATTCAAATAGATCTATGGCAATTTGAAACATGACAGTTTGACCCATTTTAATAGTAAATATTTATTTATTCTGAGTATTTATTATGTAGGTCGAATACAGTGCAATCGACTATTAGATGACATTTAATGCAAAACGTATCTATCTATAAATCTATTTCCACCGCCTTCCCATATCCGATGTGCTATCAATTGTTTGTCTCTATGGCTGTCTGCTGCCAAAATTTGAAGGGGTACTGAGATGCCTTTTTTATCATAGAAATGGGATGAGGAAACCCAAAACCAAAATACAATATACAAAAGTTTAAACACAAAAGACAAAAGCAAAAAGACAAAAGTTAAAATGCAAAAGGCAAAAGACAATAAAGGAAAGAAACCTTTCTGAAGACAAAATATAGAACATTAAAGGCAAAATACAAAAGATGAGGTATAATGCCAAAGATAAAAGTCACAACAACAAAAAGTATACAAGTACATATATAACTCCCAGGGGTGGGGGGGGTACTCTTTTTTCTTCATCCACAGGCTTGGACCCAGCATTTACTGTTCAACCCGCCCCCTCCCCCCCCCAAAAAAAAAAAGAAATATCAGGAATATCAAGCACCCTAAAAATATTTGAAATTTTAGCAACCCCCCAAAATATCCCCATTTTGTACCTTGACCCTAAGAAAAAAAATCTAAAATGTATAGAAATGTCCCCTTAAGTCGGCCAATTTTGTGACGCGCTCAAAATTTATCTACAAAATCATCATACCCAAAAAATATTAATTTTCTGAAAACCCCCAATAATATTGAATTCTATTTTTTTTAACCCTAAACATGGTCTGAGCCTATGTATGTATGTATGTATGTATGTATGTATGTATGTATGTATGTATGTATGTATGTATGTACGCACGTACGTATGTTTTAGACAGACAGACATACATACAGGCAGACAGACAGGTAGGAAGACAGACAGGCAGACAGACAGACATGTAGATAACCCCCCTGAACTTATAGGTTGGTGGGTGGGTATGAGGGAGGCAGTTGAAAACAGTTTCATTAACAACAGCAGAATCTAGGATGAAGATTTGGAAGGTGAAATATATTTAAGCCCCCTCCCTGGTGATCTAGACCAATGTCCGTTCTAATGCGTTGATCATGGTGTTGTTAATTCATTATTCCTTGTTGCTCCCATTGTATGTGGGGGTGTATTGGCTTATAATTATGTTGTGAAGTTCGTAGTGATTTTATACATGTAGTTTTGCAGTCAGTTTGCTGAGGAAAAGAGTCAGAAAACTGATTGCTTAACTTTGAATGCTTTCTTGCTGTCGTGTGGCTGTCTGTGTTTTGTGTCTCGTCCTAACAGTGAGTATGGAATTTCAGGTAATACTTACTTGTTTTCTTATACAAACAGGAAACAGACAGACCAGTGGACAGACATACGTTGAGACGTACCGACAGACGCAGACAGACAGACGGCTAGACAGACAGACAAACAGACCGACAGATGCTGACTGACAGACCGATAACATCAAGATAGACAGACAGACATACAGACAGACAGACAGACAGACAGATAGATAGATAGATAGATAGATAGATAGATAGATAGATAGATAGATAGATAGATAGATAGATAGATAGATAGATAGATAGATAGATAGATAGATAGATAGATAGATAGATAGATAGATAGATAAAGTTAATGCCATTTTATTTTCGATTGCACTGTATCAGATCTAGACCTACAGATTAAAATCTCGGAGTTAATTTCTGTAACAATTTAAATGGGTCGATTTAAATGGGTCGAACTATTATAATCAGTCGAACTCTATTATATCGAATTGCACTGGGTCTATGTGACTACTTTCACAGTGAGAGTCCAGTATGTAGCATAATCAAACCGAAAGCCCCCGGTAGATGTTTTGACTTTGATAGTTACCAGCTACATTGATTTCAAATATATAAAAACTAACATTACGGCGGATGCATTACAATACTTATACTCTTCTCCATCTTGGCTCTACCTCGTGAATTGCGCCGTTTAAAATGTGCAACATTATACACAAAATACAAAAGTAAAAAGTTAAAACATCGAAATCAGTAACACAAAACACAATGTCACATATAGGCTTCCGTAGTTTGGAGAGATAAAACAGTTCCGCGACCCTGGAACTATGGTGCAAGTGATACACGTGAATTTTATGTTTTTTCGCAGTTTTTAAGAATTGGAAATCAATTATTTTCAGAAGACAACATGCCAGGATATGCCCTAGACATTTTCATTGAAAACGCCACCAAAATGGTTTAGGTTATCCCATTAAACGCGAAAAATGAGGATCGAACTTTATGGTAGCACCAAAAACTTTGCATTTTCCTATACAATGCAATGGAAACTACAGGGGTCCATCAAGGAATGATTATAATGCATTCGAATGTGATGGATACCGTTTTCCATAGTGATGATGCATGGGACTCTATGCTATAAAATTTGAGGTACGTGCATTAAGAGGCTATTTTGGCCCCCCTAGGAGGTCAAAAAATAAAAATTGCTCTTCACAAGTTTCTTCTTATTAGTTTATTAGAACAAAGGCCAAATTGTAACGGTCTGGTATTGATTCCATTTTACGGTCGCTATGGTAACAAAAATGGCCGCCAAAATAGGCTGAAAATAGGAAAATGACCAATTTGGAGCAAATTTGAGACATGTAACAGAGGAATTAATATAGAGCACAAGCAAATACCAAAAAAATATTTAAACAGATGATGAGAATAATCACGGCACACAATATATTAAAAGATCTTTTTGGTATTTGCTTGTGCTGATATCTAATTCTTTAAAAAAATCGGTCTCCAAAAGCCTCAAATTTTGCCTAAAATGGCAATTTCTCTATTTTATGCCTATTTTGTCGGCCATTTTGGTTACCATAGCAACCGGTAGAAGTAAAATAAATGCCAGCATTTTACACTTGGGCTATTCTTCTAACAAACCAATAAGATGAAATTGGTGAAAGGCAACTTTCAGTTTTTGACTCTAGAGGGGGCCAAAATAGTCCCTTAATGCACGTACCCCTTAAGTGTTGAAGTATCCGCCGTTCTTCGTTCAGAATGGACATAATAAGTTAATCTGATTAACTGGTAGCTGTTCACTGACATTGAGTACTACTTGACTTTTCGCTTACTGTAAAGGCGGCAACTTTAATAATTATATCTGGGTGTGGTTCGGCTATTTCATCTGCTAAGGAAGGGAAATCAGGTTTTATTTATAATTTGGTAAAGAGTTAATGAGCTTTTTGAGCCGCGCAAATGTGCGTGCATTTCATGAAAATCTTAACCGTATACACACTGAACTCACATTAAATGTGATACAGTTACTTTTAAATAAAACCATGCCTCCTTTTCAGCCTTTACCTATGCCTAAGGTTGACCAGTCCTAATTAAGCATTCATGAGGCGCCGCCTTTACAGTAGGAGAAAAGTCAAGTAATATATTTGCACTTACTCGTGTCGTTGTCCAGAAACTCCTTCACAGCATTGTGTTTATCCTTGGTTTCAATCTCAAGAAGTGCCCCCTTTTCTTCGAGACAGCTGAGAACCGCCAGATCCCAGTTGAAAATAAAGTAGGTGTGAACGAATAAGCAATGTCCAAGCTCCGGTACGTAGGTAACGTCGTAGGAATCGGACGGCGCTTCGCAAGTTGCGTTCTCAGGAATGGTGGTGTTCGATCCTGGGGTTGGCGGCTGAGGACTTTCTGGTATGTAACTGGTATTGACCACTGCTCATAATAAAATAATGAAAGCAACAAAATGTTAACCCATTTAAGCCAAATGAAATTTCCCACTCCTATAAATTGGACAGGTCAATTTCTGTTTTAAGGGTTGTTGGAGAATATTTTTCATTTTTATTCAAATGTAAATAGAACATTTTGTTAGCAAACAGTGGACACCCTGATCAGACGCCGCATTCTGTGGCGTCTAATCTAGGTCTGTGGGGTTAAACTTTGCTTATGCCCCACAGAAAAGACAATAGGGTTGTATGGGTTAAAATGCCTACGTCGAAACATGATCGGTGACAAGAAACAACAAATGCTGGTAAATCAGAGCAATAAGCCAAGCAATCGTAAAATGGGTACTTTCATCTGTGCCCACGCATGGATTTTCTTCAAACTTTGCATATTAATAGCTCATTATATACGAACTATGAAAATGTATTTATCGAATAAGATAGTTAAGAATAAGGCTTAGGAAGCAACCCTGACGTACTCCACCTTTGAGGTGGTACCTGTCTCTAAATGTCCATATCCCAAATCTATAGTTTTGTTTATTTCTATGATTTGTCATCTAGATTGAATCCAAAATACCATAGACATTATTTTAATACCACGAGACCATTTTGATAAATTATGGTTTACGGTTTCAGAAGAAGTGATTGTAAAATTTCAATATTTTTTTCAAAAATTTACAAAACATTAAACATTCAATTCAAAAGATGGATATGTTCTAGTCTTTGTCAAGATATCATATTATCACAAAAACATGCCATATATAAACTGCTGATCTGAGCCAAATTTCACGAAAATCTAAAGCCGGTAACTTTGTCATTTCCTACCTCTTATGGGTACAGGTCAGTTTTAGCAAAATTAATTATTTAGCTCAAATGAATCAATAACTCGACATAAGGAGGTTGTTTTTTTTTATTTACTTCCACTTTTCTTAAAGAAATACATGTTTAGACAATTTTAAATGATTCAATGGTCAGAAATGCCGAAGGTCATGGCCCTGTGTCATGATACTATGGGGCTAAGACTATGTGTATCACTTCCTCAAGTCCTGCATGATATAGTTTAAGAAACATAACATCCTAACAATAAACATGTGAAAACAAGAAGACTAAATATTTACTTTACATCCCAACTGAACTAGAGGAACCACATTTTTGTGCTGTGACCAGGATAACGTGTAACAGAGTCTTATCAAAGGTATCATAAAACAGTGTTCTAAATGAATAAGTGAGGTCCAGAAACAAAACTGTATGCCTAGAATATACAGCCTGCTAAAGTATAAATGTTGCTATTTGATGAAAATCAGCATCATTTTCACAAAACAGAATGAACAGAGAAGATTAAAGCATTAAATAAGCAATACCTTTGAAGCCAAGAGTTATCTGTGACTAAAAAGATTAATCTTAACCAATAGGTTTGACAGGGGGTTATTTTTGTGAAGCAGGTTTATTAATGAGTCTTACAATTATAAAATCATATAAATAAGGTTCTTCTCCTGTATGAACTGACTTGTCATAAGGTTTCTCTTCTGTATGAATTAAAATTCTTAATAATGTTAAATAGTAAGTGTAACATTGGCTAGATGAAGTTTTAATGTTAGAAACTGGATGTGTTAAGTACAGGTGTCAACATATTGTATCATTTGGGCTAATATTATTGTGTAAGCACTTCATTAAATAAGAATCGTGGCACTTCATATCAAAGAATATTTTTTTATTTCTTTTTCCAATCCATAATAGGGGGAACACTTAACATATCAACTTCTACCAATAAACGTACTAGCATGATGATTCAAACTTAGCAAGTATTCAAGTATGTTTTACACTGAAACATAATTATTGTATTTTTTACATTTCGCTGAATTAGGGCCATGTGTTTACATCAAGTTAAAAAAAATGTTACCGGTCCTTGAATTTCGTGAAATTTGGTCTACATATTCTTAACGTATATGGATAGTTTATATGTTGAAATGGTATCTTGACAAAGACCACAACCTGTGAAAATGTTAATTCCAAATTTGACTGAATACAAAATATACAGTCGAAAATTGGGGGACCATGCTATAAAAATGAATGCCTACCCAATATCCTAATACATACAAAGCCATTTTTAAGTAACAGCGAATTTATCAATGATATAGCTATTTAATAAAACATTTCTCCGCCCGTTACATGATATGTCAATTACTTTAGAAATGATTATAGCTGGGTACCCTAAGGTATTATAGTGATATCATTCATGACGTCATAAATTAGCAATGGAATTGCATAAAAACTCAAACGCACCATAAATATTAAAGTTATACCCCAGACAATTAAATAACATAATATTTTCAAAATCCAAGCGTGGGCAGACTCCCATGTTAATTTCCCATGCCATGCAAGAGCCCCTTTATCCACAAACACTATATACTACTGTAATAGGTTTCATTCAGTGGCAGATTTACTAATTTGGGCAATGGGGAAGTAATAAAGTATCATCTATTGATCTCTGCAGTAGTTACACAACTTTCATTTAGGCCTGAAGCCAGGCTGGTAAATGATCAGTATCCCTTTCTATTAACAAATGCTGTGTGAACTAAATACAATGCTGTAGCTCCCAATATGCAGTTACGCACGTACGTAATAAAATAGTAATATTCAAGGGAGGTCACCTAATGTGGTAAAAAAGATTTTTCTTACCATAAGGAACTTCTCTTAAAGGAAAGAATTCGCTCCCCCTGGGAGCTAATTCTTTCCTTTAAGAGAGGTTCCCAGTTTGAAAAGGGACGCAATTGAAGATAATCATTGCTTGATCCAGTAGTCTCCCTTTGATGTGCGTAACTTTTTCAGCGTTCTGGCTACGCCATTGTAAATATATAATAGAACCAGTTTATGAAGGTTTTAAAATTTAACCTTAATAGTCTAGAGTTAAAATGCAAATAAGAGTGCTAGAAAACACGTTTGTGGGCACTTTTGCGGCATGAAGGGCAACAGTGCCTAAGTTACTAAGGGACATGTCCTCTTTCATTTTTTGCCTGTTGCCCAAACCAAAGATCATAATTAAGGTCAATACATGAGGTCAAAGGTCAATAGGTGCAAAATGATGTATAACGCATTTAACACAGTACGTAAACATCAAAGACACTGGCATTTTGCTGCAAATTATTTCAAATAACTGAAATACTGATGTCTAGTTAGATAAATTGTTGAATTTTGATCATTTGCGATCACAAACACAGCTGTGTGTTCGTCTGTATGTATGTATGTACAGGTACTGCATAGTGCCTAGATAGGTTATGTATATTTGTGATAATTATCACTTTTTTCGCAAAAAGCAAATAATAAAAGCCTTTGTGATTTAATCTAACATTTTTTTGAATGAGATATAAAGCGGTCTTGGAAACGCAATACTGTGCACTGATCAGTCTGCACTTGGTGCGCTTTATCTATTGACATCGGCTGCGCATCTGGTGTGATTAACACCGAGCACCAAATGCATCTTTTACACATAGAAAACGAAACTAATTACACTTTTTGTGTGACTTTCTGTGACATCACAAATACAGCTTGATCAATTAAAATCAGTCAATATCATCTTTTATTAAAAGTAAGGAAGAAGGCAAATATCAGGAATCGATACAATCCAGTACCACACCTGACCCAGGACACAAAATAAGAAAGTGACAAAGACACAAGACACCATCACATTCAAGAGAGCCAAGAGGTCAGCTCTTCCCCAACAGGTGACCACAAGGTTGCAACAAACAGATATCTAATATTGGCAAAAACAAACAAAAATAACAAATAACAAAAAAATCCACAAAAGAGACACCGCCTTGGAACGGTCAGTAAGAAAATTGCTTTAGGGCTTAAACTAGTTTTATGGCACCAACCTCGTTATTATTTATGTAATGGATTAGGAAACACAGATGTTTGGTTTGCATGAAAGGCCCCATACTTATCCATGAATCATCTCCTGAATACTGGAGCAAAATAAATCCAACAATTAAACCCTGGAGGAACCGACAACAGACGCAGCATCAGGCCCCAACCATCTCATCTATAGATAAGTCTTTAAGTCGGAACCTTCACATTCTGAGCTCCGACCCACAAAAGCAATATTATTTATTTCTTATTTGAAACGACCTGCAACAGGAAGGTGCCTGCAGCTCGTTTGATGAACAGATGTGCATCATTTGCCAACAGTGGTTGAAAGCAAGAAGGTGTCTGCTCTTGGTGAGGATGGGTGTGACAAGCTGCTACAAGCAGCATCTGACCTATGGGAGTTACTGTGACTAAGGCAACATAGATGTAATTGACATATTTTGATTTGTAGGACTCAAACACCTTAATTGTCAGGAAAAGAGGGTTAAATGTCACAGACCTTGTTTTTCAAGCTTCATGTCTGCATTCAACATAGCTAGGTAAAAGCTAAGTACAGTCGAACTTTGGTCGCTCGAACTCGCCTGTCTCGAACACCAGGGATCGCTCGAACTCGTTCGTTGGTCCCGGTAATTTCCCTATACATTTAATGTTAAAATACACCCCAGACTCGAACAGCGATGGCTCGAACTCTCGAACTCAAAGCACGGTCCGCAGGGCGATTTTTCATGTAAAAACGCTATGATGGCTCGAACACATGAATCAGTCACACGCTTGATTTAAGTTCATTACTATTTTCATAAGTGTTCCGTGACAATGATAATTTTACCCTTGTGGGTTACCTAACTGACGAGCAGAACGTGTGAAGCAATTAGCGGCAATTTATCAGATCAAAGATTTAGTAAGTTCTCACTTGTCACCACTTAGTAGGGCGACCGAAAATGATTAAAGACAATTAATGAGATGTTTTGTAATCAAGAATTCGCGAGTTAAAATGAGTAAAACATGCCTGGCTGGATAAAGACAGGCATTGTGCGGCGGTACAGTCTGATCCGCGTCCTTGTTGTAAACATCCAGGGGAGTTTGTCATTTTTTCATGTTTTTGGGGACGGATGCTGGCATCCGGACTCAATTTTAACACTTACAGTTTTTCAGTCACGTCAATTTTTCACCCTTGCCAGGCCATACATTAAATATATGCTATACTCCTTGCAAATTTTCAGACATATAAGTTGCATGGTTTCAATATTAACAATTTAATTAGATGCATGATAAGCAGTCGTATAGATCCTGATTAGTTTGTTACTGGGAAGCCAACTGATCCGGATCTACAATGTTTTCCAGAACGGGGTATATCCGGATTCCGCAGGATAAAGGCTTAATACAAACCGAACAACTTTCTGGAAAATATTACGCCTAAAAAGTAGTTCTTTTTTTGTTGTTTTTTTTATTGTTTGTTATGCTTTGCAGTTTAGAAACTTCAGTTTGGGTATCGAAGCAATGATTTATTGCCAATTGCTAATTCAAATACAAATATATTTAAAAAATAATACCTTGCGCAGTAATATAATAATGATAGGCATATCGTAAAAGACATCGTGGACTTGTCATTGTAGCCTGCTTTCATTGACAACAAACAAACAAGTCGGCGTGTTTTTTACGCGGCCATGTATGTAAATAATATAACATTCATATGAATCAAGAATTATCTCAGTTGACCCCAGAAGGTCGCTTGCATATTGGGGATTAATAATCTTACTTGCATAAGTTCATATGAAGTTTTACTTTATGCCTTTCCCGCCAAAACGATCACGTGATATATACATTTGCGAAAGGACGCTATCTGTTAGACTTGTCTCCCTTTAATAGTATTGCGTCTATTTATAGCATACACTCTGGCGCAGTATTGGAATTTTGAGTCCATCCGCGGTATTAAATAAAAGGGCATTTGCTACCGGGCCCGTCATGAGCCACTATCGGCCTGCAGACGAACTCTCAAAGGAACCACAATCCGCGGATGACGGTTTCATTGACGGATTCAAGGGGGAGGGGGCGCCCCCCCCCCCCCTAAAATCGCCAAATCAAAGTTTATAATATGATTTTAGCAGCAGCTATTGTTTTTTTGTCGCTGATTGTTTTCAATTTTAAATAGTCTGGGTTTTTTCTTGCATCTAAATTCAAAGATGCCACATCGGCGGCGCCCTGCTAAACTGTAGCCTACCATATCTTTCGGTTCCGTTTTGAGAATGACGTCTACTGGAGTCCTCGGATCAGAGCAGTCTGATCTGGGCCCGCAATGTTGCAACAAGGACGTTTAATGGTCTAGCAGAGTACCTTGAGTATATAGGGATTATGAATCTAAAAATCGGCTTATGTGCCTTCTGCGTCCAGCAGATGTTAATGGATAGAAACACATGTGTGATCCCTATAATAAAGGATATATGAATGTCAAAATGTGGTAGAGACGTTTTGAAAACACGGCGATATGATTCTGTGCTATCTCCTCTTTTTCTTTTCTTTAATCTTATTAAAACCGTCGCTCAATTCATGCGGACTGAGTCAGTAAAATGTCCAGCGCATGCGGTATTCGCCAAGTCGTGAGCCAGGCACGTGCATATTATGTCACTCAATTTACTTACAAGTCAGAAAAGCCCACTAATTTAAGCTATTCGATAAGCCGGGTCTCCTATGTTCACTCGTCTTGGACTACCGATTCGTTCTTCCTTCAGAAAACCAAAACGCTTTCGCTCGCTCTGGCGACTTCGAATTCCAGTTTATATTGTACTCAAGAATTGAAACCGCTAGACATCTCGTACGATCAGATTTTTTGCAAAGATCTACACAAAACTTTGAAATACGTAGATGAGTTCCAAGAGTAAAAAACAAACAAACTGACGAAAATCAAAAAGAACACACACACACACACACACACACACACACACACACACACACACACACACACACACACACACCTCTACTGATGCAATGTTGACTTTGGCGTGCCTGCACCAGTCTCTCTCTCTCTCTCTCTCTCTCTCTCACTCTCTCTCTCTCTCTCTCTCCTTACATTTGCAAACACGGTTTGGATCCAGATCAGACCCGAATGGTATTCAGGATAGAACGTTTCGTCAATTTAAAAATGTGTGCATGCGATAGAAAGCACGCAAAGCGTTAATACTGTGGAATGTCCGACTTTGCCGTACAAAAGCCGATTTGGATTTTGGGTCCTCATCGGAAGCTGATTGACTGACCCAAACATTGTGTTTCGATATTCTAAGAAAACAAACCAAAACAAAAGATTCGTGTGCAAACACCGTGCAGTCTCCTCTCTCTCTCGCTCTCTCTCTCGCTCTCTCTCTCTCTACTTTTACGACCTGCTATCAAAGTTTGCAAACAGTTTGGATCCAGAAGATCGTCCGATGTGCCTGATCAGGGGCAAACAAGCATACCAAGAGTTATAATCTAGTCAGACTTTGCGACCGATGATCACGGAACATTTCAGACAAGTACCTTCTTTCAGATGCATGCCATGGGCGAATCCAGAGGGGGGACAGGGGGCCGGACCCCCTGAAAGTCACAAAATATAGGGTTTCCTAGCAATATTGATCCGGAATCCGTAAAAATCACAAAGCTACCAAGCCAGCATTCAATGGTTGGCCATTGACACGCCAGCAAAACGCCATTTCAAAGGCGTTTCGCTGATGGGCCGCTGGTGGTCAATCTTAAGTGGCATTTCGGTCCTCTCTGGATCCACGCATGCATACAGTGCGTGTGAACCGGCTCGATTTTGGTACTTAAAACGTGCGACAAAGACTCAGACTAGCCTGCGCAATGGTGCATTCTCAATTCAGCATTGATGGCTACGGTATGTCAAGCATGCAAATGGATTAATTTTGTGTCTCACGACTCAAACCACAACTTGGAAAAGGGCCCTTTTGTATATAAGTTTGTATAAGCAAACTAACTTAACAAATTTACTCAGTTGTTTAACGCTGTGGTTTGCATGGCTTTTTTAAGTAATAATATCTACTGTTACTTGCAAATATTCAATATTGACGACCAGGCAGCGTATGACCAAAGTCCTTCATGGTGAATATTAGAAACGATGTCCTTACGTAAACGGGTCCCCAATTAAAATTGAATTCCGTCAGGTAAACAATTCGCCAATGAAGGGTTTTAAAATATTTGAACACGCTGCAGGTAGCCTGCACTGTTTTCCGTCGATAGATGCATAGACAGCCTACCAATAACATACATGAACTTTGTCACGTTCGTGTAGAAAAGTCCGTGCTTTTAATGCGCTCTTGCCTTTGATCTTATCTGAAAGCATGTATCGCACAATTAGCAGACAAAAAGTATAGTCTTGCGCTTGGCATGCGGAAAAGAACGTCACGTGCCAGATTACCCATTTAAGTAAAAAGGAACCTTCCAAATGTCGCTACCGCTCACGCGCTGTACGGTATGAGACGGACGTCGATTTTCCGCCGAAAATAACTCGTGTTCGTAATTTTAGAAATTCACTTTTCCAAAAAAGGTCAGTGTTCGATTTTTAGAATGTTTTGAAAATTATTTTCGGCGATAATTTTAGGTGTTCGTAATTTTAGAGTGTTCGAAATTTTAGAACATTTACTGTACATTGCAGTAGACATGTGCCGGTAGCACGCCAGGTTTCTTCTTCGAGGCCCGAAATTCAAGTCAAGCTGGAACTTTTTTTCTCTGGAGCCAGAACGGTATAAGGACTATTCCATCTGAAGTCAGTGCCGCTTTTAAAACCATTAAATCACATTTAAGGTTCTTCCTTTTCCTTGTTTTCAGACTTGTCTACAAAGGCAACATTAAAAAAACCAAATAAAGAAAAAACAAAAACAGCAAAAACAGCAAAACTTTAAAGGCTAAAATGGGCCCTAGAATGCACCAAATTGTACATTTTTTTTTTCAAAACATTTTCGGGGGAGCATGCTCCCGGACCCCCCCCCCCCACCCCCTAGCATGACTTCGCGCCTTCTGCGCTAGAATGAAAATACTTTATGTTTTAAATATTGCGCCCCCAACATGGAATCCTGGTCCGCCCCTGAAGTTCTATCGTTACAGTGTCAAACATTTGGGATCCAGATCAGGCTCGACGTTTTGTTTAGTATGATCTGGGTCCAATTATTATTTTGCAGGCTTCACCACAGGTATCATGCCGAATTCTTGGCCGCAGATATTCTTCGACTAGTCTTTTCGCGGAGGGCTCTCATTTGAAATAATAAAAGCTTATTTACCAACACTTGTCAGGGTCGATCAAAGGCATATATATATTCTTGAATAGTCACTCTAACACCAGATCATGGCTAAGGCATTACATTACTTTAAATATGCGAGAAAATGAACGAGTACTTGAAATCGGGATACTTTGGGATTGATTGACAATTACACATTTTTACAGAAATGGTTTTTATATTTTTTCGTTTTTGGTGAAACGACATTTACTTGTTTTACCTGTATAATAATGATTTGAATTAAATAAGCGTCGATTGTTTATGAGAAAGGGATTTCTGCCCCTACCCCTTCAACGGTTGAAAGTCTTAACCGCGGAGGTGTGTGACAAAATACTATAGCATACGCGGGGTTTTGTTATCTGGCCGCGGGGCAGGGCTTTTTAGAACCTTTTTTTTTCACATATTAATTAAAGCGGCAGGAACTAACTATGGGCTCAAAGGCACTAACATTTTGATAGCCTGTTAGTTTCTACCAGCAGGGACAGCCGATACTGGTTCTATTGCGAGTTTGACGCGAATCTGTACCACAGGGTGAGAGCATTGTTCCTAATCTTCTCGCTAATGTGACCATTGTCGTCGTTGTTCATGGCCGCGGGGTTTTGCAATATGCTTTCCTGTGCTAAAACTCAAAACATCAGAATCATCTATGACAAAAGATAGGTAGGTGGTATGCTGAAACCACTGGGTCAATTACGGTTAGATCAGAATGTAGCCATTGCGTTTTCACTCTTTTTATTTCTCTGTATGCTGATTAAGCCAAATTATCTAGTTCTACGGTAGTAAGATCGCCTGACCAAAGTGCCAAGGTTGTGAGCAGCAAAATCTAGCTTTTTGTCTGTCTGCCCGTTAATCTGTCCGTCCGTCTGTCTGTCTGCATTGGTTCTTCGTTCTTTTACTTATATGCTCGTTAAACCAGCTTACATGTGTCTAGTAGCTCAGGTGGTTGGAGCGCCTGTCCAATGTTCTGAAGGCTGTGAGCAGCATAATCTAGCCTTCTGCTTGCCTGCATACTTGTCTGTCCACTTGCCACTGGCTGTCTGTCTCCCTGTATCGGTTCTTTGCTCTTTTGATTTTTTGTAGGCCTGTTTTGCAAGATTTTCTAGTAGTTCAGGTGTTAAAGGTGTCTGACCCCATTGGGGTTACTTTTAATTTTTCTAAATACGTAGGCTTGGACCCAGCATCTACTCTTTATCCCCCAAAATATCAGGAATATCAGGCACACCCCAAAAATATTTGAAATTTAGCAACCCCCAAAATATTTTCCAAATCTGTACCTTGACCATAAAAAGCGCCAAATTGATAGAAATGACTCCACAAAACGTAAAAAAATCGTAATTTCATCATACTCCCAAACATATTTATTTATCTGACCTTCCCGACTCCTCCCCCCCTCCAAAAAATGCAATTCAAAATTTTGAACCTTCAAAAATGGACCGAACCTACTTATATATGATAATATCAAAGTACCACCCCACCCCTCGCCACAGAAAGCTGGCCAGTGTTTCAGAGCAGTATGCAGCAAAATATAGCTGTCTGTCTGCTTGTTTCTCAGTCAATCAACCAGTCAGCCAGCCAGCCCCACCAACTACTTCGATTTCTTAGTGTAGACAGAGCCTTTTTGTAAAAGCGTATTCTTGTTACATAAAAGTATTTGCATGTCCTATTTTTTCTTCATACGTAGGGTCTGGCCCAGCATCTACCGTTCACCCCCGAAACATATCCGGAAATTCAAGGACCCAAAAAATATTTGAAAGGGGTAGGTGCATTAAGAGGCTATTTTGCCCCCTCCCCCTTTGAGGTCAAAAAATAAAAGTTGCTCTTCACAAGTTTTTTCTTATTAGTTCATTAGAACAATAGCCAAAGTGTTAAGGTCTGGTATTGATTCGACTTTTACGGTTGCTATGGTTAACAAAAAAGGCCGCCAAAATAGGCTGAAAATCGGAAAATGACCGTTTTGAAGCAAATTTGAGACATGTAACAGAGAAATTAATATAGAGCACAAGCAATACCAAAAGAAAAATATTTTAACATATAATGAGAATTATCATGGCACACAATAAACTAAAAGGGTTTTTTTTTTTTGGTATTTGCTTGTGCTGATATCTAATTCTTAAAAAATCGGTCTCCAAAAGCCTCAAATTGGCCTAAAATGGCAATTTCTCTATTTTAAGCCTATTTTGTCAGCCATTTTGGTTACCATAGCAACCGGTAAAAGTAAAATAAATGCCAGAATTTTACACTTGGGCTATTCTTCTAACAAATCAATAAGATGAAATTGGTGAAAAGCAACTTTCATTTTTGGCTATAGAAGGGGCCAAAATAGCCCATTAATGCACGTACCCCTTTTAGCAATCAAAAAAAATATCCTTGACCTTAAGAAAAGACCCTAAAATGCATCATATCCCCAAAAATATTCATGTTTCTTGGGTTAGAGGTCAAAATCTAGAACATCTTGTTTTCTTTTTTAGAATAATTTGTATTTGAACAACAGTGGCGAGTTCAACAATGTGAGCGTTTGCAGGCACACTTTTATGATCTTTATTAGTAATGTGTCACGTCTGGCATCAAGTACAACGAGAGCGCTCGCATTGTTGAACTCACCATGTCTCTGTCACTTTTAACCTGAGGGTTCATTCCCCCACGGTGGGGCTAGAGGTCATAATATAGGAAACCTTTCAAAAGAGCTACTCTGTTTTTCCAACCTATGCAGATATCTTTCCAAACATTTAAAAGAAAACATCCATATTTAGGCATTTGGTATCATATTCATGGAAGGCTTCCAGTCATCAGCTTCAGAGCCTTGCTGCCATACCTCAGGGTGGGGCTAGAGATAAAAATCTAGGACATCTTTTTTTCTTTTAAAGAACCATTTGTATTTGAAGAACATACACTATTTCATTTTCTGACTTTCTGTGACTTCAGGTCTTCGGTTCAGGACCTTTGAGCAAAAGACTGCCAGAGCTCTATCTAAGAAACTTCTTTTAACAGAATTTCCTCCTGAACCACTGACCCAAAAGCAAGTTAATGCCACAGATTTGTGCCCAATGGTGCTTCTACCAATTTTGCACAAAATGTTCCACTCCACTGAACAATGGATCTGCCAAAGCTCCAGATAAGAAATGTCTTTCAATGACTTCTCCTCCTGAACCAATGGTCCAAAATTTACAATAACTTCACAGAATTGTCCCTAACGATGCAATCTACCAAAATTAAACAATTGGTTTGGCTCTGCCATTAAGAGACTTTATTCAAGCTTGCACATAATGTCTCTGGTGGCGATTTAGTAAAAGTAGGAAAAACATATACAAAAGTGGACAGAACTTTATCAAATCAGTTCTTGACGATCATTAATTTCTTTGAATATGTGGGTGGATTTGTCTTAGGTAAGATACTAGGAAACACTTTCCCTAATCCTCATAAGATCTTTAACCAACATAAACCAAAAGAAAATCTGAAGGAAAAACATGCCGCGGTATTTGGTATCAAATTACACATGTTTAGTTGGGGTTGTGCCAAAGAAAGTTAAGAGAAAATTTTTACCCCTTACCTGCCTGAAGAGCTTCACAAACATTTATTGAGGGATTATTTTTAACACTGTAAGCTCTATAATAAAAGCATTTGAAGATAAAGTTTGATTATTTGCTTCTTAAGTTAGTTATTAATCAACTGATTTCTTGCACTGTTCATATATTGATTACATTTATTAAAGGCTGGTTTTGTCCAATGAACAAATGGCAATGTCGTCAGAAAGATTGCTTTCTCATTTTACTTTGTGGAAATATGTTTGACCCTACATCAGAGACTTCCAGTTTCCATTTGCATGTTTTAGAAAAGGTATCTAACTAACAACCTCCTTATTTGAACGCTTTAATGCAGCCGTCCCCATCAGTACTCTCAGTGCTTTGATTATTCTTTGTTATGAATTGAAACTTGCACATTGTGAATAAATAATAAGATACAAACTTGCAATTGTTTTCTTTTTTCTATTATTGTTCTTAAGAAAACGATATACAACCGAGCATAAACTTAAGCAACACATAAACAGGAACATTCACCCACAAGAAGACAAGCGGTACAGCTTACTCGATAGCAAATGCATTGATCAGCCTGGGCATATGCGCATGCTGATAAATGTATTTACTTTAAACAGGTTCATATGCTAACACATGCGGCTTATCATTTTAACTCTAGCGTGCAAAGGGTTACTGATCGGGGACAGGTGTCACGCGCGCTGGAAAAAAAACGTGGTGTCCGTGATGAAATAAAGTACACATGAACCAACTTGAAAATTGTCAGGCTAGGTATCGCTCGAACACATGGATGGGTCGAACTCGCACCGACGGTCCCGACGAGTTCGAGCCATCGAAGTTCGACTGTACTAAGAGACACACGGATACTTCAGAAGAGGTGTCCACTTATTGTGATTCTAGGCCGTTTAGGCGATCATTACCACCGCTAGATAAATCACTTTGCATCTTTGCCTTCACACTTCAAGGGAGGACTTAAACCCAATAATGACATTAACTGAGCCAGAATAGATTATGTCATAGTCATAATTTGATTTACATATGCTGGTTAAGCCTTCCAGTAAAATATTTTACTGAACGTTTCAAGGTGGTACTTCTTTTGTGGATATTTATGTCTCTACTGTCTTGTGTTTATTATGCCTTTTTGTGCGTCTGTTTATATGTGCCTTGTGGTCACCTGCTGGGAACGGGCTGACCTCTTGGCTCTCGCTTGTGGTGTATAACTGTGAGATCGTCACTTTCCCATTGGTATCCTGGGTCAGGTGTGGTACTTGATTGTATTGATTCCTGATCTTTGCACCCTTACTTACTTAGGCTAGCAACAATGTATGATTTTGCAGTAGAAGATTGCTTCGCCCCACAAATTAGTTCTCCAAAAAATTGCTTTTGAAGTTAGGCTTGGCTTTGAAAATATAGAAATTTATACATTGCTAGCATTATGGGAGCGTTTCACTGATTTTCTCCTTGCTATGGGGAAGCATCTTGGTCATTACGAGACAATCGAACCTCAAATACCAGGGAAATTACACTTTGTTCCACAATTGAATCCACGTGAACAGCTTTGAATTTTCCCCTTGGAATCAGCCAGATAAATAGTCTGACTTCTAAAGAAAAGTGTTGATGAACCATCAGGAAGCCAAGAATCTAAGTCGGTTCTGAATAAATATACCACGCATATTTCAGAGTCTGAGTATATGTTATATACATGTATCATGTAGCCAAGAATTTACGCAAGGAAGCAGTATCGGACAGGTTTAGGATATGGACAGCTAACAAATGAAACAGAAGTCTGCAAAATACTTGACCCATCAATCGGATCACAAATGTTGACCAAATGCGAGTGCTTTTGTTTAAAAAGGGAAAATACCCAGGTAGGCTTCCTTCTACATCTTGTGCATTAAACTCCACATAAGACAAGCCCATTATCAGACAACTATATGGTTGAATGTTACATTTCCATCCCAAGAGCACATTGATCCGTAAACTTGTGCATGGTTGCGAGACCCCTACAGCAACCAATTGAAACCAAAGCCGTTGCTGTTAGAACTTATACCTAAAGTATGCACGCAGTTGTTGCAATGCAGCTGCAAAGTGTGTGCAATAAGACGGTGCAAATGTAGATATATCCTAGTAATATCAATTTCTTCCGTCTTGCAGCTGTGGTTCTATTACATGTGGCAATCCACTGAATGTTGTGGAAGCTTCAGATAATGAAGATGAGTTGTAAAGAAGGACACTTAGTAATGAGTTAATATTATAAGTGATGAAAGATATCAGTTTTCAATTGTATATCTATAAATGACATTCAAGATATTTTACGATCCACTTCCGGTTAAAACTATATATGCGAAAGTTGCATAGGGTGCTTTAAAAAATAGGGACCAGAGGCGAGTTCAATAATGCGAGTGCTCGCCGAGCGCTCGTTGATTGGTACCTATCTTTATTCATAATGTGTAAAGCCTGACACCAGTAAAACGAGCGCCCGAGAGCGCTCGCATTATTGAACTTGCCTCTGGTCACACATGCACTTTGTGACCTTTGGCCCGGATAATAAGTACATTTCAAATGAGGGCATTAGCCTCTACAATAAGAAATGGTTATTTTAAAACTGGTTGCTGTTTAAAAGCCCAGGTAGGTTTTATCTAATAAAAATATAAGCATAAATTCGTAATAACACTTAGATGATGATTCTGAAATTGCACTTGATGACCCTAGACCCTCATAATGACCTTTTATGAGGTCATAAGAATTGAAACAAATGATATACCAATTAAAGAAAAGTCACTGATATCGATCAGACAAGGTACAATGGATTCCATCAATGTCAGTCCAAATCTTTATTTTATATGTATAAAATCACGAATTTTATATACGCTTAGTGACCTTTTGACCCCTTTGTGACCTTGTGTAGGGTCAGTAGGCTTTGTATATTGGACGCATTCATTCAAGGAATGTTGGCTGAGTTTGATAAACCAATTTGCCCTTTATTTTGCGAAATAAATATAAATACAAAATTTGCAACTTAAACTCACCACAATATAATGCACTTGACGACCTTTGACTCCCTATTGTGACCTTATTTGGGGTTTCCCATTTGGGCAACAGGGCAAAATCAGTTCAGGAGTATTTGCTTATATTGATAAGCCTAGTGGCACCTTATGCCCCAAAAGTGCCCACACTTCGAAAAAAATACCTCTGAGAACACCTGTCTATAACCCATATAAGCCTAGCGTCCTTTTTGTGGGACATAGGCAAACAGTGGCGTCTGATAAGGGTCTCCACTGTTTGCTTACAGAATGTTCTATTGAAATTTGAATTTAAAATGAAAAATACAACCCAACACCCCTAAATTGGAAATGGGCTCGTCCTACTGATAAGGGTAGGAAAGTCCATTTGGCTTAAATGGGTTAAACATGTATGCGCAGCTATCTAGTCGCAAAGTAAGAAAGAGGGCAAAGATCAGGAATCGATACAATCAAGCACCACACCTGACCCAGGATACCAATGTGAAAGTGACAACGTCACAATTAGACATGACAAACGAGAGCCAAGAGGTCACGGACTTTCCTACCCTTATCAGTAGGACGAGCCCATTTCCAATTTAGGGGTGTTGGGTTGTATTTTTTTCATTTTAAATTCAAATTTCAATTGAACATTCTGTAAGCAAACAGTGGATACCCTGATCAGACGCCACTGTTTGCCTATGTCCCACAAAAAGGACGCTAGGCTTATATATGGGTTAAGGTTTAATTATAAATCCTCATAAACTGGTTCGATTATATATTTACAATGGCGTAGCCAGAACGCTGAAAAAGTTACTCATATCAAAGGGAGACTACTTGATCAAGCAATGGTTCTCTTCAATTGCGTCCCTTTTGAAACTGGGAACCTCTCTTAAAGGAAAGAATTAGCTCCCAGGGGGAGCGAATTCTTTCCTTTAAGAGAAGTTCCTTATGGTATGAAAAAATTTTTTTACCACATTAGATGACCTCCCTTGAATATTACTATTTTATTACGTACGTGCGTAACTGCTTATTGGGATAGAAAGGGATACTGATCATTTACTAATCTGGCTTCAGGTCCTGTTAACCTCAGTTTGAAGCTTTAAGACCATTCATTAGTTATCAGTAGAGCGTAGAAAATTTGAATACTGAGGCAAGTTCAACCATGCGAACGCTCGCGAGCGCTCGTTGTTCTGATACCTACCTTCATTCGAAATGTGTAAAGCCTGACATCAGTACTACGAGCGCCCGCGAGCTCTTGCCTTGTTAAACTTGCCTCTAGTTTTGAAACAGTACCTCTACCCACAAACAAAAAAGAAAACGTAGGTTCCCTGACACTCTAATCAAAAACGGAAAGAACATGCGCGGATCCAGAGGGGTACAAGGGGTCCGGACCCCCCTCCACCCTTGAAAAATCACAAAAAATATAGGGTTTCTTATCAATACTGGTCCGGGTCCCCTGAAAAATCACAAAGCTACCAAGCGAGCATTCAATGTTGGGCTATTATTAGCACGCACGGCGTTTTGCTCGCGGGTAAAGGGCCAGATGGCCCGTTTTTAGAGGTATTTGGATCCCCTCATCAACTTTAAAAAACTGTTAAAGTTAGACCCCTCTGACAAAACTTTCTGGATCCGCGCATGAAAAGCCACTTACAGTAATAGTAGTTATAGCCCTCTGCGTAAATACTTCTTGTTGGTATCTCGGTGTAGATATTCGTGCGATGGAAGCAGCGTTTGTCCTTGTCACCATAGAATACAGAATGACATAGGGTTTCATCAGTACACGCTACTGCGCATTCCATCAACGTTACTCCGGACGCCACGAGCGTGTCATTGTAGTCTAAGGTGTCATTCCAAGGCGCCACCTTGTATCGTTGGAAGACCTTGGGCGGCATGGGCGGCGCGGGTGGCATGGCCGGCGTGGCTGGCATGGCCGGCGTGGGTGGCATGGCCGGCGTGGGTGGCATGGCCGGTGTGGCTGGTGCGGGTGGTATTGGCGGCGCGACTGGTGTGGGTGGCATGGGCGGCGCGACCGGTGCGGGTGTAATGGTCGGCGTGGGTGGCGCGGGTGGCATGGCCGGCGTGGATGGCGCGGGTGGTATGGGCGGTGAGGGTGGCAAAGACGCTCCACCTGTAACAGAAAAAAACGCAATCTTATCCTGATTAAAGAGACACAGCCGCGCGAAATGCGCAAAATATGAAACCTGTGCAAATTGCACAGGTTTCAAATTTTGTACATTTCGCACAGGTTTCATATTTGTACATTTCACGCATGCCTAGCTAAAATATCTCTTCATTTGTTTATTTATTTATCTATTTATTTATTTATTAACATGCTATCAGTTCTTTCTTAAAAGTATTGGTAGTGTACATATATTTCAGTTGCAAAAAATATAAAAATTCAACCATATAAATCACTGGGGCTTGAAGTTATGATTTTGGGTGATTTTAGGCCCAGGGAAGCGTGATACGTACTTAAAAATGTCGAAAGTTCGACTATTTAAAGATTTGAAAAAATGTATAAAAAAAGTATAAGAAAAATGACTTTTCCTATGAATCACTTTGGTCAAAATTTTCATTTTTTCCATTGGCCTATCTTTTCTCGAAATTTTTGGATGGAATTAAAGAAAATGCCCCTAAGCATCAGACAAGGTAGCAAATTTCATAATATCGAGCAACTGTGATATAAATTGATAGTCAAGACTCTCGCCGATCCAGACACTATGATGGCTGCCATGAGAAGTCACAGATTCACATTCTCGCGAGACCTGACGATACCTCATCTAGATCTCTCGCATTTCGCCCTTTGCATCATGGGTAACTAGCGATATTTGGCTAGTCACGTTCAATTCTCGCACTGCTGTAGTGACAGAATTTATTGTTAAAATAGCAAAAAGTTAAAATTTTGACAGTTTATGATTTCTCTTTTAGTCAATATTTTCTGGATGTAAAGCCCAGAGTCATGCAAGCAGTGATCGCATAATTTATTTTTAATAAAAATGGCGGCTCAATCCCAGTGTGCACCGAGCGATAGGCGACAGGTTTGTTCGTGCTAACGAGCTTCCTGTTTGCGACAATGCACAGATCCAAGCTCACCAGTGTGGCCAAGAGTACTTCCATAAAACATCTAAAAGTTCGCCCGCGTCGGTCCGTCATTCAATTTGTGCTTCGCTGGTGGGCCGATACTGTGTGGTGGTAGCGCTGGGTATTCACCTGCGATCTACAGCTGTATTTAATTTCTGAAAACATTCTCTGGGCATAGTTTCAACAGTTTGGAAAGGTCATATTACGCCAAGGATGTATGCACACGCTAAATATGAGTTTTGCCAGTACCATAGCATAGCCAGTAATTAGGGGTCATAAGTTTGTAAATGTCAAAAAAAAAAAAATTTCTAAAAGATATATAAATGTTATAAAGACATTCTGTGGAATATATCTGACTAACCGTGTGTTCAAAATAGTGATTATAAATATGAAGTCATCTAGAGATATCTTGAGTTGACCGCTTAAATTTATCACATGACGTCGCCCTGCAATAAATAGAGGATATTTACTTTTTTGAGGTGAATACAAAATATATTTCATCGAGTGCGGTGAAAAAAATCAGTATTTTTCACGAGTGCGTAGCACGAGTGAAAATGCTGATATTTTCACCGCACGAGATGAAATATATTTTGTATTTGCCGAAAAAAAGTAAATTTTCTTTTTATTTTATGCTCAACGGAAACACAGAAATCAAAACCTAACTTTTTACTTGGTCGTTTCTCGTTCGATTTGACTTTTTCAGTGTGTTTATTGGGTATAACATTGGGTGTAAACATAGTTTGCACCTAGAAAATGGCTTAGAATCATATTTTAACGAATGAAACGCAAGAAATCAGCATTTGAAGAAAGTCTATTGAGTGTGCCTTAGGGAAAGCGTCACGTGCAAACTGGCGCTACGCCAGGTCAAACAGTGACGTCATTATGTTTGATGTTGACGTCACAACATGCGTAGCGTTATTTTTGACAAATATACTTCACTTACAACCTTTTGTTAAAAAATCCCAGTCCCAAAATTGCCAAGAAAGCCTTGTTTTGCTACAGTTCTATTCTATTCTACAGTGAAAATATAAATCGTATCAGTCACTAGTGAAAAAATACGATATTTTTTCACTGTAGAAAAAATACCAATTTTACTCACATTTGATATGCATTGAATTCACTGCTTGTGATAAAATAAAATTGATAAACCACTAGTGGTTTACAGATTTGGTAACGTAACGTAATGACGTCCTCTATGTTATATTTTTATGTTATGTGATAAATAGAATTTATCATATGACGTCGCGCCTGGGAGTGAAATAACGCAATGCAATAAAATCGATAAACCACTAGTGGTTTATAGATTTACGGGAAACGTTATGACGTCCATAACAACGTTGCGTACATAATGACAAAATTATAACATTTTACGCCAGAAATGAGATTTCAAAGTATTTGTCATATGATAAATAGAATCAAACATTCGTGCTCTTGTATTATTGAATTTATTAAACTCGTTGCGAAAAAGCAATAAAATGCTCGGCAAGCCTCGCATTTTTCCCTTTTCCCCAACTCGTTTAATAAATTCAATAAAACATGAGCACTCATGTAAGATCATCTGTATAATGTATAGCTTGATTATTGTCAGAAGTCTCTCTCACAACAAAACAAAAATCTGCAACAAGAGGAGCACATTTGGTACCTATTGTACCATAGCATACGTATAGATTCGAGGTGCTAATTTTTCACGTGACAAAAACAACTTACCCTGATCAAGAAAACTGAGTGCGATGTAAAACAATAATAAACACGTAAACACCGTGGTCGATTCCATTGCTGTTTTCGCTATATAGTATCCTTTCAAATCGTCTCTCCTCCTGTATTAAAACCTACCAAACTGATACAGTATTAAAATTTGTGCCACTGGATTCAATAAAGGATACGCTGTATGGACGGTCTGGCATCCAATAATGAGGCCCCGGAAGTGGGGGTCCCAGTATCCCAATAATTATTTTGAAAATTTCCTATCCCTAAAAAAACGTTGCAAATAACCCCAAAATTCAGAAAGCAGCATATCCCCATACCCCTAAAATTGATCCAAGTATCCCGTATCCCTTTAAGTATTTACAAAAATATCCTGTATCCCTTTAAGTTTTTGGCCAATATCCCAGTTTCCCAAATTACCCTTCCAGGGCCTCATTAATCCAATGGACACCAATACGAGAGCAATTAGTTAACCCTTAAAGCGCCAAGAAAAAATGCATCTGAAAATGTCGTCTGCTGAAGTCGTCTGCTACAAATAATTGTCTAACATAACTGCCGAATTAAGTATAGAACCAAACAGCCTGGACCCAGAACAGACTGCTCCTATAGGAGCAGTCTGATCTGGGTCCACACTGTTTGTCACAGAGGCTTCTTAAACTTTTCAGCAGACGAGAAAAGCAGATGACATTTGTTGCAATTGGCGCATTAAGGGTTAATGATATGAAATAAAAGAATCAATCAGCTATATAGTTTGTGAGAATCAAATTATTAAATTTTAATTAATATGAAATCTGGATATCCACTAAGTGGACCTTAGGGTATCCATACGAACATTAAACACAAACCACAATAGTAATAAGATCGATGTGGCCACTGAAAAGCTGAACAACCCAGGGGCGGATCCAGGATAGCTGGAAAGGGGGTTCATATGTATAAAGGTTGTGTGGGTTTTCGCTTTGCTGATTTTGATATATTTTTCTTAAATATCCCATGAAAATGAAATAATTTGGTCTCATTGAGACCAAATTGATTCATTTTCTTAGGATATTTAAAAACAGGGGTAAGGTTGGGGATGTCAAGCGATCTCCCTGAACCCTCTCTGGATCCGCCACTGCAAACCACAACAGGAATAAGACCAATGTGTCCACTGAAAAGCTGACCAAACCCAGGGGCGGATCCAGGATTTCTGGAAATGGAGTTCATATGGATAAAGTACATGGGGTTTTGCTTTGCTGAGCTTATTACATTTTTCTTAACTATCCCATGAAAATGAAAGAAAAAAATGGTCTCATTGAGACCAAATTAATTCATTTTCATAGGATATTTAAAAACAGGGGGCAAGGTTAGGGGGGGGGCAAGCGGACCCCATGAACCCTCTCTGGATCCGCCACTGCAAACCACTAATGTGTCCACTGAAAAGTTGACCTGTGTAAAACGGCCGCTGAAAAATAGACAAAACAATGATCTTAAAGAGAAATGGTAGCTTAATGAAGGTCGAAAGTATTGCAAAATGCTCACATTGCTTTTGACCTGCATTAAGCGATATAAATGGTCTTGAAAACCAATTTTTCGTTTTTTTAGAGTGGCCGTTCTGGACAGGTTTTACTGAACGACGTGGATGTATTCCTTCTCGCAGAACAGCAGACAAAATTGCAAATAAGAAGGTGGGTAGCTAACTGCAAGTCGGTACCAATATGGAGACCGGGACCAGCGGTTAAAAAACTGTTTTCATGCTCAACCCAACTGAGCACTAAAGTTCAACTGCTCATAAAAACTAAAATACCGACAAATGAAGAATTCTCTTGCTCTAAGTCTCTCAGATGTTGTATTTATCATGCTAATAAATGTACACTTTCCAACATTTGCGGGAATGATACGAACTATGAAATCTATGCAAAATTGCACAATTTCACATTTTGTGCATTTACAGTTTGTACGTTTCATGCGGTTGTACATCTTTAAGTATTAGTTATTGTTTGGTAGAGTGGTTAATCTCAGCCATGTATCCGTGAAGAAATCATTGCACATCATCTCATGCACAAGTTGACATCTTTTCATTTGTATTTTGTCGATAAGCGGGCATCAATTCAAATATGAGGAGCTTAGTGGTGGAGTATTCGACTTGAGATCAAGGGGTCGCTGGTTCAAGTCTCACCGGAAACACTGGACGTGCTGTGTCCTTGAGAAAGATACTTAACCCTTAGTACTGGATCAGTCCAGAAATGTCCGATATTATTGAAAAAAAGTTGACAGGGTCGTTAAGCATCAACACAAACTTTGGAATTCAAATGTTTCTTAGATTCCCTCACCTTTATTTGCAAACAGGGAAGATCGAGTTGTTTTTGGTGAAACTCATATCACTAATCAATACACTTGTAAAATATGCAATTATCTCAGATTAGTTTTGCCAGACAATGCCACGTAGGGTGCATATTCACCATGAACTTCTTTGTATATGTTAGCAAATTTTGATGTGGAGACATGTCTCTTAAAATTTTGCACAAAATCGTGCTAGGTTATATATAGTACACATTCACATCTTTTTATTAGTGCGGAGCGCTATGTTTTCGGTTTGTCCGTCCGTCTGTTGACGTAGTCACTCTAACTTAGTCATTTTAATTAGATTTCTTCCAAATTTCATATATGGATTGACATTGTCCACGAACGATAACAAAGATGGCCGACAAAATGGCCGCCGACTATCAGTGTCCGCTGTAGTGGTCACTCTAACTTAGTCATTTTTAATCCCATTTCTTTCAAAGTTCATATATGGGTTGCTTCCATCAAACTCTCGTTTGAGTTTGAATACGGATATTGTCCCACGAACGATAACCAAGAAAGCCGACAAAATGGTCACCGCCTATCAGTTTGCACATGTGGACACTCTACCTTAGTCATTTACTACCCGATTGCTTCCAAAATTTCCTATATGGATTTCTTTTTATCAAACTCTCGTCCCAGTTCGAATATGGCCTTTGTCCGATAACCAAGATGGCCGCCACCTGTCAGTTTGCACTTTTGTACACTCTAACAGCGATTTACCACCTGATTTCTTCCAAATTTCATATATGGACTTCTTTCATTAAACTATTGTTCATGTCTAAATATGGGTTTTGTCCGATGAACGATAATCAAGATTGTCGCCAAAACGGATATCCCCTTTTCACAGCAGGGCATTATGCGGCAGGGGCCCTTTGTCGGAGCCCGACTGCTCTAGTTCAGACAAGCTATTATGCCCGGATGTCAATGAGAGAAGCAATAGTTTCAGTAAAATCTTAATAATTCAGTTTTGAAGAACCGTTTCCTGGCCGATCAAAAACGTGAGCACTCTTTCTCAAGAAAGTTGCCTCCTATTCATCTATTTGCCCCCAACCCCGCATTCACCCTGCCCAACTACCCCCTCCCTATATAAAACAATATTAATAATATTCTTTATTTCCTCCACATATGAAGAATACATTGGCCAGCACACGAGATTTTTTGTACCAACAGTAAATCCTGTCTAAAACGGCCACTCTCAAAAAGACCAAAAATTGGTTTTCAATACCAATTATCGCTTATCCAATGGGGAGCATTCTGCATACTTTCGACCTTCATTAAGCTACCATTTGTCATTAAGATGTTTTGTTTATTTTTGAGTGGCCGTTTTACACATGTTTTACTGTATCACATCAGCGAGCAACGAACGCTCAAATGAAAAAAAAAATAGTTTCTAAATCTGCATTATTGTAGTTTCTGAAACCTGCATTGTCGTTTTGCCAAAAACTATGCAAGGGTAGACAAAATAAGGCAAAATTAGCCACCTATAGCCATTGCCATAATGATTCCAGTGCAGGTGCTGAGGTCCGTGGTACCACGCTGGACTTTTCATTACAACCATGCAACTACAAGCTTAGCGAAAGCATAGTTCATGAAATCAAATTTTGATGGTATAGCTGTCATGTAAATATACTCCTCAAAATAATTGAAGGACCAATACTATCAATTATAACATTGATGCATTTTGTGTAGAACATATTTTGAAAACCAATTTTACGAACTAGCCTAAATTTTTCGGACATCTTTGACACATTGCGAAGTGAAACAGCAAAACGAAAATGGTAGAAAAATGTTACTAACAAGGATTTTTTTGTCATTTAAAACTTGATCTAAATGTATTGGAATGCCATTTTTTGTGTTAGATCCATGGACCACAGAACTGCATGAAATGAATGAAAAGTGCTTTTAGATGCTGAAATCTCTGTTTTCACATGATTTTATTGTGTTTTAATCCCGTCGATACCACCTACCTCTTCCTGTAAAATAAAATTACCCCTTTTGACTGTGATGTAATGGCAAGACTATAGATTCAGACAGCTGGCTTTGGCGTTTGTCTCTGACAATCTTTAAACGATCCGCCGGGGCATCTTTATAACACTCACCGGCACAGAATGACGATTGAAAATCTGTTTCTTGATGGCCAAGTACACACATTGTTTTCAGAAAACAAATTAATGTCAAAACTGGATTGTCAGAGATGAAAATGCTTGCTTCCCAGTAAATTGAAACTGTTTGAAGAAATGTTTTGCATGTAAGCTAAACTGTTTAAAACGAAGTTTAATTTGATGACATTTTCATTCTACTCGAATTACCACAGAAGAATTTCTTTACCCCACCCACTGCCTTTTGAAAGTGTATTTTTGAGGGTATGTGCATTTGAGACACAGTTATGGCAAAATTAGGCATGGGAATCATTAATAATGATTCTTGATTTATGGGCATAAAGAATAGAAAGATCTGGGCCAACTTTTACAGAATTTAAATGTTTGAGTTAATTATCCTCGTGTTCTAAATTCATGGTCCTTTAATTATTTTGAGGAGTTTATAAACAAAAACGTGTTCTTAGGTGAACTGACGGTCCCGACATTACCATAGCTGCTGAATGGGACGTATAGCATCAGGCCAAACAAACAAGGTCAAAGAATGTATTCTCTTGTAAATGCACCTCATCCTAAACCGCTGGACGTAGCAACTTCAAACTTTACAGCTGTATAGTTCACATGATGTAGAGGGTACAGGGCAAAAGAACTTCTAGCGATAAGGCGTATATTTTCCCTAGTTAACATGATTACAAACACCAAATTTTCAAATTGCCCTAATGTTTTCAAAAATTGTGTAGTTTGGCAGTAAAGTATGCAAATTAGGCAACGCAATACGTTTTAAAGCGATTCGCTATTTACAATACGGTGTAAACGTGCACTTTCTACCCCCACCCCTCATTTAACGCCTTTATACTGGGTGCCGTTTAGACCAGATTTTGAGTTAACGCATTGCGAATTTTAAAAAAATAAAAGTGCTAAACTGTTAAGGATATAAGTGCTCTTCATTTCCAAAACCTTACCGTATTCCTTCTGCGCATGCGTACAAAATACACCTAAATTGTGACGTTTGTCATTGGAAAGATGAAACTGGTGTCTTTCAGTTTATTTTTAGATGCTTTGCCCCCCTAGACCCAAGATGCCCTTTGGACAACGACATGTCGCTATAAACATTTACAACATATGTAAAGGGCATCTTGGGTCTAGGGGGGCAAAGCATCTAAAAATAAACTGAAAGACACCAGTTTCATCTTTCCAATGACAAACGTCACAATTTTAGGTGTATTTCGTACGCATGCGCAGAAGGAATACGGTAAGGTTTTGGAAATGAAGAGCACTTATATCCTTACCATTTTAGCACTTTTATTTTTTTTAAATTCGCAATCCATTTACTCAAAATCTGGTCTAAACGTCACCCAGTATAAAGGCATTAAATGAGGGGTGGGGTAGAAAGTGCACGTTTACACGGTATTGTAGATGGTGAATCGCTTTGAAACATATTTTGTTGCCTACTATGCATATTTTACTGCCAAACTACACCAATTTCAAAAACATTAGGGCAATTTGAAAATTTGGTGTTTGTTATCATGTCAACTAGGGAAAACGTACGCCTTATCGCTAGATGTTCTTATGACCTTGACCCAGGGTAAATTCATCTCCTACTAACCCATTGGACTTAGTAACTTCAAACTTTGCAGGTGTATAGGTCATATGATATAGAGAGCACTGGTCAACATTTTGTGTGACATTGATCCCTAAGATCCTAATCTTTGAACAACTTTAAAAGGGGAGCATCAACGTATCATTCCTGTGAAGTTTGGTAAATTTCTGCCAAGTGGTTTAGAACGAGATGTTATTTAAAAGAAATTGTTGATGGACGACTGATGGACAACGGGAATAGCTCAAATTGAGCCTATGGCTCAGATGAGCTAAGAAGAGGGTATTTGCAATGGTGTACCATCTACTGCAGTCTAGTTTTCATTAACATTGTTATTTATCTTTATTTAAAGAGGATAGCATATTTAGAATCAATTCTTGTCTACCATGCATCCCTCTAGAACATATAAAACGTGAACATACAATTGTATATACATTTGTAAAAACAACTTAAAGACAAGCTTTCAGTCCATGATAAATCACCGCAAATAGTTATCCTCTTTTTCCTCTCCTCAAACCAAGAGATGCATTTAGAAAAGATACATTATTTGACCTTGTGGTCAAGGTCACTTGAAACATTGCTCAGTACCCCCTGCGCACCTGCAAAGTTTAAGTCACTAGGTCCAACAGTTTAGGAGATGCTTTATCAAACAAAACAAATAACATTATTTGACCTTGACCTTGAGGGTCATGGTTGCATAAAACATTGCCCCAGTATCTATATCATGTGACCTATGCATCTGCAGTTAGAAGTTGCTATGTCCATCTGTTTTGAAGAAAAAAATATTTATTTGAATTTTGACCTTGAACTAGGGGGGTCAATGTCAACACAAAAAGATGCCAAGTACCCTCTACAGCATGTGACCTATGCACTTGCTAAGTTTGAAGTTGCTACGTCCAATGGTTTAGGAGGATATGCATTTACAAGAAAACACATTTTTGACCTTTGACATTGTCCTTAGGGTCAAGGTCACATGAAACATTGCCACCTACCCTCTACATTACTGTATGTGACCCATGAGCCTGCATGACGTTCTCCTAAAACAAATATGCATGTCTAGAATCTAGAATATGTAGAGGGGAATAGAATGATAAAAGAAAACAAGGTGTAACTGATTTTTCATTGAATAAAATTTAATCCCTTCCCCATTTAAATAATAGCGCCACAATATAAAATAAAGTACCCTAACATAAAATTGGTTTAGTCTCCATTGGATAACAATAATTCCATGGAAGGCAATGTCACACCTTACAGTTTATGGTCAAACAATTTTTTAGATTTTATTTTAAGAGAAACACACTTTACCCGATTATGAAAAAAAGTAAATGTTGGTCACAGGGTCACATTACAGTAAAACCTGTGTAAAACGGCCACTCAAAAATAGACAAAACAAAAGTCTTAATGGCAAATGGTAGCTTAATGAAGGTCGAAAGTTTTGCAGAATGCTCCCCTTGGAGCATTCTGCAATACTTTTGACCTGCATTAAGTGATATTTGGTCTTGAAAACAAATTTTCGGTCGTTTTGAGAGAGGCCGTTTTACACAGGTTTTACTGTATGTGCGAAAAGAGTACACCAAGGAATATTATTATAAAAGGTTTGTCACTCAAGCTATCAATGCTGCTGAGAAACACTCTTTACTGTAAAATGATGACGGACAGACAAACGGACAGACAGAACCTAGAACTCCTGTTACTATACCTCATGTGCAGCGCAGTGGCTCAGTGGTAGAGAGCTGGACTGGAGACCGAGGGGCCGCAGGTTCGAGCCTCATCAACGTCACTGTGTTATGTCCTTGAGCAAGACACATTAATCCTAGCTTAGTGCTGGTTCAACCCAGGAAGACCCGTCCCAACATAACTGAAAGATTGTTGATGGGATGTAAAGAATCAAACACACTATACCCCCTGCTGGAAGCAGGTGTGGCAAAAATATTTTGGATACTCACTTACTTTAACTTTCACTTAATAAACATCTTTGATAAAAAGCTTTGACACATTGAATTGGACCATGTGTTGAAAATAACAAATTACAAAAACTTTTTAAAGATAATGACTAAAGCGTCTATCATACAAGTATTTAATTTAAGGTGTATAACTGTGGAAAATGCAACCCGGGGAATATGAAACCTGACCCCGAGGTCATGCAACCTTTTTCATGCTCAACACAACTGAGGATGAAATTTCAACTCCTCATAAAAACTAAAATACCGACAAATAAAGAAGTTTCTTGCTTAAAGTCTCTCAGATGTTGTATTTATCATGCTCATAAATGTTAAAAGCCAACAACTGTTGGCATTTTAACATTTATGAGCAGGATAAATTTCTTGCTCAACTACTCATAAAAACTAAAATACCTACAAATGAAGAAATTTCTTGCAATGTTGTATTTATCATGCTAATAAATGTTAAAATGCCAACAATTGCTGGCATTTTAACATTTATGAGCAGGAGAAATTTCGTGCTCAGATGAGTTGGGCATAAAAAAAGATTTATAACCTCGGGGCCTGTGTATTTTTACACAGGTTTCATATTTTGCACATTTCCCACAACTGTAAAAGCAAAATAAAACTAGAACACATACGATGGCGCGCCATCGCAAATCCCCACGCTCTTGAAGAAATCTAATGGTAATTGACACTTTGACCCCATCCCAAGGTCACCAGTTTGATCATAGGTTAAAATTTTTCAGTGTATCCTGGTCTACTGCTCATCCCCGTTAATTTGATATGCCACATGACCATGTTCAGAAAATTAAATTTTTGACCCCCCCCCCCCAAGGCCCCAGGGGAAAGGGACCCAAAAAATTGAGCGGGTGCATGTGCCATTCAAGTGAGTAACTCACACACGAAATCTGGTTGAATTTCGGAGAAAAAAAATTTTTGACCCCCAGCCCCCCACGGTACCCCCAAGTCCCACCCCTGGGCATGACCCAGGCGGCTGAATGAAAATCCCATCTGATATGTTTTATATCTTTCATTTGTGAGAAGATACACAAAGTTTGGTTTAAAAATCTTTGAAATTGACTTTTTAATTCTGATTTAACGATATTTGACCTTTTGGCCCCTCCCCAAGGCCCCAGGGGGTGGGAACCCAAAAAAATAGCGCCGGTGCATATGCCTTTCATGTAAGAAACTCACACACCAAATACAGTTGAATTTCGGAAAAAAAAAATTGACCCCCCAACCCCCCACGGTACCCCCAAGTCCGACCCCTAGGGCATTACCCAGGCCGCCAAATGAAAATCCCGTCTGATATGTTTTATATCTTTCATGTGTGAGAAGACACACAAAGTTTGGTTAAAAAAATCTTTCAAATTGACTTTGTAATTGAAATTTAATGATATTTGACCTTTTGGCCCCTCCCCATGGCCCCAGGGGGGGCGGGGCCAAAAAAAATTGTGCCGTTGCACGCCCCATTCATGTGAGCAACCCACACACCAAATTTGGTTGGATTTCGTCCAATGGTTTAGGAGGAGATAGCGTGACGGACGGACAGACGGACAGACAGACGGAGGCGATTGCAATATCCCCGACGCTTTTTTAAAAAAGCGTGGGGATAACTATCAAATGTATTCTTAAACATTATTTTTTAAACAGTTGTCAGCTCAATCTTAATAATATTGGAATAAACCAAATGAATTTAGTCTGCACGCAAATCTACCTACAATATGGCAATTTTGTACATTGTATTTTTCCTAGAATGCATTAAAACACATACCAGTGATATGGCAATTTTGTACATTGTATTTTTCCTAGAATGCATTTTTGCACAGGTTTCATATTACGCACATTTCTCACAACTGTAAAAGCAAAATGAAACAATCAAATGTATTTAAGAACATGATTTTTAAACAAGTTGACAGCTCAATAGTATTGGAAAAAATCATTGATTTAGTCTGCACAATTACAACAGATACCAATTACATGGCAATTTTGTACATTGTATTTTTCTAAGAAAGCATTTTCTCACAGGTTTCATATTATGCACATTTCTCACCCAAATTTTAGAAAGTATTGGAAATGTGCATATGGATTTAGTCTGCACAATTGTCTACCTACAACATATACCAGTGATATGCATGGATCCAGAGGGAGAACGGGGTCTAGACCCACCACTGGAAAATCACAAAGCTATAGGGTTCCTTAGCACTACTGGTCTGCATCCCCTGGAAATCACAAAGCTACCAAGCCAGCATTCAATGTTGGGCCATCATTGGCCCGCCAATGGTGTTTCCCTTGCAGACCCGCTTTTAGTGGTATTCGTATCCTCCCTGCCCTCAACAACTAAAAGAGAGGTTTCAAAGTTGAATTGGACCCACTCTGACAAAACTTTCTCGGTCCGCACGTGTGATATGGCAATTTTGTACATTGTATATTTCCTAGAAAAATCACAAATTTGGATACAATTTAAATCATTTTAAAACCATTTCCAGCTTTACCCTAAAAGACAGGTCCCCATACTAGCACCAACTCTTAACTACTTTACCCCTTCTAATTCCCAAAGAGCTAAGTGCATTAAAAACAAGGGACAAGTGATAAAACTGTTTAACAGTGGGACAATGACCTACTGAAACTGAACTAACTGGGAATTTTTGAGACCTCAAAATAAGAGTAATCAAAACTAAATTTTCATATTTCTTATATAAAAACATTTTATTGTGGGTTGGGTACTCCTGTCTCAATGAGACGGTTCTTTTGAGCACCTGTAACAAATAAAAATTAATAGCTAACAAAAATGTCATTATTTATGCTTAAAAAAAAATATTCTTGACCTACATGTATGCATATTGCAATTTTATGTGCTAAATGACACAAAAGTGCAGCCTCAGCAATAGCTGTAGAATACTGTTTATGTAATATTTCAACATTGCCATTCAACAAGTGTACTGTGGCCATATGCATAGCTCCAATCACACAGTTGCACACTTGTGCATATTCAAGGGAAATAACCTTATCTGGAAATAGTATTTTTCCACATCATAAGGGACTGCATGTTGTGCTCTTCCATATCACATATCATTAGGGACTGCTCTTAAAGGAAAGAATTGGCTCCCTGTGGGAGTGAATTCTTTCCTTTAAGAGAAGTCCGTATTTTTAAAAGGGAAGCAATGGTTGAGAATCACTGCTCATTTCTTAATGTGCGTAACTATATCAGCCTTTTGGCTATGCCCATGGTAGCCTAATACTGACTTCCAAAACAATTACTCGTGATATAGGCCTCGAAGCAACAAAACCTGTCTTTGGGGTTTGCGGCAAATCAAGACTCAAACCAATCTTCCATATCATAAGGGACTACTCTTAAAGGTAAGAATTTGCTCCCGATGGGAGACAATTCTTTCCTTTAAGAGAAGTCCCCATTTTTAAAAGGGAAGGAATGGTTGAGAATCACTGAACGTTTCTTTATGTGCATAACTTTTTCAAGTTATGGCTATGCCCATGGTAGCCTAATGCTGACTTCCAAAACAATTACTAATGACATGGGCCTTGAAGCAACAAAACCTGTCTTCGGGGTTTGCGACAAAGCGAGGCTCAAACCGGTCTCCTAAGTTACAGAGAATAGCAAAAAAATTGAAATTTCGTTTGTAGCAAGTTCAGATATGATACTTACCAAAAAAACAAATAACAATGGTGCTGATCAGTCTGCGCAGATGCGCAGGCTGGTCTGCAATGTTGTTGTTAGCGAACCATGAAGACCATTATTCTGGCATCGCAGCCCATATTGTATTGCTTGTATTCAACGATATTAATCCTTATCCTGCCATTGATATTAACCGTTGCTATGGTAATAAAAAATGGCTACCAAAATAGCTCTAAAATTAAGAAATGGTCATTTTGGGCCAAATTTGAAGCTTCTACAGACTGTTTTAACTATTAGATATCAGCAATGCTGAATACCAAAAAAAAAAACTTCCAATATGTTGTATGTGTTGGTAAAACCTATCATCTGTTAAGATATCTTTTTGGTATTTGCTTGTGCTCTATATCAAATTCTCTGTCAAATTTCTCAAAGTTGATCCAAATTGTACAATTTCTCACTTTTATCATATTTCGATGGCCATTTTCTGTTACCATAGCAACCATAAAGTCAAATAAATACCAAACTATTATTCTAATGAACCAATATGAAGAGCACATATGATAAATTAACTCTATTTCAATATTTCGGCCAAAGGCCTTTTCCAAGAAAAAACATGCACTTTAGTATCAACTACATAGTCTCTGTTCCACCATTTTGAATTTGTTTATATTGATGTGTGACATCACGTTGACATGAACGTAACGCCACGACGTCGCACTGCTTTTCCCGTAAAAGTGGCAAAAAATACATGTTTCATGCTCACCCTTACCAGGCATGAAATCCGATGATTTCATGCCTGGTAAGGGTGAGCATGAAACATGTATTTTTTGCCACTTTTACGGGAAAAGCGGTGCGACGTCGTGGCGTTACGTTCATGTCAACGTGATGTCACACATCAATATAAACAAATTCAAAATGGTGGAACAGAGACTATGTAGTTGATACTAAAGTGCATGTTTTTTCTTGAAAAAGGCCTTTGGCCGAAATATTGAAATAGAGTTAATTTATCATATGTGTTTAACATTATTCCCTATGGAATATAAATGAATACAATATGAAGAGTTTGGTAAAAAGTAACTTTTATTTTTAGACCCAGATGAATAGGGTATAATGGGGCATTTTATCAGTGTCTACACTGTTTAAAGGTCATGTGAACCTTCAAAAAAACCTTTTTTTAACTCCTATTGATTGAAAAGCCAGTAAAAAAAGAAACAGAATGTGGAAAGCCACATCAAAAAAATTCAAATAGTCACCAAGTTATGAAGGTTTCAAAATTTATTTAGATGAAAATATGCGAAAGGCTCATATGACGTCATTTGAGCTTTTTGAAATATTGAATTTAATATATTCCATTTATTTTAACATTATTTAATATTTTATTTGCTGAAAACGATTCAATATGATAAAATACAACATTTGCATATAAAAGCTTAATTGTGCTGGGTTTTTTTAATTGCTTAGAAATCACACTACATCAAATACGACATTTTGAAAAAATCATCTCTAAACAATAAAGTTGGCGGGGCTTATTTGCTAATTTGCATAATTTTTAAACTTGCATAACTTATGCCTTGACTTGAATTTTAACATTGGGTTTTCAGCATTTTGGCTTTCTCATCACTGTTATTTAAATCATGAAGAGTTCCAAAAATGTTTTTGAAGATTCACAAGACCTTTAAGGTAAAAGAGATCATCAGACAAAAAAAATAAAATATATATTTTTTTAATCATAACCTGACACCCCTAGATATGTACAATGGACTATCCCAAGTTTATCATATCAAACATAAAGGAAAATCCATTAGTATACAAAGGGTTAATAATTCATGTGACTTATCTGCAACTTGTAAAGTGTAAATCCTGATCAGACTACCCCATCAGTAGCAGCCTAGTAGGCTAATCTGGTATCATAATGTTTGACTAGAACTATCCATTGTTTGTTTTGATGATTTACATCCCACTCAACAATTTTAAGGCATGTTATAAATGGGTGCTAAGTGTCTTGTTCAAAGACACAACACAGTGACTCTGCCTGAGCCCTGAGGTGAGTCTCGAACTAACCACATTTTAATCCCCAGTCAAAGACTACCAACTGAGCCTATCCATTGAAATATCTAGAATAAATATGATATGCGATTTTTTTCTCATAAAAACCTAACTCTATGCCTGCTAAAGCCGACATTTGTCATCTGCTATGTCATCTGCTGATAACCTTTGCAAACAATCTGAATCTTGATCAGGCCTGACATTTGGTCAGGCCTGATCTGGATCCCAAAATTGTTTGACATTCAATTCAAAAAACTTAATTTTGAAAACAAAACAAAACCAGCAGACGACAGAAAAAGCTTGAAAAGTTAACCAGCATGCAAATTGTTATTCCTCCTCTTTATGCGCCTCCCGATATTTTGGATGCCACCAGGGATACACCCTGACCTCTAAAACTGGGTCAAGGACAACCTCGAACATCCCAGTCTCATTTTTAGCACCGGTCATCTTTAAATGGGTATCAAATATAAGTCTAAGTTTATGATATCTCATACTTGAACCAAGATTTAGATAAACTTTGTTTAAAATAAGCCCCATTACAACCGGTATAGAATTAAAATTTGAACACGTCACTTCCAAAATTCGACAGTAGTTGTCGGGATTATAAAAAAGATCCTGGTGCCAGGCTTTAAATTCCTTTGACATCATCCCTCGTCGAGAATTGGAATCCCTATCCAATTGGTCCCCTTTGCGGAATTTGAAACAAAAAGTCCACACATTTTTTACCCGCTTGTGCCACGTCAGTAAACACCTATGGCCAATAAGTATATGTGGTTCATTTTCAAACGGGACAGTAGTGTGTGACCTTGACACTAGGGGTGGGTACAAATAGAATAATGTTTTAACTACTCTTGCCCGCAACCCATGAATACACTCCAAGTTTTCTCTTCTCAATTCCACTGGAAGTTCTTTACTGTCCCTATAAAACCTGTAAATAAAAGACATAATAAGCATTCACTTAAATCCTTTTGAAAAATGTTCCAGTCCCAGAATTATCAAAAAAGCCTTTTTTGGCTGCAGTGAAATGATATAAATCATCACTCACTGGTGAATTGATATACAGTCAACCCTCTTTATAACGACACTGTTTGTTCCCAGCTATCTTTGACGTTAAAATGAATTTGCTGTTATAAAGAATTCTGACCATTACCAGATTTCAACATAATAATCATTTGGTAAAAGAAAATATTGTACAAATGAACTGGTGCTAGAGGTCCCAGGTTCGATTCCCGCTCGCGGCGAGAAAAATTTCGGTGTCCGAACACGCTTTCTCTAGTGTCATTTGCAGGGATGACACTAGATAAGTGCATCGTCCTTCGGATCGGGACGTTAACTGGATGTCCCCTGTGCAGGGAAAGTCACCCCCTGTGCAGGTTAAAGAACCCTACGGTAATTTCGATATGGTTACTTGTAGGCTTTCATCCTGCAACCCGGAGTGTACAAAGTACACCTGCCGATAATACTCGAAAGAGGGTCTGGCAGTATATAGAGAAAGAAAGAAAGAAAACTAAAATGCTATTATTCCAAATATATACATTAGTTCAATTTCATATTGTATTAAAATGCACAAAGCTTCCCAATTATCAAGTGAGACAGAAACCTGTTCATGCAAAATGACCTTGTTCTGATCACAAAATTGTCTGACACATGGTAACAATTCTGTTATAATGAATTTATTTTCAATAGAAATTGTATATTTGTTCCCATAAGTTGATGTCGGTGTCGTTAAGTGAATATTCTGTTATAAAGAGGGAATTTTAATGGAAACAGATCCGTTTCCAGCAATTTTATGTTGGATATTGAATATTCTGTTATAACGAGTGACGTTATAAAGAGTTTTGACTGTAGTATTAACTGTAGAAAATATCAACTTAATACACATCTGATATGCATGTGATAAAATAAAACAATTAAATCTTTTAGCTAGCGGCAACTTTTTTCGTCTGCTGATGACCTTTGCAAAGAGTTGGTACCCAGATCAGGCCTGACATTATGACATTAGGCCTGATCTGGCTCCAAACTGTTTGTCACCCTGATGATATTCCTAATTATGAATAAAATCAGCAAACAACACAAAAGCAAGCATAACTAGTGACCTATCCAGCATGCAAAAAAAGGTACCTAGTGCGGTTATAGGTCCAATTTTTTGTCTTTGTTGACATTTTGCGTTAAGTAACCCTATATTTATGGCTAGACTATGCAGATATGCAAGCTTGTCTGAGCCTTTCCTTTGTTTTGTTTGATTTTTTACTTCCCACAAACAATTTTTCAGTTATAAAGGGATGGGTCTTCCTGGGTTGAACCAGTACTAAGCTTGGATTAATGTGTCTTGCTCAAGGAAACAACGCAGTGACATGGGCGAGGCTCGAACATGCAGCCCCTCTGTCTCAAGTCAAGCACTCTACTACTGAGCCACTGTGCTCCCATCTGAGCCTCTACTGCTCTGTCTGAGTCTGCCCAGCTTGTCAATGCAATAAGTACAAAAATCTGGTGTGCTGACCCAAATAATTAATTAGCTATAAGTATGATAAATATTCTAAAGTTTCAAAAACTAATTGGCTGCAAAAGGGTCTAGGCAAACAGCGCAGAACCAGATAAGACTGCTTCTGAAGAAGCAGTCTGATCAGGTTCTTCCCTGTTTGTTATTCTGACATGATTTTTTTTGTGAATTCCAGCATTGATAACAAGCATTTTATTAAAGAACACAGAGAAAAAAGAATTCAAAATTTTAGAACATTTCACAGGTTTAGATAAACAAAAAAATTCAGCATAAAATTGTAAATATTTCTTACCCATATTTCTTAGCATATTTTTTGGGTGCTCAAAAGAACTGCCTCATTAGGATGGTTCTTTTGAGCCCCAACAACATATGTTTTGGTTGAGAACTAAGAAAAATATTTTTCTGTTACACACTCCTAACTAAAGTCCTGCATTTAACTTACCTTAAATAAGTTGTCTTCCAAAATTGTGCACTTCCTATCACAGATCTGGTCCCTCGACAAATTAATGCAAAGCTCCCAATAGACTCCGGGTGGATGTAACGTGATAACTGGAACCAGAGATCAGTTGGATAGGTTACCCCCTCATCATGAACTTTTTGTTTTCTTTGCCGCTTTATTGGCGTAGACTTCCTCCCACAAGCTGAAACTGAAAATTAACACATTTATTTAGTAATATTAACATTTTCAAAGCAATCCTTTAATGAATCTTTAGAATTTTGCAACCGTTCATAGCCTCATGACGACACAAAATTTGATTGACAGCTCACTTGCCTGTGCAATTTGCTTCGAACATCGAATTCATTTGCCAGAATTGACACTTGTGTTGTGATTGACAGCGAGCCACACCGGAGTTGCACAAGCAAAACAAGCTAATGTTTGCTCCATTGGCTGTCTGTTTTCACACTGGCTGTTCCGCTTTTCCGTTTTGCACTCCAACGAAACCACTAATATGATTAAATATTATATACAAAATTGTTTTATCTCCTAAACTATAAATTATATCTATATATTAGTTATTTATAATAAAATGTAAATATAAGCAATAAATTCAATTTTTGGAAGGTTCATGGAATCATGAATACTTCGATTCTCTTGCAAAGTTAACGCGAGGGCTTCACCTACTTTGCAAGAGACCCGAATTATTCATGATTCCATGAACACTCCAAAAATCGAATTCATTTCTTGCAGGCTCATCTGTGCCTTGGCTAGTCACTGAGTGATAAGGATCAAAGTCTCTCTAGATGGCGCTTATGCTTGTGAAAACTATGACCTGTCAGAGAAAACAGATTCCCCAGGATCTTTCATCCAAACCAATGTATGATGGCCATTAGTTAAAGTAGAGGGAATTTAAGCCTAACAGTGACCTTGAAATTAGGTCAAGGTCACCAAATAACAATGAGTTCTTCATCATGGTTCTACCCTATTTCTCTGCAAACCTTACTTAAACGTTTGTAAAATGGTGACCTTGAAAATAGGATCAAGGTCAATAAAACCTAACAACTTCTTCATCATGCTCCTATATTAAATCCAGGCAAATGCAGTTAAAGTCTGCCATCTAGTTATTGATGTCCTGGACTGAGGTATTGACTACATTCACCTTGGCATCATTACTATGCTAAATGCATATGGTATCCCAACATAAAATAATATCCCCCCACTTCCATGAGATGACAACATAAAAGCCATCATTGACTTATTTGAACATAAAAATTGTTCTACCACCTATTAGGGGATAACTGTTTTCAAAATTTCCATTTGGGGCGGTATATCATTGTTACGGCAAGCATGAGTGAGGGTATAAATTGTGATCTCTAGCATATATCTTTAAAATGGTTATGAAAATATCCCCATTCTAATGCACTAGTAACATTTCCTTAAAAAAGCAGTGAAAATGTATGGGTTGTGGCTAGTACTGGCTACAGTCAGTGGCTGCCAGTTGCGTAAAACAACTTGCCAACCAATGAAAAGCGACAGAAATGTAGTAATGTGGGGTAACCCGGGTTTCCGACATGTACATGTAGGGTTAACTGTCGCATATATTTGAAGTTATCTTATTGTATGCCACGTTACATAGGCAAATGCAATGGAATGTACTATCCTTGAAGTCTTCAGTCCTTAAGTTAAGAGTATGTAATCAAAGATTAATTTTCTTATATCTCAATCAAAACATATGTTGTGGTTACTAAAAAGAACAGACTCTATGTTATGGTTCTTATGAGTATCAAAACAAATGTTTAAACTGATGGATAACAAAATATCAACAATTTTACATCCCAATTTTCTGTTAATCAGAGATAAAGATATCAAAGGAAAAGATATCAAAGGGAAACAGAGTATGAGCATGTGTTTGTGTTTAATGTCCCACCAACAAATAAGTAGGACATATGGAGAAGAGGTCATTGCGTAAAGTCTCATCCAACAAACTAGAGAGGTGGGGGGGGGGGGGGGGGGGGGGTTGACCCCTGATATACAAGGCAAGCCGTTTACCCACAATACTATGGCATCTCTTTGAGGGAAAGAGAGAAATAAGGAGAACAATAATATTATTAACCCTTTTCCTCAAAAAGGCTCTTTATATCACTTTTGCAAACAGAGCAGATCCAGATCAGGCAGCTCTTGTAAGAACTGCCTGATCAGGGTCTACTCTGTTTGCTTATGGAAATATGATTCGATAAGATCCTACACTAGTGGACCTGACAGGTAATTCCTTTGTTCCATATACAAATATGAAAGGATTTTTAATTTAAATATTCATACTCAGTCTAATCATTGTGGGTGGAGCCTAGCATGAATATTCATGAAGGAAATGGTTGATATTATTAAATATTAACCTGATTCATCTTCGAAATTTTCATCTTCACTGATTGGTCTATCCACTGTTATATCAAACTCATCGAGATCTTTATCATACCAGGACACATCTTCTGACGCCCCCGTCATCTTGGTGATGTCTTTACATGTCATCTTGGTGATGTCTTTACCTGTCACCTTGGTGATGTCTTTAAAATACAAATATGAATATTTGAACATTGGAACATATAGTAACTCAAACGTTTAGACCCAAGAAAATGGTTGACTATAGCTTTTGAAAAAGTTTGATAAGGAATTTTAGATATCAGTTTCATAGGTTTAGATAAACAAAAAAAAAATTGAGCGATAATTGTAAATATTTTCTTTATACCCATAATTTTAAACAGATGTTTTAGGTGCTCAAAAGAACTATCCCATTAAGATGGTTCTTTTGAGTACCAACATCATATATACTGACGGACATTAATTACACAACATTAACTTCCCTTTATATCTTTCAAAAGACAGTTGACTATAAACTTCCTTTGCTTCGATGATGTCATCCTGAGTTGGTTTCATCATCAAACACTTTAGTTTTCATTGTACAACTAAACCAGATGACTTAACTGCTTCATATAAATTTAGGTCACTGAAACATTTCTTAAGTAGAGGAGATTTTAAGCCATCAAATTAAAGGGTACAAACAGATAAAATTCAAATAAGCACACAGACTGTTTTGCAGACCTGCCAGACATTATGAGAGGGATACCTGGATGACTAACGAGGTCCTCGACACACATTTGATACTTCTTGTGTTTCTTAATTTTACAATGTATTGAATATTTAACTGATAACATTTTGTCACATGAAGCAATTGACCCCTATCCCAAAAGCTTACATTTTCAGTTCATTAAATTCATTTTAATTGGACAATTTTTTCATGTGTGACTTACAAATGAATACTCTTTAACATATAACCAAAATGTTTTTTGAGACATAAATGAAAGTTGCTATCCAAGTGTTGCGTTTTTAAAGTTTATCAGTATATGTTTTGCAGGACTTTTATAAGAGTGCATAACAAAAGTTTAATTTTCTTATTTCTCAACCAAAACATATGTTGTGGGTACTAATAAGAACCGTCTCAATGAAACGTTATTTTTGAGCACCCAAAACATATGTTGAAATTGATGGGTAAGAAAATATTTACAACTTTGCGCTGAAAAATTTTTGTTTATCTAAACCTGTGTTTTGGTATAGTAATAAGAAAATTACATTTTGGTATGCACTCTTAACTAAAGGCCAGAGTTTGCTCGTCTCTTTGTCTGAAAGTCTTATAACATGGGCATGCTTCTGTAAATTTGTTTGGCTTATCTTGGGGATTTTTTTGCAATTTTGGGAAGGGGCCCATGCGAGGACCCAGAGGGGGGCAAGGGGATCACAAAGCTATAGGGTTTCTTAGCAATACTGGTCAGGATCCCCTTGAAATGACAAAGCTACCAAGCCAGCAGTCAATGTCCGGCCATTATCGGCCCACCAGCGAAATGCCATTTAAATGGCATTTCGCTGGAGGGCCGATGATAGCCCGTTTTTTAGTGGTATTGGATACTCTCTTCCTCATCATCAACTAAAATTCTGTCTACATGCACTTTCCTTTTCAACAACATTGTTTTGGCATGGTGGACAACAATGGTCCAAATATTTGAGAATGACCATCAAGTTCTGCATTTACGGTCTCTGATTCCAATAATTAGTCATTGTCATCCCTTTACTAGCAATTTTAGACAACCCCAATAACCTCTGTTTCCAAGAAACGTGACATAATAATCGTAAAAAGGAATGTTTCTCCCGTAATCAATCAAGCTATGAACACCATTTTATCATGAGAATCATGGGAAAATCATGAAAGTTACCTCTTTCATTCGGGATCAGATAAGGATAATTGAGTTTCCTCCCAAAGACCATTATCTTACTCTAAATGTGCTACTGAATCACCAGAGTGCTGCTCCAGGCAATGGCACACAGGACACAATTTTTTCTGGGTAAGCATGGGTGAATGTTCAAAATTTCCAAAATCCTGAACTTTCAAAACTCCATTCTTAAAAGTTGCAGTATGCCCACTAAATATTCACAATTTCAAGTTTAAATGTTCAAATGTCCTTAGACAGACTGAAAATAAACCAGAGAAGCTATTATAGTCTCCTTAATTCAGCATTTTGAGGCTGACTTTCTGTGGAAAGTCAGCATCAAGATCCTGAATTAAGGAATAATCCTGAAAACGTTCACCCATGGGTAAGGAAGTGAAGGGTTTAAGTTAAATTTATTTTAATAATTATAATGTTTTATTGTGTGGATAAGTAACAGTGTCGTTGCTGATCAGAAGCCAGATGATATGGATCAACACAGTTTTCAAATGAGAATTTTCAGTTAAATATAGAATTTGAAAAAAACACCCTTTAATATCAGGCCCGGGGTTATAAAACTTTTTTCATGCTCAATTCAACTGAGCACGAAATTTATCCTGCTCATAAAAACTAAAATACCGACAAATAAAGAAGTTTCTTGCTTTAAGTCTCTCAGATGTTGTATGTATCATGCTAATAAATGTTAAAAAGCCAACGATTGTTGGCATTTTAACATTTATGAGCAGGATAAATTTCGTACTCAGTTGAGTTGAGTATGAAAAAGTTTTATAACCTGGAAGGCATCGATCTCCAGAACAGAGGAGCCTGGAGATCTGGTGTGAGAAGGACAAGCCAACTGAAGCTTACCCCAGGAACTGGGAAACTATCTGCAGTCTAAACATCAAACCAGAATTAGTAAGTAAGTAACCTCGGGGCAAGGTCTAATACATTTTCCCCCATTACTTTACCTTGTTTATGTAGAGATGAGACCGTGGTACTGCTACTTTTCTTCAACCTTAACCTGCTGTGTAGTCTTGGGCTGGCATTGGCATAGTCATGAACAGTAATGTCTGTAAATATTCATAGGTCCATAGGTTTTGACAAACAACACTTTTCAGGGACAGAGTAAAATTGTAAATATCTTCTTACTCATAATTTTTAGCATTTGTTTTGGGTGCTCAAAAGAACCGTCTTATTGAGACGGTTCTTTTGAGTACCCACTACATATTTTTGGGTTAAGAAACAAGAAAATTCCTAACACAACCCTTTTAATGCGAGCATCAGCAAGGTATGGTGCGGCCGGGAATTGAACCCACAACCTCCCGCTCCGAAAGCGGACACTCTACCAACTGAGCTATCATGGTGGTTTGGTTACTCGAAATATTATTTCTTGTGATAAAAATAATCAATTTTAAATTGCTATAAAACAAGTGCTGTTTTTTGTGTCCAATACAGGTTAAAAACATTTTTTTTGCCAACTGTAGGCCTAGTCATTTTCTCCTTTTTTATCTGATAGGGCGCTAAATTAACGAATCTAGATAAATTCCTGGTTAGTTCAAGCTTACCTGAATTGAATACCTGACTTCTGCGGCCATTTCTTTTGCTGTTGTGCATTAATTTTGATAAAATGCCAAAAATAAACGAATGTTGTGAAATACTTAGATAATGGTTATTTTCTACTGTGACACCGAAAGGGGTGCTCACTCTAGGAAATTGAAAGAATATATGGTAATACCAAGTGCGACTAAATAATACTTCGGCGGATAAATAAAAAAAACTGAAGGACTCTATATGGCCCGGATCTCGCCTGAGTCCTGGCTCATGAGGCGAGGACGTATATCGCAAAATAATATGAACTTAGGCACTGCCTAAACCGTGCAAAGCAAGCAAACAGATGATCTATTAAGTACAGCTCTTGCTAAGAACCATGCAAAACCTGCAAAAGGTGATACATCGCATGTTACAAAAATGAACTTTTTTTGTTTTTCCCAATTGATTATGTCCTTAAATATGTCAAATGACCCTTTTTACTGGTAAACGATTTTGTAGAAGAATGCTATCGATGGATTAAAAATCATCATTTGAGATGAAATTCCCATAGGGTTCCATTATGAAATTTGAAGTTAAATTTTCTCTCATGATGGTCATGTTATTATTATGAAACTGGGTCTATTATATGGCGACAGTCTTTGTTTTCTTATTTCACAATTCAAACCCGTGTGTTTTTTAGGTTATCTATGGTAAAAAGGCTAAAATGTAGTTGTCATGGAGATACCTCCCTTAATATTCGGGAGAAATCGTTAATTGGAAACGAAAACATTAAAATTTCTATAACTATTTTTTAATAATTTCTTTGAACTATGCTAAAAATAACAGTTTATTTTTTTAATTATTTGTAACAATGTAATATAGGTTTTAATTCCTTAATTATCCAAAAATTAAATTATATTACGCCAAATAAATGAGGGATCCTTAACAAGTATGGCAGCTTTTTTAAAAGAGCATGACACTGAAAATGCCCCATTGTCTGCGCAGGCGCGATACTAAACGGATCGACAATGCCCAGTTTAGAAATCTTTTACTAGATCTATCATATATATAAAACATTTATTATTATCAGTGTAGCCTGATCTACTGTGCATCTTCAAGTCTTTATTTTGAAAGAATTTAACCTGAAATAGTCATTTATTTACATTATAATGTCAGGACCTATATTTGCAGACGATTGTTAAGGATATTCACTCCAGTTCTCTGCTTATCTGCTTTGAACAAGAAAGTTCAAAGGATGGCAGCCCGTTGGACCTGCAGAAGGTGGCAAAACACAAGTTTTCAGGACTTCACCAACTGGTGTCAGCATATAAGAATCTATCATAAGTGTGAGGGTAGGATAGATTGGTTTCCCTCATAGGCTCGTACATAAAGCTCTACTTCCGTTACGCATATTAATCTGCTGACAAGTTATTAAAGGGAGAGAATCAGTCTAAGGGTAGGATAGAAAAATCTGTCCAGAGGATCGCTGTACAAACAGCGCAGATTCTTTTTCTTGCTCACCACTGTTTTTTTTTATTTAGAAATAAGCTTCCAGAAGTCCCTGAATACGCTAAGATACAATTTCACATAATGATGTCATTTTAACATAACAATGACGTCACTTGACGACCATGTGTGTGAGTTCCAATACAACCAATGTATGTAGCCCTCCCATGACAGCCTGAGTAAGATAGCATGGGTTAGATTAGATTTTCTATCCCAGGGTAAAAAATCTCAGATATCCGTATTCGGTGTGCAAGAAATATATTTTTGAGCACAGGGAGTGTAGTGGCTCAGTGGTAGAGTGCTTGACTCGAGACCGAAGGGCCGCAGATTCTATCCTCACCGGCGTCACTGCTTTGTGTCATTGAGCAAGTCACATTAATCGTAGCTTAGTTCTGGTTCAACCCAGGAATCCCTATATAACTGAAAGGTTGTTGATGGGGCATAAAGAATCAAATCAAACAACATTTGGTGAGTGTATCTAGAGCCTTTGATATTGGCACACGTTTATTTTTTTAAAAATTAGTCCACCAGTCCGATGACTTTTGTCACATTCTCTTTCGGTTTGAGTCATCATTTATTGGTAGACCCTAATGGAACGCTATATTATCAGGCTTCTCATCTCGAAATATTTCAGATTTGAACAGCTAGTCATAAAATAGTCTCATCAGAGCTATCCTTTGCATGTTTTCAATGTGTAAAGAATAACTCATGCATAGATGAGAGTCTCTGACATAAAAAAAAAACAACTTTTAAGTTTTCTAGCATGCAAAGATATGTTGATCAAAGAAACATTTTCTAATATGATTAATTGATAGATTTGAACTCTTAAATCTTAAACCATGATGATGCTGGTTTTTGGGTACTGAGTTTGTTGTCAATAGGTCGACTGAAAAATAGACAAACAATAATTGGGATTAAAGGGGACAGCAACCCTAATAATAAGTATGTTTTATGAGAAAGAGCTCTATGAACCATGAATTTTGATACAAGTATCATCAAAATCGGTTGAAAAATGGGGAAGTTATTGGCATTTAAAGAATTCAATAAAGCCAACATTCAGCCGCCATTTTGTTATTTAATTAGTTTTCAGAATTTTTTCAAATTGCTTAATTGTTAGTTATCCTAACTATCACAGCATATGTGTTTCAGCAGACATAAGGAAAGTGATTTTAAAGACAATTGCAAATAACCCATTGTTTTGTCTTTTATTTTGATTACGCATATTTAATTAGGCTGTGTGACATCTCTAAACATACAATAAGGCCGCTCCCATTACAGTCCATTTGCAAATATTCAAAGGCCTACAACTTCTACGTTTTTCAACCGATTTAGATAAAACTGGTATCAGTATTAATGGTTTATTTAGGTATTTCATACAATACACATCAGTCATCAGGGTTGCCGCCACCTTTAAACACATATACATTGAAACTATACAGCCTCCTGAAATGAATGAAACATTATTTCGGCTGGATGTAGGGGCCGTGTTGTTAGTTCTACTTTTAGAGGCTGAGTTTGCTAGTGGCAGGGTTTGTAAGGGGTCAAGTTTGGCTGGAACCACCGTAGCTCAACTGGAGGGTTCCTTAAGCTCTGAGGAAGCCTCTGACTATCTGTGAGTCATGAGCCATTTTCTTTGTTTCATCGTATTGTGTTATTTTGATTTGATTGTTTCCCTGTGATGATACACTGTATAAGTTAGGCGGCCTCCATGCGAGCTAAACAATTTTGTATTTTAACAACAACAGAATCTTGGGCTAGGATTTGGTACCCGTAAAATGCATTTAAGCCTCCCCGGTGGCTTGGGCTGCTGTCCGTTCTAGGGCGGTGGTTCTGTTGTTGTTGATATGTTGTTTGGTGTGCTTCCCATTGGTTGTTGGGTTCTGTGTTTGTCTTTGTTTTGTTGTGCATTACTTTGTGTCCTTTCTAGTTTTGCAATCATCTTGAAGAGGAAGAGAGAGTTGGTTGCTTTGCTTTTGTTGTCTTACGGTCTTGTTACTGTATATGTTCTGTGACTCTTCCTCACGGTGCTGAGGGTTGGTCTGTTGTGTGTGATTGTGGTATTTCCTGATCATACTCACTTTTACAGAGGTCAAGATATTTCCGAATCCTGTGTGTAATTATTCATCTGGATTCTGGTCTTCATGATTAGGTATTAGCAAAAACAGAATCTGGGGCAAAAATTTGGTTATTAAAACCAACAATTATTCCACCTATTGGCTGAAGCTGTTGTCCATTCCAAGGAGGGAATCTGTTGTTGCTTGTTCAATGTTTGTTTACGCCTTTGTGTTTGACTCTGCTTTTTTGATAAATCTGTATGCGTCTGTATGCATCCTTTTTCTTTTTTTTCTTTCTTATGCTACTGGCACGATCAAATTTTGATCATTACGCCAGGGAGTGCGATTTTGGAATTTTGAAGAAAAAAACAAACAAAAAAAAAACAACAAACAAAAAAACAAGAAAAATCTTTCGGCTGTGTTTTTAACCAATTGAGGAGTGCCCTAAAATCCTCAGCAGTCTTGGAATTGACCACTGAAGGAGAAAGACTATTCCTCTGTGGAATAGTCCGGGGGGAAAAGAGATCCCAGGACATCACTGTATGTCTGGTATCTACAATATTGGGCACTGTGTGATGACCTGGTAGATTTCAAACTGTGAGCAGGGGTCAGGTACTTGTCTTTTTCTATAGACACAGCACCAGAATGTGTCTTATGAAAGAGAAGCAGGGAGGAACGATCCCTACGGGCCTCCAGAGATGGCCACTCAAGCTCATCAAGCATTTCGCCGACACTCCTTGTGTTTCGCCATCTCCTGCAGGTCCAACGGGCTGCTGTCCTCTGAACTTTCTCTACCTGATTAATCTGGGTAAGGGCTCCAGATGGGTGCTGCATACTCTAGTTTAGACCGAACCAAAGTTTTGTATGCAACTTCCCTAGTACACACTGGTCAATGTAAAAGCGCCGGTGGTTGCTACAACGAACTGGTGGCGGCTTATTTCAGCACTGGTGGTGGCGTAAAATGGCGGAAAAGGTAAACAAAATCTATACCTGTTGACTTTATGATTTATTTATAAGCTTGCATTTATTTTATTTGTGATGACACCAGGCGCACAGACCGTCGGTAAGATTACAGTTTATGGCGCTGCCAAGCAATTGGTGATTTGATTAATGGTTTGAACGGCAAATCCAACACAGTTCTGGAGTTTTGTCGTGACAGGTGCTTTTTAGTAGTGTAACTGCCTAAATTTAGGAAAATCTGCATGTCTAAGCGCAGCTGTTATCATATTTTCATGAAATAACATCCAAAAAACGATTACCACTTTGTAATTTTTTTCTTGATAAACTAGCAAATGTTTTATTGAGCGATTTTATTACAACGCACTGGGAGCATTTTTGACGCATTGATACAACGCACTGATGGTTGCACAGATGTGCCGTGGTTGCTGGTGCAGACTCACCACAGCGTTCGCTGTTCACATAAACGGTGCACAAATCGCCATCTGAGCCAGTACATGATATTTTGGTACCGTTACGAAGGCTCAGGCGAACCTGTGCAAAGGTGCAGACTCCCCAGAGCCTACGCTGCAAGCACAATAGATCTTGATACTAATCGCATTGTCCAATGACTATGCCTGCGCAAATGTACAGACTCAGCAGAGTACTCGCTGCTGGCGTGAATAGCACACACATCACCATTTAAGGCAGCACATGAGATTTTGTACAGTGGCGAAGGTTAAGGTAAGCCTGTGCAAATGTGCAGACTCGCCAGATCCTTTGCTGCTCGCACAAAATGGCATTCAATCGCCATTTGAGTCACCCCATGAGAATTTTGAACTGTGACGATGGCTCAGACTAGACCAAGCAAATGTGCAGACTCGCCAAAGCCATCGCTGTTCGCATGAATGACACCCAAAAATTGTAAGTGAGTATCACAATCACAAACTGCAGACAAACCCATGGCACTGAGAGGAATAGCCACACAACAATCACGAGACACCAGGAAGACAAACTAAGCAAAGCAGCCAGCTCTCTTCCCCATCAAGATGATCGCAAAACAAGAATGGACATAAAGTAACAAAATATAGAACAATTACAGAATCATAACAATCAACAACGAATCAACAACAACAGAATCACCTCCTTAGAACAGACAGCAGCCTATATCTCTGGGGTGCTAAAATTGCATTTTACTGGTACCAAGTATTCGCCCTAGATTCTGCTGTTGTTAAAGCACAAAAAATTTAAGCTTGCATGGAGGCTTCTTAACTATTGTAATGTATCACGGACAGACAATCTCATTAATTAAATGTTTTGGGGCCAATCTGAAAAATAGGCGGAAACACTCTCAAAGTGCGAACAGGGCTAGCTCTGGAGCGTCTCTGGTGAGGCTACACATTTGCAGAGTCACGCTTGAGCCGTCATCAGTGTACAAAAACCACAAACTCTATGCTTATTGACTGTATGATTTCTTTATAAGCTTTCATTTATTTTACTGCGCACAAAAATGTGAAAAGTATTAATCCAAGATCAGAATTATCTAAAATAATTGATAAAAAGACCTCAAATATAGGTCAAACGGAGAAAATTACAAACAAATACATAGCTCGCAGATACAGTACTGCAATACAAATTTATACAGACGGCAGCAAAGACCCTGAAAACAACAGGGTCGGATGCGCCTTCGTAATTCCAGAATTCAATGCAAAATACAAATTTAAGCTTGACGGCAACCTAACCGTCTACACATCTGAACTATTAGCAATTCTAATGGCACTCAGATGGGCCAAAAAGAACAAGCTGGAAAAATTTGTTATTCTCACAGACTCCCTGAGTTCAGTGCAAAGCATTAACTCAGGGAAAAGTGAAACAAGACAAGACATTCTGGATCAAATAATAAGAGAAATAGGCAAAATTTTAGATTTAGGACGTGACATTAACATAGACTGGTGTCCATCGCACTGCAATGTAGCCGGCAATGAAATGGCAGACATAGCAGCTAAACAGGCGATGGACACAGGCGTGGAACTAGAATTGCTACCCACAGCCAAAGAAGTCTACCCAATTATCAAAAGCAAGTTAAGAGATAAGTGGCAATTTGAATGGGCGGGTCACGTAAATCACAGACAAATGATCGACCCAAAACTACAGCCCAAAATAATACAATACAGCGAAAATAGAAAACTAGATGTAATTTACACCAGACTCCGACTAGGTGCAAACGGTCTTAAGGCAAATAACACTCTGTTCACTTTGGCAGACCCAATGTGTGATTTTTGCATGAACGAAATTGAGGACACAGACCATTATTTGCTTTACTGCCCCCAGCACCATGACGAGCGAGAAAAATTGAAACAAAATATTAGAAAAATATGCAAACACTACTTCTCTACATCACTGCTATTGAACCCACCCACAAAAATAGCGGCGGAAATACATGAGGAATTGTTTGCGTATATAATCAACACAGAATACGATAAAATTATCTAAGGTCACGTATATCACATAAGTACAGAAGCCAAAGGAATAGAGGTCATTCTCCATCATACATGAAAATCCAAGCAGGCTAAAATACCTCATTTGGATTGGATTAAGGCCGAGGTTTAGCTGTAAGGGCAAGAGTAGCACCGACTCGAACCTGGTGAGGATTGATTGAATGATGTATGGAAAAGAACTTGAACTCCAAGTACTAGCACCCTTGTTATGACCAAGTGGATCTCATCATCTGTGCCCTCCGTATGGCAACAAGGAACATGCGAAATACTTGGACTTTAAGGACCTCAAAAATCCCTTTTTATTCAGCAAAATCAAATTTCATCAAAAAGTAACGTAAATAACATTTAGGTGCTTACTGGGTATGAGAACATTATCAAGCCCACACCAATAAGTAGGTCAAACCAAACTATGGCAGTGTTAGAAGCATCTACATTACATTGCGACAACTGCACTTTCGTAGTAACAAATTAAGGACTAAAAGGCAAATCATATCAAAAAACTTATAGACCAGCTCGCAACAAATACCATTAATTCAATTGAACAGAAAAAATCGCTGTCAATATAATAGAGTAAAGAGAAAAAAGGAGTCAAATACAAGCTTTCTAAGCGAAAAATACATAGGATCATATCGTTCGTAAAGGAGAGCACCCAAACCGAACAGCGATACATAAGCTGATCGATGATTGGCCAAAGACTTTTCTATCGTAGGCACTGATTGGTCAATAATTAAAGTAGGTCAATCCGGTTTTTAGATGAGTTTTGCACAAAATACGTCGCTAGAAACACCACTTTCACAGTGATCAAACGACGCTAAATAAACACAAAACGAATCCGAGGATTTATGGGCAGACTAATGCACATACCAGACTTGCGATAGAAAAGAAACTCATGTTTGTTCAAGACCCGAAACAAACGAGGGAACGGTCCAAACATAGACTTTCCAAGCAGTCAAACCACATATGATCTTATCGTACGCAACAGAAAGCACCCTTACCGAACAGCAATACATAAGCCAACCACTGATTGGCTAAACAATTTTCTTTCAATAGCAGGGAATGGTCAATAAATAAAGTAGGTCAATCCGATTTTTGATACGTTTTGCACAAAATCTGTCTCTTAAACAGCAAATACTTAAGTAGGTCATCTAACTTGCCATAGGAAACATGGATAATTGTGAAACACGGGGGACATCCTTATACTACTAAGAAGGTCGTCCGAGTTCCATAATGCAAAGGAATTGAGGTCACTCTCCATCAGACATGAAAATCCAAGCAGGCTAAAAAAACCTCATTTGGATCGGATTAAGGCCGAGGTTTAGCTGCAAGGGCAAGAGTAGCACCGACTCGAACCTGGTGAGGATTGATTGAATGATGTATGGAAAAGAACTTGAACTCCAAGTACTAGCACCCTTGTTATGACCAAGTGGATCTCATCATCTGTGCCCTCCGTATGGCAACAAGGAACATGCGAAATACTTGGAGTTTAAGGACCCCAAAAATTCCTTCTGATTCAACGACACATGAATGACCAATAGACTATTGGACTAAAATTTCAACAGCTAATTCACATAAATAACATTTAACTGCTTACTGGGTATGGGTACATAAACAACATAAAAATAACTAAAATGACCTTACGTTTGAGAACGAACAAAGAGTACAGCGAAAGGAAGGAGGGAAACAAACCGCGGACCGAATGACGCTTTCACCAAAAGATACAGAACCAGGAACTCTGTAACGCTCGAACGCTATACGGTATCATAATAGAAAATACCACGGTCCGCCCAAAAATTAACGCTTATCGCGAAGATCATCTCTTCCTTTGATACCATCAGAGTAGTACTAAGATACTAGCGATAAGGTCATAAATGGGTATACCCAAGTATGACAAAACGCAATATTTCTGAGAGAACACGCTTTCAAAGATCTATAAGAAATTAGAAGAGACCGACAAAAATACGATAAGTAGGTCAAACAATACTATGGCAGTGTTGGAGGATATCCACATTGCATTGCGACAACTGCACTTTTGCAGTATCAAAATGAAGATTAAAAAGGCAAATCATATCGAAAAACTTATAGACCTGCTCGCAGCAAGTACCATTACTTCGACTGAACAGAGAAAATCGCTGGCATTATACTCAAATAAAGAAAAAATAGGGGTCGAAAACAGGCTTTCTAAGCGAAAAATACATAGGATCATATCGTTCGTGAAGGAGAGCACTCAAACCGAACAGCGATACATAAAACGGTCGCTGATTGGTCGAAGACTTTTCTATTGTAGGCTCTGATTGGTCAATGAATTGAAGTAGGTCAATCCGGTTTTGGACCCATTTTGCACAAAAACACGTCTCTAGAAACACCTCTTTAACAGGGACTAATGACGCCAAATAAACGCAAAACAAATAGGAGGACTGACGGACTGACAAACATGCATATCAGACCTGCAATAGAAAAGGAAAATATGTTTGTTCAAAACCGAAACAAACGAGGGAACGGACCGAACATAGGCTTTCCACACAGGCAAATCATATATGATCTTATCGTACGCAACTGAAAGCACCCTTACCGAACAGCAATATATAAGCTAATCGCTGAATGGTTACAATTTTTTCTTTCAAAAGCAGTGAATGGTCAATGACTAAAGTAGGTCAATCCGGTTTTTGATAAGTTTTGCACAAAATCTGTCTCTTAAAGAACAAATGCTTATGTGGGTCAACTAACTTGCCATAGGAAAAATGGATAGTTGTGGAACACGAATGACATCCTTATATTGATAAGGATGCCGTACGAGTTCCATAGCTGTCCATCAAAAACCAACGTATAATCAACAATATAAGCAACAATAATAGGGAACTCTTTCGGAAAATTAATAGTCCTGAAAAGGACTGTTGAGAGGCACAAAAAGTGACCTACAAAACTCTCATCAAAGCCCGATATAAAGTCACTTTTCAAGATAGATAAAATGAGAAAATATGCAAGGCAGCCCGGGAGGTGTCATTGTCAGACACGCACATACCTCCAAATAACTGATACAAAGGAAAATTACGCTGAGATCAGGCTTAAAAAGAGTTAGAGACAACCCGCAATATGGGCTTTCTGAGCGCAAAAAACTACATAAGTATATCGTACGTGATCGAAAGCACCCAAGCCGAACAGCGTTTTACAAGCCAATACCCGATTGGCTGATAAATTTTCTAACATAGACGTTGATTGGACGGTGAACGGAAGTAGGTCAATCCACTTTCAGAGCTGTTTTTGCACAAAATCATTACTCTATCATTCGAAGGTAAAACATCGCTGCGTGAAGTCCACTTTCTTTGGGATCCTCTTGATGCTTTTACAAGTACACTGTACTTCTGGAAGGATCAGGAACAAAATCTGAAATAAAAACGCAAATTACATTCTCTCAGAAATATTAAAACAAACTTATAAAAAAATTAAGTCAACTACCATGAGCCAAATATTCTTTATTAAGGACTTTTAAGGTTTTCGCCCGATGAATAACCTTATACAGCAAGGGTTAGGCACGAAAACCTAAAACAAAACATTATACAAACATAAGGCAAGTGATGAGTTGCAATAGCATCTCGATTAGCTGTGCGCAGTGCGAGCCAACCCCTTGGCCCGCGCTGTGCGCGGCTATCCGAGATGCACAAAAAGCAGGTTGTCCAGCTGGGCGGGGTGCGGGCCAGTCTCCTGGGCAGCACCGCGCGCGGCTGACCAAACTGCAAAAAAGACCGGCACAGTAGCATACAGGCCATTGACGTTGGCCTACTGGCTACCACCACAAGAGAGGGCCCGACAAGTCTGATACCACTAACCCACAGGACGGGTAACGATGGCGCAGTATGGTAGACCCCTAACGTAGGTCTACTACAATGCACACCAGTAGACCGATCAGCCGAATATTGAACATGCCGGACCACAGGCACGCACAATGCACGGCTGAACGGACTGCACAAAAGACTGGCACGGGCTAGCCCACTAGCCCACACTATGCACGGATGTCTGATCTGTGATCTCTAACGAGATTGAAAAAAGAAGAACAGATGAAGAACGCACGAAGATTACAGATGAAGAGCCCCATACAGGAAAATTCTGGGTCTACACCTCAAGTGTTGTCCGGACTTCTGGTAGGGGAACAGATGAAGACCCCAGGCACAGATGAAGAACTCAAGAAGACTCACAGATGAAGACGTCCGGGCGCAGTGCGCCAAACCCTGGAGCCCTCCAGGGTCTGTCCGGGTCCGATTAGGTCTGGGCGACACACGTCCGCACGTGTTAAGCCAACAAGCCTACCGCGTAGGCCCATTTGCCCCTAAACGCATGCTAGGGACAAAATATCCCCTACGTCGAGCAGGCTAGGGAAACTAATTGTCCGCAGGGCGGACAAGTACTGGCGCAACACAGGAAGCATAGGGTCTGACGATGCAGCATGGTAACGGTAGACCCTTGACGTAGGTCTACTAGGCATTGCCGCACTCAAGGACTCAACAGGTCTGAGACTATTTATCCACAGGGTGGATAGTACTGGCGAAATCCAGGAAACATAAGGCCAAAAAGCGCCAACTCTACATGGTGGACCCCTAACGCAGGTCAACCAGCAAATAGGCCATTAACGTCGGCCTACTAGCTACTAACACGCACTAGGACTCGACAGGGTGGTTATTTATAGGCGTAGTATGGTAGACCCTTAACGTAGGTCTACAATATGCGCGGATGTCCGATCTGTGATCTCTAACGAGATTGAAGAAAGAAAGAAAAACAGAAGAAGAACGCAAGAAGACTACAGATGAAGAGCCCCATACTGGAAAACCCCGGGTCTACACCTCAAGTGTTGCCCGGACTTCTGGTAGGGGAACAGATGAAGACCCCAGGCACAGATGAAGAACTCAAGAAGACTCACAGATGAAGACGTCCGAACGCAGTACGGACAACAACCCCTACGTCGAGAAAGCTAGTGAACGTATTGGTCCACAGGGTGGACGAGTACTGGGGCAACCCAGGAAACGCAGGGTCCGAAGGTGCAGCACGCTAAAGGTGGACCCTTAATGACGGTCTACTAGGCAATGCCGCGCTCAATGACTCAACAGGTCTGAGGCTATTTGTCCACAGGGTGGATAGTACTGGTGAAATCCAGGAAGCATTGGGTCCGAAAGGTGCCGTTTAGTTTTATGTTAGACCACTAACGTAGGTCTACAAGCAAGTAAGCAAGCAGACCCCTAACGTAGGTCTGCTGGCTGCGACCGCACTTGGTGACTATCAGGTCTAAGGTCTGAGGCTTGTGGTGGATATATGTCAGGTCTGAGGATCTCTTGTTGTAATCCTGCACTCACGCATGATACAAATACACGTCTCCATTGTGCTCCATAAAAGCGAGCTCCCCAGTCCCCATGAGCTCCACAAAGGAGTACACCCCCACACCAAACTCTTACACACTAGAAAGCCTACAATGGGCGGTTCCCTCAGAGATGTCGTTGGCAATTAAGTGTCTGGGTGCAAATGGCGATGCTGAATGATTCCTTCCTCCTCAACCTTCCTACAGTCAACAAACGGATCAACTTGCTGCTCCAAAACAACGGTGGCTCAGTGATATCAGGAAAAAGCGTATCACCAGTCGGAATTGACATGGGGATATCGCAATTACTTTTAGACGTCCGCTCAAAAACAAACAACTTTTCTAAATGTTTCCTATATTTTAGGCCGAAATTAGCCGCACACTAGGGATACAGCGCGGGCACAGTGCTTGACCCACTTTTAGACCACATAGGAAACGTACTAAATTGGACTTGCAGAGAGTGTTCAATTCTTAATTCAGTTATGAAGGCCCTGCACGTCCGTAAACGAACTGGAAATAATCAAATCAAACTGCGCACAAACCGTCAGTAACATTGCAGTTTATGGCTCTGCCATGCAATTGGCGTTTTAATTCATGGTTTGACCGACAAATCTGACACAGTTGTGGAGTTTGACAGTGACAGGTGCTTTTTCTATTGTGACTGCCTAACTTCAGGAAAATTCTGCATGCCTAAGTACAACTGCAGCTTTGTTATCATAGTCCCATGAAATAACATCCAAAAACGACTACTACTCGCTATTTTTATCTATGCAGAGAAGGCTCTGGCGAGTCTGTACATTTGCACAGGCTCACCCGAGTCTTCGTCCTGGTACTGAAATATCATGTGCTGGCTCAAATAACGATTTATGTACCGTTTATAAGAAATGGGAATGCTGTGGTGAGTCTGCACCAGCAACCATGGCACATCTAGGCAACCATCAGTGCGTTGTATCAATGCGTCAAAAAATGCTCCCAGTGCGTTGTAATAAAATTCCTCAATATAGCGTTAGTTAGTTTACCAAGAAAAAAGATACAAAGTGGTAACCGTTTTTTTGGATGTTATAACATGTAAATATGATAACAGCTGTGCTTAGACATGCATATTTCCCTCAATTTAGGCAGTTACACTAGTAAAAAGCACCTGTCACGGCAAAACTCCAGAACTGTGTTGGATTTGCCGTTCAAGCCATGAATTAAATCACCAATTGCTTGGCAGCGCCATAAACTGTAATCTTACCAACGGTCTGTGCGCCTGGTGTCATCACAAATAAAATAAATGCAAGCTTATAAATAAATCATAAAGTCAACAGGTATAGATTTTGTTTACCTTTTCCGCCATTTTACGCCACCACCAGTGCTGAAATAAGCCACCACCAGTTCGTTGTAGCAACCACCGGTGCTTTTACATTGACCAGTGTGTAGTACTCCGAGGTGCAAAATCCAAATTCCTGGGAAGGAAACCAAGTGTCTTAGTTTTTTTGTAAGAAATTTCTGAAATGTGTTGACCCCAATCCATATGATCAGAGATGGTTATGCCAAGGTATTTTGCTGACTGAACATTTTCTGGTTCAGCACTATTTTCTCTGAAGAAGAGAGCTGGTTGTTTTACTTTATTGTGTTTTTGTTTAATGTTTGTGGCCTTTGTGTTCGAACTTCTGTTGGGTGTATTGCGAAACTCCTTTTGTGTTGTGGCTTGAACGGGTGCGGGAATACACAACGTGATATTTACGTTACTGCTGGGGAGTTGTGCACGTAACTATGACGTCACCCCATCATTCAAAATAACAACAAAATATTTTCCACCCAAACGTTGGAAAACGCTTTCTTTCTGTTTGTTTGATACTCGGAAACGATTGTAAGGCAATGAAAATAGTTTGGTTAAATTTGAAAACAGGTTAAACATTTGATATCAATCTCAAAACCAACGAGAAGAGATTAACTGAACGTTTTGATTAGATTGGTTCCCTTCGTTGATAAAGCTCAACTTCCGCTACGCATATAACGTTTGGTAACTAGTAATTTTTTACAAGTAGAGAATCCTACTCATCCGACTGCGCATGCTCTAGAAAAGATTTTTCAACACAAACTTCAGTATTTTTTCAGTTACTAAAATTTGATAATTAAGTAAAAGAAAAAAATATAAACTCCCAGAGCAAAATAAACTTAATAAAACGGCTTGTTTAAAAAATGCACTTTATGTCAAGGGTATTTTCCAATACACGTCACTCATGACGTCAGTGTGTATGCGATACATAAGCGCAATGGAGGCTAGTAGTTACCTGTCTTAATATGCTGACAAGCTATTAAAGGGAGAGAACCAGTCTACGTTTTGATTTTATTTTGATATTTTTCTCTTTTTTGATTCACGGTGCCATTCAATTTCGGCTTCAATTGTCTTGGCGTTGCATTTGTTGTAGTAAGAAAAATATAATATAGAATTTTATCAAGAAATGAACCAATTACAAAACACTCTCGAAACATTGAGAACTTGCTTACGGATGTTGACATTTTGTGACCTGGTTTCCGGCTTAATGGTGCGGATGACAGAATTCGACTTTGATGCGGGGCGAAGTAAAGTTCGGGAGCGCCATTTTTTGGACAGGTTTTTCAAGTTCGTTAGTCTACTGGTAAATAACATTGTTAATTTGTACATGTGTTATCTATAGGCGTGCTTCGCACGCGGGGCGGCCCCGCTTTGCTTTGCACGTATAAACCCCATTTCTCCAACCATCTATGGTTTCACTCAGATCATAACTGAAAAAAAGATAGTGAGAATGATCAGGAAATACCACAATCACAAACCGCAAACAACCCCATTGCACCGCGAGGAAGAGCCACTCAACCATCACGAGACACCAGGAAGACAAATTAAGCAAAGCAACCAGCTCTCTCTTCCCCATCAAGATAATTGCAATACTAGAATGGACATAAAGTAACGTACAACAAAACATAGAACAATTACAGACTCCCACAAAGGGAATAACAATAAACAAAAAGTCAACAACAACAGAACCACCGCCTTAGAACGGACAGCAGCCTAAGCCACTGGGGGGCTTAAATGCATTTTACTGGTACCAAATCTTCACCCTAGATTCTGCTGTTGTTTAAGTACAAGAAATGTTCAGCTCGCAGGGAGGCCTTCTAACTAACTAACTAACTAAATCCCATCAATTATGTGTTGATATGCAGAGGTCAATCGAAAATATACTTTTCTGCATAATTTCAATGCTTAAGCTTTTTAGCCAACCCAAGAATAGGGTCAAACATTTTTCTAGCATGTTTCTCTTCACTTCTTTCTTTTGATATGCAATCTGACCACTTTCGAAAAAAATGTTTTGACCTTTTAATGAAGGTGTGTAAAAGTACAGAATATTTGCGTGCATGATGGTCTATGGTTCCTTAACATATGTTTGATATTGTTTGACCTTTGACCCTGCCTAAAGAGTCATGGGTGGGGGAGGGGGTAGATTTTTTACACTGTTGTGCTCATCTACAGGCACTGGGCAATAGAGAATATGTTAATAAAATAGCTTTGTGGAAATTAATGTGAAATTCCTTACACAAAAAACAATATTGCTTTAAATTTGCTTTACTGTCATCCTCTGTGTGTGTGTGTGTGTGTGTGTGTGTGTGTGTGTGTGTGTGTGTGTGTGTGTGTGTGTGTGTGTGTGTGTGTGTGTGAAGCCTACCAAACAGGGGAACTTCGTATGAATACACACCAACTAAACGTGGAACACCTACCAAACCGGGAATTCACCATTTGGTTCTGAGCTCGGATTTGTGTTTCCCACCTCTTAATTAGTCATTCTTCAATTCTACATTGTGATCTGGTACTTTCCCTGTTTGGGTAGTTACGAACACACACAAAATTATACCGGAAATTGGTCCAAATTGAAGTTTGTGTGTATATTGACTTTTGAAGTTCCCAGGTTGTACTGTAAAAATCATATATATATATATATATATATATATATATATATATATATAGTGAGAAATAGGCTAATGCACCAAACGAGATATCTTTCCTGTGGCACTGGATCCAGTAAAGGATGCTAAATTGATTTGAGAAATAAATATAAACGGATATAAATCAAAAAACAGTGCTAAAATTTTTTGAAACTAAGCGCTTTCGGCTTTAGCCTTCATCAGAGTTTCAAGACACACTACATTAGATGGATAGTTAACAAAATATAACTATATACATGAATTATATGATTATTTACGCCCAAAAAAGGGCCCAGTCGTATGCGTGGATTTACACAAATATGACTGCACAATATTTCTGAATTAAACACAGCGTACAAAATGTTCATTCTGGCAACACAGTGTGCACAATTGGCAAGAAATGTATTGTATGAAAATTTGTGTAGAACAGAAGTCTAAAACATGTCTAGGCTCCTGAAAGATTGTCCACAACAACACAGCTTACCAGGTGTTCTACCATATGACCAGATAGAGTCAGTCACCCTTGTTGATGCCAAATGGACACAGAGTGTTCAGACGCCGAATCCAGTAGCTCTCACGGAGTTTCCTGGTAGTATCTGACCACTCCTTGTTGTGTTCAAGGCAGCAGACAGAGGCATGACTCAAGAAGTCATGATCTGCAGAGTGAAAATGTTCTGCTGTTGGTGATCTTTCAAACCTACGGTGTCTCCAGTCATCACGATGGCCATTCATTCGTTTGTTCAATGGACCTTTAGTTTCTCCTACGTACTGTTTGTTGCAACTGCTGCAAGAGATCAGATACACAACATTCTCTGTTGTGCAGTCTGTGTTCTGTCTCAGTCTTACAGTGGCCCCAGAAGATGACTTCACAGTGCCAGCAGAGGTTATCATTTTGCAGCATTGACATCTTTTTCTGCCACAGGGTCGACATTCACCATTTTGGTTGTCATCATCAGAGTTTGGTTTGAGTCGTGCTCGTACCAGGAGATCTCGAAGGCTTTTGGGGCGTCTGAAAGCCATGACTGGTTTTCTCTGGTAAATATCCTTCAACTCATCTGATGACTCGATGATGGACCAATTTTTTTCAACAATATTCCTGACCTTGGGTAGGTCAGGATGATATGTAAGCACAAATGGGAGTATTGTGCCGACCTCTGTAGACTTTGGCCTGTATGACAGCAGAGCATCTCTGCTCCTTTGCCTGGCTTTGTCAATGGCAGAAGCTATGTCCTGCTTCAGATAACCACAGCTGTGTAGCTGATTTGTCAGTTCTTTGGCTCTTAATTCAAACGTGTTTGAGTCAGAGCAAATGCGTCTGAGGCGCAGTGCAAGACTATATGGGATATTCTTGCAGCAGTGTTTTGGATGGCAACTGGTGGGTAGAAGATATTGGTGGGTATCCGTAGGTTTGGTGTACAGATCTGTGCATATTCTATCCTCATCCAATCTGGATTGGGTGTCAAGGAAAACGTGCTTGTCATTTGATACCTCAGCTGTAAACCGTATAGTTGAGTGAAAACTATTGGCTTCTTGTAGGAAGGTATCTAGGTTGTCACCACCATGCAGCCATTTCATGTCTATGCCATCAATGAATCTAAGCCATGAAAATGGCCTCTTGGTGACTGACATCAATAGCTGCTTTTCAAGACGTCCCATGAACATATTTGCATAAGCTGGTGCCATTTTTGTCCCCATTGCTGTGCCTTGGACTTGCAAATAGTGCTGACCATTAAATTCGAAGTTGTTACACTTCAGAACTAGTGTGAGAAGTTTCACCAGAGTTTGTGTAGGAGGGTCTTTTATATCCCTTTCATCCCATGCTTCCTCGCATGCCTTTATACCATCGCTGTGAGGTATATTGGTGTAGAGGGATGTAACATCCATGGAAACAAGTAAAGCATCAGATGGAATGGGTCCAAGAGCCTCCTGCTTCTTCAAGAAATCTGTGGTATCCTGAAGGTATGATGGTAAAGTCTGGACATGAGACTGTAGATGCAAATCCACAAACTCTGATATTTTCTCAGTTGGGTGGCCATTGGCAGAGACGATGGGGCGGCCTGGATTTCCAGCTTTATGAATTTTTGGAAGAAGATAGAATCGACCTGCTTTAGGTTGGTCCACTATGAGGTATGCCATGTTCTTTTCGCTTATGTGACCCTGATCGTGCATTTCTCTGACCGTGTCTGACACTTGTTTGGCAAATTCTTGAGTAGGGTCATGATCCAAGGGCTTGTAAAAAGCAGAATCATTGAGTTGTCTCTCAGCTTCGGAGACATAGTGGTCCCTGTCCATGACAACAACTGCTGATCCTTTGTCTGCAGGCTTTATTACAATATCCTCCCGTTTACAGCTGAGGTATCAAATGACAAGCACGTTTTCCTTGACACCCAATCCAGATTGGATGAGGATAGAATATGCACAGATCTGTACACCAAACCTACGGATACCCACCAATATCTTCTACCCACCAGTTGCCATCCAAAACACTGCTGCAAGAATATCCCATATAGTCTTGCACTGCGCCTCAGACGCATTTGCTCTGACTCAAACACGTTTGAATTAAGAGCCAAAGAACTGACAAATCAGCTACACAGCCGTGGTTATCTGAAGCAGGACATAGCTTCTGCCATTGACAAAGCCAGGCAAAGGAGCAGAGATGCTCTGCTGTCATAACGGCCAAAGTCTACAAAGGTCGGCACAATACTCCCGTTTGTGCTTACATATCATCCTGACCTACCCAAGGTCAGGGATATTGTTGACTAAAATTGGTCCATCATCGAGTCATCAGATGAGTTGAAGGATATTTACCAGAGAAAACCAGTCATGGCTTTCAGACGCCCCAAAAGCCTTCGAGATCTCCTGGTACGAGCACGACTCAAACCAAACTCTGATGATGACAACCAAAATGGTGAATGTCAACCCTGTGGCAGAAAAAGATGTCAATGCTGCAAAATGATAACCTCTGCTGGCACTGTGAAGTCATCTTCTGGGGCCACTGTAAGACTGAGACAGAACACAGACTGCACAACAGAGAATGTTGTGTATCTGATCTCTTGCAGCAGTTGCAACAAACAGTACGTAGGAGAAACTAAAGGTCCATTGAACAAACGAATGAATGGCCATCGTGATGACTGGAGACACCGTAGGTTTGAAAGATCACCAACAGCAGAACATTTTCACTCTGCAGATCATGACTTCTTGAGTCATGCCTCTGTCTGCTGCCTTGAACACAACAAGGAGTGGTCAGATACTACCAGGAAACTCCGTGAGAGCTACTGGATTCGGCGTCTGAACACTCTGTGTCCATTTGGCATCAACAAGGGTGACTGACTCTATCTGGTCATATGGTAGAACACCTGGTAAGCTGTGTTGTTGTGGACAATCTTTCAGGAGCCTAGAAATGTTTTAGACTTCTGTTCTACACAAATTTTCATACAATACATTTCTTGCCAATTGTGCACACTGTGTTGCCAGAATGAACATTTTGTACACTGTGTTTAATTCAGAAATATTGTGCAGTCATATTTGTGTAAATCCACGCATACGACTGGGCCCTAAAAAGGGCGTCAATAATCATATAATTCATGTATATAGTTATATTTTGTTAACTATCCATCTAATGTAGTGTGTCTTGAAACTCTGATGAAGGCGAAAGCCGAAAGCGCTTAGTTTCAAAAAATTTTAGCACTGTTTTTTTATTTATATCCGTTGATATATATATATATATATATATATATATATATATATATATATATATATATATATATATATATATATATATATATATATATATATATATATAGTATTAAAAAAGTCCAATAGAATGCACAAATTTTTATTTTATATGGCTAACCGGTTTCATGTTAAAAAACAATTTTCAAAGCCTTTAAACGTTGCGTTTCTTTGTTGAAAGTAAAATGGCGCTATATATATATATATATACACACACACATTACTGCCCCAAGATAAATTATGGAATTTTTATTGTTTCTAAACATTTTTTAACTCTTTATTGAGCATAAAGTTTTAAAATGTGCATGACATTTCATGAGACTTTAGTTTGTATAACATGCTGGAAGCTCAAATCGGCGCAGTCTGATCATAAACTTCGCTATATACTTACATGTAAAGAGTAGAAATGTACATGAAGATCCAAGTCAAACATTACGCTTCTAATTACATGTAGTCCATTAATTATGCACCAGTCATTTTTATGCCCCAACCCATTGGGGTCGGGATATTGGGGACATAGCGCTTAAGTGCTGGAATTTGACCTACGATGTGAGCCCACCGTGCCATGGATATGCCGGGGTTTTAGTTTAAACCACTCAGTGAAAAGAATTTGCAATTGTCTGAAAGGTCCTCTTAACAGCGCATCTAAACATCTGCCTATATAGTGCTATATATGCCAACATAAAGCGAAAGGGATGCAACTTGGCGGCGTTTGTGTTCAATTTGCATGTTCTCAGACAGGGCGGATCCAGAAATTATCGTATGGGGGAAGGTCCAAGCCTGACTAAGTCCAAACTTTTAGGTGCTCTGTGGGTCGGGGTAGGATGTGGAGGTCCTAATACTATTCCTAAAGAAAGCTATAACACTTGGCTTATAATTTTCCGTGGTGGGGGAGGGGGTCTGGATCCCCCACACCTCTGATGACCTCTCTATGGAGTCATACATGTAATTCAGAAATCAAGAGAATCGGTAGAAACGGTACATGCTCCCTAAATATACGATTGTTCGATAATCACTGCAAGTTGATATATCTATTAATGTTATATTATGCTCTGGACAAATTCAAGTATAACAAAGGACAATGATTTCTAAATTATGCAAAATAGAGTTGTGGTTCTTGCACACTGTATCTCTCCTCATCGAGATCTATATATAATATCTACCATTGAAGTTTCAAGTTGATACCTCTTATACATGTAGTTGTTGTGTTAAGCTCCGGACAAAATTTAAGTATGAAAAATAACAAAGGGCAATAACTCCTAAATTATATTGTACACTGCACTTCTCCTCATCATTTACCGAGCCGCATAGCACAGTCGGTAACGTGTCTGGCAACAGATGCAAGTCTGACTGCAGATCCAGGGGTCGCTAGTTCCATCCATGCCGGGTCCCATACTTACGTGGAGATTGATTATGAAATAATTTCTATGGTCATTCTCCTCCCTTCCGCTGAATCATTCAAGAAGGATTGTTGTCAGTTACAAGCGAAAGTCAGGTCAGGATACTCAACTGAAACACAGCTATTAGTGACACTACAAGACCTTTCTAAATCATTTGACCAGAATATTCAAGTAGATGTCACTATCCTCGACTTTTAAAAAGCATTTGACATGTTCCACATGACAAATTACTGCATAAAATAGACTCTTATGGTATTCAAGGCAACACTTTGAAATGGGTATCATCTTTTTTGAAGGATATGACAATGAAAGTGGTTGTGGAAGGTGAACAGTCAAAAAGTGTTACTGTGGAATCTGGGGTGCCCCAGGGCACAGTCCTGGGACCTCTCATGTTCCTCTCTCACATGAATGACCTGCCTGATGTTGTGCGATCCCAAGTTAGACTTTTCGCAGATGATTGCTTATTATATCGGCAAATAAAATCAAATGAGGACCATGTGTTACTACAAAAAGATCTCACAGAACTGGAAATTTTGGCTTCTCGTTGGGGCATGCGATTCAACGCAAAGAAATGTTACGTCATGAGCATAAGGAACACATCATCTCATCTTTACCAACTGGACAATACTATTCTACAACAGGTTTCCGCCAACCCTTATCTTGGTATCACATTATCAGAAGATCTTCAGTGGAGTACCCATATACAAAACATAGTTAAAAAAATCAAATTCTACATAGGGATGTCTTCGGCGTAATTTAAAGAATTGTCCAGAAGAATGTAGGAAATTAGCTTATATATCTTTGGTACGGTCAACGCATGAATATGGATCAATTATTTGGGACCCCTATCTCCAAAAAGACATAAACTGTATTGAAAAAATTCAACGCCAAACAGCAAGATTCATAAAAAAGGACTACAGATCGCGCGAAGATGGCTGTGTAGCAAATATGCTCAGAGGCCTAGAATTACCTAGTCTACAACAACGGTGCGAAATTAACAAACTTGTATTTTTGTTCAAAATAGCAGGGGGTATGGTGCCGGCCATCAACTCAGAGGATTATTTAAAACCACAACGAGAAAAACGCAGAATTAAGGCCAAACAGTTTCGTGACTGCCAGTGTTCAAATATTGTTGAAAAAAATGTGACAAATAATTCGAGGTACTTTTTTGTGGACAATTTTCGAACAGATCAGTTTAGACATTCATTCTTCATAGACGGTGTTATTAAGTGGAACCATCTACCAGACAGCATTGTGCATGCAGACTAGCCTAAGTAGAGAGCTTCAAGTCAGCTCTCCTTAAACGCGACTAAATTCACGCTCTCTCTCCCGGAGTGTATATACCAGGATTGGTCCTACTCCGTACATATACAGATACAGAAAGTATGTGCACAAAGTACTGGTTAACTGCTTGTTCAAGCTTGCCCAGGAAAAAATACTACAACTAAGAACTGGCTATAGTAAACTGAATGATTATAGACATAAACTTGGGCAGGTGGAAACAAGGTACTGTTAGTGTGGACAAATTGAAACTGTACAACACTACCTTCTTGAGTGTCCATTGTATGATGAAGCTAGATACAAACTATTGAAAAGATTGAGAGAAGAGCTTGGAATTTAAGCACCTAATATCTACACCCTGCTTGGCTATGACAGTCCTGTGGAGTTTCCCAACTGGAGGGAGTTGATTTGTGAAGAAGTAGGACACTTCATTGAGAGGACAGAGAGATTCAAAGAAACGAAGGATCAGATAATTGCATCTCAATAGTTTTTTCCCAATAATTTATTTTAGATTTCTTCTTGATATATACAGTTAATTGGCATAAAATTACCAGAGAGAAAAATACCGAAGCTTGGAGAAGAATACCTGAGTGCAAAATTCAGCCTGTAACGGCGTAGAGTGAAGATTGGAGAAGAAAAAAATGTGGTTATATGTAAACAAATCAAAATCATAAGGCGGAACATTTTCTGATTTTTGTTAATCATAGTTTGATCTTTTAGCTGTTCTTGTTTAGTAAAGCACAGATGTGTGATTCGCAGCTGTTAGTCAATTAAACTTTAAATTAAGGTGAACGCTTGGTGGAGAAATCCGCAGACAGCATTATCTTATCGATACTCTTCTGTTTTGGAAATCGTGAACAGTCCAAATTCAAGAAAATGGCGGACAATTCCGTTGAAAGTTTGTATTTTGACATACACGTTTACATATTACGAAAAATGTGATCACGTTCGCACTTACGTTGATCGGCCAAAACATTCCACAGAAAATCAGCTTACCCCAGGGCACAGTGAATATATGTTGTTTTTTTTCATTTGTCAAGAACTTGGTGTTTACAAACCAACAACACAGACACATCTGAGTTAAGCTTCTCCTGCCCGATTGCCACTTCATCTCCAACAAAAGTCACACCAGGCAGATCAGATCTTCCATTAAGAGTATTGGTGTTGAACTGTCAATCAATTAAAACACCAGGTAAACCAGCACAGCTCCAGAATATAGAGTCGAGGCGGCTAATTTCGTACGGTTTTGGATGCGCTTGCAATTTACTTACCTCCAGCTCCACACGTGGCTACCTCGCATTCGCCATAACGTTTCGGTACCAGTACTGTTTCTTTCAACGGCTTTTGTAAGCCACTTCGTGATTGGATAATCGATTTATGTTAGAAGAAACACAGTAAGGGTGAGGTAGGCTAATTGCGTACACATGCGGCAATTGTCGTACAGGGCAGCGGGAAATTTCGTACACTTTATTTTTTTCATTTTATTCACAAATGCCGACTTATTCTCAATAAGTATTTATTATATTATCAGAGCTTTATCATTAAACTATTGTTGTACAATACACACTCATACATTGAAACAGGTAAAGCAAGGCAATTTGTCTACCTTAAAAGCTGGAGTTTCGTGACCGTTTTCGCTGGTTACCAGCAAAAGCGGTGAAGGAATTTGACCTTGGCACTAAGTGACATCATCGTATCAGATTTCGAGGTGGCGTAAAGTATATCCACAGTGTAGGAAGACACTTTGCGGGTACCAGATAGATCGATGTTTGTTCACGTTAAAGTCCAATAAAAAAAAGACGAAAAATTGGGCGGCGGTATTGAAAATAGTGCAGCTGTACGAAATTATACGCATGTACGATATTAGCCGCCTTGACTCTAATCAACTCTACTCAGGCAGACATTGTCATTGGATCAGAGTCATGGCTAACACCGGACATTAAGTCAACAGAAGTTTTCCCACCCTCTTACAAGTGTTACAGGAGAGATAGAGCTGGCGGGCATGGTGGCGGCGTCTTCCTTCTGGTATCAAGTGACTATGAGAGTGAAGAGCCCGAGGAACTTCAAGTTGACAAGGACTGTGAGTTAGTCTGGGCTAGAGTCAAGGTGAGGGGGACCAAAGACCTCTACATTGGATCATGCTACCGACCGCCTGATAAACATGACAAAGAGTACTTGGAGCACCTACAGTCTTACCTGTCCCGGATCCCAACTCATAATGGAGCACATCTGTGGCTTGGGGGAGATTTTAACCTGGCGGACATTGACTGGAAGGAGGAGAGTGTCAAACCCTACCCTGTGCATGGAGCCCAATGTCATCAGTTTTTGTCTATTGTCAAAGACAACTTCCTGGATCAAGTAGTCACAGAGCCAACGAGGATCACAGAGACCAGTTCTACAACCTTGGATCTGTTCTTCACCAACAACACTACACTGGTCAACCAAGTCCACGTTATTCCAGGCATCTCCGACCATGAGGCTGTCTTCATAGAATCAAGCCTGCGTCCTATGAAGAACACGCCAGCTCCTCGGAAGATATTCCAATACAGGAAGGCAGATTACGAAGGATTCAAAAGAGAACTGAATGACTTTACTCCAGGTTTTCTACAGAAGGCTACATCCCCAAACTCTGACATAAACTCACTATGGACAGACTTCAAGTGTAAGATCCATGAACTGATGGAGAAGTATATACCACAGAAGCTAGTAAGAGGTACCAAGACCAAGAAACCATGGATTGATAAGCATATGAAGTCTCTCTACCGGAAACGAAACAAACTGTTCAAAAAACAGAAATCAAGCCACCGTCCCAAAGATATCTCGAACTATAAGCAGATGCGTGCCAGAGTTCAGAAGGCTGAAAGACAGGCATACTGGAGACACATTGAAAACCTAATAGAAATTGGTGACCCAGAGAAAGATCAGAACCCTGGAAAGCAAAAGAGATTTTGGTCATATATAAAATCTCTCAGGAAAGACAACTGCGGAGTTGCTCCTCTAAAAGAGAATGGAAAGATGCACGCGGACCCGAAAGACAAGGCTAATATCCTGAACAGACAATATGAGTCGACCTTTACACGCGAGGATACATCTCATATACCGCAACCAAGAGGAGAACCTTGCTCACCAATGCCCGACATCATAGTAACAGAAGAAGGAGTTGCAAAGCTATTAAGGAGAATAAATCCAAATAAAGCTTGTGGACCTGACATGATCCCAGCAAGGATCCTTAAAGAATTCGCCGATGAGATATCTTCATCACTGAAGGCAATCTTCCAGAAGTCCCTTGACTCCGGCATTGTTCCAGATGATTGGCGGTCTGCAAACGTTTCAGCCATTTTCAAGAAAGGGGACCGTTTTAAAGCCAGCAACTACCGCCCTGTGTCACTGACAAGTCTGTGTTGTAAAGTTCAGGAGCACATCATCACAAGCAACATCCTGAAACACCTAGAGGAGCATGATATACTTACTGACTGCCAACATGGATTCCGAGCACGCCGCAGCTGTGAAACACAACTGGTGACCCTGGTTCATGAGCTTGCAGAGGCCACGGACAGAGGAAGACAGACTGATATGATCATTCTTGATTTTTCTAAAGCATTCGACCGTGTCCCCCATCTCCGGCTGCTGGCAAAGATACATCACTACGGCATCAGAGGACCAACATACAACTGGATCCGATCATTCCTAAAGGATAGAAATCAACAGGTCGTCGTTGACGGAGCAACTTCAGATAAGGCGCAGGTAGTAAGCGGCGTGCCTCAAGGCACCGTCCTCGGCCCATTACTTTTTCTGATGTTTATCAACGACCTGCCAGATACTGTCACTTCTAACACCAGGCTCTTTGCAGATGACTGCATCATATACCGAACTGTCAAGTCAATCCAAGATTGTCTGCAACTACAGGAAGACTTGAGGGAACTGGCGACATGGGAAGAGACATGGGGTATGCTATTCCACCCTGATAAATGCAACGTCCTTCGCATTACACGAGCCCGATCACCAGTCCTCTTTGACTACAGCCTGAAGAACCCAAAACTAGAAGCAGAGACACAATCCAAGTACCTCGGTGTTGACATTTCTTCCAACCTCTCTTGGAACCAACACATTGACAGGATAGTGAAGAAAGGCAATAGTATGATTGGCTTCCTGCAAAGAAATCTCAGAGTCAGTAACAGGGATACTAAAGCCTCAGCTTACTTCACCCTCGTCCGGCCGAACATCGAGTACTGCGCCTCAGTATGGAGTCCATACACAGACCACGGGAAGAGGAAGATCGAAATGGTCCAGCGTCGCTCCGCTCGATATGTTACCAACAGATATAGAAATATGAGCAGGGTCACAGATATGTTGGAAGAATTAAACTGGGAATCCCTTGAAAGCAGAAGGACAAAGATACAGCTTACCCTGCTTTACAAGATCATGAACGGCATGGTTGACATACCAACCTCACCATATGTTACTCAAGCTTCTGCACGCACCAGATCAATCCACACGATGAAACTAAGACAAATATCATCAAGAACTGATGCCTACAAGTATAGTTTCTTCCCTCGCACCATCCCTTTCTGGAACTCATTGCCAGCTTCTATAGCTGAGGCTCCCGACTTGGTATGACACTGTAAATTACATGTAAATAAGAATTAATAGTTTTTGGTCATGACCTTGTATATATATTTTTATTAATTTACTTTGAAATTGTTAGATTTGTAAAATTTGGTTTTCATGGGACATGGTATGAATTGCTGTCAGTTTTGGATATAAGCTGGACAGCAGCAATAGATTAGTGCCTTAAAGGGCTAAAATCAGACAGCATTTCATACACTTCCTGTAAAGATTTGTGTGTCTTTCCTGAAGCGGGGGACTATATATAAGCCCCATTAGCTTAGTAGAGGTTATTCATTGCAACTACTGAACAGCCTCTACTCCTTCGTTTCAGGTAAGAAAATTGTATTACTTTTATTTTAAATTTATTTTCATTCTAAATATTTTTCATAAAGTTTCTCTGTAGATTTTAATTTTAACTCTTAAGGATTTTTCATAAAATTTCTATATTATTATTAAATTTAAGATGCTTAACAAACTGCTTTAATCAGTCTAGTAACCTTGTTCTGCTGAACCAGCATTTATCCTTTGTTTAAAACATTGTGGATCCAGAGCAGCATTCTATAATGCGATCTATAGGTACTTCTCACTATTCATATGCCAAGCGAGTTCCTCACCATTTTGTATTATATTATGTGAAACTGTTTTATTCATATGTTTATATATGTGCATGTAGTAAATAATAAAATTCATTGCAACTACTGAACAGCCTCTACTCCTTCGTTTCAGTATCATCACATTATAAATATCACCTCACGAATTTCACGGTGATATTGGTATCCTTCAAGCGGGAGCTGTCCACTCTTACATTTTAAGCATAACAGGGTCAGGCTGTGAGTAAACCCTAATGATGGTTGGAGCTATGCCGGTTGGGCTATCATACCCAGGGGCCGCTACGGTAGCCGGATTGGTTCAACTTGAAGGGGCGAGAGCAGCCTGGAAACTTTCTCTAAATTTCTTTCTTTCCTATAACTATTTTTCCTTGCTTTCCTATTTTTTCATTGCTTTTTCTTTTCTTTCCCGCAAAAGTAACATAATGGTCAAATGTGTGACAGAAGTTACTCAACGATTAGATGTAGATGTAGACAACCTGTTCCAAGTTCTCTAGTGTTTACAAGTAGGAGCTTTCAAAAAGAATTGCAAGAAGCAAGTGAAGATGTAGCCCTCAGTAGATTCTAGATAGCTGTTTGTTTAATTCGTTAAAACTCTGAAACAAGGCCATCAAATAAGGTCTATAAGCCTCTTCTTAAATGTTTAAAAACTGATTAGAAGATTTTTTATAGCGATATCAACGGATCGGCTCTCCTATCTGTCACAGTGCACAATCAATCATTTTTGAATCCATATTTTTCCGCTAAATATGGCTTAATTTTACTAAAGTCTTTTACTTTGAAATTAATAATACATTAATGTTGTCAATTCAAGTGTTTGTTGACTTTGGTAAAGTCAAATATGTAAGAAATATTAATTCCAATATTACGTATCGAATGTAGGACATTTCGGCCACAGACATTTCGGCCTAGGACGTTTCGGCCCGGACATTTCGGCCACGGACATTTCGGCCACAGACGTTCCGGCTACTGAAAATGCCAAAGGTGGACGTTTCGCCCAAAACCATAAATTGTTGGTTGGGGTGTGTGCATGTATTCTCGGGACCGCCGTGACGTCACAGCCTTATCGACACAGGTGAACAAATGTACCGCGGTGAAGTGAACGGTGAATTTTAACATTACGGGTAACGGGAAAATGATGAAAAATGGGCCATATTTATTCAAATTCTCCGATTTTTCACCAGTCTGCGCTTATTTCAAAGAGAAAACATTGTCTTTTGTCCCGCCACGATTGTTTTGATTTAAATAGCACCGATTTTCACAAATTATTGAAAAACTCTGGTGTGGGTGGGGTGAACGGCCATCGGTTTGCGATCATTTAGTCGTGAAAGAATAAGTGTCTCTAATATCTTAGAAGCTTTAACATATTAAAACGGTCTTTAAGTTCCATATACCTTGAGATATTATCAAATTCCAGATAGATAAATGACTATTTTGAATTTGAATTCTGACACCTCACACCTCCAAGTTTGACACTCAACACCTTTAATTGGTACAATATACAGCCTGTCATAAGCGCTATCCTTTTCAAGAAAAGTCCCCAGCAATTATTACATGTATATGGCATTCTATCATGGATGAAGCAACAATAGCTCAAGATTTGTACCAAGGCATGCGCGGATCCAGGAATTTTTGTCACGTGGGGGGGGGGGGGGGGGAAGGGGGGGTCCAGGTCCATCTGTCATAAATAATTCTCGAACAGCGTTTTTTTTTTATTCTCTTTAGTAGTCCTTCACTTATTTTACAGAATGCCAATGGTTTATTTCAAAGAAAATTATAATTTTCCGAGGTTTCAGAGGGGCTTCAACATTTTTTCCAGGAGGGGATCCAACTTTTTCTAGTGGGATCCAATTGCTTATTCCCTATATAATCCCATATAACTTGTGTATTTCCAGGGGGTTCCGGGCCCACTGCCCCTCCTCCTGATCAGCGCATGCAATATTTAGATCAACTGGATGCTGTGACAAAAGTTAGATATGAGAAAAAGTTATCAATTTTGACCCAGTATCCCTAAATGTATGTATACATGGTGTCTGGGAAAACAACCATAGTGGCCTGACCAGGATCAACATTGTTTTTCAAGGTTCTGACAACTTTGGGTCAAATCCATTGCATTTTACCTTTTGCATTAAAACTTTAGCTGACATATCATCTGCTGATAACCTTTGTAAACAGTTTGGACCCAGATCAGGCCCTACATTCTATTCAGGCCTGATCGGGGTCCAAACTGTCTGACACTTTATAGGTTATGACAAGTTGAACCGATGTATTTTGTTTTTGTGTTTAACCTTTACATCATGACATTGTCAACTGCTGATAACCCTTTCAAACAATTTGGACCTAGATCAGGCCTGACATTCTGCCCAGACCTGATAGGGGTCCAAACTATTTGACACTTTAGAGGCTATGACAAGTTGAAGTTGAACCGATGTATTTTATTTTTGCGTTAAACCTTTACATGACATTGTCATCTGCTGGTAACCCTTTCATACAAATTGGACCCAGATCAGGCTCGACATTCTGTCCGGACCTGATCGGGATCCAAACTGTTTGACGCTTTAGAGGTTATGACAAGTTGAAGTTGAACCGATGTATTTTAACTTTGCGTTAAACCTTTACATGACATTGTCATCTGCTGATAACCTTTTCAAACAATTTGGACCAAGATCAAGCCTGACATTCTGTCTGGTCTGAAAATGCCTGGCCTGATCGAGGTCCAAACTGTTCGACACTTTAGTGATATAACAAGTTTAAACTTTGCAAGCATGATGCACCAGTTTGCGAGCAAATCTACAGAGGGCAGTCTGCTGAGATGTAACATGATATGGTTTGTAGTCATATCTGCAGCTTAGATGGGACATGTCTGTCTCTGTCTGTCTGTCTGTCTGTCTGTCTGTCTGTCTCTGTCTGTCTGTCTATCTATCTATCTATCTATCTATCTATCTATCTATCTATCTATCTATCTATCTATCTATCTATCTATCTATCTATCTATCTATCTATCTATCTTATTTCCGTATTCCCTCATATGACAGAATGTTTTCAGTTATTATTATTATCATTATTATTATTAATATTATTATTATTATTATTATTATTATTATTATTATTATTATTATTATCATTATTCAGATAAATCGTGCATGCTTTATTTTCTATGCGTGGTACATATCAGTACTGAAATGGTCTTTTGTTGTCTTGTTGCTTAACTGTTCTCATTTAGTGCCTGCCGTGACTGCAAAGTTCGATATTTCTGAGTGTTTGTCATTATTATTTGGGAAGCTAAACCTCCGTATTTTCTTGTCTTTTATAATGCTATGATTGTTGCAACCTACTGCAAACAACATTTGGCCATTAATGAAGATTATCTTGCGGGAAATGCAAAAATCAAAATATCGATAAAAAACAAAATGGCGTCGTTGTCATATTCGGCGAGCCTTGGCAACTGTTGCTAACCGGAAGTGCGGTCCCGATAATAAATGTGTGATGCCTTTCTTAGGAAATAATTGACTGAATAATCCTATATACTATACATTGTATTTCTCCCAAATTTTTATCAATCATTGAACTGCATGTTTTTACAAGCAGAGATGAAAAAAGTGTGGATCCTGATCAGGTAGGGAGCTGGCTGATCTGGATCTGCAGTGTTTTGAAGAAAAAAGATAAACCCAGGTTCAGCATGAAAGTGGTTAACAGTCATCAATTGTTATGTACAGTAGATTCAACACGAGAATTGTTGTAAACAAAAAATATATACAAAAAATCAGGTAACGGGTACTTTATACAGGTATATATCATTTACTTCTGTATAATATACACCATAATTTACCTGTTTCTATGAAAAAAGCATACTCTTATTATCATGCATCTTTGAATCAACTGTAAGTATTCACATGCATATTTGATTTCAAAAGATTATGAAATGCATCACACATTTATGCATGCACACATCCCAAACCCAAAATTTATGGTTATGGCCGAAACATCCACCTTTGGCATTTTTCGTGGCCAAAATGTCCGTGGCGGAAATTTCCAGGCCATAACGTCCTAGACCGAAATGTTCGAGCACCTTATGTAACGGCGGACATTTTGAAACTCCAAGTCTCCAACATTGATTTTCGGCTGACCTTGCGAGGGTACACTAATTTAAATATTCATTATAAACCATCCAATGAAACAATTGCAATTTTTTATTCACGCAATCACAGATGATAAATATAGAAATGAGATCATGCAAAAAATTTGCATATTTTGGGCAGTTCAAAAGGTCAGAGCCTTGCCTAAAGATTGGCCAACTTTGAGATCGTTATTCTCCGGAAACTTGATAGACCACTGAAAAGTACTGGTACCAGGCTTTTCTCAAGGGCTTCCCCAACAAAATAAACTCAAATTTAGTAACATAGAGTTGTGTGCATCTGTGCGCAAACGATATTTATAGCAGTACTATCAGGAGGAGAGTGCATGTAAACTATACGGCAAAGCGTCCAAACCGCGGGAATGTGTATTGGACAATACACAATTGCGGTTTATCAGCTGATCGATTTTTGACAGAAAAAATATACCAATGGAAAATGTTTGAACTAGTGTAGCTTTTTTATTTCTTGATGGATTTTCATAATTTAAACACCATTTTTTTAGTCATTCATTCTGCTTTTAGCCCGTGGTTTCAGATTTGAAAAATTTCAACTAATACTAAAATCTATTTTTATCGTTATTTTTTACTTTTTACTTTCAATGACAACAATACACATGGTCACATATTTAGAATTACTAAACCGTCAAGAAGTTTGACGTTGATGCCATCTATTGATCTATTATGAACTTTAATTAATAAAATCGGAACCGGATAAATGTAACCCCTCTAGGAGAAGCTCTACAAGCCAGTAATGGCTTCCACCGCTTCGAAGAATCAAGTATCAAGCATTATAAATGAAGAAAATACCTGCTGTTTTCGCCCGATTATGATGTAAATTTTTGTCAATTAAACGATGCCGCACTTGTTTTATGAAACATTTTTTGGCACTTTGCACTTTTATTTGTGAGAACACGCACAAAGTTTGGTATAAAAATCTTTGAAATTGACATGGTAACCGAAATTTAATGATATTTGACCTTTGACCACACCCAAAGGTCACAAGTTAGACCCTAGGGTGAAAATACTACTTGCATTCTGTTCTGCTTGTCATCCCCGTCGATTTGATAGACCACATGATCATGTTTGAAAAAAAATAATTTTTGACCCCCTCAGGGTTCAAGCTGGGCCCTGGCAGTAGGTAGAAGTGACTTCTCCCTCCAGTAAAATTAGGGAGAAGTGACAGTCAGATAGGGAGAAGTTATAAAGTAAAATTACGGCATTTTCTGTCAGTTTAGAGGCAAATTAGCCATTACACATACTTTTGCCATTACATGGAAGGAGAAGTACAATGCAGTTGTAGTAGATTGTCACCACAGCTTGCGATTGTGTGGTGACAGAATGAAATAGTCTCCCTAAAAATAAAAAAAAATTTTTTTTTTTTTTTTTGTTAAGGAGACTCCCACTTCTCCGTGGGTCCCATTTAGGGTGAATTTTTTGGCCCCTAGGGCGACCATTTCGCCCTAGTTGCCCCCTAGCTTTGTCCCTGCCCCTGGGCACCCCCAGCACCCCAAAGTCCCACCTTTGGGGCATGACCCAGGATACAGAATGATATGTTTTGTATCTTTCATTTGTGAGAACACACACAAAGTTTGGTATAAAAATCTTTGAAATTGACTTTGTAATTGAAATTAAATGATATTTGACCTTTTGACCCCTCCCAAGGGCCCCAGGGGGCGGGGCCAAAAACAAAGTTTGACCTTGCACACCCCATTCATGTCAGTAACTCTTACACCTAATTTGGTTGAATTTGTCCAACGGTTTAGGAGGAGATAGCATAATGGACGGAAGACGGACGGAGGCGATTACAATATCCCCTTCGCTTTTTTAAAAAAGCGTGGGGATAATAATTTTACATATGCCTTTGATAGTTTAAGAGGGACAGAGCTTAAGGTTAGTTTTTAATGCTATATCTGTTCATTATCCTATTGGTCACTCCGTGACTATGATGTAGAGAAGGGATATGGTGTACTGGATAGGCCGGTAACCGGGACTAGTGTAGATGCACAATTGATGACAGCTACTAGTACAACTAGAAGAAGAGTGGTATCATGTGCGGATCCAGAAAGTTTTGTCAGAGGGGGTCCAGGTTTGACAAGGTTTTGTTTTTTTTTCTTTTAATTTGATGGGGCAGGATTATCAAAATACAATGATCAGCGGGCCCTAATCGGCCCTCCAGCAAATCGCCATTTAAATGGTGTTTCGCTGGCGTGCCAATTATGGCCCCATATTGACTGCTGGCTTGGTAGCTTTACGATTTTAAGGGGATCCGGACCAGGCCCCGAGGTTGTAAAAAACTAAGCTGAGCATAAAATTTCAACTGCTCATAGAAACTAAAATGCTGAAAAACACTGATTTTTCTTGCTTTTAAATTCTCAGATGTTGTATTTATCCTGCTCATAAAAGTTAAAATGCCAACAATTGTTGGCATTTTAACATTTATGAGCAGGATAAATTTCGTGCACAGTTGAGCTGAGCATGGAAAAAGTTTTATAACCTCGAGGACATTATTGTTTTTTAAAACTATATTTTTTTCTATTTTCCAGGGGGGTTCGGACCCCCTGTCCCCCCCCCCCCTCTGGATCTGCACATGGGTATGACTAAAGATACAAGATTCTTGTCTGCCACACAATAGATCTATGTGAATATGCTTGAAGTTGAAAATACAATATTTTTGCCGTCTTTCTTACTTTAAAAAACTAATATTCACTCTCTTGAGCAGCTACCGCCAAAAGAACATAAAAGTTTTGTAGCTAATCTCTGTAGCTGAGCAGGCTGATTTGAACTTTAGCTGGTCGCAAATTCCAAAGACAGGATTTCCCAGGTCGGGGCTCAAATAATAGTTGTATATTGTTTTTCAGGTAATTCTGCTAAAGTCCTGCTGAGCATGAAAGAAGGTAAGCATAAATTTTATACTTTTGGTCAAGTTAAACCCATTTTGGACCAAGGAATTTCCCATAGTGTTAGATACAGTTATGTCAGTATGTATATTGCATATTTTGTGGGGTCACATGTTATAATTTCCCAAAATTAATGTATATCTCTATGAAGATGGATTTTTGTTTTAGTAAACAGGGCATTTTCTGCCCTTCTCTAGGGGCCCAATTTAGGCCTCATTCCCAGTCGAAAATTGCCACCTTTTTCCCCAAAGTAAAAAGAGACCACTACTATAATATGAGAAACAATGACCCATATCAGAATGATAAAAACACTTGTGCTTAAGTGGTATGGTTGGCATTATACAATCTAAAATAACTTGATTTTGAGGATATATTTTGCTACCCTTGTTATGTTCTATGTTATTAATTTCTCCAAATTTTGATGTAAAGTTGATCATTTTTTCCCACTTTTTATCAAGGGCCTTTTCCCAAAATTGCTGGAAAAAGCCCTGTTTTGTGGGGTCACAGTTTATGATTTCCGCAAATTATTGTATTTCTTTATCCGAAGATGGATTTTTGTTTTAGCGAACAGTGCAGATGCTGTTGAAATGCCGCATAACTGTAAATTCAGAAATTTTTGAGCGGATTTTAATTTTACGAAAGTTTCGTGAAAATGAAACCTTCGCGAAATGAAGAGATCATTCTGGCGTTAACCGATATAGGTAAATCATGCCCTATTCGCGAATTTTAAATGTCGCAAATATATTTTAACGCTATTTGCGAAAATAAACTTCTCACGAAAATTTACGGATTTACATTGTGTGTATTTCGCAATGTCAGATATAACCCTTTTCATTCTGATGGATTTTACCAAGCATGTTGAAAATATAAGTATGAAATTAACCTTTTTGTATTTTAAAGGGTAGTTGCTGGTCAAAACTTTTTTGATGTATTTCTGTACCTGAGCCGAGGATTGTTTTTTATCTCAGCAAACAATGCAGACCCTCGTGAAAAGCCACATTATGCAGCAATTCATCTGGGTCCTTACTGTTTGCCAAAGTACCTGTTGACCGGTATCCAGAATGAAATAAGGATCTTACACTCATGATCATTTCATATGAAATTATCACAAGTGTAAGATTCTGCTTATCATATGACCTTTGAAATGTGATTTTATTGCCTTCAAAGTTTGTTGTTGCTTTTTTACGCCCGCAAACTGTGATTGTGGGGGGTATACTGTTTTCACGGTGTCTGTCTGTGTCGTGCGTCCATCTGTCTCTCTGTAACATTTTGTTTCCTTAATATCTTGAAGAGTCATTGTTGGAATTTCATCAAACCTTGCAAACATATTCATAACTACAAGACAAATACTTTTAATAAAAAAGTAAGGGCCAGGGGTCAATACTATTTAGAGTAATTCTAAATGGCACCACGTCCATCCTTTTTCAATGAAAATATATATTGTTGTCAAGGACCATTGGTCAAGGTTACTTGTTGCAGCTGAAAGTGTCAATGTGTGGTCTGTCATAACATTATTTATGACATAACATTACTATCTCATTGTCATGTACATGTAATTTTTTTTTCAGCTTACAAAAGTCCAGTGAAAAGACTTGTAAGTATATTCATAAGGCCAAATAAAAAATAAGTGGGCTTCGGTAACAGGTCTGAAAAATATAGGTAGGGTAGGCACACATAATTTTTTTTTCTGGTTATAATTTATTCATTTTGAAAGGCATTTCGTAGGTAGGGTTGGGTTACCCTAAACACAGGTATTTTTTTATTTGGCCTAATTAGCATAGGAGCAGGCTCATAGATAAGAGTGTGTAATTGTAAAATAATTTTCTTATTTCTCAACCAAAACATGGAGTGCAGTGGCTCATTTGGTAGAGTGCAAGGGTGAAAGTTTTCAAGATTAATCCTATGAATTCAAGTTTTTGAGGCTGTCTATCCATAGAAAGTCAGCCTCAAAATGCTAAATTTGGGAGATTATAATAGCTTCTTTGATTATTTTTCAGATTATCTAAATGCAATAAGTCATTTAAGCTTAAATTATTCATTTTTGTAGGCATCCTGCAATTTTTAAAATTTGAATTTCTAACTTTCAGGATTTTGGAAATTTTGAACTTTCACCCATGAGAGTGTTAGGCTGGCAATCCAAGGGTTGCTTGTTTGAGTCTCATGGCCTGTGGAGTCACTGTGTTGTGTCCTAGAGCAAGACATTTTATCCGCTGCTTAGTGCTGATTCAACCAAGGAAGACCTGTCCCAACAAGCAAACCACCAAAAAATATGTTGTGGGTACCCAAAAGATCCATCTCAATGAAATGTTAAAATTGATGGACAAGAAAATATCCACAATTTTACGCTCAAAAGTTTTGTTAATCTGGAGTCCTCAATCTATGCAGATGTTGGAGAGGCCCGTTTGACAAAAAGTTTAGCCCTCTTAGAGCCAATCACGATTGCAGCAGTCAGACAAATTAGTGAAAGCTTCCTTTATTTTGCAGAAATTGAGGCTTGACATCTCATCTGCTTATAAACCTATTTTCTTACTTAGGCCCCCTAAAAATATGTGTGTTTACTATTTTATGATATTATACCTCAGGTGAATTCCCAATACCAAACTTCCATAGACAAACGACTGATATTATATAATATCACCCGCTGCTATAGCGACGGCGAATACTGTCACTAGTTTGCCACAGCAGCGGGTGATATTGTAAAACATCAGTCGTTCGTCTGATGCGCAACGGCAATGCGCGTACGGTTTGTCAGGATACGTTCTACAGCAATGGTGGACATGAGGCATGATTTTGGCCACTTTCAACTCCCAATAACTTCGTTGTTCATGGTCAGAAACATAAAGTGTGGGTACTTGTTTTCTTAGTTAGGACAAACGGAACATGTTAAGTTTAAATTTGAGCGGATGAGGCAAAATTTTCTAGTTTGCATAAAAATCGCATAGAGTAAAGTATATCTCCATTTAAATGACGTCATCAGTTATTTATGACGCATTTTATTTAACCGAACATCAGTAATCAGTTTAAGCATCCAATCTGTTAAAAACAGAACCATTTTTGTGAAAAATATATCTTTCATTTATGCATTCCCTTTGGAACTCCCCTCACCATGGTAGGTCTAAGAGAAAACAAACGGTAGAAAATACAGGATCTAATGTTCTGTTCGGTATAATAAAATAAATACTACATCCCTGAGAGGGTGATAGTCGAAAATACCACCCCTTGAAATATGATTATCAACCTAAGCTGCGCCTCGGTTGATAATTACATTCCTTTGGATGATATTTTCGACTATCACCCTTTCACTGAATGTAATATTTATATAATACGCATAGTCTGATCAGAGCCTTTGCTAGTAGCTTGATTATTCTATGACTAAGGTTACTGACCGAACACCATTTGGGGTTTCTTAGCTTAAAAGGAGGCTGCACAGGCTTGTCTAAGTCTACACATGCTAAAATGCCACATTCTTGGAAATCACATGTCACGCCTAAAATTTTTTTTTTTCAACAGCAAAGTTTGTTATTAGTTAGCTACCGATCTTGCAATGAGAATTCATGGAACTTTCTGGCATGCTCACTTGGGTGAGTCATAGCTCCAGATAAGGATTGGAGGCAATTGGGTATTTACCCACCTCTTTTTGGCTTAATTGGGTATTTCAAATTTTGAATTGGGTATTTCAATTTTTTGTATTAGGTATCTATCTGAAAGCAAATAAGCAATGAAACCGGGCCCTGTTTCTCCTGACTTTTTTGTTTACTTTCGGTTTCACTTTCAGAAAGCACGCTTGCAATATTATATTGCATATCTGAGGTCGCTATTTCCAACTTATTTCGAAAATCCAACGTATCTATCAATTCATCTTTGATCCTTCGAACCACCAACGCGGTATTAGAGTTAGTTCCGATATATTATTCAATTGCTCTAAGGCTTTTTCGCCCACATTACGCCGTTATTGTAAAGCGAGACGAATGTCGTTATCGTGTGAATATTGGGTATAGCTAAACAGCGATAAGAATGTTCCGGGACTGGTTTACAATTTAATTAACTAGATTCGGCGGCATGCCGTGTATAAATTTGTACCCAACAACAGCTTGCGATGCGAAAAACGACAATCGCAAATTGAAAACTAGGGTTAGCGTCATACGCTACGAAAAAATTCGGAAATGAGTATCAAGGATTTTTATTGCGTTTTTGTACACACAGAAATGAATTTAATTGCGTTCTCAGGTCCATGAAATTGCGTAAATACGCAATACGCAGCCTTATCTGGAGCTATGGTGAGTACTGTATTTGAATAGCTGTTGTACCATATGTTTTTCTCTGAAAACACCTTTTTTGTTGTACTTTTCCACAGCCTGCAAGAATACGTAAGAAAAATCAGCGATTCTTTAATGAAGATGAAGACACAAGCTACTCACCAACTAAATCACCTAGAAAAATCACCAAACCTGCAGTATGTATACTACTAAACAAGATTACTTCTAATGAACCCTTTTTAGCTCGCCTATGCAAAGTATGAGATTAGCTATTGAATTCGCCCCGGTTTTCTGCTTGTGCATGTGCATTTGCATTACTGTCTTTTCAAATGCTTATATCTTGATGTTCACTTAACAGAAGGCATTCATATTTGGAACATTGGTGCCTGGGAGGGAGTCTTTTATTCCATGGTTCTTGATTACCTGGAAATCAGATTAGAGCATATCAAGTTTATTCACATGTTAAATGTTAAACTAACATATTTGAACAAAATAATATCATCTTCTAATATTCTGGAACATTCTATATACTTTTATCAGGTGTAAAGAGACTTCTCACTTGCAGCAATTGGAATGGACCTGGCCAGGTATTTATCCACACCTGGTCACCTCTGTATTCCAGACTGGCATGGTAGTTGTTTTAAAATTTGGAACATTAGTTGCCTGCAAAAAGGGCCAAGACAACAGTGCAGACCCAGATCAGACTGCTTCTAAAGAAGCAGTCTGATCAGGGTCTTCCCTGCTTGCTATTCTGACAAGCATTTTGTGAATTTGATTACTAATTACCAACATTTTACTTGAGAACATGAAGAAAAAAATGTTTGAAATTTTAGAACACTTACATATATAGTTTCTTCTACTTTTTTGCTTTCAGAGATTCAGGAGTTACATAAGTGGACCAGATAAACGGGCAGCTCAAATGATTGGTGTGAAATTGCGGAATCTCCTAAAGTTACCTAAAGCTCATAAATGGGTGTGCTATGAGTGGTTTTATTCTAATCTTGATGTGTGAGTACGACACTCTGTTCTTACTTCTGTTTTACCCTTAATTGCAACCAGGCAACTTCATTCCAATGAAACATATAAAGATAAGCTGTCAATACTATAAGATTGACTATCTACCATTGTCATCCAGGTGCATGCCAAACTACATAAAAAACTTGTTCATTTCTACATGCTCATTACACTGAAACATAAAAAGTAGTTTAGAAGTTTGTGAAAACCCTGTTTTCTGGTGAAAAACACTCATTTATAAATTATTGAATTGACATATGTTGTAGGTGCACATTGGAATTGCCTCAATGAGGCAATTCCAATGTGTACCAACAACATATGCTACTGAAATTAAGGATACATATTTTGAAGTATACGGTAAATGTTCTAAAATTACGAACACTAAAAAATGATTATTTTATGAAAAATGCCAGTGTTTGAAATTTTAGCATGTGGACTTTATCAGGAGAAAAACGGTATATATGCATGTCAAAATGTTGTAGAAACGTGTTGAAAAGACGGCAATATGATTCTGCGCTATCTACTCATTTTTTCTTTTCTTTAATCTTATTAAAACCGCCGCTAAATTCATGCGGACTGAGTCAGTAAAATGTCCAGCGCGTGCGGTATTTGCCAAGTCGAGAGCCAGGCACGTGCATATTATGTCACTCAATTAACTTACAAGTCATAAAAGTCCACTGATTTAAACTATGTTCACTCGCCTCGGACTACCGATGAATCACTACACTATTTCGTTCTTCCTTTCCAGTTAATATTGTACTCAAGAATTGAAACCGCTAGACATCTCGTACGATCAGATTTTTTGCAAGACGAGTTCCCAGAGTAAAAAAATCTGGCGAAATTAAAAAAGAACACATGCATCTCTCTCTCTCTCTCTCTCTCTCTCTCTCTCTCTCTCTCTCTCTACTTGTCGATCCGCCGATGGAATGTTTACTTTGTTGTTTGCAAACACGGTTTAGATCCAGATCAGACCCGAATGGTATTCAGAATAGAATGTTTCGTCAATTTAAAAATGTTTGCATACGGAAGAAAGTATGCAAAGCGTTACATGTAATATTGTGAAATGTCCGACTTTGCCGTACAAAAGCCGGCGCGCACGATAAGTTTGGGTTTTGGGTCCTCATAGGAAGCAGTTGTAACAAGACTGATTTTGCGTTTCGATATTCTAAGAAACCAAGCCAAAACAAAAGATTTGTGTGCAAACACCGTGCAGTCTCTCTCTCTCTCTCTCTCTCTCTCTCTGTCTCTCTCTCTCTCTCTCTCTCTCTCTCTCTCTCTCTACTTTTACGACCTGCTATCAAAGTTAGCAAACAGTTTGGATCTAGAAGAACGTCCGAGGTGCCTGATCAGGGGCAAACATGCATACCAAGAGTTATAATCTAGTCTGACTTTGCGTCCGCTGAAAGGAACATTTCAGACAAGTACCTTCTTTCAGATGCATGCCATGGGCGGATCCAGAGGGGGGACAGGGGGTCCGGACCCCCCTGAAAAATCACAAAAATATAGGGTTTCCTAGAAATAATGATCCGGATCCCCTCAAAATCACAAAGCTACCAAGCCAGCATTCAATGGTGGGCCATTATCGACAATGGCGTTTTCGCTGATGGGCCGATGGTGGTCCATTTTAGTGGCATTTCTGTCCTCTCTCACTACCCCCTCTGACAAGATGTTCTGGATCCGCGCTTGCATGCAGTGCGTGTGAACCGGCTCGATTGAAATTAAACTGTCGACGGACATAATTCATGCGCGGATCCAGAAAGTTTTGTCAAAGGGGATCCAACTTTGACAACGTTTGTTTTTAAAGTTGATGGGGGAGGGAGGATCCATGTCCCACTTTAAGCGGGCCGATGCGAAACGCCATTAAAGGCGTTTCGCTGGCATGCCGATGAATGCCCAACATTGAATATTGGCTTAGCAGCTGCGATTTTTCAGGGGATCCGGACCTGTATTGCTAGAAAACCCTAAATTTTTGTGATTTTTCAGTGTAGGGGTCCGGACCTGGATCCGCACATGTAATTTCACGATATTTTGGTACTTACAACGTGCGACAAAGACTCAGACGAGCCTGCGCAAGTGTGCATTTTCAATACAGCATTGATGGCTCAGGAATGCCAAACATCACTGCTTTTATGTTGAATGGTTCATTAATTTTGTGTCTCACGACTCACCACAACTTGGAAAAAGGCCCTTTTGGTATAAGCAAACTTACTTAGTATTAAAATTTACTCAGTTGTTTAACGCTGTGGTTTGCATGGCTTTTTTTTAAGTAACAACATCTACTGTTACTTGCAAATGCTCAATTTTGACGACCAGGCAGCGTATGACAAGTGCCCTATATATATAGGTCACTGGTATGACTTAAGTTCTTCACCTTAGATGTGCGTTTTCTCGCGGTAATTGTAACTCCTAATCCTTGCCCTAGGCATGTCTGTTTAATGTCTGTGACAATATACTGACAAGGAAAATCCATGTTAATGACCATTGCTGAAGAATTCCTATGGCTTCTTATAGGTAAAAATTTCGCCAATGAAGGGTTTTAAAAATATTTGAACAGGCTGCAGGTAGCCTGCACCGTTTTAGATGCATAGACAGCCGATACCAATAACATGCATGAACTTTGTCACGTACTACATGTAGGAAAGTCCGTGCTTTTAATGCGCTCTTGCCTTTGATCTTATCTGAAAGCATGTATCGCACAATTAGCAGACAAAAAAGTATAGTCTTGCAAAAAGAATGTCACGTGCCAGAGTACCCATTTAAGTGGAATGGAACCGTCCAAATGTCGCTGTCCGTTAAAAGTAAACCGAGCACAGATGGGACAAAAAGATAAACGGACATCGATTTTTCAGCCGAAAATAACTTGTGTTCGTAATTTTAGAAATTCACTTTTCAAAAAAAGGTCAGTGTTCGATTTTTTAGGATGTTTTAAAAATTATTTTCGGCGATAATTTTAGGTGTTCGTAATTTTAGAGTGTTCGAAATTTTAGAACATTTACCGTATACTAAACAAGTATCATGGCCATTGGCTTTGCCTCTTTAAAACATCTCAAACTACCAATCAGTACTAAAATACCTGTCACTATATGGCAAATTGTTTATATTTACATGACAGCTAAATCACCAAATTTGATTTCATGAACTATTCTTTTGCTAAGCTGCTACTTGTGCGGTAGTATTGGCACAGGTTTAGATAAACAAAAAAATTTGAGCGTAAAATTGTAAATATGTTCTTATCCATCAGTTTTAACATATGTTGTGGGTGCTCGAAAGAACCGCCTCAATGAGACGGTTCTTTTGAGTACCCACAACTTATGTTGAAAAATAAGAAAAAAATATTTTCTAATATGCACTCTTGCACCCAAAACCAATGTTTAAACTGAAGAGTGCAAAAATAATTACAGTTTTTGCCAAAAAATGGTCCCATCTGTGCCTTTGTAGTGGTCTTTGAAAAGTACTTCAATTTTACCCAGTTTTGTCTGCATGAATCCTACAATTAGGGCTGTGGATGGTTAGGTAAGTTGCGATTCGATCTGATCCACGACTCGCGAGTAACGGTTCACAGATCGAACTGCGAGTCACTGCTTAATGAAAAAAAGTAAGACTCCTATTGTTGGGTCTATATACTTAGTAAATCAGCCCTTTCTGTTAAACCAGAAGTACCACATGTATACAGTTTGTTATCAAAGAAGATAAGACTACATTTCCACTCACTACTGTCAAGGCATGCAACACAATTTGTACATTTGATTTTATGCCTTCCTGAACTTGGATAACAAGATATTCTGACAGAAGTGTGCTGATTACAATATAAGGCCCTTTATCTTTGTCCTGAAGTTCACACATAGACAACATGACTTGGGTCACGTAGGCCTAATCAGCTGTTGCCTTGTCGGCAAGAAAAAAACTTCAAAGCAAAAAAGAACCCTTTGAAATTTATTTGATAATTGACATTTGATGATATTTTTGGCTCTGTTTATTAGTATATACCGATGAAGTGTGTTTAAACAAAATAGATTGGAATATATTATCAGCGGATTTTGGAATACTTTGGATTTTGGATCTTTGCACCCTTACTTACTTTAATTACCGATAAAGGATGTCACTAACCTGCAAGAAACAAAGGTATTTAAATAAGAGATATTATCAATTAGAACCATAGTCAAGTGAAAAATTTCAATGGATTATTTTATGAAAAACTTCTTGTTTCAGTTAAAAAAGGTAAAAAAAATCCAAAAATCCGCAATCCAACGATTTTGGCAGTGACAAATATTCATACTCGATTTTATGTTCAGATCCGCGAATATCCGTGTACTCGGATACTCGCAGCAGCCATACCTACAATCAATCTCAACCAAAGCATATGTTGTGGGTACTCAAAAGAACCGTCTCAATGAGACGGTTCTTTTGAGCACCCAATACATATGCTAAAAAATTTGGGTAAAAAAATATTAACAATTTTACTCTGAAAATTTTTGTTTATCTAAACCTAAGTACAATGGTTTTATTTCAGCCCCTTGTTCAAGGCAGAGAATGACTTTTGTGTGTGCCTTAAAGAATCCTTCCCCCAGTTGAAGGCAAGGAAATTGAAAGCGGTGGAATGGTGCAAGATTAGACGTCTAATGGGGAAACCTAGACGGTAAGGATCTGCAGAGCTCTAGATAAGAGTGGGTGGGACGAAAATGAATTAAGGCCACTTCACATATACACCGAAACCGAAAGGGAGCGCAGTGGCTCAGTGGTAGAGTGCTTGACTCAAGACCGAAGGGCCGCTGGTTTGAGCCTCACCCGCATCACTGCGTTGTGTCCTTGAGCAAGAACATTAATCCTAGCTTAGTACTGGTTCAACCCAGGAAGAAAGACCCGTCCCTTTATAACTGAAAGATTGTTGATGGGACATAAAGAATCAAATCAAACAAACACTGAAACCGAACCGAAAAATTAAAATGCCTTAACACCTATGAGTGCTCTCACATATACGCCGAAACCAAACGGAAACCGAACGCTGAACCAAAAACATGCACAATTGGATTTTTTTTTTTGGTTCGGAGGCCGAATTTCAGTAAATACTACGGGTAATTTTAATTAAATCTGCACATACACAGCCACATGGGTTGTTTATAACTTAGTAATCATGAAATCATTGATGAATTGTCCAGCAAGACAATTGTGTGATTATTTTACAAGCACGATAGGCTACTTCAGACTACAGACTTGTGGGGCAAGACCCAGAGCGACTATTTAGACCAAGAACTAATGCAACATGGAACAATTTGTATTGTAAATGATCTAAGAGGGTAATTAGTCCAAATTATACAGGCATTTTCTAAGATTTTGTTCACGAATTTGGTTCATATGTGAAAGGTCTGCCGAAAACGTAACAATGTAATTCGGTTGCCGTTACGGTTCAGTTTCCGTTCGGATTCGGTGTATATGTGAAACAGCCCTTACATGAACAAGACAGTTTTGGATGGTGATGGTTCAGTTTGACTAGAGGTTTGACCTCAAGCTAAAAGTATTTCACTTTGGCTTTTTTATTTCACAGTTCAGTGATCTTGCATTATATAAATTAAAGATTTTTTTTATGAATTTTTTTTCATGTTATTTTCCAGCTTCACTGAGAAGGAAAGGTGTCGATAATGACACCAACTCTGAATTTTTTAGCCTCATCTTTTCAACAAATTTATTTGCTCTTCTGTAAATAGAGTTATCATATGATGTCACGTCTGGGAGTGAAATAACACCATGCAATAAAATTGATAAACCACTAGTGGTTTACAGTTTTTCGGGAAATGTTATGATGTCCATAACAACTTTGCTTATATATTGACAAAATTATAACGTTTTTACGTCAGAAATGAGACTTCAAAGTAATCTTAATGTCATATGATAAATAGAATTTAACATTCATGCTCTTGTATTATTGAATTTATTAAACTCGTGAAAAAGAGATAAAATGCTCTGCAAGCCTTGCATTTTCTCTCTTTTCTCCAACATGTTTTAATAATTCAATAAAACATGAGCACTCATGGAAGACCCTCTATATCTGCAACAAAAGGAGCACTCATGTAAGACCCTCTATATCTGCAACAAGAGGAACACTCATGTAAGACCCTCTATATCTGCAACAAGAGGAGCAATCATGGAAGATCCTCTATATCTGCAACAAGAGGAGCACTCATGTAAGATACTCTATATCTACAACAAGAGGAACTATCGTGTAAGATCCTCTATATCTGCAACAAGAGTATCACTCATGTAAGATCCTCTATATCTGCAACAAGATGAGCACTCATGTAAGATCCTCTATAACTGCAACAAGAGGATCACTCATGTTAGATCCTCTATATCTGCAACAAGAAGAGCACCCATGTAAGATCCTCTATATCTGCAACAAGAGGAGCACTCATGTAAGATCCTCTATATCTGCAGCAAGAAGAGCACTCATGTGAGATCCTCTATATAGAGCTGCAACATGAGGAACACTCATGTAAGGCCCTCTATATCTGCAACAAGAGGAACACTCATGTGAGATCCTCTATATCTGCAACAAGAATAAAACTCATGTAAGACCCTCTATATCTGCAACAAGAGGAACTATAGTGTAAGACCCTCTACGGTAAATGTTCTAAAATTTCGAACACTCTAAAATTACGAACACCTAAAATTATCGCCGAAATAATTTTCAAAACATCCTAAAAAATCGAACACTGACCTTTTTTTGAAAAGTGAATTTCTAAAATTACGAACACAAGTTATTTTTGGCGGAAAATCGATGTCCGTTATGCTCGGTTTACTTATACCGTACAGCAACATTTGGAAGGTTCCATTTACTTAAATGGGTAGTCTGGCACGTGACGTTCTTTTTCACATGCCAAGCGCAAGACTATACTTTTTGTCTGCTAATTGTGCGATACATGCTTTCAGATAAGATCAAAGGCAAGAGCGCATTAAAAGCACGGACTTTTCAACATGAACGTGACAAAAAAAAGTTCATGTATGTTTAATATTGGTTTAGTATCGACGGAAAACAGTGCAGGCTCAAATATATTTAAAACCCTTCATTGGCGAAATGTTCACCTATAAGAAGCATTCGATCCATCGGAATTCTTCAGCAATGGTCATTAACATGGTCACAGACATTAAACAGACATGCCTCGGGCAAGGATTAGGAGTTACATTTACCGCGAGAAAACGCCCATCTAAGCTTATGTTCACCATGAAGGACTTAGGTCATACGCTGCCTGGTCGTCACAATTGAACATTTGCAAGTAACAGTAGATGTTACTACTTAAAAAAAAAAAGCCATGCAAACCACAGCGTAAACAACTGAGTAAATTTGCTAAGTTAGTTTGCTTATACAAACTTATATACAAAAGGGCCTTTTTCCAAAGTGTGGGTTGAGTCGTGAGACACAAAATTAATCCATTCAACATAAAAGCGGTGATGCTTGACATACCAGAGCCATCAATGCTTGAATTGAGAATGCAGACTTGCGCAGGCTCGTCTGAGCCTTTGTCCCATTATGAAATTATGTCTGTCGACAGTTTAATTTCAATCGAGCCGGTTCACGCGCACTGCATGCATGCGCGGATCCAGAACATTTTGTCAGAGGGGTAGTGAGAGGACCTAAATGCCACTAAAAATGGACCACCATCGGCCCATCAGCGAAACGCCTTTGAAATGGCGTTTTGCTGGCGTGTCAATGGCCCACCATTGAATGCTGGCTTGGTATCATTGTGAATTTTAGGGGATCCGGGAACCCCTATATTCTGTGATTTTTCAGGGGGGGGGGGGGGGGTATGGACCCCCTCCCCCTCTGGATCTGCCCATGGCATGCATCTGAAAGAAGGTACTTGTCTGAAATGTTCCGTGATCATCGGATGCACAGTCGGACTAGATTATAACTCTTGGTATGCTTGTTTTGCCCCTGATCAGGCACGTCGGACGATCTTCGTTTGCAAACTTTGTTAGCAGGTCGTAAAAGTAGAGAGAGAGAGAGAGAGACTGCACGGTGTTTGCACACAAATCTTTTGTTTTGGCTTGGTTTCTTAGAATATCGAAACACAATGTTTGTGTCAGTCAATCAATCTTGTTACAACTGCTTCCGATGAGGACCCAAAACCCAAACTTATCGTGCGCATCGGCTTTTGTACGGGAAAGTCGGACATTTCACAGTATTAACGCTTTGTGTACTTTCTATCGCATGCACACATATTTAAATTGACGAAACATTCTATCCTGAATACCATTCGTGTCTGATCTTGATCCAAACCGTGTTTGCAAATGGAGAGAGAGAGGGGGGGAGAGAGAGAGACTAGTGCAGGCACTTCAAGGTAAACATTGCATCGGCGGATCAACAAGTAGAGAGAGAGAGAGAGAGACGTGTGTGTGTGTGTTCTTTTTGAATTTCGTAAGTTTGTTTTTTTTTACTCTGGGAACTCGTCTACGTATTTCAAAGTTTTGTGTCGATCTTTGCAAAAAAAAAAATCTTATCGTACGAGATGTCTAGCGGTATCAATTCTTGAGTACAATCTCGGACCCTGGTACAATATTAGCTGGAATTCGAAGTTGGCAGAGTGAGCGAAAGCGTTTTGTTTTTCTGAAGGAAGAACGAAATAGTGTTGTGATTCATCGGTAGTCCGAGACGAGTGAACATGGGAGACCCGGCTTATCGAATAGTTTAAATGACTTGTAAGTAAATTGAGTGACATAATATGCACGTGCCTGGCTCTCGACTTGGCGAATACTGCACACGCTGGACATTTTACTGTCTCACATCGCATGAATTTAGCGGCGGTTTTAATAAGATTAAAGTTTAGAAAAAAAGAGGAGATAGCATAGAATCATATCGCCGTGTTTTCACAATGTTTCTACCACATTTTGACATGCATATATACTGTTTTCTCATGATAAAGCCCACATTCTAAAATTTCGAACACTAGCTTTTTTTTCACAAACGTAATTTCTAAAATTACGAACAACGGAAAAAATAATTATTTTTAAGTGTTCGTAATTTTAGAACATTTACCATATATCTGCAACAGGAGGAGCACTCATGTGAAACTCTCTATATCTGCAACAGGAGGAGCACTCATGTGAGATCCTCTATATCTGCAACAGGAGGAGCACTCTAGTGAGACTCTCAATATCTGCAACAAGATGAGCACTCATGTAAGATACTCTATAACTGCAACAAGAGGATCACTCATGTAAGATCCTCTATATCTGCAACAAGAAGAGCACCCATGTAAGATCCTCTATATCTTCAACAAGAGGAGCACTCATGTAAGATCCTCTATATCTGCAGCAAGAAGAGCACTCATGTGAGATCATCTATATAGAGCTGCAACAGGAGGAGCACTCATGTGAGATCCGCTATATCGACAACAGGAGGAGCACTCATGAAAGCCCCTCTATATCTGCAACAAGAGGAACACTCATGTGAGATCCTCTTTATCTGCAACAAGAATAACACTCATGTAAGACCCTCTATATCTGCAACAAGAGGAACTAAAGTGTAAGACCCTCTATATCTGCAACAGGAGGAGCACTCATGTGAGACTCTCTATATTTGCAACAGGAGGAGCACTCATGTGAGATCCTCTATATCTGCAACAAGAGGAGCACTCATGTAAGATCCTCTATATCTGCAACAAGAGGAGCACTCATGTAAATCCTCTATCTGCAACAAGAGGAGCACTCATGTGAGATCCTCTATATCTGCAACAAGACGAGCTCTCATGTGAGATCCTCTATATCTGCAACAAGAGGAGCATTCATGTGAGATCCTATATATCTGCAACAAGAGGAGAACTCATGAGAGATCCCTATATCTGCAACAAGAGGAACACTTGTGTGATATCCTCAATATCTGCAACAAGAGGAGCACTCATGTGAGATCCTCTATATCTGCAACAAGAGGAACACTCATGTATGATCCTCTATATCTGCAACAAGAGGAGCACTTGTGTAAGATCCTCTATATCTGCAACAAGAGGAGCACTCATGTAAGATCCTCTATATCTGCAACAAGAGGAGCATTCATGTCAGATCCTCTATATCTGATACAAGAGGAGCACTCATGTGAGATCCTCTATATCTGCAACAAGAGGAACACTCATGTAAGATCCTCTATATCTGCAACAAGAGGAGCACTCGTGTCAGATCCTCTATATCTGAAACAACAGGAGCACTTGTGTAAGATCCTCTATATCTGAAACAACAGGATCACTCATGTAAGATCCTCTATATCTGCAACAAGAGGAGCACTCATGTCAGATCCTCTATATTCAGATTGGTCATCTTGACCCTTTTCCTATCAGTCATGACTTTGTCATCTACTCCTGGTCTGCTTATGTTTTTAAGATGCTTGTATTGCAAACAATATAGACCCAGATCAGACAGCTCCCAAGGGTTCATATTGTTTGCTTCCATGAAAAAATCTTTTTTGAAGTGCACTTAAATATATGCAGCAGAAATAAACAGCAAATGCCATTTTCAGGTGAAGAAATTAGTGGCAGGCTAAGGGTTAAAATAACACTGATGAATAGTGATATATACTCCTCAAAATAATTGAAGGACCAATGCTATCAATTATAACATTGATGCATTTTGTGTGGAACGTATTTTGAAAACCAATTTTACGATCTAGCCTAAAATATTTGGACATCTTAAGTGCTCACTTGCCAAGTGAAACGGCAAAAAGAAAATGGTAGAAAATGTTACCAACAAGGATTTTTTTGTCATTTTGAAACTTGACCTAAATGCATTGAAATGTCATTTTTTGTGTGTAATCCATGGACCACAGAACTGCATGAAATGAATGAAAAATGCTTTTAGATGCTGAAATCTCTGTTTTCACATGATTGTTCGGTGTTTAAAATCCCATCGATACCATCCACCTCTTCTTGTGAGCGAAAATTACCCCTTTTGGCTTTGGCGTAATGGCCAGTCTATGGGTTCAGACAACTTGTTTTGGCGTTTGTCTGTGACAATCTTTAAACAATTCGCTGGGACATCTTTCTAACTCTCAAAGGCAAAGAATGACGCTTGAAAATCTGATTCTTAATGGCCAAGTACACACATTGTTTTCAGAAAACAAAACAATGTCAAAACTCCATTATCAGAGATGAAAATGCTTGCTTCCCAGTATATCGAAACTGTTTGAAGAATTTTTTTTGCATGTAAGCTGAACTGTTTGAAATAAAGTTTAATTTAATTTCACTTTCGTTCTACTCGATTGACCACAGAAGAATTTCTTTACCCCACCCACTGCCGTTTGAAAGTGTGTTTTTGAGGGTATGTGCATTTGAGACACAGTTATGGCAGAATTAGGTATGAAAATCAGTAATAATGATTCTTGATTTATGTGCATAAAGATTAGAAAGCTTTGGGCCAAGTTTACAGAATTTAAATGTTTGAGCTTATTATACCCGCATTCTAAAATCTTGGTCCTTTAATTATTTTGAGGAGTATATATTATCTTATATAATCTCTCAAGCCTTTTAGTTAATAGTGCCTACCAAAAAATTTATTTTCTTATTTCTCAACCAAAACATAAGTTGTGGGTACTCAAAAGAATCGTCTCGATGAGACGGTTCTTTTGAGCACCAAAAACACATGTTTAAACTGATGGATAAGAAAATAATCTCAATTTTACGCAAATTATTTTTGCTTAACTGACCCTATGGTAAATAGTGATATATTCTGTCGAATCTGGTAAATTCGAAGTCCTGGGGACTAGAGGTTGTATTTTCAAAGTCTCAAAAATTTGAAAATAGAGAGGTAGACATCAAAGTATATGATACCCAAAAAGATTATCATCTGTTTTTTTCTTCTATCAAACGCGTAAAAGAAACGTCTCACAAAGACGTTTCTTTTACGCCCCCAAAACATATATGTTATTATAGACTATTATTGAAATAGATCAGAATATGCCCTAGTCTCTGAATCCAGTGTGTCCCAAATTAATTTTGAGTTGGTGAGTATTTCCAAAAATCGAAGTTCATATTTTCGAGGTATATGTTCTGCCTCAATTGCAGATGTTCAGCATCTTTCTTTGATGAGGAGAGAGCTTTACTACACGAGAAACGTCAGAAGATCCGTCTGCTGCAACAGAGAAAAATGACAGAGTTGAGTTCATACAAAGATATACCCGAAGAAATACCCCTCCATCTTGTCATTGGAACCAAAGTCACAGGTCAGTCAGTTCTCTCCCTTGAATGAGTAATCTCTTGTCATTGTCACCAAAGTCACCAATCAGTCAGTTCTCTCCCTTTTGTCATTGTTACTAAAGTCACCGGTCAGTCATTTCTCTCCCTTGAATAATCACTTATCATTGGCATTAGTAAGACACCCTTCTAGGGCCCCTTAGTAAGTTTTGCACTCAGAGCTAATGGTAAAAAGCAGTGTCTCATTTTGGAATGCTTCTAACTACAGCCTGAAGAAATAACCGTGATCTTGTCATTGGAACGAAAGTCACAGGTCAGTCAGTTCTCTCCCTTGAATGAATAATCTCTTGTCATTGTCACCTTAGTCACAGGTCTGTCAGTTCTCTCCCTTGAATGAATAATCTCTTGTCATTGTCACCAAAGTCACAGGTCAGTCAGTTCTCTCCCTTGAATGAATAATCTCTTTGCATTGTCACCAAAGTCACAGGTCAGTCAGTTCTCTCCCTTGAATGAATAATCTCTTGTCATTGTCACCAAAGTCACAGGTAAGTCAGTTCTCTCCCTTGAATGAATAATCTTTTGTCATTGTCACCAAAGTCACAGGTAAGTCAGTTCTCTCCCTTGAATGAATAATCTCTTGTCATTGTCACCAAAGTCACAGGTCAGTCAGTTCTCTCCCTTGAATGAATAATCTCTTGTCATTGTCACCAAAGTCACAGTTCAGTTAGTTCTCTCCCTTGAATGAATAATCTCTTGTCATTGTCACCAAAGTCACAGTTCAGTCAGTTCTCTCCCTTGAATGAATAATCTTTTGTCATTGTCACCAAAGTCACAGGTAAGTCAGTTCTCTCCCTTGAATGAATAATCTCTTGTCATTGTCACCAAAGTCACAGGTAAGTCAGTTCTCTCCCTTGAATGAATAATCTCTTGTCGTTGTCACCAAAGTCACAGGTCAGTCAGTTCTCTCCCTTGAATGAATAATCTCTTGTCATTGTCACCAAAGTCACAGTTCAGTCAGTTCTCTCCCTTGAATAATCACTTATCATTGGCACCAGTAAGACACCCTTCTAGGACCCCTCAGTAAGTTTTGCACTCAAAGCTAATGACACAAAGCAGTGTTTCATTTTGGAATGCTTCTAACAACAGCCTGAAGAAATACCCCTCGATCTTGTTATTGGCACCAAAGTCAAAGGTCAGTCAGTTCTCTCCCTTGAATGAATAATATCTTATCATTGTCACCCAAGTCACAGGTCAAAGAGTAATCTCTTGTCAATTATCTCTTGAATAATCTCTTGTCAATTTTGCCAAAGTCACAGGTTGGTCAGTTCTCTCCCTTCAATAATATCTTGTCATTGGCATTAAAGTCACAGGTCCATTAGTTTTCTACCTTTGAATAATGTAATCTATTAGGGGTAACTGTATTCAAAATTTTCATTTGGGGAGGTATTTTGTGGGATATACGGTCGGAGATTTAGTTTTATGGCGACGTGCGAGTGGAGCCGTAAAACATGATTTCCGAACGTATATCCGACGATATACCTCCCCAAATGGGAATTTTGAATATGGTTATCCCCATTCTAATGCACTTCTGCAGTTTGAGAGAGTTGCAAGCCGCATAAAGCCGCACATCATCCAACGAAATATGACGTAATTAATGAGGTCAAATTTTTTCCGCCAGTATATCGCGGGATATACTTTCGCAAATTATTGACGTTATCCAATCAGATGTTGCTTCACAAACTCAAGTGCATTAGAATTGTCATTGATTGAGCAGTCTGATCTTGGTACATATTGTAAGCAATATTGGCTACCTAAAAACATAAATAGATGAAAGAGCAGATGACAAAAGCTGTGACTCGTGGAAATAGGTTTAAAGCAGGGATTTTCCTACCTTTCTTAAGTTGGGGCCAGGGGCCTGTTGAATTTTGGGGGAAAACATTTGGACCATCAAAATTGGGAAAACTTGATGAAGTCTAAAAGAACCAGACCACCATTTTAAGTGGATTAAAAAACATATTAGGAATTAGCATTGTAAAGCTGCAACATATTTGTTGCTTTAATTCCCGATCTTAAAAAAACTCATGAAGATTTGCAAAAAAATGTGAATGAAAACACGTTTTCATTCACATTTTTATACAAAAGTTCATGCATCTGTAACTTTTGTATTTTTGTTCAGATTTTCATGAAATTTTCACCAAAATGTAAAACTAAGAAATTGGGAATGATATACACCATTTTGGGAAGTTTTAACTCATTTCTGAATTGGGAAGGGTCCGATATTCGGCCCCAAATCAGGTCTATGAAAATCCCTGTAAAGTAACAGAAACTGTGTTTGTATTACAGCCCGTCTTCGCAAACCTCAGGATGGCCTGTTCACCGGGACTATTGATGCGTTAGATACTGTCAATAATTCATACAGAATCACATTTGACAGACCCGGTCTGGGCACACATTCTGTTCCTGATTACGAGGTGTTGGTAAGTGAAATTTTAGAACTTGTAATTCACCCTTTGGAAATGGTTCAGTTGACTGCTTTATTGTGAACCAGTTGACCTGAATAAATGAATATCTATACCTCAGTCGGTCCTGGTCTTATTCCAAATGGTTTGACACTCTAAGAATGTTCCTGAAAGAAAGTTTATGAAAAAAATCAGAAGACAACAAACAAAGCATGAAAAATTACCCAGCATGCAAAAAGTTGAATTATGCAGTTTGATTTGCTTCTTTTGAACAAAATATGTGATAGTTATTAGGGCTGACAAGATTAATCGAAATGTTGGTTAATCGGTCGATATACAATAGAAATATGATTATCGATATGAAAATTCAAAAATCGTTTACTTTCAATGGATATTCTGTTCGCTTGTTCAATCAAAATTTAAGCATAATTGTCTCGTGTGATGTTTTGTTGAGACGGGAAGTGCCTTCTCGTGAACAGTAGGTGAGTATAAATGGCTGTAACAAAATAAAAAAATGCTGTTCTCTGTAGGCTAACTAAACAACTGATTGTTGCTTCTCTGTTTTAAAGTAGTACAGAATTAAAAAATATTTGTCAGATAAACAATTAAGTATTCGAGTTTTTTTTTCCTCCACGGCTTAATTCAGGTTTAGATGCTTTCAATTTTGTGGACGATTTACAGTGTGTCTTATTTTACACAAAGGTGTTTGTGTCATGCATACTTGACTTCTTTTTGTATGACCTCATGCAACGTGACAACAATAATGGCCAACTGAGTTTAATTATCGACTTTGCCAATTTGCAAGTCAATTTTCTTCCAACAAGTGGATGACGAGTTGCTTTGAGCAAAGGTGCCAACTTTAACTTGAAACCTGTAGTCTTTTGAATATATAACACACACTACTTAGTGTTGTGTGGCGAAATGATTCAGAAATCAATGTCATTTACCTTGCAAAAGTTGTCAAAACATTCCAAGACCTTCATTTAAGTTTGAATACTAATTGGTTATATATAGAAATTCAAGGACCGATTATTGATTAGCATTTTGGCGGCGATTAGCCAGCCTTAAAAATATGTTGTTGAACCATTGTGATAAATTTACATTACTAATTTAAATTTCTATTGAGCACCTTAAACACATGCTTTACTCTCTTTGCTAGCAGCAAATTTTGTAGTCTGCTAAAAACCTTTGCAAACAGTTAGGACCCATATCAGGACTGGTGTTCTTCTGTCAGTCCTGATCTGGATTCAAACACTTTTACACTCTGATAGTGTTCCTGAAAGAATGTTTTGAAATAGTAGATTTTGAAAAAAAGTCAGCAGACGACAATTTCGCCAACTGTTGTATATCGTTACAGAGTAATGATGTGACAGAAACCATCCCAATATCAGCATTTCAACAGAAACAGAGACCACGTGTAGTGGGCAACACCCTGATGTCTAAGCCCAGGTTCATACCTATAATCTCACCAAGTATCTTGTATTGTTTCAAAAAAATGATGTGACAGAAACCATCCCAATATCAGCATTTCAACAGAAACAGAGACCACGGGTAGTAGGCAACACCCTGATGTCTAAGCCCAGGTTCATACCTACAATCTCACCAAGTATCTTGTATTGTTTCAGAGTAATGATCTAACAGAAACCATCCCAATATCAGCATTTCAACAGAAACAGAGACCACAGGTCGTGGGTAACTCATTGATGTCTCCGCCCAGGTTCATACCTACAATCTCACCAAGTATCTTGTATTGTTTCAGAGTAATGATCTAACAGAAACCATCCCAATATCAGCATTTCAACAGAAACAGAGACCACGGGTCGTGGGTAACTCATTGATGTCTCCGCCCAGGTTCATACCTACAATCTCACCAAGTATCTTGTATTGTTTCAGAGTAATGATCTGACAGAAACCATCCCAATATCAGCATTTCAACAGAAACAGAGACCACGGGTCGTGGGTAACTCATTGATGTCTCCGCCCAGGTTCATACCCACAATCTCACCAAGTGTCTTGTATTGTTTCAGAGTAATGATCTGACAGAAACCATCCCAATATCAGCATTTCAACAGAAACAGAGACCACAGGTCGTGGGTAACTCATTGATGTCTCCGCCCAGGTTCATACCTACAGTCTCACCAAGTATCTTGTATTGTTTCAGAGTAATGATCTAACAGAAACCATCCCAATATCAGCATTTCAACAGAAACAGAGACCACGGGTCGTGGGTAACTCATTGATGTCTCCGCCCAGGTTCATACCCACAATCTCACCAAGTGTCTTGTATTGTTTCAGAGTAATGATCTGACAGAAGCCATCCCAATATCAGCATTTCAACAGAAACAGAGACCACGTGTAGTGGGCAACACCCTGATGTCTAAGCCCAGGTTCATACCCACAATCTCACCAAGTGTCTTGTATTGTTTCAGAGTAATGATCTGACAGAAACCATCCCAATATCAGCATTTCAACAGAAACAGAGACCACGGGTAGTGGGCAACTATCTGATGTCTCCGCCCAGGTTCATACCGTATCTTGTATTGTTTCAGAGTAATGATGTGACAGAAACCATCCCAATATCAGCATTTCAACAGAAACAGAGACCACGGGTAGTGGGCAACTATCTGATGTCTCCGCCCAGGTTCATACTGTATCTTGTATTGTTTCAGAGTAATGATGTGACAGAAACCATCCCAATATCAGCATTTCAACAGAAACAGAGACCACGGGTAGTGGGCAACTCATTGATGTCTCCGCCCAGGTTCATACCTAGTACAGTGTCCTCTAATCCAGATCTCAATTTTGTAAGTATTGTAGAATGTTGTAGAATAGGTAGAGGCTTTGTTTCCCTGTTTGTGAGGTCTTTGAATTATAACATAATACGATTTTTCTTTTCTTATTTGGATAAACAGATTTTTTTATCATTATAATTCAAATACAGGTCAACCCTGCTATATCAAACTTGCTTATCTTGAATACACGGCATATGTCGAAGGGATCATCCATTTCTGAGCATTTCCCCTATATTGTTTTGTATTTTAAACTTGTTTGTGTCGAACTTGGTTATCACGAAATCTAGGCTATATCGAAGCTGTTTTTCGTTCCCGAAAATTAGTTTTCCCCTTCTTTACCACTACTTGTGTCGAAGTAAATTTTGTGTTGGTTAAAAAATTAAACAATATGAATGTCAAACAAAGTAATTAACCTTCAGACATCAAACAATAGCCTTTAATTCAGTCCAGCATTATCCATTGTTGCGGGTAATTGCCAATTAGTTACAGCGTGGGGGTGGCCATTGTTCATTGATCAGCTGTTTGTATATAAATAATTGCATCAATTGACCTTGACAATGCATTACAACACAGGTGTGCTTGATTTGAACATTAGAAAATTAGCGGTGCCAATTAAATCTTATTGTTGTTTATTGGTGTCCTTTGATGAGATATTTTCGACAGTCTTTACTTATACAGCTTGGTTTGGTTTTTTTGTTTATTTGGGTGCTTGACAATTCGTCGAAAGACACTTCGTCGAATACGGCAATTATTCTACAAAGACAATTGGTCTACTAAGACAGTTTGTCGAATGCGACACGTAGTCTTCTCCTTTTATTACCTACGACATTTGGTCAAAAAAGTTAAAGCATAATTACAGTTTACCTTACCTTACGTGTACATTGCAATGTTATTTTTGGTGGCGTGCATGAGTGTAACGGTATTATAACGATAGGAACTACGGAACAGTATTCTATTGGGCTGCAGGTAAGTATTGTTGAGTGATAAAGTTTTGTGAGTGAACAAAATGTTTTGATCTCCAACGTTGTTTGTTATATCATTTTAGTACAGTGATAGTTAATTGGTAGTAAAGATGGATGAACAACCAGATTCTTCCTAAGTAGCCGTGGTGCTAGAAAGTTAAGTTTTAAGGGATATTCATAAATTGTAAAGACAGACTCGATCCAAAAACTGGGAAATGTTACTAGAAATGTAACAATAGGAAATGTAAGGGCCGCATTATAACATAGTCTTATGATCGTATATGGAAACAAACAGGCCACAATATGCATGGACCTGACATACCTCAAATTGAAGTACAACAGTCAATGGCCAGGATAAGAGAAGCAGCCTCCAAAACACAGGAAGCTCCAGCCAAAAATCCTGAATAAAGAATTGGCCAAAAACTTTGCCTCCTGAATTCAAAATAAAGTTGTTTCCCTTCCATTTTTTCTTGATAAATGTTTGATATTTTCTGCCAGTTTTAGACAAATTTTAGACACATTTCGATGAAATATAAGTTTAGACCAACTGTCCATTTTGACCAAACGTTACATTCAACCAGTTGTCTTATTCGTCACATTTTGCTTATGTCGAACTTCGGATAACTCGAAGTATTTTCAACATTCCCTTGGAACTTGAGATAGCGAGGTTGACCTGTAAATGATCAATATTAAGGATATCAAGTAATCATATGATTTAGTTGGATTTCATGAGAACTTTTCATTTTTCATTTCTTTTAAGCGAAACACCGTTCATTTTGGCTTACTCACTTAAAGTTTTGAATTCATTCAATCAAGGCTTAAGGGAATGATTCATTGCTAAATGGAACCTTATTCAACCATTCTTTCATTAATAACAGGAGAACTATCCATTGCTAAACACAGCACTGTTAATTAATTCATTTATTCATTCATTACAGAATGATCCATTGTTTTGTTGATTGATCGATTGATTCATTCATTCATTCATTACAGGAAAATGATCAATTATTTTGTTTCATCCGTTCATAACACAAAAATGATCCACTGTCAAGCTGAGCACTGTTAACTTATTTTTTACCGGAGAATGATCCATTGTTTAGCAGAGCACTGTTGACTCATTGATTTATAATAGGAGAATGATCCATTGTTAAACAGAACACTGTTCATTCATTACAGGAGAATTATCCATTGTTAAGCAGAGCACCATTGACTCATTGATTTATAACAGGATGAATGTTCCTTTGTTAAATAGAGCACTGTTGATATATTCATTTATTCATTTCACTGTTGAGTCATTTGTTTAATTGTTCATTACAGGAGAATGGTTCATTTTTAACCAGCGCACTGTTAAATCATTCATTTATTCATTCATTGCAGGAGAATGATCCATTGTTAAGTGGAGCACCATTCCGAGGTCATCTGATGAGTTTAGAGGGTGGAACATATGGAGGATTTCCTATCAAATTTCTAGTCTTAGTTGTAAGTGGATAAATATATAATACACTGTATGCCAGTGCATGATAGTAAGGTACTCAACACACATCAGAGAGCAGTGAAGGCTCAAATGAGCCTGGGCAAATGCACTGTCTAGCTAGAGTCGTCTCTGCTCACATGCGTAAGTTGACATAGATGAAAGTCTGTGTCAAAATCATACTTCTTGCCCCTATAGATAGCTGGGGATACATGCTTAACCCTCTTCCCACCAGTCACAGCTTTGTTATCTGCTCTCTGGTCTGCTTCTTTTGTATGTAGCCTATATTGCAAACACTATGAACCCAGACCAGAATGCTCCCACTGGGAGCAGTCTGGGTTGGTAGTGTTTGTTTCAATGATAAAATCTAATCTGAAGAGCACTTGAATATATGCAGCAGACATAGAAAGCACATGACACATTCAGGACAAAAAATATTGGCTGGTTAATCATAATGGTTAAAGAATAAGTTTATGCAGATGCAATAATTACCAAAATCTCATGTGCTGGACCATTTACCATAGGGAGTGCAGTGGCTCAGTGGTAGAGTGCTTGACTTGAGACCGAGGGGCCGCAGGTTCGAGCCTCACTGGTGTCACTGTGTTGTGGTCCTTGAGCAAGACACATTTATCCTAGCTTAGTACTGGTTCAATCCAGGAAGACCCACCCTGTTTGACTGAAAGATTGTTGATGGCATGTAAAGAATCAAATCAAACAAACGAAACCATTTACAATAATTGTCTTATTAAATTACCACCATGCTCTTAATAAGAGCATACCAGCTGGCAAGGCCAGCACATGAGAATATATAGGGATCATACATGATTTTTTCAAGCATTAGCATTGACTGAGTCCAGAGGAGACTGTTTGAACATGAGGCCGCTAGGAGGGGGTTCAAACCTGTCTGGAGGCACCCAGCATGTGTAAATACAATAAAACAAATATTTGTGATCAATATTTTTGCTTATTTTACTTGATTCCAAACCAAATCTCACTGAAAAAGCTGTTAAAATATTTAGATTTCATTTTCTTAAAATGGATTTCTCTATACAAAATGGCGTCAGCTTGTAAACGTCATAGAAGTGTCAGCATGTCATAGCCATGCTTAATATTGTTGCAAACAAAAACATTGGCGACTCCTGTTCAAACAGTAGTAGAACATCATGATTTGAGGATAAATTTTCATTCATTAGACAATGACTGCCACTCATGAAATATACATTTACCACTTCACTCGTTGAAATCAATACCAGTTCCATTCCAAAATATTGAATATCCATTATTGACCATTTGTACTGGAAAACCCAAAATCAGTATTTGAAAAAAAAAACATTGGAGACCTTGATGAAATGCCACTTTTTTATGTGGCATTTCATCAAGGTCTGCACTGCTTGCATAGATATAAACAATCTTCAGTGACAGAAAAACATCTTAATTTGGAAATTCTAACCTGTAACCCCTTGATATATACAATGAACTATTCCATGTTATTGTAGCAAACAAGATGGAAGAATTCATTAGTATAATAAGGGTAAATTTTATATTTCAGACAAGGTTATCAAAGATATTAACGATAAAGAAAGATTGGATAACACAGTTAAAAGATATGAACACAGAAGCAGAGAAAAGGGTCAGTAAATTTTCGGACACTTACAGGGTTTGTACAGACTTCGTTTGAGGGTTTTAAAATGTGCCCGCTACAGGGTTCACATATGCTTATATAAAATCAACTTTTTGTCTGATTTCATCCTGTTTTTTAAGGAGTTTAAACATGTGTATTGTTTAAGGACAGTGAGGGCTTTGCTCAGATCTATGTGCATTATCTGTTCTTTAGTATTGGACAAGTAACATTTTCTATTGTAAAGTACTTTAATGGCAATTTAGACAAGTATAAACTTGCTATTTCCACACTACTGAACATATGTTTTGGGTGCTCAAAAGAACCATATCAAGGGGTTGTGTACCCACAATATACTGTATGTTTTTTGTTGAGAAATAAAAAAAATAGTTTTCAATTATTCATTCTTTATCTGGGGGCATGGTTACAAATTCTTATCCTGGAAATAATAAATAATGCATCCTCTTTTTATACACAGAACAAAAAATAAAGGAACCCTTTTATTTTGAGGTATTTTTTATTTTGCACAGAAAAGGTATGGAATCCAAGTCAATATCGGGTATAACCTCAATGTATCATCTCTAGTATGTGCGGCAGGTATCATGCATGCGTTAAAGCACGTGTAGGTATTGACTTGGACACCATGAAATACAAGGTTTCCCTTAATTTTGGTTCTGCGTATAAATTGCCTAGATGATATTCTTACTTTAATCTTGTTGCAGAAATCCTATCAGCAGCCTATAGCCCCAGAGTTCCAGAAGAAATACGCCAACATTGTTTTAGAACTTGAAAATTTAAATAAAGACTTAAATGAATATTTGATAGGAGTACAACAGTATTGTCAAGAGGTAAGAAGCTTTAACCCTTAGCCTGCCAGTCTTGACTTTTGTTGTCTGCTTTCTCCTGTTTATATTCTTAGGTAGCCTATACTATGAACCCTTAGGAGCAGTCAGATCAGTGCTCATTGTGTTTTCTTCCATGAAAATAATCTAGTCTGACGTATAACTGAATATATCAGCAGATGATATAGCAGACAACATTTTCAGGACAAAAAAAAATAATAGGATAAGGTTTATTTAATTCTTCCACCCTCAGAAAAAAAGATTCAGAAAACCTCTTCTATTGATGTCTGCTGCATATTATTCCCTGAGAGTATTTTCAAGTTGCAGGTTAACAGATTAGACCTTGATTTGATAGATGCTCTACTGCATTTCATCTGAATCTTCATGGTATTCAAAAGCACTTGTTTATTGATTTTCAGAACTTAAGGTTAAATGTCTAAATCATGTGAGCTCTTGATAACATATTTGTGAGCTATTATTAGAGTTGTCAGGGGTTTAAAGCATATATGGAAAAGAAAATTTTTAAAAACCGGTCAAAATAAGTTAAGCCCCAAATCACTTCCTTCCATAGCCATAATGTTAAATTCCCAAAGCTTAGTTGTTTATTTAAAAAATATCAAAGGTAGTTGAAAATTCTAATTCCACCCAAGTGAAACAAAGTTTGGATTTAAAATTACACAAAGTTTGGATTTAAAATACCGATTTCCTTTGGATAAGTGTTAAAGTTTCCAAGAGTATCCATTCTTTTGCCAATTTTACTATAGGAATGATAGAGAACAAAATGGGACATTTACTGAAATGTGTGAAGGCCTATGGAAAATTTTTCAATAAAATTGAAACCTAGCACATGTTGAGAAGAAACATTGCTGCTACTTCACTGAAAATTTCATGGAAAAATCTATATTCAGTAAAATGTTATGATAAATCAAAGGTGCATGTATTTACATTAAGTATATGGGAAAATTTTGGGTGGGGATTCATTTATTTTGACCAGTTTAGTTTAGGTAAAGATCAATATCACTGCATTGAGAAAGGTACTCGTGAAAGATACAGTTAAGATATGAATGATTTCAATGATTTAATATATGTCATCTGATTTTGCTTTCCGAACACCATTCCTACTTTATCTCTTTGTTGTCTGCTGGTAGCTTTTGCAAACAGTCTGGGCCGAGATCAGCCTGTACGACAAAATGGCCTGATCTGGACCCAAACTTATTGTGACTGATGGTATTCCTGAAAGAATTTTATGAAAATGATGATTTTGAAAAAAAAACAGACTACATAATGCATGAAAAATTACCCAACATGCAAATAGTTAAATCCATTAACTGTAAGGTTAACCTCAGACTATTTGTGGGAGATTGAACACATGGGATGTTTCTTGTGGGACTTTGTCACATGCTAAGTTGTTGTTGCATTTGTCAATTATGCATGATCAGGTGACTTTTGTGTGACATACTGAGCGTGGTTCAGAAACATCTATTAGTTTTTATGGACAAAGCACAATGTAAAACACACTTTACCCACATATCCTGATCACTCCATGTGACTGTACGTCTTAAATGACAAAGCAGTGCTTCTTTTCAAGGTAATCATTCTTTATACTCCCCGCAAATTTTGTTTTTGGTTGGTATACTGTTTTCACGTTGTCCGTCCGTCCGTAACGTTTTGTTTCCTTAATATCTTGAAGAGTCATTGCTGGATTTTCAACAAACCTTGCAAACATGTTTATATAAGCAAGACAAATACTTTAGACAAAAAAGTAAGGGCTAGGGGCCAATTCTATTAGAGTTATTTCCCTTTGTAGTTCTAAATGGCTTTTAATATAGGGTTTTATGCTTATGCTATTATAGGCCATAGACGGGCCGATCAACTTCTACCACAGCTTTTGATGGAGCAATTTGACACTTTGCCTATACAATGTAGACACATTGAACATATGCATGAAGGAGTTTGGTTCAGAAAAAATAATTTTTAACAAAATGACAGCAGTGAGAACTTAGACAATTTTTCCCTAATAAAGTGTTTGTATAGGCATAGATGGTGCCTTCATGGGCTGATCAACTCCTACCACAGCTTTTGATGGAGCAATTTGATACTTTGCCTATACAATATAGACACATTGAATATATGCATGAAGGAGTCTGGTTAAAAAAAAAAATTGACAAAATGTCAGCTATGAGAACATAGACAATTATTCCCTTATATAGCTTTTGTATATGCATAGATAGTGCCTTTATTGGCCGGTCAAATCCTACCACAGCTTTTGATGGAGCAATTCGATACTTTGCTGATACAATGTAGGCACATTGAACATATGCATGAAGGAGTTTATAATTTTTGTTTGCACAGATTCTACTGAAATCTTCTTTTCAAAACTAAGGTCTGCTGGTTTGAACTATAACTTGCCAAGTTTTGTCACTGGCTCTTACTGTGCATGGGGGTATCTAATAAGCATTGCTTATTGACTTTTTTCATTATAAACTGTAAAAATCAGCCTTTTCTGAGCTCTATTTTATGAAGCAGTGGTTGGATTTTCAAAGAACTTGCATAGATACATTGTTTAGAGGGGAAATAGTTAATTAGATTTTGGTAACCATGGCCTTATTAACAAAGGTCACTTTAGCACTTTGTAATTTCCAATTTTGACCAAAATTGTATTTTCCTATGCTATCTCTTGAAATGAATGATCTATTTCAGCCATTGTCTGTATATTTTATCATTGTGACAGAATAATGAGCTGATTAGAATGTGAATAAGCATGCTTGTCTACTCAATTTTAAGTTGGGGGGACATAGTTTTCATTTGAAAACACTTCTTTAATTGCTAAAGCATCAAAAGTTGTGCTGAAATATTTGAATATTTGAAAATCAAGTATTAGGTTTGGACTCGTGAGTAAAAATAATCCATCAATTTCATATCAGAAGGTGATATTCTCTTTGCTTACGGTTATGCAACCACGTGAAATATATTGAATATGAAACCTTCGCAATTTTGCGCAGGTTTCATATTATGTACATTTCCATTGAGTGAAACAATATAAGCCTTATCTGGAGTACTGATTGTCTCTTGATTTTACAGCTAGCACCTGAGCAGGGCCTTAAACCTATAGATCAGCCTTCAGAAATAAGACAGAAGAAGTTTCATATTTTGTACATTTCCAGGAATCGATACAATCAAGTACCACACCCGACCCAGGATACCAATGGGAAAGTTACACACTCACAGTTAGACACCACAAACGAGAGCCAAGAGGTCAGCCCTTTCCCAGCAGGTGACCACAAAGCACATATAAACAGACGCGCACAAAGACATTGCAAACATAAGACAGAATAAAAACAAAAAAAATCCACAAAAGAAGTACCGCCTTGGAACGGTCAGTAAAATATTTTACTGGAGGGCTTGAACCGGTTTAACGGCGCGCCAACCTCACCCTTAATTCAGATGTGGATCTAGACACATAGATATTTGGTTTGCATGAAAGACCCCTAACTTATCAATGCATCATCTCCTAAAACATATAAATCAAGATATAACAAGGAGATAAAGCAAAGATAAGGACTCAACAGTAAATAAAACTGAATACCGGAGCAAAACGTAAACCCCGGTGGGCCAGACAAACAGCCAAAGCATCAGGCCCCTACCATCTCATCAATAGATAAGTCTTTAAGTCGGAACCATCATAGAGTCTGAAGTCCGACCCACCAGCATGCAATTAAAGAGAAAAGCAAAGTTCCCAACCTAGATTGGGTTGACCACCAAGCATGCAGTCTGTTGCAATACATTAATGTTATAACCAATCTTTTTATAATGGGAAATTATTTTAATGAACTGCGCTGAAAAATTATTAGAGCCAACAATCTTCTTCAATTTATACACCAAGTCACCATAAAAATCAGGTTCCGAAAGTCTTTGGCGCTAAAGAGATTTAAGTCCAACTTGGAATTTAGAAATCAAATCATAGTATCGTCTATAAAATTTTGAAAATGTTCTGCGAAGTTTATGATACCGATAGCCTTGTTTAAGAAGTTTCTGAGTTAACAATTTATTGCGAGTGTTGAAGTAAGCAACAATGCTAGATGCTCTAGCAAAACGAATGAGTTGAGAAATATAGACTCCATAGGATGTAGAACGAGGAACATCACCATCTAAAAATGGGAAATTGACAATTTCAAAATCAAAGTCGTCACGTTTATCACAAATTTTGGTAGAAACAATATCATTAGAAATTGACAAATGCAAGTCTAAAAATGCGGCTTCGGTATCAGAGGTATTAGCTTTATTCAGTTAGAGCTCTGAAGGGTATATTTGACTAACCATATTTTCAAAATAAACATTAATATTTAAAATATCGTCCAAATATCTGGATGTAGTGTTAAACGCATCAATAACATCAGCCTGCTTATCATCAGAAAGAGACTTGTCAGTAGTACTGATTCTGTTTTGATTTTCCAGCTAGCACCAGAGCAGGGCCTTAAACCAATAGATCAGCCTTCAGAAATAAGACAGAAGTTTCATATTATGTACATTGCCATTGAGTGAAACAGTATAAGCCTTATCTGGAGTACTGATTCTGTCTTGATTTTACAGCTAGCACCAGAGCAGGGCCTTAAACCAATAGATCAGCCTTCAGAAATAAGACAGAAGAAGTTTCATATTTTGTACAATGCCTGTGAGTGAAACAATAAAAGCCTTATCTGATTCTCTCTTGATTTTACAGCTAACACCAGAGCAAGGCCTTAAACCAATAGATCAGCCTTCAGAAATAAGACAGAAGTTTCATATTTTGTACATTGCCCGTGAGTGAAACAATAAAAGCCTTATCTGATTCTCTCTTGATTTTACAGCTAGCACCAGAGCACAGACCTGGGGCCAAATACTTTGAAAAGTATTCAAATACATTACAATTACTTTGACATATCAATGATTACAATTACATTACAATTACAGGACCTGTAGAAATGTAATGATTACAATTACAACTACTTTAGAAATGTAATCAAATACATTACTAATTACTTTTGAAGTTTTTATGTAAAATTGCAATGCTATATAGTACTCACTTTTAAAATTATAAAGATGGATAGTGTCTTTGTAATTATACATAAAGCCATGTCCTATACTGTTATTTCTTAAATTAGCTATGAAATTTTATTCATGTTCTTATTTAAGTTAAACAAATATATATATACCGGGCCGCGTAGCGCAGTCGGTAACGTGTCTGGCATCAGATGCGAGTCTGACTGCAGATCCAGGGGTCACGAGTTCGATCCCGGCCCGGTCCCATACTTTCGTGGAGATTGATCATGAAATAATTTCTACGGTCATTCTCCTCCCTTCCGCTGAATCATTCAAGAAGGGTTGTTGTCAGTTACAAGCGAAAGTATGTGCACGAAGTACTGGTCAACTGCTTGTTCAAGCTTGCCCAGGAAAAAGTGTGGTTAGGTGAACTGACCGTCCCGCCATGACCATAGCTGTTGACTTGGGACGTAAAGCACCAAAACAAACAAACAAACAAAAAACAAATATATATACACTATGCACAGTTCCTACCAATGTAGTTTTAAAGTTTGATACATCGTACATTATATCTGCCTACATACTTTAAAGATCTATTTCACTATACAGTACCACATAGCAAGATAGATATGGAAATTGTCTGTTACACAACTGCAACCTTTTGCTCAGTCAGCTACTTTTAAATTGTTATCTCTCAGATTGAATTTGATGATTACATTTAATCATCATATTAAGTTTTTCAAAAGTGTCATCTTTGGGGGAACATCTTTCAGGCCTAAAAACTTTGCCTGCTATGCTGAATAAGCATTCTACAGGTTCAGATCTTGCACTATTGGATGAAAAAAAAAAACAGTTATTTAGCCATATTCCACAAGAAAATGTACTTTTGTGTTATAACCTTTGTCCAGTTTGCACACATATACAGGTAGCTATTAAGAAGGTCATAAGTACCTTTTCACATGAGCTAGCTATATTCAATATTAAACAAAAGATTTAACACCTTTGAGTAGTCTTCTTTTTATAGTCTGGGTTTTATGAATTTACATATGAATCAGCTAAGCATGTCAAAATGAACAGAACTAGTTTTGTTTCTTAACATTTCTTTAAAGGCCTCCTGCAAATATGAGAAACAGAAATGCTGTAAAGAGTGAATTTTGGGAGAAAAATGTACCTTATACCATGTTAAGTTGTCTATTGCCATATTTTTTAATTTTGAAAAAAAAGGTTTGGTTTTTATTTTTTTTACAAAATGCAAATTAATCTTAAACACCATGTTAAGTCTGAAATTGACTTAATATTATAAAGTGTGCTACTTTAATTGTCCACAAAAGTCAATATGTTTTTTATCCTGTGTTCTTTTTCTCATTCATAGATTTTGAATTAAAATATTACCATTAGCCAACTATTTGTTTCTTGTGTTGGGCAAATTTTCTAAGCAAATAGCCAAATGTATTTGAAAAGTATTTGAAAGTAATTATAATTACAGCTAAAATATTTTCAGTAATCATTACAATTACATTACATGTATTTGAAAAAAAACATGATTACAATTACATTTGATTACTTTGAAAATTGTATTTAATTACAGATAATTACAATTACTGATTACGATTACCCCAGGTCTGCCAGAGCAAGGCCTTAAACCAATAGATCAGCCTTCAGAAATAAGACAGAAGTTTCATATTTTGTACATTGCCCGTGAGTGAAACAATAAAAGCCTTATCTGATTCTCTCTTGATTTTACAGCTAGCACCAGAGCAAGGCCTTAAACCAATAGATCAGCCTTCAGAAATAAGACAGAAGTTTCATATTTTGTACATTGCCCGTGAGTGAAACAATAAAAGCCTTATCTGGAGTACTGATTCTCTCTTGATTTTACAGCTAGCACCAGAGCAGGGCCTTAAACCAATAGATCAGCCTTCAGAAATAAGACAGAAGAAGTTTCATATTTTGTACATTTCCTGTGAGTGAAGCAATAAAAGCCTTATCTGATTCTTTCTTGATTTTACAGCTAGCACCAGAGCAGGGCCTTAAACCAATAGACCAGCCTTCAGAAATAAGACAGAAGAAGTTTCATATTTTGTACATTTCCTGTGAGTGAAGCAACAAAAGCCTTATCTGATTCTCTCTTGATTTTACAGCTAGCACCAGAGCAGGGCCTTAAACCAATTGATCAGCCTTCAGAAATAAGACAGAAGTGCGACGAGGAAGGGGAGAGCCTCGTAGCCAAAGTCAGTAAGGTATGGAAGTATACATATTCCACCGTAAGGAGCGCAGTGGCTCAGTGGTAGAGTGCTTGACTCGAGACCGAGGGGCCACAGGTTCAGCCTCATCGGAGTCACTGCGTTATGTCCTTGAGCAAGAACATTAATCGTAGCTTAGTACTGGTTCAACCCAGGAAGACCTGTCCCTTTATAACTGATTGTTGATGGAACGTAAAGAATCAAAGCAAACAAAAACAAAAATTCCACTGTAGAAACCAAAATTGACTAATGTTAACTCAACCCTTTTAACCCTTTACTCCATAGGCTATTTTTAGATCATGACATCATTTTCTATTTTTAGACAACATAGAAAAAATTCAAGAAAAATTTAAGTGAAAGTTTGAATACTTTTGAAAATATTATGGAAAATGGAGCATTTGCTCCAAAGGAGCAAATGCTCCATTTTCCATAATATTTTCAAATACAAGATATTTCAAAGGCATCAAAAGGAGTTATTATGGAGTAAAGGGTTAAACAGAATGGACTATCGAGCTCAGAGGCCTGAAGTTGGTAGACTGTTAGACTGGGGATTGAAAGGTTGCTGGTTCAAGACTCACCGGCACTGGAGTCACTGTGTTGTGTACTTGACAGGGTTCGCACAGGCTTGAAAAGTGCTTGAATATACAAAACTGTCTTGAAAAGTCATTGAAATAAAATTTGCCTTGAAAAGTACTTGAAAAACACTCAAAGGCCTAGAAAAGTCCTTGAATTTTACCATTTACAGGAGGATTCAACAGTGTTTTTGGAGACCTAAATCAGTATAAAATTGTTGTGCCTTTATTTGGTGATGAAAGCCACTGAAAGCCACTGTATATCCATTTATTTTTGTCTCATTAGGTTAAACAAATCAAATGAGAAGACATTTGTAATAACTAAGGCTTCCACAGTTTTAAAAAAAATCAACTTTTCAAAATAAAGATGCTGCACCAAATAAAGGCACCACAATTTTATACTGATTTAGTAATTTATCAGTAATTTATTTATTTATTCAGTAATTTTACTGATATCTTTAGTAATGGACTTTAGCATTTCAGACGTAGAATTTTAATGTGTAAATCAGTATTTTTCTTAAGTTTTCAGTCCTTGAAAATAGTAGGAAAGTCTTTGAGAAGTCCTTGAAAAGTCCTTGAATTTTACACAATCTTGCCTGTATGAACCCTGCTTGAGCAAGACACTTTATCCCCTGCTTATTACTGGTTCAAACAAGAAAGACAGGAAATCATCCCAAAATGAGTTAAAAATTGTTGACTGGGATGTAAAAAATCAAAACAAAAGTAAAGCAACCAGCTCTCTCTCTTCCTCAATGGTGATTGCTAAACTAGAAAGGACACCAAAAACCAGTATCACACTACAAAACAAGGGCCCAACACAATTTTTTAGTGTAAACGTGTCAATCGGACTACAATATGAAAATACATAAAGGTTTTGCACAGCCGTTAAAAGTACAAAATATAAAAAGCTTTCTTGAAATACTCTTTAAGAATAAATCTGCCCTGAAAAGTGCATAAGAATCACTCTAAGACCTTGAAAATTCCTTGAATTCACCTATTTACTGAAAAATGTAGCCTTGTTTATAGAGACCAAAATCGGCATCACATTTATGTGCCTTTATTTGGCGAAGCATCTGCTGCACCAAATAAAAGGCACAATAATTTCATGCTAGTTTTTTAAACTCATTTCTCCTTTAACTTTATAGTGAATTTTAAAGTGTAAGCCATAATTTTTAGTCCTTGAAAGCTGTAGCAGTCCTTGAAAAGTCCTTAATTTTTACACAAACTTACCTATATGAACCCTGTGCAGCATAATGAATCTCCATGATCATCATTTGAGAAATTGAATTTTAGTGTTAATACAACCTTAGTAGTTTTAGTCCTTGAAAACTGTAGGATAGTATTTCTTTGCTTAGTGAATCAATATCACTCAAGAACGATCCTTGAAATACTGATGCTTTATAATAAATATTATTGTATTCTTTCAGAATATGTTTGCCAACAAAATGCCAAAGAATGATTCGTTGATGATGCTCATAGAAAAACTCACCTCTCTCATGCTACAAATAAGGGTAGGTGCGGTAGGTAGCAACTGAATTCATTTTTGCTCCTTCAACTTTCAAACAATGAACCCTTTACTCTCTGGGAGTGCAGTGGCTCAATGGTAGAGTGCTTGACTCAAACCGAGGGGCCGCGGGTTCGAGCCTCACCAGCGTCACTGTGTTGTGTCCTTGAGCAAGACATGTTAATTCTAGCTAGGTACTGGTTCAACCCAGGAAGACCTGTCCCTTTATAACTTAAAGATTGTTGATGGGACGTAAAGAATCAAATCAAACAAAAACAAACAACAAAATTTAACTTAAATTTTTCTTTAAATTTTTTTCAATGTCTAAAAATAGAAATGATGTCATGATTTAAAAATAGCCTATGGAGTAAAGGTTAAGGGGAAATATTGCTTTCGACTTCTTTGTCCATCCATCTTTATTTCATACTTTGTTTCTGGGAAACCTCAAAAAAACTATATGAGCAACAATTTTGAAGCTTTCTGAGCTAAACTTTTTACAATTTCTCTGAAACCAATTGCCAATCAAATGGTAATCTGGTGATCTTCTACAAGAAATAGCTTTTATAAAAAAAAATGAAATTACACCCATGGATTGATTTGAATTCAAAATTGAGACTAAACTTCTCCCTAAAGGCCTCCTCACACAAAAGCGAATCCGTTCGACGAAGCCTTGCAAATAGAGTAAATTTGTGAATTCAAGTGAATTCTGAAAAACTTTTCGAAAATTTGTTACATAATCATTAAATTTGACGATCAAGAACTATTTGTCGCGAATGGTTTACGAACACTAACTGTAATTCGCTAGAATACGTTTGCTCGCGCAAACAATACTTTTTGCGCCCTTTGACGATAAGGAGCGATTTGGTGCGCAGAGATACGAACGTAAGCGAATCTTCGCGAATGGCTCCGAATATTTCAGGAACGGCAATCCCACATCTGTTCAATACTAGACGAGCCAAGCTTTGATTGCGCCCCCTCCCCCCGCACACACCACCACAGTACAGGGTAAAGGTCAGGTTTTTAACATGTATATCTCCAGGTGAAGACAGCATAAAAACATGAAATATAAATTTAAAATTATCAACAAAATCTGCACCACCTTGGAACTGTCAGCAAAAGAAATACATGTACTGGAAAGCTTCAACAAGTCTCACTCGTAATTCTGATATGGTGACTTGGTGTATAAATTAAAGAAGATTGTTGGCTATAATAATTTTTCAGCGCAGTACATTAAAATAATTTCCCATTGTAAAAAGATTGGCTATAACATTAATGTATTGCAACAGACTGCATGCTTGGTGGTCAACCCAATCACGGTTGGCAACTTTGCTTTCCTCTTTAATTGCACGCCCGTGGGTCGGACTTCAGACTCTATGACGGTTCCGAATTAAAGATTTGTCTATTGATGAGATGGTAGGGGCCTGATGCTTCGGCTGTTGGTCGAGCCCACCGGGGTTTAACTGTTGGATTTCTTTTGCTCCGGTATTCAGTTTTATTTACTGTTGAGTCCTTATCTTTGCTTTATCTCCTTTTTATATCTTGATTTATATGTTCTAGGAGATGATGCATTGATAAGTTAGGGGTCTTTCACGCAAACCAAACATCTATGTGTCTTGATCCACATCTGAACTAAGGGTGAGGTTGGTGAACCGTTAAACCAGGTTTAAACCCTCCAGTAAAATATTTTACTGACCGTTCCAAGGCGGTACTTCTTTGTGGATCTTTAATGTATTCTGTCTTGTGTTTGCTTTGCCTTTGTACGTGTCTGTTTATATGTGCCTTGTGGTCACCTGCTGGGAAATGGCTGACTTCTTGGCTCTCGTTTTTGGTGTCTAACTGTGAGTTTGTTACTTCCCCATTGGTATCCTGGGTCAGGTGTGGTACTTGATTGTAACGATTCCTGATCTTTGCACCCTTACTTACTATGGCTCTGATCTCTGCCTGAGTAAAAATTTTGTTATGCATAGTTGTGCTAAAACAGGGCTTAATCCGATACAAGAATATCCCCTTGTGCTGGAGTGGGGCAGATACCAGAGCACTGGAAAATCAGAAAGACATCCGGCCCACTTTTACTCATAGGGGAGGGGGTAGTGGTTACGGATAAATAATGCATAATTTAGTACCATGATAATGGGCTTCCACCAGCTAGGGTTTATCTGAAATGGGATTTTGAGTCCCAACAAAAGACTTGAAATGCCAGGTATCAAGCCCGTGAACCCTAGTCTGCTGGGACTACACCACATATGTTGAGAGAGAGAGGGAGAGAGACAGACAGACATACAGACAAATACATGTATAGACTTAGACAGACAGACAGATAGACAGATAAACAGACACACAGAAAAATGCAATAGACACACACAAAGACATTGTCCTCATCTGAGGAGCGCAGTGGCCTAGTGGTAGAGTGCTTGACTCAAGACAGAGGGTCCGCGGGTTCGAGCCTCACCGGCTTCACTGAGTTGTGGTCATTGAGCAAGACAAATTTATCCTAGCTTAGTACTGGTTCGACCCAGGAAGACCCGTCCCTGTTTAACTGAAAGATTGCTGATGGGACGTAAAGAATCAAATCAAATAAAAAACCACAACCTGTAAAATCACAACGCTATACGGTGACCCGGAACCCCTAAAATTCACAAGGCTACCAAGCGAGCATTCAATGCTGCGCCATCAAATGGCCTTTTGCTGTCGAGCCGATGATGGCCCGCTTATAGCTCTCTCCCCTCATCAACTATAAGTTGGATTTGGATTAAAAATGTCGTAGGAACGCTTCAATTCGCATCAATTCCCTTTTTGTAGTTACAATACGTATTGATTGGTATGTAAGCGTATACCGTTCGTTTTCCGAACGTTATAATTCGCTTTCAAGCGTTGGATTCAAAACGCTTCAATGCGCAGATATTCGCTTCATTTCGCAAAACATCGTAGAGATGCGTCTCTTGATTGTCATCTTTCGCTAGATATGCAAATTAGCTGACCACGATATGCAAATTTGTTCACAGCTGCGGTCTCTAAGGTATGTTGACAAAGACTTACGATCGATAAACGTATTGAAGCGAATCGTTACGAATAACTGTGACTAACATTTATTCGTCAAATTTTTAAACATGCTTAAAATTTTCGGACGAACAACGCTAATTGTGCAATCACAAAGGAATGCAGACGCATCCATGCAAACATCACCAACGATTTAAAAGGAACATTTACGAACGATAACGAATTGGACTTAAGTCCTATTCGTCAGTATGCGCATGATGACGTTGGGTCGTTTTCGTCTTTGTGTGAGGAGGCCTTAAAAGCAGGGATTTTTCAGCATTTTTGGGAAGGAACCATAGGGCCTTTTGTTTTGGGAAATTATGGACCTTTTAATCAAAATTGAGAAAATTTCTTCAATAATTTCTGTTTTCTTTAACAGGGCCTTAAAACATCATTTAATAATTCTAATTTCATATACATTAAAACCTGTCTTAAACGGCCACTCAAACAATAGATAAAACAAAGGTATTAAAGAAGTTTTGTAGTTAATAAAGGTCGAAAGTATTGCAGCATGCTCCCATGGAGCATTCTGCATTACTTTTGACCTGCATTTAGCGATAACACCCCATTTTTGGTCCTTTTTTTTTGAGTGGCTGCTTAAGACAGGTTTTACTGTAATATTCTTAAGCTTGATAAAATATCCTTTAGCAATGAAGGCAACTTGTAAATCAATTGATTAACATGAAATTGACCTCCTGATTGGGATTTTTTTTTTGTTCAAATTGGGGAAAATGAGGGAATTGCCATTGGGACATGGGCCTTTTGATGGCCCCTGAGACACCCTCAAAAGATCCCTGAAAAATGACTAAACTTCTGAGAGCTCTAGCTCGAGCCCTGCACTGTGTTCTAAAGAAGATGCAGTTTATATTTTTTATGTATTTTCAGACATTTTCTGAGAATGAATTAAATTCATTTGAATACAAGTCATTACAAGATGCTATGAATGAGATAAAAGAGACTCTAGACAGAAATAATATCAAGTAAGTATCTATGCAGTCTTATCAACACATTTTAATGCCCTTGCTTTTGTAACGCGACATCTGATTGGATAACGTCAAAAATTTGCTACAGTATATCCTGTGATAAACTGTCCGAAATTGAATGACGTCATGAATTACGTCACATTTAGTTGGATGACATGCGGCTTTATATGGCTTGCAATGCTCCAAAAATCGAGATGAAACTGCAGAAGTGCATTAGAATGGGGATAACCATATTCCAAATTTTGATTTGGGCAGGTATATCATTGGATATACATTCAGAAATCACGTTTTACCACTCCGCTCGCGTGTCACCCTTGAACAAGCGGTTAGCCAGTAATTTGTGCACATACTTTCGCTTGTAACAGACAACAACCTTTCTTGAACGAATCAGCGGAGGGAGGAGAATGACCCTAGAAATTATCTCATGATCAATCTCCACGAAAGTATGGGACCGGGCCGGAATCGAACTCGGGACCCCTGGATCTGCAGTCAGACACACATCTGTAGCCAGACATGTTACCGACTGCGCTACGCAGCCCGGTCACAAGAGAAAGTATGTGCACGAAGTACTGGTTAACAGCTAAGTCAGGCTTGCCCAGGAAAAAAGTGTGGCTAGGTGAACTGACAGTCCCAATATGGCCCTAGCTGTTGACTGGGATGTACAGAATCAAACCAAACCAAAACCCAAAACAGGTTTTCTCGCACTCAGGCTCATATATAGCTATGAATACCTAATGAATAAAACATTATATTTTGCAGTTATTTTCTATTCTCTTAGGGCTACTTTTAAAGGAAAGGCTATGCTCATTCTAGGAAGCATAGTCTTTCCTTTAAAAGTAGCCCATTTCTAGACATGCAAACAGACAGGGCTAAACCTGGCTCAGAATTTGTTGTAGCCAACACTTTAGCCAAATGGAAAAAGTTGGAGCCAAATAATATTAACTTAAGCCAGAAAGTAGTATCAACAAGTTGTTTTGTATTTAACTCTTTGCCCGCTAGGGGCGACTGTTGTCTACCGATAACTTTTGCAAACAGTTTGGCCTGATATGGATACAAACTGTTTGACACCCTGATGGTATTGAAAAAATTAAGCATCCAAAGAGTGAAGAGGATTCAACAGTCTTTTTGGAGACCTAAATCAGTATAAAATTGTAGTGCCTTTATTTGGTGCAGCATATGCTGCACTAAATAAAGGCACCACAATTTTATACTAATTATCTTAAACTAATATATTAAGTAATGGACTCGAGCATTTCAGAAGTAGAATTTTAACGTGTAAATTAGTATTTTTCTTAAGTTTTCAGTCCTTGAAAACAGTAGGAAAGTCTTTGAGAAGTCCTTGAAAAGTCCTTGAATTTTACTTAATCTTGCCTGTATAAACCCTGATGGAAACAGACTCTACCATTGTAAAGTTGTTTTATTGATACAGATACTGTCCAGCCAGCCAAGAGTGACAGTGACGTCATGTTTTGTTTACAAAGTTATCAGGGATTTATAATCGATAGATCACTCCGTAGGATAGGATTAATACACATGTGATCTATCGATTCACGTTAGCTGGAGTGGAGTGTACAAGTTAATGTGTAAACAAAATATTACGTCACTGTCACTCATGGTTGGCACGACAGTACATGAACCCACAAACTATGGATGAGTGTGTGTAACTGAATTAGAAACTATATTTCGTGATCCCTTATTTCGATGATTTTACAGTAAAACCTGTCTTTAGCGGCCACTCAAAAGTAGACAAAACAAGAGTTTGAATGACAAATGGTAGCTTAATGAAGGGTCAAAAATATTGCAGAATGCTCCATGAGAGCATTCTGCATTACTTTTGACCTGCATTAAGAGATATTCAGTCTTCAAACCCAATTTTGGTCTTCTTTTTGATTGGCCGCTCTAAGAGAGGTTTAACTGTATGTTACATAGCAAATAGGGCCAAATTTGAATACCCGCCAATTTATTTAGTCTTTTGCAGTAGTCACTTTTGTATTCTGATTTCTGTGGACTGCATTTGATTTCTGTGGACTGTATTTGATAGGCTTTGAGTTTCAACCCTGGTCCGACCACATACTTTTGTATTTATAATTCTCTACCTACTTCAGATTCAAAAAAGAGCAGTTGACAGTTACTGACTAGTGTATGAATACACTAATTAATAACTTTTAGGAGCAGTCTGCAAGGCCTAGTTACAGTATGTTGGGTTAACTACCTTTCTGGGCTGAAAATCCAAGAAGCAAAATGTTTCTCAAAATTTGTCAATCTGGCTTGCATGTCATAAAAACTCCATTTTAAATTAATTATCTCTGCCTTCTGATAACATTTGCACACAGTTTAGACTCAGATCAGGCTCAACAAAAGGTCAGACCTGATCTGGATCCAAAATGTTTGACAGGGAGCCCAGTGGCTCAGTGGTAGAGTGCTCGACTCAAGACCAAGAGGCCGCAGGTTCGAGCCTCACCGGTGTCACTGAGTTGTGGTCCTTTAGCAAGACACATTTATCCTAGCTCAGTACTGGTTCAACCCAGGAAGACCCGTCCCTGTTTAACTGAAAGATTGTTGATGGGACATATAGAATCAAATCAAACAGACAAAATGTTTGACACTCCGATAGTATGCGTGAAAGAATTTTTCAAAAAAGTTGATTTTGAAAAAAAAGTAGCAGACGACAAAAAAACATTAAAAATTATCCAGAAGACAAAGAGTTAAAAACTGAAGGTGACAGAAAATATTTATAGCTATGTAAAAGAAAAAAAATGCATCTGAAAATGTCGTCTGCTGAAGTTGTCTGCTGCAAATAATTGCCTTATATTACTGACGAATTAAGTATAGAGGCAAACAGCGTGGACCCAGAACAGACTGCTCCTATAGGAGCAGTCTGATCTGTGTCCACACTGTTTGCCATTAAGGCTTCTTAAATATTTCAGCAGATGAGATGAGCAGACGACTTTTGTTGCCATTTGCGCATTAAAGGTTAATTTATGGCTCTGATAAATTTCTTCCATATCGTTTCAGCTCGTTCAAGAATAATGTTGAGATCCATATCAACCATATACAGAGTGGCCTTAGTCAGATGGGAAACTTACACGCGTTTTCAAGCACAAACTTTACTGTTTGATCTCTGAATGACTATATGAGCAAGCCCGCGTATTAAATTTTGGTATTTATTGTATCCATTAGCAGCCAATGCTCCGGCGAGCCTGCACAAATGTGCAGACTCACCAGAGCCTTTGCTGCTCACATACCCATAGTATGGATGTAAACAAAGACTCAGGACTAAATTTTATACCTCTAGCCCCACTGGATATAATGTACGTCAGTATAGGTGTCTGTTAGAGGCTTTCAAGCATATACGCTAAGTACCAAAATCTCATATCATGACAAGATAAGACGAATCTTCTTTTTTTGCATGCTGGGTAATTTTGCATGCTTTTTCATCTTCTGCATCTTTTCTTTAAAATGACTTTTCAAAAAAAATATTTCAAAAAAATATTAAAGGAAAAGTGCATCAGAATGTCAAGCAGTTTGGATTTCAGATCTGGCCCGACATTTTGTCTACCCTGATCTAGGTTTAAAATGTTTGCAAAGGTCATTACGAGTTACTAATTGCTAAAAAGTGGCTGAGTTTACATCCATGATAGTTAGGGATTATCACATATTTTGGTTCTTGTCTGAAGAAAGAACTGGAGACCCCATGATAACCCAGAGAGGTTTAGCTCAACGGCTGATAAAGTTCAAGGGTTTATACCTCGGACCTAGTATAAACAGACTGGTAACTGACGGGAACACAAAGTTATGTTGTCGAGGCTTTATTTTATCGCTATTTCAAAGTACTACAGACAATAAAATTGATTCTCAACATACCTGAGATTATACGAAGTTATTCCCGGTATGCAAAGTTGAAATATTACAAGTTACAGTAAATAAAATTGAAGTTTTATCATCTTTTTAGGTTGGTTTTTGACGATTTTTGGCTAAAAATGCCGAAAATAGCTAAAAAGGGTACCTTGGTTTCTTGTCCATGTTCATAAAGACTGACAAACTTTCAATAAATATAAAATTACAGTCTTAAAGATAGTATATTGAACCATTGCTTTTTAAGAAAAATCACCGATTTGCAGAGAAATGATGGAGATATGATTATTTAATCTTCAACAATTGTCAGTTTTGAAAGCTCAGCCTCGACATCGTATTTTCAATATATACATTTACCTGTATGTCAGTGATTGGTCCGCATATACTGGGTCAGTGTTTGTACTGAGTGCTATAAACGGTATAATAAAATAAAGTATGATATTTCATGAGAATCGTCTGCCAGCAAACTTTCCTTATTTTTTACTTTTTGAAAAAGCAGCAAATTAGAAATCGTCGTCTGCTGCAAATTATAGGTGGTGCTTTATGGGTTAACCCTTTCCTCCTTAGGCTGCAAAGTCATTTGCATAACATTTATAGATTTAAAACCTAATATCGTCAGTTTTTATGACGTGATTTGTCTAAGCAGCAATCATGATCAGATCAGTTTAAGCATTCAAAGTGTTAAAAGTTGTTAATATTTTGTGGAAGATAAGGAGTGGGGTTTGCGGGCAAAATATTTGCTACCATGTTGCTGCGTTCCTGATTCCATTCATTTGTGTAAACATTGGGTAATCCACCCACTAGAAATGCCACAATCACAGACCACAGACAAACCTGCAGCACCCTGAGGAAGAGACAGCAAGAACACAAATTCCAGCAACCACTGATCTTTTCCTCAACAAGTTGACTGCAACAAAGAACTACTTCACAGAACAAGGACCAAACACCGTCTTAGAAGGGACAGCAGCTGAGGCCCCTTTGAGGAGGAGACTTTAACCCTTTACTCTATGATAACGCCTTTAGACGCCTTGGAAATATTATGGCAAATGGAACATTTGCTCTTTTGGAGCCAATGCTCCATTTTCCATAATATTTTCAAAAGGATTCAAAACTTTACTTTAATTTTTCTTGAATTTTTCCGATGTCTACAAAATAGAAAGTGATGTCATGATCTAAAAATAGCCTATGAAGTAATGGGTTAACCCATAAAGCACTACCTTTAATTTGCAGAAGACTGCAATTTCTAATTTGCTGCTTTTTCGAAAGTAACAAATAAGGCATGATATTCCATGAGAATCAACTCCTGGCAGACGATTCTCATGTAATATCATACTTCATTTTTTCGAAAACTAGGAAAGATGTCGCAAAATTTGTTGTCTGCTGCAGTCATGATTGGTGCTTTAATAGTTAAATATATTTTACCATAACTCCTAGACAGACAGCAGGAACTGCTTGTACCATGCTGAAGAAACAGATGAAAGAAAAAAAGAATGTTGTTCAATCTATAAAAATAAATACGACATGTGAGTAGCCAGGCAGAGGCCAGGAAGCCTGGGCTTCAACATCATTAAGGGCCTCGGTGTCAGAAACCCTGACTTTGTTGCAACTGCGCAGTCTGAGCAGGGCCTTTGTTATTCCCTATCTGAAAAGTAACCTCAATTCTCCATTTTTTTGGTGGGCTTCAACATGATAAAGCCTCTGGCTACGCCCCTGTACGACATTCCTGAGAATATTAAATATAGTCAAATAATATTATCAATATAATAATCAGCTTGTATTTTGCAAAAATCTCAGAAATTTGTTTGCAATATCAATTACAGTCTGGGCATTTTCGCCATTGAAAATTAGCTTCTAAAATTGATAATATATTAAAAGAACTTCAAGAAGTTACAGCCCCGTACTTATTTTTGCTCTTGTATTTATTAATTGAATGCATGGGTGAGAGTTTTCAGGATTTTTTGCTAATTTCTGGATTTTGAGGTCACCTTAAAAATGCTGAATTATGCTGATTATAATATGAGTAGCTTTCCTGATTTCTCAATGACATCCACCCATTTAAACTTTGAATCCTTCATATTTTGTTGACATTCTGCTAGCTTAAAGATTTCAACTTCTTAAGTTCAGAATTTTGTAAAATTGAACTTTCACCTATGTGAGGGTGGTATATACCGTCTTTGAATAGTGTGTGACACTTAACCCTTAATGCACCAATCGCGACAAAAGTTGTCTGCTTTTCTCGTCTGCTGAAATGTTTAAGAAGCCTCCAGGGCAAACAGTGTTGACCCAGATCAGACTGCTCCTATAGGAGCAGTCTGTTCTGGGTCCATGCTGTTTGCTTCTATACTTCATTCGTCAGTAATGCTAAGCAATTATTTGCAGCAGACAACTTCAGCAGACGACATTTTCAGATGCATTTTATGGCGCTTTAAGGGTTGATTATTTGCTTAGTAGATATGACAGCATTCTCAGATAAGTTAAATTATTTTTTCTTTGGAAAGTGCTAAGGAGGCAATGCTAAAGCATACAGCATCATCCAGATATTTTAGAATTATTGTATAGAATAATAAAATTATGTCCTGTAAAAGTGAATAAAAAATGCAATAATAAAATATTTCAATTAATTGAATTGTGTTTTTAATATATTCCTAATATATACATTGCAAAAACAGGTGGTACTGTCCTGCCAACCAAGAGTGATAGTGATGTTATATTTTGTTTACAATTGTTAAGTAAAACATTAATTTGTACATTCCACTTGAGCTAACTTGAATCCATTGATCACTTGTGTATTAATCCTAGCCTGCGGATAGGATTAATACACAAGTGACCAATCGATTCTAAGTTCCTGATAACTTTGTAAACAAAACATGACATCACTGTCACTCTTGACTGGCAGGACAGTAGTTATATGTTCTTGTCAGAATTGAGATCTGGAATATCCATTTTTGGCCATGGCACATGCTGTTAGCATGGGCAAAAGTTGTAAGGAATTATCCTGAATTCAGGATTTTAAAGCTGACTTTCAATGGAATGTCAGCCTCAGAATACTGAATTGGGCTGATTATGATGCTTTGTATCTTCTCTGGTTTATGTTTGGATTAATTAATCTCATTTGACCATTTAATCTTAACTCTACAGAGGGTAAAGGTTATCCCATCTCAAGTGAAGTACAGCGTCAATCTGTCTGTATTGCTTCTCCAAGACCCCTGGGTGGATTTTCCAAAAAAATCGTCTTGGACCCTATTAACCAGGTGAAGTCTACACAGATCTTAATGACTTAAAACCTTCATCGGTGGGTCAGTGACTGATGTTAGCTTTCAGCTGTGCCTACCGTGGCTCTGATTTGGGTTTTCTACCTTGTGGTCACATGCTGGTAAAGGGCTGACCTCTTGGCTCTTGTTTGTGATGTTTGGTTGTGTTTTTGTCACTTTCCCATGTGGTATCCTATCTATCGCCATATACTGCCTCTCGCCCTCGCGGACATTATAGGCAGGGACACGCGTCAAGTAAGAATGTTAGTAGAAATAAGAACAGATAAAAGATGTGAGTGAGAAGGATAAAAGATTATAGGTTAAAAATAGTTTTGTGATATAAAATCAGATTAAAAACAACAACATTTGATCTATTGTTGGGAGTGCTGCAGGTATCCTGGGTCAGGTGTGGTACTTAATTGTATTGATTCCTGATCTTTGTCACCTTTCTTACTTTCTTTAGCTCTTTTCTTTGGTTCACCACAGTATGTTAATTTGATTTGATTGTTTCCCTGTGATTATACAATGCACTGCGTTGTGTCCTTGAGCAAGAACATTAATCCTTGCTTAGTACTGGTTCTACCCAGGGTGACCTGTCCCTTCATAACTGAAAGATTGTTGATGGGACGTAAAGAATCAAATCAAACAAACAAAACAAGTTGAGTAGCCAACAGAATCTTGGGCGAAGGTTTTGCCAGTAAAAATAATTCAAGCCTGATGGCTTCTGTTGTTGTTTTATTGTTGGTTCGGATATTTGTGGTGACTGTGTATTAAGTCCTGGTCAGGGTTCGCTCAGGCTTGAAAAAGGGCTGTCTTTTAAATTCCTTGAAAAATAAATCTGCCATGAAGATATATGGAAAGTCACTCAAAGACCTTCAAAATTCCTTGAATTTTACTATTTACTGTAGGTTTTAAAACTGTTTATGGAGACTTAAATCAGTATAAAATTGCTGTGTCTTTATTTGGTGCAGCACCAAATAAAGGCACAGCCATTTTATACTTATTTTCTAATGCTAGAAATTTCTTCATTTCGGTCTATCATTCCTGAAGTAGAATTTCATTGTGTCAATCAATATTTTTCATAATTTTATAGTCCTTGAAAACAGCAGGTAAGTCTTTAAGAAGTCCTTGAATTTTACACCAACTTGCCTGTATGAACCATGCTTGTTTTGTGATGCTGTACTTACTGTCCTTTCTAGTTGTGCAATCATCTCCCTGAGGAAGAGATAGAAGGTTGCTTTATTATTTGTGTTCTTATTGTTATGTGACTATTTGTGTTCTGTGTCTCTTCATCACAGTGTCATGGGTTGGTCTGTGATTGTGGTATTACCTGGTTATACTTACTTGGCTTTGTGATTTGCAGAATTTGTTCTGCAGAAAAAAATGAGTATGTATGACCAGGATGTCGTGCTTTATTGTCAATAAAAACATGCGTGAGGGTCTGGATGGCGGGGTCTGGTATTCACTATTCATTAAAAATTTAGCCCATTATTCATCTCATTAAAATTTTGGGTTATTCATTAAAATAAGACCAATTATTCATTATAAGTAGAAAGGAGGCAAAGAAATCTGATTATTCACTATTCATTAATTTTTTCTTCAATTCATTAAAAAAAAAATAGGATTCATTAAATTTTAGGCCCTCATTATTCACTATTCACTAATATTTTGGCTCATTATTCACTATTCATAAAAAAGGCCATTATTCACTAATTATTATACCCCATCCAGACCCTCATGGATGGATCCAGAGGAGGGGGGGGGGGGGGGTAAAGGGTCTGCACCCCCCCCCCCCCCTGAAAAATCACAAAAATATAGGGTTTCCAAGCAATGCTGGTCCGGATCCCCTGAAAAATCACAAGGATACAAAGCCAGCTTTCACTGTTGGGCCATCATCGTCACACCAGCGAAACGCCATTTAAATGGCAGTTCAATGTTGGCCCACTTATGTTGGTATTTGGATCCTCTCTTCCCTAACAAAAAAAATAAAACGTCAAAGTTGAACCCCCTCTGACAAAACTTTCTGGATCATCGCATGAAAAATATATGGTGTCTGTCAAAGTGGTCCATCACTGAGCTTTTAACTAACAATCTCTTCCAGAGCTTGACAGACAACAGAAAGTGAAATAGCAGTAGTTGATTAGCAGTTGTTTTATTGAAGATTGGAACCATGTATGTATATTATATACAGTCTGCTATATCAATACTAGTTGATCAGCAGCTGAAGAACAAGATGGGCGCAGGGATGCCATCAAGACCTGTTGCTATGTGGACCTTGGGTGGGTTGAATAGCCCCACTGATTGAGCTCATAGTAAATTCTAATCTGACCTGTAGGTGCGGGTCCCGGCGGGGTCTTCTGGTGCAGACGAGGTTGTCCTTTGAAAAATGTTAGGGTACCTCAATGACAAAGAGCGCGGACACAGAGCGGTCTGTTCCAGAAGGGAGCAGTCGATCTGGGTCCTCACTGTTTGTCTCTTTTATTGTCTATTCATTTATTAATTTTTTTGTATTTATCTGGATTATTTTTAAGGGCTAAACCTAGTGATCATCTTGACCTGATGTAAATATTGAATTCACCTGTGATGACAGTGCGATACATTTTGTAAATATCCGCATGTGATAAAGATTTTTGTGATAATGCCTAGTGCTATATTTATATGACTCCTTTTTTCAGTATTTTAACAAAGAATCTTTATGCTGTTGTTTTATCTAACATGTTTTCTTTTACAGCCTATTTATACTTGTTGAATATTAGCTCTATCATATGTTTGTCGGAAAATAGCTTTAATAGCTAATGCTATTTATTTAAATGTAGCCGACGTTAAATAAAGATTCTTGTATCTTGTATCTTTTTGTATCTAGCTTGTGAACATTATTGCAATGTATATGTACCCAGATAGACTTAATGGTAGGATGGTTTTTGGATTGGACGTTTGGATGATATCTGAGATTTGCCAACCTTAAAGCTTTGTATATGCTGGGACAATTTGATCATTTACTATCTCCACCTTAAAGATGCTGAACATTGCTATAGATAAAGCCATATATTTTCTTAAACCGGATGACACATCACCTGTTGACTCTTGCCTTAACTTATTCGTTCTAATGATATTGGGATTTTCTAAGGCTGTTACTGACTAAATAATCCATGAACCTTTTGTGGGCAATTCTAAGGTCATGTGTTCATTTTTTGATACTTTTCTCATTCCATTCCCATATATATTTCCGCTTTGTAGTCAGCTTTCGCTGAGTGTCTATGTAGGGGGTCCACCAATGGGTTTGTGTTTCCCTCAGGAGCGAGTTCATGCGAGCTAAACAATTTTTGTGGTTTAACGACAACAGAATATATGGAGATTTGGCGCCAGTAAAATGCATTTAAGCCCTTCACCCCTGCAGCTTAGGTTGCTGTCTGTTCTAGGGCGTCTGTTCTGTTTTTGTTGATTTATTGTTTTGGTATGCATCACTTAATGTCCTTTCTAGTTCTGCAATCATCTTGACGAGGAAGAGAGAGCTGGTTGCTTTGCTTTAATTGTCTTTCGGATGTCTTGTAACTGTAAATGTCCTGTGACTCTTCCTCACGGTGCCGTGGGTGGATTGTGGTATTTTCTGATCATACTCACTTACTTTTTTACCATTTGTTCAAATTATCAATATTAAGTAAATCATCTAGCTAGATAATTTGAAGTATAGAGTTGACGCTTCAACTATATCAGCTCATTTTTTGACAGATGAAGACATCATTTACGTAAAAAACAAGGCAAAGATCAGGAATCGATACAATCAAGCACAACACCGAGGTCTCTCATAAAAAACACAATAAATGTGAAACAAGAGAAGCATAGTTAGTACTCATTGGACACCTACATCTGGACCCGATTGTATCAATATTTAATAACGAATTAAATCATCATTAAACCATCATAAATTAAGTCGTCATTAAACCCGGTTGTACAAAACTTTTAATGACGAATGTTTGTCGTTAAATCAGAGAGTTTGCCATTAAAGTTAACGATGGTCCAGGGGTAGTTTTAAACCGTCATTAGCGGAAATAAAGATGGCCGCCAATGTTGTTTTTTCATCGACTCGGACCGATGAAACCAAAGAAATGCTCGAAATCGACGCCTAATGAAGATCTAGACGTTGTTAAAATGGCCAAAGAGATCAAAAATACATACTGGAGAAAATTCTGCATGAAATAGAAACCAAATCAAAACGCGTAAACAATATCGGCAAAACGTCCAGTGTCCATTTGGTTATTTCATCGTCCTTCTCTGAAAGATCAGCTGTTGTTTTGACTGCTGACGTATTGAAATCGACATGACGTGATGAAATAAAATGACAGACCGCGCACTAGAGTAAAACCGGGGTTCATCGGACGGCAGGGTTCATCGGACAGGTCGTTTTACGTCAGCTTTACAGCTCTTCCGACAGACACTTGTTCAGAAAGAAGTTATCTTTTTGCTTTTGCTACCAATCTTCTGTCTGATACTGCACTAAAAATTTGCATAGCGCGTGTCATACCGCCGTGATCTCATTGGATAAAAGCCAGCTCCGAAAAAACACGCATTGTTTTAAAGGGATTTTTACAAAATGGCGCCAAGATAAAACATCGAGATTCGTCACCGGTCTACTTTGACATCCTGTCCAAGGGGTTTTTACACTAAATTTGTGGCTGGGATTGATTTTTTACATGAAATAAATATTCAATGAAGATAAATGTGTTTGATTTATTCATTTATATCCTTCAATTGTTCGGATAAATAGAGCGAAAAAGCTGTCCGACGAACCCCCCAAGTTATCACCGTCGATTTTTTACGGAGGGGTTCATCGGACAGTAAAGTTCAAATCAACTTCGAGGTTAAAAGCCCCCCCCCCCCTATCTGTCTCTTTTTTCCAAACTACAGGATATACATGTCTTACTACTGTTCTTTAATACACAAGTATGGCTATTTGTTGTATTTGAATAATTACAAAGGCATCTTGCGACAAAATATGATAGTAACAGCTAGTGTCACCAACCGACTTGTCTTGATATAAAAAAAAGTTCTATATATCCGTCTTTAAAATATGCTATCATCTCTCTCTCTCTCTCTCTCTCTCTCTCTCTCTCTCTCTCTCTCTCTCTCGAAGCGCAACAGTGGCAGTTTGGTACTGGTTCAACCCAGGAAGGCAGAAAAACGTCCTGATAAGAGTGAAAAATTATTGACTGGGACGTACTGAAGCATCAGCTCAAAAAAAGAACACCCATCTATATGTTTGTATTTCAAGAATAAAGCCACAGCATCATACATGATTGCTATTAATTTATCATTATGTGCGTAGAAAGACAAAGATACACATCTTTGAACATAATTATTTTCGCCATATTAATGTAGCCAGTATCCTAACAATATACACTAGCGAGGTAGGTCTGTATGCCGCTGAACTGGTTAACCGTCAGTTCTTTAAAATGTCTGCATACACAAGCATTTGTTTTAGCAAGAATATGGTTTTACCATTAAACTGCATTAACCCCCCCCCCCCCCTCTGGTGGCTTTGGCTGCTGTCTGTTCTAAGGAAGTGGTTCTGTTGTTGATTCATTGTTTATTGTTGCCCCATTGTTTGTGGGGGTGTCTGTGTTTGATGCTTGTTTTAATATCCATTACTTTGTGTCACCCTAGTTTTGTAATCAGCTTGATGGGGGAGAGAAAGCTGGTTGCTTTACTTTAATTGTCTTTCTGGTGCTTTGTGACTGTTAGTGTTCTGTTGCTCATCCTCGCGGTGCCGTGGGTTAGTCTGCAGTGTGTGATTGTGGTATTTCCTGGTCTTACTCACTTGCTTTATAGAGTAAACTTACACTTCAACGACTCAAACCATTTTCGAATTCAGACGTGCTGCAAACTTCTAATTACGGTACAAAACGTCCCAACAAGCGTGAAAAAATATAATTAAGTTATTAAATGATAATTAAGTTATGCGGTCTTCAAAGGACACTTATCACTCTAAATTAATGAGTGTTAATCAGCTACTTTTACCAGGGTTGATTAATTCTAATGCCACAGCATTAAATGAGCTTTAAACAAATATATTTGTGTTGACCCAACATTGTGTGAAACTGTCATTTCAGCCGATTATGAGTGGTTACGTTGGGTCCAAACTGTGATGTAATCTAGCCTTCGCATATGGAGAAAATGATTGTTTGGAATACCTGACGGTTTAAATTGTTGTTTTGAGTATTTACTACAACCGTATGATGTTTTGTATCATCTGTATTGTGGTGTTTCCCCCTAAATATGACCTGTCCGATGAACCCCAAGGCCTGTCCGATGAACCCCGATGGCTGTCCGATCCACCCCTTTAATACTCTACGCTCTTAGAAGGCTTATTACTCTCTCTACATGGGCTTAAACACGCTAGATTTGCCTCCCTTTGACCACATATTGAATACACTTGAATGCGTTGTCCATTGCGGTCATCCAATGCGACGACAACCGGTGATATCCGAATTTGAAGTAGCGAACTCGAAAAAGTGTCCGATGAACCCCGGTTTTACTCTAGTAATTTGCATAATAAACCGCATTCATTGTTATTTAATTATTTGATTATTTAACTAAGGTATAAGTTGGGGCAGGGACTGGGAGTCCGGACCCCCCCCCCCCTCGCCTGGAAAATGATACAGCTGTCCGAAAAATTACGAAGCTCCTCAGCCAGCAATCATTGTTGGACTGTCTTTGCAGCCCCCTCCCCCTAAAGCAAAATGACATTTAAATATTGTAAATCGTATGAATTCATATTTGATCATTTAAATAAGGATTCAGTGGGGACAGGGACTGGGCGTCCGGACCCTCATCCCCCCCCCCCTTTGGGAAATGATAAAACTGTATGAGGTCATCCTCTGAAAAATTGCGAAGCTCCTTAGCTAGCAATCAGCGTTGGCATTACACCCTCATCCCCAAGCAATATGACATTTAAATGGTGTTTCCCTGGTAGGCAGGCCAATGATGGTCCACTTCGCTTACTGTAAATAGGTTTTTAGGCATGGACCTCCTCTCCCCTCTGTAAAATATTAGTACTTCGATGTCAACAAAACACTCTGAATCTGATCACCGTACTTCCCCACCCCCTCACTGACTCGAGACCGAGGGGCCGCGAGTTCGAACCTCACAGGCGTCACTGCGTTGTGGTCCTTGAGTAAGACACATTTATCCTAGCTAAGTACTGAATCAACACAGGAAGACCCGTTTCTGTTTAACTGAAAGATTGTTGATGGGACGTAAAGAATCAAATCAAACAAACAAGACCCAAATTGCCGTAGTGGTATGTCTTTTCTAGGTTTGTAATCATCTCGCTGGGGAAGAGAGAGCTGGTAATGCCTTCTAGATGTCATGTAATAGCTCTCAGTGTTATGTGTATCTTTCTCATGGTGCAATGAGTTGGTCTACAATGTGTAATTGTGGAATTCGCGGGTCTAGAGGGGGGGCAGGGGGTCCGGACCCCCTGAAATAGGGTTTCCTATTAATAATGGTCCGGATCCCCTGAAAAATCATGAAGCTAGGAAGCCAGCATTCAATATTGGGCCATCATCGGCACGCCAGCGACGAAACGCCATTTAAATAATGATGGCGATCCGCTTTTTGTGGTATTTGGATCATAAACTAAAAATAAAAAATGGAACTGCACATGCTGACTAACAGTGACATTTACGGGATAAATGTGTTCAAAATTTTCATTTGAGGGGGGCACACCATCGGCTAAACGGTCGGAAATTTAGTTTTACAACGACACGCGAGCGGAGCCATTAAACATGATTTGCGAACGTATCCGACGATACACCTCCCGAAATGACAATTGTGAATATGGTTATCCCCATCATAAGTCTGCATACGCCGAGATCACCTTTGTTTTTCTCGTTCTTTAAACATTAATTTATTTAAAATTTAAAAAAAGCCTACATTTACATTTTCAGCTCAGATATTGATGCGACATCAAATCTGCTGAGTGGTAGAGTGCTTGACTCGAGACCAAGGAGTTGCGGGTTCGAGTCTCATCGGCGTCACTATAATCTTTGAGAAAGACACATTTATCCTTGCTGAACACTGGTTTAGCCTAGAAAGAACCGTCCCAACATACATGTAACTGAAAAATGTTGACTGGGACGTTAAGTTTCAAATCAATCAATCAAACAACATATTCCAAGGAATACCTGGGATATAGAATGTCTAAACACATTTTTTGTCAAAACTTGAAATTTGAAATTGCTGGTGTGAGTTTGAAAAAAAAACCTCAAGGCCAGGGTAACCTAAATCTTATTATATTAATTCTTTTCCGTCTCCAGACAGGGTATCTCCAAGATCTATGAAAATCCACATAGGGTTCATACGATAGACAGCTCAGAAAATGCTGATATTCAGTCTTGAAGGGATGGTGGCCCACAAGATTAGGTCAAGTCACCAACAGTTTCTCTATATTGTACTGCAATAAAACAATAATAATTTGGGCCTCCTCGTGCGAAAACCTGTCTTCGGGGTTTCTGACAAAACGGGTTTCAAACCAGTCTCCTCAGCTACAGAAAACTGAAATTTTACATATGTAACTTTCCAAATAGTGAACAACAAAGGCGCTGATCAGACTGTGTTGTAAAAAAACCCGAAGACAGGTTTTCTCGCGACGAGGCCATATATAAAAATTTGACCAGAATCCATTGTTCGGTTCAAGATCAGACTGCGCGGATGCGCAGGCTGGTCTGTGCCTGTGTTGTTAAAAATACCAAACGAAGACATGTTTCCTCGCGACGAGGCCCATATATAAAAATTGACCAGAATCCATTGTTCCATTGTTCGGTTCAAGAAATCACCTTCGGAAATCCTATTTTGGTCAAATCTGGCATTTCAAAGTGCTTGTGTGACCTTGAAAATAAAATTAACCCCCCAAACAATGTATCTATGCATTTGGTTAAAATTCACACACTATAAAAAACAGCCTTCATATAATGGTGACCTCGAAAATTAGGTCAAAGTAACCAAATCTAATCAACTCTCTCCAAGTTTTGGTCAAAGTCCATTCACTGGTTCACGGAAACGAAGCAGAGAGTTAAAGCTGATACGCGTATACACAAACAAACAAGGAATATTTATGTCTCCCGCTGGAACGGTCGGGAGACATATTGTTTTTCCCCTTGCGTCCGTCCATCTGTCTGTCTGTCTGTCTGTCCGTCACAAAATCGTGTCCGCTCTATAACTTAAAAACCGTAAGTGATATTTCGACGAAATTTCATACATTTGTAAGGCACATTCAGACGACGTGTCACGCACAAGATCCATAACTCTGCATGTTAATTTTTCAAATAATTTCCCATGTAACAAAACTAAATTTTTTAGTCCGCTCTGTAAGTTAAACACTGTTAAAGCTATTTGGTTGAAACTTCATGCACTTCTAGAGCACAATGAGACAATGTGTCACGCACAAGAACCATAACTCTGCTTTGGATATTTTGGAGTTGTTTCCCTTTGATCATTTGCAAATGATATTTCGTGTCCATAACCATAAGGGGTATTTAACGAAACTTCATACATTTGTAAAACACATTCAGACGACGTGTCATGCACAACAACCATAACTCTTGCATGTACTTTATTTCCCTTGCGTCTGTTCGTGGGTATCCGTCACAAAACCGTGTTCGCTCTATAACTTGATAACCGTCAGAGATATTTCAACGAAACTTCATATATTTGTAAAGCACATTCAGACAACGGGTCATGCATAAGAACCATAACTATTGCATATATAACTTTCAAATCATTCCCCTTGTAACATTACAAAACACAATTTGTGATTTTTTATTCCTAAAAGGGGGAGACATCTGTTTTTTCGTTGAAGAAGTTTCTAGTTCTAGTTTAAACAAAATTTGTGATTGTGTTTCCCTTTGACAATAACGGCGTTTAAGAAATGAGAGAATGATAATAAGAGGATAAAACATTCTTTTTCGTATATTAAGGTTTGCCAAGCCCGAGTGTGATAATGTGTTGCAGCCCGAACCGCGAAGTGGTGAGGGCTGCAACACATTATCACACGAGGGTTTGGCAAACGTTAATATACGGAAAGGAATGTAATATCGTCATTGTAATATACCTTCCTCTCAAGCATCAGCAGTTCTTAATAATTTTATTCAATTGTATGCAGAAATGTCCACCGTAACATCATGAAGCGTACAACGAATTCACACAGGATATGCGGCAATCGAAAACGTCAATATTATCGACAAAAGTAGACAAAAAATAGTTAGAAACATAGTTTTCGATTGCCTTTAGTCGCCCGACTGGTGACAATTGGCAATCGAAAACACTGGTTGACGCAATTTCTGATCCGCGTCCGTCGATTGTTAAGAGAGTTTTTGATTGCCGTATATCTTGTGTGGGAACAAAATTATTTTTTTCAACAGAACCATGAAAAATGTAAATTATTCACAGTAGCCCTTGTTTCGGATTGTTTTGGCTATATGTATTCAGTAGGCCTATATTCTTAAGCACTTCAGATGGGCGGCAATCGAAAACGTTAATACTATCGACGAACGTAGATCTAAGATCGTTAGAAAAATAATTTTTGATTGCCGTTTGTCGCCCGACTGTAAATTATTCCTAGTAGCCCTTGTTTCGGAGTGGTTTTGCCTCGTATTCAGTAGGGCTATATTCAATAAACACTTCAGATAGGCGGCAATCTAATACGTAATTACTATCGACGAACGTAGATCTAAGATCGTTAGAAACAGAGTTTTTGATTGCCGTTTGTTGCCCGACTGGCGACAAATGGCAAATGAAAACCCCTTTTCTAGCGATTTGTGATCGGCGTTCATCGATTGTTCATAGCGTTTTCGATTGCCGCCTGTCCGATATGATAAAGGAGTGTATTTTATGGTAACTAAAATAGTTTGGTCATTTCTCCATAAAACATTAGCGACGATATATCTTAACTTGCAGACGATGTCCTTGAGCGGGCTTTAATGGCAATGCAGCCCTCTGCAGCCATGCATTAATGGGAATGAAGCCCGCGAACAGTGATGTGTCGCATTGCGACACGTTAAATTTAGATGAAAAGTACAACTGTCAGCGATTGAAACAAGTCAAGTTTCTATAGTAAACACTCATAAGGTATATAACAATATCGCACAATGCGTTAATAAATGCTTTGAACGACTATTCTGCGTTCGGCGTCGTTCTTTTCTTCTTCTTTTCTTCAGGGAATACGGTGTTAAGTATAAACTAGTTCCACGATTGAGATATAACAAATTCTGTGCCTGTTATTGAAGGGGGCGGGGGCTTGTAGGCTTTGCGAATGATAGAAATTACTGTCGAAAGGCGATATTGCTCTAATAACCCCCGGTCTGCACTGCAGGTATGATTGGGTTCTTGTGGGTGGGGAGTGGGTACAGAGACATGCGCGGGTCCTGAAAGATTTATCATAGGGGGTCCAACTTTAACAGTGTTTTTTTTTTGTAGTTTTTTTTCTCGATGAGGAAATAGAGGATCCAAATACCACTAATAGAGGGCCATCATCGGCCCGTCAGCGAAACGTTTCGCTGCTGTGCGGATGATGGTCCAACATGGATGCTGGCTTGGAAGCTTTGTGATTTTTTCAGGGGATCTGGACCAGTAGCGCTAAGAAACCCTATATTTTTGTGATTTCTCAGGGGTTCCGGACCCCTGCCCCCCCCCCCCCCCCCCAGCCTCTGTATTCGCGCATGAGGGACAGATAACAGAGGCAGCCTAGGTGGTACATGTAATCGTGGTCTTCTGGCTTCTGTTGATTTCTACCGGCACATAAACAGTGTAACAAATTAAATTATCAGTGCGCTGTCAAATGAAACATCGGGAGATTTTTGTGACGTTTCACATTTACACGGCTGTCTATGTTTCACATTTACACGGCTGTCTATCTTCGCAATCGTAACCAAAACGACTTTCAATAGCCAGTATTTGCATCTTTCAAAATAAAAACGCAAATATTCACATCTTATTTTTCTTCTCTCCATCGACTGTTTTAGTGATCGAATTCCTAATTCTTCGTGGATTTGAATAAAGATGTAGTAGTTGACTTCTTCCCAACATTCATTGTTTTAAATTTCTTTCTTTTGTTCAAACGAACTTAGATTAGACCTAACAAATTGTTTTGTTTATCGACCGGAAATTGTAGGTGACTGGTTCACATTAATTTTAATGACGAGGTTCGTCATTAGCGCGTTATTAACTAACGTCGGTTTAATGAACCTTTCGTACAACCCACTTTAATGCCGTCATTAACTAATACGTCGTTAGCGTTTTAATAACGTATTAGCCGCTAATTTGTCGTTAGGCTAATGACGTGTTGATACAATCGGATCCTGGTCTTTAATTTCAAAAGAGCTAAATCTAATAAGGATATTGTTCAGAAGATACTGTGGATGGACAAAGACCGTTGACCAATGTTCACAACTCTGGGGTTCACAATTGGAGTTGTCAATCAGCGCTCATCAAAGTCATATGCTCCATGTTGTTTTGATTGTCAAATATTCAACCAAACAGCAAAGAACGCCTATCTATGTGTAAAGTGAAATATGCCATATATGCAACGTCAGTGATCTAAAAATAGCTGGGTTCGGTGTCAAATATCACGTATACAAAGACTGCTGGGAGAGAGAAAGACCCTAATCCACGGATCTTAAATTATCAATGTAGGATCCGTGCCTAATCTAGGAAAAATCAAAACGCATTTTGCCCACTGGCAATACTTTAAATAAAACTTACATCCGCTGCCTCGTATATATTCCATAACATTGACTTGCTGTTTAACTCGCATGTCTTGTGACCTTCAAAACGTAACTTGCATTTTGACTACAATTTTAAATTAGAAATTAAATGAAGGATGGCGTTTCTTTTGAACTGTCTGCTGACAGATGATTCATATGAAACATAAAAGCTTATTCTGCTTGAAACTCATTAAAGAAATCCTCGGACCCAGTATATTGTTTATTGGGTCCGAGAGAAGTCTTCTGAACTCCAGATAAAAAGACTTTTGTCCACAATGATTAATTGTTATTATCTCTTTCTAGAAAGCAGTAACTATTTGCATGCGAGATACGTTAAGAACATCACCAGAGCATCTGACAGGGTGTTCAGATCACAACTGGCGTTTGGTCGGGTCTGATCCGGGTTCTAGTTGTTTTTCAAGGGCTATCATGAGCCCAGGGGGTACTCTAATTTTTTCCGCATACGTAGGCTCGGGCCCAGCATCTACCGTTCACCCCCAAAAAATATCAGGAATTTCAAGCACCCCAAAAAATATTTGAAATTTTAGCAACCCAAAAACATATCCCAATTCTGTACCTTGACCTTAAAAAAAGACCGTAAATTGCATAGAAATGACCCTCAAACTAGCCCAATTTTGTGATGACCCCAAAAAATATCCACAAAATCTTCATACCCCCCAAAAATATTCATTTTTCTAAAAACCCCAAAAAATATTGAAATTCAGAATTTTGAACCAAAAAAAAAAAAATGGGCCGAGCCTACGTATGTGTGAAAATATCAGAGTACCCCCCTGGGATCATGAGCTGCCATTAGCAGGCAAACAGTTAAAATAGACAAGTTTATTTGTGCCGAGATTTGAACAAAAGCACGTGACTTTAGAAATTTGAAATGACATCGCCACACAGACCCAATGTCCATCAGAATTGCTTACCTTCCTCGGAAAAGTTTACCTAAGACTGTTCTGATGCACAGGCTAGTTCACGCTTTCAATTCTATTTCTATCAACTTGGCCCAGGTTAATGCTTTGTTGCTTCACACTTCATACGCCAAACTTAGTTATTTCTGGAAGTCGGCAGAACAACGACACATTTCATTTTAAGCACAGATAGGCTTTGCTATACTATGTGATGGGAATTTGACAATCCAATCAGCATCGACCATGAGACTTTGTGATGAGCTGTTAATGTCCAGTAATAGCGTCACAAACTTTCCGACTTGACCATATTTTTGTTGTTCTGAACTGAAAAGCTCAGGCTACAAATGTTTAATGGTTTCGTGTTGCAGTACATATTACCACATATATTTTTGAAATATATTTGTATTATTTTGTGGGTATGATTCGTCAGTATTTGCTTTCAGGAGCAGCTTTACGTGATGACAGCATCTCATGCGGCTCAACGAGCTATCAAATACATGTAGCTACCGATTCATGCGATTTGTATTCATAAAATTGCCAAAAACATTGCATACAAAACTGACACTTATCTTAACCGAAAACCAATTGGAGATACATTATAATCGCATTTAAATGTACTGTCCTTTCTGTTCCTTGCAGCCTTGTGTGATCATCTGCTTGGAAAGGGCTGAACTCTTGGCTCTCTTGAGAGTGAAGTTTTCTTGTGCTTTTGTAGCTTTCCCATTTGATGTCCCGGGTCAGGTGTGGTACTTGATTGTATCGATTCCTGATCTTTGCCTTCTTGCTTACTTTGAACCATATAGGAATAAAAACGGCCGATAACCATAATTGCACTCAGAATGGCCAAAATTTAGGGGGGGGGAGGTTAAGTGCAAGATGCATGCATGAATCCAGAGGGGAGACAGGGGAGTCTGGCTCAGCTAGCAACTAACATGGGACCTATGCCTACATACTTCTGGATAGGGAGTGCAACCGGGTTCCACATGGGTCCCATCTGGGCTGCCACATGAAAATATTGTATATAATGAAATAAATAGTTTCAGTTAAGATTAAGCTAGTCATACATTATACAAAAAAAGTTCAAATAAATATGTTGATGTCAAATATTATATTTTCCTTGTGGGACTGTTATGTGGGACCCCACATAAACAGTCCATATGGGACCCATATACATGTATGCATGTTTGCTGGGGCCCTTCGAGGGTGTGGGAGGGGGGCTTGGAAAATTATAAGTATCATAGGTTTCTATAGGAATAAGCAAATTGATTCCAACCTAGAAAATGTTGGACCCCCCTTCCTCAGGAATCTTGGAAAATTATAGTTTTCTTGAAAATACCCCCTCTGTAAAATAAGTTGCACATGGATAAAAAAAAAGTTAGAGCAATTTACTTTCAGTTGGGCCTGGACGCCGACGACCACCCACATCCCTGGCGAAAATTCCTGAAACTATGCGCATGACATAGTTGGTGATATTCATAATGGCGGGTCCAAAAATCAGACGGCGGACAAATTCTACAACTTAAACTACAGTACGGATAAACTACGAGAGCGAGAATGCTAACTACGCACCGTAGAGATTGTAAACAGATGAAAATCTGCATTCCTGAAAATATTTGCTCAATCTGTACAGTCTGTGTCTTCTCGGTCTAACGGTAAATTTGTTTTTGCACACAAACTGAAGCGTTCAATATAAAAAACACACCATTATACGCCAATTCTGGTATTGAAATGGCTGGGTAAAAGCGAAGCTGTAGCATAAGCTTTCACAAAAAGCTTGGTCTACGCTGCTTCTTCCAATCAAGTGCAGGACCCAATCTGGAGCATTATCGCATGCGCTGAGCATATATGGAATTTCATTTACAACAACAGCTGCACTTTCATTCTACTAGTCATATTTTAAACAAAGGGGAACTTAGGTAGGGCTTAAAAAATATTGTGTGGTTCGGGTAACCAGACCCTACGAAATCCCGACCCTACTTTTTTTCCGGTTATATTCCCAAACCCAAAAAGTATTTCTTTCCCAATATTCGGAGCAATTTCCCGATCTCAAGTCGGAAAGAAAATCGAAGAAAAATTGTTGAATTATCAGGTATACTGCTTAAAATTGTTCGACAGCATGTGTATTTAGGGTTCCCATTCACAAAAATTAGCGACATGTGAACCGAATGTTAATGTTTTTCTACAGACTGTTGTTATAGCGGTCGTTTATTAAACTATTGATTTAAATCCAGCCGTTACATTATCGGGGCCCAGGGGTGTTATGTCAACAACGATCGGCATATCTGCTGTAAATTACTTCTTTGTTTCAACAGAAATTTCCCCTACAGGTATGCATTGTTCAAAGCTTGTTCTCCGGATGCATAAAAAGATAAATACCAAACAGCTGATAAGAATAGCCAGTTTAATTTGGTACATCTGTGTAAGAATGCAGGGCTTCAGATTTTTATCAAGATATGTGTTGGCCGAAGTGACCCATGGAGCAAAACATGGTGGGTCATTTTCTGAAATGATGGGCCCAAGAATATCAAGCTAACAACAGTTGACATTTGGGGAGTATACTTTACCTACACACTGACTCAGACACTTGTATGCATATGTGTATATTGACTGCTGATTATACAGTAAAACCTGTCTTAAGCGGCCACTCAAAAAAGAAAACCAATTATAGCTTAATGCAGGTCAAAAGTATTGCAGAATGCTCCAAAGGGAGCATTCTGCAATCCTTTTGACCTTCATTAAGCTACCATTTGTTATTAAGATCTTTGTTTTGTCTTTTCTTGAGTGGCTGCTTAAAACAGGTTTTACTGCAATGACAACCTACATGTAGTTTCTGTACTAGCTGTAAGATGAATATTTTTATTAAAGAGAGATTTTTTCGCAACTAAAAAGGATGGGTCCACTGGGCCCACTGCCTTTGAAAGTGATGGGCCATATTTTGAAATCATGGGACAATGAACCCAGGCCCACCATAAATCTGAAGGCCTGAGAATGGGACTCAAGTGAGATGGAAATTAAATAAGTAAGATGTTATTTTGACTATCTTAACTGTCTCTTGGCTATCAGACCTGAAGGAGCTGTACATATTTTGGTATATAAGTTTCTGTAGTTCCAAGTACCCCACCCCACTTCTTCAGTTTTTCTACATGTATCTTATCTCTTCTTTATCATGGCTGGGTAAAAGGGCTGGGGTAAACGAAAAATCATTATGTATAGGGTAACCCCTGCCCATTTTTTTTTTCAGTGTGTTAATTTAGTTATGTATAGGGGAACCCCTGCTCATTTTTTTTCAGTGTGTTAACTAAGTCAGGCTTTATAGTCATTTTCAAGCCATTTTCAAGCAAATTATGTTGCGAACGGTTCAACCCTGCTCAAATTTGTTTAGGGTTGTTTTGCATATTCATATTTTAAGCAGTTAATAGGAAATCTAGGTCTACTCTGTGCTTTCAAAATGTGTGGCTGTTGGAGTTTTCATGGCTCCATGTACCCACTAAAAAAATTGTAGTACAGTGTACCAACAAAATTTTACCCCAGACCCTCGAAAAAATGTGTTGGAACCCTGAAAATATTCAACATTGCACTGCCTCATATAATACAACATGCAATTGTGATTTTTAGTTAACAGTACAGCTAATTTCAGATATCTATCTATCTATCCATCTAGCTATTCATTGCTTGAGGATACACTGTCTCATCTATATACAGGTTGTTTTGAACAACAACGGTGTAGACATTGATCAAAGAAACAGACCAAAATACTGCATTTGATCAGATTCTGCACTGTTTGTTAAAGTTTAACAGTTATACGATTCAATATTATAGTTGTATTTTAATGATTCTGGTCTGTGAACCCTCAAAATGTAAGATGAGTTAACCATCAATTCAATGTCCCAGTGGTATAGATAAGGATTTGGACTAATGGGTATTTCACCCCCTACTTTTTAATTTAATGAGTATTTTACTCCATATTTAAAATATCAAAGTGCAGAAAATGCAAAGCCATGTAAAAAGACCCAATATTTGCTTAACATATTTTAAAGAAAAGTTTCTTGTATCAAATACATGCTGCATTTTAGGAAAACTCCCAAGATTTATACGATTGATATATATTAATTACTTTTTCTTACTAAGAATAAAAGGTTTCACCACATAAATTGAATATCAGCACTGAAACCTCAAACTGCAAAGGGTATTTTACCCTTCAATTTAATTTTCAATACTGAATTCCAAAAAATCAATGCTAAAATACCCTTTACTCCCTTATATCTGAAGCCCTGTAATGTCGTTGAAAATTTGATAGAAGTTCAAGATTCCATCCACAAGAAAAGTTCACATCACTTCTTTTTATTAAATTTTAGGCTAAACAAAATGACATCAACACCAACACCAGTGGATGACAATCGTTTGAATATGAATGACGAGAGCATGTACAAGGCAATAGACAAGGCAATGGGTAACAGTGAACAAACCTATGAAGAATTCCTGAAAAGCTTTACTCATCTGAAGAAAACAGATACTGGTAGGCAAAGTTTAAACTTTGTAAAGCCCATAGGTCCAAACATGAAAACTTTTTGATCATAAAATTGTAATCATTTTCCTATCCATCAGCTATGTGTTTTTGGGTGCTCAAAAGAACCGTCTTATTGAGTTCTTTTGAGTACCCACAACATACGTTTTGGTTGAGAAAATTTAAAAAATCAAATCAAATATGTCCTCTTATCTGGAGGCTGGCCCTGAAAGCGACAATCTTTTCCCACCATTCATGATAAGCCCCTGGCCGAAATTGGGAAAAAATGATTAACTTAACATCAAAATTGGGAGAAATTAATGACATAGAACATGACAAGGGTAGCAAAATATATCCTTAAAATCAAGTAATTTTAGATTGAATTATGTCAAGCATATCACTTAAGCACGAGTGTTTAAGTATCAATCTGATATGGGTCATTGTTTCTCAATAGTAGCAGTGGTCTCTAAAAAAAGTAAAAAAAAAAAAAAAAATTCTGTTCTAAATTGGGAAAAATAGAGATGGTATTGGGAAAAACGGTGGCTATTTTCGATCGGAAATGGGGACCAAATTCAGCCCCAAGAGAAGGGTAGAAAATCCCTTAACAAGTGTCCTCTGTTTTGTCATCTGCTGAATGAATGTACTTTGGAAACCTGTGTTGCAAAAAATGTGAATTAAGAGCAGTCTGATATTGTTTGTTTCTGTGATAAGGATACCAGTAGGCATACTGCAAAGGGCCGGCAGCAAAGCCATAATTGTTTTGACGTTTCTGCCATTCATGGCAAGTGTCGTCCACTTTGTCATCTTCTGGTGTGTTTTGGAAGCTTACATTTCACACAATATAGATCCGATCAGACTGCTCCCTTCGGAGCAGCCAGATCTGGGTATATACTGTTTGCTTCTGTAATTAAGATACCTGTGGGCAAACTATGAATCCATAATCATTTTCCAGCCATTCCAGACAAATGTCATCTACTTTGTCATCTGTTGATATACTTTGGAAGCCTATATTGCAATCATTATGAACCAAGATCAGATTGCTCCCTTATGTCCATACATTTTGCTTCTGTGATAAAAGTTGTTTTGTTTGTTTGATTTGATGGTTTACATTAGGATTCCCAGTCAACACTTTTTCAGTCATGTTGGGAGTTCAGGAACCAGTACTAAGCGGAGGAAAGAGTAGCTTGCTCAAAGACACAACACAGTGGCTTTGATGATGCTCAAACCAGGGAGCTCTCAATCTCAAGTCACACACTCAACCAGTGCGTCACTACCCTCTTTGATAGTCGTAGGTTGGAGTAATTTTTAACAGATATAATACGCAGAAACTTTTTCAGGGCAAAACATATTGGCAGGATAAGCCCCCCACCCCAAAGACAAAAAAGAATGTATTTGCTGCAATTTTTAGTTGTTTGTTTCAATAATAATCACTCTTTTCTGATATTAAAAGCAGGAAAATTCAATAATACAAGAGCACTCATTCATGTAAGATCCTATATTTATTTTACTAGTTTGAAAACAGTTATTGGCTAAAATGTGTCTATCATCTGAAAATCATTGCTTACAAGTATTTTTTTTTCAGAGAAAATGCAGAAGCCAATCATGACAGAAAGTTTGACAATTCAGCAGAACAAAGAAACTGACTCCAATGTAGAGATTGTGCCAGCTCCTGTTGAAGAGACTGAGGAATTGCTTGATCTAAAACTGAGAGGAGAGGAGGAGAATGAACTACAAGAGGAGGTCTGTTAATGTACATTTTATCCTTTTCATTCTAATGGATTATCCCATATACATATTGATACAACAAGTATGGAATAGTGCAATTGGTATTTTAATGGAGGTTGCCAGTCAAAACTCCTATGAAAAGATGTAATTCTGTCTATGACAATTGTTTTTATCCAAGCAAACAATGAAGACCATGATAAAATGCCACCTTAAGTGGCATTTCATCTGGGTCTTCACTGTTTGCCAAAGTATCTGAGTACCAGTATCCAATACAAAAAAGGGTTTGAAGTCTTATTTCTCCAAATATATATGTTGTGGATACTCAAAAGAACCGTCTCAATGAGATGGTTCTTTTGAGTACCCAAAAACAAATGTTTAAACTGATGGATATGAAAATATTAACAATTTTATGACCCAATTTTGTTTTATCTGGAGGCCTGATAATTCAATTCCATCCTTCTAAACCCTTTCAAGTAACAGTGTACTTGACCAAATAAGTGGATCAATCATCCATGTGTGCACATGATCAATAAGTGCACACTGAGTTCCGTTTGAATCGTGAATGCTGCCCCTCAACTTTAACATATGTTCTGGGTGCTCAAAAGAACTGTCTCATTGAGACGGTTCTTTTGTGTACCCACAACATATGTTTTGGTTGAGAAATAAGAAAATAAAATTTCATTACACACAATAACTTAAGTCCTGCCTTCATATATGTTAACTTCTGTTTTGCAGTCATTCTGATGTTGCAATTTTCACTATTATTATGGAATCATTGTGTGGATGTAAAATTGTGGGTCCTGATCAGCTGGCTTCTTCCAAAGAGCTGCTGAACTGTCTTGCTAGATTATAATTCAGTGCAGTTCCAGTTGTAGTTTGAAAACAAGCTCCAACTAAACTGAAACTGAAAAAAAAAACAGATGAAAAAAGATCCTTTAAAATCACACAGTCAATTGAATTTCTCTTATTTTCACCTTCATCTTTTCTTCAACTTTTCAAATTTGTATGAAAGGGTGTAGAATCATAATGATAAATTTATAAATAACCTCCCTCCTGTTCATGAAATTGTTCCCCTTGATTGTTTATGAGATATGAAAAAATATTTTCCCCACATGGTAAACGACGGTAAACTGATACTGAAGCTGATTTCTCTTGAATTTCTAGATACTGGAGCCAGGTCAGGTCTGTGGCTGGATGAGTAAAGCTGTGAACCAAGCAGGATCTGTTCAGGTTTGTAGTACCAAATAATCCAAGACATAAGATTTAGTTATTTATTCAAATAGGTCAAATTAGCAATTTTTTGTGCGAAAGAATGTGATTATTTTCTTGTCAAAAAATCCGACTTAAAACTTGGCTGGATAGCATTTGTGATTAAGGAATGCATGTGTTTTGGATGCTCCTAAAACGTCTCACTGAGATGGTTCTTTTGAGTACCCACAACATAATGTTTTTTGTTGAAAAACAAGAAAAATAATTTTTAATTACACTCTTATCTAGAGGTCTGCTTATTGCTTATGAACGTTTGCACATCAGCACAGGCTTGCCAGAGCATTCACTGGTGGCACACAAAGTATAATTTTATAAAGTGTCAGACCAAAAATCAAACTTCTTACCCTTCTTGTTAGTTGTGTATTTATGATTAAAGAATGACTTCATTTAATGCATATTTATTATCAATCTGACTATAGGTTGAGGTAGCTCTTGATGTTTTCATACTACAAATGTGATTTCAAAGCTAGACAAGACAAGATTTATTTTGAGTCAGCGAGACATATAACATAAACATAAGCTCCAATGAGCCTTTGAACGGACAATAAAGCTGTTTTAGTTTAAATCATATATATATTTATAAATAATATATAGAATTTAACATTTATGTTCCTGTATTAATGAGCTTATTCAACTTATTGCAAATAAAACTGATAGAATGTCTGGTAAAGCCTCACAATTTACCACTATATTTCCTCAACTTGTTTAATAAGTTCAATAATACAAGAGCATTCATTCATCACAGGTTTAGATAAGCAAAAATTGTCAGCATAATATTATAAATATTTTCTTACCCATAATTTTTAACATATGTTTTGGGTGCTCAAAAGAACCGTCTCAATGAGATGGTCCTTTTCAGTACCCACAACATATGTTTTGGTTGAGAAATAAAAAAAAATATTTTTCTGTTACGCATTCTAAACTAAAGGCCTGTTCATGTAAGATCCTCTATTTATTTTGCTAGTTTGATTACTTCACCTGTGAGGAGATCGATGATGAAGGGTCTAATATAGATGATGTTGGCGTTGGTTACATACCCAGCACTTCTGCAGGTGAGTCCAGATTTCTCTTACAGGGGAATTTCTGCCTATCTCTAGGGGCCAAATTTTCGGCCCCATTCCCAATCAAAAATAGCCACCTTTTTTCCCAATAGCATGTCTGATTTCTGATTTAGCTAATTAAGAAAAGTAAAAAAAAAAAAAAAAATTTTTTTTTTTTACTTTTCAGAGACCACTACTACTTATGAGTAACAATGACCCATATCAGAATGATACTTAAATACTTGTGCTTAAGTGGTATGCTTGACATATTTCAATCTAAAATAACTTGATTTTGAGGATATATTTTGCTACCCTTGTTATGTTGTATATCGTTAATTTCTCCCAACGTTGTTGTTAAGTCTATCATTTTTTCCAAATTTTGGCCAGGGGCCTTTTCCCAAAATTGCTGGAAAAAGCCCTGTCTTATAGGCCTTAAAAGTATTTTCATGTATTTCCACCACCATCTGAAATTGGGACTGTTTGTAAATTTTAGATGGCCATTTATCATATGACGTTACTGTTATTCAGAGGATAATGTCATGTCACAAATAATGTTATTACCACACGTTACATGACACTTTCAGCAGGAACAAGTAACGTCATGACGACGTCCGTGTCAACAATGCAAATTTTTATTGGAATAAACAAACTTTGAAGCTGATAAAATCACATTTTGAAGGTCACATGATAACAGAATCTTACACGAGTGATCATTTCATATTAAATTTATTAAATTCGCCAAAGGCTCGTTTAATAAATTTCATATGAAATGATCACTCGTATACAATCTCTATATCCCTAAAAAGCTATGAAAAAATGGAGATGGCATGAAATATGGATGAAAAATATGGACATTGTAGAGATCCCAAAACCAATAACCCTCAGTATATTGAAGGTATGTAGTCAACACCTAAGCATGATATTATAACACTGGACTTCATAGGGGTGGTAAAATATCAGAAAATGAATTAGTTCTGCTTCTTGCTTTAAATGAACATCTTTGAGCATTCAAATTGCAGGAAAAATATATAAGCATAAACAGAATTAAATTATATAAGCGTCTTAAAAATGCATTGGTTTCATTACATTGACTTAATTATTTTTTTGATATGATAAGCTGAGATGCACGAACTGGAACTTCTGATTTCCAGTCAATCAAGTTTTGTAATTTCCTTACCTATATGGATTCATTGCATGGATGAAAACATGTGAGATTTGGGTTTACAGCCTGGGCAATTCTGAGTCTTTGCTGTGTGCTCCATGGGTAGCTTCCTTCATGTGTTCAGCATTAAACTCTGTCCAGGCTGACCTAAGGCATCCTTTGGTAAAGGCGAACAATACAGTAAATGGTCTAAAACTTCAAACATATTTCTCTTTCTGTTCTCAAATCAAATGATGGTTTTCAGCCCTGGATTTCACAAAAGCTTGTCAGAATAGCAAACAGGGAAAACCCTGTTCAGACTGCTTCTTCAGAAGCAGTCTTATCTGCTTTTTACTGTTTGTCTAGGCCTTTTTGGCAGACAATTTTTGATCAGAAATTTAAAACATTTACAGTTAAATATGGCTTTAGCTAGAGCTATCAGGTAGGGAGAAAAAAGTTTAGCCACTTTAGGGAGAAGTTTTAGACTAAATTTTTATTTCCCCTATATAATTCATGCATTAAACTTCTCCCACAGTGTGGAAGAGAGTCAGATTAGGGAGACTTTTACTCCTAAGTACATAGATCCAGATAAGTAAATTTTATTTGCGTAAAATTTTTAATTATTTTCTTACCCATTAATTTAAACATGTGTTGTTGGTGCTCAAAAGAACCGTCTCATTGAGATGGTTCTTTTGAGTACCAACAACATATGTTTTGGATGAGAAATAAAGAAAATAATTTTCAATAAGCACTCTTATCTGGAGGCCTGCAAGTAGCCCCTGGTTTGTGTCCGGAGTTTAGAATTTTGGAAAAAATGTCTAGTGCTCTGATTGAGTCAAATACAAAAAACTTACTTTATTGTGGCGTTTCATATTTCTAGCTTCAGCAGATACTGCATCCCACCAGGAGATTCAAAAACAGAGTAACGTAAAACCAAACATTAAGGAGGATCCGAGAGAAACTGACGAGAAAACTGAAAACAAAGCTAATGCAGATGCTAACAGAAATACAGATGATGATGATGCATTGGAGGAATTTCCATCTGGTCAAGAATCAATAGATGCCATGAAAAATATATTGTTAGAGAACTTCTTGTCAGATTTTTGTGAGGAAATGGGTCTCGGTGGTATGGGATTTGGTGGAATGACAGACTTGGGTTTCGATGATGAGGAAGGTGATGCTGATGCAGAGACTGTAACATTTGATGATGATCCCTTAGAACTGTTGCTAAATATAACTGATAATGGGCCTTCAACAAAGGAATATGTTTATGATTCTATCTCTAATACTAGTGCTAGCAAACCAGTTTCAAAAAAGAAGAAAAAGTCCAGATCCAAAAAACGAAAGAAAGGCAACAGTGCTGAAAATACAAGTCAAAATAAAGGCATAGAAGAGGTTGATAAGACATTAGACATGAATGGAGCTGAATCAAAAGATGAGAGAAAGGGTGGCATTGTGGAAGACTCTAAAAGTGAAACTCTAAATAACAATATATCTGTGTCAAAAAGTAGGACTGCAGATGAAAGCAAAACCAATTCTGGTGCTCTAACAAATGAACAAAGTGCTCCAAATATGATAGAATTAACAGAATCAAATGTTTCTGTTGGTGATAGTTGTAGCATCAAAGTTAAACCAGAAGAAAGGCTTGAAGCTGATTATGAATCTTCAAACATTCCGAATAACGAAGATGTGAACAAGGTATTGTTAAATGAGATTAATGCAAATGACCAAACTGAATTGGGAGAAGAGACATTTGATGGTAAAATGTTATATCCTGGTGAAGCTGATGATGATCAACATACTGATAGTGTAGCAACTGAAACAAGGCTAGAGTTTAAGGCAACCTATAGAGAACTACCTAAAGATACAACAGTCTCACAGGTGTGTATATGGCAGGGTTGACACGGTCAGGGAAAAATTTCATTTTTCAGCTCAGGGAAAAGTCAGGGAATTTCATTTTCAGTCAGGGAAATTTAGAAAGAATGAAAAGTCATGGAAAAGTCAGGGAATTTCAAAATTTTCCAAAAGAGTTGCTAGTTAACAGGCTTCTGGAAATTGCAAGCAATATTAGAAAAGGAATGTTCCTGAACATAAATTATGTTCAGAAACATTCCTTTTCTAATATAATTTATGTTCAGGAACATTCCTTTTCTAATATTTATGGTTTGAGATTTTTCTTTAAAGCATAAGTATTTGTACAAATTTTCGAATTGTCGATGGATGAAAATGGCTAAAATCAGCCATACAAAATGGTCTGAAAAATGGTAGAAAGTCAGTGAAAAGTCAGAGAATTTTGAAAAGGATATTGAGTGGCAAGCCTGTATATGGACCAGCATGTGAGATTTTGGTACTAATGGCATAAGCACTAAAGACTCTAATTAAGACCCTGATTGATGTATGGTGCTAGAGGTGCTAGAAGTCTAAATTTTGGTCTGACTCTTCATCTTTATTCATGCTTTGCAAATGCGAGCAGCGAAGGCTCTAGAGAGACTGCATAAAAGCGCGGTCTTATCTGAACCTTTGTTGTTTGCGGATCCAATACAACCAGGCAGCTAGCAATTAAGCAATATACTCCCATGAAACATCTCAAGATAAACTGCCAGAAGCATAAAATTGACAGTCTATTATTGTCATCCAGGTGCATGACAAACTACTGATCAGTAAATGAAAAGTTCTTCATTTCAACGTGCTCACTTCTTTGAATAATGAAAGTGGTTGAGAATTTGTTTAAAAAAAGCTTATGGTGAAAAACTCATATATTGAAAAGACATATGTTGTAGGTATACATTGGAATTGCCTCATAGAGGCACTTTTAGAGGCAATTCCAATGTTTACCTACAACATATGTTACTGAAATTAAGAAAACTATTTGGAAGTTTACATTTTCCAAGTATCATGTCCATTGTCTTTATCACTTTTAAACATCCCAAACTACCAATCAGTATTAAAATTCCTGTCACTCTACAGCAAATTGTTTATATTTGCATGACAGCTATATCTCCGGATTCCAGTTCATTATCTACCTCTTTGCTAACCTGCTAGTTGCGCGGTTGTAAGAACCATTATTTTGTGTGCTGGCCCATAATTTTTACTTCACACCCACTTGTCCTGTACATGTATTTCTTTTTTACAACAAAGACTTTTCTTTTAAATTCCTTGTCAGAACTCAAATGATGAGTTAACTAGTTTAGCAAGATTAATGCTATATTTTTATAAGATATTCAATATTCAACAAGATGTGCAAAGTGTACAGAAACATTCAACTTTAACCCTTGAAGCACCAATCACAACAAAAGTCATCTGCTTTTTCTCGTCTGCTGAAATGTTTTAGAAGCCTTTCCAACAAACAGTGTAGACCCAGAGGAGCAGTCTGATCTGGGTCCACCCTGTTTGTTTCTATACTTAAATTTGTCAATAATGCTAGGCAATTATTTGCAGCAGATGACTTCAGCAGACGTCATTTTCAGATGCATTTCTTCTTGGCACTTTAAGGGTTAAACAATAAAAGAGTGCATCAGGCTCTGCATTGATTACCATATCAACGCATTCAAATGGAATTATCCAAATCCGTTCAATCTTAAATGTAATATAACATATATGTTTGTATGTTTATGATTGGTGATGGGAGAGGTGGGGGATCTTTCATTTTTATGTTCAATAACTAATACAAATCATAGTTTAATTTGTACCCAAAACTCTAAAGTTTTGACCATTCTGTGATAAATGAACTCATCAATTACTTGAATAAACTTATTTTTCTCTATTTTCTAGGAGTGCAGCAATGATGTCGAAGACTTTGTTTTGGATGAAGACTTTGACTATGACAATGTTATACTGACACCGAAATATTCCGCAGAAGATATGGAGAGACTGTCAGCACTCATGGCAGGGAAAGTGACTCTATGAGGATTTCTCTTGGTCTAACTACCGCTCCATTTTCAATTGTAGTTTGATAATGCTGTCCTCAGACATAGATCCAAAAAGGATTTTTTAGCTTAAAATTGTGATGATTTTCTTATCTGACAGTTTAAACATGTGTTTTGGGTGCTTAAAAGAACTGTCACATTGAGAGAGTTCTTTTGAGTACCCACATCATAGTTTAAACATGTGTTTTGGGTGCTTAAAAGAACTGTCACATTGAGAGAGTTCTTTTGAGTACCCACATCATAGTTTAAACACATGTTTTGGGTGCTCAAAAGAACTGTCTCATTGAGACAGTTCTTTTGAATACCCACAACATATGTTTTGGTTGAGAAATAAGAAAATGAAATTTGAATAACACACTGGATGGGACAGAAGTACAATAATTAGGAAAAAACTCACAAAATATATTATTGGCTTTCAGTGAAAGAAATGTGACTTGGTTGACATGACAGTGTTTTTGCAGTGTTTAATACATCAGTCCATTTCTTCTCCATAATTTTATTAAATGACCCAGCTCATATTGCAACTACTCTTGTCACATGTGCAGATCCAGAGGTGGGGAATGGGGGTCCAGCCCCTTCCCTCCCACCCTGAAAAATCACAAAGCTGTAGATTTCTTCAGTAGAACTGGTCTGGACCCCCAGGAAAATCACAAAGCTACCCCGCCAGCATTTGATGTTGGACCATCGTCGTCCCGCCAACGAAACGCCATTTAAATGGTGTTTCCCTGGCATTCCAATGATGGACCCTTTTAGTTGTATACTGCCTTTCCTTAGGAATACTGATACCAGTACCGGTGTCAGTACACTCAGAAGCAGTAAGATCTAGATCTACACTGTTTGTCTAGCCCTTTTTGGCAGTCAACTAATTTAGTGTTCTAAATTTTAGAACATCAAATGTATCTACTTTCTTATGTTTTTTTGTAGAGCCTGGGTAGATGCACAGGCCTGTCCGAGTCTTTAAGTTTTCTTCTATGCTATGTGTGTCATTTTCATTGAACCGCCTCAAATATCATATTTATTGTGTTTACAAAATATATAGTTATACATGAAAATGTGTCAGTGTTATTTTGCAGGAACAAAGAACAATACGAGGGGTGATCAGAAAGTTCGCGGAAAAGTGCTATCAAATCGCATTGCTTTTATCGATCGCAATGAAAATTCATAGATATAAACTACCGTTCGTAGCAAGTTGACTGAAATTAAAATTTAGAAAATGTGACGTCAGACGTATGAGCACGAGGCGCCGCTGTGACGTCACTTCACAGGAACCGGCCCATCTGAACCCCTGGGTTGATTATCTGGGCTAAACTCACAGGTGTGTTTGAATTGATTGGTATTTTTAAAGGAAAGTAATGTTCCGTGATTCTTTAAACATAATGTGAGGTTTTTATGTTATTCCGCTGCGCTATGTATTCAAATTAATAGGTTTCAGTCCAAAGGGCAGGCCTAAAATGAGTCAATTTTTCGAGTTTTTGTACATTTTAAATAAAAAGACTTATTTTCTTGTCAGTGTTCATCACAATAATTATAATATTGAATTTAACTACCAATATAAGATCTACTGTCCTGAAACAAGGGTGTTTTTCGAAGTGTGTAAATAGTTTATTTTAAAGAATCGACATGCCAAAACAGGCAATGGGTTCATAGAAGTTGAATGCTTTGCCTTTTGAAGAGTACTGTTATTCATTTCGATTTAGAATACCATCCGTTAGATATAAGTCTTTGAAAGTATGCATAGAAGAGTAGAAAATATGTTGTTAAATATGATTGGAACGCAATATGAGCGATCACAGCATAGCAAAATTTTACAAAACATCGAAGTTTAATTGGTAGTGTAGTAAAACGTCAAAACACAACGTAAAATGGGCCGGTTCGCGCTATATAGCGTTGCCTTGACGACAGTTGCAATGCACGTAGACAACTAACATCAAGCAAGTTGTAAGCAATCAACTGCATATGTTTTGCAGTAGTATGTGCTGTAATTCCAGCTCTTTTGATCAAACAATGTAGAAATGGCAGCTATTTTCCGCGAACTTTCTGATCACCCCTCGTACAATTAAATCTCATTAATTCGTTGTCCTCGGGACCACATTGTTTACCTTGGGTTATCTTTAGTTCTAATTTAAGGGAGTTTTTGGTTGGGAAATGTACTGCAAAAAAAGGGTTTTTCAGTATTTCCCTATCAAAACATGTTTTCTAACAAAATTGCACAAATGGTTCCACTATGCTGAACAAAATGGTGGTCAGAGCTAAAATACCAAAAAATCTTAAAACAGCACCTCCACCTGAGCCACTGGCCCAAATTCAAATTTTTATTGCACATGAATGTTCCTCATAATGCCCTCTACCAAAATTGCACAAATAGTTCTGCTCCACTGAATAAATATGGCCATCAGAGCTAAAAAAAGAAAAATCTTCAAACATCTCGACTACTGATCCAAATTTAAAATGATTTCATACAACTGTTCCTCATAATACCCTCCACCAGAACATTGCAAATGGTCCGCTCAATTGAAAAAAATGGCTACCAGAGTAATAAAAGGGACATCACCTACTGAACCTCTGATCCAAATTCAATGTATATTGCACACACATGATTTTCATAATATCCTCTATCACAATAGCATAAATGTACAGCCAGAGTTAAAAGCGAAAAAAAAAAAATCTCCTCCTAAAACACTGACCCAAATTTAAAATAATTTCATGCAAATGGTCCCAAATGCCTTAAAACATCACAAACAATTCTGCTCCATGCAACAGCATGGCTACCAGAGCTAAGAATACAATAACTGGTAATTCATATAAAGAGGATTTTTGTTGTACAGATATTTTAGCAACAAGAAGAAAAACAGCTCTTACTGGATTGTCTATACATTGAGTATAAATTTTAAAATATTTTCTTCAGCCTATTAAATTGCTTGAAATAACATGTAGTATAAAGATAAGGAGTTGGATGTGTTTGCATTTTAAATAGAATAGTCCTACAAAATTAATTGTTTTTCCTACCTAGTTTTGGAATGTAAGAAATTGTATAATTATACATGTTTATACAACAAACAATTTTTTATACCCCTGCAAACTGTTTCCTTCATGAATATTCATGCTAGGCTCCATCCACTATGAATAATTATATAATAAACTTTCACATTTGTACATACGTAGGACAAAGAAATTACTCATCAGGTCCACTAGAGTATGATCGTATCTTATTATATTTCAGTAAGCAAACAGAGTAGACCCTGATCAGACGTACAGCTCTTACAAGAGTTGCCTGATCTGGATCTTCTCTGTTTGCAAGTGTTATAAGGCGTCTCTATGAGGTAAAGGGTTAACTCTTTCCTTGCTAGCAATGACTTTTGTCGTCTGCTGATAATCTTTGCAAACAGTTTGTACCCAGATCAGGACCAACAGAACATTTGACACTCTGATAGTGTTCATGAAAGAATATTTTGATAATTTTGAAAAATGTCAACAGACAACAAAAGCATGAATTTCATTTAACTCTTTCCTTGCTAGCGGCAACTTTTGTCATCTGCTGATGAACTTTGCAAACAGTTTGGGTCCAGATCAGAAACAACAGAAAAAATGACACTAATAGTGTTCCTGAAAGCATTTTTTGAAAAAGATAATTTTGAGAAAAAAAAGTCGGCAGACGACAACAAAATCATGAAAAATTACCCAGCATGCAAAGAGTTAAAATGACATTCCCAATTTATACAATTATAACTGACATTGTCTTTTTCAGTTTTTTTGTTTTATTTTCTCCTCATCATCTCTTTGCATGCTATGCAGATTTTTTAAACCCTTAAAGCGCCATCTATAATTTGCAGCAGGCGACAAATTCAAATTTTGCTGCTTTTTCAAAAATAGCACATTCTCATGAAATATCATACCTAATTTTTTCCATAAATTAGGAAAGATGTTAGCAAAATTTGTCGTCTGCTGCAGTCATGATTGGCGCTTTAAGGGTTAAAAAAATCAAAAAAAGGATCTTACATTAGTGCTCATGTTTTTTTTTAATTTATTCAACTTGCCTCGACAAGCCTAGCATTTTATCTCTTTTCTGCAACGAGTTTAATAAATTCAATAATACAAGAGCACAAATGTTAGATTCTATTAATCATATGACATTAAGATTACTTTGGAATCTCATTTCTGCCGTAAAAAGGTTATAATTTTGTCATTATGTTCGCAACGTTTGTTATGGACGTCATAACGTTTTCCAGAAAATCTGTTTGTCAATTTTATTGCATGGCGTTATTTCACTTCCTGACGCGACGTCATATGATAAACATTAAAAAAAGATAAATTTTGGCAGTATCATAAGAGTGTCAAACAGTTGGGATCCAGATCAAACCCAAAATTTGTCAGGCAGATCTGGGCCCACACTGTTCGCAAAGGTTATCAGCAGACGGGGAAAGTCGCCACTAGCCGGAAAAGAGTTAAGGGCCAAAAAAGTTAAAATTGAAAACAGAAGTGCTAATTCATCACTTTAATTGATCTATACATTGTGCAGACTCAAGCAGTCAAACTATATTTCAACATGATCAATATTGTTGAAATTTCTATTGTTATAATTTAACAAGGGGATAAAACCCAGTACTCATTGTTCCATTATCAGGGGAATTAAATTGCACTCTGTCAAATAGGAGTTGGATTGGAGTGGACTGGATTAGGTTGGAATAGAGACTTAATTGAGCAGGTATCCAGCATAAGGTACAAGTTGGCTTGTGCCTTATGTGAGGATTGGAATCAGTCAGGGACATAGCCAGAGGATTTATCATGTTGAAGCCCACCAAAACAAATTGGAGAATTAAGAGATATCTGACCTAGTTACTTTACTTTTCAGATCATTTTATGCATTATTTGTAAAAGCAGTTCAAAGTTTCCCTCCCTCCGTGAACCCATCTGTCTGTCCATCTATATCAACAATTTATCATTATATGACATGGCGTCTGGGAGTGAAATAACGCCATGCATTAAAATCGATAAACTACTAGTGTTTTACAGATTTTCGGGAAACATTATGAAATGACGCTTTTAACGTCATGCATATGGCAAACCCCTTACGTTTTTACATCAAAATATGATTTCAAAATAATTTTAATGTCATATGATAAATAGAATCTAACATTTGTGCTCCTGTATTATTGAATTTATTAAACTCATTGCGAAAAGGAAATAAAATGCTTGGCAAGCCTCACATTTTTTCTATTTTCCTCAGCTCGTTTAATAAATTCAATAAAACATGAGCACTCATGTAAGATCCTCTATTTATATTTAGGTGCCTTTCTCTGCAGCAATGATAGCTGTGAGTGACAAACGTTGCATAGTTATTATCCTCTCCATATTCTTGGAGCAAGCATTATGACCCAGTGGCCATGATCGTCATTGCAAACGGCAATAAAGGGCATTTCTGTGCATCAGTGGTAGATTCGAGTGTCAAAACTTGCATAGAAATTGTGCTTGGCAAACAATCCAAGCGGGTACTCTATGCTGATGATCTTGACCTACAATTCTAGCATTAGTGTCTTAATGGTTAAGTGTGTTAAATACTCTGCATCAGTTATAGCTGCAAGTGTCAAACCTTGCATAGAAACAGTTACTGTCATTGGCCAATTATTTAAGCACATAATGTGTGCTCAAATAATTGGCCAATGACAGTAACTGTTACTTATAATTCAAGGTTTGGTATACACTAGGACCTTGATCTTGACCAACATTATTTCTTTGCAGTGATTAGCTTTTTCAAAATCTCTTCCATGAATGTCATCAGCGTGTCAAACAGTTTGGATCCAGGTTAGGCCTGACAATCTTTTTGCAAACAGTTTGTACCCACTCAAGGAACAGAAACAAACATGAAAACTGAGAAAAAAAAGTCTACTCAAATAAGTCTCCTCTGCTCCATTTGAATTTATTCCAGCCCATGCTTTACAATATACCCTGGAATAATCTAAAATCCCAGCCTCTTGAATCAGTTGACATCCAGCTTGAGTTGACATTGACTTATTTAATTACAGTCTTTCTTAAACTGACAAGTTGATGAGGTTTGTATTGTCGAAACGATCCTTGGGACTTGATAAATGTGTTTTCTCTACAACAAAGGTCTTAGGGCTTTCATCGGATGGATTACTATGGTATTGTTTCTGTCACACACAGTCTCCGATGGCCGTAATAATGATTAGGCTGAATTACAGGGGATTGTGAATGTCAAGTAAATTTTACAAGATGGAATGCCCAAGAAGATTCCGCTCTTTTAAGGTTTCATTATTTTTGTACTAATGCTTAAACTCCCCATCCGCTAGTGGCGACATCTGTTGTCTACTCAGATAACCTTTGCAAACAGTTTGGACCAGGTATGACATTTTATCAGGCCTGATCTTGATCCAATTTGTTTGACTCTGATGGTATTTATTATGATATAAATCCTGATAGAATTTTTTGAAAAAATATTAAAATTTTAATTGAATTCAGCAAGTGATAAAAAGGTGCAAAGTTACCTAGCATGTAAAACGTTAAACACCAATCACTGCTGCAGCAATCTTTCTTCAAAATCGGGTGAAATAAGGCTCATATTTCAATGACTTCTGGTAAATTAGCCCATAAAGCGCCACCTATAATTTGCAGCAGACGACAATTTCAAAGTTTACTGCTTTTTTCATCATTCTCGTGAAAGACACATGAGGGTCTGGATGGGGTATATTGATTAGTGAATAATGGCCCTTTTTTATAATGAAAAGTGAATAATGAGCCAAAAAAATAATGAATAGTGAATAATGAGGGCCTAAAAATTAATGAATAATCCTATTTATTTTTTAATGAATTGAAGAAAAAATTAATGAATACTGAATAATCAGATTTCATTGCCACCTTTCTTACTTTTAATGAATAATTGGTCTTATTTAAATGAATAACCCAAAATTTTAATGAGATGAATAATGGGATAAATTATTTTAATTAATAGTGAATACCAGACCCCCCCCCCCCCCATCCAGACCCTCATACATCATTTTTTTCCAAAATTAAGGAAGATTTTGCACGATTTGTTGCTGCAGTCATGACCAAGCGCTTTAAAGGTTAGGCTGAATATTTCCTGTGATGCACATGAAATATCCAAAATTTATTGTTGCTTAAAATAATGTCGTCTGATGCAAATTTTACATCACTGCCTGCCTAATAGGGCTCAAGTTTTCTTCTGCTGTTTTTTGGGGATATATCTTTCAAAAACTCTTGCAAGATATTTTTCCTGTATAAACAAAAAATGCTTTTTATACCCCCGCAAACTTTGTTTGTAGGGGGTATACTGTTTTCACGTTGTCCATCCGTCCGTGCATCCGTCCATCCGTCCGTAACGCTTTGTTTCCTTAATATCTTGAAGAGTCATTTCTGGATTTTCATTAAACCTTGCAAACATGTTCATATATGCAAGACAAATTTTTTAGACAAAAAAGTAAGACCTAGGGGCCAATTCTATCAGAGTTATTTCCCTTTGTAGTTCTAAATGGCTTTTAATATAGGGTTTTATGCTTATGCTTTTATAGGCCATACATGGGCCCATCAACTCCTACCACAGCTTTTGATGGAACAATTTGATACTTTTCCTATACAATGTAAGCACATTGAACATATGCATGAAGGAGTTTGGTTCAGAAAAAATAATTTTTGACAAAATGACAGCTGTGAGAACTTAGACAATATTTCCCTAATAGGGCGTTTGTATATGCATAGATGGTGCCTTTATGGGCCGATCAACTCCTACCACAGCTTTTGATGGAGCAATTTGGTACTTTGCTATTACAATGTAAGCACATTGAACATATGGATGAAGGAGTTTGGTTCAGAAAAAATAATTTTTGACAAAGTGACAGCTATGGGCCGATCAACTCCTACCACAGCTTTTGATGGAGCAATTTGATACTTTGCTAATACAATGTAAGCACATTGAACATATGCATGAAGGAGTTTGGTTCAGAAAAAATAATTTTTGACAAAGTGACAGCTGTGAGAACTTAGACAATTTTCCCTAATATGGCTTTTGTATATGCAAAGATGGTGCCTTAATAGGCCAATCAACTTATATGCATAGATGGTGCCTTAATAGGCCAATCAACTCCTACCACAGCTTTTAATGGAGCAATTTGATAATTTGCCGATACAATTTAGACACATTGAACATATGCATGAAGGAGTGTTATAATTTTTGTTTGCACATATTATACTGAAATCTTCTTTTCAAAACTAAAGTCTGCTGGTTTGAACTATAACTTGACAAGTTTTTTCTCTGACTCTTACTGTGCGGGGGGTATCTAATAAGCATTGCTTATTGACTTTTTTCATTTTATCAAGGAGGCGGATACTTTTAGCCACATTGTTGTGTAAACAATTTATACATATCACATAGATCACTTTACACCCCAACATACAGCTTTTGAGCAATAGGCAGCATGCTTATCAGTCTTTTTACAGTTACTTAATTCCTGGTCTGATATAGTTTGCAATATTGTGACACGCTGGGTGAACTTTAGAAAAAAACAGTTGCATGAACATGAACTACAATTATCCTACTACAATATTTAGAAGTATTTTCGCCCAAATGTACAAAGAGGCACATGCATTAAGGGGCTAATTTGGCCCCCTTTGGAGCCAAAAACTGAAAACTGCTTTTCACAAATTTCTTTTGATTGGTTTATTAGAAGAATGACTGAAGTGTAAAATTTCAGCATTTTTTTTTAATTTTACCGTTGCTATGGTAACAAAAATGGCAGACAAAATAGGCATTAAGTAGAGAAATTGCTATTTTTGACCAAATGTAAGGCTTTTAGAGACCGAATTTTTAAGAATTAGATACCAGCACAGCTAAAAACCAAAAATCCTTTTAATATGTTGTGTGCCATGATAATTCTCATCATCTGTTAAAATATCGTTTTGGTATTTGCTTGTGCTCTATATTAATTGCTCTGTGAAATGTCTCAAATTTGCTCCAAAAAGGCCAATTTCCTATTTTCAGCCTATTTTGGCGACCATTTTTGTTACCATAGCAACGGTAAAAGCCAAACTAGTGTCAGACTTATACACTCAGGCCATTGTTCTAGTAAACTAATAAGAAGAATTTGGTGAAAAGCTAATTTCATTTTTGGCCTCATAGGATGCCACAATAGCTTCTTAATGCACATAGCTCTTTCCGGTAGGAAAATATATATTTACACTTTTTGCTTATGAACTTTTCAAAGTCAAAATGAAAAATTGTAAATAATACCAGAAATACATATGTTTGGGTCACCAAACACTGAGCCACTTGATGACCATAATATACAATCTAAGATCATATTCCACATATTACATACCATCACAAAAGGTGATTGACACAGTTGTGCCTGAGAAGATTTTTTGTCAAACTAGCATGAGAGGGAAGACATTTTTGTTCATCAGACGTGGAATATATAATCATATTAAAGTTGACTAATCCAAAGCTGGTCCTCTGGCTTCTGAGAAAATGTGTATTTTTTTCAATATAAATGCAATTATGTATTCAGAAACACCTTTGACCTTGTCTTAAAGTAAATTAGACTCAAGTCCATGGTACACCATCGCAAGTACCCGCTTTTTATCCAACCAAAGCATCTGCAAAGTTTGAAGTTGCTTCGTCTAACTGTTTAGGAGGAGATACATTAACAAGAAAATACATTTCATCTTTGACCTTGACCTTAGGTCAATGACAAACACGAAACGTTGCCCAGTATACTCTACATCATATGACCTGTGCACATGCAAAGTTTGAAATTTCTATGTCCAGCAGTTTAGGAGGAAATGTATTTACAAGAAATATTCTATTTGACCTTGACCCAAGGTCAAGGTCACTGAAGCATTGCCCTCTACATAATGTGACCTATGTACATGCAAAGTTTGAAGTTGCTACAGCCAATGGTTAAGGAGGTGCATTTTCAAGAAAATACATTATTTGACAAGGTCAAATGAAATGTAGCCCAGTGTGGCATATGCACCTGCAAAGTTTGATGTTGCTACACCCCACAGTCATGGTCACAGGAAATGATGCCCAGTGCCCTCTACATCATGTGACATATGCGCCTACAAAGTTTGAAGTTACTACGCCAAAAGGTTTAGGAGATGCATTTACAAGAAAATGCATTACTTGACCCTTGATCTTGGCCTTGGGGTCAATGTCACGCTAAATGTTGCCCAGTACCCTCTTTATCATGTAGTGTTTCCCACAAAGAGGAATAGCAGGGGGGAGCACCCTGCTGCCCTAAAGCTCCACCCTCCTGCCCTAAAGCTCCCCCTCCTGCCCTTATTTTAATCTTAATATAAAAATATTGTCATATTTTAATTTTTACTGTATAAAATAATTTTGTGTTATCCCAATGAATGCTATGCTCTACTAGAAGCTACTCTAACCTTTTAACAGACATAAAATCCTTTATCTAATACTCACATTTGAAAAGTCTGTTCTAACAAAAGTGCCCTTTTGGGCGAATTTCACGCATCAAAAGTGCCCTTTTCATGGCCAGCACCCTGCCCTTTTTCAGGCTGTGGGAAACACTATGATCATGTAACCTATTCAGCTACAAAGTTTGAAGTTGCTACCTCTAACGGTTGAGGAGAAAATACATTAATAAGGAAATACATTTTTTGACCCCACAAAATGTTGCCTAGTACCCTCTACATCATGTGACCTGTTCAACTACAAAGTTTGAAGTTGCTATAAGCCTAACGGTTTAGGAGGAGATACACATTTACAAGAAAATACATTTATTGACCTTGACCATGTGGTCACAGGAAATGTTGTCCAGTACCCTCTACATCATGTGACCTAATCATCTACAAAGTTTTAAGTTGCTACGTCTAACGTTTTAGGAGGAGATACATTTACAAGAAACATGACGGATGGACGCACCGACGGACGGACAGACAGACGGACGGACGATGGTCCGACTTTGGTACGAAATTAATATACCCTTCTTCCTAAAGAAAAAAGCGCGTAAAATGAAGTTCAACCTAGGATCTCTAGTCAAACATACATGATAGAATCCACTACCACAATTCTACATACCAATGTACAGGGTCGTTGACCATTTGGTTCCGGAAAATATTTTTTGGAAGAGTTTTTAACTTATAAATATGGGCATGACAACCATTTTGTTATGTGACCTAGACCACATGGCCATTTTACATTCTCTCGTCTAGTCGACTCTCCGTATGAAGTTTGAGTTCAATTGGCCTTGTGGCTACCAGGGTCTTTCTACACAGGGTTAAGAAACACTGTGTTGTTTTGCTGATAACTATATACGGACAGTGTTAGAAATGGTTAATGAACTTACTCAAAAGTGATTTTTTTTCAGAATAAAAAAAGATGATTTATCCTCCAATAAAGTTTTAAAAAGTCCAGTACACCATGCACTATTTCAGCTTCAAAACCATACAAATTTCAAAAAGATTCATTGTATAATTCGCAAAACAATCACATTGAAAGTTGAAACACCAGAGCTACTAAAAAGTAAACGATGGTACATATTCCAATACAATACAATTCCAAGCTACAATGATGTTAAATGTTTAAACTGTGTGATTCAGCAGGTTAAGAAAAGATAGTAATTTTAAAGTGTTATTAAATAAAATTTGACAATTATGATCAATTTTGAATGAACATTTTGTGTGTGAGTAAATTGACCATGTCTACATTAATTGCTGGTTACCAGACTACAGATGGTCAGTAATGTAAATACAGGTAGCCAGTACCCCCCCCTATTTCCAGGTATTAGGGGCATTGGTTACCGTGCAGTTTTTCCATTACTGGCCATCTGTAAACCAGGAGCCAGCAATTTATGCAGGTATTGTCAATACACACTGGCCTACAACATTATTTGAACATATGGTAAAGATTCCTAACCAGGTATAGAAATTACCTGTGGCTACTGAGAAAGGCATGCTTAAATATATTGATGACAGTCCTAGATTAGCAACCGTGACTAAAAGGTCAATCTTGACCTCAGGTACTTATCTTTGTAATTGTCTAAGGTTAAACATATGTAGTGAGAATAATAACTTTGGCTTCAACAGTTTCCAACAATCAACTTTTCATTTTTCCCATTTAAATGCATAAGGAAGCAAATTTGACCTTGACATTAGGTAGGTCAAGGTCAACCTAGGACCAGCATTTGAACACGACTTGGTAGACCCCGCATCCCAAATGCTACATACCTAGGCCTAAGGTCATTGGCATTCTAGGCCTGGAGAAGATTTTAAAGGTGTTTGCCACATATGGGCGTAACAGCCATCTTGATCATGTGACTACAACCATTTTTTTAAAGTATTTGTTCCTGCACCCTAAGGGAGTTCATATGAAATATGAGTACAATTGGCCTGATGGTTTCTGAGAAAATCATATTTATACGTTGATGGGAACCCAATATGAGCAACCTCAGCAGAAAGACCAAAATCAACCTTGACTTTTTGGACTAATTTATAGACATGATCTCATTAGGTTAAACATATGTACTGAGTATAATCACTTTGACTTCAACAGCTTTCAAACAATCTACTGACCATTTTGTTCCCATTTAAATGCATTAGGAAGCAAATTTGACCTTGAGTTAAGTAGGTCATGGTCAACGTAGGATCCTCATTTGAACATCTTGGTAGACCCTACATCCCCAGTGCTACAATACCAAGTCCCAATGTCATAGACCTTCTGGTTCTGGAGAAGAAGATTTCAAGTGGTTTTACCATATATTGGCATGGCGGCCATCTTGGTCATGTGACCAGGACCATTTGAATAAACTTTCGTTTCCCCATTTTAAGGAGTCTCCATATGTAATTTGAGTTCAATTGGCCCTGTGGTTTCCCAGTGGTTTCAGAGGAGAAGATGTTTTAAAATGTTGATGGACAATAGCCAGAGTCATTGGTAAACTATTAGCTCACCCAAAGCCTTCGGCTCAGGTGAGCTAAAAACTAGAGAACCATAAGGTACTCAAGCCCTCACCTGAAATCGAGACACAAGAATGTAGACAAACTTAAAGAGACTAGGTCTGTAACTATGAACATTTTTCGAAAAAAAAAAAATTTAAATCATTTGTAAAAATAGAATTATAAGTTATGTTTTCACAATTAACATGTTCAGTACAACTGTAAATCGCATACAAAAGTGAAATATCTTATAAAAACAGGAGTTTTTCTCTTGTTTGTAATTATTTACGTCCCTCCAATAATTCTAGACAGTTTATTTTTGACATAAAGGCTGTTGTTTTGATAGTGATAATTTGTTAAGATTTACGAAAATGGTAAAATGTTTACCTGAATTTGAGTATTTTTACTGTACTATTGAAAAATAGAAACTTTATTTCTAAAATTAGAAGATCAAAAGTTACAGACTATGCAGCTTTAATGTTAGGGTTTACATTGTTACGATCAACTTACGCGTAGTATCATTTGAACAGACTTTTTAATGCCCATATCACTAATGTTACATACCAAGACCAAATGTGATTTTCCCATTACAAGAAGTTCCTAGGGAGCGAGGTGGCTCAGTGGTAGAGTACTTGACTCGAGACCGAAGGGTCGCGGGTTCGAGCCTCACCGGCGTCACTGCGTTGTGGTCCTTGAGCAAGACACATTTATTCTAGCTTAGTACTGGTTCAACCCAGGAAGACCCGTAACGCATAACTGAAAGATTGTTGAGTGGACGTTAAGAATCAAATCAAACAAAACAAAACAAGAAGTTCCTGAGACAGAGATTTTGCATCGCTTTGGCCTAATATGAAATGGACGACAATTTGGTATATTAATGGTTGTCTCATTCAAAGCATGCTCCATATGAAATTTGAGTTAGGGGTCTTTCATGCAAACCAAACATCTATGTGTCTTGATCCACATCTAAAATAATGGTGTGGTTGATGCCGTGAAACCGGTTTAACCTCTGACTTTTGACATTAGATACTTACCAATAATAATTGTCCGATTAGGTTAACCATATCTAGTACGTACAATGACGTTGGCTTCAACAGTAATTGATTAAAGATTATTCCCTTTAAGATGCATTAAGAAACAAATTTGACCTTGCCATAAGGTAGGTCAAGGTCAACCAAGGATCATCATTGGATCACACTTGATAGGACCCACATCTCAAATGCTACACCTAAAGTCACCGGCCCTCTGATTCTGGAGAAGAAGATTTTGTTTGCTTGCTTTGATTCTTTATGTCCCAGTAAACAATTATTCAGCTATGTAAGGATGGGTCTTCCTAAGTTAAACCAGTAATAAGCAAGGATTAATGTGTCTTGCTCAAAGACACAACGCAGTTGCGGCGGTGAGGCTCGAACAGGCAAACCCACAGTCTCGAGTCAAGCACTCTACCACTGAGCCACTGCAGTCTCTAGAAGGGTTTTACCATATATGGACATGACAGCCATCTTGGTTATATGACCAAACTATTTGTATTCATTTTCGTTCCCCTATCCTAAAGAGTCCAAATGCTACATACAAAAACCCAGTAGGCTGTAGCCCAGACCAGCGTATCTCGTAAAAAAGTCATCGATGCTTACCCCGAAAGTAGCAAAGCTGATTTTTGCACAAAGAATATTCGAACATTCGGTAATACAAAACCACTGTATAGCAATTCATTGCGAATTGCCGTATAAGCGACATTTGTATGGGAAGCCGTTTTCCTTTAAAAATCGTAATAATGATTTAAACGCATTGTTAAACATGTTGACATAGCAAATGGGGTTGTTAATGCTATCTATTATGTCCCATATATACTAGTGTATGTTAAGAGGACGGGGGAACATATTGTTGATTTGCCTTCTGTTTAAAATCTAGCTTGAAAACACAAACTGTCTATACTATTCAAAGTTAGTGTTTGTTCGTTTCGATTTGTTAAATAATAAATAATAATGATTACAAGGAATATGACAATTATTTTGTTATAAGCCAAGAGGCAAATATGCTGGCAACACTAAAAAATAAAAATTGAAAAAATATACTCATTAGTTAATCCATGTGGCAAAAGCAAACATAGGTACCCCATCAACAAAAAAGAAAAACAAAGAAACAGAGGAGACCAACAGCGTGACAATCATCCCGCACAAGGCTACAAGAGGATAAGAAACTATATCCAAATGACTTGTTTAATAAACAATGAAAAGAATGTGAGTGTTTTTAGGTTATAAAAAGCAACTAATTCTTTCCAATCCTCCATGAGTCATCCGCCCATGGAAGATTTCATGAACAGAAAGCAGAAATTAAAGGTATAATAGGTATACGTAACTTTTGGACTACTAATGTCGTAAGCTGCAACAATGAAAGTAAGGAAGGTAGCAAATATCCGGAATCGATACAATCAAGTACTTCACCTGACCCAGGGTACCATATGGGAAAGTGACAAAAACACAATTAAAATCACAAACAAGAGCCAAGAGGTCAGCCCTTTCCAAGCAGGTGACCACAAGGCAGCAATGAACAGACGCAAAAGCATGACATAAATAACACAAATGATCCACAAAAGAAATGCCGCCTTCGAACAGACAGTAAAAATATTTTACTGGAAGTCCTAAACCAGTTACATGGCGCCAGTTTCAGCTGCATTTATATATCCCCACCATAGTTTTTAATTGTTTTTTTATCTATTTTTGTCTTTGCCTTTTTTCTTTTCCTGTGTTTTTGTATTGTTTTGCTAGTTTTTCTTTCATTTTCAGTTGTTTTGTCCATTTTTTACTATTTTATTCATTTTTAGCTTTGTATTTGATTTTAATGGACTTATTTCTATGTTTTGACATCTTTAAACAGTTTTGCTACATTGCAAAATGTTTTGTTAATGCATGTAAAACGTACAATTATGCCAAAATTAAAGACCTCAAACTTACAAAACTGCAAACTTCATGAAAGAAAATTTAATTAAATCTCTCATGAGTCCAACTCCCAAAAACTCGAGTGTTGGAGAGCCATAAATGACTTTTTAGATGTGAACAAGTAATGTATGCGCTTCAAACTATGCTAAAGACATTCAGGTTTGCATACTTTTTAAGTAAAATGTGTGTGAAAAGTTAATATTGTGCATCCAAATGCTGCTGTAGAAGTTCTGAAACTTACTTTACTGTTTATTCCTTGTTTTGATTTTTTAAAATATAAAATGATGATTTTTAATACACTTTGGTATTGGAAGAAATTTCAATAAATCCATATATGGATACATCAGGATGTCGTTCAGGCAATGTCATAACAGTATGAAAAATCTAGTTGTCATGGCGATTGTTTTATTATACGTGGTATGGCAAATAAGTCCATTTGTTCTGTCTTGTTGCTTGGCATCCGTCTATATTTACGAGTACAAGTTTCTGAATTTTACGAAGGGGATTAAGTTTTAATTAGTATTTTCTTTCAGATTTATAATAAAGAAGGTATTGAAAATAAGCATTCATTATTTTTGCATTTAGATTCGCTTTGAGGACTTTAACGTGTCACTTGACTGCAATGAAGCATAATACCATACACGTTTTACATTTCACACAATTGAAATCACAAAATGCACCCCTAACCACAGTTAATGATAATTTTAAGAGAATGGAAAAAAAATCATAAAAAATCGACCACAAACCTCTATATTTATAGAAAATGTGATATTGTATATAATAACATTGGGTCAGTTGAACAATTTATTGTGGTTGTTAAACATTTATAATACACTTAATACATTGGCATTCTACATTATAACATTTAATACATATCCTTAACAATAAATTCAAGACTACATGTATATATAAAATTCAATTGATATATAGTGTGACAGGACAGACAGAGGACCAACAGGCAAGCCACCAACACTGTCCTCTATAGGTGTTGATTTTTGAAATGGGTCAGCCGATTATAAACGTCAAAAGATTCTCACGCTTTTCGCCCAATAACTATGTAATGAAACACAATGGTGCCATCCTATATCAGCTTTATTTACATGCAGGCTATTATTGCATACTTAGAAGAAAGTTAGAAACCGTTCAGGATGTACTTACCATTGCGATGTGTTTTTGCATATCTACCCTTCTGGTTCGCCAAAACAATGCATTGAATTAAGCAAATCTATTTTACAGCCTATGTGCTCACATTCAAGGCCATCTTAAAGTGTCCATTCTTACGTAACAATAAATTTTGTGTTCTGAAATAGGCATACGGACGTCCCACTACATACGCAAGCATTTTGCACTTGACCTGCTAGTAGGATAAGGAATGATCCCCCAAAATACGTTTTCATACCTTATGGCGACGGCAGCCATATTGGATATTAAATCTCACCCAAACAGGCAGCAATGTAATCTTTAGACAGTTATGGTGTATTTGTGTGAAAATAATTGAATTGAGTCGTGGTAGATACAGATTGGAGAAAACGAAACATTACGTTTTATCTGGTAACATATGGTACACAACATTGCATGCGTAATACTAAAGCAACAGCTCTTTGAAATTAAAGCTAATACTCAAAACTTTTAAAATAAATACCGTTTTTATCATTTACCTCGGGAATGCCTGTCTAGGCATTTTTTAAACTTTATTTCATGTATGCAAGGCCAATACCAGTACAGACAAAAGTGCAATTTCATGCTGTGACGTATGATATGGTGGTTTTAAGTTTAAGCTTTCGACGTTGTCTATACGGCAGTGTTTTCCCCTTGTTTAAACAATTTCTAGAAACTGGAATGACTTGGAGTCAACCAATCATTGTAAGAGAATGCATTTTCAAGAAACAGAACTTATGTTTCGCGTCACGTTAAAGGGTAAAAGCGGTATAAATCAAATTTAAGATCATTTAAGAAACAATGTAAACTATGGATAATAACCGATTTTTCTTTGTCAACGTATGTCACCGTTTAATGTGTACTGTCTACTTTGCTATAGTGCCAATTCGCTACACTTTACTTTAATCGCGTATGAATTTCAAGCTTTGCAGTATACACATATCAGCATGTGATTGTAACGTTTGACGTCGCTAAATGGACGCAGGCGGCAGCTACGGAGTTCAAAAGGACTGAAACATTGTCAAAATGCATTCCAAACATCACACAAAGTGAAAAAAGTTGTAAAAGAGGCAGTGCCTTTTAAAAACTTATAAAACGCTGATAACGTAAAGTTGACGCTAAGCAAATGAAAATAGGCTTTTGGGTTGAACAACGTAAGCCTACTGAATTTGAATGCCCAGAAGATGTCAATGAAATAACAAAGAATCATACTAAAGCGGTTTCTGGTGAATTTTTCGTGATTTCTTTATTCTTGCATAGATTGATTTTAGGGTTTACGTGACATTTGGATAGCTGACGTCTGAAATTAGTTCATCTTTTCAAAAAATCTCAGTGCATCTTAGTCTACCTTTGTTCAACTATACGCAATAGAAAAACAAGTGTGCATTGTATTCATTTACTACCAAAACATTGACTCACACAGTATATGTCAGGTTTCTTTAGTAGGTCCTTCAGGAATAGGGGAGATCGGGGCTAGTTTGGCCTTGGGGAATGTTCGGCATGTGGCTATATTCAACATGTAAACTAAGATATGGGGCTGGGAAACATATTTTTTAATTACTTGTGACGAGTTTGTCTACATGAGTACACAATGGCTGCATTGTTGAAGGGTACTTTGATATTGTAACAGAAAACTCGTTTTCTTGCATGATTAGTAAATTTTTCATAGTAATTTCAGTTTTTATTTATCTAAAGATGTTTTAAGATTCTGATTTAAATTCTATATTTTTATTACGAAAGGATTATGTGCTTTGATAAAAAAACATTGCTTATTTCTTATCCTGCATCTTAAAAGCAGCTGTCACGTGATATTTGGAAATAGTCTGCCAGGGGCAAGTTTGGTCACTTAAGTCGGGGCAAGTTCGGCCGATGGCCAAACATGCCCCACACTTAAATAAAATATTTGACATTGTTTTTTAGGTCACCTATTTTGTAAAGGGTGTTCATATCATGGATCCTAAATATGAAAATTACTACCCAGTAGCCCTTTGGTTCAAAACTGGTTCGTCCGTTTGATAAAGGTGGGACATTTTATTTGCCAAAAGGCAAGACGAAAACTCAGACAATTTGATACGACATTTTCAGGCTAATTTTTGGTTAATTTGTATTCCGAAGAACCAACTCGGATAGTCCATATGTTAGGCTAATGCTGTTACATTTTCTTGGCCCTTTGCAATTCCTACTACAGAAGTTTGACTGTATAATAATAGGCCACGACAGTTCCTTTGCCGAACTTGTCCCGAGGGGTGGCCGAACTTACCCCATGGCGGGGCAAGTTCGGTCATTATGACCTGTTTTCTTTGAATGAAGATTACTCTTTATCGTACAGAGACACATTACGGGGGTTACCGGGACTGGTACCGCCCTATTGTGGCTTACTTAAATCAGGGACTCTTTATACAAAGGGACAGGAATTACTGTATAAATATTGCTGATAATAAGAATTATCTTGTAGGTACAGTACCATAGTTGCAGACATTGTAAGAAGGAGATGGTGAACTTATTTAAAAGTGAATTTTTCGGAATAGAAATAATAATTAATTATTTATGAAGTTTAAAAACACTCACTACATAAATTAGCATTTTAGCTTCAAAACCATTTAATTTTCAAAAAGATACCTTCTGCATTTCTCCAGTTAATCACATCGATAGTTGGTATGATCGCCAGAGCTCCTAAAATGTACACATCAGGTACATATTACAATATAATAGATACACATATCAAGTTACAATGATGCTAAATGTTAAGACTGTGTGATTCAGTATATTGTGGTAAAGAAATGATAGTACTTCAAAAGTGTTATTAAGTAAAATTTGCCATTAATGATTAATTGTAGATTAGCACTTTGAGTTCGACTTTTGAGTGAGTAAAGTGGCATATCAAGATTAATGGTCAGTAATGTAACAACAGGTACCCACTTATAGGAACTGGTTACCTGCTTTTCCATTACTGACCACTTGTAAACCAGGAACCAGCAATTACACTGGCCTACAACAGTTTTTGAACATATATGGTAAAGATTCTTAACCCTTTCCTGCTAAAAAATATAGGTTTCGCAGACCTAGATGTTATAGTCTTTTTAAAATTGTACATTCTCTAAAATGGGTTCGAACTAACCCGGTCTCTCCTATTGGGTTCTGACGGAAAGCAGACCATTTAAGCCGGTGCTAGGGGCGTGAGAACTGTTGCACTTTCCATTAGTTCTCATGAACAGCGGACTCAATAAAACCTAGTCTGTTGTTTTCTTATAAAGTAGGTTCTCTATTTCTGAAGGATCCGTTTTTCCAGATTATTTTGATTCCTAACCCTGTACAGAAAGACCCTTGCTGGGCCCATTGTGACTCAACTCGGGGTCTTCTTAAGCTTAGACTATCTGTGAGTCGTGAGCCCCCTTTTCTTTGTTTTGTCATAGGGTGTTAATTTGATTAGATTGTTTTTTCTGTGATGATACATTGCCATAGTTAGGAAGGTTTGGTACCAGTAAAATGGATTTAAGCCCCAGGTGGCTTAGGCTTGGATCCAAATCAGTCCTGACCTTTTTTGGGCCTGATCTGAGTCCAAACTGTTTGCAAATGTTATCAGCAGACAACGGAAGTCGCGGCTAGCAGGATACTGTTGTTTTTTAATGCATTGTTTATTTTTGCTCCCATTGATTGTGGGTGTTCTGTGTTTGGTCCTCGTTTTGTTATTCGGTTAGTTTTACAATCATCTTGATGGGGAAGATAGAGCTTGTTGCTCTTCTTTTATTACGTCTCCCCCTTGAAGGTTTTTTTACCCTTCCGTCCATCCTTGCGTCTGTCTGTCTGTCCGTCTGTCCGTTACAAAATCATGTCCGCTCTATAACTTAATACAGAATACAAATTTTATTTATAGTCGGAAATCTAACAAATTAACATTAGTTATGTATAGCTATTAACCACTACATATATATATTAAGACATGTTACATAGTACAACATACAGGGCTATAAAATGATAAATTTGATTTAAATTGCACATAGAAGCATTAGCATCATAAGACATACATATTATGATAAAATTTAAAAGCGTTTAACTTTTTGCAAGCACATATTTGTAGCAAACATAACTGAAAAGAAAAGAAAAATATCTTCAGCTGTAGCCATAATTGAATCTGTAAAATTATTAAATTTGATATAAATAGTTAATATTATCAAGAAATCACCATAAAATCACCATATAATAATCACAGCTTTTACAATCATATCACAATGTTAAGTTTTGATACATAATTGACAAAGACTCAAAAAGAGCTATTAAACTGAAGATTTAACATTAAATGCAACAAAAACTAAAACATAAGCATTAACAGTTTGAGCAGAACGAGCATGTGCAGATCCCCCCGCTCCATGTACCAATTTGTGGCCTAAATTGTTCCGTAGATGTAATTTCTCGGAACTCTTGTGGCAGGGAATTCCGTATTTTAGCAGCAGTAGAGCGGAAGGATCTGACACCATATGAACTGGTCCTCACCTGAGGTATTTCAACTGTATTTGTGTACCTAAAAGAATAAGAATGGGGTTTATATGTTAAAATATCACTCAAATATACAGGTGTTTGATTATTTAAAATCTTAAAAGTCTCTAGTGCTATTGCCCTCAGTCGTCTGACTTTTAGTGAAGGTAGTTTAGATTTACCAAGCAAAGTATCATAGCTAGAATTGTAGTCTTGATATATAAATCTAAGGGCCCTTTCCTGAATTTTTTCTATTTTTTGTATTAACTTCCCCACAAAAATGCCAGACGAGAGGGCAACAGTTAATAGTCCAGGCGCTGATTTCTGTACAGGCCTTAGTTTTTGACTTGGCACAACTTATCTGCCAGAAAAGGTTTGACTGCAGAAATGCAATCCTGGGGTCTTCTGCAATACTCCTAGGTACGTCGTACAGTTAAATTGTTGGTAGCAGTTTTGCTGTAGGACGTCATCTTTGAACGTACCCTACGTGAAATGGAACTTAGGTAATTGAGAGGAAAACACGCCTCACGTTCAACCATTGCTTCCTATTCAGCATATTGCCCTTTAAATTCATACATTACATGTATGCAATAGCATACGACAGTAAAGCCATATAATTTTTTGTATATATTGTACATTAGACGTGAATATGTCCAACGGAAGGGGTGATTTACCCCACCCCCCTGAATATAATGTTTCCAAATTCAAAAAGAAATGAAATCTTCCCCGTTTCTTAATTTATTTTAATTATTTAGCATATTTATAATCATATTTAAACATTATTCTTATAGTATGTTTTTCATGTTTTACATTTGTTACAAATCAAAGAATGAACATACCACCCGAAATGACAATTCAGGAATGAGTGTATTACACAATTTTCAGTGTACATTCTCTGCTGCAATATATTGTATCTGTGACTTATACTAAATTCTTATATATGGACATGGCGATAGCCTTAAAATCATTGAATGAAATGCAGCAAACAGCCAGTATGCGTTTAACCATTATACAACATGATATGACAGTTAAATACGTTACTTACTTTCAAATGTATTACTATTTAATGCAGTAATATTATTAGATTATGGGCTACCAAACGACCTCCACAAAATGAGGTTTGTAGACTGTAAATTTCTAAAACCAAACTATATTAGCCACATAATTAAGTGTGTTAGCTTTTCAGCGGATAAATATGATTTTACCATGCAATAGCCAAATTCACTACTTTACCCTAAAATTATAGGAACTCCTATAGTGTTAATATCCAGTTATTTCTTATTCTTACGTATCAATATTAACTTTTATTTGTAAGAAAGCTACTAGCAATATGATTTTAACATATTTTGGCACCTGTTATTACAGTTATATATGTTACTTTCTGCTTAATACAATATTTAATGAAATGACAGCACTATATCACCAATTGTGTAAGCCACCAAAATACATGCAATTACAGCTTGTCAGCTATTGACTACAATAACTAAATCAATAGCTGTGATTTGGGCAAAAAAAATACACTTAATTCCTAAAATTGCCTTTCTTATTTACAATATTGGTTGAAAGCGAGAAATGAAACCTTAAAGCAAACTTAATCCTTGCCGTAGCAAAAAATTGTTTTAATCATAACAGTTTATGTCCCACATATGGCAAACGCCATGCCCATTCATATGGTTAAAACCACTCTATATCCAATCATTATCCAGTTTGATGAAGAAAAAGTGCACCTGATGTGAGTAACATATACAACAAACGTATTTAACCCAATTTAGACTCGCGTTCTTTTTGTGGGACATAGACAAACAGTACAGGCCTAGATCAGACGCCACAGACTGCAATGTCTTGTCAGGTTCTCTACCCTTTGCTTACTGGATGTTCTTTTAAAATTTTAGTAAGAATGAAAAACAACACCCAACAACCCTGAAGGCGAAAATGGACTGGTATTTTGATAAAAGTGGGAAGTTTCATTCAACTTAAAAGGTGTTTTGTGCGCGTCTGTTTATATGTGCTTTGTGGTCACCTGCTGGGAAAGGGCTGACCTCTTGGCTCTCGTTTGTGGTGTCTACTGTGAGTTTGTCACTTTCCCATTGGTATCCTGGGTCAGGTGTGGTACTTGATTGTATCGATTCCTGATCTTTGCACTCTTACTTACTTTAAGGAGATGATGACATTTATCATACGCTTTGTCTGCTTCTGCAATGTTATAGAGCATTGGAACAGGATATTTTTCCAAGGTTCTTTATGGTTATACATTTTATAGGTCAATGCTTATCACTTAGAACAACTTTCTTGCATTGTAAAGGTTATATTGTAGCTGTTGTAAAATGAAGGGACTCAAATATATTGTTGGAAATTTTGTTTGCATTATTTTTATCAATTAGGCTTCAAAAACTGTTGTAGGCCAGTGTAATTTCATATAAAATCATTACGACATTCAGCATGTCAAATGAGGACATAATCATTGATGCAAGATTGGCATCCCATTAACCCTTTGTATGTTACAAGTCAAACTAAATTGATGATATATAGTAACGTAATTAAAATATCAAATAGTAAGCACATTTGATTTAAATTCAGCAATGAAGGCTCAGGCGAGCCTGTAAAGAATATATCATTAGGCACATCAGATCATTTGCTGCTGGTATATGTAGATGAAGACAAACGCTAGCTCCACTGCATCAGCATGGGTGATTAAACGATGCATTTGCCTATGTGAGGTAGGTACCAAAATCACATATGGTGGTTTAAATCTTCAATTGAGCATGTATGAATTACATAAGAGAGGTCAGGAATGGTCTTTAATTTATGGCAACGAAATTCACACTTGTGCTACTGTCAAAGGTCATATCGAAGATAAGATATTCAAAATCATGTATATTATATCACATAACATATACAACAATAGAGGCACTGCTTTATCAACCTCTAATATTTATACTAATCTTTAAAAGTAATAGAAGTACGATTTCTTTTGGAAGGAAGCATTGCAAATATGACATGCATAAATTATATTTTATACTTTCATGCATCCTTTCTAGGCATTGCATTTAAGTCTTTCATTGATGACAAAGACTACTGCACAAAGTATTTGTAAGAACAATTGACTCTTTGTATGTCTCTATAAATCACTACTCTCATCATGTTTTGTGCTTTTATATAATTTCCTATTTATGTGCAATGCGTTTGTTTTCTGTTTGAAGAAGCAAAATATTTTTTTAGAAAAAACTGTGTTGATTCTAATTTTATATCACTTATTCATTCTTATGTTTATATACATATAGCGCTTTGTTATCAAGAATTTTATTTACAGGACTCTTGTAATAATTTGGTCATGCCACATTTTGTATAGTGAAAATTATCATCAGTTATTTAAGCATTGATTGCTAAAACTTAGTAAGATCTCATGACTGCATGTTTTAAACGTTTAATTTTTCATCCAATATCTTAAAGAACATTTAAAAGTATATTTTACGTTACCTGAGTGTCACAATGTCTTATTCAGCCTGACATAACTCTTGACTGATAATGTCATATGTGTTAAAAATAATTTCTTAAGCAGCAATTAACATGTGTTCCTTGGATATGATCATATCACATGAGATCGTTGCCATCCATTATAAATGATTTTACCTATTTTCAAGGAAATGTTTCTTCAATATAAAACCTCTCCTTATAAAGTGATATTAGTTTAGCAAATTATCAACAGTACTAACAGTTTTATTAAATAAACTATAAAAGGTGTGCTGAAAATAAACTAAAATCTATTTAAAAGCTGAAACAAGTAATGTGTCTTCAACTGCATATAAATGTCAGTATACAATTTGATTTTTAGAGATTATCTTAAGAAAATAACTGATTACAGACAGGTATAATGCATAATCTCTAGTGTAATATATATATATTTTATCCTACCAACTCTCAGGTAATTGATTTTGTCTGGAATGTAAGCAAAGAAAAATAGTTTAATTTTATTACCATCTCTCTAAACATTAAGTAATTTGCATTTTATTCTATAGGAAATTAACCTAGGTATTATACAAGGAGCTAACCTATATTATGCTACTGACTTTATTTGCATAATGTGTACAATAGTAAACTGGGTACATAAAAATATTTTCAAATGACTGATGAGACTTCATTCAATCAAACTTAGTTGTTTTGTTTTTCTCCTGTGATAAATATTACAAAATTCTACATCCTTAATATTTCCGCTTTCCAGGGCCCATTTGTATACTGTCTTCAATAGCATTTAGGAAAAACTTAGGACTTTGATATTTGATATGGTTATATATGTTACTTTGATAAATTTGACAGAAATGGAATGTGTTCTACTACTACTAAAGAGCTGTCTATTTCTTTGTTTATGTATTTTAGAACCTCTAACTTAGGACAAATCAAAATGATATTTCGTGGAGATGAAAACTTAAAAAAAATCTTTATTGCAAATGTCAATGTTTATAGATATAGTAACTTAATAAAAACTGATAAATATTTTAGAACAAACTTCTGTCTCGTTATAAATTTAAAAAAAAAACAGAGTTGAAATTAAATAAAATACCATATGGCATTTAATATAAGGTATTTAGCAATTTATATAGGAAGTCTTAAAGTGTGTATTGTACGTAACATACTGTCATACAAGCATTAACATATGAAACTTTACATCAGAGACGCAGTTAAGTATAGCTTTGTATTATTGTGTATCGATATAAGGCTCAATTATGGTTTAAAGAGTCAGCAGATGGCATTGCATGCTAACTTGTAAAGCGAAATGGTTCTAACCATATTCACCATTTTTTTTTTTGGGGGGGGGGGGGGGGGGTAATCATATTCAACAGCTTATAATTCTTAAAGTAATTATCATAGAAACAAGATGTTTGCAGTTTTGAAACAGTCAGGTTATTATCTTTTCAAATATGATATGTAAAACGTATATACCCATTTAAGAACTTATAATATAAAACTTTGACCAAAATTACTTGATTTTATAAGGCGTAATTGAAGATATAACGTAAATCTACATCTACATCTACATGGTTACACGTCGCCGTCAATCATGACTTCTGTAGCGCGGGTGGTTGCGACTTAAAAAGAATAAAGAGAAACGATAGGAAAGTCAGAAGTGAAAAAATATGAAGATTTGATAGGAAAGGTAGAAGAAAAGTAAAGTCTGACCAGATGCATTGCTTCCCTTCAATCTTGTCCAGTCTAGCTTCCTTGGAGGTGCCAGGGCACACAAAGTCCCCGCCAGCATAGCACAAGAAATCATTAGGTCTTACTTACATCTGGTCGGGTCTGCATTGTTTAGAATGATACCTTAGATAGCTCCCGTTTGAAAGGTACCAAACCGGGAGCCTCAGCCACTATGACTGGAAGGGAATTCCAGAGACAAACTGTTTGAGGAAAGAAGCTGTGTTTGTAATAGTCACTGGAAGTGGGAATTTGTCTGTATTTAAGAGAGTGACGAGAGTGAGTCCGTGTAGATGCAGGTGTCAGGTACTTGTCTGCAGGTATGTCCACAAGGCCATGCACAACTTCGAAGAACATGATCAGCTGGTTCTTGGTTCTTCTTGACTCATGGGTTTCCCCATTCCAGGTGGTCCAACAAAGAGGTCACGCTACTTGCGTTATGGTATCTGTTTGTGACATACCTGGCTGCTCTACGCTGAACCATCTCAATCTTCTGGATATATTCCTTGGTATAGGGACTCCAAACAGTAGAACAATACTCTAACAGTGGTCGAACCATCGAGTAGTAAGCAGAGGTCTTGGTTGCTTCGCTGCTGACTCTAAGGTTTCGACGTAGGAAGCCCACCTTGCTGTTTGCCTTTTTTACTGTCAGGTCCATGTGCCTATTCCAGGAGAAGGTTGATTGGAGTTCCACGCCAAGGTACTTGGTGTAGTCCTCTTTCGTCAAGGTGTGGCCCTTTAGTGTATAGTCAGTCGTGATTGGATTTCTTGATCTTGATATCCTGATTGTACTGCACTTATCCGGGTGGAAAGCCATCACCCACTTCTGCTCCCATGCTGCTAGTTTGGTTAGGTCCTCTTGCAGGATGGCGCAGTCTTGCTGGGTCTTGATCTGCCTATAAAGGATACAGTCATCAGCGAATAGACGTGTTCTGGATTGGACGCAGTCCGGCAAGTCGTTTATGAACAACAGGAATAGTAGTGGGCCTAGGACTGTTCCTTGCGGTACCCCGCTGATGACTGGGATGCTGTCTGATGTGGCGCCTTCAACCAAAACTTGTTGAGTGCGGTCAGTCAGGAATGCTTCAATCCAGTTATAGGTGCTTCCTCTTATCCCATAGTGGTCCAGCTTCCTCATCAGGCGTTGGTGTGGTACTCTATCAAACGCTTTGGAAAAGTCCAAAATGATGAGGTCATGCTGATGCTTCTTGTCAAGGCCTGCCAGTAATTCTTGTGCTAATGTAAGAAGTTGGTTTTCACAGCTCCTTCTTGCTCTGAATCCATGCTGGCAGTCTGTCAGGATATCATGGCTTTCCAGGTGTTTCAGGACATTGCTTGTGATCACATGTTCCTGTATCTTACAGCATAGACTGGTGAGAGAAACAGGTCTATAGTTGCTGGCCTTGAACTTCTCCCCTTTCTTAAAAATGGCTGTAACGTTTGCTGTCCTCCAGTCTTTTGGTACGGTTCCTTTATCAAAACTTCTCTGGAAGATTGCCGACAGGTATGGTGATAACTCCACGGCAAGTTTTTTCAGGATTCTGGCCGGTAGTAGGTCAGGTCCAGAGGCTTTTCCTGGATTCAGCTTTTGTAGTAGCTTGGTGATGCCTTCATTGGTGACTTGTATGTTCTTCATCGATGGGAATGGATTGCCATCTGATACTGGTATACTTGTTTTGTCCTCTCTTGTCCATGTCGACTCGTACTGCCTATTCAATATGTCAGCTTTCTCCTTGGGGTCGGCATTAAGTCTCCCATTGTCTTTAAGGGGTGCGACACTACCAGTATCCTTCCGAAGGGACTTTATATACGATCAGAACCTCTTTTGCTTTGGCTGGTGCTGTTGGTCAGGATCCCCAATCTCGATGAGGTTGTCCACGTACTGCCAGTATGACTGTCTCTCAGATTTTTGTAGGCGTGCTTTTGTTTCTTTGTACTGCCTGATGTCTTTGGCCTTCTTTGTCTTTCTCTGTTTGCGGAACTTTTTCTTGCTTTTCGCATTAGAGTCTTGACCTGTCTGGAGACCCATGGCTTCTGTACTCTTTTGCCACGCAGTATCTTCGATGGTATATGCGACTCCATGAGCGAATGAACTTTGCTCTTAAACGTCATCCAGAGGTGCTCGACATCTTTGGTTTTTGCTGCTTCCTGAAATTCAGCTTGAGAAGACCTCAGTTCTTGTTTCATGGTATCATAATCCGCTTTCCTGTATTGAAAGACTTTCCTTGGGGGCGTCTTGACTCTCATAGGTCGAAGGCTGGACTCTATGAAGACTGCTTCATGGTCAGAAATCCCTGGAATAACTTCCACTTTGTTGACTAAGGTCTGATTGCTTGAGAAGAACAGATCTAAGGTATTTGATGAAGTTTCTGTTATTCTTGTGGGTTCCATAACCACTTGGTCCAGGTACATGTCTTTCACAATATTCAAAAGTTGATTTGAGACTGCACTGTTAGTTGCATATGGAATAACGCTTTCTTCTTCCCAGGTGATATCGGGTAAATTGAAATCACCGCCAAGCCAGAGATGTGCTCCCTTATCAGTGGGGATGCGGCTCATGATTGACTGCAGCTCCTGTAAGTACTCAGGGTTGGTCTTGTCAGGGGGTCTATAGAAAGATCCTACGTAGAGATCACTGCTACCTTGGACCTTGATCTTCACCCACACTGCCTCGTAGTCACTTGATGCCTCTACCATTAATTCCTCAGGCTGATGACTCTCATACAGCTGGGACACTAACAGGAAAACTCCACCTCCTGTAAATGACAGTTATAACATAAAAGTTGTGCTTCTGGATGCAAACAATTTATTGTCTTATTGTTTAGGTCCTTATCGAGGTTTTGGCAGTAAATAACAACCATATGCACCATCTGGATACAATCTTGAATCCATTTCTTATTCAAATGTCGCCATTTTGTTTTTATAGTAAAATGGGGTAGGTGTACAAAACGACTCCTCCTGGAAAACTGCTACCACAATTTGATTGTACGACGTGCCTTGAAATGTTGTAGAAGGGTAGTTCTAACTATTTCTGACTTCAAACCTTTTCTGGCTGGACAATTGTGCCAAGTCAATTTTCAAAAACCTAGCTCCTTGACTATAAAATTTGACATGATAAATGAATAATATATATTGAGTTTCCCCAATAACTTGATAACCGTTAGAGATATTTCAACGAAACTTCATACATATGTAAAACACATTCAAGCGACGCGTCATGCACAAGAACTATGACCATATTGCATGTTTATTTTTCAAACTATGCCCCTAGTAACATAACTAAATGCAATTTTTGTCCGCTCTGTAAGTTGAACACTGTTAAAGCTATTTGGTTGAAACTTCATACACTTAAAGAACACAATGAGACAATGCGCCTTGTACAAGAACCATAACTCTGCTTTGGATAGCTGTATCACCCCGAGTTCACCACCTATCTACCTACATACGTACCCAAACCGCATCACCTCATAATAACATGCTGTAAATAATTGTAATATCTATCTATCTATCTTCCTATACTCAGGCGATCATATATGATCATTTTCTGAGGTGAGTGTGTTTTTTTTGAAATTTTGAAAAAAAAAAAAAAAAAAAAAGATTCTGGCTGAGTCATCTAAATTAGTGCCCTGAACTCCTCTGTGGTCTCAGCTGCAACCACAGATGGGGCCAGACTATTCCAATGAGGAATAGTCCTTGGGAAAAAAGAATACTTCAGGGCATCACTATAAGTCTGGGGCCTGCAGTACTGTGAGTTGTGTGATGCCCTGGTAGATCTTGTACTCTGAGACGGGGTCAAGTACTTGTCTTTATCAATAGACATAGTCCCACAATGAATCTTGTGGAAGAAAAGCAGAGAGGACTGATCCCTCCGGGCCTCCAGAGTTGGCCATTGCAGCTCATCGAGCATTTCTCCAACACTACTAGTGTTGCGCCACCTCCTGCAGGTCCAGCGTGCTGCCGTCCTCTGTACCTTCTCCACTTGTTGAATCTGAGTTTTACAATGAGGGCTCCAAATGGGGGCTGCATACTCCAATTTAGGGCGTACCAAAGTTTTGTATGCAATCTCCTTAGTATTCCTAGGTGCGAAAGCCAAGTTCCTTCGAAGGAAACCTAAAGTCTTAGTTGCTTTAGACGAGATATCAGAGATATGTTGACCCCAATCCATGTTCTCTGTGATTGTAATGCCGAGTCACTCTCATAGAGTGACACTTGGCAACATTGAACTTCATTTGCCAATCGGCCTCCCAGAGCCAAAGACTGTCAAGATCTTCCTGCAAAATTAGACAGTCTTGCAATGAATGAATATACAGGACACTGTCATCCGCGAACAGGCGAATTGAAGACTTGATATTATCCGGTAAATCATTAATGAAAATTAGGAAAAGGATCGGTCCTAAGACCAACCCCTGGGGTACACCGGATAAAACTGGGACTGGATCTGAGGCTTGGCCGTCTAAAACTACTTGTTGACTGCGCCCAGAGAGCCATTAGCTGATCCACTTGTGGGTGGACCCTCGTATCCCATGGTAATCGAGTTTGTGTAATAGCCTCCTGTGTGGGACCTTGTCGAATGCCTTTGCGAAATCCATGATGATCAAAATTGTCTGCTTGTGCCCCCGATTCATCGCACCATCCAGGTTGCTGATGATATCGTGCACAAACTGAACCAACTGGGTTTCACAAGACCTCCGACTTCGGAACCCATGCTGACAGTCAGCAAGTATGCTATCTAAGGCTAAGTGCTTTTTGATGTTGCTCACCAATATATGCTCTAGGGTTTTGCAACAGATGCAGGTTAGCGACACCGGTCTGTAGTTCGCAGCATCGTATTTTTCTCCTTTCTTAAAGACCGGGGATACATTTGCGTGTCGCGCCAATCATCTGGAACATTGCCCTGAGCTAATAATAATAATAATAGGAGGTTTTGGGAATTCCCAAAGTGACGTCATTTTCGCGCATGCGCATATCCGTGGCCGTCAACGATTCGTCCAGCTCTATGGAATCTGTGTTAAATGTGGGTTTATATTTTGAGAAAATCGGCTTTTATAGCCAATGTCATATCAAAACTTGTTTATATTCTTTGATATACATTCAAAATACATCTTACCCATAAATAATGGTTCCGAATAACAAACGTTTATCCATTCAAAAGGCAAAATATGAGGCTGCGGGAAGTCCAGAAGTGTCGAGCAGAACGCTGATATTTTCTTCCAATAAAACCCATAAAACTTTAAACATGTAAAATTTTGGTTTGTTTATGCACTTTTATGATGGACAGTGTGAATCCACCTGCTTATTTGCCAGCTCTCTCTCTCTCTCTCTCTCTCTCTCTCTCTCTCTTACGCATCCGTGATATCATCTCAAAACCAGTGATTATTGACAGTCCAAAAGTAGCTTAATTAGGCTAATTAAAAACAGTTAACTTACGATTAATTTGTCCCAAAGAAATAACTATAATTCCAAGTTAAATATTTGATTTTCACAGTTGACACCGTTCTAACAGATCCGTTTTATCACCCTCTGTTGAATAATTGAACGACACGCCCCGCGGACTGGCGGAATCAGAGTGTTTTCACAAGTGATTGTTATTGGTGTAATAAAAGAGGGGGTCATAAAAGATCTTTAAAGGATGCCGACATGCTGGGCCCAAAATTACTGGGTCCGAGATTATAACACATTTTAACAAGTCTGACATAATGCAACGACACTGAATTCGTTCTCTATCAGTTACATTCTAATTCGTGGTCTTTTTGTATAAACACTAGCTAATATATATATATTGTCTGTCTGTCTGTCTGTCTGTCAGACGGGCCAGTTTCATTTTAATTCATTGCCTGTTTTTTTTAAAAGCACTAGCTAATATATAATGTCTGTCTGTCAGGACATGTGTATTTATGTTTCTATCCGTCTGTCTGTCTGTCTGAACATGCACACGGAAAGGAACATACATGTGCATGTTCAGACAGACAGACGGATACATGTGCATGTTTTGTCGTATAACTGTCAACTTCTTCTTCTGAATATCCATCATCTTACTTATGCTCCCGCGAATCTGCGCAGGCTCACCTGAGACAATGCAACAAGTTGACATTGTGCAGCTGAAAATGTAATTATGTTTTAGCGCCATCGTGTGCGCATTCGCTACTCGAGAAGAAAGTCAACATTATATTTTTCTATTTTCAGCCCCTAGTTTATGTCCACAATCAAATGTACAAGTGTCGACTGCTGATAACCTTTGGAAACAGTTCAGGCCCGACAAAATGTTCTCGCGAGAATGCCTGCATGTGCATACTCGTATCAGCCTTCGCTGCTCGAGAAAAAATGTTCTGTTTCTTTTTCAGCGCCCATTTGTGTCCTTAATCATCTGCTACTAGTGTCGTCCGCTGATAACCTTTTCAAACAGCTTGGACCCAGGGCAGACCCGGCAAAACTTTCTTGCGAAAATGGCGCGCATGTGAAGTCCCGCATGAGCCTTCGCTGCTGGAGAGGAAAGTTTTTTTGTTTTTTTTTTAAGTGCACATTTCTGTTTTTTGTTAGTTCCTTTCTTTCTACAATCATCTATTCAGTTTTGTTGAAATAGCTGTTTTAGCAGTGTGTGTTCTTGCGAGAATGCACACATGAGCCTTCGCTGCTCGAGAGGATTTTTATTATACATTTTTGGGTCGAGTTGCCCTACACCGAAGATGAATTCCTACACGATGCGACATGGTGAAATTTCGTACATGCAATTAAATAATGCAATGTTCATATATTTCAAAATGTGTTCCATTTGTAAGTTCTTTACAATAATAGTTGAAAACATCTACATTCGGTTTCAGAGTCTAGTTACATAAAAAAAAAATAAAAATAAACAACCGCCTTGTTTATTGTTAGCAAATACTTTTTAAAGAAAATAAATGATGTGTTATTGACAAAAGTTCGTTAATTATCAAAATAGTTGACTTAAAATGGTTATTTTTTGTTGTGTTGAATTGAATTGAAAAGTTTAACGGCTCCCGATTTATTCATTTCAAACGCAACGACAGACAAATTATCTCAATATATGTTAATATTATCTGACGAAGTATTTCTAGATGCATTCAAGATGCATTTACAATTCACATTTATATAAATTAAATAGCAAATTGTAACAAGAAATCTTAAAATCGGTGGAAAATGTTGAAAGTTCTACTGCTTTCCCTATCTAGACAATACACAGTTGACGGCCAGTATATCCCAAGTCTATTTATAGAACCGGAAGTACGTCACGATAAAACCTCCTATAATAATAATAATAATAATAATAATAATAATAATAATAATAATAATAATCAGCGACCCAACGTTTGAAGCTAGTTCAGCCAGTCTGATCGACATGTTTCAAGGACCAAAGAGGCGCATGGAAAGCTGTGGACTAATTTCCGATTTCATCAACTTATTTTTCATTTTAAACTCCCGAAAATGTATGTTTGCACGACTTTCTCCCCCGAATTTGTATTTTATAAACTCATACGTTTACTAAGTTTTTAGTTTCCAATAAGCATAGTCCCTAGGTATGTATTCGAGGATAAGTAATAAGAAAAGCACTTTCGCACGTTTCGTACCCTGATGTTTCGTACCCAGAGCAAGGTCAGAAAAACTAGCATTTGGAAAGTGATGGGTCGACAGTCAGCATTAAATGGACCCCTGGTCATGCTGAAGTTCAAGGCAATGAGGTTGCAGACAGGCTTACCAATGAAGCAGCCAAAGAAGCTCAGGACAAAGGACAAGGACTCCAGTGTTTTCTCAAACCAAGACAATAAAGAAAGCCAGTCAGGACACATAAAGACACTCCAAGATGCCATTATTTGATCAATTTTACTATTTTATAAATCAAAATAAGGTTTATTTTCATTGAATATGTCATAAAATCGAATTTTACCATTCAAAAAATATTCAGTATTTAGGGGATTTCCAAGGGATTTCCCAGTTCGGCCATCTTGTTTCCCCTTCTGGCCCATGTAAAAACATTTAACATAATAAAAATATTTTCCTACCTACTGTTCCTGTTTTAAAATTTCATGTAACCCGAAACACATATTTTTACCTGCATTGCTTTAGCGAAAGCCTGTCAGAAAGCAGGTCAAGGAATGGGTCAACTCCGTCCGTCCGCAACACTTAAGGGGTACCAAGTTTGTGTAATCTGTAACTCCAAAAGTTTTTATTCTTTTTCATTCAAACTTTGCCTAATAAATGTTCACATATTGAAGATGTGCACCTCCTATTTTGTACACGTTTAATAGCTTTTTTTTCACTTTTGAGGGGTGTTGGACATTTTTTTTCATCGAAATGCTTAAGGGGTGCCTAGTTTGTGTAATCTGCAACTCCAACAGTATTCATTCCTTTATATTCATACTTTACATAATGATTGTTCACACATTGAAGATGTGCACCTCCAATTTTGTGCATGTTTCATTTTTCCCCTAATTTTTGAGGGGTGTTGAACTTAGACATTTTTTCCATCAGAAATGCTTACTGGGTACCTAGTTTGTGTAATCTGAAACTCCAACAGTTTTCATTTAAGAATTGAAAGTTATTTTTCTGCGTTTCACTGAGGTATGAAATGTCGGGAAAATTACATCTAATTTGCATGAAAACCGAAGGTTTTCATGCTAAAATTAGATGTAATTTAAACGACATTTCATACCTCAGTGAAACGCAGAAAAATAACTTTCAATTCTTATAATTACAACTTCTTCTTTATTTATTCTTATTCAGTATTTATAATTATGTTTTCCTTAAAAAAATACGTTTCCAGCTAATAGTTCGTTTCGCGCATTTAGACAATGACGTGCGTATGTATACGTTACGACGTTATGTAGACGTTAAGACGTTCAAAAAACAAAATGGCGGCCGTTCTCCAATTGAAAATAAACAAATAGCCTACGTTTTAGAGACCAGAATCTCGTTTTTACAGTGGAAAAACTTAACATGTGTACGATAGTTACGTCATCGGATATGACGTCATTCGTTTACATTGGTGACGAAAAGCATCATCTCTGTCAAAATGGCTTGGAAAGGAAAAGAAATGACCCCCGGCAAAACGAAAGTGCGCTATTTTTATTGAGTGATTGAAGAAAGCAAAGACGAATTGCAAAAGATGTTGGATAAACCAGGCAACAGTCATGCAGTAAGTTCAAGAAACGATTTTATTGTGGGGCCCGACTGAAAACATACAACAAAGTTGCAGGAAAACAAGCACAGGTGCAAGAGGCGATCGCATCATTTTGCAGACTGGGAAACTAAATAGATCGCAGCCAAGTGCGGATCCAGAGGGGGGACAGGGGGTCCGGACCCCCCCCCCCCCTGGAAAATCACAAGTTATACGGGTTTCTATAAGGAATAAGCAATTGGACCCCCCCCCCCCCCCCCCTGGAAAAAGGTGCCCCCCCCCCACTGTAAAAATTTGGACCCCCTCCGGAACCTTCAAAAATGATATTTTTCTTTGAAATTAACCATTTGACTTCTGTAAAATAAGCTGAGGACTAAGAAAAAAGAAAAAAACAACAACAACCAAAAAACAACGTTGTCAGAGCTTTTTTGTCCGATTGACGTAGACCCCCCCCCCCCCCCCCCCCCCCCCCCGGACGAAAATTCCTGGATCCGCGCATGGCAGCAGACAGCTCACATCAAGCCTCAGAGATGCCTGTCGATACCTCTATCGTCACCATTCAAGACATCAAGAACTCAGCGAGGAAGTCTATTGTATCTAAATGGCAGCAGCGCTGGGACATTTCTGAGTCTGGCAGATTTCTCCACACCTTCAAACCATTGGTTGATAGCAAACCCTACTTAGATTTGCCTTCTAAGGATCTCTTTCCTACCATTCTTCAACTACGTACCGGATACTGCAGTCTAAACGAATACAGATATAAATTAAATCAGTGTGAAAGTTCAGAATGTGTTTGTGGTGATATAGAGACTGTACAGCACTTTATTCTTGAATGTCCTCTGTATGAAGATAACCGTCAGAAACTTCAGAAGAACCTTTTCCTGCAACTTGGCATTCCTTATCTGGATATGGATCTGCTCCTTGGTTATAGTGAAAACGAAAATATTTCTGGTTGGAGAGAGTCTGTTATATGTGAACTGGGACAATACATTGCCAATACTGGTCGTCTTTTCAGCAGAGTTGCTGATGGGAATGCACCACAATAATCTGTTGACCGTATCAAACACTAAATCTCTTAAATTACATTTGTGGAAATTTTACCTTTGAGACACTTAATCTACATGTGAGAGAATCTACACTCGAGAAGATTGTGCCACAAGGCCTGATACGGAATACGACAGCTGATCGGCATGACTACTGTTAATTTAGGCGTCGTATGTAAGTTAATCTTTGCTCCTTTACATGAAAATATAGGTGTACATGTAAGCGTAAGGTAAAGTGTCAGTAGTTGCAGGCTGTCCATTTCTCCGTATTCCGTATCAGGCCTTGTGGCACAATCTTCTCGAGTGTAGATTCTCTCGCATGTAGATTAAATGTCTCAAATGTAAAATTTCCACAAATGGACTGATCTCTCTTCACAGTATCACAAAAGTAGTTCTGTCGTGAATGGCCCCGCCCCTCATGAATACGGACCGGGTTCATTGAAAAATGAAATGCAGGTCAATGCGATCAGATGACCGTTCTTGACCAATCAAATTAGCGGATCTCAATAAATTTTATGACAGTTGTAATTATTCCTTTATATCCAAACTTTGCATAATGATTGTTCACACATTGAAGATTTGCACCTCCTATTTTGTGCACATTTCATTTTTTTTCCTCACTTTTTTGATGGATGTTGACTGTTGAACTTAGACATTTTTCCTTCTGAGATGCTTAGGGGGTGCCTAGTTTGTGTAATCTGTAACTCCAACAGTATTCATTCTTTTATATTCAAACTTTGCATAATGATTGTTCACACATTGAAGATGTGCACCTTCTATTTTATGCACATTTCATGAATATTTTTTTCATTTTTAGGGCGTCTTGAACTTAGACATTTTTCCTTAGAAATGCTTAGATAGTTTCTGGTTTGTGTTATCTGTAACTCCAAGAGTTTTCATTCCTTAATATTCAGTCTTTGCATAATGATTGTTCATACATTGAACATTAACATTTTTTCCATCCATAATGCTTAGGGGGAGTCGGGTTTGTGTAATCTGTAACTCCAACAGTATTCATTACTTTATATTCCAACTTTTCATAATGATTGTTCACACATTAAAGATGTGCACCTCCCATTTTTTGCACATTTAATAAATATTTGTCCTTTTTTGACGGGTGTTGAACTTAGACATTTTTCCTTCGGAGATGCTTAGGGGGTGCCTAGTTTGTGTAATCGGTAACTCCAACAGTATTCATTCTTTTATATTCAAACTTTGCATAATGATTGTTCACACATTGAAGATGTGCACCTTCTATTTTATGCACATTTCATGAATATTTTTTTTCATTTTTAGGGGGTCTTGAGCTTAGACATTTTTTGTTAGAAATGCTTAGATGGTTTCTGGTTTGTGTTATCTGTAACTCCAAGAGTTTTCATTCCTTAATATTTAAACTTTGCATAATGATTGTTCATACATTGAACATGTGCACCTCCCATTTTGTGCAAATTTGATAAACATTTTTTTTATTTTTAGGGCTGTTGAACTTAGACATTTTTTCAATCCGAAATGCTTAGGGGGTGTCTTAATGTTTGAAAGCAGATGACCTTGGGAATTGGTAAGTAGCATTGGGGATCTGGGGCCTACCAAGTTTGTTCAAATGATGATCCCATGATGACCTTGACCTACTTAACGTCAAGGTCAAATTTGCTTCCTCATGCATTTAAATGGGATTTTTTTTTAAAAGTTGATTTTTTGAATACTGTGGTAGCCAAAGTCATTATTCTTACTTGATGAGACAATGGCTATAAATAAGTTCCAAAGGTCAAGGTAGACCTTTGACCATCAAGCTTAGGTTGCTCATATTAGAGCCTCATCAATAGTTTTCTCACAAACCATTGGCCCCATTGAACTCAAATTTCATGTGAAGAATCCTTATGATAAATTAGCCAAAATGTAAACAAAATATTTAGATCACATGACGGAGATGACCGCCACACCCATATATGGTAAAAGCCCTTTAAAAGGCCAGTGACCTTGAGAAGGCCAGTGACCTTGAGACTTGGTATGTAGTATTGGGGATGTGGGGCCTATCAAGTTTGTTCAAATGAAGATCCCAAGATGACCTTGACCTACTTAACTTCAAGGTCAAATTTGCTTCCTAATGTATTTAAATGGGATTTTTTTTTAAAAGTTGATTTTTGGAATACTGTAGTAGCCAAAGTCATTTTTCTCACTTGATGTGTTCAATCTTGTGTCTATAAATCAGTTTCAAAGGTCAAGGTTGACCTTTGACCTTTCAGCCAAGGTCACTCATATTGGATTCCCATCAACGTATTAAAACATAGTTTTCTCAGAAACCACTTGGTCAATTTAAATCAAATTTCATATGACAAGTCCTTATGATTGGTTAGCCAAAATGTATACAAATTGTCATGGTCATATGACTAAGATGGCCACCACGCCCATATATGGTTAAAACTTTAAATATCTTCTTCTTTGGTTTATGGACTTGGTTTGTAGCATTGGGGATGTGGGCCCTACCAGGTTTGCACAAATAATGAATCTAGGTTGACCTTAACCTACTTTATGGCAAGGTCAAATTTGATTCCTAATGCATTTATATGGGGGAAACCTTAAAATGTTCATTTTTCTATAACTGTTTAAGCCGAAATCATATTACTTGTAAGAAATGTTAAACCTAATGAGACAATGGTTTTATATTAAGTACCAAATGTCAAGCTAAGCTGTGAACTTATATCCAAGGCCACTCATTTAGACTGCCACATACCTATCTAAACATCTCTTTCTCAGAAATCACTGGGCTGTTTGATGGATTATTCATTAGTTTGTTTAGGTCACTTGACCAAAATGGCTGCAACCCCCATATATGGTTAAACAAAATTTGTAAATTTATAAAAAAAATTATAAGCTGAAGTTGAACTTGACCTATTTTAACATTATTAAGGGGATCACATGAGCGCCTCAGGACCTTTAGGTCCTCTAGTTTTTTTTTATGAAGCAATGTAAAATGGAGATCTAATTCTTTTAGATTGAATCTAGTTTTCCCAGCTTTCATGGCATGAATGATGTTTTCCCTAATTCAGTAGGCCCCTGGTCCAGACTTCAGAAAGGGAGGAAAATCCCTGTAGGAACATTTTTCCTCTAGTAACAGTAGTTTTTAGATAATGACATTTTGTGCCAGCTACCCAGCTACCATGCGCAGATCCAGGAATTTTCGTCAGGGGGGGGGGGTCCAGGTCAGTCTGACAAATAAAAGCTCTGACGTTTTTTTTAGTCCTCAGCTTATTTTACAGAAGTCAAATGGACAGTTTCAAAGAAATCTATCATTTTTCAAGGTTCCAGAGAGGGTCCAACATTTTCCAGGGGGGGTCCAATTTTTCCAGGGGGGTCCAATTGCTTATTCCCTATAGAAACTGATATAACTTGTGATTTTCCAGGAGGGGGGGTCCGGACCCCCTGCCCCCCTCCCCCCCCCTCTGGATCCACACTTGGCTACATAAAGTATAACACCAGGGCTTCAGATTTTTTTCAGGTTTGGTGGGCCGAAGTGACCCATGGAGCAAAAAATAGTGGGTCATTTTCTGAAATGATGGGCGTAACCACAGTTGTCATTTGGGTAGTGTACTTTACCTACCCACTGACACAGACACTTGTATGTATATTGACTGCTGACTCAAAAAACAATACCAATTATCGCTTAATGCAGGTCAAAAGTATTGCAGAATGCTCCAAGGGGAGCATTCTGCAATCTTTTTGGCCTTCATTAAGCTACCATTGTTATTAAGGTCTTTGTTTTGTCTTTTTTTGAGTGGCTGCTTAAGACATGTTTTACTGTATTGACAACCTACATGTACTTTCTGTTTTGTAGAGTTCATAGACTCGCTGTAAGATGAATATTTTTATTAAAGTGAAATATTTTTACAACTAAAAAGTATGGGTCCACTGGGCCCACTGCCTTGGAAGTGATTGGCCATATTTTGAAATCATGGGACAATGACCCGGGCCCACGATAAATCTGAAGGCCTGTAATAAACACTGGCTTTATTGTCAATCAGGTACATGTATCACATCAAGAAATGTAGGAAACTAATTCCCAAATCATTTGCTTGTTTTTTGGATTCGTTTGAATTGATGCTTTATTAGACTGGCTCCAGTCCTCAAAACAATTTTTCATCAATGGGTCATATCATAAACTTGTAGCCAGTCTAACTCTGATGGCTCTGTTTTAAAACAGAGCCATCAGAGTTAGACTGGCTACAAGTATATGATATGCTTTGTGCTCCAGTCAATAACTTTTTAGCATAGATAATCCTAGCCCAAAATGATGATGGGCCCTTAAAATGAACCAATGGTCCATATCCCATTCAAATACATGCAAATTTCAAAATTTTAATGGGCCATTTGAAATTTTATTGGGCCCTTTGCAAAATTTGATGGGCCCAAGAATCCTTAATATCCACGTTAGAGCATAATTGTCATGAGATTTGAATAGCTTGTATATGGGGCCCAGCCAAAAATAAAGTCCATTTTTGCAAAACATTAATAGTTTTGTCACAAAATGGATCGGGTCCATCCTAGGATTATCCCTGCTTTTTAGTCATGTCGAGATAAAGTGTTATGCTCAAGGACACGGCTCAATACCCCTGGTTAGGCTTTGACCAGTTACCTTTCAATCTCAAAATGGGTACTCTACTGTTGAGCCAGAAGATTTGCAAGTCATGTTGGGACTTCACAATGAACCAAATTGGATGTGTTTAATAAATTGATAGGGTGTAATTGTAGAATGGGTGTAACTTGCTCAAGTAACTAGTAAAGTACAGTCCCTTATAACACTATGCTTGGGCTCCATAGGAATGGGTCATTTTACAAGTGAATCCCTTTATGAAAGGACAATTTTACAAAGAGACAACTTTACAAATGAATTATTTATAGGAAATTGACCAATTCATGGTAGTTTACCTATGATTGCTTTGCAAAATTATATGCAGATAAAATTGGGGGTGTTAGGCCAGATTTTTTTTTATTAGTTGATTTACAAACCCCACTACTGTAATTTTCCGGAAAGTAGAAAAAAAATCTGAAATTATTTTTTTATTTTATCCGCTGACTGTAAATATTATTTGGTTCGTTGAAAAAAGTATTCTATTTTTGAGGTTCTGTCTGTGTATTTTTAAGAGTGACACCATTAAAAGTGATTGTCCTATATGCAGATTGTTTAGAAAATTATGAAAAATTTAAAGATTTAATACAGACTGTTGGCTTTGCTTATTAGTTTTACTGTTTGTTCTGGAGATAATAAAAAAAAAAGCTATGAAAATGACCCGTTGACTGGTCATTTTCAGAGCTTTTTTTCTTTCCCTGGTCCTATTTCTTAAAAAATTCTCGTAAATCAACTAGTAAAAAAATTCTCGTCTTATTATTATATACTCCTCAAAATAATTGAAGGACCAATACTGTCAATTAAAACATTGATGCATTTTGTGTAGAACATATTTCGAAAACCAATTTTACAATCTAGCCTTAATTTGTCGGACATCTTTGACGCCTAATTGCCAAGTGAAACAGCAAAAAAGAAAGTTGTAGAAAATTTTACATGCAAGGATTTTTTGTCATTTTAAAACTTGACCTAAATGTATTGGAATGTCATTTTTTGTGTGTGATCCATGGACCACAGAACTGCATGAAATGACTGGAAAGTGCTTTTAGATGCTGAAATCTCTGTTTTTGCATGATTTTATGGTGTTTTAATCCAGTTGATACTATCCGACTCTTCCTGTGAGAGAAACTTGCCCCTCTTGGCTGTGGCATAATGGCTAGACTATAGATTCAGACGACTGGTTTTGGCGTTTGTCTGTGACAATCTTTAAACAATTCGTCGGGACATCTTTCTAACACTCAACGGCATAGAATGACGATTGAAAATCTTATTCTTGATGGCCAAGTACAGTCATTGTTTTCAGAAAACAAAACAATGTAAAAACTCCATTGTCAGATATGAAAATGCTTGCTTCCCAGTATATTGAAACTGTTTGAAGATTTCTTTGCATGTAAGCTGAATTGTTTAAAGCAAAGTTTAATTTAGTGTCACTTTCATTCTACTCTAAAGACAAGAGAAGAATTTCTTTACCCCACCCACTGCCTTTTGAAAGTGTGTTTTTGAGGGTAGGTGCATTTGAGACACAGTTATGGCAGAACTAGGCATGGGAATCATTAATAATGATTCTTGATTTATGGGCATAAAGAATAGAAAGATTTGGGCCCAGTTTTACAGAATTTAAATGTTTGAGCTCATTATACTCGCATTTTAAAATCTTGGTCCTTTAATTATTTTGAGGAGTATACATGTATATTCAAATTATTAATACAATGAGGTGTGTTATAAAGGGACTGTACTGTACATAGAATAACAACAACAGCTTTGATAATACAGTAAAACCTGTCTTAAGCAGCCACTAAAAAGAAGACCGAAATTGGTTTTCAAGACAGATTATCGCTTAATGCAGGTCAAAAGTATTGCAGAATGCTCCAAGGGGAGCATTCTGCAATACTTTTGACCTTCATTAAGCTACCATTTGTCAATAATATCTTTGTTTTGTCTATTTTTGAGTGACTGCTTAAGACAGGTTTTACTATAATCCCTCAAGGTTTCTATATTACAGGTTACAAGGTTGAATTGTTAAAGATAACAGAAGCTTGAAACAATGCAAACTTCAACAGATGATGATAAATTGCTGTTTTCATATGAAGAAATATCAGAAACAGAAATCGAAAAGAAGAAATTGAAATTCGAAACAGAGATAAAGACTGAAACAGAAGACTTGCAAGAATTTAAAAGTTTGAATAATGAGGAAGATGATGAGCAGTTTATCATTGAATCTTTAGGTGCTGATGATGATGAAATTGGTGTAAAAGTAGAAGGAAATGATTGTGAGACAAAAGTTAGTCCAGCTGACGAAAAGATTACTGGTAGTTTTCAAGATGATGTGTTAGAAAGAGAGGAAGATGATCATATCAGAAATATAGATGACGTTATATTTGAAAATTTGAATGCTGCTCTTAAAAGAGCACGTAGTGAGTTTAGAATTAAAGAAATTTATAGCAAATATTTGAATGGGGATGCTGAAAACACATGTGATGAAATAAAAATTAACAATATTTCTCAGGAAAGAATATCAGATCTTTATGGGGATCTGAATGCTGCTGTGGAAAATACAAGTCCTGACAGCCAGTTCGTGAAAAATACAATTAAAAGAGATGCAGAAACTAGTGAAAACTCTGTTCAAATTAAAAATAATAAAAAGACGAAGACTAAGAGGTGTGTTAAATCTAGAAAACATAAAGAACATGTTAGCGTAAAATTTAAGCAAGAAAATGATGGAAACAGAAGTATTGATAAAAAAGCAGAGAGATTGAAATCAAGTAAAAGAAAACCTGTTGAAGGAATAAAAAATGATAATATTATTATTAAGAGTATGAAAAGCAGAACACGAGAGAATAGAAATATCTGTGATATATGCGGGGTAAAGATTGGGTCATGGAAAAATTTCCTACTTCATGTTGAGAAGCACATGAGAATTGGCAGTACTCAGAAAGGTTTCTATTTGTGTCAGCTATGTGGCAAAGGGTTTGGTCACAAGCAAACATTGGATTGTCACATACGTTACCTTCATACTGGCGAGAGACCGTACAAATGTGATTTTGAAAACTGTGATAAAGCTTTTATATCCCCAGCTAAAGCTAAAAAACACAAAGAAACCGTTCACCTTAATCTTAGACGCTATCAATGTAAGGACTGTCCGCTGAGCTTCAAAACAAAAGGAGCTTTAAGCGTTCACAGACATTACAAACATTCTCCTGAGAGTCAGAAAGTCTGTCCAATCTGCGATGAGTTTTTCGCGACACCGTCCGACCTTAAATATCATATAGAATCGCATACGGATCCAACTGTTCTCGTTTGTAAAATTTGTTCGAAGCAATTCAAAAAGAAATGTACACTTGATAAGCATGTGATAATGCATAGGAAAAAGGAGTTGAGCGAATTGTGTAAATGTGCGGATTGTGGAAAGGAATTCAGTCGGAAGTCGTACCTCGTGGAGCACCAATGGAAACATACAGGTAATGTTCTAATTGATAAACAAAAGTTTTGAGTGTAAAATTGTAAAAAAAAATTTTACCCATCAGTTTTAACATATGTTTTGGTTGCTCAAAAGAACCCTCTCAATGAGACGGTTCTTTTGAGCACCCACAACATATGTTTTGGTTGAGAAATAAGAAAATTTGTTTTCTGTTACTCGCTCTTATCTAAAATGCTGAAAATATTTTTAGGGGAAACTGTTTAAAATGTTCATCTGATCATGGGAGGTACATGTGATAAAGGGCCAGAAATTTAGTTTTGCAGTGACACATGAAAGTCCTTCAGTTAATAGTATGAGGGTCTGGATTGGGGGGGGGGGGGTCTGGTATTCACTATTCATTAAAAATTTAGCCAATTATTCATTTCATTAAAATTTTGGGTTATTCATTAAAATAAGACCACCTGTTCATTAAAAGTAAGAAGGGTGGCAAAGAAATCTTATTATTCACTATTCATAAATTTTTCTTCGATTCATTAAAAAAAATCTTCAATTCATTAAAAAAGTAGGATTATTCATTAATTTTTAGGCCCTCATTATTCACTATTCATTATTTTTTTGCTCATTATTCACTATTCATTATAAAAAAGGACTATTATTCACTAATCATTATACCCCATCCAGACCCTCATAGTATGTACCTAAGCATTAATGTTCTAAATCTCAACCTAAACAGATGTTGCTGGTGCTCAAAAGAACCATCTTATACAGGTAATAATAAAACATCTCATTGAGACTGTTCTTTTGAGCACCCAAAACATATGTTAAAACTGATCAGTAAGAAAATATCTAGTTTTTTATGTAAAAATTTTATGTAAGGCGAAATAAAAAAAATAAATTGTTTCTCAGGCACTGTCGCATCTGTTTTGAAAGTCCAGCATTACTTTTTTTATTGCTTTCTAAAAATGAAAATTGATAAAAAATGCAATTCCAGTTTCATAACATCGTTATACATAACAACCATGCAGTTCCACTCGAACATTGTGGTCCATTGCGGGTATTGTTGTGTTGTTTATTTATTCTTGACTCCATTTCTGATTGTATGAGGTCGATATTATCACTGTTCTTGTTAGATACCGAGCCCCAACAGTGTAAGTTTTATGCATCGGTGATGAAGTCAAATCTACTCGATGTGCAGAAGCTTTCACTATCAAGTTTTTAACTTTTATTGCCTGACTTGAATAATATTTGATGAAATATCCATAGAAACACAACTTAGAAATTATTGTTCGAGTTACAAAAATAAAGTTCCCGCATCTGTTTTTTGCTGAATAAAAATAAAAATCCGCCCTGCCACATCTGTTTTTTTAAAAAATGGCCTGAGAAACAATTCAATATTTTTTTTTGTTGCCTTAATGTGCTAATTATGGAAAAGAATTCAGCCTGAAGTCAAACCTAGTAGAACACCAATGGAACATACAGGTAATGTTCTATTTTAACCGTTGGGCCAAATAAAAAAAATACATGTGTTTAGGGTATCCGACCCTACCTAAATTTACTGGTGAAACCTAGATTTTTTTTTCAGGTTTTCTGGAAAAAATAGAATTTTATGAATTTTGAAAGGCAAAATGCCTTTCAAAATTCATAAAATTATATTTTTGTCCAGAAAAAAAAATTAAATAAAATATTTGTGTCTACTCTACTCAAAATTTGCAGACCCATTCCCCGAAACACACTTTTTTGTTTGGCCTTAGTCCTTGTCATGCTGAAAATATTTTAAGGGGGTAACTGTTTAAAATGTTCATCATGGGAGGTATGATTTTGTGAGAAAAGGCCAGAATTTAGGGAAAAGGGGTTGAGTGAATTATGTAAACGTGCTGATTGTGGAAAAGAATTCAACTGGAAGTCATACCTAGTAGAGCACCAATGCAAACATACAGGTAATGTTCTATTTTAACCCTTGGGCCAAATAAAAAAATACCTGTGTTTGGGGTAACCCGATCCTACCTAAATTTACTGGTGAAACCTAGCATATTTTTCAGGTTTTCTGGAAAAAATAGAATTTTATGCATTTTGACAAAAATATATAGAAAATGGGTAATTTTTTATGCGTTCGTTAGCGTTGTTCTGATGATGGATTATAATCGAAAATCATTCATTTACATGCAACCGATCGATGATCAGATGGAATTTTACGCTGTTCGTTGTCTTCAGCTGACTGTTTTCAAAGTTGACTTTTCAAAACAAAATTCAGGAACACTATCAGAATGTCAAATGGTTTTGAGCCAGTTCAGGACCGACATTCTGTCGGTCCTGAACTAGGTACAAACCATTTACAAAGATATATCAGCCAATGACAAAAGTCACTGCTAGCAAGGAAATTATCACTCTTTCTTTCGGGAGCGCAGTGGCTCAGTGGTAGAGTGCTTGACTCGAGACAGAGGGGCTGCGGGTTCGAGCCTCACCGGCATCACTGCGTTGTGGTCTTTGAGCAAGACACATTTATCCTAGCTTAGTACTGGTTTAACCCAGGAAGACCTGTCCCTACATAACTGAAAGATTGTTGATGTGATGTAAAGAATCAAATCAAACAAACAAAAACTTTTTCTTTCCAGGTCAGAAAAGTTTTGTATGTTCAACGTGCGGGAAGTCATTTTCACAGAAGGGGAACTTGAAAGTTCACGAGAGAACTCAACATTCTGATGAGGCCGTTTCATACGAGTGCCCGGGATGTAACAAAAGTTTCACGGTTAAATCTAATATGAAGTCACACAGTAAAAAATGTACAGGACGAAGTAACAGGCCTCCAGATAAACTTGTGTAAATGAAAACTATTTTTCTTATTTCTCATCCAAAACATATGTTGTGGGCACTCAAAGGAACCGTCTCAATGAGACGGTTCTTTTGAGCACCCAAAACAGATGTTTAAATTGATGGGTAAGAAAAAAATTACTATTTTACGCTCATAAAATTTCCATATCTGGATCTATGGTAAGAATGAAAATAAAGGATAACACATCTATAGGTCATAATAAACATAAGTTTTAACATATGCTTTGCGTGCTTGAACGAACTGTCTCTGGAGGTGGTTCTTTTGAGTACCCACAACACATGTTTATTTTGAGAAATAAGAAAATTAATTTTTGATTAGACACAGTTATCTTAAATTAAATGTGTTTGAGTGTAAAATTAAGAATATTTTCTTATCCATCAGTTTTAACATATGAGCCGCCACACGTGATTTCCATCAATGTGGCATTTTGACAAGTGAAGACTCAGACAAGCATGTGCAGTCTCCTAGAAACTCCAAATGATGTTCGGTCAGTAGCTTAATACTAATAGAATATTCAAGTGACTAGCAAAGGCTCTGATCAGACTGTGTGTATACGCAGTCTGATTTGCTGGTCGCACATACCACATTTTTTGAAATCTCATGTTGCGGCTCATATATTTCGGGTGCTCGAAAGAACCGTCTCATTGAGATTGTTCTTATGAGCACCCCCCATTAAATGTTTAATTTGAGAAATAAGAAATTAGTTTTTGAATACACACTGTTATCTTAAATAAAAGCGGTTGAGTAATGAATTATGAATCAGTTTTAATGTGTTATTGATGCACAAAAGAACCGTCTCTTTGAGTACCTACAACATATGTTTAGTTTGAGAAATAAGAAAATTTATTGATTACACCAGGACTTAAGTTAAGAATGCCTAACAGAAAAATATTTTTCTTATTTCTCAACCAAAACATATGTTATAGGTGCTCAAAAGAACTGTCTCAATGAGACGGCTCTTTTGAGCACCCAAAACATATGCTAAAAATCATGGGTTATAAAATATTTACAATTAAACGCTGACAATTTTTGTTTATCCAAACCTGCTTTACACACTGTTATCTAGTGGTCTGTACACAGAAATGGAAGAAAGTTTGAACTGCTTCAAAGACGAAAAGGAAAAGAATAGAAGGAAAAGAAAGGAAAAAGATGAAGGAAAGAATGAAGAATAGAGAGAAGAAAGATGAGAAATAAAGGTTTGCGAATTAAGTTTAAGAATGAAAGGTATGAAAAGGTAGCTGAGGTTCAGGTGAACAAAAAAAAAAAAGAATTGAGCATAAAGTTGCGAATTTTTTTTTATCCATCAGTTTTATCATCTGTTTTGGGTGCTCAAAAGAACCCTCTCATAGAGACCGTTCTTTTGAGTACCCACAACATAATGTTTGGTTGAGAAATATAAATAATAATTTTTTATCACACACTGTTGTGTAATCGGGTGGATATATTGTAATTTCAGGCATTTTGTTAAGAGTGCGTAACAGAAAAATATTTTTCTTATTTCTCAACCAAAACATATGTTGTGGGTACTCAAAAGAACCGTCTCAATGAGACGGTTATTTTGAGCACCCAAAACATATGCTAAAAATTATGGGTAAGAAAATATTTACCATTTTATGCAGAAATTTTTTGCTTATCTTAACCTTTGAATTTTTTTATATACTGTATTCCACATATTGAGCACACTGTGCATATTAAACTTCAAAAAATTGTATACCCCCATTTGACATGCATGGATCCAGAGGGGGGACAGAGGGTCCAGACCCCCCCTGAAAAATCACAAAAATAAAGGGTTTGTTAGCAATACTGGTCCGGATCCCCTGAAAAATCACAAAGCTGCCAATCCAGCATTCAATGTTGGGCCACCATCGGCACGCCAGCGAAACGCCATTTTAATAGTGTTTCGTTTGTGGGCCAATGATGGCCGACTTGTAGTGGTATTAGGATCCTACCTCCCCTCATCAACTAAAAACAAACAAAAAAATGTCAATTTGGACCCCCTCTGACATAACTTTCTGGATCCGCACATGTTTGAAAACAGTGAACATCGAGATCAGATGGCTTCATTAGAAGCCAGCTGATCTGGATTGGCACTGGTTTTCTTTCACTTATTGAATTCCTATTGATAATGAAATTGCATCACTGGAATGACTTGAAACCAAAAGTTACTATAGTGTAAACAGCCAATAATGTTCTCACTGAGCCCTTGTAGAAGCATGTGTTCTGAGGGATAATCCCTGTTCTAAAAGTCCCCTAAATTATCTGTAAGGCCCCTTCAGTGAACATCCAGGTCAGATGACTTCATCAGAAGCCAGCTGATCTGGATTTACAATGGTTTTCTTTCGCTTTATAGTATTGAATCCCTATGGAAAATGACATTGCATCACTGTAATGACTTGAAACCAAAAGTTACTATAGTGTAAACAGCCAATAATGTTCTCACTGAGCCCTTGTAGAAGCATGTGTTCTGAGGGATAATCCCTGTTCTAAAAGTCCCCTAAATTATCTGTAAGGCCCCTTCAGTGAACATCCAGGTCAGATGACTTCATCAGAAGCCAGCTGACCAGGATTTACACTGGTTTTCTTTCATTTATTGAATCCCTATTGGTACTGGGCCGCATAGCGCAGTCGGTAACGTGTCTGGCTACAGATGCGTGTCTGACTGCAGATCCAGGGGTCGCGAGTTCGATCCCGGTCAGGTCCCATACTTTCGTGGAGATTGATCATGAAATAATTTCTATGGTCATTCTCTTCCCTTCCGCTGATTTATTCAAGAAGGGTTGTTGTCTTTTACAAGCGAAAGTATGTGCACGAATTACTGGTTAACCACTTGTTCAAGCCTGCCCAGGAAAAAAGTGTGGTTAGGTGAACTGACCGTCCCGCAATGACCATAGCTGTTGACTTGGGACGTAAAGCAACAAAACAAACAAACAAAGAATCCCTATTGATAAATTAATGAAATTGCATCACTGGAATGACTTGAAACCAAAAGTTACTATAGTGTAAACAACCAAATAATGTTCTCACTGAGCCCTTGTAGAAGCATGTGTTCTGAGGGATAATCCTGAAAGGGGCCCTGTTCTTAAAGTTCCCGAAATTATCTGAAAGGCCCCTTCTTCTAGAATGCATGGTCCTTTTTTTATAAATGGTAAGTGTATAGGGAAGTGCTGCAGTTTTAGTACTTTTCTGCGAAATTCCCTCAAAAAAGCCCATCATGTCTATGAGCCAGAATAATCCCTGATTCTTAGGCCAGAATTTTTTTATTAGTTGATTTACAGGAATTTGTCGGGGGGACGAAATTTTGATCCCTGATATCGAAATGGGAATTTCTAAAATTCCTAAAACTTTGTAGTGCTTATTTCCAACACCAACAATTTCATTGATATCAGCTGGTTTCAAAGATATCTAAATGTCTGTTTTCTTCAAAAATTCTAGTGACAATAGATATCTGAGCCCTGGTATCAATTAGGCCACTGGTTTTCTTTCCACCTATTGATACTAGAATTGTGTTTTCCTGCATTGGTGAAATACATTAACAGATGGAAGCGCAGTGGCTCAGTGGTAGAGTGCTTGACTCGAGACCGAGGGGCCGTGGGTTGGAGCCTCACCGGCGTCACTGCGTTGTGGTCCTTGAGCAAGACACATTTATCCTAGCTTAGTACTGGTTCAACCCAGGAAGACCCGTCCCTGTTTAACTGATTGTTGATGGGACATAAAGCATCAAATCAAACAAACAAAGATCTTTTAGCACTATGTTTCATGGTATGTTGCTTTGGCACAAAAGAAAGGTCTAGATCAAGTAATGAGGGAATATGACCCTTATTAATTGGCACTTTGTTGCTTTGAAAGTTGGATTGAGGCCGTTTGCCCTTGTGCCCATCCACTATTCCTTGAGACCTGCGGACAGGCGCAAATTCCTTTCTGGAGTTTGACCATCTACCATACTTAAAATGGCCTATCTTTCCGCATTGGTAGCATTTTTGACCGGAAGCTGGACAGTGATCTCTTACATAATATCTATGACCGCCACAATATTCACATTTCCAACCCATATGCTGAGGTTGGTACTGTGGTCTGGGTTGGTAGGAGTTTGTTGGTACTGTGGTCTGGGTTGGTAGGAGTTTGTTTGTACTGTGGTCTGGGTTGGTAGGAGATTCTGTTCTGGAAACTCCTGTTTTCAGATGTTTGTCGTCCAACCGGGGGTCTATTGGACCAATGTTGCCTGGGTGGCTGTGCATCTGAATATGCAGGGTGATGCCAATCATTATTACTTTGCGGGTAGCTGCTTTCAGGCAAATGTGCCGGTGGATGTGGAGACCGATATGATTGTGGTCTTCTCCTGGACTCAGCATATGTTTGAGAACTAGATACATTTACTTTACTGCTTTGAGGAGAGCTGATTCCTTAAACATTGTATTTCCTTTTGCAAGGAACAGGGTTCCCACAAGCTCTGGAAATTATGGAAAACCTGGAAAATCACTAAAAAAAAGTTCCATGCATGGAAAAATCATGGAATTTTGAAAAAACCTGAATGATCATGGAAAATCATGGAATTTTGTGAAATAATATGACAAAACCACCAGTAGCCAGAAAACTAGCTGTCGGACACTTGTCCGACAGCTAGTTTTCTGGGTACTGGTAGTTTCAAGTTTTAATTATTTCAAAATGCTTGCATGGTCCACAAGCATGCTGTTGTTGCTGCATTCTGCATTTATGCTCAGGGTGAAGTTGCTGCTAAAAGGGGAGGTTGGATTAGTCATGGAAATACATGTAACATTGTTGATCATGGAAAATCATGGAAAAATCATGGAATTGTGTTTTTGAATTTCTGTGGGAACCCTGAAGGAAGAATCTGTACTGTTGACTGCTTTTGCAGCACTGACATTGGTGGTTTGTTATACCAATACCATTGCTTGCCACATGTCCTCCAGTGTACCTGGGTTCTTTGGCATTACTAGAGTTAAAAGTGAAGGCTTAAGGCCTTTCATCAGTATAGAAATTTGAAGCTGTTCTGGAATCTCTCTGGAATGACTTGACTCGATAAACCGTGAAAAGTATTCCGCTGCAGATTCTTCCTGTTTTTGACTAATAGTCAAAACAGAAATGTCTACATTATTTGATGTCTTGAACCTATTCAAAAATGCAGCCTTGAGCAAGTTCATCGACTGCTGGGTATGACCAGACAAGGAGTCGAACCATGTCTTTGCTATGCCCCTTAAATGAAAAGGCATAGCAAGGGCCGCACGCTCGTCCTTTAAATTGTTAAACTGCATATTTTTCAAAATATGAGAACCATTTAGCAGGGTCTTCACTCTGACCTTTAAATGAGTCCAATTGTATATGTGAATTCATTATACCGATTTCTTGTTCTTCTGAATCTTCTATCGGTGGTTGATGGACAGGAGACTGGTCTTCTGAAACCAAGTGACTGGATGGTGACTTGGGTCTGGGTGTATCTGGGTGACGGGCTGGAGACTGCGGCTGCTCTATGATTGCGCCTGGCTGGTGGCTTCTCAGGCTGTAGCTACGTGGGTTGGACATGAATCGACGAATCAATGCAGTGAAGGATCGGGATCGAAATCGTTGTTCTCCGCCACTTGTAATGTGCTGATTTTTGTGTAATATGTTGTTCGTCAGCAGCTGACGGTGGGTTGATATGTGGTCGTTGGCTAAACGACAGTCTGGACCAGCTGTAAGAATCACAAAAGACGATATAACCAAAGGTACGAGTTTATTCCGGAGCAGTCAAATCAGGAATGAAATTAAATATTTTTTTTTCTTTTCTCATCAATACAAACTAAAACATTTATATGGATAAAACAATACATCATTGAAGGAGTTCAAACTGTTATTCATGACCAACAGTATTACTTAAATTTTAAATTCTATGTGTGACCAGCATTTTGGACATCTGGGACTACAGCCTGATTCTTACTACAAACTGCCACAATTCATTTAACAGCTAGCCAAGCCATAAATGAGTTGCTTTGGTTTACAGTTCTTTAACTCATAAATTTGGGCCTTAATATAAAATATACTGACACTGTGCTGCATGCTAGAGCGGGGCTGGGTAGAGCGAAATATGTTCAAACAGGATTGCCATGATCGAATCCCTTATGGGATGGTCATGTGCAATCTTGTTAGGGGGAAATAGCTGGTCAAATAAAGGGATTGAAAATGGGAGCAATCTTTCAGCAAAATGTTGGTTTGATCAGACACAAGAATTGTCTAAATTCCTTGAAAGGGGCATGTGGATGAAACCTGAATATGCACTGCTTGATCACATATAAAACAACCTATACCTGAAATATTATAAAGCGGATGAAATGTACCTCCTCAATGAATGCTTGTTCTAAACTCAACATAAAAAGAAAAATGAACATGTACCTAGCTGGCATGTGGCACATAAAGATCATTTTAGCTATATTAGGGTATGTATAGCCAAACTGTCTAGGATAGTTGAGTTATGGAGCAGACACAAATTGAAGGGTAAATCACATGACCTTGAAGTTTGACCGTGACCTTGAGTCTATGTAGCAGATTTAATGAAAATCGCCCAAAGGGTTCAGGAGATATGGAGCGTATACAAAATTCAATGGTAAATCCCTTGACCTGTGACATGAATACATGTGTACTTACTTTAGTTCTTCTAGGTGCAAGTCCCTTTTCTTGATGGTAGATACTTTGGCGGTTGTTTAAGTTTATTTTTCAGCAACATGCATGTGTCACATAGTGAAAATCTTGATGCCTGAAATGTTCATACTAAATGCTTATATGTCTATGAATAAATAACCCTCTTTTTCGGCCTTGGGCCGTCTCCAGGACTTAGGAAACACTTTAACTGCTAAGTAGCGGCTTGAACAAGTGACCAAAGGCCGAATACAGACATTTAAGTTTTTTCAATAGGAAGAATCATTTAAAATAATAATAGGGATCACACATTTTTCATGCATTAACATTAATTCGGCTGGGTCCTGAGGAAGGTGTTTGAACACGAGGCCGAATGAAACAAACATGTGTGATTGCTATTCTTGCATATTTTCAATGACATTTCTCAGTTTTGTGTCGCTGTCCTGTTGAAACATCTGTAGATTATTTTGTCAACAGCTAGTTCATTTTCGGAGCATATTCTGGTGAGCCTGAAGGCTCAGGTGAGCTAAAAATTGTACTCACTACTCTAGACTTAGTGCCTATAGGCTGTCAACCAGTCAATAACAAACTGGCTTTGCATGGTTGTTGTGAGATCCAAAAATGTCTTCCTGAGTGTCTGTATACTTTCTGTTGTTACTTTACTCAAACAAAGAAGGGAGCAGCAAACAAACCGTTGGATCACATCTAGAGCAACTGGAGATTTTTTTATCCCCTAAACCATGGACCATCTTCTGCTTTTAAATATATAAAAGTTACATGAAAATATCATCATAATATAAGTACTGCTCAGTAATAATATAGTTAAGCAACCTGTTCTCTTCTGATTGGAAAAGAACATACCACATTGTAGCCTGGGTTCCAGTCTGATCATTTTTTCTTCTTTTTTATTTTTCAGTTCCTTGGTCAAAAATGATGCCATATCCTGTGGCCTCTGATCTGGGTTTCTACTGTTTTCCTTCTACCATAAAAAGGACATCAGGGTTTTAGGGAACAGGGGAAAATAACATTATTTTTGGGGGAAATTTACTCAAATTTAGCGGAACCGGTACCCCCTGTCATCCTCTTTAGCCTATTGGGAGGGCCTCCTTAATCTGGTTGGCTTAAGATTATTGCTGAATTGATAGAAAAGATAGAAAGGCAAACATTACCACAGATATTCCTTCTTCCTCATAATCTGTCTGTGTGCTGGAATGCACCTTGTGGATGATGGTTGCCTTTGACTTGGTCTCTTATTTTGGTTCAACTTTAAACAGCATTTTTCGAATTTCCGGCGTATTTGCTAGGTCTTTAAATAGAGTCCTCTGACATTGAGTCTTGCGTGCGACTTTTGGGCTTTTGCTGATCAGCCTTTTCGTCCGTGTAGTTAACTTTATATTGTTCACAGATTCCTTTATTTACGATTGAAATCGCTCAAAGTTTTTCGCCTTTGTAAAACACCCAAAACACACAACACTTCCAAGAAAAACATTGTCTCCCCAAGAAATTCCGCAGTATATCCCCAGGCATCAATAGCGATCAAAATCAATAACAGACAGCCAATACTTTTAATGTGTTATCTTTTTATTATCTTAATTTTTAGAATATTTAGCATATGAAATATTGACAAAAAATAAATTGACAAAAAAATAAATATTGACGACTGGACCCAGGCTAACCACATTAGTATATATATGGAAAAAGGTTTTTACCAATCAAGTTATGATTATAATTTTTACTGTGTCCGCCAGATTGGATCCGGGAAATTTAATAACAGATTACAGTGTAATCTTACTAATCATTTCATTGGCTGCAGCCAACCAAATGGATAAAGTATATCATAATGGTGGAATACCGCCCAGAAAGAGAAATACTTTTCATGCCAACATCAAAAAAAATACTACTGGGACTACATCCATCAAAAAGTATGTGAGGGCCACAAAGAAATATGCAGTGATTGATTTGTATAATCCCTTAGCCTTGATCTTTAGCAGCATTAAAAGTTTGGACTTATGCCTCCCGACATTGGAAAATAACTCAGAGGGAGTCGTAAAAAGCAAACCACAGCACATTATGAATTTCTTTAACTTTCAGCTGTGGAGAGTCTAGATTGTCTTGAATAGCTTTCAACTTATCTTTTCTGCAGTTCTTATTTCTCTGATTCAAAATGACATGCAAGACATATATACATACAATAGCAATCTATAGGACTATTTGGTGCTGAGGCTAACGGAACTAGATCGGGGAGATGACTTCGATGCCTTGAATGGTGCAGGTTGATTTATGACCTTACTTGGGTGGTGATGACGAAGGTGTGTGACCAAGTTCGTTGTTCCACCCCCAGATGTCTTTGGTTCCATTTTGCAGATTAGACAGACCACTACACCATCCACGATGGTGGAGTTTGACTTCAATTTCTTTCCCCTTGGTGTTTTTTGGGATGTCTATGTTATCCATTTTGTTTGATTACAGTTGAAGTGAAGGTCAGGAATCACGTTTTGTGCTAAAATTAACTGGCTAATGAATCGCGGAATATCCATAGGAAATGCGTCAGTAAAATAAACTATTTCAGTTTCTACAATTTTATTAAATAATTGTGATAATTAAGCGAGTTTAAATAAAAACTGATATGTAGGCCAGTCATTTTAGCCAATATTTGGGTCAAACCTACCACTAATTGCTACAGAAACGAAAAGTGCATTTTTGAAATATATAATCCTTTATGCATCTCAGAAAAAAAGTCCTCAAATGTTGCATGATGGGAAATATAAAAAATTTTGATATGAGTCAGGCACCTAAAATCCGCAGAAAATGTGTGTTACTATTGGTAAATAAACATAGTTGGTATATACAAGACACTACAGTACCTAGCAATATGCAGTTCATGAACAACAAAATACAAGAACCTAAAGAAGGCTTATTTTATGTGGTGTATCATATCTTCTATAAAAGTGGCTAACCAAATATCAGCGGGTGGGTAGGATTACCCCAACCACTCATTTCAATGGTACTGTAATCAACCAACTTCAGATTTATATGATTTGAAACTCTAGCTTTTTACAATTGAGAATAAATTTATATATAACATTACTGTTATGGATATGAAGCCACAATCATTTTGAAAAAAGAGACTTCATCAATCTAAATGAGCCAGACAAACATTACGCAAACATGTCCGTGCGATATACTGCAATATTTTACGGCTGTAAAAATTATAATTTTCAGATAGTTTTCTTATTTTTGCTCAAAACATAGATTGTGGGTACACTCTGAGGCGGTTCTAATAAGTACCCACAATCTATGTTTTAGAGCAAAAATAAGAGAAACTGTATACCCGTGTAAACCCCAGTTATACTATATGAGCCGTGACATGAGAAAATCTGATTTTCCCATATGTGAAAACAAAGCCACAGATCAGTTGTGCAGTAACTGGGTCAGTTTATGTCCATTCTACCAACAGTAATACTCCCCTGTTGAAAAGAACCAAAACTATGCCAAAATTCCATCTAATTACAGAAAAATACAGCAAAAACACCAGGTGGAAAATTTTGTCAAATTGCTGTCCGCATATCGAAAAGTTCAAGAGAAAATAACGTGAACAGGTGTACTTAAAGTCGATTTTTCGTGTTTCTTATTTATGCGGCAGTACTTTAACAAGAACCGTCGATATTATTAAAAAAAAACAACATTTTTGACAAACTACTACCGTGTTCATTGGCCAAGCCAATTCCTAATTGTAGGGCTTACGTTGATTTTGTCTTATTTCTATCATTTATCATTCCAGTGAGCCAACAGTGAAACCCTGATCAGGCGCCGAGCAATGGAGAGCTCTCCAGCGTCTGATCAAACTCTGCACTGTTTGGTTATGTCCTTAAATATGACGCTATAGGTTATGTGCGGGGCTATAGAGATGGGAACAGGATCTTCCAAAATAGCCTAGTGTTTATTATTTTCTGTTATTCATTTGATAATAAATTTATTCTTTCATTTTTAGGAAATCATTATTCTCTAACATTTCAATTTTGGCTCTTTATTAAAGCTGCATAGTCTGTAACTTTTGATCTTCTAATTTTAAAAATAATGCTTTTAATTTTCAAGAACACAGTAAAAATACTCAAATTCAGGTAAACATTTTACCATTTTTGTAAATCTTAACAAGCTATCACTATTAAAACAACTGCATTTATGTTAAAATTCAACGGTCTAGAATTATTGGAGGGACGCAAATAATTACCAACAAGAGAAAAATACACCTATTTGATAAGATAAGTCACTTTTCCATGCAGTTTTCAGCTGTACTGAACACCTCTATTTTGAAAAAATAGCTTAATTCTACTTTTACAAATGATTTAAAAAGAAAATAAAAAATTTCAAAAAATGTTCATAGTTACAGAGTATGCAGCTTTAATGGTAATCAACATCAAACCCCAATATGTCGTTCGCAAAATTTATTGTGATCCGTTTTCCCATGTAATGGATCGATGTCAGTATACACGACAGTTGCAGCAACAGCGAATTAGTTTTAATACATGAATCATGCACAATAGCCTTTACTAAGCTGGGCAGAGCGAATATGATTGCGCATGTGCAGTGGCCGCTATGTCTACCTTTTCCACATGTCCACCTTTTCTACGTTACACCACCAGCCCTCATTCGTGGGCACCTCCGATCCCAGTTTCTCAGTTTCCTCCGCCATGAGAATGTAGTAACATCCGGTGTGGTTTCCTATGGTAGCTTAATCTGTTTATATGTTTAACAAGTCATAGCTTTACAAAAAATGGCTAGCTGAAGTTTAGGCCTATATTATCGTATGTTTTCTTGCAAACTGTATTTTTTTGTTGTTGTTTTTTATTGTATTTCTTTCTGTCCTCTCAGTGTTGTCCAGGGTCATTTGTCATAATTTCTGGTAATTAACATCTGAAGTGTGATTACATCATAATCTTTTCTCGATTTTTCGCACGACAACCAAGTGCCAGTTGGTACAGTGGTAGCAAACTATAAAGACTTCCCCCTGTCTTGGGCAAACTCGTTGTCTTAGCCATGGGGCTGTACTTTTGACAGGTTCCTTTTAGAAAGATCATATGTTGCTCTGTTCAAGAAGTATAATAATGAACACCTTAAGATGTTAATAAAGTTAATAAAGGTATCCCGATGGTATACATCATTAGTGTTGCATCCAGCAGACTTAAAAATGGGATTGTATGATAGATCGGACAGGCCAGATAAGCATTTCCCTCTACCAATTGGCATAGTGGTCACCAACATTAGATAAGGCAAAATGAACAATAGTTCATCAGACGAAGAAAATTGTATACAGGGCACTAGTGTCCAACATTCCCCATATTCAAAACTTTGGTACTAATTGTGCTCCTCTTGTTGCATTTTTTTTTGTTTTGTTATGAGAGAGACTTTATATTGTCTCTGTCAGACAATAATCAAACTGATATTATTGAAGCTTTTAACTCCACCTCCAGATATTTAGATGACTTACTTAATATTGATAATCCTTACTTTGAACAAATGGTAGGTCAGATATATCCTACTGAACTTCAGTTAAATAAGGCTAATTCTTCTGATACTGAAGCTCTGTTTTTGGACTTGAACTTGTCAATAACAAATGGCATAGCTTCTTCTAAAATTTATGATAAACGGGATCATTTTAATTTTGAAATAGTAAATTTCCCATTTCTTGATGGAGATGTTCCTCGTTCCACTTCCTATGGTGTATATATTTCTCAGCTTATTCGTTTTGCTAGAGTGTGTTCTAATGTTGATGACTTCAACAACAGAAACTTATTTTTAACTGCTTAGTTATTAAAACAAGGCTATAGATATTATGAAATTCGAAAAGCATTTTCTAAATACTAACACAGACACTCAGAGTTAATTGTTAAATACAACATTGGGTTAAAAACTCTTCTGCAACAAGGCATATCAGAACCTATATTTATGGTGTTTTAGTTCATAAATTCAAACGAATTGTTCAAAAATCTAATTTTAGTGATCAATCCAAAAAGATTGTAAAACGTTATATAAGGGTTGGATATATCTTGATTATCATGTGACAGTCTGCATGCCTGGTTTTAAACCCAATCACAGTTTATAGCTATGGTTTCCTCTTTAATTGCACGACGGTGGGTCAGGCCTTAGACTCTATGACGGCTCTGACGTAAAGCTTTAATTGGTGGGTTAGTGCCTGATGCTTATCTGTAGCTGGACCCACCATGGCTCAACTTGAAGATTTCTTTAGCTCTGACTATCTGTGAGTCATGAGCCTTTTTCATTGTTTCATCATGGTGTGTTAATTTGTGTTTTTCCATGATAATACATTGCATGGGTTAGAAGGCCTCCATGCGAGCTGAACATTTCTTGTACTTCAACAACAGCAGAATCTAGGGCGAAGATTTGATACCAGTAAAATGCATTTTAGCCCCCTGGTGGCTTAGGCTGCTGTCTGTTCTAAGGCGGTGGTTCTGTTGTTGTTGACTTTTTGTTTATTGTTACTCCCATTGTGGGAGTCTGTAATTGTTCTATGTTTTGTTGTACATTACTTTATGTCCATTCTAGTATTGCAATCATCTTGCTGGGGAAGAGAGAGCTGGTTGCTTTGCTTAATTTGTGTTCCTGGTGTCTCGTGATGATTGAGTGGCTCTTCCTGGCGGTGCCATGGGTTGTCTGTGGTTTGTGATTGTGGTATTACCTGATCATACTTACTATTTTTGTATAGGGAAGTATTGACCACTGTTCCCATGACGGAGGTAGCTTATACAGAGCAGTAATGACCACTGTTCTCGCCACAGAGGCAGTTTTATACAGAGCAGTAATGGACACTGTTCCCACCATGGAGGTAGCTTTATAAAGGGCAGTAATGGCCACTGTTCCCTACAGGGAGGTAGTTTTATACATGGCAGTACTGATCACTGTTCCCCAGGGAGGTAGCTTTATACAAAGCAGTAATGGCCACTGTTTCCACCACGGAGGTAGTTTTATTTAGAGCAGTAATGCCGTCTAACTACTTATTAGAGACATCTAACAACTGATTTTTTCTATTTTCAAGGTGAAAAACGAATCTTTTTTTAATTAAAAACCTTCTTCAGAAGTGAGATCAAGCTGTAAACTTGATCCTTGCCATGTTTTTCGTAGAAATGCTTCGAAAATCGCCCAAAAACGCTTTGTACAAGTATATTCAATTTCATGATGACACTAATGTGCTTTCGTACTTTTAAAATTCGAGCGTAACATATTTTAATAATATGAATAACAAAAAAATACATTCCTGCAATTTAACATATATTTCATATTTTCTTTCTGAATGCTATGATTCGTGACGATTTTTATGTGATATAAAATAAAATAACAATAAAAGTGGTGCGAGAATTATAGCCACGAAAATATGTGACACCAGGGAATATTGAGCTTAGTTTTCTCTTAAAAACGCATTGGAGCGTCAATTGCCTTGGGGCGATGATCAAAAATACATGGATTGGCAAAAAAACTACTCAAAGATAATTACCTGTGTGTAATGGTCAGAGGAAAACTGCGGCAAAGATTTTATTCGAGTCGTCTATACAACCGGAAGCGTTTCCTAGGGAGAGAAAGTACAACCTACGGTGGACTTACAGGGCCGCCGCAGAAAGTGTTATTTGAGGAGTAGATTAAGGTATTATAATATCGTTTCCTTTCAGATATTTTGTGAGGACTTTTAGTATGTTGTAGATGACATAAGAAACTTTCGCTCAGGCACAAAAAAGTTTCTGTAGCAATTAGTGGTACCCCAAAAGCTATTATGACTGGCCTAATGCCAATGAAATACAGCGAGAAACGAAAGCAGCTAAAATGTCTCGGAAGAAATTTCCTAAAATTGACAAGACTTTGCCATGTGTACCGGTAGGATCAAAGCCATATCGCCAGACGTATCTTTGGACTCCTAAATCGTGATTTACCGGTATACGGGTAATATGGCGCACCCCTACAAATAGTTGTAAAATTGAGATGCATGAAGGCAGCGGTATTAAAATCACCAGCTTGCACATGACTTCTTGCATATTTTCATCTTCAGAGTGAGAGAATGTATTCGATTGGCTAATCAAATCTTTACAATTTTCCAAATAAGGCCATTTACTTATTAAATTGTTTACACAGGCTTATCTCGGGTCTGCTGTCTTGGCTTTGGTACAGATTTTTCAACTGGTCAGGAGTGAAATATGCAGTTGAATGTATTTGTTCTAAACTCATTGAAAGTGAAATTCCTCGTTCACTGACTTAGATCAGAATTACTTTCTTTCCATTATTCAACAGATAAAACTTTAAACTTACCAGAAAAAATAGGCGCAATCTCACAAAAAATAATAGGAAATTTAAAGCATTGCTGAGCCCCGCCTCAATACACAACTTACAAAACATTTACCTTTTTTCTCTTTCAAACGTGAGCCATTTGTTCAGAGCAGACAAAAGCAGTCTTGGTATTTTAGATCTCAGTACAAGGTTGAATTATTATAGGAAAAAAAGCACTTTGTGCCACGCAGAGGGTAGTTTGGCTCAAAGACATAGTGCTGCCTTCCAATGCTTATTACTATAGAACTTAATTCAAACAGGCAACGATAAAAAGGACAATAGTGACATAATTAACACTGACAAAATGAAAAAGCAATAACAAATGAACATACATATCAAATATTCCATTTATAGTGAGGGGTCATATAAAATGTTGCTAGTTGCTATACAGCATATTCATGACAATGACATAATTGACATTGACAAAATGAAACAGCAATAACAAATGAACATAGATCAAATATTCAAGACTTAATATGAATAGTGCTGGACCCGTAGAACACAGTGGTACAACAATAAAAAATGACAATGCCCTTATGTATATTTCTAATAAACATAGGGCATGGTGTTAAAGTTGTTGAGTCTTCGCCGTTTTGTGTAAACCATTTGATATGTTTTACTCTCTTCTCTGTTAAAAAGTTAACACTTTCTTTAGTCCCTACATATTTTGTTTGGGTTTGTCACTTCAACTGTTTTACAATCTGCAGTGTTTGAGTGTTTAATTTCCTTTACACTTCAATAGTTTATCAAATTACTATTGGTGAAGTGTAAAAAAACCCTCTCACACTTTACGTATTTCCTTGCCATTGTTAGTTCTGTATGCATAGTTTTTTGGCCCTCCAGACACAAACTCTACAATGTGCTCTTTGAGCATGTCCGTCAGTTCACCTAGATAATCTCCAAGTGGAGGATCATATTGACCGGGTCTGCTGACGAAGATGATGCTGTCAGTGTCGTAAAATAGGACGTTTCTGTTTAGTTGCTCTAGCACACTGTAGAGTTTGAGTCTAATGTTGTTAATGTGGCTAGATAAATGTTTGTTTTATTGACCTCTTGCAGGCAATCCTTTTTGTAAACCCAATACACCTGAATCATAGTTGAGGATAGGGTGGTAAAGACCTCTTGGTGGTAATATTTTAACTTTGGCAATTCCAACATACTGGTTTATGTCTTTAATTCTCTGGATGGCCTGTTGGATATTCACAGTATTTGTTGATCCAGGGATAAAGACTCGTGAAATCAATATACTTTATTTTTTTCATTTTCAGAAACTTTATAATAAACCTGGCTGGCACTTCTGCGTCCACCAAAATGCTTTCCCTTGGGTCTAATCTCTCAGAGATGTCCAACCTCTGTATAAATGATCACAGTTGTATGTCATTCTGGATTTGATCCTTCAAGCTATGTTCCCAGATGCACACGTAATTCATTCCAAGCCTCCCTACATATTCTTCAAAGTGAGAGCATACAGTTCAGACATGTTCTCTGTGAACTAGGAAACATGCTTCACAACCATGAGAGATGCAACCATGAAATTCATAGGCTTTGTTGGTGGCTTAGCAGTTGCCATCCAGCCTTTACTTGGACCCAGGTACACGCCATTTTCCTCTATTCAAGGCATGCTGAATGGCAAGGTTGTCGAATGGGCCACCCATTGAAGCAATTGAATGGAAACCTGGCTGTGGGTATCTTTGTGTCCCTGGGGCAACACTTTAGCTATAGGCAACTGGATGAACATTTTCTCAGTAATTTGGCAGTTCAGTTGGCCTTCTTTCACCCATTTGTAATTCTACCACACTTCAAGATTGCCATCAATGTATTTTGCCTTCTTCCACTCCTGTTCTCCATCGAGTTTCACTTTCCATTCTTCTTGTAAATTCTTCATTTTGTACACAAACATACATAAGCTGGCAATGGTTACATAGTAGAAAGGGTCTTTAGCCACATCCTTCATTTTTTGTTTCACCTTTTAGCTGATCTGAGCCAAAGGCTCAAGGTGAGCTATTGTGATGGGTCTTTGTCCGTCTGTCCTGAGTGTAAACCTTTCTTTAAACGACATCTTCTGAGCCATTGGTCCAAATTTTAAATAATTTCACATGAATGCTCCCTATGATGCCCTCTTTCAGCGATTCTGGGCCCTTGGACCCTATTGGTTTGGTAGTTACAAGAGTGCAGGTCATCATCAATGTTATAAGAAGCTGTCAGAATTTGAAAAAAAGCTTGTCAAAGAATGTCAACGACTGGACATCGCTGACACTGTATTCCTTCCATTCCTTTTTAAAATCAAAGTGTTGACTCTGACACTCATACCATTCCAGAAATACCAAGCATTACACAGTCCCCTTAAAGTTGTAGCCATAGCTCTCCCGTGTAGGATAGTTTCTGACACAATCCTGGTTCTACTTTCTGTTGAAATGATGTGGAAACCATCCTTTCTTTAGTTCTATTAAACCAAATGTCTTTGGGAGAGCTGCCAAATTCATGGGCAGGAATTTGAGACATGTAGTGTCACATTTGTGTTCTCCTCGTGTATTGTAATGCTTTAAACATATCAAACAGAAGTAAATTGGAACAGAAAATTCTGTGACACTAGTCAAACTATGAAAGAGCATTGTCATCTACGAGATATATGTAGAATTGCACTGCTTTTCATGTTATCTGGCGGTTGTAATGAACTTGTTGCCCAATATGGGACTGGCGATCATGACCCATACCCCTAAAACGTCTTCAAAGGCAGGAATTTCGCTGAGACTAGCCGATCAATCAAGAGGGACACCCGCTAATTGACTGATGGCCTCTGCTAAGTCAGTTTGCTGGTTTTGTCTGTGTTTACACAAGTCCTTGTGGTGGGATTCTGACATTTTGCGATGCTCTAGAATAAGCTCCAGATTAGTCTTTGTATCTCTTGATTGGGCAATGTCTTTCCATTCAGCTGCACTACATCTATTTAACTTGGCACAGCCTACAATTATGGCCCTTCCCATACACAATTGATCATTATTAACTATTGTCACAATAGATGTTTTCCTTTTAATCAAATTGCCCTCCCCTTCCACTCTGCCGTCATGCTGAATAACGTCCTGTCCCAAATCATTTCCAGCGAAGTCACCCCTGGCCTGGTCCAGAATGTTGTAAGTGAGTAAGTAAACAAGTAAGTAAAGACTATATTTATAGAGGGTATCAACATTTAGCACATACAAAAAATACTATCATGTACATGTAGTAGCTAATCTTCCATGAGGCCCTCAGTATCTATATAGACATATATTAGTGTTGTGCCGATAGTTGCCAGCTATCGAAAACTTATGGCTGTAGCTCAAAGTCTATTGGAAAGTTTCACTATCCATTGTCTGAACGCTATTGTTTCCGTTTATAAATGGACCTACCTTTGGATCTTACAGGTTAGTGAAGTGTGTATTTCACCCTCTTCCCTTATTGAAACTCCAATGAGCATCATTTTAAAACAGTAATACTCCTAGATCAACGAATAATATAATCCCGTAAACACATGCATAACTTGACAAGGTGTTTTCTGTCCTGGTTCTACTTTCTGTTGACCTGCCCAGGAAAAAGTGTGGTTAGGTGAACTGACCGTCCCGCAATGACCATAGCTGTTGACTTGGGACGTAAAGCAACAAAACAAACAAACAAACAAATACTTTCTGTTGAAATGATGTGGATCTTACAGGTTAGTGAAGTGTGTATTTCACACTCTTCCCTTATTAAAACTCCAATTAGCATCATTTTAAAACAGTAATACTCCTAGATCAACTAATAATATAATCCTGTAAACACATGCAAAACTTGACATGGTGTTTTCTGTCCTGGTTCTACTTTCTGTTGAAATGATGTGGATCTTACAGGTTAGTGAAGTGTGTATTTCACACTCTTCCCTTATTAAAACTCCAATTAGCATCATTTTAAAACAGTAATACTCCCAGATCAACTAATAATATATTCCCGTAAGCACAATCAAAACTTGACACAGTGTTTTCTGTCAAACCAACTCTTTGCCTGCAAGCGGCTAATTTTGTTGTCACAAACAGTTTGGACCAAGGTCAGAATGTCGTGGCGGATCTTAGCCAAAGCTGTTTGACCTGAAAGATTATTTTGATAATGCTGAAAAATATCTGCAGAGATGAAGCATTATTCCTCATGCAAAGAATCCCTTTGAAGTTTTTGGTCAACGTTTCTCATTTCGTCCTCAGAGGAAATTAGAGACAAAAAAAGCAGACATTATTGAAACCATATATTACCTGAAGTTATCAGAATTCAGGAGATCATTTTTTATGAATTGTGCTAATGATATGCACAAGAGATGCCTTGACCAGTCATATGTAGAAATGCAGTCTCCTCTCTTATCATTTAAACTAATGGTACATATTTGCTACTTCTAGTCTAGGAAAAGGGCCAATTTACTAAGCTCAATATATAAGAATCTGTTTTGATGTATGGATTTTTTGGGCTAGACCCAAACATTGTTTTGATAATAAGCTGTGGAAAAAGGACCCTTTCCAGCATATGCAGCTGCATGCTAAGTAGTAACCTTTGCAAATAGTATCTGTCTGTCTGTCTGTCTGTCTGTCTGTCTGTCTGTCTGTCTGCCTATCAATCCGCCCATCCATCCATCCACCTAATTTTGAAATTGTCAAAGGAAATTGTCTTTAAACAGTGGAGGAGAGATGCCCGATCGGGCTCCATTGACCTACTTAAATTGAGAGAAAAATACAGGTAAATGTTACTATAAATAGTAAATTGCTACTCAATGGGGCTCCATTTTACTGTTTTTATAGAGTCTCAGAAAACGAAAAATATGTGTCACAGTTTTTAACCGATATTCACCAAATTTTAGCAGCTTAAAGATGAATAAATTTCCAAACTTTTGACTGTTCAGATTTTTTAAAAAATGTTTAGAAAAAAAGTTATTGAGGTTTAAACTTAGGCTTTTTTCTGGTAGTCAGTGGATCCCGTTCGGGAACAAGAGAATGTTGTGATGCCCAATCGGGATACAGTGACACAGTTGATCCTTCAACCACAGATTATTTTCAGATGACATAACTACCTCTCCAAGAAGCATTAATCTGATGGACAGTTTTATTTATTTATCAGCTATGTAACCCCAAAGCAGCAAGGAAATCAGGGCCTCTGCAGAACCTGTATAGAGTTAGAATGTTTGTGAATGATAGGAAATTTCTTAGAAAAATTAACATAAAGTACAGATACAGATTTCAGAGAGATATTGCTGAACCCTTGTCCTGCTAATAATTTTGTCCGGAAAAATGTCATCTTCGTATGATGTCGGCTGTATATATACAAATGCACTGCGATATAGACCTCCAAAGTATGTCTTTTAGAGCAAAAGAGAGAGAGAGCCCATAAGACAGTAGTTTTAAATAGCAAGAAAAGGGATAATTCCTTTTGTCAAAAGTAACAAAACATTTGATCTGATTTTATACATTTTTAGCTCACCGGCTTCGTCCGTCGTCGTCCCTCGTGTGCACAGGGGCTTGAAGTTATGACTTTTTGCGTGATTTTAGCCCTAGGGAAGCGTAACATGTACATCGAAAACGATGAAAGGCCGATAATTTAAGGATTTGAAAAATGGTCAAATCGAGTATAGGAAAAAAAAGTTTTTATGATTCAGTTGGTCAAAATTTTCATTTTTTCTCTGTTGTTATTTTCTAAAAATTTTCAGATCAAATTTGTGAGATTGTAACTAAGCATCGGCTCGGCTCTGATCTATGAGGCTAAATAACATGGTGACCGAATAATACCATTAACCTCTGATATACATGTATCTCAGCTTGGACAGGAATTAAATAATATTTTTGACACTGATTATTCGTTTCTTTGATGAACTGAATTGTCTGGTCATATACCTCTTCAAAATATTCAATGCCAGTTCCATTTGAGGCATCATTACCCCCAACATATTTTATCACATGTGAAAATTTGTTGAGGTCATATAATTTGATCTGGGTGGTAGCTTTATCAATATTTCCACCTGAAATCCCATTTTTGATAACATTATGTATTAGTCCTCTTTGGTTGACTGAAGAAATCAGTGAATCCCAGATTAACAAAATCTGACTTGATTTATTGTTCCGTATACGTGTGGTCCTTGGGGCATGTTTTAGCTGGATCCTTGCTGTTGTAATGTCCTGCGTGGAGCAGGTCTAGGACTATAACTGGATGATGTCCTGCGGGGAGCAGGGTGTGGTCTTTGTGGTGTTTCTTTTGAGGCATCTGGCAAACAGGTCATGAAGCCCTTGGTATAAGGTCTCTTCAGTATAAGTTCTCAGTTCACTGTATATATCTAAAGTTATACATAGTCAATGTTGTGGGTTCCCAAAAGAACAATCGCAAATAGAGATGGTTCTTTTGAGTTTTCAAAACAATGACTAGACTTGTGTATTATCAGAATAAGATAAAGAAACTTATTTTTAAAGCAGCTGCACTCTTATCTAGCGCGCATGGTAACACAACATCAAAACTTAAAATTTAATTAACAACTTTCCAAGTTCACATTAGAGCACAAGACCCTGGCTCCAAGTAAATCAGAGAGACTGTTAAGTTTTTGTCTTGCAACATCTTCTCCACCAAATATTTTGACCATTTCATCCAGCATGGGATGAATAATTTTCATGTCGGCTTCAGCTGATGTAGAATCAGACTGTGAGGTTGAGGGTCCTTCTGTAGGATCAAGCTGCTTGACTTTCATTGGCTCCTTGTGAGTGATATGTCTGTTAGCACATTTTAGCCAGTGCATTACAGAAGGATCTGGGTCATATTCTTGAAAGGAACTCCCATTTACCACAATTCGCATCTGATTTTGTAGATTTTCCAGCATCAGTCGGGTCCTGAGGGGTGTTTTTATTAAATTCATCTGAGGAAACACCCTCTCCCATGAAGCAGTTGATGACACTGTAAACAGGAGGCTTAGGAGCTTACTACATGTAATATGCACCAAAGACTCCTCCTGCCTCTGTAAGATGGAACTGTAAACAGGTAGAGGGTGATATTTTCTTTGTATTGAAACTTGGACTTTTGGTGTCTGCCATTGATCTGGAGCTAATTTGACCTCATCTTCAGTCAGCACATCACTGTAATATTGGCACAGACTATTGATCTCTAACAGGGTTGCCACGGTCAGGGAAAAAAGTCTGGAAAATGAAAAATTTTCCAGGTCAGGGAAAAGTCAGGAAATTACATTTTCAGTCATGGAAATTAAAAAAAAATGAAAAAAAGTCATTGAAAAGTCAGGGAATTTCAAAAATTTCCTAAAAAGATGCTAGTTAACAGGCTTCTGGAAATATTAGTTTCCATAATTTGCAAACAATATTAGAAAAGGAATGTTTCTGAACATAAATTGCAAGCAATTTATGTTCAGAAACATTCCTTTTCTAATATTTATGGTTTAAGATTTTCTTTAAAGATTAAATCAGCAAGTTCAAATATTTGTGCAAAATCTTCGAAAAGTCAATGGATGAAAATGGCTAAAATTGGCCTTCCAAAAGGGTCTGGAAAACGGTTGAAAGTCAGGGAATAGTCAGTGAAAAGTCAGGGAATTCTAAAATGATTATTGAGGGGCAACCCAATCTAAGTTCCCATATGTGCATAGTTCAGTCAAGGTCTGAAATCAAATACTCTCATAGCGGACACAGGAGATTTGTCCAAGTCAGCAAACCTGTCCAATATGTACTGACTCATCTTTTCTAGAAGACTTTTAATATCTCTGTCTTCAGCAAAGTCATTAAGAGTACCTAGGAGTTTCAAGTAGCCATCAAACAGTCATGACTCACTGTCATACAAACTATAGAACTTGCTGAGGTTTTCACCAGGATCTATCCTCATACCATTGAGCTTGGTGAATAGTGTGTCAATGGCCTCTATTTACTTAAAATACCAGCAGATCCTTGGTCTGGAACAATGTAGAGGTTGCTGTAATAGCTGATAGAATGTCCATCATGAGGTAGAGATATTTGATAAATTTAACCTGCTTCAGATCATTCAGAATTGCCTTGGCCTGTCCATGCTCATCAGTTAGGTTGAAATGATCTGCTCCATATGGATAAAGGTAGTTTTAAGGTCTAGACTCACAGCTTTCAATGCCTTGGACTTGGAAGACACCCATCTGGTAGTCTTTATTTCTGAATGCATAATCGGGTTTTCATTTAAGACTGATGCAAGATGTTGCAGCATATTGTGCCGCTTTGGTGAAAAAGAATAAAATTTACAAATTCTCTTGATTGTGTCTTCAAAGTTTTTCAGATAACCAACATTTTTCACTGCATCAAGAACACCAAACTCCAGTTTATGTGCAACACAGTGCATAACAAGAGCTTTATTGCTAATACACTCATTAAGTTTTTTTGTAACCCCATTTTTAACTCCTAGGTTTACAACAGCACCGTCTAAGTTAATGCACACAAGTTTTAGCTTACTTTCTGTCATATTGTCAAGATCTATGCCACATTTGGACACACCGCTTTTTATTGCAGCAACAACACCATCTGCTCTTGCATTTTCAAGATTTTCAATACTTGCCACAGCTGTGTGGCGCTCAAATGTATCTGGACCCGCATTCCTTAGCAAAACCGATAAGGGCAAATCCCTATATAATCTCTGGGAGAATCGACCTGATCTATATTCTGTTTTAAAATACCCTATTTTCTGACATTTGTGACACATTTTATGTGATGCTGGACACTTATTTCTTGGGTGATAATTATACCCACAATAAGCACATTTGGAAGACCTGGACTGAGGACACTGACTGCTGAGGCCACTGTGACTGTGGCGGCCATTGGAGATCTTAGAGTCTGGGTGCAGGTCTAGATGGTGCCTGGGGTGACATACTACCCTGCAGTGTCAGGAGGCACTGGATCTCAGCTATGTATCAGATACCATGCTCACAGTGACAGATTAATGGTCCTGGCGCAGCTCTTCAGGCGTTGAATGGTTCTTTAACACCACTATTGACATTAGTGGTGGCAAAAGGCCCTTCATCAAAATAGAAATCTGCAAGGCCTCTGGTGACAGATCTTGCATTAGAATCAATAAAACAGCAGAAATACTCTTCAGCCGTTTCATTGGTCCTTTGGCTGATTGTCAAAAAGGACATATCTAAAGCATTGGTATTCTTACATTTATTAATGAATGCTCCCTTAAGGTGTTCTATTGACCTTTGGGTCAATCCTGATAAAGAGTCAATTCAGGTTTTGGCCACTCCCCTTAAGTAAAATGTATGTTTTGAAAGGCAGCCCACCTACGGAAATATGTAAACCAATGTTCAGGGTCTTCTCCCTATCCTTCGAATGAGCCTAACTGAATGTCAGCCATTTCTACTGAGGCTGAAGCCAAGTCAACATCAAATTCAATATTCTCCATCAATGGATGGGGTTCTGGGAACAGATCAATTACTCTATCACTTATACCTTCTGAAGAATGGGTCCGCTCTTGGGACAAGTCACGCCCTGGGGACTGCAGCTGCTCAGTGATTATCTCCTTGTCTTCAGAGGCTGTAATTCCAAGGATTTGACATCGAGTTACGGGAACAACTTCTTTACCTCCACCACTTTTTTGTGCTGCTGATTCGGGGACGTGATAGGTTCGCAGACAAGGGATTGTCAATCAGACGTCATCGGCTGAACTAGCACAAATTTGAGCCAGCTGAAAGTAGTAGACAAAGACCTTCAAAGTTGATTTCTACACTTTATTGTATGCTGTTCGATTCCCAAAAGAGGACCAGACCGCTGATAGAAGCCAACCTTGCAGCCCTTTGCCTTTTTTCAAATTGTCCACAAACACAAATTTTAAAAGATATAAACATTTTCAGAATCGTCTCAACGAGACCTTAAGACTGATACTGAATATGCTTTGCAAAAAGTGCGCATTTGAAAATTTCCATTTCTGATATTCCTTTTAAAAAGTTATAGCAAAAATAGTGAGTATGATCAGGAAATACCACAATCACGAACTGCAGATAAGCCCATGGCATCATGAGGAAGAGCCGTAAAACTCTTGAGACAGCATGAAGACAAACAAAGCAAAGCAACCAGCTCTCTCTTCCCCATCGAGATGATTGTAAAACGATAATGGTCACAAAGTAAAGCACAACAAAACATAGAACACTTACAGAATCCCACAATGGGAGTACCAATCAACAACGAATTGACAACAACAGAACCACTGCCTTAGAACAAACAGCAGCCAAAGCCACTGGGGGGGGGGGGGGGGGGCTTAAATGCATTTTACTGGCATTCTTTCTCAAAAATCTTTTTCCAAAAAAACATAATTTTCAATATTCACATTATGACATTATTTTCGGTTTCAAAAGGATTAAAATGATATTCTTCTCAAAAGATTCCAAAATTATAAAATAAAAATCTTGCTTTTGTGCACTTTTTCATATACAAGTTAATCATGTGAGAAAGTGCACCTGAACTGGATAAAAACTATTTTTGTTTCACGAAACACTGAATTACATAATATGTCCCCAAAGCTAGTCATGAAAATATCACTCTCAATAAAACCTTGAAACTTGTGTAAACCAAAAAAGAGTTATTTTTGTTACTAAAGGACAGGTTTCATTCGCTGTGATATTGTGATCTTACTCCTATGAGAATATAGATATCATACTCATGTTCAATCTAACATTCTTCTTAGGGATGGTAAGGATTAACCACATAATAAGAGTTCAGCAGGACATATAACTCATCCCTGATTTAAACCTTGAAACCTTTGTGTTTAAAATTTAAAATGGCTAGAATTTCTTTGTCATTAAAGCATGCAGAGTTTGTTTGGCTGTGATGTCATGATCTCATTCGTACAATGTATAGATATCATACTCTAGCTCAATCTGACATTCTTATAGTTGGTGATAAGGGTTAACACTGCGTACAAGATAAAGTTCAATCTGACATTCTTCTAGTGCATGCTAGAGTTTCTTTGTCACTAAAGTGTGCATAGTTTCATTGGCTGTAATGTCATGATCTTGCTTGTATGATATATAGATATCATACTCTAGTTCACAGAATACAAAGTTTCATTAGCTTACATGTAATGTCATGATCTCGCTCATATGATATATTGATATCATACTCTAGTTCAATATGACATTCTTCTAGTGCATGGTAGACTTTCTTTGTCACTAAAGTGTGCATAGTTTCATTGGCTGTAATGTCATGATCTTGCTTGTAGGATATATAGATATCATACTCTAGTTCACAGAATACAAAGTTTCATTAGCTTACATGTAATGTCATGATCTCGCTCATATAATATATTGATATCATACTCTAGTTCAATCTGACGTTCTTCTAGTGCATGCTAGAGTTTCTTTGTCACTAAAGTGTGCATAGTTTCCTTGGCTGTAATGTCATGATCTTGCTTGTATGATATATAGATATCATACTCTAGTTCACAGAATACAAAGTTTCATTAGCTTACATGTAATGTCATGATCTCGCTCATATGATATATTGATATCATACTCTAGTTCAATATGACATTCTTCTAGTGCATGGTAGACTTTCTTTGTCACTAAAGTGTGCATAGTTTCATTGGCTGTAATGTCATGATCTTGCTTGTAGGATATATAGATATCATACTCTAGTTCACAGAATACAAAGTTTCATTAGCTTACATGTAATGTCATGATCTCGCTCATATGATATATTGATATCATACTCTAGTTCAATCTGACATTCTTCTAGTGCATGGTAGACTTTCTTTGTCACTAAAGTGTGCATAGTTTCATTGGCTGTAATGTCATGATCTTGCTTGTAGGATATATAGATATCATACTCTAGTTCACAGAATACAAAGTTTCATTAGCTTACATGTAATGTCATGATCTCGCTCATATGATATATTGATATCATACTCTAGTTCAATCTGACATTCTTCTAGTGCATGGTAGACTTTCTTTGTCACTAAAGTGTGCATAGTTTCATTGGCTGTAATGTCATGATCTTGCTTGTAGGATATATAGATATCATACTCTAGTTCACAGAATACAAAGTTTCATTAGCTTACATGTAATGTCATGATCTCGCTCATATGATATATTGATATCATACTCTAGTCCAATCTGACATTCTTCTAGTGCATGGTAGAGTTTTTATGTCACTAAAGCTTTCATAGTTTCCTTGGCTGTTATGTCATGATCTTGCTTGTATGATATATAGATATCATACTCTAGTTCACAGAATACAAAGTTTCATTAGCTTACATGTAATGTCATGATCTCGCTCATATGATATATTGATATCATACTGTAGTTCAATCTAACATTCTTCTAGTGCATGGTAGAGTTTCTTTGAGACTTAAGTGTGCATAGTTTCATTGGCTGTAATGTCATGATCTCGTTCATATGATATATAGATATCATACTCTAGTTCAATGTGACATTCTTCTACTGGATGGTAGAGTTTCTTTGTCACTAAAGAATACAAAGTTTCATTAGCTTACATGTAATGTCATGATCTCGCTCCTATGATATATGGATATCAATGTGACGTTCTTCTAGTGGATGGTAGAGCCCGTGGTAGAGTTTCTTTGTCACTAAAACATGCAAAGTTTCATTGGCTGTGTAGTAGGCTCAGGCTGGGTTGGTCTAGGATTGAGCGTCTAGTCTCGGACCGACAGCCAGGCTAACATATATCGTTTACCACAGCCTCCGGGAAAACATGAGAAGGAGACTTCGCGTTGTGTTTTTGTGCTAAAATAAAGGGCAGTTTTCCCATGAATTGAGGTAATAGGGTGTTTACTACAGGTTCGAATCACTTGATTTGAGGCCTGATGGAGTTGTGGTAAAAGAATACAAGTGGTATTTAGAAATGGCAATTTATTAACATACAAATGCAAATACTATAATATAGTACAAGCTCTGATTTATATGACTTTAGAAATGTTCTGAATTATATGATTTTAGAAATTCTACTTTGTAAATAGAATGTGACACTGTTGTAGTCCCTCTAAGGACTAGAGTGTCAGTCTTGGCTTTAAGTTGTCCCGTAAGGCAAATAACCTAGACTGCAGTGCTCAACACTATGGTTGGCCCAAGCACAAATGATTCCCATTGATTAAGAACTCATTATATTTCAATATAATGTGGTGATATCAATGCTGGAGTGATACTGGGGTGTAAATATCAGATTGTTGTCCAAAACAAAGTATTTCTTAGTCAAAGGATATATACAAATATATCTGATGAAGAGAGCTAATTAAACAGCAAATATAACTAACAGAATGAAATCTGGTACAAATAGTAAGCCACTCAAGGGAAGTAACTACTCTTTTAGCAAGTTTGAGCTTCTTAAAGGGAGCATAACTACTCCTCAACAAGTTTTAGCTTTCTCAAGTATCAACCAAACAGGTTTCTATCACATTCCTGCCTTGTTGTTTTTAAATTTTACATAAGTAAATTTAATTTAGTCTATACTACTGATAGAAACTTGTTGAGTAAATAAACATTTCTAAAGTACCAAACTATGATCAGTTACATATCTAATCACTTATCAAACTCATCCATGTATACAGATCAGCAAGGCTATATATGGAAAAAATATACAAGTAGCCTTCAATAATAGAGATTGTACATCTAATCTGGAAAATCTCTTTTCCAACACCTGATCACATTATCACGTGTCTGTTTGATACAAGACCACATAAGGATACACGGCAAATCTTCAACATTGGGGTAGTAATCTCCCCTTGAGTAATCATGAATTCTGTGTTGCAGATTAACCACAGCTTTGTAAGCAGTCTTAAACAAGACAGATGGTTGAAAGCTGGGATAACATGAAAACTCCTGTTTAACTGGTTTATAATGGCAAAATGTATTTTGAATACAGGAGACATGATAACCTTTAACCTCTGTACTTTCAATATCAAGTAACAAAACATCATTGTTTTTCAAAGACCCACAGTGTGACATGTCATTGGCGTTAAATGGTACGTCAGACGCATTTGACGATTGAAGTTGAGCTGAGTCGCCATGGCATATGTTAGAACATGGAATCTCAACAACAACTTCAACAAGGTCACATGTAAGACACTGATGTCTGTAACTGTTTGTGTTCTGAGAAAATATCAGATGTTGAAACTGATGATTTAACTCTGGTACTATTTCTGAAATAAGGTTTGAACCTTTGAGTTTTATTAACATGTCTGGTTAGCTTATAGCTATTTGAATTATCATGTACTATAGTAGAAATGTCTTGTTGCAAACAGTAATGACAGTCATCGAAAGTTTTCCTTCCAATAGCAATCTCTATTGCTTCATATATACTATGAGGACAGTGAATTGACCAGCCCTTAATGCGGAGGCCATAAATAAACTGTTTGATAATAAGGGGCTGTAAGTCCTGTATTATTTGGTCTGGGTATGCTTTTAAAGCTAAACGTTTTAAATCCCAACCATAAGCTGTAACAGTTTCACCCTCAAATAATTTTCTTTTATAAAAAGTTTCTATATAGCTATGCAGAGAAGGCTCAAATCTTTGATATAGAGCTTCTTGTAAGATATCAAAGGTAGCTGACTGACAGAAGCAGACCTTTGATATACAAAATGCTGGCCTGTCTTAACATTGACATAGCCAGAATGCTTTTTGATTTTCTGGCCATTTGTTTAGTTGACATGCAATAATGAATTGGACAAAAAAGCTGTCCAAATTATCTGAAGTACCATCAAACTTTTGTGAATAAACAAAATTTCCATTGGACATGATATGAACAAGTTACAATATTACATAATGCTAGTGTTTACCCCAGGTCCCAAAAAGGGCACGGTAACTTTATAAAAAAAGGGCACTTCAAGCGCGCTCTGAATGATAAAAAATGGCACTTTATGCGCGCGCTGAGGAATCAAAAAGGGCACATTTACTGTCTTCATTCCCCTCCTCCTTCCCCCCCCCCCCCACACACCCCAAAGAGATTATTATATTCTCTGTTTATATATTGTCTTTGCTCCACTCCCAATACAACATTCCTTCCTTTGTTCCTTCAAATGGATGTCCCTTTTAAAAACTGTTCCCCAGCCTAAAAAGATCTTATGTTCCCTGTTCACTTATATGGTATTTGTTCCTCTCAAAATCTATCATTTAATTTGTTCTCTCATAGCTAAAAATGTCCCTTTTCCCCCAAAACGCTTGGGAGGAAATATGTCAAAGGGAAATAAATGTTACTGTAATATTATCAAGGGATGTAAGTTGATAAAAAAATGAAAATAATTAATTCATGCAGAAATATGATTTCTTTTTCGACACAATTAAAATGAAATTTATTAAAAGGTATTAACATATCATTTTTATTTTATTTTTATTTTTTTTATTTTTATTACATACCAAGCAATAAAGCATTTAGTTAACAAAAAAATCACCAGCTTAAAGGCACAGTAGGAAATACCACAAACGTTTGATAACCCTAAGAACTATATACAGCCATTGTGTAATCAGTATGAAAACATGTCAACTTGACCTTGTCAAGTGCATGTACACTGTCCTGTCTGTAAACAGGTGCAGATTTCTTATGTAATCAGGTCACATATTGATCAAAACACTCAAGATTCTCGGACTACGGCTAGAGTTACAAAGGAAAATGGACTTTCACACCAAGAAAAGGGACCCTTCTTATAAAGAAAAAAGGCTACGATAGGTCAGAAAAAAGGCATGGCGCACAGGAAAAGGGCATGGCGCTCCAAGAAAAGGGCATGGCGCAGCGCCATGCTAAAGGGCCTAGGGGAAACACAAAATGCATAAACAAAAGGTACAAAATTGACACATGAAATGAATATGAGCATTAAAATACAAGAAAAATGTCAAATTAAGCCATTATGATCTAACTCTATCAGGTTTTACTCAAATCCTGGTCACGGCACCAGTTCTGTAGTAGGCTCAGGCTGGGTCCGTCTAGGATTGAGCGTCTAGTCTCGGACCGACAGCTAGGCTAACATATATCGTTTACCACAGCCCCTGGGAAAACATGAGAAGGAGACTTCGCATTGTATTTTTGTGCTAAAATATAGGGCAGTTTTCCCATGAGCTGAGGTAACAGGGTGTTTACAACAAGTTGGAATCTCTGGATTTGAGGCCTGATGGAGTTGTGGTAAAAGAATTCAAGTTGTATTTAGAAATGGCAATTTATTAACATACAAATGCAAATACTATAATATAGTACAATGCTCTGATTTATATGACTTTAGAAATGTTCTGAATTATATGATTTTAGAAATTCTACTTTGTAAATAAAATGTGACACTAATGGAGTCCCTCTAAGGACTAGAGTGTCAGTCTTCAGCTTTAAGTTGTCCCGTAAGGCAGATAACCTAGACTGCAGGGCTCAACACTATGGTTGGCCCCGGCACAAATGATTTCCATTGATTAAAAACACATTATAGTTCAATATAATGTGGTGATATCAATGCTGGAGTGATACTGGGGTGTAAATATCAGATTGTTGTCCAAAACAAAGTATTTCTTAGTCAAAGGATATATACAAATATATCTGATGAAGAGAGCTAATTAAACAGCAAATATAACTAACAGAATGAAATCTGGTACAAATCGTAAGTCACTCAAGGGAAGTAACTACTCTTTTAGCAAGTTTGAGCTTCTTAACGGGAGCATAACTACTCCTCAACAGGTTTTAGCTTTCTCAAGTATCAACCAAACAGGTTTCTATCACAGCTGTAATGTCATGATCTTGCTTGTATGATTTATGGATATCATACTCTAGTTCAATGTGACATTCTACATCCTAACGTAGGCGCGTAGGTACAAATTTGTTTTTGATGTGGCTGAATGTTTTTTTCTTCAATTTTCTGGACAAAACTTGTTAGATGAAGAGGAATTATTATCAATATCAGAATGTACACGAAAATACCTTTGCTAGATCTAGTAACCCTTGAGGAAAACCTCAAGACATACAAAATACATAGCATCACAGGTGAACAACCATGGGAGAAGAACTTACAGCTTCAGGTTATCTTTTTTTAACTTGGCATAAAGAGAGACAACTCACGCAAAACCAAAATATATAACTGCAACCGCAATTCACCATTTAATAATTGCAGTTGGTATGGGCAATTCAAAATGAATGTACTCATACAGGTTTTTAGTAACATTTTGTTATATCTAATAGTTAAGTGAACCGCGAGGGTTTTGAGTTCTCCCTTGCCAATGACGTCATTGTTTTATTTTAGAAGGAAGGCCTGCGCCTAACCTGGTAACGGTGACGTTTTCTCAAGGGCAGATGGGTTTGGCACATATTCCTTGCCATAACTCTTTTCTTTAAGGTAATTTTAATAAAGTAACCAGCTTTTACAAAACTAAAGCTAGTATTTGCATGGTTCCAGGCTTTACCAATGAGATAAAGAGGACCGCAGCAGACTTAGAAAACCAGTTAGTGACCCAGCAAATTTTTTTTGTTAGATTACTGAATATCTTGCTATATGTATAGTACGAAATTCTCTTCGCTACACTCGTTATTACCTGATGAACCGTCGATTTGTTCTTTGCTTCTTTGCTCACGCACGTAAAAAATTAACAGGAGTGTAGAACTAGTGGATGGTTTATAGATTATTTATATATTGGGATGATTGGATGGTTTATTCCATTTTATTATCAACAGAAATCGTCCAAATAAGACAAAATATATTTAACTATACTTAGCGATAATTTTCAAATGTTAACAAAGCTGAAAGTTTTATACGAAAATATAGTTGATTACCACTACTATGTTGCGTTGCGAACGTTTATGAACGTTTAAGAAACGTTACCAATCGCCGATTTCGACTATTGTGGGTTCCTTTAAAAATTATCGATTAATTGATTAATTTATAGTCAGTATATGATTTCTTCCCATAAATGACGCCGCATATCATGGAATTACCTTTCATCATTACATACTAGGCGCACAAACTAAAAAAATGCAAATTATGAAATTAGTATGAATAAATCATATATCTATGACCAGTCCAAAGGCAAGAATTAGGACAATAAATAAGAGTAAATATTCAAAATGACCAAACGGGATCAATCTCAGATTTTTGGGGTAATGTTGTTTAAACGTTTCCTAAACGTTGGTTCTAACAATCCCATTGGTAAACCTGTGTGAAACATTTAGATAACGTTACAACAAGGTTACGTTTAAACCAAACCTTCACACAACCAAGCACAAACATTGCGGAAACGTTTCCTGTTACCTGGGTAGACTGGTGCCTGGTCCTAGAAAACCTAGATCTACATCTAGGGGACCTTGACCTAGAATGCCTATCCTATCTGGCATGAGGATAACCTGCAGGCCTAGGCAATGGGTACCTGTGCCTAGACCTACAATGTTTGTGTTTCGAGCATCTAGACCTTTCTCTAGAGGAACTAGCTGCCCAACTAGAAGAAGAACTGGAAGAATTAACCCTTATCCTCTTAGACCTATGTCTCCCTGGCCAAGAAGTGTACTGCCTAGTTACTTGAAACTTCCTGTTCCATAGGTGTAACAGATCTGGAATGATTGGTCTTTTCATGCCCCACAGAAGAAAGGCTTCTCCTGGAAGGACTGATGATATGATAATCAGAAGCTTGAGGGCAAGCTCGCGACCATATAGGACCGAATTCTTGCTCCCCTTGTCTCCTATTGACTTTGGTAAATCACTGTCACATTGCGAAATGCAATCAAGCCAGCCAACAATGACAGACATAAACAGACAACTTAATAATCTGTGTGAAATCACTAAAAATCTACAAGGACAGATAAACAAGATAAATGAAGTTATGTGCCAGCTAATTCAAAAAGCTGAAGATGTACAGAAAGCTGAGACAATTAAAGACCATCTGACTGTAGAATCCAGCATGGACAATCACTCCAATCCTATAACAATTAATGAGGATGTTAATGATTCAAAAATTGTTCCTGGAAATATGAGTTATAGTCAAGCACTTAACACCAAACAACTGCCTCCCATTCAGACCAGAAATAATCAAAGAAAGTCACCTTGTGATACTGACACTAATCTTAACAATAAACCACAGCAAAAGACAGGAAAATCAACTAAAAATTCTTCCCAAAAAAGTAATAAAATTGGGACCAGTCAGAAGCAGTCCACACCCCAGACATTGATCATTGGGGACTCAATTCTTTCAGGAGTAAATCAAAAAGGCCTGAGAAACAAAGTTGAATGTCAGCCTGTTTCTGGGGCTTCAGTTGATATACTCTTGGAGAAAATCAAAATTTATGATTTAAAAATTTTCCAGAATATTATCATATATGTGGCTGGGAATGATGCTTCTCAAAACATTGACATTGAGTACATTGAAGAAAAATATGAACAACTTGTGTGTCTTATTAAAGATAAAAACCCAACCATAAATATTTACTTGTGCAGTATCTGTCCACGTGGGGACACTTGTGTTGATGATATTAATGAGGTAATAAAAAGACAAAGTGATATCCATGGAGGAACCTTCATCGATATAAACCAAACTTTCTATAATAAAAACAACCAGTTGAAATCACATTTTTACAAACCCAGGGACAACATTCATTTGTCTTCTTCGGGCACAAGAGGACTGCTTGGTTGTATCAATCAGCACATAGACATTGTTGAAAGTTTCAAGCACTGTGCCTATTATGGACCATCAGCTAAGATAGACAGTGCGGCTTACCCTAGACGGAATGAGAGCAGACTGTCTGCTCCCTCGTCCAACAACCACCATGGAAGAGGGGTCCAACACCATAATAATGCGGAGAGATGTTTTAAATGTGGATTGACAAACCATAAAACCTACCAGTGTCGCCACAAAAAACAGTTACAATGTTATATTTGCAAGTTTTATGGTCATAAAGATTCAGTGTGTTGGAACTTTTAGGACAGTGGCAAATATGCCCTTGATTTTGAAAAACACCCTATATTTCTGTCAGAAAATAGATACTATTCTCTATCAGGTATATGTGGTGCTTGTAATTGTATTAGCTGTGAATGTAATGATTTAGACTCAAATGTACCTTCAAAAATAATTTCCTTTTATCAAAATGATACTTCATCTTCAGAAACAGTCAATGACTACATATATGATTTATCTACACTTTTTGATCAAAGTTTTGAAACTAATTTTCAATACACAAATCTTACCATTGATAACAATGTGCATGAACATACTACTGAAAACAATGTGCATGACTCTACTTGTTCTTCCATGAGTGCCCAAAGCATGCTGAATTTAGGTTTAGGTAAAAAAGGTTTTAAAATGGGTCACTTAAATGTTCAGGGAATTCAGAACAAAATTGAACAAATTGATTTACTGCTAAATAGCTCTGGAAATGACATTCATTTATTTGGACTGAGTGAGAGCAAATTAAATGACTCTCACACTTCTAACTTTTTTAATATCAAAAACTTTCAACTTTTTCGGAAAGACAGAGTTATTTCTGCTGTAAGACCTGAACAAGGGGGCGGAATTATTGTCTATGTGAAAGATGGAATCAAGTGTGAGAGGAGATTAGATTTAGAATGTGAGAACATTGAATGTATTTGGTTAGAAATTTTCCCTAAAAATAGCAAAAGTTTTTTGATTGGTAGTATGTATAGGCATCCCAATGAAACTGTTCAGTGGAATGAAATTTTTGACAACCAATTTGATAAAATATTAGCATGTGAAAAGGAAATTTATTTGATGGGAGACTTTAATCGCGACTTACTGCAGGTCAATACAAAGAAAACTTGGCTTGAATATATGGAATCATTTGGCCTTGAACAAATTGTTTTGTCTCCAACTAGAATTACAGATCATTCAGAAACACTAATTGACCACATATATTGTAATAATTTAAGTAATGTACTCTCAACAAAGGTGCCGATCTTGGGGCTTAGTGATCATTACCCTGTTTTCGTAACAAGAAAACTAAATTCATCTTCAGTACTTAAAAAGTCTCATCATTCAATTTCATATAGGTCTTTCAAAAATTTCAATGAAACTGAATTTATTAATGATTTGTCTTCAACGCCTTGGGATGTTATCAAAATATTTGATGACACAAATGATATTGTTGAAAGCTGGTCTTCTTTATTTTTAGACATTATTGATAAGCATTTACCTTTGAAACAGCATCGTGTTAAACGTAAACAACAACCAAAATGGCTTAATGGTGAAATAATAGAGGCAATAAAAACAAGAGACAGGTACAAGTCTATAAATGACAATGAGCAGTATAAAATTTGGCGCAATAAGGTATGTTCCCTGATAAAACAATCTAAAAAACATCAGTATTCTGAAATTTTAAATGAAAATGCTAACAATTCTGCCAGTGTTTGGAAATTATTCAAAGAAATTGGGGCGAGTAAATGTAAGGACAGTTGTGGAATATTTTCATTGAAAGTTGACAATAATAGCATTGAAAATCCAAAAGATATTGCAGATCAGTTCAATAAATATTTTGTTTCAGTAGCATCAAAAATCAAAGAACCGCCTTTGGCATCTAATTTTGATAAACTAAAAGAGTTCTGTGATAAGAAAATCCCTGCAAATACTTATTTTTCAATACCATGTATCTCACAAGAAAAAGTAGAAAAATATCTTAAAAACATTGATATTACCAAAGCCACTGGCTCTGATAACATTGGGGCCAGATTACTTAAGCTAGCAGCTCCTTTTATTTCTGACAGTTTAATGTATATCTGTAATCAAAGCATACTTAATTCAACTTTTCCAGATAAGTGGAAAGAGGGCAAAGTAAGACCCTTATATAAAAATGGCCCTAAGGATGACACTAATAATTATAGACCCATTTCAATTTTGCCTGTCATATCAAAAATGCTAGAAAAACATGTGCATGACTCCTTAATGACTTATTTGACCTCTCATAAATTGCTTCATTCAACACAGTCAGGTTTCAGACCCAATCATTCCTGTGAAACAGCATTGCTTCAGATGATCAACAAATTCCTAGAGGCTATAAATAACAGTCAGATAATTGGTATGGTCATGGTTGATTTTAGGAAAGCCTTTGATTTGGTAGATCATACACTTTTGCTTAAAAAGCTAAGACACTATAAACTTTCAGATAAAACAATTAATTGGTTTTCTTCTTATTTGTTGGACAGGAAGCAGAAAGTCGTCATAAATAATATTGAATCAAGAACTGAGAATGTTTTGTTTGGTGTGCCTCAAGGGTCAATCTTGGGTCCATTGTTATTTTTAATGTTTATAAATGATCTACCACTATATACCAATAATGTCTCTACCGATCTTTATGCGGACGACACCACATTGTATATGATTGGTGAAACTCAAGATTATATTGAGCAAAACTTGCAGATAGCTTTACAAAATCTTTCCGAATGGTGTAAGCTCAATGGAATGTTATTAAACACAGAAAAAACCAAGGCAATGTTAATTACCACCTCTCAAAAACGTCTTCATCTTCATAATGACATTTTGCTTTTAACTTACAACAATGATGCTTTGAACTCAGTTGAAAATGAGAAAGTTCTTGGTGTTCGCATTGATAACAATCTAACCTGGTCTATTCATATTAATTTTATTGCTAAGAAAATTTCTTCAAATCTATGGCTATTTTCCAAATTGAAGGACTATTTATCCACCGAACACAGAGTACAATTTTACAAAACATATATTCAACCCCACATTGACTATTGTTCTACAATATGGGGAGGAACATCTCAATATAATCTAAACAGAATTTATAGGTTACAAAAAAGAGCTGTTAAAATCATTGTAAATTACCAATATGATAACATTGCCAACAGTATGGATGAGCTTAAAATTTTAAACATATATGAACGCATTTTCCTCAGGAAGGCTAAATTTATGTTTAAAGTTTCTAAATCCGTCCTACCCTCATATGTAAATCAAATGTTCTCTTTTCGACCTTTTAATGAAACGCTTCAATCTCTAAGATCAACAGGTGCATTGGATTTTTATACTCCAAGACCACAAAAAGAAATTTTCAAACAAAGCTTAATTTATTCAGGTCCAGTCATTTGGAACAACTTACCAGACTGTTTAAAGAATTTAGAAACTGTTGACTCTTTTCATAGACATTGTATTAAGTGGATGAAATCCAGTCTATCTTTCAATCTTTGAAACTGATATAATTATATGTTCATATGAACATAATTTTGAGCGTAAAATTGTGAATATGTTTTGTTCCTCAGTTTAATTATTTAGTTTGGTGCTCATAAGAAGCGTCTCATTTAGACGCTTCTTTTGAGAACCCATGTGTGTAGATAAAATTGGTATTACTAATCACTTGTATCTAGGGGTATGATATATATGATACTTATGTAAAAAGTATGCCTGTGTGTATGTAGGTCTGAAAGTGTTCCATGATGTTTGTATTATCTTGTATACATGTAAATCATCTTTGTATTTTATACTTGTATTATTTTTTGGTGGTAGTTCATAGAGGGCCTCATGGAAGATTAGCTTTTTTTTTTTGCTAAATGTGTTACCCTCTGAAAATAAAGACTATTATTATTATTATTATTATTATTTGTCTGGCTCGCAGTTCACCCTAGACAACATACGACCAGGAGTCTGGGAGAACAAAACCTGTTCAGGTTCACAGTCTATTTCAGATGCTATGATACCTGGAGTCCGGGGGGACGAATCAGGTTTAGGCTCGTGGTTAGCTCTAGAAATGGAGAATACTAGGTGAGTGTCTTTTGATATCAAGTTTACGAGGCAAGGCTTTGAGAACGCTTGTTGACATCGCGAGGCTTGCCGAGCGATTCAACATGCATTCTCAAAGCCAAGCCTGGTAAACTTGATATCAAAAGACGCGAACCTGGTATTCTATTTATCAGTTTATCCATTGTTGAACACTCTTCAAACTAGGGATTATGATGTAATTTTTGATTTTTGTGTTGATTCAGCGTCATTAGCGACGTCATTCAAAAAAGTGCAACGTCATCATGACCTGATAAAGGTAACATGCCGTGAGATAAGAAACGTTTATTAGGTTATGTTGAAACAATTCAGTTTATATTAGGGGTGACTGATAAATTGTAGTACTAGCATCAGTCAAGTGAATACTAGAACTAGAAAAATAACCTAAAGATGCAGATGGTTGGCCAGGACCTTTCTCAGGAGCCTGGGCAGTTGCCACAACTTTAGATTTAGAAGCTCTCTGAAGACACTTAGAAAACTTCTTCCAAGTGTCCTCAGACCAAGAGCAACAAACCTCACAGGTAGATGTTGGCAAAAAAGAGTATCCCCCCTGCACACCCTATGTTCTTCCCAATACGGCATAATTTTGGCACACTTTCCATAAATGCCAGGGCAATGCTTGTTCCTAGTTGACATACCTACGAAAGAATGCAACTAAAGCAAAAAATCAAAGTAGAATTAAAGAGGCTAAGTCTGCAACTATGAACATTTTTCGATTTTTTATATTCTTTTTAAATCATTTGTAAGAGTAGAATTAAGTTATGTTTTCACCATAAATCTGTTCACTATAGCTGAAAACTGCACGGAAAAGTGAACTATTTTATAAAACAGGTGTGTTTTTCTCTTGTTGGTAATTATTTGCGTCCCTCCAATAATTATAGACAGTTAATTTTAACATAAATGCTATTGTTTTGATGCTGATAATTTGTTTAGATTTACATAATTGGTAAAATGTTTGCCTGAATTTTAGTTATTTTACTGTGTTCTTGAAAAATAGAAACATTAGTTCTAAAATTAAAAGATCAAAAGTTACAGACTATGCAGCTTTAAACTAGAGCAAAATAAGGAAAAATTCACCTAAAAATAAACCAAAGCGAAAGCAAAAAATAAATAAAACAAAGTGTCTGAAAGCCTATTACCGGAACTAAGGTACATTATGAAATTCTCTTCGATACGTCAAACAGAACTTCAGAACAGGAATAAAGAAAATGAACTAAAAAATATTTAGAATGCAATAACAGAACTTGAAAGTATAAAGAAATAAACTGCTGCAGGTGGGTGAAACCTCCTTATTACCACAATTAGAGGCTATAAGAAGAAATCTTCTTCTTTAATCAAGAAATGTGTCTTTTAGCCGAAGCCGCAGAGGTAAATTTGACTAGTGTTCCGAAGACTATTGGTATAGTCGTCGTGGGGGGTTGGTATTAAAATCCTTTACTACTCCCGGTTTTCTCTGCCGTAACTCGGGTGAACCGACTTAGAGCATTATTCAGATGTATGGTAGGTATAACTCACAAATATGAAAATTAATTAAAAATTTAAAAATTTTCCTTGTTTTTTTTGTAGTCAAGTATATATATATATATAGATATCATACTCTAGTTCAATATGACATTCTTATAGTGGATGGTAGAGTTCCTTTGTCACTAAAATATTCAAAGTTTCATTGGCTGTAATGTCATGATCTTGCTCGTATGATATATGGATATCATACTCTAGTTCAATGTGACATACTTCTACTGGATGGTAGAGTTTCTTTGTCACTAAAGGATACATAGTTCATTAGCTGTAATGTCATGATCTTGCTTGTATGATATATGGATATCATACCCTAGTTCAATGTGACATTCTTCTAGTGGATGGTAGAGTTTCTTTGTCACTAAAACGTGCAAAGTTTCATTGGTTGTAATGTCACGATCTCCCTTGCATGATATATGGATACCATACTCTAGTTCAATGTAACATTCTTGTAGTTGATGATAGAGTTTTTTGTCACTAAAGCGTGTTGGGAAGGCAGTGGCTCAGTGGTAGAGTGCTTGACTCCAGACTGAGGGGCGGGGGTTCGAGCCTCACCGATGTAACAGTACCATCAAAACATAAGTGAAAGATTGTTGACTGGGACATAATCAAATCAAACAAAATCAAACAAAACTAAAGCCTGCAAAGTTTCATTGGCTGTAATGTCATGATCCTGCTTGTATCATTCATATGATATCTAGAAATCATACTCTAGTTCAATATAGATATCATACACATGCACTCACTGACATTCATCTAGTGGGTGATAGAGTTTCTTTGTCACTAAAACATGCAGAGTTTCATTGACAGTGATGTCATGATCTCATTCATACAATATATAGATATCATACGCCAGCTCAATCTGACATTCTTCTAGTTGGTGATAGAGCTTCTTTGTCACTAAAACATGCAGAGTTTCATTGGCAGTGATGTCATGATCTCATTCATACAATATATAGATAGCATACGCCAGCTCAATCTGACATTCTTCGAGTTGCTGGTAGAAGTTCTTTGTCACTAAAGCATGCAGAGTTTCATTGGCTGTAATGTCATGATCTCATTCATACAATATAAAGATATCATACGCCAGCTCAATCTGACATTCTTCTAGTTGGTGATAGAGCTTCTTTGTCACTAAAGCATGCAGAGTTTCATTGGCAGTGATGTCATGATATCATTCATACAATATATAGATATCATACGCCAGCTCAATCTGACATTCTTCTAGTGGGTGATAAGGGTTTACATTGCATCTCCCCAAAACACTGAAGTAGTTTTCTTCCACATAAAGTTTCCTACCTTACATATTACTCATCCCTGATTAAAACTTTGAACCCTCTCCATTTAAACCAGGGGTATAGTTTCTTTGTTACTAAATTGTGCAAAAGTAAGTAATGGTGCAAAGATCAGGAATCGATACAATCAAGTACCACACCTGACCCAGGATACCAATGGGAAAGTGACAAACTCACAGAAGACATCACAAACGAGAGCCAAGAGGTCAGCCCTTTCCCAGCAGGTGACCACAAAGCACATATAAACAGACGTGCACAAAACATAGCAAACACAAGACAGAACAAAAACTTAAAAGATCCACAAAAGAAGTGCCGCCTTGGAACGGTCAGTAAAATATTTTACTGGAGGGCTTAAACCGGTTTAACGGCGCCAACCTCACCCTTAATTCAGATGTGGATCAAGACACATAGATATTTGGTTTGCATGAAAGACCCCTAACTTATCAATGCATCATCTCCTAAAACATATAAATCAAGATATAACAAGGAGATAAAGCAAGGATAAGGACTCAACAGTAAATTAAACTGAATACCGGAGCAAAAGAAATCCAACAGGTAAACCCCGATGGGCCCGACAAACAGCCAAAGCATCTCATCGGCAGTGATGCCATTATGACATTTGTATTTATATATAGATATCATATTTCAGCTCAATCTGACTTTTCTCTAGTGGGTAAAGGGGTTAAACACTGCGTCTCTCTAAAACAAGTAAAAAGTTTTCTTTCCACATACAGTTTCGGCCTGTATATAACTCATCTCTGATTAAAACTTTAAACCCTCTCCATTTAAACATTTATATTCCCTCCATAGCTGCAACATTAAACTCAAAATCATTCCAAAAATCCACACAGTAATCATTAGATAGCAACACATTTATGTTTCGAGTCTTGAAGAAAGCCTCAGACTTTCAAGAATAGAGTTTCCTGCCTGCATATAACTCATTCCTGATTAAAACTTTGAACCCTCTCCATTTAAACCAGGGGTATAGTTTCTTGGTTATGGGAATGATTACTCAACAAGTCTTTTAGTATTTATTCCCTCCATAGCTGCAATGTTAAACTCAAAAACATTCCAAAAAAACACAGTTATCCTTTGATAGCAACACTATTATGTTTCGAGTCTTGAAGAAAGCCTTGGATATTTCAGAATAAAGTTTCCTGCGTGCATATAAATCATCCCTGATTAAGAACTTTGAACCCTCTCCATTTAAACCAGGGGTATAGTTTCTTGGTTACAGGAACAATTACTTGTCTTTTAGTATATATGCCCACCATATCTGCAACATTAAACTCAATAACATTCCAAAAATCACACAGTAATCATTAGATAGCAACACAATTATATCCCTGATTAAAACTTTGAACCCTCTCTGTTTAAAACAGGGGTATAGTTTGTTGGTTACTAAAGTGTGCATAGTCGCCTTGGCTGTAATGTCATGATCTCGCTGGTATGATATATAGATATCATACTCCAGCTCAATCTGACATTCCTCTAGGGGTGATACGGGTTAACACTGCATCTCCCAAAAACATAAATAAGTTTTCTTTCCAAAGTTTCCTGCCTGCATATAACTCATCCCTGACTAAAACTTTGAACCCTCTCCACTAAACCAGGGGTATAATATCTTGGTTACGGGAATGATTACTTGTCTTTTAGTATATATGCCCTCCATAGCAGCAACATTAAACTCAAACCACACAGTTATCATTTGATAGCAACACTATTATGTTTCGAGTCTTTAAGAAAGCCTTGGATATTTCAGTATAAAGTTTCCTGCATGCATATAACTCATCCCTGATTAAAACTTTGAACCCTCTCCATTTAAACCATAGTAACACGAATGATTACTTGTTTTTTTTTAAATTATTATGCCCTCCATATCTACAACATTAAACTCAAAAACATTCCAAAAATCCATATAGTATCATTTGATAGCAACATAATTATGTTTCAAGTCCTGAAGAAAGCCTCAGACATTTCAGAATAAAGTTTCCTGCCTGCATATAACTCATCCCTGATTAAAATTTTGAACCCTCTCCATTTTAACCAGGGTTAGGGGAATGATTACTTGTCTTTTAGTATATATGCCCTCCATATCTGCAAAATTAAACTCGAAAACATTCCAAAAATCCATACAGTAATCATTCGATAGCAACACAATTATGTTTCAAGTCCTGAAGAAAGCCTCAGATATTTCAGAATAAAGTTTCCTGCCTGCATATAACTCATCCCTGATTAATTTAATTTTGAACCCTCTCCATTTCAACCAGGGTTAGGGGAATGATTACTTGTCTTTTAGTATATATGCCCTCCATATCTGCAACATTAAACTCGAAAACATTCCAAAAATCCATACAGTAATCATTTGATAGCAACACAATTATGTTTCAAGTCCTGAAGAAAGCCTCAGATATTTCAGAATAAAGTTTCCTGCCTGCGTATAACTCATCCCTGATTAAAATTTTGAACCCTCTCCATTTTAACCAGGGTTATGGGAATGATTACTTGTCTTTTAGTATATATGCCCTCCATATCTGCAATATTAAACTCAAACCACACAGTAATCATTCGATAGCAACACAATTATGTTTCAAGTCTTGAAGAAAGCCTTGGATATTTCAGAATAAAGTTTCCTCCCTGCAAATAACTCATCCCTGATTAAAACTTTGAACCCTCTGCATTTAAACCAGGGGTATAATTTCTTGGTTACGAGAATGATTACTTGTCTTTTAGTCTATATGCCCTCCATAGCTGCAACATTAAACTCAAACCACACAGTAATCATTTGATAGCAGCACAATTATGTTTCTAGTTTTGAAGAAAGCCTTGGATATTCCAGAATACAGTTTCCTGCCTGCAAATAACTCATCCCTGATTAAAACTTTGAACACTCTGTTAAACCAGGGGTATATATTTGTTGGTAACTGAAGTGTGCATAGTGGCCCTGGCTGTAATGTCATGATCTCACTTGTTTGATATATAGATATCATACTCCAGCTGCCGGGCCGCATAGCTCAGTCGGTAACGTGTCTGGCTACAGATGGGTGTCTGACTGCTGATCCAGGGTTCGCGAGTTCGATCCCGGTCCGGTCCCATTCTTTTGTGGAGATTGATCATGAAATGATTTCAACGGTCATTCTCCTCCCTTCCGCTGATTCATTCAAGAAGGGTTGTTGTCAGTTACAAGCAAAAGTATGTGCACGTATTACTGGTAAACCGCTTGTTCAAGCCTGCCCAGGAAAAAGTGTGGTTAGGTGAACTGACCGCCCCGCAATGACCATAGCTGTTGACTGGGGACGTAAAGCAACAAAACAAACAAACATCATACTCCAGCTCAATCTGACTTTCCTCTAGGGGGTGATACAGGTTAACACTGCGTCTCCCAAAAACATGAATTAGTTTTCTTTCCACATAAAGTTTCCTGCCTGCATATAACTCATCCCTGTAAAACTATGAACCCTCTCTATTTAAACCAGGGGAATAGTTTCTTTGTTATGGGAATGATTACTTGTCTTTTAGTATATACATATGCCATCGATAGCTGCAACATTAAACTCAATAACATTCTAAAAATCCACACAGTAATCATTTGATAGCAACACAATTAAGTTTCCAGTCTTGAATATTTCAAAATAAAGTTTCCTGCCTGCATATAACTCATCCTTGATTAAATCTTTGAACCCTCTCCATTTAAACCATGTTATGGGAATGATTACTTGTTTTTTTATTATATATGCCCTCCATATCTGCAACATTAAATTCAAAAACATTCCAATAATCCATACAGTGATCATTTGATAGCAACACAATTATGTTTCAAGTCCTGAAGAAAGCCTCAGATATTTCAGAATAAAGTTTCCTGCCTGCATATAACTCATCCCTGATTTAAACTTTGAACTCTCTCAGTTTAAACCAGGGGTGTAGTTTCTTTGTTACTATATTGTGCAAAGTCTCATTGGCAGTGATGCCATTCTGTCACTTGTATTGATATCATACACCTGCTCAATCTGACTTTTCTCTAGTGGGTTATAGGGGATGACACGGCATTGCTCAAAAACAAGTAAATAGTTTTCTTTCTACATAAAGTTTCCTGCCTGCATATAACTCATCCCTGATTTAATCTTTGAACCCTCTCCATTTAAACCAGGGGTATAATTTCTTGGTTACGGGAATGATTACTTGTCTTTTAGTATATACGCCCTTCATAGCTGCAACATTAAACTCAAACCACACAGTAATCACTAGATAGCAACACAATTATGTTTCGAGTCTTTAAGAAAGCCTTGGATATTTCAGAATTAAGTTTCCTGCATGCGTATAACTCATCCCTGATTAAAACTTTAAACCCTCTCTGTTTATACCAGGGGTATAGTTTGTTGGTTACTAAAGCGTGCATAGTAGCCTTGGCTGTAATGTCATGATCTCGCTTGTTTGATATATAGATATCATACTCCAGCTCAATCTGACATTCCTCGAGGGGGTAATAGGGGTTAACAATGCGTCTCCCAAAAACATGAATAAGTTTTCTTTCCACATAAAGATTCCTGCCTGCATATAACTCATCGCTGATTAAAACTTTGAACCCTCTCTATTTAAACCAGGGGAATATTTTCTTGGTTATGGGAATGACTACTTGTCTTTTATTTTAGTATATACATATGCCATCCATAGCTGCAACATTAAACTCAAAAACATTCTAAAGATCCACACAGTAATCATTCGATAGCAACACAATTATGTTTCCAGTCTTGAATATTTCAGAATAAAGTTTCCTGCCTGCATATAACTCATCCCTGATTAAAACTTTGAACCCTCTCCATTTAAACCATGTTAACACAAATGATTACTTGTTTTTTTTTTTAATTTATATGCCCTCCATATCTACAACATTAAACTCAAAAACATTCCAAAAATCCATATAGTAATCATTCGATAGCAACACAATTATGTTTCAAGTCCTGAAGAAAGCCTCAGACATTTCAGAATAAAGTTTCCTGCCTGCATATAACTCATCCCTGATTAAAATTTTGAACCCTCTCCATTTTAACCAGGGTTAGGGGAATGATTACTTGTCTTTTAGTATATATGCCCTCCATATCTGCAACATTAAACTCGAAAACATTCCAAAAATCCATACAGTAATCATTTGATAGCAACACAATTATGTTTCAAGTCCTGAAGAAAGCCTCAGATATTTCAGAATAAAGTTTCCTGCCTGCATATAACTCATCCCTGATTAAAATTTTGAACCCTCTCCATTTTAACCAGGGTTAGGGGAATGATAACTTGTCTTTTAGTATATATGCCCTCCATATCTGCAACATTAAACTCGAAAACATTCCAAAAATCCATACAGTAATCATTCGATAGCAACACAATTATGTTTCAAGTCCTGGAGAAAGCCTCAGATATTTCAGAATAAAGTTTCCTGCCTGCATATAACTCATCCCTGATTAAAATTTTGAACCCTCTCCATTTTAACCAGGGTTAGGGGAATGATTACTTGTCTTTTAGTATATATGCCCTCCATATCTGCAACATTAAACTCGAAAACATTCCAAAAATCCATACAGTAATCATTCGATAGTAACACAATTATGTTTCAAGTCCTGAAGAAAGCCTCAGATATTTCAGAATAAAGTTTCCTGCCTGCATATAACTCATCCCTGATTAAAACTTTGAACCCTCTCCATTTAAACCAGGGGTATAATTTCTTGGTTACGGGAATGATTACTTGTCTTTTAGTATATATGCCCTCCATAGCAGCAACATAAACTCAAATCACACAGTAATCTTTCGATAGCAACACAAGTATGTTTCAAGTCTTGAAGAAAGCCTCGGATATTTCAGAATAAAGTTTCCTGCATGCATATAACTCATCCCTGATTAAAACTTTGAACCCTCTCCATTTAAACCAGGGGTATAATTTCTTGGTTACGGGAATGATTACTTGTCTTTTAGTATATATACCCTCCATAGCTGCAACATTAAACTCAAATCACACAGTAATCATTAGATAGCAACACAATTATGTTTCAAGTCTTGAAGAAAGCCTCAGATATTCCAGAATACAGTTTCCTGCATGCATATAACTCATTCCTGATAAAAACTTTGAACCCTCTCCATTTAAACCAGGGGTATAATTTCTTGGTTACGGGTTTTAGTATATATGCCCTCCATAGCAGCAACATTAAACTCAAATCACACAGTAATCATTAGATAGCAACACAATTATGTTTCGAGTCCTGAAGAAAGCCTCGGATATTTCAGAATAATGTTTCCTGCATGCATATAACTCATCCCTGATTAAAACTTTGAACCCTCTCTATTTAAACCAGGGGTATAATTACTTGGTTACGGGAATGATTACCTGTCTTTTAGTATATATGCCCTACATAGCAGCAACATTAAACTAAAACCACACAGTAATCATTAGATAGCAGCACAATTATGTTTCGAGTCTTTAAGAAAGCCTTGGATATTTCAGAATAAAGTTTCCTGCCTGCATATAACTCATCCCTGATTAAAATTTTGAACCCTCTCCATTTTAACCAGGGTAAGGGGAATGATTTCTTGTCTTTTAGTATATATGCCCTCAATATCTGCAACATTAAACTCGAAAACATTCCAAAAATCCATGCAGTAATCATTCGATAGCAACACAATTAAGTTTCAAGTCCTGAAGAAAGCCTCAGATATTTCAGAATAAAGTTTCCTGCCTGCATATAACTCATCCCTGATTAAAATTTTGAACCCTCTCCATTTTAACCAGGGGTATAATTACTTGGTTACGGGAATGATTACCTGTCTTTTAGTATATATGCCCTACATAGCAGCAACATTAAACTAAAACCACACAGTAATCATAAGATAGCAGCACAATTATGTTTCGAGTCTTTAAGAAAGCCTTGGATATTTCAGAATAAAGTTTCCTGCCTGCATATAACTCATCCCTGATTAAAATTTTGAACCCTCTCCATTTTAACCAGGGTAAGGGGAATGATTTCTTGTCTTTTAGTATATATGCCCTCAATATCTGCAATATTAAACTCGAAAACATTCCAAAAATCCATGCAGTAATCATTCGATAGCAACACAATTAAGTTTCAAGTCCTGAAGAAAGCCTCAGATATTTCAGAATAAAGTTTCCTGCCTGCATATAACTCATCCCTGATTAAAATTTTGAACCCTCTCCATTTTAACCAGGGTTAGGGGAATGATTACTTGTCTTTGAGTATATATGTCCTCCATAGCAGCAACATTAAACTAAAACCACACAGTAATCATTAGATAGCAGCAGAATTATGTTTCGAGTCTTTAAGAAAGCCTTGGATATTTCAGAATAAAGTTTCCTGCCTGCATATAACTCATCCCTGATTAAAATTTTGAACCCTCTCCATTTTAACCAGGGTTAGGGGAATGATTACTTGTCTTTTAGTATATATGCCCTCCATATCTGCAACATTAAACTCCAAAACATTCCAAATATCCATACAGTAATCATTCGATAGCAACACAATTATGTTTCAAGTCCTGAAGAAACCCTCAGATATTTCAGAATAAAGTTTCCTGCCTGCATATAACTCATCCCTGATTAAAACTTTGAACCCTCTCCATTTAAACCAGGGGTATAATTTCTTGGTTACGGGAATGATTACTTGTCTTTTAGTATATTCCCTCCATAGCTGCAACATTAATCTCAAATTACACAGTAATCATTAGATAGCAACACAATTATGTTTCAAGTCTTGAAGAAAGCCTCAGATATTCCAGAATACAGTTTCCTGCATGCATATAACTCATTCCTGATTAAAACTTTGAACCCTCTCCATTTAAACCAGGGGTATAATTTCTTGGTTACGGGAATGATTACTTGTCTTTTAGTATATACCCTCCATAGCTGCAACATAAAACTCAAATCACACAGTAATCATTAGATAGCAACACAATTATGTTTCAAGTCTTGAAGAAAGCCTCAGATATTCCAGAATACAGTTTCCTGCATGCATATAACTCATTCCTGATTAAAACTTTGAACCCTCTCCATTTAAACCAGGGGTATAATTTCTTGGTTACGGGAATGATTACTTGTCTTTTAGTATATATGCCCTCCATAGCAGCAACATTAAACTCAAATCACACAGTAATTATAGATAGCAACACAATTATGTTTCGAGTCTTGAAGAAAGCCTCGGATAGTTCAGAATAAAGTTTCCTGCATGCATATAACTCATCCCTGATTAAAACTTTGAACCCTTTCCATTTAAACCAGGGGTATAATTGCTTGGCTTCGGGAATGATTACTTGTCTTTTAGTATATGTGCCCTCCATAGCAGCAACATTAAACTAAAACCACACAGTAATCATTAGATAGCAGCACAATAATGTTTTGAGTCTTTAAGAAAGCCTTGGATATTTCAGAATACAGTTTCCTGCCTGCTTATAACTCATCCCTGATTAAAACTTTGAACACTCTGTATAAACCAGGGGTATAGTTTGTTGGTAACTAAAGTGTGCATAGTGGCCCTGGCTGTAATGTCATGATCTCACTTGTTTGATATATAGATATCATACTCCAGCTGCCGGGCCGCGTAGCGCAGTCGGAAACGTGTCTGGCTATGGATGCGTGTCTGACTGCTGATCCAGGGGTTGCGAGTTCCATCCCGGTCCGGTCCTATACTTTCTTGGAGATTGATCATGAAATGATTTCAACGGTCATTCTCCTCCCTTCTGCTGATTCATTCAAGAAGGGTTGTTGTCAGTTACAAGCGAAAGTATGTGCACAAATTACTGGTTAACCGCTTGTTCAAGCCTGCCCAGGAAAAAGTGTGGTTAGGTGAACTGACCGTCCCGCAATGACCATAGCTGTTGACTGGGGACGTAAAGCAACAAAACAAACAAACATTATACTCCAGCTCAATCTGACATTCCTCTAGTGGATGATACAGGTTAACACTGCGTCTCCCAAAAACATGAATTAGTTTTCTTTCCACATAAAGTATCCTGCCTGCATATAACTCATCCCTGTAAAACTATGAACCCTCTCTATTTAAACCAGGGGAATAGTTTCTTTGTTATGGGAATGATTACTTGTCTTTTAGTTTATACATATGCCATCTATAGCTGCAACATTAAACTCAAAAACATTCTAAAAATCCACACAGTAATCATTTGATAGCAACACAATTAAGTTTCCAGTCTTGAATATTTCAAAATAAAGTTTCCTGCCTGCATATAACTCATCCCTGATTAAAACTTTGAACCCTCTCCTTTTAAACCATGTTATGGGAATGATTACTCATTTTTTTTATTATATATGCCCTCCATATCTGCAACATTAAATTCAAAAACATTCCAATAATCCATACAGTAATCATTTGATAGCAACACAATTATGTTTCAAGTCCTGAAGAAAGCCTCAGATATTTCAGAATAAAGTTTCCTGCCTGCATATAACTCATCCCTGACTAAAACTTTGAACCCTCTCAGTTTAAACCAGGGGTGTAGTTTCTTTGTTACTATATTGTGCAAAGTCTCATTGGCAGTGATGCCATTCTGTCACTTGTATTTGTATCATACACCTGCTCAATCTGACTTTTCTCTAGTGGGTTATAGGGGATGACACGGCATCTCTCAAAAACAAGTAAATAGTTTTCTTTCTACATAAAGTTTCCTACCTGCATATAACTCATCCCTGATTAAAACTTTGAACCCTCTCCATTTAAACCAGGGGTATAGTTTCTTGGTTACGGGAATGATAACTTGTCTTTTTGAATATATGCCCTTCATAGCTGCAAAATTTAACTCAAAAACATTCCAAAAATTCACACAGTAATCAGTAGATAGCAACACAATTATGTTTAGAGTCTTGAAGAAAGCCTGGGATATTTCAGAATAAAGTTTCCTGCCTGCATATAACTCATCCCTGATTAAAACTTTGAACCCTCTCCATTTAAACCAGGGGTATGATTTCTTGGTTACGAGAATGATTACTTGTTTTTTAGTATATATGCCCTCCATAGCTGCAACATTAAACTCAAACCACACAGTAATCATTTGATAGCAACACAATTATGTTTCGAGTTTTGAAGAAAGCCTTGGATATTTCAGAATAAAGTTTCTTGCCTGCACATAACTCATCCCTGATTAAAACTTTGAACCCTCTCCACTTAACCAGGGGTATAATTTCTTGGTTACGGGAATGATTACTTGTCTTTAAGCATATATGCCCTCCATAGCTGCAACATTAAACTCAAACCACACAGTAATCATTAGATAGCAACACAATTATGTTTCGAGTCTTTAAGAAAGCCTCAGATATTCCAGAATACAGTTTCCTGCCTGCATATAACTCATCCCTGATTAAAACTTTGAACCCTCTTTGTTTAAACCAGGGGTATAGTTTGTTGGTTACTAAAGTGTGCATAGTGGCCTTGGCTGTTATGTCATGATCTCACTTGTTTGATATATAGATATCATACTCCAGCTCAATCTGACATTCCTCTAGGGGGTGATACGGGTTTACACTGCGTTTTCCAAAAACATGAACTAGTTTTCTTTCCACATAAAGTTTTTTCGTGTCTGACTGCAGATCCAGGGGTCGCGAGTTCCATCCCGGTCGGGTCCCATACTTTCGTGGAGATTGATCATGAAATAATTTCTACAGTCATTCTTCCCTTCCGCTGATTTATTCAAGAAGGGTTGTTGTCAGTAACAAGCGAAAGTATGTGCACGAATTACTGGTTAACCGCTTGTTCAAGCCTGCCCAGGAAAAAGTGTGGTTAGGTGAACTGACCGTCCCGCAATGACCATAGCTGTTGACTTGGGACGTAAAGCAACAAAACAAACAAAACAAACACATTAAGTTTCCTGCCTGCATATAACTCATCTCTGTAAAATTTTGAGCCCTCTCTTTTTAAACCAGGGGAATAGTTTCTTTGTTATGGGAATGATAACTTGTCTTTTAGTATATACATATGCCATCGATAGCTGCAACATTAAACTCAAAAACATTCTAAAAATCCACACAGTAATCATTTGATAGCAACACAATTATGTTTCAAGTCTTGAATATTTCAAAATAAAGTTTCCTGCCTGCATATAACTCATCCCTGATTAAAACTTTGAACCCTCTCCATTTAAACCATGGTTACGGGAAAGATGACTTGTTTTTTTTTTTTATTATATATGCCCTCCATATCTGCAACATTAAACACAAAAACATTCCAAAAATCCATACAGTAATCATTCGATAGCAACACAATTATGTTTCAAGTCCTGAAGAAAGCCTCAGATATTTCAGAATAAAGTTTCCTGCATACATATAACTCATCCCTGATTAAAATTTTGAACCCTCTCCATTTAAACCAGGGTTACAGGAATGATTACTTGTTTTTGAGTATATATGCCCTCCATATCTGCAACATTAAACACAAAAAAATTCCAAAAAAACGCACAGTAATCATTAGATAGCAACATAATTATGTTAAGAGTCTTGAAGAAAGCCTTGGATATTTCAGAATAAAGTTTCCTGCCTGCATATAACTCATCCCTGACTAAAACTTTGAACCCTCTCCACTAAACCAGGGGTATAATTTCTTTGGTTATGGGAATGATTACTTGTCTTGGTTATGGGAATGATTACTTGTCTTTTAGTATATATGCCCTCCATAGCTGCAACATTAAACTCACACCCAGGGCTTTCAATAAGATTTGAAGTAGAAGGGTTTTAATAAAAAGTAGAAGTGGAGTCTATGGGTCCTCCCCCAGCGGGGGCCATGGGGGCAGTGCCCCCAAGTCCGAGGTTCCAGGGGGCCTAAGGCCCCCGGCCGAAAACTAAAATTAGGTGTTCTCAGGTACAGAAAAACCACATTTTCATAGGGGTATTTGGTGTCATTTCTTGCCCATTTCCTTCTTTCTTCAATAGAATATGGTGAAGGATAAATATGGATAAAACAAGACAGAACTGTTTTACAAATAAATTTTTATCTTAACTTTATTCACCCCCAAATTTTGTTTCATTTGAGCTTAAATGGTTATCAACAGTGGCCCTAGAACATGGGCCTCTTTTAAAATGCCTGTTTTCGCTTTTCAATTGGCAATATAAAAATTAGATTTTTTTCTCAGTTTTGTTTCTTATTTGAAATTTTTTGCATTAACTTGAGAAAAACAACAACATATACACTAGTTTCATAGCATTTTGGGCAGGGCTGTAGAAATATTAAATACATTCACTTGCCCAAGGAAATGTAAACCATAAGGTTTTGCTTGTCCTGACCAGAAGATACTTGCCCAACAATTAACCTCTTCAGCATAGAAAAAATACAAAATAGACAAACGAAAATCTTGATTATTAATGTTACCATAATGTTAGCATGTAAGAATGAGTAGAAATATGAATATAGCAGACAAAAAGCTAAAAACTTGAGACATTCCACACATTTGATGAGTGTGACCAGTTGTATGATTATTTCACCTGTCCATATGAAAAGCAATTGTCCTGTTGTACAGGTGTGCATGGTATTTCCACAGGCCTGGTTTGGAGCATTATCATGACACAGCTTTATGAATTGCTGCTGATAACCATTAAACTTCACATTCACTCTCTGACCAGTCATCATCAGAAGGTGGTGGTGACTCAAGAGGAAGTTGCACAGCTTTAGCATAAAGACGAACTTCATCTCCGACAAGCTCTGCAAATTCACCTTGAGTCAGATTACATGGATCAGTTTTAATGCATGCATCCATCATCAGTTTTTTGCTGGCTTTCTGAGGGGTCTTTCTGGGAAGTTTCCTCCTTGGCTTTCTTTTCAGCCACTTTGCCACAGCACTTCTGATGACAGACTTTGCTTTAGGAGATGATGTTCCGGCCCCATTCACAGATACATGCATAAGGGCCTGCAGCATATCATTTTTAATGCTTGACCTCAGCCTCGTCTTAAATCGTTTTAATGCACTTGCACCTCTCTCAGGCCAGGCATTAGAAACAGGTATAGATAATAGAATGTCAGCAATCTTGCTCAGCTGTGGATAAAAGGATTCCAACTGCATGAGTCTCAGAAGACACCAAGTGGTTGGAGGAATTGGCTCAGTATCCACAGCTGAATCAGAGTTATTGTTTTCTAAGATGTCTACTTTCTGGTTGAGCATGTCATAATTCAACTTACCCACTCAGCCAAAAGCTCCTCTGTCACACTTTGTTTAACATCATCTGGAGCAAAATGCTCTGCCAAAGATGAAATTTGACGTTGACCATATATTTTGAAAGCTGGATGAGATCTTGCTGGCAGCTTAAGAGGGTCAAATACTTTTGCTGCAGTCAAAATTGGGAGACATTCTTCGAAACGTCTATCAATATTGCTTTTAAGGGACTCAACATACTTTGTGAGAGTGTTTGACATTTCAGCCAGATTGCTAGGGCTGTCATTGATGTTTGTATCACCAGGCTAATTAAAGTTTAAAATTCTATAATTAGAATTTCAATTAAATTTATTAAAAATTAAATATTTTTCACTCAAGTCATAAGTTTTAAGGTTTAAATCAATAACTGTTTTAAGTTTAATTCTAATTTTTATCTTATAATCTTATATTGTTTGAAATGCAGAAATCAGCATTTCTTAATTAATATCTGTGTAAAGTGCTTGGTTTGGCTGCAGACTGGCCAGATCAAATTACACCCTGAGAGTCTTCCTAATTAGAGGCCCTGGAGTCTAGACATTCTTCAAAATCCTGCACCCTCTGCATCTTAATTGATTCCCAGCATTCTCTCTTCCCTCTCTTTCTGTATCAACCAATCAACATCTCTCTTACCACTCCATCTAAATAAACATCCTTAGAGACAGCCTAATATGGGAGACCCCTCACTGCTGATAAGCTCATCCAGGTGCCAATTTTTTCAAGAATGTCTAGACTCCAGGGCCTCTAGTTAGGAAGACTCTCAGGGTGTAATTCAAAGATTTTTCACTCAAGTCATAAGTTTAAAGGTTTAAATCAATAACTGTTTCACCTAAGTTTTGAATATGAAATAGTAGGAAACACTGGCACTAAACTGAGTATATTAGCAATTTAAAATATTCATACTGCCACTGTTGTCTCCTCAGTAGTGGTTGCTTCTTCTGTAACAATAGTTGTTGTGTCCTCAACTGCTGTTGTTGCTTCTGTAGTTGTTGTTATTGTATCTGTAGTGGTTTCTGTAGTGACCTCTGTCGTGGTCTCTGTCATGTCTGTTGACAGAAGAGCAACAGTTGTTGTTCTACTTTGAACATTGAGATTACTTTGGGATTGAGTTCAACTCAAAGGCACAGGTCAGGTGACTCATTTTGCTTAAAACTGAAATTAATTTTATTACCTAATTTTAATATGGATATATTCGGAACAATTGTTCCATTCAAATAACATTGGTTTTAAATAGTATTAGACTGAGCCCATTTTCAAAGTAAGTAAGGGTGCAAAGATCAGGAATCAATACAATTAAGTACCACACCTGACCCAGGATACCAATGGGAAAGTGACAAACTCACAGTAGACACCACAAACGAGAGCCAAGAGGTCAGCCCTTTCCCAGCAGGTGACCACAAAGCACATATGAACAGACGCGCACAAAACATAGCAAACATAAGACAGAACAAAAACATAAAAGATCCACAAAAGTACCAATGGGAAAGTGACAAACTCACAGTAGACACCACAAACGAGAGCCAAGAGGTCAGCCCTACCGAAGTCTTAACGATGATTTCAAAAATAAAGACTGATACTTCCAGCTCCTTTGTGTTTGAGTATAACTATAAGGGTATTCCACAAAATGTTTTATAGCAATTCATAAGAGAAATCATTATATCATGTTTGATTGAGACATATTTTTAACCTACTATATGAGCAAAAAGAAAAATAAAGTGAACAGCTAAAAAATATAGACTTTGAAGTTCAAATCAGCGTTTTCACTCTTGAGTCTAACCTCATGAGATTCAGCAGACTGCTACATGATGGCAAAGGACTTGGAAGAAGCATGTCTTTGGTTTAATAACTACAACTTTGTAACGGATTAAGATATGTATTGTAACAAAACTAGGTAGGTATATGCATATTACGGGTGGCGACTGTTATGAAAGTTTGAAAGCATTTGAATGATGGAATCAAAAGTTACCAGAAAAAGACTGCATACTTTTTGATCACCCTACATATGTACCTATCTTAAAACTTTTTTCATCATAATTGGTATTTTTTTGTTCATTGCTACATGTTGCTTACACAGGATGAGGACTGAGACAGACTTGGTATTACCTAGAGTTTACACAACGAAATCAAAACAAAGTTGTGCCTTTATTCTTTAGAAAAGCAACATCCTTAATTATATATGAAAAATGGAGGCCTTGATTTGAAAGAAATGCCACACATCTGATCAGTGCCTTTGCTTTGGCTACATAGAAAGTACAATCCCTCTATTTCCTTAATCCTAAATATCAAGCATCTAGTGGTTGTACAACCTGGTTTGAGTGTCAGATCTGGTCGGACACCCAGAAGACAGGTTTTATGACGCGGCTCAAATAATTTATAAACTAGAAAAAAAGTTCTTACCAGATTTTGCCTTGTCCTTATCAATACATGTAACTACTTCAGGGTCCAGCTCCTTTCTGGTTTCTAAAGATTTACAAAATAAAGAAATAAACTTTAAATGCATAAAACATGCATCATGCAAGAGTACCAGAGGACCAATGGTCCTGTAAAAGCTCACCTGATATCTGAGCCTAGTATAAGCATAAATCATACAAAACCTGATTGAAATGACTTGAGCAAACACTGACCTTGATTACTCATAATCCTTCATCATTTAATCATTTAGTTCAGTGATTTTATTTGGCCATTTTTACCTCCTTACAAGGGAGTCATTCCCAATCCAAAAATGGTCTTTATTTTCCCAATTTTGTGTATTTTTGAGATTTTTTCCCGAAATTCTTTGAAAAAATTTCCCAAATGTAAGGGAAAAGGTAGCTTCCCAAAATGCCAAATAAAATCACTGTAGTTTACATGATAAACCAAATTCCTGGTCACAGGATGCAATAATTTCTAAAGTATCCATCATTGTCACATTTTCCCATATAAAAGCCGAAGTTGCAAAGTTTGACCTTGCTGTAAAATATGTCAAGATCAACACAGGGTTATCATTTGAACAAAATATAATGAACTTGAATCTCTGATGCTTCATACCAAGTTTCATCGAAATCGACCCACTGGTTCCTGTAAACAATATTTTTTTTAAGAATTTATACCATATATGGGCATGGCAGCCATCTTGGTCATGTGACCAGCATCATGTTAATAAATTTTCATTTTCTTGTACCTCAAAAATTACATACAAATATTTGGTTGAAAATAAGGTCCAGTGGTTTCCAGTGTTCCCATTCATGTAGAATTGTGCGTGATTCACGCAAAGATTTAAAAAATCGCGCATAATTTACTGAACATGTGCCTTCACGCACGTTTTTTTAGGAAAAAAAAAATCTCATTGGATTTCATTGCTGGGTTTGCTATTTTGATTAGCTTTTTATTTGTTTACTTGTTTTTATTGCTCATTTTTACTTTTTCCCCGGAAAAAGCGTTTGATGTGCGTTCTAAAAATAGTACCGCAGTTTATTTTTGCGTTGCTAAGTGCCTGGTATCCGGTTCACACTGAAGATTGTTACAATAACGGAAGCCAGTAAACTGGTAATATCCAACACCTCGCAAATAGTAGTGTATTGTATTTTGTAATGAGTAAATTCTTACGGAAATTTCCGTGATATTTGTGTCGGTAATTAGCCCTTTTCACTACGACCCATTCAAGCACCATTTCATATTTTTGATTTACAAGCAGTTATTTTATACATAAATATATACATAATAGATCAGCCAGATTCTTTTATCTTCAATAATTATATTCTTTTAATTATTATCTACCTCAAGTCATCACACGTTAAGTAAAAATAAGCCTGACTCTAGCAAGAAACCATGTAAGTAAATCAAAAGATGATCCAGGAACACTGCAGGAAACCTGAACACGCATAACCTTGGCAGACTGTACTAGACTTTTTTTATTTCAATAATTAAGTTTTTGATTGCCTTTCGCTCTTTTCACTCACACCCTTCTTTCTCACAAAAAAGTTGTCTTTACAGTCCCAGGATTATGATCCCTTGTATTTAATTACAAAACCTCTGTACTATTTTCTTGGCATTACAATTTTAGCATATTAAAGAGAAATACATTTTGGATTATTATTTACTATTATCTTAATTTTAAGACCTAGATTTTTTCTTTATCATCATTTCTATACATGTATACTATTTAATGGATAAGCATGCAAAAAAACCCTGATACAACTGGTATTCAATAATTAAGTTCTAAATGCCTTTTTAATATTATAATGTGGAAACTCACTTAATTAGAGAGGTACAATATTAACAATTAATTTCAAATTTTTGGTTAAAATGTTAACATTATGATCTATTAACTTAGATTAAAAAAACTATTATTTTAGATATTCCTTTAATTTCCATATTTTAGTATTTCTTGAACAAAGAAAAAAAAATTAAATAGTGATTATAGTTCAAATGAGAATAAAATAATTTTTGACTCAAATCATTTTCCTAAATAACTCAATTTTCTCTTTTCGGTGACTGTGCAGAAATGCTTTGTATTTTAACAGGGAACATAAATACATGCATACATTTAAACAAAACACGCAAAACAATAGAAAAACCAAGATGAAAATTCTGCAGTAAAGTTAATATCATTTTTGTAGTTTAATCCTATGGTTTGATTCACACCATTTTCTTCAAGTTTATACAGATATTAATTTCCAAATTCACACATTTCCGTCACTTCTAAGTTAAAAATTTTGTACAAAGAGTTTGTGTCTATGTCATCTACTTCACATCCATGAGGGTAATTCCAAAATTGTCAAGACACAGTCAATTGTTTCAAAGTCCATTCTCCTGTTCTTTTCTATGTAATAATTTTATCATAACAGTTAAAATCATTTCCTCAATAAAAACAAATTCAGTAAAATTGTTAAAAGACTAGCTCAGAGGCAAACTTAAACTCAAACCATACAGTAGTCATTAGATAGCAACACAATTATGTTTCAAGTCTTGAAGAAAGCCTCGGATATTTCAGAATATAGTTTCCTGCATGCATATAACTCATCCCTAATCAAAACTTTGAACCCTCTCTGTTTAAACCAGGGGTATATTTTGTTGGTTACTAAAATGTGCATAGCTCAATCTGACTTTCCTCTAGGGGGTGATACGGGTTAACACTGCGTCTCCCAAAAACATGAATTTGTTTTCTTTCTACATGAAGTTTCCTACCTGATTAAAACTTTGAGCCCTCTCCATTTAAACCAGGGGTATAGTTTCTTGGTTACGGGAATGATTACTGGTCTTTTAGTATATATGCCCTGCATAGCTGCAGCATTAAACTCAAAAACATTCCAAAAATCCACACAGTAAACATTAGATAGCAACGCAATCAGTGTTGTGCCTGAGTTCAAGATTTCTGGGGGACACCAGTGTCCCCCTACCTGAATTTCAGAGGGACATTTGCAAATTTTGGGGGACACCAATTCCATCTTATTTTTACCTGTAAAATTGAAAATAATTTTCCGAAAATTTCTGTTCATTTTTATTTACATTTGAGCTCGATAGTTTTGGCTCAAGAAGGGGTGCAGATTACAGTGAAGTAGTTTCTACATTTCCATAGCTTTGAATTCCAGAGCAAATATTCTATTTCTACATTAAAATAGCTTTTTCTGGCCTTCAGCTGAATAAAATTTGCTTTTTCCGCCATTGTTGATATTGGACTGGTTGAATCAATATCCAATGCAACATTTATCATCAGAAAATACATGTGCACAGTCTAAATTACTTCCCTTTACTGGGTTACGCTAAATAAAAATACGGGGTTTAAATAGCGAAAATTTTCCTGGGTGCATTTTTAAGGGACATCGACAGTATAATCACGGGAATCCCTCAATGCCGCGCTCTAGGCAAAACACTGCACAATTATGTTTGAAGTCTTGAATATTTCAGAATAAAGTTTCCTTCCTGCATATAACTCATCCCTGATTAAAAACTTGAATCCTCTCTGTTTAAGCCAGGGGTTTAGTTTCTTGATTACAGGAATAATTACTTGTCTTTCAGTATATATGCCCTCCATATCTGCAGCATTAAACTCAAAAACATACCAAAAATCCACACAGTAAGCATTTGATAGCAACACAATTATGTTTCAAGTCTTGAAGAAAGCCTCGGATATTTCAGAATAAAGCTTCCTGCCTGCATATAACTCATCCCTGATTAAAACTTTGAATCCTCTCTGTTTAAACCAGGGGTATAGTTTCTTGGTTACGGGAATAATTACTCGTCTTTTAGTATATATATGCCCCTCCATATCTGCAGCAGTTAACTCAAAAACATTCCAAAAATCCACACAGTAATCATTAGATAGCAACACAATTATGTTTCCAGTCTTGAATATTTCAGAATAAAGTTTCCTGCCTGCATATAACTCATCCCTGATTAAAACTTTGAATCCTCTCTGTTTAAGCCAGAGGTATAGTTTCTTGGTTACAGGAATAATTGCTTGTTTTTAGCTCACCTGAGCCGAAGGCTCATGGGTGAGCTAATAGTATACCAGCCACTCCGGGTCCGTCCGTCGTCCGTCAGTCCACAATTTTAAACATCTTCTCCTCTGAAACCACTGGGCCAATTGAACTCATATTTCATATGGAGACTTTTAGGATGGGGGAACGAAAGTTTGTTCAAATGGTCCTGGTCACATGACCAAGATGGCCGCCATGCCCATATAAGGTAAAAACCCTTTAAAAATCTTCTTCTCCAGAACCAGAAGGCCGATGACCTCGGGACTTGGTATGTAGCATTGGGGATGTGGGGCCTACCAAGTTTGTTCAAATGATGATCCTAGGTTGACCTTTACCTACTTAACATCAAGGTCAAATTTGCTTCCTAATGCATTTAAATAGGAATTTTTTTAGAAAAGTTGATTTTTTGAATACTATTGAAGCCAAAGTCATTATTCTCACTTGATATGTTAAACCTAATGAGACAATGGCTATAAATAAGTTTCAAAGGTCAAGGCTGACCTTTAACTTTTCAGCCAAGGTCGCTCATATTGGAGTCCTATCAACACATTAAAACATAGTTTCCTTAGAAACCACTAGGCCAATTGAACTCAAATTTCATATGAAGACTCCTAATGATAGGTTAGCCAAAATTTATACCAGTTGTACTGGTCACATGACCAAGATGGCCACCACGCCCATATATGGTAAAAAAGCCTTAGTAAATATCTTCTCTGGAACCAAAAGGCCAATGACCTTGGGACTTGGTATGTAGCATTGGGGATAAGGGCCCTACCAGATTTGCACAAATGATGAATCTAGGTTGACCTTGACCTACTTTATGGCAAGAACAAATTTGATTAATAATGCATTTATATGGGAAAAATCTTAAATTTGTTCATTTTTCTATTACTCTTTAGGCCAAAATCATAATACTTGCAAGAAATGTTTAACCTAAGGAGACAATTATTTTATATAAGTACCAAATGTTAAGCTGACCTGTGACTTTTTATCCAAGGCCATTCATTTGGACTGTACCTATCTAAACTTCTTTTCCTCAGAAATCACTGGGCTGTTTGATGGATTTTTCATTAGATTGTTTTAGGTCACTTGACCAAAATGGCCGCAACCCCCATAAAACAAAATATGTTTCATTATAAGCTGTAGTTGATCTTGGCGTATTTTAACATTATTAAGGAGATCAGGTGAGCGCTTCAGGACCGTCAGGTCCTCTAGTTTAGTATACATGCCCTCCATATCTGCAACATTAAACTCAAAAACATAACAAAAATCCACACAGTAAGCATTTGATAGCAACACAATTTATGTTTCAAGTCTTGAAGAAAGCCTCGGATATTTCAGAATAAAGTTTCCTGGCTGCATATAACTCATCCCTGATTAAAACTTTGAACCCTCTCCATTTAAACCAGGGTTAGGTGAATGATTACTTGTCTTTTAGTACACTGACCCAAAATGAAAACTTTACACAGTATTTAAAAGTATATATTTTGATTATAAATTAATTTTCGGGGTTATTTTTTTCTGTCATCGAATCTTCAATGTCTTATTGATGTCTCTGAAAAAGATTTTTGGATGAACATCAGATATTGCATATTTTTATGAATATTTCAGTTCAGAGGAGTCAAAATGAAAATTTCTAAAAAAAAATAAAACAGTCATACAGCATTTGGAAACAAGAAATTACTGACTGTGTGCAATAAGTGAGATTTAAAAGCTCATCAGTAACCAATGTGACCTCCATTCTTACGAATGCGTAGCAGAAAACGTCGCCTCATTGAATTTACGTAACATTGTATGAGCCCGTTAGGGATACATTTGTCATTCTAACAGAGGTGCCTATTGCAGTCATTTATCACATCCATTCGATGATTGAACCCGGCCCGTCGGCCAATTCATCCTATACGTGTTCTACAGGTTCATGACTGGGGATAAAGCAGGCCAATGCAAGACGTTGGCGTTATATTGAGCATGACTTTGTATGGATATTTACGCGTTGTGTTAGGCCTTGCATTGTCATGTTGGAAAATGTCAGGTCTGTTATTTTGTTAAATGATGAAGGAACTTTTGTGCATGAACCCCGTAAATGCCGAGCAATAATGGTTGCTGGTTAAAACTACTATGTGGGTGAGTTAACGTGTTAACGTGACAAGGACGTAACAATGTCACACGTGCGCGACCAGTTCTTGCACGAACTCTGACAGACCCAGAACTGTTGTACCGGTTCAAAAGATTATGAACAGTCTGTCTAGAGCAGCTGAAATGATGCGCGATATCATTTACCGTAGACCCCGCCTTGAGCACGCCAAAAATTTGGTTTCTTTGATCTTTTGAAAGATGTGCCGTCGCTAAATGCAAGCGTTTTGTAACAATAAATTATTTTTTATTATCAGTACTCAGGTGCAAATGTTTTCTTGTCAGTTTTAAAGCTGTTAGTGAACCACCTGTTCCTGAGCACGTGCAACGTAAGGAACGCGTTTTTCAGGTGTTGACGCTTGAATAGACCTGGGATATGAATAAAAATTGCATAATCGTTATCCGCGACGAAATTTCGACAATTATGCATAAATCTTACAACGACATGTATACTAACAAAATAGCTATTCGAAGAAATGAAGTGTAAAGTTTTCATTTTGGGTCAGTGTATATATATGCCCTCCATATCTGCAACATCAAACTCAAAAACATTCCAAAAATCCATACAGTAATCATTTGATAGCAACACAACTATGTTTTAAGTCTTGAAGAAAGCCTCAGATATATCAGAATAAAGTTTCCTGCCTGCGTATAACTCATCCCTGATTTAAACTTTGAACCCTCTCAGTTTAAACCAGGGGTGTAGTTTCTTTGTTACTAAATTGTGCAAAGTCTCATGGGCAGTGATACCATTCTCTCACTTGTATAGATATCATACACCTGCTCAATCTGACTTTTCTTTAGTGGGTTATATGGGTTGACACTGTGTCTCTAAAAACAAGTAAATAGTTTTCTTTCTACATAAAGTTTCCTGCCTGCATATAACTCATCCCTGTTTAAAACTTTGAACACTCTCCATTTAAACCAGGGGTATAGTTTCTTTGTTACGGGAATGATTACTTGTCTTTTAGTATATATGCCCTCCATATCTGCAACATTAAACTCAAAAACGTTCCAAAAATCCACACAGTAATCATTTGATAGCAACACAATTATGTTTCAAGTCTTGAAAAAAGCCTTGGATATTTCATAATAAAGTTTTCTGGCTGCATATAACTAATCCCTGATTAAACCTTTGGACCCTCTCCATTTAAACCAGGGGTATAGTTTCTTGGTTAAGGGAATAATTTCTTGTCTTTTAGTGTATATGCCCTCCATATCTACATAATCAAACTCAAAAAGACATTTCGTAATCATTTGATAGCAACACAATTATGTTTCAAGTTTTGAAGAAAGCCTCGGATATTTCAGAATTAAGTTTCCTGGCTGCATATAACTCATCCCTGATTAAGACTTTGAACCCTCTCCGTTTAAACCAGGGGTGCCCGGGTCATAGTTTCTTTGTTACTAAATTGTGCAAAGTAAGTAAGGGTGCAAAGATCAGGAGTCGATACAATCAAGTACCACACCCGACCCAGGATTCCAATGGGAAAGTTACAAACTCACAGTTAGACACCACAAACGAGAGCCAAGAGGTCAGCCCTATCCCAGCAGGTGACCACAAAGCACAAATAAACAGACGCACACAAAGACATAGCAAACATAAGATAGAACAAAAACATAAAAGATCCACAAAAGAAGTACCCCCTTGGAACGGTCAGTAAAACATTTTACTGGCGGGCTTAAACCAGTTTAACGGCACCAACCATATCCTTAATTCAGATGTGGATCAAGACACATAGATATTTGGTTTGCATGAAAGACCCCTAACTTATCAATGCATCATCTCCTAAAACATAGTCTCATTGGCAGTGATACCATTCTCTCACTTGTATTAATATATAGATATCATACACCTGATCAATCTGACTTCTCTGGTGGGTAATAGGGGTTAACACTGCGTCTCTCAAAAACAAGTAAATAGTTTTCTTTCCACATAAAATTTCCTGCCTGCATATAACTCATCCCTGTTTAAAACTTTGAACTCTCTCCATTTAAACCAGGGCTACAGGAATGATTACTTGTCTTTTAATATATATGCCTTCCATATCTGCAACATTAAACTCAAAAACATTCCAAAAATCCACACGGTAATCATTTGATAGCAACACAATTATGTTTCAAGTCTTGAAGAAAGCCTTGGATATCTTAGAATAAAGTTTCCTGGCTGCATATAACGCATCCCTGATTAAAACTTTGAACCCTCCATTTAAACCAGGGTTACGGGAATGATTGCTTGTCTTTTAGTATATATGCCCTCCATATCTGCAACATTAAACTCAAAAACATAACAAAAATCCACACGGTAATCATTTGATAGCAACACAATTATGTTTCAAGTCTTAAAGAAAGCCTCAGATATTTCAAAATAAAGTTTCCTGCCTGCATATAACTCATCCCTGATTAAGACTTTGAACCCTCACCATTTAAACCAGGGGTATAGTTTCTTTGTTACAGGAATGATTACTTGTCTTTTTGTGTATATGCCCTCCATAGCTGCAACATTAAACTCAAAAACATTCCAAAAATCCATATAGTAATCATTTGATAGCAACACAATTATGTTTCAAGTCTTGATGAAATCCTCAGATATTTCAGAATAAAGTTTCCTGCCTGCATATAACTCATCCCTGATTTAAACTTTGAACCCTCTCAGTTTAAACCAGGGGTGTAGTTTCTTTGTTACTAAATTGTGCAAAGTCTCATGGGCAGTGATACCATTCTCTCACTTGAATAGATATCATACACCTGCTCAATCTGACTTTTCTCTAGTGGGTTATAGGGGTTGACACCTGCGTCTCTCAAAAACAAGTAAATAGTTTTCTTTCTACATAAAGTTTCCTGCCTGCATATAACTCATCCCTGATAAAAAAAACTTTAAACCAGGGGTGTAGTTTCTTTGTTACTAAATTGTGCAAAGTCTCATGGGTAGTGATACCATACTCTCACTTGTATAGATATCATACACCTGCTCAATCTGACTTTTCTTTAGTGGGTTATATGGGTTGACACTGTGTCTCTAAAAACAAGTAAATAGTTTTCTTTCTACATAAAGTTTCCTGCCTGCATATAACTCATCCCTGTTTAAAACTTTGAACCCTTTCCATTTAAACCAGGGGTATAGTTTCTTTGTTACGGGAATGATTACTTGTCTTTTAGTATATATGCCCTCCATATTTGCAACATTAAACTCAAAAACGTTCCCAAAATCCACACAGTGATCATTTGATAGCAACACAATTATATTTCAAGCCTTGAAGAAAGCCTCAGATATTTCAGAAATGAGTTTTCCTGCCTGCATATAAGTCATCCCTGATTAAAACTTTGAGGAATAATTACTTGCCTTTTAGTGTTTATGCCCTCTATATCTGCAACATTAAACCCAAAAACATTCCAAAAATCCACACAGTAATCATTAGATAGATACACGAGTCTTTAAGAAAGCCTCGGATATTTCAGAATAAAGTTTCCTGCCTGCATTTAACTCATCCCTGATTAAAACTTTGAACCCTCTCCATTTAAACCAGGGGTATAGTTTGTTGGTAATTAAACATTGGCTGTAATGTCATGATCTCGCATGATATATAGATATCATACTCCAGCTCAATCTGACATTCCTCCAGGGGGTGATACGGGTTAACACTGCTTCTCCCAAAACACTTTAATAATTTTCTTTCCACATAAAGTTTCCTGCCTGCATATAAATCATCCCTGATTAAAACTTTGAACCTTCTCTGTTTAAACTAGGGTTATAGTTTGTTGGTTGCTAAAGTGTGCAAAGTTTCTTTGGCTGTAATGTCATGATCTTTCTCGTATGATATATGGATATCATACTTCAGCTCAATCTGACATATAGGGGTTAACACTGCGTCTCCTAAAACACTTTAATAGTTTTCTTTCCACATAAAGTTTCCTGCCCGCATATAACTCTTCCCTGATTAAAATCTTTGCGTTTAAACCAGGGATAGATTCTGTTGGTTACTCAATCATGCAAAGTTTCATTGGCTGTATTATCATGATCTCATTTGTATGAGATATAGAAATCGTACTAGTTCAATGTGACATTCTTCTAGTGGATGGTAAGGGCTAACACTGTGCCTTCTGAAGGGAAAATTAAGAAAAAGTCTTTATTTTGTGTTTGTTTTAGCTCTCCTTAGCTGTCTAAGACTTACCATTCAACGAAAACAGAACAATGTCCTTGGCAGATGTACGTATGGCAACACAAGATCAATGCCAATGAATAGGACGGTTGACTGTATGTGATTATCCAGGCTGGAAAGAGCAAAAGCTCAAAGAAACCTGAGATGCCAAAGAAACATTTGAAAAAGAATAAAATGGTGCTGTAAACTCTTATTCCAAATAGATCCACCGTATAGAAAAGAAACAAATCAAAAAAGATATGTTTCATTCATAATATGTGCCATGTGTAATAAACCGGAAGAAAATACACAATGTGCACTGGTTGGATAAAAATATATTATGAAAATTACTGTGTAAAACCAGAAACGTTGCAAATGTTGTTTTCTGAAGTAAGGTTGTACACAGTGATCCTGGATATCTGCGGAAAACCCAGAAAATTCACTAGTTGCTTGTAAAATAGGGTTATTATCTACATGCCGAGACCTATATTCTCGGGACATGGAACGGGAATGGCTTGATCTTGAATAAGATCGGGACGTATCCCTACCGTGTGATCAAGATCTGTGGCGCCTACGATGGGGCGACGGCTCGAATGGGAGAGCTGGCCTCGTCAAGCCTGTATTTTGGACTACACTCACGGCTGGATGGATGGCTATGGCTGCGCCTAACACTGTAGCCCTTAGCTCACAGACTGCGAGCGTGCAAGCCGCCAAGGCTACGTTCTGAGCCAGAACTCGATGTAACCGACGGCAATCGATGGCTCCTGGTAGAGAGAAAAAGATCGGCTCCTTAAGCATATGGGGTACGCTCAAAGAACCATCGCACTACCTGACTGGAAGCAATGGGACCACCTCGAACGAGCGTGTAAGCCATGCAACCGGTCATTGTGTGTAATGGCCAGATCTGGATGTTCCGATGGGGATCGAGATCTTGCCTAGAGGTGCCTGAACAAGAGTCAGGGACCTTCCGACACGATGGCTGGGATGAGTTACCAGAACCGTTCCTGGCAGTGGATATCTCCGAAGAATGTGCCCCAAGGTTTGAACCAGTTAAGGCCAAAGCCTGGGAGGAAGGAACTTCCACACCAACAATGGTTGTTGGCAACAGGACCCTCGTTACCCACAGAAAAGGGCAAGGAAGAATCCCTAGAAGGACTGACCTGCTGCACAGTCTCCCCAACCTTGCATAAATTTGACTGTCTGGAATCAGTCTTAGCTCTGGCAGCCGAAGCTTTAGACTAAAGAAAGGTGGTCCAGACTAAACAAACTTCGTAAGGATTGTAGAATGGTTGTCCCATTCCGCAATGAAACGGGAAAAACCTTTCCCTTTCATACCTGTACATTGACGTAACCAAATTCAAAATGATTTCTCAAAAATGTTCCTGATAATGCCCTCTACCAAAATTGCACAAACTGTTCCACTCCGCTGAACAAAATGACCACCAGAGTTTAAAATAGAAATATGCCATATCCTAAACCACTGGTCCAAATTCATAATACTTTCAGACAAATGTTCTCCATAATGCCCTCTTTCAAAATATTGCTGCCAGAGATAAAAAAAAGTTTGTTAAACATCATGAGCCAGGTCTCAGGTGGGCTGCAACGCGAGAAAACCTGTCTTAGGGGTTTGGCGAACAACACAGGCGCAGACCAGCCTGCGCATCCAGCCAGTTTGATCAGCGCCTTTGTTATTTGCTTTTTGGAAAATATCATATGTAAACTTGCTACAGGTGACATTTCAATTCTCTAGCTAGTCTCTTTAGCCGAGGAGACTGGTATGAAACTCACTTTATCGGAAACCCGAAGACAGGTTTTCTTGCGACGAGGTCCAGGTAATTGATCCAGGACCCTCTTGTTTTGTTTTTAGCAGACCTGAGCCATAGGTTCAAGGCATACGATGTCCGTCATTCGTTCATCTGTTCGCCAACAATTTCTTTAAACAACATCTCCTTAAACAAAGCAGTGGAATTCACTAAACTTCACAGGGATGATCCTTGGGGATGTGTGGTCCCCTTTTAAAGTTGCTAAAGCATTTACAGTCCATGCAGAATTCTGGTTGCCATGGCAACCATAATGAAAATTTTTAAAGGTTGGAATCTTAAGATTTAAAGATTGAGGTTGGGATCGTTACGTGTCATTTTCCAAAAATTTGTTACAGAGTTATGGCCCTTGATAGATGTCAGATTTTTTTTTTTTTTTTGCTCAATCTCTTGAGAACTAATTGATAGAAATTGACCAAATTTTGTGTGTGCATTGATATTGATAAGATCTACATTGGGATTGTTAGACCTCATTTTTTAGAAATTTTAACAGAGTTGTGGCCCTTGATTATGTCAGATTTTTATTTCAGCTCAATATCTTAAGTACAAATTGACAGACATTCACCAAATTTTATATATGCATTTATATTGACAAGATCTAGGTTGGGAATGTTACCTGTCATTTTTTGCTCATTTATAATAGAGTTATGGCCCTTGATTTATGTCAGACTTTTGTTTTCACTCAATATTTTAGCCTCCATATACAGAACTATAGCCAGCTCTGTATCAATGTAGTTTCCTACCCATGACTGAATGGTTTTGGGAACCAGCAGGTCATGGCAAGTTAGTAACATGTACGCTCATAAGTGCGCAGCGCTTCACTTGTTGTGATGTCATGATCTCATTTGTATGAGATATAGATATTGTACTCCAGTCCAATCTGACATTCTTCTAGTGGATTATAAGGAAAGGATTAACACTGCTTCTTCTGAAAGATAAATTCTATTTGTCAATCTGTTTTAGCTCTCATAATGCTAAAAACTCTGTAGAGTGTTGGCCTTTTTGAATTCAATAGCTTTTTTTAGTACTTGTATTTTGTGTTTTCCTACGTGTTCAAAATTTTAGAACATTTACAGTAAGCATGGAAATGTCAGTGGAACAGAATGAAAAGGGGATTAGAACAATGTTTACATATTCACAGTGATGCAAATTCATGATCATATGTATAGCCTTACAAATAGGCCATGTCCTTGCCACATGGTAGGCAGTGTCCCGGTTACATTGTCATTGAATGTTTTGGGGAACCAGCTGGTCATGTGGTGATGACTTGGCCTTTTTGTTTGGCTTTAACCCTTTACTCCACGTTGACGCCTTTTGACCCCTTTGAAATATCACATATTTAAAAATGGAGCATTTGCTCTTTTGGAGCCATTTTCCATATTATTTTCAAAAGTATTCAAAACTTTACTTTAATTTTTCTTGAATTTTTTCAATGTTTTCCAAAAATAGAAAATGATGTCATGACCTAAGAATAGCCTATGGAGTTAAGGGTTTATGTGTGCAACGTTTTGATAAAGTCTAGTAAAAAAAAAATGTGTTTGGTAACATTGGCGTAGCTCCCATTACACAGTTATACGCATGCGTAATATAAATAGTAACAATCAAGAGAGGTCACCTAATGTGGTAAAAGTGATTTTCCATACCATAAGGAACTGCTCTCTCTGGGAGCCAATTCGTTCCTTCAAGAGAAGTTTCTATTTTTGAAAAGGGGCGCAATTGAAGAGAATCACTGCTTGTTCCAGTAGTCTCCCTTTGATGTGCGTACTTTTTTCAGAGTTTTGGCTACGCCATTGGGTAAAGTAAGATTTTTTTTTATTAATCATAAACTATAATGAGTCGTAAGGAGGCAGCCAAGGCTCTGATTTAGGTGCTTAATTGTTTGCCAGCCAGCGGCGAAGTTTGTGGTCAGCTGCTGATCTTTGCAAGCAGTTTGGACCCAGATAAGACCAGACAAAATGTTTGGGCCTGATCTGGATCCAAACTGTTAGTCAATCTGATAGTGTTCTGAAAGATTTTTTTTTGAAATACTTAATTTAAAAAAAAAAGTCAGCAAACTGCAAAAAAGTCATGAAAAATTACCCAGGCAGCATGTAAAGAATGGGCCCAGATGCAAGAAAACCTGTCTTCGGGGGTTGCGAAAAACAAAGGCACAGACCAGCCTGTGCATCCGGGCAGACTGATCAGCACCTTGTTATTCGCTTTTTCGAAAGTATCATATCTAAACTTGCTTCAAGCGAAATTTCAATTTTCTAGCTAGTCTCTGTAGCTGGGAAGACTGGTTTGAGTCTCGCTTTGTTGGAAACCCCAAAGACAGGTTTTGTCGCGTCTAGGTCCAAATATATAAGCGAGCAGCTAAGATTCTGAAGAGCCTGTGCAGATGCACAGTGTCATCAGAACCTTAGCTGTGCACACAACTGGATTGACTGTTCATGGTCAGTGCCTTTTTTATTCACTAATTGAAAAGTATCATACTTGCTACCAGCAAAATTTCAATCAAGCTAGAAAATTGAAATTTCACTTGTAGCAAGTATTGATATAATGCTTTTCAATAAACTGAGCAGACTTGTTTTGGTATGACCTGGCCGGAGATCCCATAGACAGGTTTTCTGGCCACAAGGCCCACCTGTAAAGTACTCAAATACACTGACAGGAATTACATGTATGTATGTGCAATTGATAGTTGAGGCTTGTATTAGGGGTTTTAGGGATACAGGATATTTGTCATTTTACTTCCAAGGATATAGGATACTATCCAATTTACTTCCAGGGATATGGGATACTGTGTTCAATATTTTCGTTACTTTCAGGGATATTGAATATTTAGGAAAATTAATTATGGGGATATTTGCCCATTTTTAAGGGATACTTGACTGTTTACTTCAAGGAATATGGGATATTTGGTACCCCCCTATACAAGCCTCATAGTTTGATTATGGTATTTTAGAAATCCTGTACCTTGTTAGAATTCTTAATTAGATTACCTGGCTAATTTGTAATTTTTACCCTTTTCATTCTGGATACCTGTAAACAAGTACTTTGGCAAACAGTGGAAACCAAGATCCCTAGAAATACAAAAATGGACAATTCCATGCTTTTTGCATCAGTGAATGCGGGATAATCTATCAGAGTGAAAAGGGTTAATATGATGATCTGTACTTTTTTTAATTCTTTACCTGTTTTGACATGTTCACATTCACACTTACTGTAATTTCAGAAAACTTTGTGAGGGTTTTATTTTTGCAAAATTTTGCAGATGCGAACTTTCGTGAAAATAAAACCCTTGCAAAATGGTGGAATTACTCTGTTGTTTTCAGATGTAGGTAACTCATGTTACAGTCACGATTTTTTAACGTCGCAAATATGCCTTTTAATGCTATTCGCGGAAATAAAATTCGCATGAAAAATTTCTGAATTTACAGTACTCACAGATTTAGATAAAAAAAAAATTGAGCGTAAAATTGTAAATATTTTCTTAGCTATCATGCAGTTATAACATATGTTTAACCGTCTCATTGAGATGGTACTTTTGAGTACCTACAACATATGTTTTGGATGAGAAATAAGAAAGTGAATTTTTTGGTACACACTCTTAACTAAAGGCCTGAGTACTTTATTTGTTTTCGTCAAATTTGATCCTGTACCACTTTCATTCCCTGTACATACTAAATTTTGATTACAGGTACTTGTTTTTAATTTGATTATCTTATATTGCTGAAGTTAATAAGTTATGAAGATTGTTGTAATAAAATTTAAAATAGCTGTACGTGTTATTGAATTATCAGATTTTGTCTAATGATATCACACCAATTCAAACTAGTGTTTTACATATTAACGACACTCGTAACATAATAGATGTATAAATGGGGAAATATTGCTGTTTTCATAATAATTTTGCATGATTTTCCAAAAAAGAAAAAAAGCTTCTTTAAAACTCTCAGATGTTGCATAAAATCAGCATTAACCTGCTGATAAATGTTGGCATTTTAACATTTATTAGCAGGATAAATTTTATGCTCAATTCGGTTGAGCATGAAATTTTCCAAACAAAAAATAATTTCCAAAATTAGATAATAGACAGTTTTAAAATAATCAAGTTAATACAAAATATCAAGGTTCAAGTCGCACAGATTGGACTTGTGTATGATGGTATTTCATAAACAAATTGAGAGATTGTATGGGTATTTTTCAAGTGTTAAGATTTTGATTACTTTCAACCCCAAAATCACAGGACTCTTAAATCTTATACATGTGCTTTGTTTATGTTGATGCTTTATATCTCATCTCAGTCATGATTGTTTGATCATGTCAGGACGTTTTCCTGTCTTCTAATCGTGCAGAGGATAAAGAGTCTTGCTCAAGGACACAACACAATGTCTCCAGCAAGTCACGAACTAGTGACTGTTTTATCCCAAAGTAAGAAAGGTGGCAAAAATCAGGAATCGATACAATCAAGTACCACACCTGACCAGAATACCACATGGGAAAGTGACAAAAACACAATTAAACATCACAAACGAGAGCCAAGAGGTCAGCCCTTTCCCAGCCAGGAATGAACAGACGCAAAAGCATGACAAACACAAGACATAAATAACACAAATGATCCACAAAAGAAGTAGCGCCTTAGAGCGGTCAGTAAAAAAAATTTACTGGAGAGCTTAAACCGATTTCACGGTGCCAACCTCACCCTTAGTTCAGATGTGGATCAAGACACTTAGATGTTTGGTTTGCATGAAAGACTCCTAACTTATCCATGCAAATCAAGATATCACTCTGTGAAGCAGTCTATGGGTTCTTAACAAAATCTCATGTGTACAATGCATTCTCTAGTAGGTGTCCAGCAATGGCTCCGTCAAGTCTGCTCTTAGCACACTCTCACCAGATCCTCAGCTTTTCACAATCACAAAGAATGGAAGTAGATTAAAGTAAGACAAAACACTTGTTCCAAGTTTCTGATGTACACTGATGGTTTTTTGATTTGGACTGATACACCATTGGGTATGGTTCATTGTACATATCAAGGGGTCAATGTTTTCAACTTCCAAATTAAGATGTATACAGTAAAACCTGTCTTAAATGGTCACTCAAAAAGAAGACCACAAATTGGTTTTCAAGACCGATTATCACTTAATGCTGGTCAAAAGTATTGCCGAATGCTTCAAGGGGACCATTCTGCAATACTTTCGACCTTCATTTAAGCTCCTATTTTGTCAATAAGATCTTTTTTTGTCTATTTTCTGAGTGGCTGCTTAAGACAGGTTCTACTGTACACATGCTTGTCCCTGTAGATTGTTACTATGGTCCCCTTGGCGAAACGTTGGTTTAGTAGTGGGTCCAGTCCATCCGTCAGTCTGTCTGTCTGCAACACTTTTGGGGTGCCTAGTTTGTGTAAATGTAAGGCCATAAGTTATCATTCCTTTATTATCAAACTGTGTATAATTATTGTTCACACATTGAAGATGTGCATTTACTATTTTGTGTACATTACATGAATATTTTCTCATTTTTGTCGGGTGTTGAACTTAGATACTTTTTCTGTCCGTCAGTCCGCCGCCTACTTTATGTAACCCTAACCAGTGTACAAAGGGTACAAAAAAGGATTTACAGAGAATCCATAGAATTACCCTGATTTTGAGAAGAAACAAAAAGTATGATTTCTCTCTCTCCCTCCCCCCCCCCCCCCCCCCCCCATTAATTTTCAATCGTGCGCCCCTTTTCTTTACTTAACGGGCTCTTGGGTGCCTATCTGGAGCCCTGACTTTGTCTGGTCCCAGTTGTCTCTTATTTAATAGGCTGTTTGTTAGTTTCAATTTTCTTGCTCTAATTGCCAATTACTGTCCTAGCACTCTATTAGTTCTGTAATAATCTTGATATCTTTAAATACTAGGCCCTTGTTAGCATAAAAATTGAGGGGATAACATATCAAGCAGATAACAAGGCTTTTGACAGTTGCCATATGTGTATTTCAAAGTCCAGTGGTCTATATTCATATACAAATATGTTGGAAAAAATTGACACCATCAAAATTCTTACCCTTAGCGTGTCTGGTGTGTATGCAACCCAAATCAGCAAATTCATAAGTTCTGCACATTTTGCCTCGTGAGTATGTGATGAGGCCTAAGTGTCTTAGTTTCCAATCATGTATATAGATCTTACATGAGCGCTCTTGTTGCAGATATAGAGGATCTTACATGAGTGCTTCTTGTTGCAGATATAGAGGATCGTACATGAGCACTCCTTGTTGCAGATATTGAGGATCTTACCTGAGTGCTCATGTTTTATTGAATTTATCAAATGAGTTGGGGGAAAATAGCTAAAATCTCTTTTTTTGCAACCAGTTTAATAAAGTCAATAATACAAGAGCACGAACGCTAGATTCTATTTATCACATGACATTAAAATTAATAAAAAGTCACAGTTTTGGCATGAAAACGTCAAGATTTTGACATATTTTATCCAACATTATAATGGAGGTTATTACATAGCGTAAAGGAAATCTGTAAACCACTAGAGTTTTATCAGTTTATTGCATGGCATTTATTATTGAATTTATTAAACAAGTTTGGGAAAAGAGATGAAATGGGAGGCGTGCAGAGCATTTTATCTCTTTTTTCACAACAAGTTGAATAAATTCAATAATACGGGAGCACAAATGTTAGATAGTGTTCCTGAAAGAATTTTTTTGAAAAAGTTCAACCACAATGAGATGACAACAAAAGCATGAAAAATTACCCAGCATGCATAGAGTTTGGTAAAACTTGGCCGAGTTCCCTTGGGGCTATGGCCTGGCTATTAGCCAGTGATAGCCTCAACCGAATGGCTGTATCTCGGCTTTGAAGCATGGCTGTGGCTATAGCCCAAAAATACCCGGATGAGAAATATAGACCAATCAGCAAGGTCATATCATAACCAGTCAGGAAATCCGAATAACATACTCGCCATTTGATTGGTTGGTTTTATAGGAGGGAGAATACTAAACAAGTGAACAGCAGCCATAGCCCTGTGATGGCCACAAGTGAACCCTGCCCTGGCTCTCCCTAACTCTTTGCTTGCTATGTAATTATTCATGCTTTTGTTAAACCCATAAAGCGTCTGAAGATATTGCCTGCTAGAGTCATCTGCGTATATTTACTTAGAATTTTGACTAATTTAAGTATAGTTGCAATCAGTGTGGACCTAGATCAGAGCAGTCTGATCTGTGTCTACACTGTTTGTCGTAGAGGCTTCTAAAACATTTCAACAGACGGCAAAACAGTGGGAGACAGTGATAGAGTGCTTGACACGAGACCAAGGGGCCGCAGGTTCGAGCCTCACCGGCGTCACTGCGTTGTGTCCTTGAGCAAGACACATTAATCATAGCTTAGTACTGGTTCAACCCAGGTTGACCCGTCCCTACATAACTGAAAGATTGTTGATGGAACGTAAAGAATCAAATCAAACAAACAACGGCAAAACAGACAACATTTGTTTTGAATGACCCTGCCCTTTTCCCACAGATTTAGGCACTCAAAGCTAAAGGCCAATAATTCATATTAATAACATTTGAGCCGGTGCATTAGATTTCCAACAATGAGGTATGTACGACCAGCAAAGGCTCAGACCAGCCTGCGCATATGCGCAGTCTGATCAGAGCCTTTTCAAGTCGTTTGAGTATTCTATGACTGTTAAGCTACTGACTGAACATCATTAGGAGTTTCTAAGCTTAACAGGGGGCTGCACAGGCTTGTCGGAGTCTACACTTGTCAAAATACCACATTGTTGGAAATCACGTGTCCCGGCTTATTTATGGTGTGTGCAGAGCCCTCTAGTGTCTGTGTACAGTGTCCTCCTGTGACAAAACTCTGATACTTCAACTGACAGTTATAATACCTCAGTCTAAATTCCATTTTATTTATTGTTTTATTTATTAAACTGTTTTTTTTTCCAAAGATTGATAAGTGTTTTTTCCTGTAAACAGATTTTAACCTGATTTTGTAAATAAATCACAGTGGTCAAGTTTGCAATAATTGTTTTTTCTGTAAACAGATTTTACTGATTTTGTTAATAAATCACAGCGATCTAGTTTGCAATATCCTCTCATATTAACTATTGCTGCACCTGCCTGATAAACATGGTCTATCTCACGGCATGTGCCTTTATCAGGTCATGATGACGTTGCACTCATTGTCGCAGACAGAAGCACGCTAGCACGTACTGAACTGTCGCCTTTCGCTCGGTGCACACTGGGATTGTGCCGTCATTTTTATTAAAAATATATTATGCGATCACTGCTTGCATGACTCAGAGCTTTACATTCAGAAAATATTGACTAAAATAGAAATGATAAACTGTCAAAAATTTAACTTTTTGCTATTTTTAACAATAAATTCTGTCATTACTGGAGTGCGAGAATTGAACGGGACTAGCCAAATATCGCTAGTTACCCATGATGCAAAGGGCGAAATGCGAGAGATCTAGATGAGGTATCGTCAGGTCTCGCGAGAATGCGTTGCACTTTTTGAATGACCTTGCTAAATCAACACAAAAATCGATAATTACATAATCACTAGCTTGAAGAGTGAAACAATGGGTAAATAGAATACCAGGTTCGTGTCTTTTTATATCAAGTTTACCAGGCTCGGCTTTGAGAACGCATGATGAATTGCTCGGCAAGCCTCGCCATGTCAACAAGCGTTCTCAAAGCCTTGCCTGGTAAACTTGATATCAAAAGACACTCTATTTACTTACTTACTATCGTGCCATTCAAGAGTGACAGTGACGTCATACTTTGTTTACAATTGCTAAATCAAACTTTAACGTTTACACACTACTTGACCTAGCGCGAATCAATAGATCACTTGTGTATTAATCCTATCCTGCGGATAGGATTAATACACAAGTGATTTATCGATTGCAAGTCCCTGATAACTTTGTAAACAAAACATGTCGTCACTGTCACTCTTGGCTGGCAGGACAGTACTTACTTACTGGATAGCCCAAGAACTAGTTGGCGAATTGGAACAAATTTGCATGGATATAACCTTTGGGCATGATGAGATTCACCTTTGGTGACCTTGCCCTAATTCTCAAGGTAAATAAGTTAAATTTAAACCAAATAGACCAATTAACCAAATAGGTGCAAGATTTCTCATGAACCATTTTGCAGATTCTTTCAACATTTACATGAATAAAACATTGGGAAAGAATTTAGAACTGATTTTTAATTCCTAATTTTCAAGGCCACAGAAGTCTTTAAAATAGTGTTAATTATGAGCGGATCCAGAGGGGAGGATAGGGGGTCCTGATCCCCTGAAAAATCACAAAGCTACCCAGCCAACATTTAATGTTGGGCTATCATCGGCATGCCAGCGAAACGCCATTTAAATGGGCGGATGATGGCCGACTTATAGTGGTATTTGGACCCTCTCTCCCCTCATCAACTAAAAAACAAAAACACAAAAAAACTTCAAATTTGGACCTCCTCTGACAAAACTTTCTGGATCCGCGCATGTTAATGGTGGGGGACATCTATTTTCCCCAAAGACACTGCTAGTTTTAGCTGAATTTTAGACTAGCAGTTGATGACACTAATTAATTTTGTTGACGTTCGTTAAAACCAGATCTTTTTATAGGCTTTCTTTGAGCTCCTTCAGTCACAATATGCAGAATTATTGACAAGACTTAACTGTTGAGAATTCTAATGAGCCAGCACATGAGATTTTGGTACTTCTCAAATATGGGAGCAGCAAAGGCTCAGTCCTGGTCTTAGCCTTTGCTGCTCCCATGCATAAAGTAGGGACATAAATACATGGATCACACATGTTATATCATGCATTAACATTTGTCTGATCCTGAGGAAGCTGTTTGAACAGGAGGCCAATAGGCCGAGTGCTCGAATATCTCCTGAGGGACCCTGCAAGTGTTCATGCAATGAAGCAAACATGTGTGATCGTTATTCTTGCATATTTTACCTCATTCCAGCCAAATTCGTACTGAAAACACTGTTAAAACATTAGTTTTCTTACACTGAATGTCTAATGGCCTCGGCTGTAAACTTTTGAACATCATAAAGTCGTCACAACTTTATAGCTGTATGCAACATTTTGGCAAACAAAAGCATCGGCGAAATGATCAGTCTGGTCTGCAACGCTTTTTGAATATAACGTTGTGTAAATAACTCAGGGCTCATTAGAAGTATTAAGTTTAAGCCCATGTTCATACAGCATGTGAATCTCCTGATTTGAACATGGATTTTCATTCATTTGACACTGGGTTAAAACAGCTATACGAATAGGTTTCTACGCAAGAATATAGGGATCGCACATGTTTTTTCATGCATTAATATTTGATGGGTCCTGAAGAAGCTGTTTGAACACGAGGCTGTTAGGCCAAGTGTTCAAACATCGTCCGAGGGACCCGGCAAGTGTTAATGCAATAAAACAAACATGTGTGATCGTTATTCTTGCATATTTTACCTGATTTCAACCTAAACCGCACTGAAAAAGTCACTTAAAATTAAAATATCCCCTTTCTTACACTGGATTTCTCTTAACAAAATGGCGTCAGCAACAAACGTTCAACCGTCATAACATCGCCACAACGTAATAGATGCGCACACCCTTTTTGCAAACAAAAGCATGGAGGAAATGATCAGTTAAGGCAGCAACGCTTTCCCGTGTAACGTCATGCAAACAAATCAGGGCCCAGATGGGCTTTATCAAGTTAAAAGCCATGTTCAAACAGCAGGTGAATCGCATGATTTGAACATGGCTTCAAACAGCTTTGGTTTACAAATTCCTATGCAAGAATGAAGGTTCAGGCCTAAATTTAGGGCAATAGCCCCACTAGATGCACAGTAAAAGAGTGTCTTTAGAACATATCTAATGGGGATCAGAAACTTAAAAATGATTTTCTTGCTGTAATCAAAAGGCAGAGTTTTGCAAGTCTAGCATTATCAGTCTCATCCTGGTAAGTAACTAGCGCTGCTGAGTGGCTCAGTGCTAGAATGCTAGACTTGAGGTTAGGGGTTGCTGGTTCATACTGTGCTAGAGGCACTGTGTTGTATGGTGCTTTATAGCATGTCATGATCAGTCTCATTCAGGTAAGTGAGTAGCGCTGCTGAGTGGCTCAGTGGTAGAATGCTAGACTTGAGGTTAGGGGTTGCTGGTTCATACTGTGCTAGAGGCACTGTGTTGTATGGTGCTTTATAGCATGTCATGATCAGTCTCATTCAGGTAAGTGAGTAGCGCTGCTGAGTGGCTCAGTGCTAGAATGCTAGACTTGAGGTTAGGGGTTGCTGGTTCATACTGTGCTAGAGGCACTGTGTTGTATGGTGCTTTAAAGCATGTCATGATCAGTCTCATTCAGGTAAGTGAGTAGCGCTGCTGAGTGGCTCAGTGGTAGAATGCTAGACTTGAGATTAAGGGGTTGCTAGTTCATACCTCACCAGGAGCCACTGTATGGTGAAATATGGCATGTCATGATCAGTCTCATCCAAGTAAGTGAGTAGTGCTGCTGAGTGGCTCAATGCTAGAATGCTAGACTTGAGATTGAGGGGTTGCTAGTTCATACCTCACCAGGAGACACTGTGTTGTATGGTGTTATATAGCATGTCACAATCAGTCTTATCCAGGTAAGTGAGTAGTGCTGCTAAATGCCTCAGTGCTAGAGTGCTAGACTTGAGATTGAGGGGTTGCTGGTTCATACCACACTAGAGGTACTGTGTTGTATGGTGTTATATAGCATGCCATGATCAGTCTTATCCAGGTTAGTGAGTAGCGCTGCTGAGTGGCTCAGTGCTAGAATGCTAGACTTGAGATTGAGGGGTTGCTAGTTCATACCACACTAGAGGTACTGTGTTGTATGGTGTTATATAGCATGTCATGATCAGTCTCATCCAGGTAAGTGAGCAGTGCTGCTGAGTGGCTCAGTGCTAGACTTGAGATTGAGGGGTTGCTGGTTCATACCTCACAAGGGGGCACTGTGTTGTATGGTGTTATATAGCATGTCATGATCAGTCTCATCCAGGTAAGTGAGCAGTGCTGCTGAGTGGCTCAGTGCTAGACTTGAGATTGAGGGGTTGCTGGTTCATACCTCACAAGGGGGCACTGTGTTGTATGGTGTTATATAGCATGTCATGATCACTCTCGTTCAGGTAAGTGAGTAGTGCTGCTGAGTGGCTCAGTGGTAGACTGGAGATTGAGGGGTTGCTGGTTCATACCTCACCAGGAGGCACTGTGTTGTATGGTGTTGTATAGCATGTTATGATTAGTCTTATCCAGGTAAGTGAGTAGGGCTGCTGAGTGGCTCAGTGGTAGAGTGCTAGACTTGAGATTGAGGGGTTGCTGGTTCATACCGCGCTAGAGGCACTGTGTTGTATGGTGTTATATAGAATGTCATGATCACTCTCGTTCAGGTAAGTGATCGAGTAGTGCTGCTGAGTGGCTCAGTGGTAGAGTTTAGGGGCTGCTGGTTCTTACCTCACCAGGAGCCACTGTGCTGTATGGTGTTATATAGCATGACATGATCAATCCCAGCCAGGTAAGTGAGTAGCGCTGCTGAGTGGCTCAGTGGTAGAGTTTAGGGACTGCTGGTTCATATCTCACCAGGAGCCACTGTGCTGTATGGTGTTATATAGCATGCCATGATCAATCCCAGCCAGGTAAGTGAGTAGCGCTGCTGAGAGGCTCAGTGGTAGAGTTTAGGGGCTGCTGGTTCATACCTCACCAGGAGCCACTGTGCTGTATGCTGTTATATAGCATGCCATGATCAGTCCCAGCCAGGTAAGTGAGTAGCGCTGCTGAGTGGCTCAGTGGTAGAGTTTAGGGGCTGCTGGTTCATACCTCACCAGGAGCCACTGTGCTGTATGGTGTTATATAGCATGCCATGATCAGTCTCATCCAGGTAAGTGAGTAGGGCTGCTGAGTGGCTCAGTGCTAGAATGCTAGACTTGAGATTGAGGGGTTGCTGGTTCATACCTCACTAGGAGGCACTGTGTTGTATAGTGTTATATAGCATGTCATGATCAGTCTCATCCAGGTAAGTGAGTAGTGCTGCTGAGTGGCTCAGTGCTAGAATGCTAGACTTGAGATTGAAGGGTTGCTGGTTCATACCTCACCAGGAGGCACTGTGTTGTATGGTGTTGTATAGCATGTTATGATTAGTCTTATCCAGGTAAGTGAGTAGGGCTGCTGAGTGGCTCAGTGCTAGAATGCTAGACTTGAGATTGAGGGGTTGCTGGTTCATACCTCGCCAGGAGCCACTGTGTTGTATGGTGTTATAAAGCATGTCATGATCAGTCTCGTCCAGGTAAGTGAGTAGTGCTGCTGAGTGCTAGAATACCTAAGACTTGAGATTGAGGGGTTGCTGGTTCATACCGCACCAGGAGCCACTGTGTTGTATTTTGTTATATAGCATGCCATGATCAGTCTTATCAAGGTAAGTGAGTAGCGCTGCTGAGTAGCTCAGTGCTAGAATGCTAGACTTGAGATTGAGGGGTTGCTGGTTTATAGCTCACCAGGAGGCACTGTGTTGTATGGTGTTATATAGCATGCCATGATCAGTCTCATCCAGGTAAGTGAGTAGTGCTGCTTAGTAGCTCAGTGGTAGAATGCTAGACTCGAGATTGAGGTTTGCTGGTTCCTACCTCACCAGGAGGAACTGTTTTGTATGGTGTTTTATAGCATGTCATGATCAGTCTTATCCAGGTAAGTGAGTAGTGCTGCTGAGTGGCTCAGTGCTAGACTTGAGATTGAGGGGTTGCTGGTTCATACCTCACCAGGAGGCACTGTATTGTATGGTGTTATATAGCATGCCATGATCAGTCTCATCCAGGTAAGTGAGTAGCGCTGCTGAGTGGCTCAGTGCTAGACTGGAGATTGAGGGGTTGCTGGTTCATACCTCACCAGGAGGCACTGTGTTGTATGGTGTTATAAAGCATGTTATGATTAGTCTTATCCAGGTAAGTGAGTAGGGCTGCTGAGTGGCTCAGGGCTATAATGCTAGACTTGAGATTGAGGGGTTGCTGGTTCATACCTCTCAAGGAGCCACTATGTTGTATGGTGTTATATAGCATGCCATGATCAGTCTCATCCAGGTAAGTGAGTAGCGCTGCTGAGTGGCTCAGTGCTAGACTGGAGATTGAGGGGTTGCTGGTCCATACCTCACCAGGAGGCACTCTGTTGTATGGTGTTATATAGCATGCCATGATCAGTCTCATCCAGGTAAGTGAGTAGTGATGCTGAGTGGCTCAATGCTAGACTTGAGATTGTGGGGTTGCTGGTTCATACCTCGCTAGGGGCACTGTGTTGTATGGTGTTATATAGCATGGCATGATCAGTCTCATCCAGGTAAGTGAGTAGCGCTGCTGAGTGGCTCAGTGCTAGAATGCTAGACTTGAGATTGAGGGGTTGCTGATTCATACCTCACAAGGGGGCACTGTGTTGTATGGTGTTATATAGCATGCCATGATCAGTCTCAACCAGGTAAGTGAGTAGGGCTGCTGAGTGGCTCAGTGCTAGAATGCTAGACTTGAGATTGAGGGATTGCTGGTTCATACCTCGCTAGGGGCACTTTGTTGTATGGTGTTATATAGCATGTCATGATCAGTCTCATCCAGGTAAGTGAGTAGCGCTGCTGAGTGGCTCAGTGCTAGAGTGCTAGACTTGAGATTGAGGGGTTGCTGGTTCATACCTCACCAGGAGGCACTGTGTTGTATGGTGTTATATAGCATGCCATGATCAGTCTCATCCAGGTAAGTGAGTAGTGCTACTGAGTGGCTCAATGGTAGAATAATAGACTTGAGATTGAGGGGTTGCTGGTTCATACCACACTAGAGGTACTGTGTTGTATGGTGTTATATAGCATGCCATGATCAGTCTTATCCAGGTTAGTGAGTAGCGATGCTGAGTGGCTCAGTGCTAGAATGCTAGACTTGAGATTGAGGGGTTGCTGGTTCATACCTCACGAGGGGGCACTGTGTTGTATGGTGTTATATAGCATGTCATGATCACTCTCGTTCAGGTAAGTGAGTAGCGCTGCTGAGTGGCTCAGTGGTAGACTGGAGATTGAGGGGTTGCTGGTTCATACCTCACCAGGAGGCACTGTGTTGTATGGTGTTGTATAGCATGTTATGATTAGTCTTATCCAGGTAAGTGAGTAGGGCTGCTGAGTGGCTCATTGCTAGAATGCTAGACTTGAGATTGAGGGGTTGCTGGTTCATACCGCGCTAGAGGCACTGTGTTGTATGGTGTTATATAGAATGTCATGATCACTCTCGTTCAGGTAAGTGATCGAGTAGTGCTGCTGAGTGGCTCAGTGGTAGAGTTTAGGGGCTGCTGGTTCATACCTCACCAGGAGCCACTGTGCTGTATGGTGTTATATAGCATGCCATGATCAATCCCAGCCAGGTAAGTGAGTAGCGCTGCTGAGTGGCTCAGTGGTAGAGTTTAAGGACTGCTGGTTCATATCTCACCAGGAGCCACTGTGCTGTATGGTGTTATATAGCATGCCATGATCAATCCCAGCCAGGTAAGTGAGTAGCGCTGCTGAGAGGCTCAGTGGTAGAGTTTAGGGGCTGCTGGTTCATACCTCACCAGGAGCCACTGTGCTGTATGCTGTTATATAGCATGCCATGATCAGTCCCAGCCAGGTAAGTGAGTAGCGCTGCTGAGTGGCTCAGTGGTAGAGTTCAGGGGCTGTTGGTTCATACCTCACCAGGAGCCACTGTGCTGTATGGTGTTATATAGCATGCCATGATCAGTCTCATCCAGGTAAGTGAGTAGGGCTGCTGAGTGGCTCAGTGCTAGAATGCTAGACTTGAGATTGAGGGGTTGCTGGTTCATACCTCACAAGGGGGCACTGTGTTGTATAGTGTTATATAGCATGTCATGATCAGTCTCATCCAGGTAAGTGAGTAGGGCTGCTGAGTGGCTCAGTGCTAGAATGCTAGACTTGAGATTGAGGGGTTGCTGGTTCATACCTCACCAGGAGGCACTGTGTTGTATGGTGTTGTATAGCATGTTATGATTAGTCTTATCCAGGTAAGTGAGTGGGGCTGCTGAGTGGCTCAGTGCTAGAATGCTAGACTTGAGATTGAGGGGTTGCTGGTTCATACCTCGCCAGGAGCCACTGTGTTGTATGGTGTTATAAAGCATGTCATGATCAGTCTCGTCCAGGTAAGTGAGTAGTGCTGCTGAGTGCTAGAATACCTAAGACTTGAGATTGAGGGGTTGCTGGTTCATACCTCACCAGGAGCCACTGTGTTGTATTTTGTTATATAGCATGCCATGATCAGTCTCATCCAGGTAAGTGAGTAGCGCTGCTGAGTAGCTCAGTGCTAGAATGCTAGACTTGAGATTGAGGGGTTGCTGGTTTATAGCTCACCAGGAGGCACTGTGTTGTATAGTGTTATATAGCATGCCATGATCAGTCTCATCCAGGTAAGTGAGTAGTGCTGCTGAGTGGCTCAGTGGTAGAATGCTAGACTTGAGATTGAGGGGTTGCTGGTTCATACCTCGCTAGAGGCCCTGTGTTGTATGGTGTTATATAGCATGTCATGATCACAGTCTAATCCAGGTAAGTGAGTAGGGCTGCTGAGTGGCTCAGTGGTAGAATAATAGACTTGAGATTGAGGGGTTGCTAGTTCATACCTCACCAGGAGGCACTGTGTTCTATGGTGTTATATAGCATGCCATGATCAGTCTCGTCCAGGTAAGTGAGTAGCGCTGCTGAGTGGCTAAGTGGTAGAATAATAGACTTGAGATTGAGGGGTTGCTGATTCATACCTCACAAGGGGGCACTGTGTTGTATGGTGTTATATAGCATGCCATGATCAGTCTCATCCAGGTAAGTGAGTAGGGCTGCTGAGTGGCTCAGTGCTAGAGTGCTAGACTTCAGATTGAGGGGTTGCTGGTTCATACCTCACCAGGAGCCACTGTGTTGTATGGTGTTATATAGCATGTCATGATTAGTCTCATCCAGGTCTGCTGAGTGGCTCAGTGGTAGAATGCTAGACTTGAGATTGAGGGGTTGCTGGTTCATACATCGCTAGAGGAACTGTGTTGTATTATACAATTATTGACTTATATTGAGGTAGACATGGAGTGTTATTGAACAGTAAATGTCATATTGACAGACGCGGAGCGGAGGTCGATATGGTTAAGTTTACTGTTCAATAACACTCCATGTCTACCCAAACATAAGTCAACAATTGTTTTATTATATGATAAATTAATCTTATGCATTTTCTGCCATTTAGACCATTAAAACGTTGACGTTATGGATGGATCATGCGAAATTACATGACGTTCTGACGTCACTTCCCGTAAGCCAGTCAATATTACCTCGTGCCGTGTGCTTTGCAACGTCACGTCCGGCAAGCCATGCAATATGAAGTTTTATTGACTCGAGTGGATATGCATATTGGCCAATCAGAAGATGTTTATTTATAGATTATATAATAAGGTGTTTTATAGCATGATCAGTCTTATCCTGGTAAGTGAGTAGTGCTGTGAGTGGCTCAGTGCTAGAATGCTAAACTTGAGATTGAGGGGTTGCTGGTTCATACCTCACCAGAGGCACCATGTTGTATGGTGTTAAAAAACATGCCATGATTAGTCTTATCCAGGTAAGTGGGTAGTGCTGCTGAGTATGCTAGACTTGAGAATGAGGGGGTGCTGGTTCATACCTCACCAGGAGGCACTGTGTTGCATGTGTCCTTGTGCAAAACTTTATCCTCTGGTTCAACCCTGGCAATGTCCCAACATGACTGAAAAATTGTTGAGTGGGATATTAAGCCAGATATCAAACAAAATCACCCAGGTGAGTTGTTCTGGCCCACTTGGGCTTCTAGTTATTTTAATTTACAGGGCCCACAGATATTTATATTGTTTTTGTTTCTATTTATGCATGCTGGTAGCAATATTATTTTTACATACCAGTATTAATTATTTTTTAACTACAACATTTAAAAAGAGCCCATATCGGTGATTAATGAATGCCCTTAGAGGAGCATGCGTGCCTCAGTAGTAGAGTACTTGACTCGAGATCGAGGGGTTGTGGGTTCGAGCCTCACCCTGGGCACTGCATTGTGTCCTTGAACAAGACACTTTATCCTCTGCTTAACACTGTTTCAACCGAGGAAGACCTGTCCCCACATGACTGAAATAGTGTTGACTGGGACTTGAAGAATCGAAACAAACCAACAAATGAATGCCCTTGTTAGCCCTTTTGTCAATGGAAAGCCATAAAGGGATACAGCCATCCAAGCATCTTCTGATGACGCTCTTCAATTGGGCTGTTTTAACCTTTAACCCTTAAAGTGCCACCTATAATTTGCAGCAGACGACAATTTCAAATTTTGCTGCTTTTTCAAAAATAACAAATAAGGCATGATGTTTCATGAGAATCGTCTGCTGGCAGACGATTCACACGAAATATCATGCCTTATTTTTTGAAAATCAAGAAAAATATCACAGAATTTGTCGTCTGCTGCAGTTGTGATTGGCGCTTTAAGGGTAAATCTGTCAATATTTCTTGTCCTGATTTTTTTCTGCTTATTAGGCATGCTGGATATTATTAAATGCACTACAGAATACTTTTACTATGGTAGCAAACAATATTGACCCTGATCAGACTGCTCCTGAGGGAGCAGTCTGATCTGGGTCAATATTGTTCGCAATACAGGCTACCCTAATACATAAGCAGATGATGGGAGCGCAGCAGCTCAGTGGTAGAGTGCTTGACGTCCGGTTATATTTTTCCAAAAATATTGTATTCTTTTGTCTGAAGATCTTTTTTTCCTTTACTAGCAATGTAGATCCTGATGAAATGCTGCATAATGCGGCATTTGATCTTGGTCATAACTGTTTTCAAACGTACCTGTCCAGGCATGCGGGAATCCAGAAAGTTTTGCCAGAGGGGGTCCGACTTTGCATTTTTTTTTTTTTTTTTTTTTGATGAGAGGATCCAAGTAACGCTATAAGCGGGCCATCATTGGCCTGACAGCGAAACGCCATTTAAATGGTGTTTCACTGGCGTGCCGATGATGACCCAGCATTGAATGCTGGCTTGGTAGCTTTGTCATTTTCGGGAATCCAGACCAGTATTGCTAAGAAACCCTATATTTTTGTGATTTTTCATGGGAGTCTGGATCCCCTGTGCCCCCCCCCTCTGGATCAGACATGCCGGGGGTAGGGTTAGACCACTGGCTGTAAATCCTCATGTGTCTCAGTTTTTCAGCATCTTCTGACAAAGCATGGGCAGGATATAGATTTTAATTAATTGTATCCTCTTAATTAATTCTCATACTTTGTATATGTAAAGAATGGGAGCGCAGTTGCTCAGAGGTAGAGTGTTTGACTCGAGACCGAGGGGCCGCGGGTTCGAGCCTCACCAGCGTTGTGTCCTTGAGCAAGAACATTCATCCTAGCTTAGTACTGGTTCAACCCAGGAAGACCCATCCCTTTATAACTGAAAGATTGTTGATGGGACGTAAATAGTCAAATCAAATAAATGAAAACCATGTAAAGAAAATATTGTTTTTTTGACAGGTGCATTTTAGGTACAAGTTCTTGAGAATTCTGGGTGGTCATGGCAGGTGAAAGATGTTGACGATACTTTTTCAAGGATACAGGGTGGTAATGCTAGGTAGGTATAAATTCATTGTGCTTACGGTAAATGTTCTAAAATTTCGAACACTCTAAAATTACGAACACCTAAAATTATCGGCGAAAATAATTTTTAAAACATCCTAAAAAATCGAACACTGCCCTTTTGTTGGGAAAGTGCATTTCTAAAATTACGAACACAGGTTATTTTCGGCGGAAAATCGATGTCCGTTTATCTGTTTGTCCCATCTGTGTTCGGTTTACTTTTACCGATCAGCGCGTGGGCGGTAGCGACATTTGGAAGGTTCCATTCTACTTAGATGGGTAATCTGGCACGTGCCGTTCTTTTTCGCATGGCGAGCACAAGACTATACTTTTTTGTCTGCTAATTGTGTGGTACATGCTTTCAGATAAGATCAAAGACAAGAGCGCATTAAAAGCACGGACTTTCCTCAATGTACGTGACAAAGTTCATGTATGTTATTGGTATTGGCTGTCTATGCATCTATCGACGGAAAACAGTGCAGGCTACCTGCAGCATGTTCAAATATTAAAAACCCTTCATTGGCGAATTTTTACCTATAAGGAGCATCCGATCCATCGAAATTGGGTCATTAACATGGATTTCTTTTGTCACAGACATAAAACAGACATGCCTCGGGCAAGGATTAGGAGTTACAATTACCGCGAGAAAACGCCCATCTAAGCTTATGCATGTTCACCATGAAGGACTAAGGTCATACGCTGTCTGGTCGTCAAAATTGAACATTGATGATATTACTTTAAAAAAGCCATACAAACCACAGCGTTAAACAACTGAGTAAATTTGCTAAGTAAGTTTGCTTATACAAACTTATATACAAAAGGGCCTTTTTCCAAGTTGTGGTTTGAGTCGCGAGACACAAAGTTAATCACGGTCAGATGCTTGACATACCTGAGCATTGATGGCCAATGCTGTATTGAGAATGCACACTTGCGCAGGCTCGTCTGAGTCTTTGTCGCATGTTTTATTGAAGTACCAAAATATCATGACATTATGTCCGTCGACAGTTTAATTTCAATCGAGCCGGTTCACAAGCACTGCATGCATGCGCGGATCCAGAATATTTTGTCAGAGGGGGTAGTGAGAGTGGAACGAAATGCCACTAAAAATGGACCACCATCGGCCCATCAGCGAAACGCCTTTGAAATGGCGTTTTGCTGGCGTGTCAATGGCCCACCATTGAATGCTGGCTTGGTAGCTTTGTGAGTTTTAGGGGATCCGGATCAATATTGCTAGGAAACCCTATATTTTTGTGATTTTTCAGGGGGGGGGGGGGTCCGGACCCCCTGTACCCCCTCTGGATCTGCCCATGGCATGCATCTGAAAGGAGGTACTTGTCTGAAATGTTCCGTGATCATCGGACGCAAAGTCGGACTAGATTATAACTCTTGGTATGCTTGTTTGCCCCTGATCAGGCACGTCGGACGATCTTCTGATAGCAGGTCGTAAAAGTAGAGAGAGAGAGACTGCACGGTGTTTGCACTTGAATCTTTTGTTTTGGCTTGGTTTTTTAGAATATCGAAACACAATATTTGGGTCAGTCAATCAATCTTGTTACAACTGCTTGCGATGAGGACCCAAAACCCAAACTTATCGTGCGCATCGGCTTTTGTACGGCAAAGTCGGACATTCCACAGTATGAACGTTTTGTGTACTTTCTATCGCATGCACACATTTTTAAATTGACGAAACATTCTATCCTGAATACCATTCGGGTCTGATCTGGATCCAAACCGTGTTTGCAAATGTAGAGAGAGAGAGAGAGAGAGAGAGAGAGAGACTGGTGCAGGCACGTCAAAGTAAACCTTGCATCGGCGGATCGACAAGTAGAGAGAGAGAGAGAGAGAGAGAGAGAGAGAGAGAGAGAGAGAGAGAGAGAGAGAGATGTGTGTGTGTGTTCTTTTTGATTTTTTTTTTTTTTTTTTTTTTTTACTCTGGGAACTCGTCTACGTATTTCAAAGTTTTGTGTCGATCTTTGCAAAAAAAATCTGATCGTACGAGATGTCTAGCGGTTTCAATTCTTGAGTACAATCTCGGACCCGAAATTAATGGGTCCGAGGTAGGCCTACAATATTAACTGGAATTCGAAGTCGGCAGAGCGAGCGAAATAGCGTTTTGGCTTTCTGAAGGAAGAACGAAATAGTGTAGTGATTCATCGGTAGTCCGAGACGAGTAAACATAGGAGACCCGGCTTATCGAATAGTTTAAATCAGTGGACTTTTATGACTTGTAAGTAAATTGATACACATAATATGCACGTGCCTGGCTCTCGACTTGGCGAATACCGCACGCGCTGGACATTTTACTGACTCAGTCCGCATGAATTTAGCGGCGGTTTTAAAGAAAAAAAGAGGAGATAGCAGTCATATCGCCATGTTTTCAACACGTTTCTACCACATTTTGACATGCATATATACCGTTTTTTCTCATGATAAAGCCCACATTCTAAAATTTCGAACACTAGCATTTTTTCACAAACGTAATTTCTAAAATTACGAACAGCGAGAAAAATAATTATTTTTTAGTGTTCGTAATTTTAGAACATTTACCGTATATGTGTGTCTCTAGATATATCCCCTTCCCCCTCCCCCCTCCCTCACAACATGCTTACACATTGTTTTCAGAAATCTGATGCTGATCCTGTTTGGGTTGGCTTCTGCATTGGCGTCTTCGTAATTCTACACAATCTTGCATATTTGAAACCCAGTGTACATGTATATAACATAGGGGCATACTAAAATGTTGATTAGGTTTTAGTGACCTTGATCCATGCAATTTTGAAGGTCCCTGTTCAATAAGCTAAAACTTGCTTGTGGGCAATGTATAATCCTGAAATGAGGTTTGTATTTCAACAAAGTTTGTATTGATGGAATATTGAAAGTTTATTACAATCAAGTGACCTTGACCCAGTTTTCAGGGTTATTACTTAAATTCTATCTAATTGAAGCCAAAATGTGCTTATGTGCATCAAACCTCATGAAATAGGATGGATGTATTTCAACCAAACTTGCATGGATATAACATCAATAAGACAAAGTGGAGGGTTGATTAAGATTTGATGACCTAAGATTCAAGGTCATTCTTGAACTTGAATTCTACCAAGTTTGTGTCAAAATGTTCTTTTTAAGGTTTATCTCGTAAAGTATCGGATGGCTTTAAAACCCAGTTTGGATAAATAAAAGATTGAAGCCCTGTTAAGAGTATATTTTGGGTTTTGGTGACCTTGACCTATTCTTCAATGTCACTGTGGTGCTTCAACTGCCAGTTTAATGGTCTAGCTGATTTACACTGGCTCAAAGGTCAAATATCATTAAATTTCAATGACAAAGTAAATTTCAAATGTTTTTAAACCAAAGTTTGTGTGTCTTCTCGCAAATGAAATATATAAAAGATATCAGACAGGATTTTCATTCAGTCGTCTGGGTCATGTCCCAGGGGTGGGAATTTGGTGTGCTGGGGGTCAAAAATTAAATTCTCTGAACATAGTCATGTGGCATATCAAATTAAAGGAGATGACCAGTAGACCAGGATACACTGAACATTTTAGCCTGGGATCAAACTGGTTACCTTGGGGTGGGATCAAATGTCAAATACCATTAGATTTCTTCAAGAGTGTGGGGATATGTGATGGCGTGCTATCGAATTTGTTCTAGTATATTTTGGTGTTTTAACGCTCTTGACCCAGATGAAATTCTCCATATAAATGCAGCATTTCATCAGGGTCTGCACTGTTTGCGGAGATAAAAAACAATCTACTGGGACAGAAATATATTAAAATTTAGAATTCTTGACCTGTGACTCCTTTACCTCTTAATCTCCTTGTGTTGTATGCTGATACCTTTTGCAAGCAGTTTGGACCCAGATCAAGCTCAGAAAATGCAGGATCTGATCTGGATCCAAACTGTTTGACACTCTATGATTCCCAAAATAATTTTTCCAAAAAATTTATTTTGAAAAAAATCCAGCAGATAACAAAAAGGCAAAAAAAAAGGCAAAAAAAAATCCCAGTAGCAAAGCGTTAATTTATAATTATCACATAACGTCTGGTCTGGGAGTGAAATAACCCCATGTAATAAAATCGATAAACCACTAGTGGTTTACAGATTTTCAGGAAACATTATGACATCCATAACAACTTTGCAAAATGACAAAATTATAACGCTTTTACGTCAGAAAAGAGATTTCAAAGTAATCTTATCATATGATAAATAGAGTCAAACATTCATGCTCTTGTATTATTGAATTTATTAAACTTGTTGCGAAAAAGAGATAAAATGCTTGGCAAGCCTCGCATTTTATCTCTTTTTTCCCAGCTCTTTTAATATATTCAATAAAACATCAGCACTCCTGTAAGATCCTCTATTTACAATGATTTTGTATCATATGAAAGGATGAAAAGGGATTAATGCTTGAAGTGTTGTTTTTCTCATGTATCAGGTCCTTTTGTTTCAGGTGAAAGATGATATAAAGATAAAAGAATGGGAAGAGAAGAACCTGTGACAATGAAGAAATATTAGGGTATAGGTGAGTGAGCTTGAATAAGTAAATACTCTACAACTATGCCGATAAATATGTATTAATTAATAAGTTGCATCCTTGACCATAGGAGCAGATTCGAACCCGGCCATGAGAGAACCTCTTTATGCCCCCAATTTTGAAAAAGTTGAGGGGGGCATATTCCTTTCGGCTTTCCAACCGTCCTTCCAACTCATTTTTTTTATATAGGAGCACAGTGGCTCAGTGGAAGAGTGCTTGACTAGCGGCTGAGGGGCCGTGGGTTCGAGCCTCACCGTCTTCACTGTGTTATGTCATTGAGCAAGACACATTTGTCCTTGCTTAGGACTGGTTCAACCCAGGAAGACCTGTCCCTTTATAACTGAAAGATTGTTGATGGGACGTAAAGAATCAAATCAAATGTCATTGAGCAAGACACATTTATCCTTACTTAGTACTGGTTCAACCCAGGAAAGTTCCGACATAACTGAAAAATTATTGACTGGGACGTAAAGAATCAAATCAAAGAAAACACTTTGGAACCCTGCTTGCTAAGGTTTTGTAATCGCATATGTTGTCTCCCCATAAAAAATGACTTTTTTCATGTCTGAGTTCTCTCCCATTCTTGAACTCCTATATGATTGCCAACAGCCTCTGATCAGGGTTTGTATTGTTTGCTTACGGAATTTCTATTAAAATTTGAAAAAAAAAGAGTAAAATACCGCCCAACAACCCTTATATCGAAATGGACTGGTCCAATTGATAAGGGTATGAAATTCCATTCAGCTTAAATGGGTTGAGCACACAGCATGCTTATTAGGTCAAATATGGTAGCTGTTTTTACAAGCTACCAACTACATTCACCACATGGGTGGATCCAGAGGGGGGGGACAGGGGGTCCAGACCACCCTCCCTGAAAAATCACAAAAATATAGGGTTTTTTAGCAATACTGGTCCAGAACCTCTGAAAAACCAAGCCAGCATTCAATGTTGGGCCATCATCGGCCCGCCAGCGAAACGCCATTTGAATGTCGTTTCGCTGGCGGGTCTATGATGGCCCACTTATAATGGTATTTGGATCATCTCTCCCCTCATCAAGAAAATAGAAAAAATGTCAAATTTATTTGGACCCCCTCTGACAAAATTTTCTGGGTCCGCTCATGGGTACAATTGATAAGGGTAGGAAATTCCATTCAGCTTAAATGGGTTAAGCACACAGCATGCTTATTAGGTCAAATATGGTAGCTGTCTTTACATTTACATAGTTTTGAAAATGAGCCGTGACATGTGATTTCCAACAATATGGTGTTTTGACATGAATAGACTCAGATGAGCCTGTGCAGCCTCCATTAAGCTTAGAAACTCCAAGTAGCTCAACAATTATAAAATATTCAAGCAACTAGCAAAGGGTCTGATCAGACTTGCGTATGCACAGGCTGGTCTGAGCCTTTGCTGGTCGCACATACCACATTGTTGGAAATCTCATGTCGCGGCTTAAATAACTAAACGCTAAACAAATAAGTTTATATTTTTATCTATTAACTATGCACCCCAGGGGTAAAAAGAACCAAACTTTATTATTCATAGGAGAGGGGATTAAATGAGTATTAATAATTTTCATTGACTTTTAATGATCTATTTATCATATTTATAAATTTTCTAGTCTGTTACCATACCCAAAGGCAAAACTTGGTGTAAAGCTTGAGTTGACTCGACGGGATTGCAATACTTGGTGTAAAAGTTTGACTTGACCTGATGGTGATTGCAGCACTTGACTGGACCTGACTGTAGCAATTGCAACAGTTGAGGTAAAAGCTTGACTGGATTAGCAACTATTCTAGTTGATATAAAAGCTTGACTGGACTTGACTAGAAGTGCAACAGTAAAAGTAACTTTGATGCAAAAGCTTGACTGGACTGGACTAAGTTTGCCACAGTTGATGTTAAAGCTGGACTGGACTAAGTTTGAAACAGTTGGTGTTAAAGCTGAACTGGACTAAGTTAGCAACAGTTGATGTTAAAGCTGGACTGGACTAAGTTTGAAACAGTTGGTGTTAAAGCTGAACTGGACTAAGTTTGAAACAGTTGATGTTAAAGCCTGATTGGACTGAACTAAGTTTGCAACAGTTGGTGTTAAAGCCTGACTGGACTGGACTAAGTTTGCCACAGTTAATGTTAAAGCCTGACTGCTCTGGACTAAGTTTGCAACAGTTGATGTTAAAGCCTGACTGCTCTGGACTTAGTTTGCAACAGTTGATGTTAAAGCCTGACTGCTCTGGACTAAGTTTGCAACAGTTGATGTTAAAGCTTTACTGTATTAAATTTGAAACAGTTGGTGTTAAAGCTGGACTGGACTAAGTTTGCAACAGTTAATGTTAAAGCTTGACTGGACTGGACTAAGTTTGCAACAGTTGATGTTAAAGCCTGACTGGTCTGGACTAAGTTAACTTTGCAACAGTTGATGTTAAAGCCTGACTGGACTAAGTTTGCAACAGTTGGTGTTAAAGCCTGACTGGACTAAGTTTGCAACAGGTGGTGTTAAAGCCTGACTGGACTAGACTAAGTTTGCAACAGTTCGTGTTAAAGCCTGACTGGACTTGACTAAGTGTGCAACAGTTAATGTTAAAGCTTGACTGGACTGGACTAAGTTTGCAACAGTTGATTTTAAAGCCTGACTGCTCTGGACTAAGTTTGTAACAGTTGATGTTAAAGCCTGACTGCTCTGGACTAAGTTAACTTTGCAACAGTTGATGTTAAAGCTTGACTGGACTGGACCAACTTTGCAATAGTTGATGTTAAAGCCTGACTGGACTGGACTAAGTTTGCAACAGTTGGTGTTAAAGCCTGACTGGACTAAGTTTGAAACAGTTGGTGTTAAAGCTGGACTGGACTAAGTTTTAAACAGTTGGTGTTAAAGCCTGACTGGACTAAGTTTGCAACAGTTGGTGTTAAAGCTGGACTGGACTAAGTTTGAAACAGTTGGTGTTAAAGCTGAACTGGACTAAGTTTGAAACAGTTGATGTTAAAGCCTGACTGGTCTGGACTAAGTTTGCAACAGTTGATGTTAAAGCCTGACTGGACTGGACTAAGTTTGCAACAGTTGATGTTAAAGCCTGACTGGACTAAGTTTGCAACAATTGGTGTTAAAGCCTGACTGGACTAAGTTTGCAACAGTTGGTGTTAAAGCCTGACTGGACTAGACTAAGTTTGCAACAGTTAATGTTAAAGCCTGACTGGTCTGGACTAAGTTTGCAACAGTTGATGTTAAAGCTTGACTGGACTGGACTAAGTTTGCAACAGTTGATTTTAAAGCCTGACTGCTCTGGACTAAGTTTGTAACAGTTGATGTTAAAGCCTGACTGCTCTGGACTAAGTTAACTTTGCAACAGTTGATGTTAAAGCTTGACTGGACTGGACCAACTTTGCAATAGTTGATGTTAAAGCCTGACTGGACTGGACTAAGTTTGCAACAGTTGATGTTAAAGCCTGACTGGACTAAGTTTGCAACAGTTGATGTTAAAGCCTGACTGGACTGGACTAAGTTTGCAACAGTTGATGTTAAAGCCTGACTGGACTGGAAAAAGTTTGCAACAGTTGATGTTAAAGCCTGACTGGTCTGGACTAAGTTAACTTTGCAATAGTTGATGTTAAAGCCTGACTGGACTAAGTTTGCAACAGTTGGTGTTAAAGCCTGACTGGACTAAGTTTGCAATAGTTGATGTTAAAGCCTGACTGATCTGGACTAAGTTTGCAACAGTTGATGTTAAAGCCTGACTGGACTAAGTTTGCAACAGTTAATGTTAAAGCCTGACTGGTCTGGACTAAGTTTGCAACAGTTGATGTTAAAGCCTGACTGGACTGGACTAAGTTTGCAACAGTTGATGTTAAAGCCTGACTGGACTGGACTAAGTTTGCAACAGTTGATGTTAAAGCCTGACTGGACTAAGTTTGCAACAATTGGTGTTAAAGCCTGACTGGACTAAGTTTGCAACAGTTGGTGTTAAAGCCTGACTGGACTAGACTAAGTTTGCAACAGTTAATGTTAAAGCCTGACTGGTCTGGACTAAGTTTGCAACAGTTGATGTTAAAGCTTGACTGGACTGGACTAAGTTTGCAACAGTTGATTTTTAAGCCTGACTGCTCTGGACTAAGTTTGTAACAGTTGATGTTAAAGCCTGACTGCTCTGGACTAAGTTAACTTTGCAACAGTTGATGTTAAAGCTTGACTGGACTGGACCAACTTTGCAATAGTTGATGTTAAAGCCTGACTGGACTGGACTAAGTTTGCAACAGTTGATGTTAAAGCCTGACTGGACTAAGTTTGCAACAGTTGATGTTAAAGCCTGACTGGACTGGACTCAGTTTGCAACAGTTGATGTTAAAGCCTGACTGGACTGGACTAAGTTTGCAACAGTTGATGTTAAAGCCTGACTGGTCTGGACTAAGTTAACTTTGCAATAGTTGATGTTAAAGCCTGACTGGACTAAGTTTGCAACAGTTGGTGTTAAAGCCTGACTGGACTAGGTTTGCAATGGTTGATGTTAAAGCCTGACTGATCTGGACTAAGTTTGCAACAGTTGATGTTAAAGCCTGACTGGACTAAGTTTGCAACAGTTAATGTTAAAGCCTGACTGGTCTGGACTAAGTTTGCAACAGTTGATGTTAAAGCCTGACTGGACTGGACTAAGTTTGCAACAGTTGATGTTAAAGCCTGACTGGACTAAGTTTGCAACAGTTAATGTTAAAGCCTGACTGGTCTGGACTAAGTTTGCAACAGTTGATGTTAAAGCCTGACTGGACTGGATTAAGTTTGCAACAGTTGATGTTAAAGCTTGACTGCTCTGGACTAGGTTAACTTTGCATCAGTTGATGTTAAAGCTTGACTGGACTGGACCAACTTTGCAACAGTTGATGTTAAAGCCTGACTGGTCTGGACTAAGTTTGCAACAGTTGATGTTAAAGCCTGACTGGACTGGATTAAGTTTGCAACAGTTGATGTTAAAGCTTGACTGGACTGGACTAAGTTTGCAACAGGTGGTGTTAAAGCCTGACTGGACTGGATTAAGTTTGCAACAGTTCGTGTTAAAGCCTGACTGGACTGGACTAAGTTTGCAACAGTTGATTTTAAAGCTTCACTGAACTGGACAAGGAGAGTTTAATCTGCAAATAATGAGCATTGTTATATACCTTATGAGTGTTTACTAAAGAAACTTGACGTGTTTCAATCGCTGACAGTTGTATGTTTCTTATAAATTTAACGTGTTGCAATGCGACAAATCACTGTCCGCGGGCTTCAATCCCATTAAAACATGGCAGCAGAGGGCTGCAATGCTGTTACAGCCCGCTCAAGGACATCGTCTGCAAGTTAAGATATATCGTCGCTAATATTTTATGGAGAAATGACCAAACTATTTCAATTACCATAAAATGCGCTCCTTCATCATATCGGACAGGGGGCAATCGAAAACGCTCTGAACAATCAATGAACGAGGTTCACAAATCGCTAGAAACAGTGTTTTCGATAGCAATTTGTCGCCAGTCGGGCTACAAACGGCAATCAAAACTCTGTTTTTAACGATCTTAGGTCGACTTTCGTCGATAGTATTATAGTTTTCGATTGCCGCCTATCTTAAGTGTTTATTGAATATAGGCCTACTGAATACGTAGCCAAACCAATCCAAAACAATGGCTACTAGGAATAATTTACTGTCGGGCTACAAACGGCAATCAAAACCTCTGTTTCTAACAATCTTAGATCTACGTTGTCGATAGTATAAACGTTTTCGATCGCCGCATATCTGAAATGTTTATTGAATATAGGCCTACTGAAAACGTAGCCAAACCAATCCAAAACAACGGCTACTAGGAATAATTTACTGTCGGGCTACAAACGGCAATCAAAAACTCTGTTTCTAACTATCTTAGATCTATGTTTGTCGATAGTATAAACGTTTTCGATTGCCGAATATCTGAAGTATTAAGTGAATATAGGCCTACTGAATACATAGCCAGAACAACCCGAAACAAGGGTTACTATGAATAATTTAATACATTTTTCATATTTCTGTTGAAGAAAAGAAATTTGTTTCCATACCAGATATGCGGCAATCGAAAACTCTCTTAACAATCGACGAACGCGGATCAAAAGTCGCTACTACCAGTGTTTTCGATTGCCAATGGTCGCCAGTCGGGCGACTTATGGCAATTGAAAACTCTGTTTCTAACTATTTTTGGTCTACTTTCGTCGATAATATTGACGTTTTCGATAGCCACCAATCCGGTGTGAATTCGTTGTACGCTTCATTATGTTACGGAGGACATTGCTACATACAATTGAATAAAATTATTTGGACTGCTTGTGCTTGATGTTAAAGCTTCGCGGTTCGGGCTGCAACACATTATCACACTCGGGCTAGGCAAACGTTAATATACGGAAAAGAATGTTTTATCCTCTTAATATAACAATAATTGACAGCATTTCCTTTTGTATTTCAGGTTCTGATTATGTGATACTATGCTGGGTTCCACAGAAACCTTATACATGTATACTAGCCAATCCGATATGGAAGAAAACATTATATGTGTGAGTATTATGTCACTTGAGAACCCTGTCAAATTCCTTTGCTATTAGCATGCAGGGTAATTTTTGCAGTTTTTTCGTGCATGATCTTCATATTTTTTCATTTAATTAATAAAAAAATGGATTATCAACAGACGATGGAAGTAACCACCAATGTGACATTATTTAACCCTGTTGTTGGCAATCATATAGAAGTTCAAATTTCTTTTTTCAGACCCTATCGATATATCGTGGATACAGTACTATCAGAGATTTGGTAACAACTGTCATACCTGTTTGAACCTACTGTCGTGCCAACCAAGAGTGACAGTGACAACATATTTGTTTACAATTGCTAAATCAAACATTAACTTGTACACACCACTTGAGGTAGTGCGAATTGATAGATCACTTGTGTATTAATCCTATCCTGAGGATAGGATTAATACACAAGTGATCTATCGATTCTAAATCCCTATTAATTTTATAAACAAAACATGACTTCACTGTCACTCTTGGCTGGCAGGACAGTAAGTGTCACAGATCAATTACACTCTTTAACCTAGTAAGGGCACATCAGGCCTCGAAATATCTTAAAATAGGCACATGCCCTGCATCACAACAATCATTGGCATATATGGGAAATTTTTTAATTTATCTTCGAAATATCAAAATTTCCACTTGCCCTGCAGCCTGAGGCACTCGTAAATATGAGCAGATGAGTGCTATTTTCGAGGCCTGCACATGCTTTTATTAGCCCACGCTGAGCTATTTTCGAGTTTTGAGTGTGATAAGAATATGTCAAAAAAATTCTTAACATTTGTCAGTTTCTTACATTTGTGTCATTTTCATTATTTTATAGTATAAAATATATGATATTGTTTGAGTATTTATTAAAGTCGTTGCTATATAGCTGCATGGCGATGTGTGGACCCATAGCTACCTGTTGAGTGCACTGCATAAACTGATCAGCTTGTGCCGATGCCCAGTCTGATCTGAGCCTTTGCTGGGCACAAAGCTCGGACCCAATAAACACGGACTGGTCACTTACATACAGGTAAATGTATACATTGGAAATACGTTGTCGTGGCTCAAGGGTGGCTGAGCTTTCAAAACTGACGTATGTTGAAGATTAAATAATGATATCGCCGTTATTTTCTCTGCATATCTTTGATTTTCTTGAAAAAGCAATGGTTCAATGTACTATCTTTAATACTGTGTCGTTATATTTATTGAAAGTTTATCAGTCTTTATGAACACCAGCAAGAAACCTAGGTACCCTTTTTGGCTATTTTCGGCACTTTTAGCCGAAAATCGTCAGAAATCAACATAAAAAGATGAGAAAACTTCAATTCTTTTTACTGTAACTGGTAATATTTCAGCTTCGCATACCGGGAGTAACCTCTTATAATCTCATGTATGTTCAGTATCAATTTTATTGTCTGTAGTCCTTTGAAATAGTGCTAAAATACAGCCTCGACAACATAACTTTGTATTTCCATCAGTGACTAGTCTGTTTTTATACTGGGTCCAAGGCACAAAGTCAACTTGTTGCTGTTATTATTGTCTTTTCTGACTAACAAGCCTGATCAATATCATCTTGTCTAGAGCTGCCGTTATTGCACCGTGGGCAGTATCTAATACCTGTGGTATATTGTCACTAAAGTTAAGTACATTAAATACTGATCCTATTGAGATAAACAAGTCATAATCGGAAGATAATTTCCCTTTGATCTACATATCTCATCCTCACTCATTAGAATTGCCTCATCCTACTCCAGCTTGTTTCAGTGTGAATGTAAATGAAACTATATTTAAGAAATTCTAGCTCATTGGTTGCCTTGTCTGTAGACTGGCATCAGTCCACTAAATGAATAGAATTACATTATAATTATATTTAACTTTGAAAAAAATCATTTTAAAAAAAATTCTATCCTCTCTGTTGGTCAAATTTAGTAATGTCCAAGCAAAGATTCCAAGTAAAGTTTATAAATTTCAATCTTAGAGAGATTATCAGTTTTACTACAAAAAATGACATTGGAGACTGGGGCCAGCCTAGGACATCTCTAATGTAGAATCACAGTACTTAAGCCCTGCTAAGCCCTGGTTATACTCAGCCCCATATGGGCCATGATTGCAAATGACTGGCGCATGTCCATATGAATTGAATATTTTACTGAATCCTCTTTCAACAGCAGCAATGGGGAGCATATAAAACTCTTACCGACCCCACTGCACATTTTTAAGGAGGCTTAGAAAATCAGTTAATAATGCCTTGACAGCTTAAATAAAACAATGACATGCTGTGACCATGTGGGATCTAATTCCTGTCAGTAGGATTACTGTGTGAAATATGACCGAAATAAACTTAAGACCCTTTGAGCCTTTGGTAGCATTGGATGTTAATTCTACAGTCAATAAATTGAAATAGGGTATTAGGGCACTCACGGTGCCCATATTTTTGTCTTGAAAATGTTGTCTGCTTATTAAGTCTGCTGCATATTTTCAATGGCATTCCTGAACATTGGCTAGCTCCCATTGCACACTTACGCACATGCGTACTAGTAGCGTAGTAAGTATAGCATCATTCAAGGGAGGTCACCCAATATGGTAAAAGTGATTTTCCATACCATTAGGAACTGCCCTTAATGGAAAGAATTCGCTCCCTCTGGGAGCAAATTATTCTTTCCTGTAAGAGAAGTTCCCATTTTGAAAAAGGATGCAATTGAACAGAATCACTGCTTGATCGAGTAGTTTCCCTTTGATATACGTAGCTTTTTCAGCATCCTGGCTACGCCATTGCTGAATACTTTTTTCATGGAAACAACGCTATGAACCCGATCTGGGTCTATACTGTTTGCAATATAGGCTGTCAAAGTACATAAGCCGATGAAAGAGCAATGACATTTGTCGTCTATGGCGAAAAAAGGCTAAGTTCACTTTCAGTATTCTATTCCCTCTTTTGAAAACCATGTATAGATCCAGACCAGCTGACCAGGATCCACTTTCTTCAACCACGCAATGAATCCATATTATACCACCCTAACCAACTTAAGCAAAAAATAGCCAGTGCTGCGCACAGTCTACACTGATGTAGGTGTTATAAAATAGTTATACCATGAGTTGTCCGCCTGTACGTAAGATAATCCACAAGCTGAAGCTTGTGGATTATCTTCAAGTTCAGGCAGACGCTCACTAGTACTTACTCATGAAATTTCACTGCTGAACTGGTTCATCACACTGGTAAATGTATACGTCGATTTGGTGGTATTTACGCGTATTGCCGGTACTTCATAGACCGGAAGTGGTAGATATTGCTGTTAATACTATATAGAAAAACATGCCATATGCCTAAAGGACTATAGACTTCAATCATTTTTTAGTATTCAGTATGTGCATGGCGATTTATGTAAGCAATTAGGAATAGATTTGAGTACCCATCATCCAGATCGGTACTCGAATCTATTCCTAAGTGCTTACATAAATCGCCATGTGCATGCCTAATACTTAAAAATTATCTAATTCTATAGTCCTTTAGGCATATGGCATGTTTTTCTATATAGTATTAACAGCAATATCTACCACTTCCGGTCTATGAAGTGCCGGCAATACGCGTAAATACCACCAAATCGACGTATACATTTACCAGTGTGTTCATGCAGAAGTTCACAAATGATAAATATTTATGGTCTAAAAATAGCAACCAAAATAGCAAAAATACCAAAATGGCATCTTTAACATTTTTAAAGTGTGAGAACAAAAGACAATGATGACAGTAAATGATCTGTTAAATGTCAGTTGTGACCATGAGGTACCATTTTCGGATTCCACCAGCTGTATACAGTCAGTGTCATGCAGGAAAATGACCCAACATGAATGGGAAATTGTTGACTGAGACATAAAGCAATATTTATGTTTTCAAAGCAATTCTTAAATGAATCTTTAGATTTTCGCAACTGTTCATAGCCTCATGAATTACACGAATTTGATTGACAGCTGCCAAGCTCAGTTGCTGGTGCAATACGCTTGGAACATCGCACTCATTCGCCAGAAGTGACACTGGTGTTGTAATTGACAGAGAGCCACACCTGAGTGTCACGTGCAAAACAAGCCTATTGTTTGCTCCATTGGCTGTCCGTGTTCAAGCTGGCTGTTTCGCTTTTCCTTTTTACATTCCGACAAAACCGTTTAAATGATTATATATCAAATACAAAACTGATTTAATTCCCAAATTAAAAATATTTTTTATATTTTAGAAATTTATAATAAAATGCAAATATAAAAATAAATTCAATTTTTGATCTGTTCATGGAATCATGAATACTTCGGGTCTCTTGCAAAGTTAACGTGAAGCCCGAATGTTCATGGAATCATGAATACTTTGGGTCTCTTGCAAAGTAAGTGAAGCAGAAGTATTCATGATTCCATGAACATTCCAAAAATGGAATTCATTTCTTAATTAACTCAATCAATGATTCTGAAGAGATGGTTCGAGCCTCATAGGAGGCTAAATGTTGTGTCCTAGAACAAGATGCTTAATACTGGTTCAAACAAAGAAATATCAACTAAAATGAAAACTTAAATACATGGTCAGTGTTTGAATAGCCTATAGGATTTCACTGGTAACCTTTGCAAACAGTTTGAATCCAGATCAGGCCTGACAAAATGCCAGGCCTGATCTGGATCAAAGTTGTTTGACATTGCTGATGGAATTCCTGAAAAAATTTATATAAAAAAATTTGCAATCGACAAAAGCGTGCAAAATTACCCAACATTCAAAAAGTTAACTACCGGTACATCCAAATAATTAATTAATCAGATGGTATTTGCATAAAATTCTGCAGACGACAAAAACATGTAAAACTACCCAGCATGCCAAGGATGATAATTGCATGGTCACATGGTTCATTTGAAGACCAATCAGCTGCACCGATTCACTTGTGAGATAGTGTGGCGGTCACAGTCAGTCATGATAGTACAGTATATTGTTTTTCAACTCATGACATTTTAGGAGATAATTATTATATGTGCCATTTGGGGATAGTAAATTTGCATTTAAGAGAGTTGACATGTGTCTGGGAGGAATAATCTTAAAGTGATTTTTTTTGTTATTGCTGTTGTTGTTGTTTTCGCTGCTAAAAATATAATTGAGCCGCGACATGAGATTTCCAACAATGTGGTATGTGCGACCAACAAAGCCTCAGATCAGCCTGCGCATATGCGCAGTCTGATCAGAGCCTTTGCTAGTCGCTTGAATATTCTATGAGCGTTAAGCTTCTGACTGAATACCATTTGGAATTTCTAAGATTAAAAGGGGGCTGCATAGGCTCGTCTGAATCTACACTTGTCAAAATGTCACTATATGATTGTTGGAAATCAAATTTATATATCAAGACAACAGATTCCATTTCATACAATAATGTGTGCAACTAACTCTTTGCATGCTGGGTAATTTTTCATGCTTTTGTTGTCGTCTGCTGACTTTTTTAAAAATTAGCTTTTTGGAAAAAATCTTTCAGGAAAACTAGCAGAGTGTCAAACAGTTTGGATCCAGATCAGGACCGACATTATGTCCATCCTGATCTGGGTCCAATTTGTTTGTATAGGTTATATCAAATATCATATTGTGAAACATTTGGATCCAGATCAGGACCGACAATGTTTTAACTTTGTTTTAATTTTTATTAATTCAAATCATCCATTTCGAAACAGTTTGCAATGCAATTGGGGATTTTATTTGCTTTTCAAAATTTATCAGATGCTTATTAGATATACTATACATTTTTCAACATGTCAGCTAATTTTTTTTCCAAAAAAATATTTCAGGAATACCATCAAAATGTCAGGTCTGATCTTAAAACAGGAATTATATTGAGGTGACCGTTAATACCCAGATTATCTGTGTTTTGGCCATTGGATTACTGTTGTGGATTAAGGTTACAGTTGTGGATTAAGGACTTACTTTATTACTTCTGCTAGCTAGTGACAACTCTTGTCATCTGCTGATAACCTTTGCAAACAGTATGGACCCAGATCAGGCCTGACAAAATGTCAGGCCTGATCTGGACCCAAACTGTTTGACATACTGATGATATTCCTGAAAGAAATTTCTGAAAAAATTAATTTTTACAAAAACGAGCGGACAAAATGTCAGGCCTGATCTGGACCCAAACTGTTTGACATACTGATGATATTCCTGAAAGAAATTTCTGAAAAAATTAATTTTTACAAAAACAGCAGACGACAAATAATCAAGCAAAATTACCTAGCATGCAAAGAGTTAATTCAATACTTAATACCATATTGAACATATTATGTAATGACAATGATTAAAAGAAATAATTTAAATACACAATAACTACTCATTAAAAGGAAAGTTAATGACTAAATACCTAAATACCGAACTCTTTGCCTGCTAGCTGCGAATTATGTACTCTGCAAACAGTTTGGACCCAGATCAGGCCCGACATGATGTCGGGCCTGATCTGGATCCAAACTGTTTGACACTTTGATGGTATTCCTTAAAGAATTTTTCGAAAAAGTTGATTTTGAAAAAAATCAGCAGACGACAAAAAAGCATGAAAATTTTCGAAGGGGGCAAAGAGTTAAATAATATTACCACTTCTTATAATTAATTGGATCCAAGCTTTTTGACACTCTGATGCAAATCCAGAATGAAAATTTGGAAAAAAAGTGATGTTGGAAATATCAGCAGACGAAAAAAATTCTGAACTATTACCCAGCATGCAAAGAATTAAATGGGCCAGGAGAAAAGGGTACTTATTGCACTTGTAAAATCACTTTTTTTTCAAAGTGTATGCACAGCTATCTAGTGGTTCTGCAGAGCTAGTTTTTGGCCTAAGCCATAATCTTTTTCCGTATTTCATGTATGCCAGCAGTGAAGGCTCTGGCAAGACTGTGCATCTACATAGGATTGCCTAAGCCTAAGCTGCCTGTCTATGCAATAAGAACCACCATTTCATGTGGTGGCTCAAAATGATCATTTGTTCATAATAATAGAGGATAAATTGAAATTTAGATTTACTTTGAATTTGTGAACATGCAAATGTTTCCTCTGCGAGCAGAATAATATAAAACAAATCTTTGGATATTTTATTATTATTTTTATCATTATAATTAATTATAAGAAGTGGTAATATTATTTAACTCTTTGCCCCCTTCGAAAATTTTCATGCTTTTTTGTCGTCTGCTGATTTTTTTCAAAATCAACTTTTTCGAAAAATTCTTTAAGGAATACCATCAAAGTGTCAAACAGTTTGGATCCAGATCAGGCCCGACAAAATGTCGGGCCTGATCTGCGTCCAAACTGTTTGCAAGTTATCAGTAGACGACATTCAGAGATATAAAGTTAAAAAACAAGGGATTTTCAATAAGATTGTTTTAATAGTTTGTCAAGACATTGGATAATACTTTTTCTTCTTAAATGTGTGTACATCAAACTAAATTATTATTAAAAGTAGACTTCGAAGAGCGAGAAGTTTTAATCATTTGTTGTTTTACAGTAATAATTAAATATAACTATACTCAGTATGGATGTGGAAGATTGTGAAATATTACGTGAACTGAATGATACGCTTCCTGACGAAGTGTCCGATACTCTTCCTACAGATTTGGATGAAAGCTTTGGAATTCCCGAGGATACAGTTGTGGACCAAACTGAGAATGGATTAAGTGAATCTGAGGTTAAGTCTAAAGGAGATGGTTTAACAGACTCTCCGGGGAGTTTGGAAAGTTCTGAAGAACTCACCAGACAAGCAGCAGAAACTGAAGAATCGGTGAAAGCATTACTCGAACAGGAACAGGAGAAAGGTAAATTTCCATGATATTTTGTCGTCTGCCGATTTTTTTTCAAAATAAACTTTTTCAAAAAAAAAATTCAGGAATAACATCAGAGTGTCAAACAGTTAGGATCAAGGTCAGGCCAGATACTCTCTCGAGCCTGATCTTGGTACAAACTGTTAGTAAAGGCTAACAGCAGACGACACTATTATAAGTGGACAAAGATTTAACTCTTTGCATGCTGGGTAATTTCTCCAAATATTTTGTCGTCTACTGATTTTGGATTAATGTTTCATGGCTAAAAGTTTTCAGGATTAATCCTGAATTCAGGATTTGAAGGCTGACTTTCCATTGATTAATGTTTCATAGGTGAAAGTTTTCAGGATTATTCCTGAATTCAGGATTTTGAGTCTGACTTTCTATAGAAAGTCAGCCTCAAAATGCTGAATTGAGCAGATTATAATGGCTTCTATGATTTATTTTCAGTTTATCGTAAGACAAACTTTAATTTGCTAATGTTTTTATCGGTATACTTTAAGTTTTCAGATTTGAATTTCTAAAGTTCAGGATTTTTCAAATTTTGAACTTTCACCCATAATGTTTTCAAAAAGTTCAGGAGGAGTATCATCAGAGCGTCAAATAAATTAGATCCAAATCATTATTTTTTTTAGCTCACCTGAGCTATAGGCTCAAGTTGAGCTATTGTGATCACAGACACTTGGGGTCAGTAAAGAAAAGAAGCCCACCCCCCATCCCCCACCTCCCCCCCCCTCCAAACAAAACAAGTATGTTATTTTGCACGCTTGAACATCTACAAATGTTAGAAAAATTGGCCTAGAACAAATGGAAAACGTGGTATTTTATCATAGTGAGCAATAAGCATTTTTTTCAAATGTCTTCCATTTGTCCTAGCCCAATTTTTCTAACATCTGTATATATTCAAGCCTCAGATTCAAGCATACAAAATACACAAGTGTAATATATTTTAGATAAAAAATTGTAAAAATGTAAAAGTTTCAGGGGGTTGAAGGGGGGGGGGATGGGCTTCTTCTTTACTGACCCCAAGGGTCTGTGATTGTGATCCTATGATGTCAGTCATTGGTCGTCAGTCAAGAATTTGCTTTAAACAACACCTCCAAAACAACTAGGTGGATTGTCATCAAACTTCACAAAAATGATCCTTTCAAAGGTGTTCAAAGAATTCCATTCTATGCAGAATTCTGGTTGCTATGGTAACCAAAAGGAAAAACTTTTAAAATCTTCTTATCAAACTACTGATCAGATTTCAAAATAATTTGGTACAGATGGTCCTTGGGTGACCCTCTACCAAAGTTGTTCAAATTATTTTGATTGGTTAAAAACATGGCCACCAGGGTACTTGGCCAGTTTTTGCTATGTTAATATAGGGAAAGCTTTAAATATTTGATGTTGTAAGGGAGACAGCACTTGCAGTTGTGGTTATCTTACTTGACTAGTAATTAGGCTTTACTCCCTTGATCCTATACATGTAATACTAAAAGATTTTAGTGTTTCCCATTGATCAAATAAATTTGGTCAAATTATGTCCCTGAGGCCAAAAATTGCCTCATCCTGGGGTGATATGTTTTACATAGGCTTATGTAGGGAAACATGAAAACTCTTTTTGTTTAAAACACTAGGCCTAGAGCCTTGAAATTATGTATGTAGCACCATCTAGTGAACCACTACCAAATTATGCCCCTAGGGGCCAAAATATGGCCCTGTCCTGGATTTCAAATGATTTACTTAGACAGGGTTGCCATATTCAGGGAAAAAGTTCTGGAAAATGAAAAAATTTCCAGGTCAGGGAAAAGTCAGGGAATTACATTTTCAGTCAGGGAAATTTTAAAAAAAATGAAAAAAATCATGGTAAAGTCATGGAATTTCAAAATTTTCCTAAAGATGCTAGTTAACAGGCTTCTGGAAGTTTTAGTTTTCATAATTTGCAAGCAATATTAGAAAAGGAATGTTTCTGAACATAAATTGCAAGCAATTTATGTTCAGAAACATTCCTTATCTAATATTTATGGTTTAAAATATTTCTTTAAAGATTAAATCAGCAAGTTCAAATATTTGTGCTAAATCTTCGAATAGTCGATGGATGAAAATGGCTAAAATTGGCCTTCCAAAAGGGTCTGGAAAACGGTTGAAAGTCAGGGAAAAGTCAGTAAAAAGTCAGGGAAATTTGAAATGGATATTGAGTGGCAACCCTGTTAGAATTAACTATATAAAGAAAAGTTTAGGTTAGACTTTGAAGGGTCACTAGTTTTGGGGAAGGGTTGTAACTATATGGGAAGGTTTGCAACTACATTCATTGGAAGTGTTGTAACTATCTGACCCAACTACATTGCAGTGAAAATCCAGGCAATAAAAAATATCTAACTCCAATTAGTGCCATAACCAAACTATTCAGACAGGAAAATTGTTCAATTAAACGAAAGAGTCCCAAATTAGACTGTTTCTAGAAGCGTCTATTTGTTTGCTTTATTCAGCTAATTGTTAATGGAATATCCAGGGTGGAACAGTTTAGATCAACAATTGGAAGATTCCATTTTAGAAATTCAGCGCTATAGCTCTTTGCATGCCGGGTAATCAATGGCGTAGCCAGAATGCTGAAAAAGATACGCACATCAAAGGGAGACTACTGTATCAAGCAGTGATTTTCATCAATTGCATCCTTTTTCACTTAAAGGAAAGAATTTGCTCCCAGAGGGAATTTGGGAGCAAATTCTTTCTTTATGAGTAAGTTCCTTATAGTATGAAAAATTATGTTTTCCACATTATGTGACCTCCCTTGAATGTTACTATTTTTATTACGCTTGTGCGTAACTGCCTAATGTAAGCTAAGCCAATGGTAATTTTTCATGCATTTGTTGTCGTCTGCTGACTTTTTTCAAAATTAATTTTTTCAAAAAATCTTTCAGGAACACTATCAGAGTGTCAAACAGTTTTGTTTGCAAAGGCTAATAACAGACAACAAAGTCTCAGCTAGTAGTTTTGATTTAGTACTATTAAATCACGATGAGTGAAAATTACATGCTATTATGGGAAGTTGACAATTGTGTCAATTTTCACATACTGATAACCTTGATTCTCTGACCAATTTTACCCTATGCATGCTGGGAAATTTTCATGATTTTTTGTCGTCTGCCGATTTTTTTCAAAATTAACTTTTTTTCAAAAAATTCTTTCAGGAATAACATCAGAGTGTCAAACAGTTTGGATCCAGGTCAGACACGACAAAATGTCAGGCCTGATCTGGGTCCAAACTGTTTGCAAAGGTTAACAGCAGATGACACTTTATAAGAAGACAAAGGTTTAAGTCTCATCATTTCTCATCATAATTTTATGCACCATCATAAATATATAGCCTGAGTGTCTGCTCATTGATTTAAGTACCCACTTTGATTAATGCATGGCCCTATATATTATACATACTTAAATACAATGTGAATAGATAATCTCCCACAGAATACCAAATAGTCGAAGGAGACTATATTACAATGTATTCATCCATCCATCTGTCCATCTGTTAGTCCACAGTTTGTGAACATAGCTTCTATTACAGTTTTATTCCAATCTTTTTGAAATTCTAATCTTTTTGAAATTTGGCAGATTTTTTACTTATGGTCTGAAGGTGTGTGTGTGATTTGGACATTATCATAATTAGTCACTTTTGGCATCTCAGATGCCATGAGTATGCACTTTGTGAAAGGAACTACTCTCACAGTTTTATTTCAGTCTCTTTGAAACTTTGCAGATGTTTCCCTTATGGTATCAAAAAGCAATTCTTTACCTGGATACCCATCAAATAGCAATCCTAATTTTTCCAAACCAGCATACATCCTCTAAAAGCAGTCCAATATTTGGGCACCTCTTGAAAAGCAGTCCTTAGCCTTGATATCTCCTGGAATAGGAAATACCTCTTGAATATTAGTACAAAACCTGGATACATTTCAAATAGCAATCTTTAAACTGGATACCTCTCAAATAACAGTCCTTACCCTGGATATCTCTCAGCTAGCAGTCCTTCACCTGGATACCTCTCCAATGACAGTCCTTACCCTGGATATCTCTCAGCTAGCAGTCCTTCCCCTGGATACCTCTCAAATATCAGTCCTTACCCTGGATATCTCTCAGCTAGCAGTCTTACACCTGGATACCTCTCAGATAACAGTCCTTACCCTGGATATCTCTCAGCTAGCAGTCCTACACCAGGATACAGTTCAGATAACAGTCCTTACCCTGAATATCTCTCAGCTAGCAGTCTTACACCAGGATACCTCTCAAATAACAGTCCTTACCCGGGATATCTCTCAGCTAGCAGTCTTACACCTGGATACCTCTCAAATAACAGTCCTTACCCGGGATATCTCTCAGCTAGCAGTCTTACACCTGGATACCTCTCAAATATCAGTCCTTACCCTGGATATCTCTCAGCTAGCAGTCTTACACCTGGATACCTCTCAAATATCAGTCCTTACCCGGGATATCTCTCAGCTAGCAGTCTTACACCTGGATACCTCTCAAATATCAGTCCTTACCCTGGATATCTCTCAGCTAGCAGTCTTACACCTGGATACCTCTCAAATATCAGTCCTTACCCGGGATATCTCTCAGCTAGCAGTCTTACACCTGGATACCTCTCAAATAACAGTCCTTACCCTGGATATCTCTCAGCTAGCAGTCTTACACCTGGATACCTCTCAAATATCAGTCCTTACCCGGGATATCTCTCAGCTAGCAGTCTTACACCTGGATACCTCTCAAATATCAGTCCTTACCCTGGATATCTCTCAGCTAGCAGTCTTACACCTGGATACCTCTCAAATATCAGTCCTTACCCGGGATATCTCTCAGCTAGCAGTCTTACACCTGGATACCTCTCAAATAACAGTCCTTACCCTGGATATCTCTCAGCTAGCAGTCTTACACCTGGATGCCTCTCAAATAACAGTCCTTAACCTGGATATCTCTCAGCTAGCAGTCCTACACCTGGATACCTCTCAAATAACAGTCCTTACCCTAGATATCTCTCAGCTAGCAGTCCTTCACCTGGATACCTCTCAAATGGCAGTCCCTAAATTATGTGATATGTCTTCCAATAGCAGGCTTAAACCTAGATACCTCTTGAATGGCAATCTTTTACCTAGGTACCTCTCACATAGCAGTTGTTATCTTGGATTCCTCTCAATAAGCAGTCCTGAACCTTTATACATCTAAAATGGCAGTCTTAACCGTAATACATCCTCTTAAATCAGTCCTAAACCTGTATATCTTTGGAAAAGGTTCTCAAATAACAGTCCTTAAACGGGATACCTCCAAATAGCAATCCTTATCCTGGGTACCTATAGATATCAAATAGCAGTCTTTAACATGGATACCTGTCAAATAGCCGTTCTTAACATGGATACCTGTCAAATAGCAGTTCTTAACCTGGATACCTTTTAAATATAGCTACCTATAAAACAGAAATCCTTATCTTGGATACGTATCAAATAGCAGAACTTTGGTACTTTGCATGCATCTCAAATGGCAATCCTCAACCTGGATACCTTTCAAATTGAAGCCATTTTTGGGAATGCCTATAAAATAAAATCAACCTGGATACCTATCAAAATGAAGCCATTTTGGGGATACCTATCAAATAGCAGTCCTTAACATGTATATCCATCCAATAGAAATGATTAACATGGTTACCTTTCTAATTGAAGTCCTGGCACCTGGATACCACTATAATACCAGTCCTTGACCTGGATACCACTATCCTCATCAAGGATACCTATCAAATAGCATTCCTTACCCTGAATACCTGTCAAATAGCGGGAGTTCGGACCCTACCTGATAAATGAAAAAAAGAAGGTTTTTGTAACAATACTGGTTCCTGGAAAATCACAAAGTCACCAAGCCAGCATTCATTGTCTGGCTATCATCAGTCCGCTATCGAAATGCCATTTAAATGGCATTTAGCTGGTGGGCCGATGATGGCCCACTTTTAGTATTATATGGGTCCTCTATCCTCCCTTCATCAACAAAAAAAAAAACATTGTCAGAGACGGACCCCCTCTGACAAAACTTTCTGGATCTGGGCATTAGTGGCTACTCTCTGCAGCTACTCTGTAGCTGACCAGGCTGGTTTAAGCCTTACTTGATCAGATAACCCGAAAAAAAAAATTCTTGTGTCAAGGCCCATGACAAAACCTGTCTTCGGGGTTTCTGAAAAAAGCGAGACTCAAATCAGCCTGCTCAGCTACTGAGACTAGCTAGAAAATTGAAATTTCATGCGTAGCAAGTCTAGATATGGTACTTTCTAAAAAGCAAATAACAAAGGAGCTGGTCAGTCTGCGGGGATGGGCAGGCTGGTCTGCGCCTTTGTTGTTCGCAACCCCCTGAAGACAGACTTTCTCACATCGAGGCCCATATAATAACCATACTTTCTAAATCAAAATGCTCAACTGTCTAGCTAGTCTCTGTAGCTAAACAGGCATATTTTCCCCTGGCTTGGTTCAAATGAAAGTGACTGACAGCTGATAAGTAATAAACTGGGGGCAGGTGAAAACTTGGAGTGATATAAGTAGTCATGAAATTGATAAGATCAATGATAAGAAATTTCATGTTTAGATAAACAAAAAAAATTTCAGTATAAAATTGTAAATATTTTCTTACCCTTCATATTTAACATATGTTTCGGGTGCTCAAATAAACCGTCTCATCGAGACGGTTCTTTTGAGGACCCACAACATATGTTTTGGTTGTGAAATAAGAAAATTACTTTTTTAAATTAAAACTCTTTGCATGCTGGGAAATTTGGATGTTTTATGCCCTCTGATGATTTTTATCAAAATTAACTTTAAAAAACAATTCTTTCAGCCATAGCATTAAAGTGTCAAGCAGTTTTGAACCAGACCAGGTCGGACATTTTGTTGATCCTGGTCTGGGTCAAAACTGTTTGCAACAGTAAGCAGCATACAACAAGTCATCACTCCACAAGCATGCAGGAAATGTGATCTTTCAATGCTTTTGCAGTGAACTTTGTCATCTGCAAACATAATAATGTCCATCCTTTTATTGACTAGGGTTAACTTTTTCTTGACTAAAGTAGACACTTTTTTACCAGTTTATTGACCGCAGAGAGCAGTTGTTTTTCATATTCAACCAGTTGTTGAGCATTTGATCGTATGGTCGGCATGTTTATGGACTAGGGTAGAATATTTCTTGACTAATATAAGCCCTTTTACGAGTAGGGTTTAACCTTTCAGGACTAGGATAAACCCTTTATAGACAAGGGTAAACTGTTTCTTGTTTAGGCCCAACCCTTTCTCAACTAAGGTTTACCCTTTCTTGACTAAGGTTTACCCTTTCTTGACTAAGGTAAACTCTTTCTTGACTAAGGTTAACCCTTTCTTGACTTAGGTTAACTCTTTCTTGACTAAGGTTAAACATTTCTTGACTAAGGTAAACCCTGTCTTGACTAAGGTTAAGCATTTCAAGACTAAGGTTAACCCTTTCTTGACTAAGGTTAACCCTTTCTTGACTTAGGTAAACCCTTTCTTGACTAAGGTTAAGCATTTCAAGACTAAGGTTAACCCTTTCTTGACTAAGGTTAACACTTTCTTGACTAATGTAAACCCTTCTTGACTAAGGTTAACCCTTTCTTGACTAAGGTCAACCCTTTCTTGACTAAGGTTAACCCTTTCTTGACTAAGGTTAATTTTTGCTGGACTAGGGTAAGCCTGTTCTTGACCTTGACTAAGGTTAACCCTTTCTTTACTAAGGTTAACCCTAAACCCTTTCTTGACTAAGGTTAAGCATTTCAAGACTAAGGTTAACCCTTTCTTGACTAAGGTTAACTCTTTCTTGACTAAGGTAAGCCCGATCTTGACTCAGGTAATCCCTTCCTGACTAAGGTAAACCCTTTCTTGACTCAGGTTAACCCTTTCTTGACTAAGCCTGGTAAACTCTTTCTTGACTGAGGTTAACCCTTTCTTGACTAAGGTAAATCCTATTTTGACTCAGGTAAACCCCTTCCTCACTAAGATTAACCCTTTCTTGACTGAGGTTAACCCTTTCTTGACTAAGGTTAACCATTCTTGACTAAGGTAAACCCTTCTTTACTAAGGTTAACCCTTTCTTGACTAAGGTTAACCCTTTCTTGACTAAGTTTAACCCTTTCTTGACTAAGGTTAATAGTTTTTGGACTAGGGTAAACCTGCTCTTGACTAGGCTTACCCTTTCTTGACTAAGGTTAACCCTTTCTTAACTATGGTTAACCCTTTCTTGATTCTTGACTAAGTTTAACCCTTTCTTTACTAAGGTAAACCTTTTCTTGACTAAGGTAAACACTTTTTTGACTAAGGTTAACCATTTCTCGATTGAGGTTAACCATTTCTTGACTAAGGTTAACCATTTCTTGTCTAAGGTTAATAGTTGCTGGACTAGGGTTACCCTCTCTTGACAAGGTTAAGGTTGAACTAGGGTACAGTCTAGAAGGTAAATACAGTAGCAGTACCTCATTCTGTAAACCTGTCTTTACTGTTTTCAACCCTTTTTGGACTAGGGTAAACCCTTACAATCTATCTTGACTAGGGTAAACTTTTTTTTACTAGGGTTAACTCTTTCTTCATGTAGACTAAGGGCAAACCTTTTCTTCACTAGGGAAAGTCCTTTCTGCACTAGGTTTAAACGATAGAGTACAGTAAAACCTGTCTTAAGCGGCCACCCAAAAGAAGACCTGTTGGATTTCTTTTGCTCCGGTATTCAGTTTAATTTACTGTTGAGTCCTTATCCTTGCTTTATCTCCTTGTTATATCTTGATTTATATATTTTAGGAGATGATGCATTGATAAGTTAGGGGTCTTTCATGCAAACTTAATATCTATGTGTCTTGATCCACATCTGAATTAAGGGTGAGGTTGGCGCCGTTAAACCGGTTTAAGCCCTCCAGTAAAATATTTTACTGACCGTTCCAAGGCGGTACTTCTTTTGTGGATCTTTTATGTTTTTGTTCTGTCTTGTGTTTGCTATGTTTTTTGCGCGTCTGTTTATATGTGCTTTGTGGTCACCTGCTGGGAAAGGGCTGACCTCTTGGCTCTCGTTTGTGGTGTCTTCTGTGAGTTTGTCAGTTTCCCATTGGTATCCTGGGTCAGGTGTGGTACTTGATTGTATCGATTCCTGATCTTTGCACCTTACTTACTTCAAGACCGATAATCCCTTGGAGCATTCTGCAGTACTTTTGACCTGCATTAGGATATCACATGGCTTTCAAACCTTTGTTTTGTCTTGTCTATTTTTGAGTGGCCTCTTAAGACAGGTTTCACTGTACTTTACTGGTAACATCTGTCTGTCTACAAGTTTCAGGGTTTAAGATTTAATGTAAGGGTAAATTAATACTGCACAATTTATTATAATGATATAAGAGGCTGTTGTTCTTTCTTTGAATTAAAGATAATTGGTTCTCATTAAAGGCAGATGGTTATGACCTACCATGTTTATCCTGTAACATGTTCAAGTCTAGCTATCCAATTTGCTACAGCTGGGCCCTTAGCGTGATAGACTGGTTTCCGTCACTTACTTAGGTGATAACTGTATTCAAATTTTTCATTTGGGAGGTATATCGTCGGATATACTTTCGGAAGTTTAGTTTTACCGTGACGGGCGAGTGGAGAGATATCCCAAAAGATTTATGTGGGCCTTGATGCGAAAAAACCTGTCTTCCGGGTTTGCAAACAACAAAGGCACAGGCCAGCCTGCGCATTCGCACAGACTGGTCAGCACCTTCGTAATTCGCTTTCTGGAACATATCTAAACTTGCTACAACCGAAATTTCAATTTTCTGGCTAGTCTCTGTAGCTGTGGAGACTGGTTTGAGCCTCACTTTGTCAGAAACCCCGAAGACAGGTTTTGTCGTGTAGAGGTCCATATGTTAACAGACTAGAGACAAGTGTTTACCATATATCATATCATCATAATCGGATTTTTGATTAACGTGCAGGTGCAGGGGCATCATTCACATCAGTGGGCCCCTTTCCAGGTAACTGGCTAGCTGCACACATAGCAGATCTCACACCTCACACCGTACAACCGGCTGCTTTGATGACAGGTTACTAACAATGATGACAGATACGGGTTTTTATGTCCCATGAAGGGTAGGTAATTTTCGGTTGGCAAAATTGATAGAGAAGCCCTCTGGTACTCTGTGGTGGATGAGTACACTTGTTAGTGTTGAGAGATCCTACAGAAACAAGCTGACGTTATATCTCTCACAAATAAAGCCACACTTGATCATCATTTCAGAGGTTTCCCAGGAAAAATCACAAAAAATGGTTATCTGTTCAGGTTGTGCGTCTCTCTGTCAAAGTCTGCTGTCTGCACTTATATACAATAAAACTACAATCATTCAGCAACATTTCTGCCAAATTTGAAGCCGCAATTTGATTTTATAAAGTTACTGGAGTCCATTAAAGATGACAGGTAGATGAAAAATGGCTGCCTTTGTCAACAGATCAATTTTGAAGTGGCTGTCTTGGATGACAGGTCTTGAATTTTAGTGGCTAACATTGATGACAGGTCATAATTCTAGAAAGTAACTTTAAATCAACATATTTCTTCAGCCTTTGGTCTCAACTGAGAGCATAAATCATCTTCCATATTGCATTCAGGTCAAAATAATCTTATCTGTCATTTGGCTAGCTGATATTGAGCATAGGTAAACAGTCTAGATCCAGACCAGACACTTTTGAAACCGATTCCATACTGATTCTTGGAGGATATAGATACAAAAATAAGCTCAAAATGTACATCTAGATCAGATATCAGTTAGATGATAAATGGGCATATCTCCTTTTCAGTGATATCTTGAGTTTTGTTATAGCAGCTATTGCACGTTTAGATTTTAAGGGCAGGGTTTGGTTTGGGTTGTGCCATTCCTGGTCACTGCTCATGTAATCTTTGTTCAAAGCAGTACCAATACCTGGGGGCAATATTTCCCTTCCCCTATATAAATCAACAGAAAGCTGTGAAGTTGAATAGCAACCTGATCTTTCCTCACAGCAAGCTATTTTCAGCCTTGATTATGGTATGCAAGTTGACATCATGTGATGTTGAAAGCTAAACAGGTATGGTGTCTTTTTGCGTCTTGGCTGGTATCTTTTGTTTTGTGCCTTGGTGACCAAAGTGTTTGTTTTACAGATTTTGACGATATACATCTAGCAATGGAGGTCAATCTAAGGGGTCCTCAAACTCTAAATACGAGGGTGTTTCAATAAGTTACCAGCCTGACCTATTTCTAATTAACCGATACAGTCAAGATTTTCACAGTTTGTTTGGTCACTATATTAAGACTCTTTTACAAAGTTTAAGCATTATGTGTTGGTTAGTTGATAATTTATCGTGACATCAAGTATGGTCAGTGAGCCAAATAATTTTCTTTGGTCGAATTAGGTTGTAACGTAAATTTTACTATTTGATAAATATCTTTAGTTTGAAAAATTAAGTGTGAGTATATAGTATATCGACGAAATGGAAAATTTGTAACCTACATGATGGTATAAAAATGAAAAGATTGCGTAATTTGATACTTAAGTGACCCATGGTTAAGGACGGTGGAGCATAACTATTTTCAGACATGTTGGAAGCTCTCAGATTGTAACACTTTTAACATATGTTTATCTAATATATCAATTAATATGCGAATATAATAATAATACATTTTTGTCAAAATAGCAAGGAAAAAACTGTCTGAATTATCAAATTTTCCAAAATTTAAGTTCTATTTTTACTTAGGAATAACATCACTATTAATTTTGAACACTGCGATTTTTAAAGAGAAAATACATTCTATTGGCACAATTATAGCTTTGTTTCAAGCAAGCATCTCACAATTTTTCTTTTGAAAATGGCTCTTGAACATAGTAGTGTTGCATATTTCTAAGTTTTTAAGCACACTTTCAAATGCAGTTATATTTTTGTCATATAATTGGATAATATATTTTTCAAACATAGGGTTGAAGAGTATCTTGATATAGATTGATTTTTTAAACGAAAAAGCGATCTATCTTGGTGGGAACCAGGGTAGGCAGGTTACTTATTGAATGACCCTCATATTCCAAATTGTGATCCACCGTCAAAATCTGTTTAACAAATACTTTGGTTACCAAAGCACAGCACAATAGATAACAGTCAAGACGCCAGTAGACATCATGCCTGTTTAGCTTTCAACATCACATGATTCCAACTTATACCATATCAAGGCTGAAAATATTTTGCTGTGTGGAAAGATCAGGATATTATCTGTTGCCATTCAGCCTGTAACAGTGATTCACAACTTTTCCTTGATTTATCTAGGGGAGGTGTAATATTGTCCCCAGGTACTGGTACTGCATGGAAAAAATAACGAGCAATGACCAGGAAATGGCACAACCCAAACCTAACCCTGTCCTTAAAGCACATATTATGAAATTAATTTATATATTACAAAACTCAAGATTTCACTGAAAAGTGGATACACCCTTTTGTCATCTAACTGATAGCTGATCTAGACTTACATTTTGAGCTCATTTGTATTTCTATCCTCTAAGAAACAGTTTTGAATTGGTTTCTAAAGTGTCTGGTCTGGATCTAGACTGTTTACCTATGCTCAATATCAGCTAGCCAAATGACAGACAGGATTATTTTGACCTGAATGCAATATGGAAGATATTTTATGCTCTCAGTTGAGACCAAAGGCTGAAGAAATATGTTGATTTAAAGTATCTTTCTAGAAGTATGACCTGTCATCAATGTTAGCCACTAAATTGCATGACCTGTCATCCAAGACAGCCACTTCAAAATTGATCTGTTGACAAAGGCAGCCATTTTTCATCTACCTGTCATCTTTGATGGGCTCCAGTAACTTTATAAAATCAAACTGCGGCTTCAAATTTGGCAGAAATGTAGCTGAATGATAGTAGTTTTATTGTATATAAGTGCAGACAGCAGACTTTGGCGGAGAGACGCACAACCTGAACAGATAACCGTTTTTGTGACTTTTTTCGGGAAATCTCTGAAATGATGATCAAGTGTGGCTTTATTTGTGAGTGATATAAAGTCAGCTTGTTTCTGTATGATCTCTCAACACTAACAGATGTACTCATTTACCACAGAGTATCAGAGGGCTTCTCTTACAATTTTGCCAACCGAAAATTATAACCTACCCTTCATTGGACATAAAATCCCGTATCTGTCATCATTGTTAGTAACCTGTCATCAAAGCAGCCGGTTGTATGGTGTGCACCTGATCTCCAGGTGCTCCTTTCTTGAGGGTCAACTGTGGTGATATGTGTGTGTAATATGTACTGTAAATTCGGAAATTTTCGCAAAGGGTTTTATTTTCGCGAAAATAAAATCCTCGCGAAATGGCGAAATTACTCTGTTGACTACTGATATAGGTCAATCATACCCTAGTCACGAAATTTTACAGTCGCAAGTATGCCTTTTAACGCTATGCGCGAAAATTTCCGGATTTACAGTATAGGAGCACTTTTAAGGGCATGTTCACTTATTAGGTCTAATACAGAGGTTAAGATAAACAAAATTTTTGATTGTAAAATTGTAAATATTTTCTTACCCATCAGTTTTAACATACCTTTTGGGTGCTCAAAAGAACCGTCTCATTTAGATGGTTTTTTTGAGTACCCACAACAAATGTTTTGGTTGAGAAATAAAAAATTTTTTTTTTGGTACGCGCTCTTAACTAAAGGCCTGTCTAGTATGTTATTTCTTGTACTATTGCATGATAATAATACAATGTGTCCAGTTATGCATGCAGGACCCAAAAGTGGAGTGGGTCAGGATGCAGTCTTATAGGAATTGCTATCATATGAAAATAGTTAGCTGACTAGGGGAAATAACTCTCGTAGCAATAATCAGGTTTTATTTGGTGTTAATGTTTCTTATCTTTAATGGCTCATCACTTATGGGATTCATTGTGTGAATGAAAAATTGTGGACCGGGCTTATCAGCCGGCTTCTGAATCTACACTGTTTTCAGAAGAAGGCAAAATGGGCCTTGACGCAAGAAAAACCTATCTTAGGAGGTTTTCGAACAAAAAAGGCGCAGACCAGCCTGCACATCAGCGCCTTTGTTATTCGCTTATTAGAAAGTGTATCATATCTTAACTTATCATAATGCTGCATTCTATCTTGGTCTACACTATTTGTAAAGGTAAAAAATCTTCAGACAAAAGAATAATTTTTTTTTTTAATTATAACCTGACACCCCTAGATATGTACAATGGACTATCCCAAGTTTATTGTATTAAACCAAAAGGAGGAATCCATTAGTATCCAAATGGTTAAACTAGAGGACCTGACGGTCCTGAAGCGCTCACCTGATCTCCTTAATAATGTTAAATTAGGTCAAGATCAACTACGGCTTATAATGAAACATATTTTGTTTTATGGGGGTTACGGCCATTGGCAATCCAAATGAGTGGCCTTGGATAAAAGGTCACCGGTCAGCTTGACATTTGGTACTTATATAAAACTGTGGTCTCATTAGGTTAAACATTTCTTGCAAGTATAATGATTTCGGCCTAAACAGTTATAGAAAATAAAATAAACATTTCAAGATTTTCCCCATATAAATGCATTAGGAATCAAATTTGACCTTGCCTTAAAGTAGGTCAAGGTCAACCTAGATTCATCATTTGTCCAAATCTGTTAGGGCCCACATCCCCAATGCTACATACCAAGTCCCATGGCCATTGGCCTTTTGGTTCCAGAGTAGAGGATATTTAAAGGGTTTTTACCTTATATGGGCATGGTGGCCATCTTGGTCATGTGACCAGTACAATTGGAATAAATTTTGGCTAACCTATCATAAGGAGTCTTCATATCAAATTTGAGTTCAATTGGTCTGGTGGTTTCTGAGGAAACTATGTTTTAATGTGTTGATGGGACTCCCAATATGAGCGACCTTGGCTACAAAGTTAAAGGTCAACCTTGACCTTTGAAACTTATTTATAGCCATTGTCTCATTAGTTTTAACATATCAAGTGAAAATAATGACTTTGGCTTCAACAGTTTTCAAAAAATCAACTTTTCAAAAAATTTCCCTTTTAAATGCATTAGGAAGAAAATTTGACCTTTACGTTAAGAAGGTCAAGGTCAACTTAGGATCATCATTTGAACAAACTTGGTAAGCCACACATCCCCAATGCTACATATTATGTCCCAAGGTCATCAGCCTTCTGGTTCTGGAGAAGAAGATTTTTAAAGAGTTTTTACCATATATGGGCGTGGCAGCCATTTTTGTCATGTGACTGAAATATTTTCCATAAATTTTGGCTGACTTATCATCAGGAGTCTTTACATGAAATTTGAGTTCAATTGGGACAATGGTTTGTGAGAAAACTATGCTTTAATATATTGATGGGACGCAAAGATGAGTGACCTAAGCTGAAAGTTCAAAGGTCAACATTGACCTTTGGAACTTATTTATAGCCATTGTCTCATTAGGTTAAACATATCAAGTGAGAATAATGACTAAGGCTTCCAAAGTTTTCAAAAAAATCAACTTTTCAAAATTTTCCCATTTAAATGCATTAGGAAGCAAATTTGACCTTGACGTTAAGTAGGTCAAGGTCAACCCAGGATCATCATTTGAACAAACTTGGTAGACCCCACATCCCTAATGCTACATACCAAGTCCCAAGGTCATCAGCCTTCTGGTTCTGGAGAAGAAGATTTTTAAAGGGTTTTTACCATATATGGGCATGGCGGCCATCTTGGTCATGTGACCAGGACCATTTGAACAAACTTTTGTTCCCGCATCCTAAGGAGTCTCCATATGAAATTTGAGTTTGATTGGCCCAGTGGTTTCAGAGAAGAAGATGTTTGAAAATGTTGACGGACGGACGGACGACGGACGGACGGACGGACGACGGAGTGACTGGTATACTATTAGCTCACCCATGAGCCTTCGGCTCAGGTGAGCTAAAAACCATGGTATATTGACCCTTTATAAGCCATTCACAACTTCTCTCATCTGCTTTATTGTCTGTAGCCTATATTGACAATATGGACCCAGATCAGACTAAGGGAGCAGTCTGATCAGGGTTCATTGTGCATGGTTCCATTTTAATGCACTTGAAAATATGTACAGCAGCTGTAAATAACAGGGCAAAAATTTTATAGCCGCAACATGAGATTTCCAACAATGTGGTATGTGAGACCAGCAAAGGCTCAGATCAGCCTGCTCATAAGCGCAGTCTGATCAGAGCCTTTGCCAGGTATGGGCAGTCTGATCATGCTTGAATATTCTATGATTGTTTAGCTACTGACCCAACATCATTAATTTTGAAGTTTCTAAGCTTAAAAGGAGACTGCACAGGCTCGTCTGAGTCTACACTTGTCAAAATGCCACATTGTTGGAAATCACAATCATGTTGTATTGTGGCTCATTTGTGGGATATGGATGTAACAGAAACAAAAAGGATGGTCATAAGAACCATAACCCAGTAACAAAAAGTTATACAGTTTGTTTCCTTGCTAATTTGGCATCCAGAATGAGCTTTTACCTAGTGGGAGACAAACAATACCTGATGAGGGCAATAGACGTTTCTGAACCACACCAAGAATGCCACTCAAGTGACCAATGAAGGGTGACTTACCATATAACATAGTCCCACAAGCAAAATCGCACATGTTCAATCTCAGGTTTACCTTAGAGTTAGTGGGTGTAATGTTGGTGTGGTTGTGGGAAAGGTGAATTATACAAGAACCATAACCCTACCCCAAACAATGTGTTATTTCCCTTGCTAATATTATGTAAAAGTTAGTTTCAAACTATCATGTCTCTCAAATCATGCAAAACTTTTTACATTGTGACAAGTACTCTATCGCATACATTTAAAGAGTTTCTTCTCTTGTAAAATATTTTTGACAACCATTCAAGCCCAAAATGGGTATTGCGTGTCACTGTGGATTTTGTCATGCTCCAGCTTTGCATGCTGGATGATTTTTCATGCTTTTGTTTTCTGCTGAATTTTTTCCAAAATTTACATTTCAGGAACACTATCTAGAGTGTCAAACGGCTTAGATCCTATTATCAGGACCAACATTATGTCGGTCCTGATCTGGGTCCTTATTGAACTTCAGCAGACTATGCAATGTGCTAATGAGATCCACTATCTGGAGCCCTCCCTCTCATTAGATTCTTAGGAGAAATTAGTAATATTTAGTTGCTAATTTCACTATTAAGCTGCAGTTATTATGTCAAATTCTTTAATAAAGAACCCAATAAATGTCAGGTTTTTCATTTCTTGCAGATCTCAATAATTAAACGAGTAAAACATGGACTAGATTTTTTCTAGAATTTTTTTAAAAGCTAGCACAGTCCCAAAGAGAACCCCTCGAACTATAGTTCCTACCATATATATAGAGTAACTATAGTTTGATTCTATAATGATAGTCGCTACTATAGTGACGTCACAAACCTACTAGAGATCAACGGTGGGTTGGAGCACCGTTACTCTAGTACACAGTCTGGTTCCTTGCTCTAGACCTATCTAGCAAGATGGTTTCCAGATCTGTCAGTAGCCTCAAAATGATTCTTTTTACAAAATAAATCTTTGCTTTGCTTTATTTGCGGTCCCTCATTTATCGTAATTGTTAATTAGAGTAAGCGGTGCAGAATATACACATCCTTTTCGTACGATTAGGTGTTAATTAGAGTAGGCGGTGCAGGATATACACATCCTTTTCGTACGATTAGGAATTGAAAGGGGACATACAGGGCTATTTGTTTACTAATTGCCAACAAACTAAAGTTGCAACTGTAGCCGTTCTGGTGTAAACTTGCGCATGCACCTAGAACTTAAGTAGGAACTGTAGTTTGATTCAAAGTGGCCCCTCTTGCTGATAAGCATCTTTTTATACCCCGCCACACTTTAGTGTCGGGGTATTATGTTATACCTTTCGGTGTCTGTCCGTCCGTCTGTCCATCCGTCCGTCCATGCTCACCATTTCCGATCGATAACTTGAGTATTTATTCACGGATTTTTTTCAAATTTTGCATGCATATTGTTATCGGCGATGAGTGGTATGGGATTGTTAATGGGCAAAATCCGTCCATTTCTAACGGAGTTACTGCCCTTTTTCGTATTGGAAAAATGGTTTCTGGCCTGTTATTCCTTTACTGTTCATGATATCTGAATGAAACTCTACAGATATGTTGCACATCAAAGTTTACATATTGTGACTAAGAACCGTCACTCTGACCTTCCCAGTTTGTGAGTTATCCGCCCTTGATAGGTCTGAAAAAGGTTTTTGACCTATTGTTCCTTTACTATATGGAATATCTGAATATAACTTCACAGATATGTTTCACATCAAAGGTAACATATTGTGACTAAGAACCGTCACTCTTACCTTTCCCGTTTGTGAGTTATCCGCCCTTGATTGAATTAAAAAATGTGTTTTACCCGTAGTTCCTTTACTATGTGGAATATTTAAATGAAACTTTACAGATATGTTTCACATCAAAGGTTACATACTGTGACAAAGAACCATCACTCTTACATTTCCAGTTCATGAGTTATCTGCCCTTGATTGATCTGAAAAATGGTTTTTGACCTGTAGTTCATTTACTATATGGAATATCTGAATGAAACTTCACAGATATGTTGATCATCAAAGGTTACATATTGTGACTAAGGATCGTCACTCTTACCTTTCCAGATTGTGAGTTATCCACCCTTGATTGATCTGAGAATTGGTTTTTGGCATGTAGTTTCTTTTACTATATGGAATATCTGAATGAAACTTCACAGATATGTTGAACATCAAAGGTTGCATATTTTTAGTAAGGACCGTCACCCTTACCTTTCCAGTTCATGAGTTATCCGCCCTTGATTGATCTGAAAAATGGTTTTTGACCTGTAGTTCATTTACTATATGGATTATCTGAATGAAACTTCACAGATATGTTGACCATCAAAGGTTACATATTGTGGGTAAGGATCGTCACTCTTACCTTTCCAGATTGTGAGTTATCCACCCTTGATTGATCGGAGAATTGGTCTTTTACCTGTAGTTCATTTCATCCGTCCGTGCTCACTGTTTCCGATCGATAACTTGAGTATTTATGCACAGAATTTTTTCAAATTTTGCATACATATTGTTATTGGGGATGAGTGGTATGGGATTGTTAATGGGCAAAATCCGACCATTTTCGATGGAGTTACTGCCCTTTCTCCCTTTAAAAAATGGTTTCTGGCCTGTTATTCTTTTACTGTTTATGATATCTGAATGAAACTTCACAGATATGTTGAACAGCAAAGGTTACATATTACAACGAAGGACCTTCACTCTTACCTTTCCAGTTCATGAGTTATCTGCCCTAGATTAATCTGGAAAATGTTTTTGACCTGTAGTTCCTTTACTATATGAAATATCTGAATGAAACTTCACAGATATGTTGACCATCAAAGGTTACATATTGTGACCAAGGACGTCATATCACTGTCTATCTCAGTTCTGTTGCTATTTAGGCATTATATATCTCACAAAATAACTTTTGGTGCCCCCAGCAGTGGCGGGGTATTATGCAGTGCTTGCCGTGCTTTCGCAAAAACTGACCAAATCCAGCAAAAAAGGCGCTAAAATCTTAGCATGTGACACAAACTGCCCCCTAGACCATCTGGCCACATGATGAATATTCATATCGTTAAGACAAAAGTTTCTCGCTTTACTGACGAAACGCTAGAAACTATTATTAATTTGAGGTCCATCACAGTGTCCAACCGTAACGCTGGAAGATCGGTCGAAACGCCGGAACTTCGGTCGTATAACGCCGAATTTCGGTTTATTTCAATGGATTCGCCGCCATTTTTGGTGTTTTGACTGACGGTAGGTAGAAACTATCACTTTTTAAAAATATTAGGATACGTTCATCGAACATGAAAAGTAGCCTATTCGGATCTACATGCATTATTCTAACTGTCAAATCTTCAACTGAAACATAAACTTTGCAGAAATTGTCAAACACTTCAAAAGAAAATTGGTGTTCAGTTTCGTACCATGCACTATGAGAGCTTTCGTACTGGGAGGTTTCGTACTTTTTTGATATTTTTGAAATTATTGATCAGTGATGAATGAAAAAGTATTTGAAACTGACCTTGTATCATGAACGGGCCATTGCTTAGATTTTTTTAATCCAGAAAGCAAGGAGAGAGGCACAATCCACGAAATTTAAGGCAACGCCGGATACAACGGTCATGCATGCTTGCGTTTTTAGGTGAGTGGAGCAAAAGACAGCTTTGAATGTGACGTGTTCCGTGGTCCATGCCATTGGAACACAAATTCAATTTTAATGGAGATAAATAAGCATGCTGGCATGCTGCAAACATTCCAGAGAAATTCAACCTTTTTGCTGTTACATAAATTTTGAAATATAAGAGCTTGGAAATAGCTGGAATATTACTTAAAGGCTGAATGCGAGAATGGGGCTATCTTCAAGACTAATAGGTTCTTGCACTTAACGAATTGAACCCAGTATTCTAGGTAATAAGTAAACACCATATGGGCCTTATCATTAGAAAAAATTGAGTATGATCAGGAAAGACCACAGTCACGAACTGCAGGCAAATCCCCTGGCACCATAAGGAAAAGCCACACAACATTCACAAAACACCAGGAAGACGAAAAAACGTAAGACAATCAACTCTATCTTCCCCATCAAGATGATTAGAAGCTAGATGGGACTAAACATTGAACAATTACAGAATCCCACAAGGGCAGTTACAATCAACAACGAATCAACAATAACAGAATTGTCAGAAGCATTGGTTGGGTTGGCTTTAGTGCAGTTTACTGGTACCAAATATTTGCCCAATATTATGCTGTTGTTGAAGCACACAAAATGTTACGATCACATGGAGGCTTCAGATTCTATGACGGCTCTGACGTAAAGCTTTAATCGGTGGGTTGGTGCCTGATGCTTATCTGTAGCTGGACCCACCGTGGCTCAACTTGAGGTTTTCTTTAGCTCTGACTATCTGTGAGTCATGAGCCCTTTTCTTTGTTTCATCATGGAGTGTTAATTTGATTAGAGTGTTTTCCATGATGATGCATTGCATTAGTTAGATGGCCTCCATGCAAGCTGAACATTTCTTGTTCTTCAACAACAGCAGAATCTAGGGCGAAGATTTGGTACCAGTAAAATGCATTTAAGTCCCCCAGTGGCTTAGGCTGCTGTCCGTTCTAAGGCGGTGGTTCTGCTGTTGTTGACTTTTTGTTTATTGTTACTCCCATTGTGGGAGTCTGTAATTGTTCTATGTTTTGTTGTGCGTTACTTTATGTCCATTCTAGTGATGCAATCATCTTGATGGGGAAGAGAGAGCTGATTGCTTTGCTTAATTTGTCTTCCTGGTGTCTCGTGATGGTTGAGCGGCTGTTCCTCGCGGTGCCACGGGGTTGTCTGCAGTTTGTGATTGTGGTATTTCCTGATCATACTCACTTACTATTTTTCCATGGGTTTGGATAAATTAATTCAGCCTGCTCAGCTACTAGGACTGAGTAGCGGACCAAAATTTTGTGAATGCAATAATTCACATGATATTCTAAAATGGCCGATAAGCGAAATCTTAGATGCGAAGACAATATTTTTGCAACGCAGTATGATGCACAATTACTGTTGTTGAGCCATGGAATTATTAGGTTACAAGCCAATGGAATAGCTGGTAATGCGATTCTAATTATTATAAAACTTGAAAGCGAATTAGTATACATGTATATGTTCTCTAAATAAAAAAAATATAATTAAATATATAAAAAGATAAAACGAAAGTGAACCAAGCTTTAGTCTGAGGCTTTAGCCGATCTAATGACTTCGCACGGACAGTGTACTGTGACCCAAACTCGACTGGTACCCGCTGTTTTCTTACAACTTATATAAGTATAAGCTTTTACAAAAAGTTAGCTCAAAGCTGAACATACATAGAATTGCCATTCTATTGTTTTAACCCAAACAGCAACCATAGTTTGCGACAGACAGACAGACAGACAGACATAAAGACAGACAGGCATAAAGACATACATAAAGTCAGGCACGTAGGTAGTCATATAGATTTTGCTGCTCGAACTTAAAGCTCTCAGAACAATGGTTAAGCGCTAAACCCACTTGAGCTACCTTGGTGTTCCAAATTTTCTATTGCCTACTTTATTTGAATTGTTTGACTTTGGTACGTCTATGTCTGAACAAGTTTGATTTATAGTAAGGGTTTACTTTTGTCAATGCCATTTTCCCATATTTGTATACAGCATATGGCAAACACAAGGACGACAACCTACGTCACATTATAAGACTTTGGGTGATATTTTGATAACATGTTCTGGACAATTGTGAGGAATTGTTGAGATTGTAAAGTATTTTCCCTGGGGTTTTTGGTTGTTGTTTTCTGCTATGATTTAACTTTGTTTTGGTGGGACACCAAAGAAGTCAATATTCAAGGACAAGATTTACTTCATATGTTTCCATTGACGGTCTGTATATACGGAAACAAGTATTGATCAACCAAGGGGGATGGGAGACTCTCATTTTACTTCCTACGTAAAATTTTAGCAACCCAAAAATATCCCAAATTCTGTACCTTGACCTTTAGAAGATACCCTAAAATACATAGAAATGCCCCCTAAATCTAGTCCAATTCGTGATGACCTCTTAAAAAATCTTCATAACCCAAAAAATATTCATTTATCTGAAAACACAAAAAGATGTTGAAATAAAAAATTTACACACCCCAAAATGGTCCGAGCCTACGAATGTATGAAAATATCAATGTACCCCCCTTTCCCCCCCCTCCCCCGATGCGACCATGTCTTTTTCGTAATTTAATTATTTGGTCCAAGTGTTTCTGGATATATACTTAACGCCAGTAAAAACGCAACTTTTACAGTATAACCTTCCTCGAGATTTAATGCTATTTTATCATTCTAATAAAATAAAAGCATAAACATATGGTCACGATATTAAGCCAATACTCTTCTGATGCATATAAAGCAGTCCAGATAAGCCAGGCTGTATTTTTTGATAAAGGGACACAATCGAACTTCGACACAAAAACTGCAAAATCACCTTATTAATCTGGGTATCAGATCTTCATTATGAATGGCTCTTTTGGATTCAAACTTTGGGATAATTTTAACATTGCTCTGGTTTCTATGCACACGCAAAAGATTGTTTTTATCTTGAAGTTTTGACCTTCAAAATGGTCATCAAAGTTCCAGCATGAAAACCGGAAGTTAACGAAAATGCAACACTTTCGACGGTAAATATTGCGATAAATGATAACCATAGGTTATGTCCTTACAACTTACGTATGCAATTTTTTAAATGATTCAGTTTAATTGAAGCTTTAGTGATTTCTCAAATTTTGGGGAAATTTCACGAAAAATGAAATTTAAAACATAAATTTTAGGTCCTTCCAGCAAAGGGAATTTTGTGTTGTAAACCATTTTATTTTTTGTTTGAGTGAAACGCAGTACCTGCACGCTGAAATTGAATAAAATTTAAAGATTAAATATGGTTACCAAATATTTTGATAAATTTGTCATTTTTCACCAAAATTTTTGGCAGAAGTGTGCAATTGAGCTTAAGCTTTGGTAAAACGTTCTCCTACGTTAGGGACGCTTGTTAGTACAAAGTCAAAGTGTATCAAGCTGATATTTATAGGAAAAATAAAACTTGTACCAGTTGCGTTTTTAATGGCTTTAAGTATATTATTAATGGTCTTTTTCAGTTTGGATAGAAATGGCATATGTGATGTCGATTGTTAAAGGTGCATATTATACCCAGTAAATGTCCCCTACATTTTAACGAAGTCTGAATCACATGACCACCGTTTTTGCATCAATATTTGTCACAATCAGCATTTTTTTTTTTCAGTAAGGTTTGGACGCTTCCTGGGTTGAACTTGTATTAAGCAGAGTATAATGTGTATTGCTCAAAGACAAAATACAGAGCCCCAAAAGAGGCTAGGACCAGAAACCCATCTATGTTGAGCTGAACACATTACCACTGAGAGACTCTCCTTTTCTAAAATAACCATCATTGTAAGGACTAGGCAAATTAACAGACTGGTTTACACAAAGCAGTTTTCAACCCCTGAAGACAGTTGTGCATTTTGAATCAAATGAAGGTGTATTCCAAGCATCAGAGAGAGAGAGAGCTTAGTGAATTTAAACAAGTCAAGGAGTGGCCTATCGTACTTCTGAACTATGTCCAATGTTCTTCAAGGCCGGGTCTCTTTAAAGAGTTCTTCCCTGAGAACATTTAATATTTAATCGACTTGTAAATATAAAAGCAGGACGTGAGTATGATCAGGACTGCTTCACTCACAAACTGCAGACTAGCCCAAGGAACCATGAGAAAGAGTCATGGAACACTAATAGTCAAAAGACACCAGCAAAACAATTAAGCGACCAGCTCCCTGTTCCCCATCAAAATGAGTGCAAAACTAGAAGGACAAAAAGAAGTGTAAACACATAACCCCATATATAATGGGGGCAACAAAAACAATGAATCAACGACAACAGAGCCACCGCCAAAAATGGAGAACAGCCTAAGCTGCTATAAATAGCAAGTGCAAAGTCTGACTATAGTAACAACAATGGCATTAAATTCTGGTCAGTGACTGGAGCTAAATGAGCTTATTTATCTCATTTAAAATTAAATTTGTGTTCCAATGGCATGGACCACGGAACACGTCACATTCAAAGCTGTCTTTTGCTCCACTCACCTACAAACTCAAGCATGCATGACCGTTGTATCCGGCGTTACCTTAAATTTCGTGGATTGTGCCTCTCTCCTTGCTTTCTGGATTAAAAAAATCTAAGCAATGGCCAGTTCATGATACAAGGTCAGTTTCAAATACATTTTCATTCATCACTGATCAATAATTTCAAAAATATCAAAAACGTACGAAACTTCCCAGTACGAAAGCTCTCATAGTGCATGGTACGAAACTGAACACCAATTTTCTTTTGAAGTGTTTGACAATATCAGCAAAGTTTATGTTTCAGTTGAAGATTTGGCAGTTAGAATAATGCATGTAGATCCGGATAGGCTACTTTTCATGTTCGATGAACGTATCCTAATATTTTTAAAAAGTGATAGTTTCTACCTACCGTCAGTCAAAACACCAAAAATGGCGGCGAATCCATTGAAAAAGACCAAAATTCGGCGTTATACGACCGAAGTTCCGGCGTTTCGACCGTTCTTCCAGCGTTACGGTTGGACACTGTGTCCATGTTAAACTGTCTATACAGTGTTTTTCATCTTACCGATCTTGTTTAGATGAAGAAAAAAATTATTTCATTTTGAGGAAATTACCAGAGTGTATTTTTGGAGTGAGATGAGCTCGTAATTTCCTGTGCTGTGTTCTACCAATTTATAATCGTTCCGATATTGCTTTCCCCAAGATTCCGCCTGTAAATTGAGAAACTTTTGAGCATTGAATGGTTTATATAAAAACTGTTTCTTTTCAACCAATAATGAAGATTATTTTTTATTTCTTCATGAGTTTAAATGCTAAAAGTGTTGAGTATCTGTTTTCATGTATTAAAAAAAAAATAGTGAAATAATAAATTCTTCTTATTTCAATTATCTCTTTCTTTGCATGTTGGGAAATTTTTCATGATTTTTTGTCATCTGCTGTTATATCATTTTTAACTTTGGCGAAAAAATCATTCAGGAATACCATCAGTGGATCCAGATCCGTGTTATGCACCAGTCATTTGTATCCATGGCCCCCACCTACTGGGATAACCGTGGAATAGCTGGGCTAAGGTGCGGGGCAATTACTTTTGATCGTCCCCACAGTGCCGGGGAAGTGCAGAGGTTATAACATTGGGATACTTACCCCCTCTGCTTTGTAGGGTGGGGCAAAGAGCAGGGTTGTTACCATCAGCTTATACCAGGGCTCTGAAAAATGAAAAATCATTATCCCCGCCCATCCCCGTAGGTGGGGGAGCAGTGGATACAAATGATTGGTGCATTATATTTGTGCTTGAAATAATTTTAGAACAATTGGCTCAGCACAAAATAAAAATTAATGATTCTTTATCACATACTTATCATTTACCTTTAGACATGCATGCACATTTAGTGGGACTAGATGACCAAACTATGGACTGAGCTGCACATAGCTCCAGATTAGGACACTTTTTGAGCGTAAAATTGTTATTATTTTCTTACCCATCAATTTAAACATGTGTTATGGGTGCTCAAAAGAATCGTCTCAATGTCTCATTGAGACAGTTCTTGTGAGAAGCCACAATATATGTTTTGGGTGAGAAATAAGAAAAGAACATTTTTGGTATGCACTTTTAATTAAAGGCCTTAATTAAGCACTAGAATCTCATGTGCTGTATCATAATATAGGCCCCAACGCGAGAAAACTTGTCCGTGGGGTTCGCTCCAAAGACTCAAAACAGTCTTATCAGCTACTGTGAAAATAGAAATTATATTTGCATGAAGCCAGTTTAGATTTTTTATACAATAACGAAGGCGCTGATCAGACTGCGCGAATGGGCAGGCTGGTCTGCACCTTTGTTGTTCCAATACATCAGTCAGGTTTTCTCGCGCGTGTTGTGCATTGAAATACAGGCCTTCAGATTTATGGTGGGCCCGGGTCATTGTCCCATAATTTTATAATATGGCCCATAACTTTTCAAAGCATTGGGCCCAGTGGACCCATATTTTTTAGTTGTGAAAAAACTTTAAGAAAAAAAAATATTCATCTTACATGGAGTCTACGAACTCCACAAAACAGTCGTCAATACAGTCAAACATGTCTTAAGCAGTCACTAAAAAAGGCAAAATGAAGATCTTAACAACAAATGGTAGCTTAATGAAGGTAGAAAGTAGTGCAGAATGCTCCCCTTGGAGCATTCTGCAATACTTTTGACCTGCATTAAGGGATAATTGGCCTTCTTTTTTAAGTGGCCGCTCAAGACAGGTTTTACTGTATAATCAGCAGCCATTATACATAAATGCATACAAGTGTCAGTGTGTCAGTGTGTTGGTAATGTATACAACCCAAATGTCAACTGAGGTTAGTCTGATATGCTTGGGCCCATCGTTTCAGAAAATGACCCACCATTTTTTGCTCCATGGGTCACTTCGGCCCACCAATCTTGAAAAAAATCTGAAGCCCTGGAAATAGGAAAAAAAAACACCATGTGTTTTATCACTTTCATTAACAATATGCTTTAGAATCTAAAATTATATCTATGACTTATAAACTTTTTTTAAATGAAAAAAATCCTTCAATATATTTTTGAATATCAAATTAATTTCTTTCAGAATAGTTTCAGTTTCTGTTCTATTAAAATGTGAGCCAACCATATGTGGATGGTATGAAATATAGAATTCCAAGATGCTTGAAGTACTTTTGTTTGTTAATTTTTTCCATTGTATTTCTGTCATCTCCTGCACATGAGTCAAGAAAAAATATGAGGATCAATTATTCATTACAATGAAATAGGTGATAATGTTTAATGTTTCTCATTATGACTAGAGATTATCGTTTTGTTAAAGGGGACAGCAACCTTAATGGTGAGTATGTTTTATCAGAAATAGCTCTATGAACCATGAATTTTGATACACATATCATCAAAATCGGTTGAAATTGGGGAAGTTATTGGCATTTAAAGAATTTAATATGGCCAACATTTAGGCGCCATTTTGAATATTTAACTTGTTTTCAGATTTTTCTTCAACTGCTTAATTTTTAGTTATCAGTACTATCACATCATCTGTGTTTGAGCAGATATGTAGCTTTCTAATTAAGGAAAATGTTTTCTAGTAATCTATTGGTTTGTCTTTTAATTTGATTACGCTTATTTAATTAGCTGTGTGACATCACTAAGCCTACAAAATGGCCGCTCCTATAACAGTCCAGTTTCAAATATTCAAACACCTGCAGCTTCCACGTTTTTCAATCGATTTAGATGAAACTGGTATCAAAATGCATGGTTTATTAAGATCTTCCATATAAAACCTAGTAATTATCAGGGTTGCCATCCCCTTTAACTCACCAGAGCCGAGGTGAACTATTGTGATCAGTCTTCCATAACTTTTTTTTAAAGGAAATCTCTTCCTGAACCACTGGTCCAATTTACAATATTTCACAGGAATGCTTCCCATAATGCCCTTTCAGTGAAAGATTTTACAGAGGTAGAGTATGCTTGTATATGTATGTGCACATATTTTACTATCATTCTATTTACTGGTCTGATACCAGTCTAGGGGGACATATGTTTTCCTCTGAAATCTCGTTCTACAGTAAAACCTGTCTTAAGCACCCTCTCATAAATAGACAAAACGAAGGTCTTAAAGACAAATGGTAGCTTAATGAAGGCCGAAAGTACAGTAAAACCTTTGTAAAACGTCTAAAACGGCCACTCAAAAAACAGATAAAACACAGATCTTAATGACAAAGTGTAGTTTAATGAAGGTCGAAAGATTTGCAGAATGCTCCATTCTGCAATATTTTTGACCTGCATTAAGCGATAATTGGTCTTGAAAACCAAATTTTGATCTTCTTTTAGAGTGGCCGCTTATACCCATTACTCCATGATAACGCCTTTTGACGCCTTTGAAATATCATGTATATTTGAAAATATTATGGAAAATGGAGCATTTGCTTTTGCTCTTTTTGGAGTAAATGCTCCATTTCCCATAATATTTTCAAAAGTATTCAAAACTTTGCTTAAATTTTTCTCGAATTTTTTTTCAATGTTGTCTGAAAATAGAAAATGATGTCATGATCTAAATATAGCCTATGGAGTTAAGGGTTAAATCTGTCTACTTTCAGATGACATTGAAGGCACCAGAGAAGAAATCTCAGAACCATCCACAGATGGTGAGTAAGTTTTTATAAATTCTGTCCGCTCTTGATTACATTGATTCTGATAAGGCCATGCCAAATTATTTTTAGATTCTCATCCCCACCCGCCCCTATGAAATATAAGCAAATAAAAAAATTGGGGTGGAAGGTTGTAAGGTTTTTCAAAAACAAGGTTCACCCCAATCTTTTTATTTGCTTAAAAAAAGAAAAAAATTGTTTGAAAAAGGCTAAAAAAATTTTATGCAATTTTTCTGGCCAGGATTCTTTGGGAAAAAAACCAACCCAGTTTCTATTTGGAAACTTAATATTTATTATTTATTGATTTCCACCATTTAATTTCATGGTATTAAAAGTTTCTTTCAGCACTGTTCTATTTTTTTTAAAGCAGTCCAAAAAATAGAAACCTGCCACCGGCCCCAATTTTTCACAAAATTTGGATGAGAATCTAAAAATTTATTTGGTGTGGCCTAAATGGTAATCAAGATTACCTCTGGACAATTTGGGGCACCATGTGATATCTATGCATAGGTGAAAGTTTTCAGGATTATTCCTTGATTCAGGATTGTGAGGCTGACTTTCGTCTTTAGAATATGTCCGACACTTTATCTGACCCATACTTTAATGAATATAGACATGTTATAGTTGTTACCAGACACACTTTTTACCCTAACCCTGACCTTACCCTAACCATCATAATAGGTGTATACTTTTGTGCATTTACTTCCATGTATTCTATGTTGAACCACATCTGAAGACAGCTTTAAATTGCTAACAGTAGTAGGCATATTGTAAGTTTTAAAATTTGAATTTCTAAAGTTCAGGATTTTGGAAATTTTAAACTTTCATCCATGTATGCATGTGGGCAGCTGGAGGGGATGATGCCCCTGCATCTGCGTGTTAATAAAAAAAATATGATGATGATAATGACGAAGATGATGATAATGATGATGATGATTTGTGTTTGTTTGATTTGATTCTTTACATCCCATCAACAATCTTTCAGTTATGCAGGGACAGGTCTTCCTGGGTTGAACCAGTACTAAGCTAGGATTAATGCGTCTTGCTCAAGGACCACAACGCAGTGACGCCGGTGAGGCTCGAACTCACGGCCCTTCGGTCTCGAGTCAAGCCACTCGGCTCCCCTGATGATGATGATGATGAATGCAATAAAGCAACACTCGAAGCCAACCAGCTTGCCTATAGAGACTGGCTATAGAATATTGAAAAGTGTAGATCAAGAAAAGCTGGCTTCATCAGAAGCCAGCTTTTCTGTGTCTACACTCTTTTCCAAAGAGGATATAAAGTTTAAAAAAAAGTTTAGTGCACAGTGTGCTTAACAGGTTGTATACTGTGTTTACAAATAGACTGGCTCCAGTCCTTAAACATTTTTTCTATCAATGTGTCATTTCATATACTTGTAGCTGGTCTAATTCTGATGGCATCGGACTAGAAGAGGCTAGAATTTGTTGAAAAAAGAAGAGCAAATTTACATTTATTTTTTTTTTCTTCGAGCCATAACAATGTTTCAGACTGTATCCAGTCTAATTTTGAAAACTAAATGAGCATTAAACAGCTTAGGCTTATATTATTTCTGGAGGAAACTGATGTGTATTTAATGAGATGATATTTGAAACTGATGCAGATACTTTGCTAAGTTTGATTGATATATTTGGGTTTATTTAGTATCAGTGGAAGATAAACATGTTCATTAAGGATGATATGGCAGAGCTGCTAAGTTTTGTTAAACCCCAAACATACCTAACATCTGATTTACAAATTTAGATTACTGCATGTTATTAATCAATTGATTTCGTATAAGCCGAGTTACAGGTCCGAGGTCTTAGGCACCAAAATAGTATACGCTGCTGCCTCCATTGTGCCTCCGGCTTACGCCAATCACATGATGGGGGATGGGTAGTAAGCCGCTGCAATCAATCAAAAACGGCGCAACAGTACTTACTTTTTGATACAAACTGTTAAGAGGTGAAAATTGCCTCGCCGCTTCCATGCTTTGGTTGAAATTCGGTGAAATTGGCATATGCCAGTAGTGCGCCTATCGGGTAAGCCGCCACATGATCCAAATCAATCCTGTGCCCCGCCGGTTATAGACTACAACTGGCTTACGCCCGACGAAGCCAAAGAAACGCACCCAAAACTGAATAACTTGACAAATGACATTTTTATTAATTAACTTCTTAGTTCTTTAGAGATTAATACATGGCCACTGCTGTGTTACCAGGCATATTGGTACGATGTCTCCGTATTTGCCCTAGGGCCGCTAATATGGAGTGTCGGGCCGATATGCCTGGTAACGCAGCAGCAGCCATGTATTAAACTTTTTATTACATGTTTATGTGCGGGTCTTTATGGGGTGGCGGCATGAATGACATCATTTATGATGCTGAAGGTGCACGTGAGGGCAGATATGGGTTTACGCGAGGGCCGTTATGGGTTCACATGAGGGCCGATATGGGTGAGCAAGCTGTTATGGGTTTGCAATCACGAGCAGTATCAGCCCAAGTAACTAAGCATTTTGTTTCTATTTTTTAGTAAAACATATAATAAAGTACACATTCGATTTGACCTCTGACTAATACTGTTGACCTGAAGTCAATATTGATTGGCCTTAGCCAAGGTCAGCTGGGGCCAATACAGTTGACACTTTGGACCTGTTACTGGGCAATATTTTTTTATTTCATGCCTGTTTGTAACTTTGTAGTATAGTCAAAACTATTACCCCAATATACTGTGGACAACCTGATGCACTAAGCCAAATAAAAAACAAACCTGTGTTTAGGGTAACCCAACCCTACCTAAATTTACTGGTAAAACCTAGAATTTTTTCAGGTTCTCTGGAAAAATATATATAATTTTATGCATTTTGAAAGGCAAAATGCCTTTCAAAATGCATAAAATTATATTTTTTCCCAGAAAAATAAAAATAATCAAAAAAAAATGTGTGCCTACCCTACCTAAAATTTTCAGACCCGTTACTCGAAACACACTTATTTTTTTATTTGGCCCTATTGCATGAGGCCAAAATCTGTTTTGTTGGTATATAATTTTTCAGTCTGAGTTGGGGAGCGCAGTGGCTCAGTGGTAGAGTGCTTGACTCAAGACCGAGAGGCCACTTGTTTGAGCCTCACCGGCGTCACTGCGTTGTGGTCCTTGAACAAGACACATTTATCCTAGCTTAGTACTGGTTCAACCCAGGAAGACTGGTCCCTGTTAAAATGAAAGATTGTTGATGGGACGTAAAGAATCAAATCAAAATAAATCTGTCTGAGTGATTTGTTCACAGCACTTAAAGGGTTCAGTAAGGAAGGAGATTGGATGAATATGGCGGCTGCAAAAACCAATCTTGAAGATGGAAACGGTGTGAGTAACAAGTTAATGGAAGAGGCTAATTGCTCTTGCTTGTATTCACACCGGGTAGGCGGCAATCGAAAAAGCTCTTAACAATCGACCAACGCGGATAAAAAATCAGTACAAACAGTGTTTTAAATTGTCATTTGTCGCCAATCAGGCGACAAATGGCAATTGAAAACTCTGTTTCTAACAATTTTTTTATCTATGTTCGTCGATGGTATCAACATTTTTGATTGCCGCCTACCCGGTGTGGTATTAATACATATTTTCACAAGGGCACAAAACATCAATAGAGGCAAATTGAATGTAAGCAACATTTCTTCAGGATCCTATTAAATTTCCTAATTGTATTTACTTTACTGATTAAATCTTGCAAGTGGATGAAGAAAATGATTACTACATTTGTTGGTAGTTTTGATGGCCCAACTGTTACAGCTACTTGTTTTTTGCCTAAACCTCAAAGCACCGCTGACAACCAACCATACAACTACCAGAGCATCTTTGCAAGCCAAGGGCAGTACCTTAATTAATGTGCATATTGGCGTACATGTATTTACCCAAATAAATTTTCCAAAAAAGCAATTGAAATTGATTTGGTAGGGTAACAAAAATCAAAAGAAATTCAGTATACCCAATACAATCAAATAGTCATGGGTACCGGATTTTATCACTTAGCCGACTGCAGTTCAGTAAGCCAACTGACTGGTTTTCAGCATTTATTCAATATGATCGGAGAGAAGAAAGTCAACATGTCATGTTCATAGCAGCAATAAGACAAAATGTATCAATTGGTAAGTAAAGTTACATTTACGAAAATACCCAATTGAAAAGCCAAAATACCCAAATAATTATTTATTAGAAATTTTGAATACCCGATTAACAATGAAATACCCAAATGAATGAGAAAGAAGTAGGTAGCATACCCAATTGTTCAAAAAATTAATTAAGGTACTGCCAAGGATACTAAAACCGCTTCATTCCATACACAAAGTGGACTTAGTACCCTTAGCTTGCGAAGATGCTACCATGTTAGCAAATAGGTGCATGGTTCATGAAATCGAATTGGGGATATTGCTATCATGCAAATATAAACAAAATTGCGGTATAGTGACATGTATTTAAATGTTTAAAAGAGGCAAAGACAATTGACATGCTACTTTAAATTGCAAGTGTAAACTTTGAAAATAGTTATCCTTATTTTCAGTAACAATCGTTGTTGGTTCCTATTGGAATCACCTCATTGGTTTAAACTTTCTATTTCCTGTTGTTAAGAGCAAAATTTAGAAATCGGGCAATGCTATTGGATGAGACACATTGGGCAGTGCTAATGGATGTGACACTCGTTGAACTTTTGGACACTGATTTCGTTTTTAAAAGACTGTTTAAAATGTTTTGTAATGAAGAAAAGGGCATTTTCCAACTTCAACACAGATTCAAGAATCAGTTTATGCTCTAGGTCACTCTATTTAAGGTTTGTGGAAGGAAAATATTAAGGCCATCAAATAGCATTTTCTATTGACAAGAAAAAATAGCAATTTTATTAAATTAAAGGTCCATCTCATTCATAGGAAACAGGTCCCCCTTCTTCATAGCACAGAATTGACTTTATGTTATGAAAGAGATGGACTGGTGGTGTGACACTTGCATAGAGCTTAACCCTTTGGATTTGGGAAACCCCTAATAAATGAGTACTTTTGCAAATGAAATGCAGTATAATACTGCATTTCATCAGGGTCTAAACTGTTTGTATAGGTAAAGAAGATCCCCAGACAAAAGAATACAATATGTTTTTAAATTATAACCTGACACCCCTACAATGGACTATCCCAAGTTTATTGTATCAAACGTGAAGGGAGAATCCAAGAATGTACAAAGGGCTAAACAGGTTTTCTCTATGATGTGGTTCCTATGCTGAAAAAAAGTATTGGGACATTCTAGTTAATTGGGGGTTTGCTCCAGTGATAGTGTTAATTATGAAGTTAATTATGGCATTGGTGATATTGTAATTAACTGGCAGGGAGAGAGAATTGAGAGCCTAATTGCAGGTTGGAAGTCTTGGTGCTTGATTAATGATACATGGATAATCATTAAGGGAATTCTCCTATCTCTCTCTAAGATAGGATTCAATCTTATTATAACCTATGGTTTCCCACGACTTGGAGCCTTGTTTCGTTTGTTTGATTTAATTCTTTACATCCCAGTCAACAATTTTCAGTCATTTGGGATGATTTTCTGTTATCCTGGGTTGAACCAGTACTTTAAAGCAGAGGATATTAAAGTGTCTTGCTCAAGGACACAATGCAGTGCCTCAGGTGAGTCTTGAACATGCAACCCTTTGATTCCAAGTTTAACACTCTACCACTGAGCAACCAAGCTCCTACTGGGGGCCTTGCAGACAATGCAAACTCAGTATAATATGTATGCCCTGTCTCACTGTCTCAAAAGAATATGATAACCGTCTCTCAAGATTACCAATACTTCGTATCTCTCTCAAGATTATAAACACTCACTGTCTCAGAATTACCCTTACTCTTAAGATTATCAACACTCACTGTCTTTCAATATAACCCATGCAAACTCAGTATCTCTCAAGATTATCAACACTCTGTCTCTCAAGATAATCAACACTCACTGTCTCAGAATTACCCTTACTCTTAAGATTATCAACACTCACTGTCTTTCAATATAACCCATGCAAACTCAGTATCTCTCAAGATTATCAACACTCTGTCTCTCAAGATAATCAACACTCACTGTCGCTCAAGATTATCAACACACACCGTCTCTCAAGATTATCAATTCTCACTGTGTCTCAAGATTATCAACACTCACTGCCTCTCAAGATTATCAATTCTCACTGTGTCTCAAGATTATCAACATACACTGTGTCTCAAGAATATCAACACTCACTGTCATTCAAGATTATCAACACACACTGTCTCTCAAGATTATCCATATCCACTATCTCTCAAGATTATCAACACACACTGTCTCTCAAGGTTATCAACACTCACTGTCTCTCAAGATTACCCATTTTCACTGTCTCTCAAGATTACCCATTTTCACTGTCTCTCAAGATTACCCATTTTCACTGTCTCTCAAGATTACCCATTTTCACTGTTTTTCAAGATTACCCATATTCACTGTCTCTCAATCAAGATTATTCATAGTCAATGTGGTTAAAGAGAATTCATAGCCAATGTGGCTCAAGATTATTCATAGTCCAAGTGGTTCAAGATAATTCATAGTCACCTTTGCTCAGGATTATTCAAAGACACAGTTGCTCAAGATTATTCATAGACACTGTAGCTCATGATTATAGATGAACCACGACCTCTGGTTAATGACCTTTGGGTATTTCTGTTTCAAAAGATTGATGAAGAATGCGTAAAATGAGCCAGTCGGGCTATACCAAAGCTTTTATAGAAAATGTAAATAAATGCCTGGAACCCTTTTTTCTAGAACAACATATCAATATTATGAATACTGTCACGCTTCGAAGCCTTTGGTTTATCTGTATTGGCTCAAGATTAATCACAGTCACTATGGACCCCAAGTATAGTGTTATAAAGGGACTGCACTGTATATTTTATTTCATATTTCAGCCAAAATGTGATCTCAAAACTAATAACATATGATGTCTTTGTTGTTTTTACATTCCATATTTGGAGATGCTGCTAGGTCATCTAGTGTTAACTTCTGAAGCTTTCCGAGAAATTGAAGAAAATAATTGCAGAGACTAGACCAATACAACCTGTTGTTAATTATGATTGCAGTATTTTCATGCTTCAAAACCAAATGATTAATTGATTTGCTTAAACTACCGATAAAGATTGTTTTCTCAATTACCAGTCATTATGGCCATTAATTTTCTATTGTTGATACCTAGTGGAAAATTGAAAATCTTTCTTTAGAAAGTAATTATGGCGATAACTTATGAAGAAACTGATTGGAAACTTCCTCTTCGGATGCATTTTTTACCACAATGGTTTTTGCGTCTAATTTCAATTTTGGCTTTTGTGGGATTCAATAATGATTAGTGGTGGAAAGGAACTGGCATTGCTAAACCAATTAACTCTTTGCACGCTGGGTAATATTGCATGCTTTTTGTAAATGTGGATTTTTGAAAAAAAATCTTAAAGGAATACCATAAGAGTGTCAAGCAATTTGGATCCACTACCGACCCAACATTTTTAACTGTTTGCAAAGGTCATCAACAGCCACTGGCTTTGCTAGTAGTGTTCATAGCAATAAGCAGCGCTATAGGTTTGGTGGACAATAAGGGGCTCTATAGGCTGGGCAGACAATAAGCAGTGTAATAGGTTGTGTGTACAAAATAGTAGCACTATAGGTTGGGAAAACTATAAGCATTGTTACAGGTTGTGTGGACTATAAGCAGCACTATTGGCTGGGTGGACAATAAGCATTGCTACAGGTTGGATGGACAATAAGGGGCTCTATAGGCTGGGCAGACAATAAGCAGTGCTATAGGTTGTATGGACAAAAAAGTAGCACTATAGGTTGGGTGGACAATAAGCATTGCTACAGGTTGGGTGGACTATATGCAGCACTATAGATTGGATGGACAATAAGCATTGCAACAGGTTGGTTGGACTACACACAGCACTATAGGTTGGGTGGACAATAAGCATTGCTACAGGTTGGATGGACTATACACAGCACTATTGGCTGGGTGGACAATAAGCATTGCTACAGGTTGGGTGGACTATATGCAGCACTATAGGCTGGGTGGACAATAAGCATTGCTATAGGTTGGGTGGACAAGCAGCACTATAGGTTGGGTGGACAATAAGCATTGCTACAGGTGGGTTGGGTAATAAGCATTGCTATAAGTTAAGCTGACAATAAGAAGCACTTTAGGTTGGATGACATTAAGCACTGCTACACTTTGGGTGGGTAATAAGCAGCACTATTGGTTGGGCAGTCAATAAGCAGCACCATAGGCCAGATAATAAGCATTGCTACAGGTTGGATAGACTACAAACATCACAAAAGGTTGGGTGGACAATAAGCATTGCTACAGGTTGGGTCACAATAAGCAGTGCTATAGGTTAGGTGAACAACAAGCAGCGCTATTGGTTGAGTGGACAATTAGCATTGCAACAGGTTGGGTCACAATAAGCATTGCTACAGGTTGGGTCACAATAAGCAGTGTTATGGGTTGGGTGGACAATAAGCAGTGCTATAGGTTTGGGTGGACAATAAGTATTGGACAATAAGCAGCACTACAGGTTAAGTGGACAATAAGCAATGCTATAGGTTGGGTGGACAATAAGCAATGCTATGGGTTGGGTGGACAATAAGCAATGCTATGGGTTGGGTCACAATAAGCAGTGCTATAGGTTGGGTGGACAATAAGCAATGCTATGGGTTGGGTCATAATAAGGAGTGCTATATGTTGGGCGGACAATAAGCAGCACTACAGGTTAAGTGGACAATAAGCAATGCGATAGGTTGGGTGTATATTAAGCAGCACTATTTGTTGAGTGGACAATAAGCAATGCTATAGGTTTGGTGGATATTAAGCAGCACTATTTGTTGAGTGGACAATAAGCAATGCTAAATGTTGGGTGGATATTAAGCAGCACTATTTGTTGAGTGGACAATACACATTGCTAAAGGTTGGGTGGATAATAAGCATTGCTAAAGGTAGGGTGGACAATTAACAGCACTATAGGCTGTTTGGTCACTAAGCAGCACTATAGGCTGTTTGGTCACTAAGCAGCACTAGGTTTGGTGGACAATAAGCATTGCTATAGGTTTGGTGGACAATAAGCATAGCTATAGGTTGGGTGGACAATAAACAACATTACAGGTTAAGTGAACAATAAGCAATGCTATAGGTTGGGTGGATATTGAGCATTGCTAAAGGTCGGGTGGACAATTAGCAGTACTAAAGGCTGTTTGGTCACTAAGCAGCACTATAGGTTTGGTGAGCAATAAGCATTGCTATAGGTTGAGTGGACTATGAACAGCACTAGAGGTTAAGTGGACAATAAGCAATGCTATAGGTTGGGTGGATATTGAGCATTGCTATAGGTTGGGTGGACAATTAGCAGTACTAAAGGCTGTTTGGTCACTAAGCAGCACTATAGGTTTGGTGAGCAATAAGCATTGCTATAGGTTGAGTGGACTATGAACAGCACTAGAGGTTAAGTGGACAATAAGCAATGCTATAGGTTGGGTGGATATTGAGCATTGCTATAGGTTGGGTGGACAATTAGCAGTACTAAAGGCTGTTTGGTCACTAAGCAGCACTATAGGTTTGGTGGACAATAGGCATTGCTGTAGGTTGGGAGGACACTAAACAGCACTACAGGTTAAGTGGACAATAAGCGATTCTATAGGTTAGGTGGATATTAAGCAGCACTATTGGTTGAGTGTTCAATAAGCATAGCTATAAGTTGGGTGGATATTAAGCAGCATTATTGGTTGAGTGGACAATAAGCATATCTACATGCTGGGTGGACAATAAGCATAGCTATCGGTTGAGTAGACAATAAGTGAGCTATAGGTTGGGTGGATATTAAGCAGCGCTATTGGTTGAGTGGACAATAAGCATAGCTATAAATTGGGTGGACAATGAGCATTGCTACATGGTAGGTGGACAATTAGCAGCACTATAGGCTACAAGTATTACAAACATTGTAGACCCTGATGAAATGCAGCATTATGCTGCATTTCATCTGGGTCTTCACTGTTTGCAAAAGTTCTCATTTAGGGGTTTCCCCGAATACAAAGGGTTAACAATCAAGATTTTCAAGGTTTTTGTTAAATTTGATTCTTTACGTCCCATTCAACAATCTGACTGGTCTTCTTGGGTTGAACCAGTACTAAGCAGGGATTAATGTGTCTTGCTCAAGGACACAACGCAGTGACGCCGGTGAGGCTCAAACCCACGGCCCCGTCTGTCTCGAGTTAAGTACTTTACCACTGAGCCACTGCGTTCCCCAAGATTTTCAAGGTAAGAGCATCGATGTGTGCTTACTAAGTAAAATATAGACTGGTCCCAGTCTCTAATGTCATTTTTTCTAGTAAAACTGATATTCTCTCTGATAGCAATTTTAAACTTTACTTGGAGTAGTTCTAGGCTCGACACTAAATTTGACTATCAGAGGATAGAATTTTTATAAGATGATTTTTTCCTAGCTAAAATATAATTTTAAATGTAATTATATACATTTTAGTGGACTGATGCCAGTCTAAGTAATTTACCAGAATCAGTTTGTTTAGTGTATTCCATTATAAACGTTTTTTGTTTTTCATTTATGCAGCACTATCCCTGAATTAGCCAGAATATGATGGACGGATGTCAATACAATACCACTCCAATAATTAACATATTACTTCTAGTCAATTAGTATCTCGTTTTTCATACAGCTTATTATTACTTACAACCCAACTGTGTAATCGGCCTGATTGACTCTCGTAATTTCAATCTAAACTCCTGTTTGTTCCTGCGCTTCTGCCAATAGTGAAATTCGCTGCAAAAATTGTGAAAGGAGCAGTCATGGCGTCAGTGGCGGACCCAGAGGGGGTTCAGGAGGTTGGCTCGAATTTTAACCCCCTCCCCGCCCCATGTTTTTAAATATCCTATGAAAATGAAATAATTTGGTCTCAGTGAGACCAAATTATTTCATTTTCATAAGATATTTAAGAAAAATGAGAGAAAATCAGAAAAGCGAACCCCATCATGTTTATACATATGAACCTGCTTTCCAGAAATCCTGGATCCACCCCTGGGCATAGAGAATGCTTGACTCAGGATAGAGGGATTGTGGGTTTGAGCCTCACCGGGGGCACTGTGTTGTGTCCTTGAGCAAGCACTTTATCCTCTGCTTAGTACCGATTCAACCCAGGAAAACCCGCCCTGACATGAAAAAAAATGATGACTGGGATGTGAAGAATCAAAACAAACGTACAAATTAACTCCTTCCTTGCTAGCGGCTACATTTTCATCTGCAATAACCTTTGCAAACAGTTTGGATTCAGATTAGGACCTGGCCTCAAGGTTATAAAACATTTTTCTTGCTCATTTCAAATGAGCACGAAATTCAACTGCTAATAAAAACTAAAATACAAGCAAATAAAGAATTTTCTTGCTTTAAATTTCTCAGATGTTGTATTTATCCTGCAATTGTTGGCATTTTAACATTTATGAGCAGGATAAATTTCATGCTCAGCTGAGTTGAGCATGACAAAGTTTTATAACCTCGGGGCCAGATCTGGATCCAAACTTTCTGACACTGATTGTGTACCTGAATTAATTTTTTGAAAAAGTTAATTTTGAAAAAAAAGTCAGTAGACGACAAAAGCAGCACGCAGTTTCCCATTGCATGTTGGATAATTGTTCATGTTTTACTTGAACAAAAAAAAATTCAGTGAACAAAAAAAAGCATAAAAATTACCCAGCATGCATGGATCTAGAGTTAAGTAGGGACAAAATTTATGATGTTTGGGTAGGTGGAGCTTTCAGGGTTAAGTTGTTCATTGTTTGCATTGTTCTTCATTTTTGACGTCAAAACAATTGACACGAATACCTGCAAACTGCTGTCTATGCAAAGATGACGTTATTTCTGCAATTTTGCACTTAAGACAAACTTCCTTTCAAACAAAACTACATGCCAGGTCTAAAGAAAAGCTCTTGTGCCAAATGCGGTCAGTGACAAAGATACTGTTCAGCCTCTTGAAAATTGATTAACTCTAATCTGCAGCTACTGCCCTGCCAGCCAAGAGTGACAGTGACGTCATGTTTCGTTTATAAAGTTATCAGGGATATAATCGAGAGACCACCAGTGTATTAATCCTATCCACAGGATAGGATTAATTCACAAGTGATCTATCGATTTGCATTAGCTCAACTGGAGTGTACAAGTTAATGTGTTACTTTACAATTGTAAACAGAATATTACGTCACTGTCACTCTTGGTTGGCATGACAGTAATCACAATTAAATATTGTCCGCTAGCCCATTTAAAGTGTCTCTATAGCAAGATCAGCTATTCAGGGCCCACACTGTTTGCATGTACAGTAAAACTTGTGTAAACGGACACTCAAAAGTAGACAAATTAACGATCTTAATGACAAATAGTAGCTTAATGAAGGTCGAAAGTATTGCAGAAAAGGGGAGCATTCTGCAATACTTTTGACCTTCATTAAGCGATAATTGGTCTTGAAAACCAATTTGTGGTCTTTTTAAGAGTGGCTGTTACTGTATTTTGAAATTAGTCCTTGACATAAGCATTTATATGCAGCAGATGACTTCATCAAATGGCATTTTCAGATGCTTTTTTCTGTAGCATGCAAAGAGTTAGTCATACTTACTATAATCAAATATTAAAGATTTTATCTAGTCTCTGTAGCTGAGCAGGCTGGTTTGATTCCTACCTGTTCATCAAACCTGAAGATGATCTAACATTTTGCCATAAGTGAAGTTGCAAAAAAGGTAATAAATACTCTGCAGAGCTTCACAGTTTATCTTCTTCCTCGACTCATTTAATAAACTTGATAATACTTACGCACTCATGAAAGATCCTTAATAATGTCAGTCCCGTTATAATACTATGTTTGGGAGTGCAGTGGCTCAGTGGTAGAGTGCTTGACTCGAGACCAAGGGGCCGCGGGTTCGAGCCTCACCGGCGTCACTGCGTTGTGGTCCTCAAGCAAGACACATTTATCGTAGCTTAGTACTGGTTCAAACCAGGAAGACCCGTCCGTACATAACTGAAAGATTGTTGATGGGATGTAAAGAATCAAATCATACAAACAATAATACTATGTTTGGGTCCTTAGATTGGACAGTGTTATAAGTGAATCATTTCATAAAGCGACTCATCTACAAAGGAATTAAAGAAAAATGACCATTTTCTGGCCATTTTCCTGTATAATTCCTTTGTAAATTCCTTGGTAAAAAAATTTGGAAGCCACAATGAGACCATGTAAATATCCAATTCCATGATGTTATAATGAGGTGTGTTATAAAGGGACTATACTGTACTTTGAAAATAAGAAATAGGGATCTAAATACCCCACTCATCTGGGGCCATGCATCTAGTGTCTTGTGAAGTGGGTAGTTTCCGGCTTTTAAAAACATTATCAAACATACTTATGAATATTCATAAATGCATGTCTTGATTTGACACATTAACTTCAGGCTCCTTACAAAAGTCTTTGTATTTTGTACCCACGGAATTGATTGGACGACTGCCGCAAACAATGAACCAATCAAAATTCAATTTACTCGGCTTTGTATCAATAACAAACGCAGGCCCAACTGCACCTGATAAGAATCTAAGAAATATTGGAAAAAGAGTTGCTTCAATTTCATCCCAATTTCGTCTAACAGAGCAGTCCATGAATAGATGTTATTACTTCTTTTGTGCGTCGGCTAAGATTGCTTTTTACAAACATGGTGAATTTCGTTAGTTTGTGAAATTGAAGCGTTGATAAGAGACTTAGCTGTATTATACAAATATTTGTTTGTGCGCTAAAAAGGTGCTTGGAGAAAAAGAGACGGTATTAATATTCATGGAAAAAAGAGAAAAATCTGTAAAATTTTGTGAGAAACTTATCTATAGATTGACAGGAACGTACATCAATCATAGATATTTGAAGGATTTTATAAAAGTAATATCGCAAGCAGGAATAAACATTGGAGGTGTCCATAATTGCATTCTGGGATACTTTAACGCTTAAAGTGTCTGGGAAGTTCTTACAAATATTGATGCAATTTTGATGCTGGGATGTATTCCGAGAAGAGAATTGAAAATTCTGATTGCTTTTAGCTCTCCTAAATGAAGTTAACCCTATAAATGCTAAATTTTTAAAAGGAATCCTTAATTTCTCTACCCTACTAGACCAATGGAATTTCGTATGAAGTTTGAAACAGTTAAAACAGGATGGTCTATTCTATTTTAATGCGGGGTCACAGATTGCAAATTATATTGAATTTCGTTTTCAAAAGATCATCACTTTTGTCTTTGTCTAAGCAAATTGTGCAGATCCTGATAAAATGCAGCATTCTGCTGCATTTTATCTGGGTCTTCACTGTTAGCAAAACTACCTATTTAGGGGTTTCCATTCTTCAAAGGGTTGTTAATATGGACTAGTCCATTAATTCTTAAAGTTATACAATCTGAATATATCGCTTCTCAGGGATTTACAAGGGGGTGAGTGGTTAGAGTCGGTGTGTCCTTCAGGTTAAAGCTGGAAAATAACGCTGTCACCTCTTTACCTACTAGTGTCGTCTGCTGATAACTTTTGAAAACAGTTTGGACCCAGATCAGTCCCGGTGCAATGTCCAGCCTGATCTGGATCCCAACTGTTTGTCACTTTGATGGTATTCCTCAAAGAATTTTTTGAAAAATTGATTTGAAAAAAAATCAGCAGACAACAAAAAAGCATGTCGGACCTGATCTGGATCCCAACTGTTTGTCACTTTGATGGTATTCCTGAAAGAATTTTTCAAAAAAGTTTCTTTTGAAAAAAAATCAGCAGACGTTAACAAAGCATATACAAAATTATCCAGTTGGTCAAAGAGTTAAAATTCAAACCCTATGCCACATCCTCTCCAAAATTGTGATTGTCTACTGTAAAAAATACAATGTACAATATGTTCTTTTGGGAGTAATTCGGTTCTAGTGCTGCAAGGGTTGAAAAGGATTAAATTTTTCCTCATTAGTTTTTGAATCTATATATTGAGCCATGACATGATATATCCAACAATGTAGTATGTACGACCAGCAAAGCCTCGGATCAGCCTGCGCATGCGCACAGTCTGATCAGAGCCTTTGCTAGTCGCTTGAATATTCTATGAGTGTTAAGCTACTGACCGAACACAATTTGGAGTTTCTATGCTTAAAAGGAGGCTGCACAGGCTCGTCTGAGTCTACACTTGTCGAAAAGCCACATTGTTGGAAATCACGTCGCTGCTCATATTATGCTTTTGCAGCATTGCCCTCTCATTAGCAGGCTGGCATCTAACTTTCTGATTGTGATTTTGTTTCCGATCTGTCAACAAATATGGCCTCCTCTGGCTATGTTGATGCTTGGTGTTGATCAGAGAATGTTTGCCTCCAAATGATGTCTCCAGGGTAGGCAGGCACCAAGCTTACAATGGTGATGCATGTACAGTAAAACCAGTCTTAAGCAGCCACCCCAAAAGAAAATCACAGATGTTTTTAAGACCAATTTTTGCTAAATGCAGGTCAAAAGTATTGCAGAATGCTCCAAATGGGAGCATTCTGCAATACTTTCAACTTTCATTAAGCTACCATATGTCATTTAGATCTTTGTTTTGTCTAGTTTTGAGTGGCCGCTTAAGACCGGTTTTACTGTATGTCAGCGTGTGATGTCTCCTAGTAGGCAGGCATCTAAATTGCTATTTCAATGCTTGTATGTATGACTGCTTGTTATTTTTTGGTTTGATACTTAATGTCCCAGTCAACAGCTATGGTCACATCAGGATGGTAAGTTCACCGAACTACACTTTTTTCCTTGCGAGCTTCACTAAGCAGTTAACTAGTACTTTGTGCACATACTTTCGCTTGTAACTGACAACAACCCTTCTTGAATCAGCGGATGGGAGGAGAATGGCCATAGAAATTATTTCATGATCAATCTCCAGGAAAGTATGGGACCGGGCAGGTATGACTGCTTGTGACATCTCATTAGAAGGCGGGCATCAAATTTGCCATTTTGATGCTAGTATGTATGACTGCTATTGATGTCTCAATAGAAGGCAGGCATCTAACTTGCTATTTTGTTGCTAGTATGTATGACTGCTAGTGACATCTCATTATAAGTCAGGCATCTAACTTGCTATTTTGATGCTAGTATGTATGACTGCTTGTGACATCACATTAGTAGGCAGGCATCTAACTTGCTATTTGATGCTTGTATGTATGACTGCTAGTGACATCTAGTAGCATCTCAATAGGACTACTGTTAACATCTCAAAAGAAGTCAGGCATCTAACCTGCTATTTTGATCCTTGCATGTATGACTGCTAGTGATGTCTCAATAGAAGGCAGACATCTAACTTGCTATTTTGAAACTTGTTTGAATGAGTGCTAGTAACATCTCATTAGATGGCAGGCATCTAACCTGCTATTTTGATACTTGTATGTATGGCAGCTAGTGATGTCTCATTAGAAGACAGACATCTAACTTGCTATTTTGATGCTTGTATGTATGACTGCTAGTGATGTCTCAATAGAAAGCAGACATCTAACTTGCTATTTTGATACTTGTATGTATGGCAGCTAGTGATGTCTCAATAGAAAGCACACATCTAACTTGCTATTTTGAGGCTTGTATGTATGACTGCTAGTGATGTCTCAATAGTAGGCACACATCTAACTTGCTATTTTGATGCTTGTATGTATGACTGCTAGTGATGTCTCAATAGAAAGCAGACATCTAACTTTCTATTTTGATGCTCTTATGTATGATTGCTAGTGATGTCTCAATAGAAAGCAGACATCTAACTTGCTATTTTGAAGCTAGTATGTATGACTGCTAGTGACATCTCATAAGGAGGCAGACATCTAACTTGCTATTTTGATGCGTGTATGTCACAATGACTGCTAGTGATGTCTCATTAGATGACAGGCATCTAACTTGCTATTTTGATGCGTGTATGTATGACTGCTAGTGACATCTCATTAGAAGTCAGGCATCTATCTTGCTATTTTTTAGCTTGTATGTATGACTGCTAGTGACATCTCATTAGAAGTCAGGCATCTAACTTGCTATTTTTTAGCTTGTATGTATGACTGCTAGTGCCATCTCAATAGAAGGCAGACATCTAACCTGCTATTTTGATGCTAGTATGTATGACTGCTAGTGATGTCTCATTATATGGCAGACATCTAACTTGCTATTTTGATGCTTTTATTTACATCTTCAGGTGGGTGTTTCAGCTATGTCTCCTTTTAGTAGGCATCTGCTGCGAATTTCGAATGCACTCCGGAAAACTTACTATTGGAAGCAAACCCAATGAAGCCTTCTTCTTAGGATCAGTCTGATCTGGGTCCATGGTGTTTGCATCGTAGGCTAACAGTAAGCAGAAACAGAGTAAAGAGCAGACAACAATTGTCCTGAATTGGTGGTAAAAGATAAATTAACATCCCTTTTATGGGATACCAGGCATAATATATTAATTGCTTTCCTTTTTCATAATTAAACCATTGATCACTGGGCACTTTCCAAATGTGATGGTCCATTTTATTGCAGTGTCTGCTAATCGTCATCTGCCATCATGTAAATGGGGTACTTTGATATTAATATAAAAATTATGGCTTTAATTTGATTGATAATATGGTGTTAAACCCACTGATAATCAGGACTCAATCTACAAGACCCTAATTACCGGTTTCTCGTACCACATAAAAAGGGATACCTGTCAATGATCTTGTTGAAGGAATATTGTTTCTCAAATTAACCACATCGGATAGGCAGCAATTGATAACGCTCGGCAAACACAGATCAAAAATCGATAGAAACAGTGTTTTTGATTGCCATTTGTCACCGATCAGGCGACAAATGGCAATCAAAAACTCTGTTTCTAACGATTTTTTATTTGATTTAGGTTCGTCGATAGTATTAACGTTTTTGACTGCCTATCCGGTGTGTTAACCCTTAAATTGCCAAACACGACAAAAGTTGTCTACTATTGAGCCCCTGCACTTCACCAAACATTATATATATGAACCCTGATCAGACCTAAAGGCAAAGTCTGATCTGGGTCAATAATATTTACAGTATAGGCCAACAAAGTACATAAGCAGAGAAGGTAGCAGATGACAATTGTCATGAATTGCGAGAAAATGGTTAAAAGGAGGAATTCTGTATATTTACCCCCACCCTCACCCCGGCAGGGAGTGGCTTCAATATGAGACAGTAAGTGGGTGGAGCTTAGCTTCTGTCAGATTAGATTTGACCAATGGCCTGATTAGTTTGATATGCAGCATTGTCATTGAGCTGATATATGACCTATCAATTATTTCCCAGGTATCTGCCAGAAGCCAATCAAATTAGAGATAAAGCCTCTGGAGTTCCTCTAGATGTTAACAGCTTGATGGTAATTGAGAAAGTGTTAAACAGAAGCTTATTTTGCCTTTTATTGTCCGCTCCTACTTTTAAAATGAGTGCAATATATAGAATTATATTAGCTCACTTATGCCAAATGGAATTTTCCCTTCCTTATCAATTGGATGAGTCCATTTCCAATTTTAGGGTTGTTGGGTGGTATTTTTCATTTTTATTCAAATTTTAAAAGAAACTTCTGTAAGCAAACGGTGAAGAACCTGATCAGACGCCACAGAATGCGGCGTCTGATCTGGGTCTGCACTGTTTGCATATGTCCCACAAAAAGGACACTAGGCTTATATATGGTTTAGTAAAAGGTGTACTGTTAACTCTTTCTGTACTGTGGTCGTCTGTTAAAAACCTTTGCAAACAGTTTGGACCAATATCAGGCCCCACACGATTTACATCCTGTTCTCAATCCAAACCATTTGAGACTCAAATGATATTGCTTTAAGACTTTCCGAAAAAGTTGAATTTGAAAAAAAAAATCAGCAGCCAACAATAAATCATGAAAAATTTCTTAGCAAATTATGAAGCCACTCATGTTTGGTCTGAAATTTAACCCTTTTCCTGCATTGGCTGCCCCTAATTAGGAATCAGATTTTTTATGCAGAACTAAGAATCCGGCCAGAATTCTAGCTGGAACAATTTGGTTATAGTGTTTTATCGTGTTTGACATGTTTTGACATTGTAGGTACCGCAAGTACAAGAGCTCTCGCTCAATTAATAGCTAATCAATCATTTATAACAGCTTGATTTTCCCATTTCATAATGAGTTAGACTGCATCACAGTTTCTATCAATAATCGCAGTCAGAAAGATGCTGAGAGACGTAGTGGTCCAGTCTAGCTGAAGACATTTCCTATACTTTTTATCAAAGAGGTTTCTGATTGTGTTTGTGAATCTAAAGATTTTGGATACTGCCGTAAATTGGTTATTGGAGTTTTACCGGTATCTCGTTTGTAAGTTTTCGTGGGTGCTCTTCTTGAATAAATTTCGCATTTTATATGACATTTGATTTTATGGAAGATCTCTTTAATAAATATCTCGGTAACAACTATTAAGTCTGAATTCTGTTTGCGTAAAGTTTAATCTAAAAATTAATTATTTTGAAATTAACTCTTTAGTTGCTACGGTAACTTTTGTCATCTATTTGCAAACAGTTTGGATCCAGATTGGGACCGACATTATGTCGGTCCCGATCTGGATCCAAACTGTTTGACATACGGTTGTTATTCCTCAAAGAATTTTTTTGAAAACTTTGAGTTTGAAAAAATCATCAGACGACAAAAAACCAAAATTACCAAGCATGTAAAGAGTTAGTGTTAAAACTAATTGTTTTGAAATTAATATTGTTGGTCAAAATGTGAATAAAATAAGAACTTTTATTTTATAAAATGTCATCTTAGACTTGTAGTAGACGACATCTTCAAATTTTGCTGCTTCTTTAACACAGTGCATGCTGGTTAATTTTGCATGCATTTTTGTCATCTGCTGATTTTTTTTCAAATTTAACGTTTTCAAAAAATTCTTAAATTCAGGGGCACAAAATCAGAGTGTCAATTTTAAATGGTTTTTATCCAGATCAATGAAGATTTGTTGAAGTTTTGATTGATTCATTAATGTTTAATACGTTTAAATTCAAGTCATTCAGTTCTGGTTACTTTAATCTTAATTTAAATTGTTATTAAATCCTTGAAAATAATTCCATTTATTGAAATGTGATAACTAAATAATAATTAAATACCATCTTATTAAATCTTTGCCTGCTAGTCTCGTCTGCTGATAACTTTTGCAAACAGTTTGGACCAAGACCAGGTTTTGTAGGGCCTGGTTTGGATCCAAACCATTTTTTGATGGTGCCCATTCATAGCAGTAATTTTGATCGCAATTTCATGAAACTTGGTCACAATGTTCAATAGTATACCAAAATGTTTTTCTCAAGTTTGGTAATGGCTCATATCACCATAGTTATTGCCCTTTTTTAATGAAAAAAATACAATTTTTATGATGTCCATCTCTTAATGAAGTATTTCTTATCAGAACTTTAATAATTTTTGTCACAATGTTTAGTACAGTACCAAACTGTCTTAATTGTCAAGTTCAAAAATGAACTATAGTGCAATATTCTTTCAGGAGTTATTGCCCTGTGTTTGTGAAATTTTGCCATTTTTTCAATGTTTGCTCTTTAAAGCTGCATACTCTGTAACTTTGAACATTTTTCGAAAAATTTTATTTTCTTTTTAAATCATTTGAGCCAGTGCTTGAGATTTCCAACAATGTGGCATTTTGACATGTGTAGACTCGGACAAGCCTCTGCAGCCTCCTTTTAAGCTTAGAAACTCCAAATGGTGTTCAGTCAGTAGCCTAACAATCAAAGAATGCTCAAGCGACTAGCAAAGGCTCTGATCAGACTGCGCGTATGCGCAGGCTGATCTGAGGCTTAGCTGGTCGCACATACCACATTGTTGGAAATCTCATGCACTGGCTCATTTGTAAAAGTAAAATTAAGCTATGTTTTCACAATAAAAATGTTCAGTACAGCTGAAAACTGCATGGACAAGTGAATTATCTTATCAAATAGGTGTTTATTTCTCTTGTTGGTAATTATTTGCATCCCTCCAATAATTCTAGACCGTTGAATCTTAACATAAATGCAGTTGTTTTGATAGTGATAACTTGTCAAGATTTACGAAAATGGTAAAATGTTTACCTGATCTTGAGTATTTTTACTGTGTTCTTGAAAAATAAAAACATTATTTTTAAAATTAGAAGATCAAAAGTTACAGACTATGCAGCTTTAAATGTAACTTTATGAAACTCTAAGATTTGATGTGGGAATAACAAAGGAATGCTAATGAGCACCCTGATTTAAGATTGAACGTTAGAATTGCGAAGAAATGCGTAATTTTCTGAAAGCTACCTTTTGGACTGTAAATGAGTGACTGTTCATGGAAAAGAGGTTGTTTCATTGTCGGGTGCCAGATTGAACATCAACTGACAAATTATTTAAATATAGACAGTGTCAAAAGTTAAGCACCCCTAACTTCATAGCTAAATATTTCAGAGCAAGGTTATGTGGTGTAATTAAAGCTTATAAATAAATATAAATGCATCAAATAGGGATAAAATAGTTAAATAATCATGCTATTTTGCCAAAGTATGTGAAAAAGCACATAGGGGTCAACTTATTTTCATTGCAACTTCGTGTGCATGAATGATGTTGTAAATTTTGTGTGAAAAAGGCACAAACTTTGTTTCAAGATATTGAGAGATACTTCCTGAAGATATCAGGGTGATAGGGGGAAGTTTTGATAAGTCGCGAAAACTCATGATTTTGTGACAAAATTCGATTATCACACATTTTTGATTTTTATTTAAATATTCATGCAGTTTCACACAAGATAAAGATTTTCCATGTTCATTACAATTTTTTCACGAAGAAAATTGTTTCAGCAAAAATATAGGTGTTGCTTAACTTTTGATGCTGTATATATTAATAAGCACATAGAAATGAAAACATGCAACACAATGAATAAGACAAAAAGTAGAATGGACATAAACAAAAAAAAATATTTGAAAAAATATAATTACAGTGGCGTAGCTCAGTAGGTAACATGCCTGCCCGCAGATCCAGGGGTGGCGAGTTTCATCCCGGCCCGGTCCCATACTTTCGTGGAGATTGATCATGAAATAATTTCTACAGCCATTCTGCTCCCTTCGGCTGATTCAAGAAGGGTTGTTGTCAGTTACAAGCGAAAGTATGTGCAGGAAGTACTGGTTAACTGGTTAGAAAAAAGTGTGGTTGGGTGAACTGACCATCCTGATATGACCAAAGCTGTTGACTGGGACATAAAGCGTAAAACCAAACCAAACCAAAAATTAATATTGAAAATAATATTTGCTGTATAACAATCACAGAAAGTTGTTCATTTCCATATCACTTCTTTAACAATAAAGTCGATGAACAGTCGCAATGTCAATGTTTTTCAATATTTTTAATGACATTTTAATAATAATAATAATAATAATAATAATAGTCTTTATTTTCAGAGGGTAACACATTTAATAAAGAAAAGCTAATCTTCCATGAGGCCCTCTATAAACTACTGCCAAAAAAGAATACGTTTTAGATAATTTGTCTTTCTAGGCAACCTTAATTCATAAATACAAGAGGGCAGACGACAAAAGTCCTGACTGGAGGAAAAAGAGTTTAGGGTTATGGAATAGCACCGTCATTTAGCCTAATGCTTTGCGAGAGTAGAAACATCGTGTAACGCCAATAAAGTAATGGATTATCAGCTTATACATTTTAGTAGTTCTCCCCGCCTCTTAAGGCTTTGCATGCTGGATAATTTTTCAATCATGCTTCTTTGTCGTCTGCTGATTTTTTTCAAAATCAACATTTTCGAAAAATTCTTTCAGGAATACCATCAGAGTGTCAAACAGTTTGGAAACAGATCAGGCCCGACGTTCTGTCGGGCCTGATCTGGTTCGAAACTGTTTGCAAAGGTGATCAGCAGACGACAAAAGTCACCGATAACAAGGGAAGAGTTAATCATTATCATGGTGCAAATAAATTGCATTTCATTCTCTTACTCGCAGCGCCATCAATAATTCACGTAATTCATTTATTTTCTGTTGGGGCACACATATTGTAACATGCTTTAATACTATCCCACCTCCAAATAAGAAGAGCTTGCTTGAACACAATCCTACCTCCTGGTGAAGAGTATTGGGGACATGAACTTTGATATACATCTGTAAATATTTCAAAGCAAACTGTTGATGAATCTTTAGATTTTTGCTACCGTTTAAAATCTCATGAACAACAGAATTATGATTGACAACGCCATTTAAAACTTATTTGAATGCATGTGCAATACGCTTCAAACAGTGAATTCATTAGCAAGTCATCACTGTGTAGTGGTGATTGAAGGCGACCTTATGCCTGGTTTGCGCATGCAAAACAAACCTTGTATATTCTCTTCATTAGCTGTAGCCTTCCTGTCTAAATATAAGATTAAATTATTATGTATTCTAAAGTACATTGTCTGCGCATGTGCGATACTAAAGGATCGACCTTTCTGCTATGGGACATCACGACTGAAAAATCGTGTTTTTGCTGTTACGCGGTGCGCATTACTCAAAACACCTACGTTAAAAAGTAACAAGCGTTAAATGCCTATAGATAATCCTTCATTGGAGATATCTAGTCATATTGGGTAGCCAAATCATAACAATGATAGGTATTACGGTATTCAGCCATAGACTGATCATATTGTTTGCACTAAAACATTTTTGAAAACATTCTCCGCATGGCATTTTCATTGAAACCGTTTCAGTGACACGTGATGATACGCTTGATAAACAATATTGAATCAGCCAATCGGGCGAATCACATGACTCTGTGACGCAGTTGGTAAACAAATATGTCACATGCACCCACAGTGCTCAAATCAGACAGGTCAGCATTTGATAAAATGCTTCCGGTCGATGACAATGTTCTAAAGTATAAATAAATTATATTTTATAAAAATGCATACATTTATACGAGATGAGTTTCCTTTTTCGTAGGCTCATGAAAAAATGAACACCGTGGGTACATTTAGCATCAACTGCTGATGACCTTTGCAAACAGTTTGGACCCAGATCAGGAATGACAGAAAGTCAGTCCTGATCTGGATCCAACTGTTTAAACACTCTGATAGTGTTCCTGAAAGAATTTTTTGAAAAAGTTGATTTTGAAAAAAATCAGCGGATGAAAGCGTGAAAAAATTACCCAAACTTGCAAGGATCCAAACTGTTTGACACTCCAATGATTTTCGTGAAATAATTTTTTGAAAAGATTAATTTTGAAAAAAAATCAGCAGACAACCAAATAAGCACACAAACTTATCAACCATGCAAAGAGTTAAAAGATTTTGGGCCTGATATGGATCCAAACTGCGAAATAATTTTATGAAAAAGATGATTTTGAAAAAAATCAGCAGACACACAAACTTACCCAGCATGCAAAGAGTTAACCCATAAAGCACCACCTATATTTTGTAGCAGACAAAATTTTCAAATTTTGCTGCTTTTTCAAAAACAACAAATAAGGCATGATATTTCATGAAAATCGTCTGCTGGCAGACGATTCTCATGAAATATCATGCCTTATTCGTTATTTTTGAAAAAAGCGGAAAAATTTTAAATTGTCATCTGCTGCAAATTAGAGGTGGCGCTTTAAGAGTTAAAAGATGGATCCAAACTGTTTGGCACTCTGATGATTATCGTGAAATAATTTTTAAATTTAAAAAAAATCAGCAGACGACCAAATAAACACACAAACTTACTGAGCATACCAAGAGTTAACCCTTAAAGCGCCAGTCGCTGCAAAAGTCGTCTGCTTTTCTCGTCTGCTGAAATGTTTAAGAAGCCTCTATGGTTCACGCTGTTCGCTTCTATACTTAATTCGTCGGTAATGTAAGACAATTATTTGCAGCAGACGACTTCACCAGACGACATTTTCAGATACATTTTTTTCTTGGCACTTTAAGAGTTGAAACATGCTCTTGATGGAATGACACATATTGCTCTGTTAGAATGGCACTCTCTGGCATTAGCAGAAACAATAACAGTAATGTATGCTTTCAGTTTGGCTCTCAGAGATTCAAATTTAATTTGGGGTTTGCCGTGACATTTTGAAGTCTGGTATTACATAGTGAATCTTCCCTCCGAAATAAGTTTGGCGTCAAAAATATTTTCTTGTACGTTGGAATAAAAGATTTTTTTAAATGTGGAACTTAATTGTATATTGTATATATATACTAATGGATTCTTTCTTTTGGTTTGATACACTAAACTTGGGATATCCCATTGCATATATCAAGGGGTGTCAGGCTAAATTTAAAAAAATGTATTCTTTTGTCTGAATATCTTTCTTTTTTATATTTTTTCTTAATTTGGGGTTTGCCATGACATTTTGAAGTCTGGCATTACATAAAGTGAATCTTCGCTCCAAAATAAGTCTTGCGTCAAAAATATTTTCGTGTTGGAATAAAAGATTTTTTTAAATGTGGAATTTGTATAATATTATATACTAATGGATTCATCCTTTTGGTTTGATACAATAAACTTGTGATAGTCCATTGTACATATCGAGGGGTGTCCGGCTAAATTAAAAAATGTATTCTTTTGTCTGAAGATCTTTCTTTTTTTAACCTTTACAAACAGTGTAGACCCTGATGAAATGCAGCATTATGCTGCATTTCATCTGGGTCTTCACTGTTTGAAAAGTACCTGTTTAGGGGTTTACCGAATACAAAGGGTTAGTGGAACATAGGATATGAAATCTACAGTAGAATCTAGGGCGAAGATTTGGGCAGTGAATGTGGCTTTGGCTGCTATGCAGTGGTTATATTGTTGTTGATTCATAATTGTTTATTGTTGCTTCCATTGTTTTAGGGGATTTTGTATTTGGTTCTTGTTCTTTATGCAGCTCTTTGTGTCCTTTCTAGTTTTGTAATCATCTTGCTGAGGAAGATTTTAATTTTCTTTAATTATGTTCTTGCTGTTGTCTAGCTGTTAATGTTTTGTGTCTCTTCCTCACGGTGCAGTGGATTTGGCAACTCTAAATTGCGTGCCAGGTAATAATCTTCATGCTTTTGTTGTCGTCTGCTGACTTTTGTCAAAGTTAATCTTTTAAAAAAATACTTTCAGGAACACTATCACAGTATCAAACAGTCTGGATCCAGATCAGGACCGACTTTCTGTCGGTCCTGATCTGGTTCGAAACTGTTTGTTAAGGTTATCAGCAGATGGCAAAGTTGCTGCTAGCATGGGTAGAGAGTTAGTGGTTGTAATGCATTTTGCCTTTGGCTGTCCTGATCTGGGTCCAAACTGTTTGCTACGGTTATCAGCAGATGACAAAATTGCCGCTAGCAAGGGTAGAGAATTAGTGGTTGTAATGCATTTTGCCTCTGGCTGATAAAATTCTCCAGAAACTCGGCTTTGATCTCGATTACTTCATCTCTTTGCTTTTTTTCCTTTATAGCTTTGATAAGTAGTTATGATGAGATATAATTGTTTGTAAATGCTGGTAACATATGCCATCAAATATTTACAAAAGGTGTCAGCTTCAAAGATTCATATCTGTTACTTTCTAAGCAAAGCTCGGCAGGAACCTGTCAGAAGCAGAACTTCTTTGACCTTCCATAAAGAGTTGGAATCAAAACACTGAAACAGCGCCAACAAAATGGTTATAGTTTTGTCAAATCCAGGCAGGCTTCCTGACCACAGCTTTTTAAAACTCTTTGCTTTGTAGTTTCGTCTGCTGATAAGGTTTGTCGGGCCTGATCTGGATCTAAACTGTTTGACACTTTGATGGCATTCCTGAAAGAATTTTTTTTTAAAAATCAACAGATGACAAAAAAGCATGAAAAATTACCCAGTAGGCAAAGCGTTTAGCGTTGGAACATTAAGCACAGTGTCAAGAAAATAGTTCTTGATTTGTCAAAACCAGGCTTCTTAAAGCTCTTTGCTTACTAAATGTATTATGTCGTTTGCTGATAACATTTCCAAACAGTTTGGACCCAGATTAGGCCCGACAAAATGTCGGGCCTGATCTGGATCCAAACTGTTTGACACTCTGATGGTATTCCTGAAAGAATTTTTTGAAAAAAGTTGATTTTGAACGGCAGACGACAAAAAAAATATTTCTAAGAATCATAGGTAAGCCAGATCTGATGGTTAGATAGATCCTTTCTGATCATGCGTCCAAAATTTTCTAGAGGAAAATCCCATGAATCTTGAGAAAAGTCACCTGGGCTTTTTCCCACAAAAATCGGTGAATTCTCACTTGACAAGTCTCACTTCCAGGCCTTCCTTGACAATATATAGTGTAATGCAATGTACCTGGGTGTAATGCTGTATATGATGCTGGAAAACCTCAGCAGAGCTGTTGTATTTGGCTGCCAAAAACCCTCAAAAAGTTGAAATCAAATTTGTGCATGTTTTTGTCCCCAATTTCGGTTTCGGCATACCAGCGTATGTGTGAAAGCCCCTTACAAAAGTTTACCAATTTAAGCCTAATGGAATTTTCACTCTTATTAATTGGATGAATCCATTTTGAATTTATGGGTTGTTGTGGTAGTCATTTACATAAGTTATCAAAGTACATCGTAACATGTACATATAAGTAGAGGAGAGAGTCGACAAGAATTGTTGTGAATGGGGGCAAGGGTTTTACAATTATAATACAATCAAAATTATGGTACCATAAAAATAAAATGTATTGTTGGGCTATTGGGTCACTGTCTAGCCACACCCCCAGCTGGTTCCTATTATCATTGCTTTACAAGAGATTGGGGCCCACTTCAAATTGAACTATAGTTCCTACTAAAGTTCTGATGTAATAGATGCGCACGCACGCTTACACCCGAACGGCTACAGTTGCAACTTTGGTTGGTTGGCAAGTAAACAAAGTGAATAGCCCTGTATGTCCCCTTTCAATTCTTCATTGTAGACAAAAATGATGAGTATATGCTGCACAGCCTACTCTAATTAACAATTACGAATAAGTGGGACCACAAATAGAGCACAGCGAGGATTTATTTGAACCCATCTTGCTAGATAGGTCTAGAGGAGGGAACCAGACAACCCATCTTGCTAGATAGGACAGCTATACTACTAGAGTAACATGCTCTGACTCACCGTTGATCTCTAGTAGGTTTGTGATGTCACTATAGTAGCGACTATCGATGTTCGAATCAAACTATAAATCATATAGTATGAACTATAGTTTGATTCAAAGTGGGCCTGGGACATTGCATACCACATGGCGATACAGTGACCTAAAAGTTGAATAATACAATGTAGAGTCCTTGCTCGAAAAGCGTAGGGTGACGCAACAGATTTACAGTCAGTAGTATAAAAGAAAAACCTGTATTTGTCCAATCGGGTGAATAAAGCATCATAACCTGACCAACTATGTAACTCTACGCTTATCGAGCAAGGACTCTACCATGTTATAACTGAAAAAATGAAGAAAAAACAAGGATAATATCAATATGTTTGCAAATGGAAGTGTCTAATCCTTAGTAATGGATGTGTTGCAGAACTTTTAACTCTTTGCATGCTGGGTAATTTCGCATACTTTATTGTACTCTGCCGATTTTCAAAATTAACAATTTCAAAAAAAAAAAATTCAGGCATACCATCAGTTTGTCAAACAGTTTGGATCCAGACCAGGCCTGACATTTTGTCAGGCCTGGTCTGGGTCCAAGCTGTTTTAGAAGATTATTCAGCAAGCATTTGTCGCAACTAGCTGGGAAAGAGTCACCGTAAATGCATTAAAGGATCATGAAAGTTAAAATTGATTTTAATGTTTGATATGCTGTAATCACTATTAGCTCATGACAGGCCATTTTTTAAAGACAAAAGTATTTTTTTAAATATGGAATGACATGAGTAAATTTAATGCCTGCATGGTCAGCTTTGGTTTGCTCTCGTTATTGAATACGGGTAGGAATCTTCATAGACAGAACCATCGGCTTTGAGGCTCTTTCAGGTTCTGTAAATGGGGGCTGAAAAATCGACTAAAACTGTAATTTTTTCATTCAGTGCTTTTATGGTATAAAATAGCAAAAAAGGAGAATGTAGGGCTCTGCTCTAATCTTTTACTTTACTATCTAAGCTGATGATGCAAGCTGCAATTTGTGTATGGTTTTGTCTGAATCCTTTTTGTCGTGTCGTTGTTTGACATTATCCAATCAGACGTCGCGTTACAAAATCAAGTGCATAAGAATTTTGTTGGATGTACAGTCGGAAATTTAGTTTTTGGTTGACCCCAAGCGAAGCCATAAAAGGTGATTTCCGACCATATATCTGATGATATCATCCCACGGTATATGGTTAACCCTATTCTAATACACTGTTTCAGTTTCCTTTCAAATTGGAGCGTCGCAAGCCACATGACTAAGCCACAAGTCATCCAGCGAAATTTAATGTAATTAATGACGCGAGATATACTGTCGCAAATTTTTGACGTTATCCAATCAGACGTTAACGTTAAAAAATCAAGTGCATAAGAATTTTGTTTATATATAATAAGCACCAATTTTATATTGCCGTCAGATATTAGTGTTTTAGATACAGTAAAACCTGTCTAAAGCGACCACTCAAAAATAGACGAAATAAAAACCTTAATTCCAAATGGTAGCTTAATGAAGGTCGAAAGTATTGCAGAATGCTCCCATTGGAGCATTCTGCAATACTTTTGACCTGCATTAAACGATAATCGGTCTTGAAAACCTATTTTTGGTGTTCGATTTGAGTGGCCGCTTAAGACAGGTTTTACTGTATTTTTGATCCTTGATTTTGGTGTTTTACAGTGACATAAAGAATACTTGAACAATACATAGTTTCAAAGAATAGAAATCTCCATGTGTAACAGTAAAAAAAATCTGTATCAAATTTGGTGTACAGTATCAGTTTCTATAAACCAAGGAAAATGACATGAGATGCTGGACTTGAAATTCTAACCTCTTCTTAAGAAGATTTGAAAAAAAGAATTTAAATTTGAGTGAGTTGCTTTTCTGTGTACATTCTCACCAAATAATTTACACAAAGTAAATGATTCAAATGGATATTGTCAAAAAAGTTGTGAGGAAATTTGAAATAAACGCTGCTACAGAAATTCAGATTTATCGAAGAAAACTTTTGAAGACTATATAAAACTGAAGTACTTATCTCAGAAACAGATATAGCAGACTTTACCTGCACATTATAAGTGTTAAATGATGTAGATGTTTCACACTAATTAAAGAAACAAAAGCCTGTTCGGAAGTGGAAAAGGCTGTTGATGATCTTGACTGATAATATGTCTACGGAAGAAAACGACAATACAGATATCGTGAAGGACGCCATTAACACAGGTAACATGCATGCCAGTGTCTTGTATTGTTTCAGCATTTAGTAAATTAAATTAGCACAATAATTTTTGGAACCTTAAATTTTTAAGTACTACATTCATCCCCAATCTTCGTTTATCCAATTTTAATAACATGCAGACTAAAGTTATAAGCATGTATCTACAAGCAGAAGCCAAGCAGTTTGGATCAAGATCATGCCTGAGCGGCTCTTCCTCACGGGGTTGTCTGCCGTTTGTGATTGTGGTATTTCCTGATCATACTCATTTAATATTTCTGACATTTTGTCAGTCCTGATCTAGATCCAAACTGCTAACTTGCAAATGTTATCAGCAGACAAAAAAATGGAACATTGCAACTAATGGGGGTGAGAGGGGGAGGAGAGTGTGGTTTAGCCTCAAAACTTCTCATAACTTTTTAAAAGCATTTTTTCATGAATAATATGAATCACATCTGTAGTTTCTTGTTGTAGGAGTAATGTACGCTTCGTGAGTTGCTTGTAGTTTACCACGCTTTCCTAGTCTGTGGGCAGAGTTCTCACTAGGATTTGAAAATAGGAGTAAAAATGCTGTTTGCCAGAAAAAATTGGAGATTTACCATACTTTTCTATTGGCATTTTTGAAAAAGTTGGAATCAGAATCAAGAAGTTGGAGTAAAATAATCCAAATTTAGAGTTAGTGAGAACTCTGGTGGGGACTTTTGAATTTTGAAATATGGAAGGGGGAACAGCTGTGTTATGTACGTCCATACTGGAAGCCAAATACCATCATTGGCACTTCCTGCAGGCACATTGCAATTATCACAGAAATATACTTTGTCCCGCTGAATAATTTGAAATGTATCATCCTACCAAATGATCCAATACTCAACATCTGGCCCCAAGTTTTTTTTTCATGCTCAACTCAACTGAGCATGAATTTCAATTGCTCATAACTAAAATGTTGAAAAATAAACATTTTTTCTTGATTTATAACTATCAGATGTAGTATTTATCCAGCGAATAAATGTTAAAATGCCAACAATTGTTGGCATTTTAGCATTTATAAGTAGGATAAGTACCATGCTCTATTGAGTCGAGCATGAAAAAAGTTTTATAACCCTGAGACCTGGTTGAATATGAAAAACAACTGCTCTATGAAGTAAATAAAAAATCGGGGAAATTCATGCAACAGACTTCGGATCCCTACGTTTGTGGTATAAATGCAAGATCAGAAAGTATTCTCATTAGTATAGGTCATATTTACTTTTCGCGCAATAAACACGTTCCTGTCGATTTCTGGTTCACCTATTTTACGCGAAAAGTAAATCTGACAATAAGAGAGACCTTTCAGTCCTCAAATTTATACGACAACCGTAGAAATGCATAGGCTGTTGCATGATATTCCCCGATTTTTAGCTCACCTGAGCCGAAGGCTCCGAGGTGAGCTATTAGTATACCAGTGACTCCGGCGTCTGTCGTCCGTCCGTCCGTCGTCCGTCCGTCCGTCAACATTTTCAAACATCTTCTCCTCTGAAACCACTGGGCCAATTGAACTCAAATTTCATATGGAGACTCCTTAGGATAGGGGAACAAAAGTTTGTTCAAATGTTCCTGGTCACAAGACCAAGATGGCCGCCATGCCCATATATGGTAAAAACCCTTTAAAAATCTTCTACTCCAGAACCAGAAGGCCGATTACCTTGGGACTTGGTATGTAGCATCAGGGATGTGGGGCCTACCAAGTTTGTTCAAATGATGATCCTAGGTTGACCTTGACCTACTTAAGGTCAAGGTCAAATTTGCTTCCTAATGCATTTAAATGGGATTTTTTTTGAAAAGTTGATTTTTTGAATACTGTTAAAGCCAAAGTGATTATTCTTACTTGATATGTTGAAAATAATGAGACAATGGCTATAAATAAGTTTTGAAGGTCAAAGTTGACCTTTGCCCTTTCAGCCAAGGTCGCTCATATTGTGGTCCCATCAATATATAAAAACATAGTTTTCTCACAAACCATTAGCCCAATTGAGCTCAAATTTCATGTGAAGACTCCTTATGAAAAGTTAGCCAAACTTTATGCAAAATATATTATTCACATGACAAAGATGGCCACCACGCCTATATATGGTAAAAACCTTTTAAAAATTTTCTTTTCCAGAACCAGAAGGCCAGTGACCTTGAGACTTGGTATGTAGTATTGGGACTGTGGGGCCTACCAAGTTTGTTCAAATGATGATCCTAGGGTGACCTTGACCTACTTAACGTCAAGGTCAAGTTTGCTTCCTAATGCATTTGAATGGAAATTTTTGTGAAAAGTTGATTGTTTGAATACTGTGGAAACCAAAGTCATTATTCTCACTTGATATGTTCAATCTAGTGTCTATAAATAAGTTTCAAAGGTCAAGGTTGATCTTTGACCTTTCAGCCAAGGTCGCTTATATTGGAGTCCCATCAACATATTGAAACATAGTTTTCTCAGACAATTCTCGGCCAATTGAAATCAAATTTCATATGACAACTCCTTATGATTGGTTAGCCAAAACTTATACAAATTGTTATGGTCACATGACTAACATGGCCACCATGCCCATATATGGTAAAAATTCTTTAAATCTCTTCTTCTCTGAAACCAAAAGGCCATTGGCTTTGGGACTTGGTATGTAGGATTGGGGATGTGGGCCCTACCAGGTTAGCACAAATGATGAATCTAGGTTGACCTTGACCTACTTTATGGCAAGGTCAAATTTGATTCCTAATGCAGTTACAGGGATAAAATCTTAAAATGTTCATTTTCTATAACTGAGCCGAAAGTATAGTAGTTAAACCTATTGAGACAATGGTTTATTAAGCTGACCTGTGACCTTTTATCCAAGGCCACTCATTTGGACTGCCACATACCTATCTAAACATCTTTTTCTCAGAAATCACTGGGCTGTTTGATAGATTATTCATTAGATTGTTGAGGTCACTTGACCAAAATGTATATGGTAAAAACAAAATTGTTCCATTATTTAAAGCTGTAGTTGACCTTGACCTATTTTAACATTATTAAGGAGATCAGGTGAGCGCCTCAGGACCTTCAGGTCCTCTAGTTTATTCTCTTCCTGGAGCAATTGTTTTGAATATTCAACCAGATGTTGAGCATTGGATCTTTTGGTAGGTGTGTGGTTAAGATATCCTCGGATCAATGAGAGTAAAATCTCAGGCACCTTCATGTATACTTCGATCCCCAAGATTAATAAGTCTTAGCTTACTAGGGTAGTGTCGTCTGCTGATAAACCTTGCAAACAGTAGGGATCCAGATCAGGCCCAACAAAACGTCGGGCCTGATCTCGATCCAAACTGTTTGCCACACTGATGGTATTCCTGAGAGAATTTTTTGAAAAAGTAGATTTTGATCGAAAAAATCAGCAGACGACAAAAAAGCATGCAAAATAACCAAGTAGGCAAAGAAGCAGCTTCTTAACCCATATAAGCTTAGCGTCCCATTTGTGGGACATAGACAAACAGGGCAGACCCAGATCAGACTCAGCATAACGCGGCATCTGATCAGGGTCTCCACTGTTTGCTTACAGAAAGATCTATAAGAATTTTGATAAAAGTGAAAAATACCACCCAACAACCCTTAAAACGAAAATAGACTATTCCAATTATTCAGATTGGGAAATTCCATTAGGCTTAAATGGGTTAATTTGACTTTGAATGGTGTCATAAGGTGTTTTAGATGATAATTTAGTATGAAACAGAAGTGAATTATTTTAGATGTTTAAATATTTATAATAGATATTTATTATAAAATGAAATTTTCAAGAGTGAACAATCATGGAGGGACAAACTCAGGTCGAAATCAAGTGTTAGATGGGCCGCAACGCGAGAAAACCTGTCTTCGGGGTTTGCGAACAACACAGGCCCAGACCAGCCTGCGCATCCGCGCAGTCTGATCAGCGCCTTTGTTATTCGCTTTTTGGAAAGTTTCATCTGTAAACTTGCTTCAGATGAAATTTCAATTTTCAAGCTAGTCTCTGTAGCCGAGGAGACTGGTTTGAAACTCGCTTTGTCGGACACCCCGAAGACAGGTTTTCTGGCGACGAGGCCCAGATCATATCTGATTTGAACACTTAATGATTGTCGTCATCATTTTTTATCCGATGAAAAGGTGTCTTGTCGAATAGATACTTCCGTCCACCCTCAATGGCGTAGCCGGAACGCTGAAAAAGTTACGCACACCAAAGGGAGACTTCTGGATCAAGCAATGATTCTCTTCAATTGTGTCCCTTTTCAAACTGAGAACTTCTCTTAAAGGAAAGAATTTGCTCCCAGAGGGAGCGAATTCTTTCCTTTATGAGTAGTTCCTTATAGTATTGAAAATCACTTTTATCACATTAAGTGACCTCCCTTGAATGTTACTATTTTTATTACGCAGGTGCATAACCTGCGTAATGGGCGCTACGCCAATGACCCTGATAAAATATGGTGTGGGCTGTCAGTTGTCAGTCACACTTTAATAATTTCCAAACCATTCCTGAAGATTGCTTCCATTCTCTAAGCAAACAGTGCAGACCCTAAAGAGATGCTTTATCTAACAGTGCTCTAGTAACAGGCAATCTTAAACTATATTAATTTTGTTTGCACATGCTTTTTCTACCAGAGTAATTGATTCAGACTCTCCATTGGCGTAGCTCCCATTATGCAGTTACGCACGTGAGTAATGAAAATAGTAACATTCAAGAGAGGTCACCTTATGTGGTAAAAGTGATTTTCCATAAGGAACTGCTCTTAAAGGAAATGATTTGCTTGGGAGCAAATTCTTTCCTTTAAGAGAAGTTCCCATTTTGAAAAGGGATGCAATTGAAGAGAATCACTGCTTGATCCAGTAGTCTCCCTTTGATGTGCGTAACTTTTTCGGCGTTCTTGCTACGCCATTGCTCTCAAAGAATTAACAAATTTGGATGGATTATCTTCATACATTGCATTATAAATAGTTTTGTTTGTTTGTTTGATTGATTTGATTCTTTACATCCCATCGACAATCTTTCTGTTAAACAAGAACGGGTCTTCCTGGGTTGAACCAGTACTAAGCTAGGATAAATGTGTCTTGCTCAAGGACCACAAAGCAGTGACGCCGGTAAGGCTTGAACCCGCGGCCCCTCGGTCTCGAGTCAAGCACTCTACCACTGAGCCACTGTGCTGTTAGGCAGTTTTGACACAAAAACCCATTGACATAAAATGTGCAAACATTTGCACTTCCTAGTTTACCAGCTGAAGTGACATCCAACATTTCTTGTTGCTCATCACTTAAGGAAATACATCCTTGTCTTTTAAAGTGGCTTTAAATTTTTAAGGGCCCAGTATTTTGAAAACACTTCTGAAGAAGCACAAATACCTGATTTACTCCGCTTTTAGATGGGGGCTGCGAAAATTTAAAGAACAGTTCAAGAAAAGTTCTTCCTTTATTCAAGAACAAGATTCAAGAGCTGGACATGAACTGCTCTTAAAGTGTTCAAGAACAGCTCAAGAACATTTTATGAACCTAGAATTGGACAATTTTTAAGAACAATAATTATTATTGTTCTTAAAAACTGTTCTTGAAAAGTTCAAGTTCTTGAGTAGTTCTAGAACATATTTCTTCTATTCCCATACTGCATTTTTCCATGGAAACACAAAAATTAGTAACCAGAATCTTGAAACATCAGAAGTTAATTCTGTGTAAAGAAAAAAGAAAAAAAGAAAAGAAAAAAAATCAGATACATGACCCATGTGCCTGACAGCCACTAATACCATTGGTGATTGGGTCACCCGTCAAACTTCACAGATTGTCCATCAGCTTGATCCACTGCTCCACATCATCAGTTATTAAAATGATTCTTATTATCTTTCTTTCCCTAAAATATTTACTAAGTGCCAAATTCACAGAGAGTTTGGGTCAAATGTTTGAGTTTAGATATCATGTTTAGGTATCACAACTTAGGTGCCATAAATTAAGTTAGACACATTGTGTTCAGGATAAGTCTTTGAAATAATCAAGAACAAATTTAGGAAGAGTTCAAGAACACTTTATGTTCATGAAATGTCTCTGAAATCATCAAGAACAAACATAAGAACAGTTCAAGAACACATTATGTTCAAGAAAAGTCTTTGTAATAATCAAGAACAAATGTAAGAACAGTTCAAGAACACATTATGTTCAATTTGCCTATGAAAGAGTCAAGAACAAATTTAGGAACAGTTCAAGAACACATATTATGTTCATGAAAAGTCTTTGAAATAATCAAGAACACATTTAAGAACAGTTCAAGAACATCAGAGTCAACACATCGTTCAAGAAAAGTCATTAATATTTTCAAGAATGGTTTATGAAAAACTCAAGAACATCACAAATTCTTAAAAGTTCTTGAACTGTTCCTAATTTATGTTCGTGAACAGTTCAAGTACAAATGTTCTTGAACAGTTCAAGAATTCTTGCTATATTTCAAGAACTGTTCTTGAACTGCTCTTGGTTGAAAAACTCTATTTCGCAGGGGGGTGGATCTTGTTGTTTGGGTTTTTTTTCTAATATTAGCTCTTTGCATTCTGGGTAATTTTTCATGCTTGCTGATTTTTTCAAAATTAGCTTTTTCAAATCATCTTTCAACAACACAGTCAGAGTTTCCCATGGTTTGGATCCAGATCAGGCCAACATTCTGTCAGTCCTGATCTTGGTCCAAGCCGTTTGCAAAGGTTAGTAGCAGGCAAAAAAAGCGCAGCTTTTCAAGCGAGGAGAGAGTTAAGGAAGACAAAAATAGTCTGAGTTAGTTCAGAGTGTGTAACGAAAAAATAATTTTCTTATTTCTCAACCAAAACATATGTTGTGGGTACTCAAAAACCCCTTCTCAATGAGACCCAAAATATATGTTAAAATTGATGAGTAAGAAATGTTTACAATTTTACGCTAAAAATTTGTTTATCTAAACCTGTGGCCATACATATTAGGTCAAATATGGTATTTGGGATAATTTTGGGATAAGTTGTTATATTATTTTAGCGGGATATTAATGGTAATCATTGTTTCATTGAATTGAAAAACTCAAGTGCTGTGTTTCAATGACCGATGAAAAAGACAAGTGGTCTCTGTCATTGAAATTGGGGATGTTCACGCTTCACACTTGTGCTTAACCCTTAAAGCGCCACCTATAATTTGCAGCAGACGACAATTTAAAATTTTGCTGCTTTTTCACAAATAACAATAAGACATGATGTTTCATGAGAATCGTCTACTGGCAGGCGATTCTCATGTAATATCATGTCCAATTTTTTTCGAAAATTAGGAAAGATGTGACAAAATTGGTCGTCTGCTGCAGTTGTGATTGGCGCTTTAGGGTTAATAGAACCTTCCATCAGTATAGCTATTATGCCATTGGAGTGATCTTTTAAACCTTAATGCGCCAATCGCAACAAAAGTCGTCTGTTTTTCTCGTCTGCTGAAATGTTTAAGAAGCCTCTATGGCAAACGGTGTGGACCCAGATCAGACTGCTCCTATAGTCTGTTCTGGGTCCACGCTGTTTGTTTCTATACTTAATTAGTCTGTAATGTCAGGCAATTATTTGCAGCAGAAGGCTTCAGCAGACGACATTTTCAGATGCAGTTTTTTCTTCACCCTTTAAGGGTTAACACAATGCAAGGAGTAACTACTCAAAATTTCCAATGTAACTGATTTGTACAGAAGTCCACCTTTGGGTGCAACAATCCAATGTTGGTGATACAATGTTAAGCTACTCTAGTCCTCCATTGTGTGCAACAATCCAATGTTGGTGATCCGTTGTTGGGCTACTCTAGTCCTCCATCAGGTGCAACAATCTAATGTTGGTGATCTGAGAATGGGCTACTTTAGTCCTCCATCTAGTGCAACAATCCATTGTTGATGATACAATGTTTGGCTGGTATTGTCCAACTTTGGGCGCAATAGTCCATTGTTGGTGATCCAATGTTGAGCTACTCTAATCCTCCATTGTGTGCAACAATCCAATGTTGGTGATCCAATGTTGAGCTACTCTAGTCCTCCATTGGGTGCAACAGTCCAATGTTGGTGATCCAATGTTGAGCTACTCTAGTCCAACATTGTGTGCAACAATCCAATGTTGGTGACCCAATGTTGGGCTACTCTAGTCCTCCAATGTGTGCAACAATCAAATGTTATTGACCCAATGTTGAGCTACTCTAGTCCAACATTGGGTGCAACAATCCAATGTTGGTGATCCAATGTTGAGCTACTCTAGTCCAACATTGGGTGCAACAATCCAATGTTGGTGATCCAATGTTGAGCTACTCTAGTCCTCCATTGTGTGCAACAATCAAATGTTGGTGACCCAATGTTGAGCTACTCTAGTCCAACTTTGGGTGCAACAATCCAATGTTGGTGATCCAATGGTGGGCTACTCTAGTCCTCCATTGTGTGCAACAATCCAATGTTGGTGACCCAATGTTGAGCTACTCTAGTCCAACTTTGGAAGCAACAATCCAATGTTGGTGATCCAATGTTGAGCTACTCTAGCCAACCGTCATTTGCAACAATCTATATTGGTGATCCTATAGTGGGCTACTCTAGTCCGCCATGGGTGCAACAATCCAATGTTGGTGATCTGATAGTGGGCTACTCAAGTCCACCATCGGGTGCAACAATCCATATTGGTGATCCAATGTTGAGCTACTCAAGTCCACCATCGGGTGCAACAATCCATATTGGTGATCCAATATTGAGCTGCTCAAGTCCACCATCGGATGCAACAATCCATATTGGTGATCCAATGTTGAGCTACTCAAGTCCACCATCGGGTGCAACAAACCATATTGGTGATCCAATGTTGAGCTACTCAAGTCCTCCATCAGGTGCAACAATCCAATGTTGGTGATCTGTTGATGGGCTACTCTAGTCCTACTTTGGGTGCAACAATCCAATATTGGTGATACAATGTTGAGCCACTCTAGTCCTCCATTGTGTGCCACAATCCAATGTTGATGATTCTATGGTGGGCTACTCTAGTCCTCCATTGGGTGCAACAGTCCAATGTTGGTGATACAATGTTGAGCTACTCTAGTCCAACATTGGGTGCAAAAATCCAATGTTGGTGGTCCAATGTTGAGCTACTCTAGTCCTCCACTGTGTGCAACAATCTAATGTTGGTAATCCAATGTTGAGCTACTCTCATCCAATATTGGGTGCAGCAATCCAATGTTGGTAATCTGATAGTGGGCTACTCAAGTCCACCATCCGGTGCAACAATCTACTGATGGTGAAATCTTCAGAGTAATATAGTTCAGCGACAATAAGAGTAGGGTAGGGAACATGTTTGTTACTGCAACATGCTTCAACTTTCATTCAATCAACCGTATACTGTAAAACCCTTATATTTATATCATCTAACTTACGATAATATTACTTATGCTACCCTCTATTCCCCCAGAATGCGCCGATCTAATTACCAGCCGTGACAGACCGATAGTAGAAGAGACATTGGTAACCGTGAATAAATCAACCACGGTAAAGTCATGCACTTCAAAACAAAATACCTGTAAACTTCCTCTTTTGCTCGGCGCTTATCAAAGCGGAAGGACGTGTTGAGTTCTTACTCTTCTTTATATCCTTGGCTCGAGCAGCTCTTTGACCCCCGGGATTGCGTTTGCAAATAAATTTGCTTTTGTCGATTTAAATTACTGTGCTGTTTTCTCATTGTTGTTTAATTTTCATTCTATTTTCAGATAGCTGAAATGTTGCGACAATGTGTAGGTATCAAAGGGAAAGGTTGTTCCCGTTTCATTGCGGACTGGGACAACCATTCTCTTTGCTTTGCGTGCAGGGTTTGTTCTCAGAACAATCCTTGCGAAGTTTGTTCCGTTTGGACCACCTTTCTTTGGTCTAAAGCTTCGGCTGCCAAAGCTAAGGCTGATTCTAGACGGTCAACCTTATGTAAGGTTGGGGAGACTGTGCAGCAGGTCGGTTCTTCTAGGGATTCTTCCTTGCCCTTTTCTGAGGGTAACGAGGGTCCTGTTGCCAACAACCATACGGTTGTTTGTGTGGAAGTTCCTACCTCCCAGGCTTTGGCCTTAACTGGTTCAAACTCTGGGGCGCTTTCTTCAGAGATTTCCACTGCCGGGAACGGTACTGGTAACATCCCAGCCGTCGTGTCAGAAGGTCCCCGACTCTTGTTCAGGCACCTCTAGGCCAAGATCTCGATCCCCATCGGCACATCCAGATCTGGCCGTTACACACGATGATCGGTCGCATGGCTCCCGTGCTCGTTCGAGGCGGTCCCATTGCTCCCAGTCAGGTAGTGCGAAGGTTCCACGAGCGTACCGCGTACGCTCAAGGAGCCGATCTTATCGCTCTTCCAGGAACCATCGATCGCCGTCGCTAACATCGAGCTCTGGCTCGGAACGTAGCCTTGGCGGCTCGCGCGCTCACAGCCCGCGAGCCTATGGCTACCGTGCTATGCGCAGTCATAGCCGTCGTTCTAGGCGGGATGGTAGTCCAAACTACAGGTCTCGACGAGGCCAGCGCTCCCGTTCGAGCCGTCGCTCCCATCGTAGGCGCCACGGATCTCGATCACACGGCAGGGATAGGTCTCGATCTTATTCAAGATCAGACCCTTCCCGTTCTAGGTCCCGAGAATCAAAGTCTCGGCACGTAGATAACCCTATTTCACAGGCTACTAGATCTAGTGAATTTTCTGGGTTCTCCGCAAATGATATCCAGGATCACCGTGTACAACCTGGTCACGGTATACAACCGGACATGCGGAGTTTAATTCGACAGCTTTTGGCTGAAGAATTTAAAACTTTCTCAGGTAGCCGGAAGAGACTTCGCTCCCGTTCTACATCGGTAGAAAGGGTGCCAGTGCGCTCCCATACGGCTCCTGATCCGGACCCAATGGACGAGCATAACACTGCTTGCGTTCAGGGTTCAATGGGGAATAGTTCTGGGAAGGTTATACCTTCTGAGAAGACAATTCCCAATAATTTGAACCAGGTTTCTTCAAATTATGAAGAACCAGAGATTCAAATAACACCTCTTCCTGGTGAGACCATCGGATCTGATGATAACTCAGATGATCAGGACCAGGAAAAGCAGGAGGATGATGAAAGTGGCACTTCTGAACAGGCCTCAGTGTCTGCTCAGTTACCTTACTTTGAGGCCTTAGAGTCACTTCGTGCTCGTTTAGGCACTCATCTTTGCCCTGATATTGTTCAAGAAGAACCAAAATCAGGGGCTTCAGCTTTGGATTTTTTTGATAAAAAAGCCAGGGCTAATGTCCTCCCAGTTCTGCCTGAAAGCAGACTAATTTTGGATTCCGTATCTAAAATTAATTCTAGGATACAGGGGCCTAATCCTATTCAAGGATCCCCTTTAGATAGTTATCCTAAAGGTTTGATGACTAACAGGTTTCCATCTTTACACATGAAACCTAAAGTCTTTAGTCAAGAGTCATATAAAATCTCTGACCCGACTATGGTTATTGACCACCCACCTATAGATCCTTCTTTTAGAGAAGTTCTGAAGCAGGGTGCATTATTTCCAACTTCCCATTCCTTACAGTTACAACAACTAGAAGGATGGGAAAAACTTGCTAGAGCTGGTATACACATTAATTCACATGCAGACATGTTTCTTTATGGAATTCTTTCTGCTTTGAATTCTCCTGCTCCCTCACAAACTGATCTTGTTGAGGTGCGTAGGTACCTGCAGGCCTTAGCTCAGTCGCACATGCACATGTTTGATGTTTTAGTACGTCTTGCTAGTGGCCCTCTACTTGCTAGACGTGATGCATATCTAGACAAGTGTGCTTTGGACGCTTCAGTTAAATCTTCCCTTAGGGTTCAGCCTATCGAGTCTGCAACCCTATTTGGTCCTAAGATGCCTGAAGTGGCCAAGACCTACAAAGAAGACTTAACAAGGCGGTCTTTGCAAAATGCTGCAGTGGCTCACCTTCCTGCTAAGAAGCAGAAGAAGAAGGGGGTCTCTAAACCAGCAGCTGTTAAAATGGTAGTTAACAGTTCTGACAATGACAAACGCCAAGTTTTATCTAAACCTGCCAGACCATCACAGTTTTCCCAAGGCTCTTCCTCTTATTCTAAGAATAAGAGTAATAAGAAGTTCAAGGGAACTGGAGGTCAAAAATAGGGATGCCCGTTTCTTCCAGGCCTGCCCAGACTCTTCGGAGTCTTTGGGCTCAGACAAGTACAGTCTGCCAAAGCCACACATACCGACTGGCGGCAGACTGTATCATTTTCGGAAGGCTTGGAAAAACATCTCAACAGACAAATGGACACAGTCTGTAATAAGAAACGGGTACAGGATTCAATTTCGTGTCCGTCCCAAATTGACAAGGGTAGTGCCTCAGTTTTTGAGAGCAACACCCTCAGATCCAGAGAAGATTCAACTTCTACAGACAGAAGTAAAATCTATGCTGGACAAACATGCCATAGAACCAGTTTCCTCTTGCCATCCAAAGGGTGGCTATTACAGCAGGCTCTTTCTGGTTCGCAAGAAGTCGGGAGGATGGAGACCAGTAATCGATCTGTCCCGACTAAATCGGCATGTAATCACTCCTCATTTCAAGATGGAAACTTTAGACTCGGTTCGTCTTTCTTTACGGAAGCACAACTGGGCCATTTCCCTCGACTTGACAGATGCATACTTTCATATACCAATTCATCGCAAGTCAAGGAGGTTTCTTCGTTTTCACTTCATGGGGAAAACATACCAGTTTCGAGCTTTGCCATTCGGCCTGGCTCCAGCTCCTTACGTGTTCTCCAGAACTGTGAAGGCAGTGGTCAAACATTGTCGTCGCATGGGCATGCGTCTACATTCTTATCTAGACGATTGGCTCCAGCCGTCTCGATCTCAAGTGATGTCTTTGTTTCACAGAGATCAATTACTGAGCACGGTTTTGTCCCTGGGATTTGTTCCCAATTGGGACAAATCAGAGCTAGTTCCCAGTCAGAGGTTTTCTTTTCTGGGAGCACGTTTCTGTCTAGAGGAGGGACTGATAGGCCCTTCTTTGGACAGGTTAACAAGACTGGTAACCTTGATTCAGAGAATGCTGTCAGCTCGATCAGCATCAGCCAGACAGATTCATTCTCTTCTGGGTCAAATGGAGTCTATGGCTCGTCTCCTGCCAGATGGCAGAGCCCACAAGCGTATGCTTCAGTGGTGCATCAAGGACCGTTGGTCTCAAGCGGACCAGCCTTGGGATTTTCACATTTCTCTAGGTCCTTGGTTCAACAAGGCCGTAATCCAATGGCTGAACAGGGACTTCCTGTTTACCATGGTGCCACTGTGTCGGCCCCAACCAGACTTGTTTCTATTCACGGATGCGAGTCTGGTGGGCTGGGGTGCCCATATGGGCGATCTCTCAGCCTCCGGCCTATGGTCTGCCTATTGGCAGACTCAACACATAAATGTCCTGGAACTCAGAGCAGTCATGTTGGCTCTGAAATCCTTCCATCAGATAATTCCGAACTGTCATATTCTGCTGTCAACAGACAATACGACTGTAGCGGCTTATCTGAACAAAGAAGGGGGGGCGCGGTCACGAACTCTGTCTTTCATGGCGACCAATCTGTTAGAATGGTGTATGAAAAGACAGGTGTCTCTGACAGCCAAGTTCGTGCCAGGGAAACTAAATGTTCTGGCAGACTCGCTATCCAGGAAAGGGCAGATAATCCACACAGAGTGGACTATCCACAAGGGGACTCTGTCTCAGATATTTCAATTCTGGGAAGTCCCTCACTTAGATCTGTTTGCCACGAGGTTGAACAATCAACTTCCGGTGTTCATTTCTCCATTTCAAGATCCACGGGCTTGGGCAGTGGATGCCATGTCTCTTTCATGGGAGGGAATGATAGCTTATGCATTCCCTCCAGTTCCACTTCTCATGAAGGTACTTCTGAAAATGGAGAAAGAGACTTGTTTGGTCATCCTCATTGCACCGTGCTGGGAAAGCCATCCGTTTTTCCCAGTTCTGCTTTCTCTGCTAGTTGCCCCAGCAGTCAGGATTCCCATTCGGAAGGATCTTTTGATCCAGCCTCATTCCCGCCTTCCTCATCCGAAGCCGGAGATATACAACCTGCACGCTTGGCTGTGCTGCAGGGAGGTCTCGAGAAGGCAGGATTTTCTAAGAAATCTGCCGAGAGAGTCTGTGCTGCGAAGCGATCTTCCACACAGTCTCTGTACAATTCCCGCTGGAACACTTGGATGGATTGGTGTCTCCAGCGGGAGATGGATCCCATCGATCCAACTGTGACCTCAATGGCAGATTTTCTAATTTTCCTTTTTGAGGAAAAGAAGCTTTTGCCTTCCTCCATTAAAGGGTATAGGTCGGCTATTGCTTCCACCCTGAAGCATTTTACTTCAGTAGATTTTTCTTCCCATCCAGTCCTCTCTGATGTCATCAGGAGTATGGATTTGGAGAAACCTGCTGTAAGCCGGGTCGTTCCCCATTGGGATCTTGCCCTGGTTCTCGACAGCTTGAAGAAATCCCCTTTTGAGCCCTTGTCTTCATGCTCTTTAAAGTGCCTAACTCAGAAGACAGTTTTTCTGATAGCACTTGCTTCTGGCCGGAGACGCAGTGAGATTCATGCCTTTTCTGCTGCTCCTGGCTCAGTTAAATTTTCAGCCGACTTTAGTGCGGTTGAATTACACTTTTTTCCAGGGTTTTTAGCTAAAAACCAGTTGCCTTCTGTAGCAGGTGTTCCAATAGAGATCCCTGCTCTTTCTGGTTCTGACATGAATTCTGTTTTATGTCCAGTCCGTGCCTTACGCATTTATATGCGAAGGACTAGTTTTTTCCGTAGAAATAGGAAAAGACTTTTTATCTCTTACATAAAGGCATATGATAAAGAGATATGTGCTTCTACTATATCAAGATCGATAGTAGACACTGTACGCTTCTCTTATGAGGATTCTGGCTCTTCATCAGGCAAAATTTGTGCTCATGAGCTTAGAGCTTTGAGTTCAAGCTTTGCTTGGTTGAACAGAGTTCCGTTGGATTCTGTTCTCAAAGCGGGATATTGGCATTCTGAGAACTCTTTTATAAGATTTTATCTGCGGGACATGGCAGGTATCAATGAGAAAATGTTTTCTCTTGGTCCCGTGGTAGCTTCTCAGAAAGTTATTAATTCTTAATTACCTCCAGAAAACGTCCATTCCGACGTTTCTGATTTTACACGGTGTTTTTCATAATATTTTTATCCAATCAGCGCTTATTGTGTATTTACTTCCGGTTTTATTACACATGGCGCATATTATGAATGAAATGTGAGAAACATATCTTTCTTGATTTGTTTCTTTTCTATTCGGTGGAGCTATTTGGAATTAGAGTTAACAGCACCGTTTTATTCTGTTTTCAAATATTTTCTGTGGCATCCCGGGTTTCTTTGAGCATATGCTCTTTCCAGCCTGGATTACATACGGTCAACCGTCCAATTGGCATTGATCTTGTGTGCCTAGAATCTACATCCGCCGAGGACATTGTTTCTGTGTTCGTTGAATGGTAAGTCTTAGACTTAAGTTATTTTCCATTCATTGACAGATTCGCCCACCATCCAGAAAGATGAAATCTGTTTTAGCATAAGTAATATTATCGTAAGTTAGATGATATAAATTTTATATGTTTGTTCCAACATAAATATTTATGAATCTATACTTACGATAATATTACGATGAGGCCCGGGCAAGCTTAAGCATGCTTCCCACCTCCCCGCATATCTGTAAGTTTTCTCGCAAAAGAGGAAGTTTACAGGTATTTTGTTTTGAAGTGCATGACTTTACCGTGGTTGATTTATTCACGGTTACCAATGTCTCTTCTACTATCGGCGGTCTGTCACGGCTGGTAATTAGATCGGCGCATTCTGGGGGAATAGAGGGTAGCATAAGTAATATTATCGTAAGTATAGATTCATAAATATTTATGTTGGAACAAACATATAAAATTTTGGCGGATATTTTTATTTGGAGCTACTATTGGGTGTAAAAACAAAATTTGCCAAAATATGAAACACAAAATAAAAGCAATGAATGGACACGCACCCTTTGTTTGTGGTATCTGTATTGTCAAAATCCAACGGTTGAACGGTAAGGTTTGTTTCAAAGTAGAGGAAACTGTGTCTTAAAAGGGGGTTACTATTAAAAGAAAGAATATGCTTCCCATATAGGGAGCATATTCTTTCCTTTAAAAGTAGCCCCTATAACAGGGCCGCGTAGCGCAGTCGGTAACGTGTCTGGCTACAGATGCGTGTCTGACTGCAATTCCAGGGGTCGCGAGTTCGATCCAGGCCCGGTCCCATACTTTCGTGGAGATTGATCATGAAATAATTTCTACGGTTATTCTCCTCCATTCCGCTGATTCATTCAAGAAGGGTTGTTGTCAGTTACAAGTGAAAGTATGTGCACGAATTACTGGTTATCCGCTTTTTCAAGCCTGCCCAGGAAAAAGTGTGGTTAGGTGAACTGACCGTCCTGCAATGACCATAGCTGTTGACTTGGGATGTAAAGCAACAAAACAAACAAACAAACAAAAGTAGCCCCTTTGAGAATAGAAATAACTTTAAAGGGCATTTAATTGAAAAAACGCCAAAATGAAACTACGCCAATATGTCAGTATTTTTTTTTTTAAAAATTATGCCGCACATATAAAGTGGTTTACAGTATTGTAGCCAAAAGTGTGTCCAAAGTATCCTTGTGTGATAAGAGGGAGTAACTATACTTCCACAAAATGCTTTGAGGCGTGACTGTAATGGTACATGCATTGAATGAATCGAGGGTCATTACTTAGAGGTCGTAGTAGATGTATAGTAAAATGAATCGTAGGCAATAAATAAAACATGAAACCCATGCATGATTGTGAAGATTTCATGTAGTAGTTCTCCTTTAATTCTTTGCACGCTGGAAAACTTTTCATGATGTTTTGTCCTCTGCTGATTATATAAAAAGAAAAATTTCGAAAAAATTCTTCCAGGAATATGATCAGAGTGTCAAACAATTTTGATTCAGCTCAGGCCAGACTTTTTGTGGGACCTGATCTGGATCCAAACTGTTTGCAAAGGTAATCAGCAGACGACCCTAGCAGGCAAAGAGTTTGGGTTAAATGATGACTTTACTGCATGAATCAGCCGTGAGCCTCAAGTGACATTTGATAGTTGCAGATTTCCTTGGAAAAAATATTGCAATTAATTTTCGAGTTCTAATTATGAGCTTATTTCTGTTAAAGCCCCCTTCAACATGGTTATGGCTTCCTTTCATCAATTATACCATGCCCTCAAAAAATGAGCCTTAAGGCCTTATACAGAGAATCAATATAATGCCCTCCGGCTGGCTTGGTACCACTTTCTGGTTTAAAAATGGGTTTTTAGATTCTGTGGGCAGAAAGCTAAGGCACTGATCAGACTGCACATGTGCAGTCTGATTAGTGGCTTCTCTTTCTGTAAAATGCTCACATGACCCCTTTTTCCAATTAATTTGCCTGATTGATTTTGGATTTTCTTCAGTTAATTTGTTACAATGGGCAATGGAGTTTCTGGAAAAGTTGTTATTTTTGGAAAATGAATTTTTGGTTTCTTGGTGAATTTTGTAATTTGAAATCCCGCAGAGAGGATTTTAAAAGAGGTTTTATATTTACTTCATGATTTAACTCTTTGCGTGAATTTTGTGAATAAAAAGTCATGAGTTATAAATGCACTTGAATCGGCTACAAAGTTCATTTTCATTGTCTATTTTGAAATGTACATAAATGACCTTTAAGTCACGCAAATTACAGTGGTGTAAAAATAACCGTCATATTTTTATGGTTCTTTCAGTATTAAAAAATAGGTGATCTGATTAAAACGCATGCATGTTTTGAGCTATTTTAGTCTTTCAACTCTAGAATTGCATGCTGGGAAATTTGAAGTCATAGTTTACCAATGACTTCAGTGTTTGTCAACATATTTAAACATCTTAAATTTCATATGCAGACTGGATAATCCTTAGGACGGGGAAAACAAAAAATTGTTCAAATGATCCTGGTCACATGACCAAGATGGCCACCACACCCATGTATGGGCTAGTAGGGGATAAAAAGCTTGTTATTTACTGATTTTGTGAGAGTTATGTCTCCCCCCGTCAGGGTGGATAGACATATTGTTTTACCTGTGTGTCTGTCTGTCCGTGTGTCTGACTTTCCATCACAAAATGTGTCCACTCTTGTGAATGCAACTCCTCCTACAATTTTAGCCGGATCTGTTTTAAACTTTGCAGGTGTTTGTAACATGGTATGAAGATGTGAATGGGGTTGGGCTGAAATCCTCAGATTAATCTTTGTCACTTTTTTTGTAGTTTGAATTTAGCCATTTTTTGGCTCGACATAGACACTGGGTATCTTGTGAATGCAACTCCTCCTATTAAAGCTAATTTTTTTTTAATTTTGCTGGTGTTTTTGTCAAGGTCTGAATAATTGTGTTCATTAGCCTTAGGTTTGGCTGTAATCCTCAGATTATTTTTTTGTCACTTTTTTCGCAGTTTGAACTTAGCCATTTTTTAGGCTCAACTTCTACCAAAATATATATAGACAATTGGTATCTTGTGAACACAACTCCTCAGATCATTTTGAAACTTTGAAGGTGTTTTTGTGAAGGTTTGAAGATGTGCATGAGGTTTGGATGTAATCCTCAGATTTTTTTTGTCACTTTTTCACAGTTTGAACTTAAGTCAATTTTGGGCTCAACTTCTACCAAAGCATATAGACACTGGGTATCTAGTGAACTGAGCTCCTCCTACAATTTTAGCAGTATCCTTTTGAAACTTTGAGCAGGTTTTTTTGTCAAGGTTTCAAGATTTGCATATCATTTGGATGCAATCCTCAGATTATTTTTGTCACTTATTTGCAGTTTGAACTTAGTACTTTTCCTGACATATTGTTTTACCCAGTGCATCCATCAGTCAGTCGGACTATGGGTCACAAAATTGTATCCGCTCTAGAACTTGATCAATCTATTTATAAATCATGTGCATCATTTATGCCTCTGAGCCACACATTTAGTGACTTTCTGACACCAAAGGGAGTGGGGGAGGAGACATCTGTTTTTTGTAGAAAAACATTTCTTTTTTTTTTCTATTGAAATCTAGAATTTTCCCTAAACCATATAGCAGAGGAAATGTCTGTATGTTTTAATTAGACAACTTGAGTAGGGAATCTTCATAATGCTCAACATACCGAATATTGGATTTTTGTTTTAGCAGGAAACCGAATTAAGCTGGCAAATTTAGCGCAAAGTCATTATTAAAAGAGCTTAGGGAAGGGAGATAATTATCTTAAGATGACACAAAATTGGCACTATGTTAATGGCATGGGTTATGGATGTATTACAAACCGTGACATGGCTGTTATCCGCTAAGACTGCAATCAATGGTCGTCAATTTCAAAACAATAAATCACCCAGCTTGTCATCTACTGGGCGTCTTTTTATTCGTAATTATAAAAGTAAAAGATGTATAAGCTAGGATAATTAGAAATTTCTACATGGCAAGCTGCTTATACAGACAAAATTAGAGTCTCTCCAGATATGTTTTCTAATTGCTTGAATTGAAGGAACTCCCCAGCCATGGTGTCTTCTTGGATAGCAGGGGGTGCAACAAAGGTGATATGTTTTCTAATTGCTTGAATTCAAGGAACTCCCCAGCCATGGTGTCTCCATGGATAGCAGGGGGTGCAACAAAGGTGAGCGTCTGTGATCTGTGATAAATGGCTGGTCTGTCTTTCTAAACCCCCTTTGTATACTGATGGATTCTTCCACCTTATCTGATACAATAAACTTGGGATGGTTCATTGTATATATAGAGGGGTCACAGGTTATAATTTATAACTAAGATTGTATTTCTTTCACTGAAGATCATTTTAGTCCTAGCAAATAGGGTAGACCCTGATGAAATGCTGCCAATGTACTGTAAATTCGGAATTTTTCATGAAAATAAAACTCTAGCGAAATAGCGAAATCATTCTGTCGCTTACTGATGAAGGTAAATCATGTCCAAGTTGCAAATTTTAAACGTTGTAAATGTGTCTTTTAACGCTGTTCACGAAAATTAAATTCTTGCAAAATTTCCCAAATTTACAGTACACGTTTAGGGGTTTGGGGTATACAAAGGGTTAAACATCATCTCCTAATATAAGTATCCATCATGAGTGTGAAGGTGGGATAGAAAAATCTGCCCCGAGGATCACGGATTGGCATCAAGAGCTTGCCTCATGATGCCAATGGGTGATCCTCCGGGCAGATTTTTCTATCCCACCCTCACACTCATGATGGATTCTTTTTCCTGCTCACCACTTGATAACTCATTTTATATTAGAAAGACATGAAAAGGCTTCCGGAAAATCCTGAATTCGCTGAGATGCGAAATAGTGACGTCATTTAACATTACAATGATGTCATGGATCAACATGTGGCCAGCGTGCAGACGATGTGTGGCTGTTCCTTTTTTATCTTTCTCTAGGGCTGGTATGGGTATGTGAGATAGAATTATCTCACTTGGGTAAAAACAACAGAAATCCCGATTTGGTGTGCGAGAAAACATGTACTGGTCCAAATTTAAATATCCCCTTTATACATGTACCTACAACACCATATTGAATATTACGTACAAAAAGGTTAGCTAGTCTTAAATTTCTGTTAATCTCCGTCATCTGGCCGAAATAATTAAATTTAAAAAAGGAATGAAAAGAAACGCTTCACTTTTATTACTGCAAATTACTTTTTCAATATGAGTTTTAAGGCTCGGAAGTAATTTAGCCCTGCCACATGCAAGAAAAAAGAAATTGATTTTGTTCAGTGGCAATTTCAATATCTTGCTCATTACTCTAGACATTTCAAAAACGACACATTATCGCAATATTTAGAAGATTATGACTAATATTAGATTGCTTGAACAGGATCATAAAAAAGGAGTCCATATTCATATCAGTTCATAAAAAGGTAAACAATCCCTAAACTTCTAAGGCCAAATAAAAAAAAAGAATTGTGTTTCAGGCATTCTGTTTAAAACATTCCGCATTATGTCTTTTTATTGCTTTCTAAAAATAAAAATGAAATAAAAAACGCATTTATAGTTCAAAACATGGTTGTCGCTAAAGGTAATGCGGTTCCGCTCGGACGTTGTGGTCCATTGCGCGTAATGTCAGGTTATTTAATAATTCTTGCATCCATTTCAGGTTGAATGGACCGATATTTTCTACTGTTTTTGTTTAGTTTTCGAGCCCCAACAGCGTAAGTTTTATACATCTGTGATGAAATCAAATCTGCAGATAAAAAAATATTGTTACGAGTTGCGAAAAAAATATTTTCCACATCTATTTTTTGCCTGTATAAAAATAAAAAAACCTGCCCTGCCGCATCTGTTTTTCAAAAAAATGGCCTGAGAAACAATTCAAAAATTTTTTTCGCCTAATGTAAAATTCAAGCTTTTCTAGGGTTTCTAAAATCTTGTACATTTTTCAAGGACGAAAAAAGTTATGAAAAATACTGATTTACACTTCAAACTTGGATTGACTGATTAAATGGAGGAATTAGTAAAATATATTTTTTTTGCTCAGGAGCCGCTGTGGTGTGATGGTAAGACCATCAGATTGTGGGTTTGATCCCCTGCTTCTCCAGTCTGTCAAATGAAACTTTAAGCTGTGGTCCCATCCCCATGTGACTGGTGTTGGTGGGACGTTAAACACAAACAAACATAACATTTGTTGCTTATATGCTATACACATGGGTGAAAGTTTTCAGGATTATTCCTGAATTCAGGATTTTGAGGCTGACTTTCCACAGAAAGTCGGTCTCAATATGTTGAATTAGGCAGATTTTAATAGCTTCTCTGATTTATTTTCAGTTCATATTTGGGCAATTGACCATTTAAACTTGAAATTGTTTACACTTTGTAGGCATACAGCAAGTTTTAAGATTTTAATTTCGAAAGTTCAGGATTTTTAAAATTTTGAACTTTCACCCAAGAAAACATGCCATGTGACTGGATGGCTCAATAACAGACTTAATAATTTGGGTTGAAATCATGAGCTTTTGGCATTAGTACTTTGTGTAGGCCCTTAACAAGAATACCTGTTTACTTTTTTTGCATGCCAGGGAACATGCAAAAAAGGAGGAGTTTTTTTTAATTAGTTGATTTACGGGATTTTTTTTCAGATTTAGGGTCGAGGGGATGAAAAAAAAGCTCAGAAAATGACGTTGACTGGTCATTTTCAGAGCTTTTTTTTTAGAGTTTTTTTTTTTTAAAACAGTACAACTAGTAAGAAAAACACCAACAGTCTGTATTAAAACTTTATATATTTCATCATTTTTCTAAAAATCTGGAGAGGACAATCACTTTTAACAGTGTCACTCTCAAAAATACACAGACAGAACGTCAAAAATATATTATTTTTTTCAACGAAACAAATAACTTTTTTTGAGTCGGTGGATAGAATAAAAAATAATTTTAGAAATTAAATATTATTTTTTCTCTACCTTCCGGAAACTTACAGTAGGAGGGTTTGTAAACCAACTAATAAAAAAATTCTGGCCTTATTAGATTTTGAAAAGCATAATATCTTAAAGACATATGCGGCTATTTCCAATGCGCACCTTTCCCGCGTCTGGAAATGGGTAAAGTTGTCTGGGTCCTGTCTTTCGACCATTAACGGATTCGGATCAACACAGCCTTCCGATATTCTTATGTTATATAGGTGTTCGAACATTTTCTGGTCAAAAATAAGTAATTTAAGTGTGTCCGAAATGTCTATTGACATCTTATCAGAACTGATCGTCTCAGCATTAAAGACAGATAAATGTAGCTCAGTCGAAATCAAACGACGTACACAATTACCCTGGTTACGAATACGATAGTGGCCGAGTCTCTACTATTTGGTCGGTTATTTAGAGCGGCGCTCGACCTGACCTCGTGGCCTAGTGGTTAGCGTGTCTGGCTACGAAACCAGAGGACCAGGATCGATTCCCTGGGTGTGCACATATTTTCAGTGTGTGTTTTCTTTCTTTTTAACAATTTAATGCTAAGATGCTTCATTTACTAGTAAAATGGCATCATCAAATCGACCGAAATGGTCATCCCTGAACTTTTTATATTGAGTTACGCATAAACCTATGGGGGTGGGGTTAAATTTGGCCCTCTTGAAAGAGAATTAGTTCGGTGACCCCAGATTTTTATTCTTTTTTCTGCAAGGTATAATAATAGTCCATGAATTAAAAATAAAATTTTAAGATTTTCAATATCAGATTTTTTAATACGTGATTTATTCTAAAAACAAATTCCAATTTTCGTCGAATAGCCAAAATATATCATGCAGTATCTTGTCACAGCATGGGATAACAAATAATCTTGCGTATTTTCTAAAAGGTTTGAGGTCATGGGCAATAATTTAAGTTAAAAGAAAGAAGCGGGCTGAAGATTACAACCGTTTTAGCCCGATATTTAGGACTAGTGTTATTATTATATATTTTTAGAAAATTGGTCAAATGCTGAAAACTTCAATATGAGATTCTGAAAAAATAAGCATGGTGACATATCCTTTTTATTTCATAAATGGATAGCCCATGTATAAAACAAACTGTATGCAAAGTATTTAAAATATTTCAATATGGGAAGTATTTAGTAGCATATGTCCTTAAATTGCTACTGTATAAGCAGAAAATGTTTCAGTTCAAAGAGGGAATTAAAAAAAAAAAATTATGAATGGTAAAGTTCAAATTAAGGTGTTTTTTTAAAATAATAAATCAATTTCTGATGACTTGCAAAAAAGCCTTATTTGGTTTTGTTAATAAAACAGCCATTGTTATTACTAATTCTCATTTCTTTTGCAATAATGCACACAAAATTGCTTTTACAATAATTTAAGAGTCTTAATGTCTAAAATTCTGAGACACTTCATTTGAACTACAGCTAGTGCAGAACCTTTATGACACACCTCGTTATAAGACATATTTGGATATTTAAGTAATAGTTATACCATGGGTTGTCCGCCTGTACCTGGAGATAATCCAAGAGCTTTAGTGACCGGGCCGCGTTGCGCAGTCGGTAACGTGTCTGGCAACAGATGCGAGTCTGTTTTTTTTTTTATAAAGGGGCTATGCTATATATTTTTTCATATGGTTTTCCCTTTTGTAAATTTGGAAATTTTTGCGAGAATTTTACTTTCGTGAATAGCGTTAAAAGACATATTTGTGAGGTTAAAAATATGGTACTAAGGCATTACTTACCTACATCATTAAACGACAGAGTATTCTCGCTATTTTGCGGGGGGGGGGGGGGGGGGGGGGGGGTATTTTCACGAAAATAAAATCCTCACGAAATTTCCGAATTTACAGTTTATATGTGGTGCACATATGTGGTGCACAAAAAGTCATCTTTATAGGTTGGATGACAAAAAAGCATGAAGAATTACCAAGTTAATTAAATGTACTAACTGTAAGGTAAACCTCATATTAATTGTGGGAGATTGAACATGTGCGATTTTACAATCTATATTTTGAAGATTGGCTAATTGCATTGTGCTTCCAAAACAGTTTGCCGTGCTGAAAGGTTAAGACGCAAATAATTTCATTAGGTTTTCATCAGGACGGTTTAACAATCAGTTACATTAGGTATAAAGATGACCAGGGGAAAAATGAAATTACTTCGGAAATGAGAAAAAAGATTAGTTTGGCTTCCCATTTGCATGAAGGCAGTACACCAGCCAATTAAATAAGTTTGTAGAAATAATTGAAAGTTTTCTTATTATCTCTATTACCATATCCACCCTAATAAGCACACTGCATACCCCTTCATGAATATTCATACTAGACTCCACCCACATTATGAATAATTAAATATAAACAAACTTTCATATTAGTACATTTTATTAGAGCAAAGAAAATACTAATACTGGTCAGGTACACTTGTGTAGGAACAGATATATCAAATTTCCATGAGCAAACTGAGAGTAGATCCCCATCAGACAGCTCTTACAAGAACTGCCCGCTCTGGGTCTGCTCCAGCTGTTTGCAAAAGGGTTCAAAGTCGTCTCTTTGAGGTAAAGGGCTACCTAACTTTATCAAAATTTTAATGAGTGATACTTGATGTCAGTCATTCGTCACCAACAATTGCTTCAAAGGACATCTCCTAAACTTTTGGCTAGAATTTGACTGAACTTGGCAAGAATTATTGTTATATATATTGCCCTATAATAATTGTTTAAATGGTTCTAGTCTGTTGTATAACTAAGTCGAATTGGTTAAAAATAGAATTTTGGAACCTGATTTTCTGAAATCACAAGATCTAGAGCCTTGATATTTTGTATGTGTATCCTAGGAGTGTGTTGATAAATGGGCCTTGTCGCAACAAAACCTGTCTTTGGGATTTCCGACAAAGCGAAACTCAAACCAGTCTGCTCAGCTACAGGGACTAGCTAGGAAATTGAAATTTCCCTTGTAGTAGGTTTAGATAGGGTAACTTTCCAAAAAGGAAAATAACAGAGACACTGATCAGTCTGCACGGATGCCCAGGCTGGTCTGCGCCTCTGTTGTTCCCAAACCCCCGAAGACAAATTTTCTCGCATCAAGGCCCATATTATAAACTGCCAAATTTAAGCTCAAATCTGGCTTGCTGATCGATGATACACCATATTGCTAGACATTTTGTCAGCCCTGATTAGGACCCAAACTGTTTGCAAAGGTTATCAGCAGATGACGAAAGTCCCCACTAACAATGAGAGTTTATTCTTCACAATTCACACTTTTTGCAGTGTTTGCGTCTTTCTGCTCAAGTACACGTTCCTGTCTACGATATTTACTCTGTTCTTGGCAGTATTCTCCCGCAATCAATGTGCTCATTTGGCAGTGAAGACGGCAATTAACCAGGTTATTATTATCTTCATTAGTCCATTTGATTGGTCTTCTTATCCCTTTTTCCCGCCAAATCACAGCTTTTGTCGTCTGCTATACTCTCATTCACGCAAGTTCTTAAGCAGTGGTTATTGCAAACAATATGGAGCTAGATCAGACTGCTCCCAAGGGAGCGTCTGATCAGGGTCCATATCGTTTACTTCCATGAAAAATATCTAGTCTGAAGTGCACTTGAATATATGCAGCAGACGTAAAAAGCAGACAAATTTTAAGGGGAAAAAAAAAGGATTAAAAGGCTAGCACAGACTGATAACCTTTTACTCTTTGAATGCTGGGAAATTTTGCATGCTTTTTTGTGGTCTGCTGATATTTTCAAAATTAATGCTTTTGAAAATTTCTTTCAGGGATACAGTCGAAATGTTAAACAGGTCGATCAAGATATATGGCCCATCGTTTTGTCAGGCCTGATATGTGTCCAAACTGTTTGCAGACAACAAAAGTTCCAAACTGTTTGCAGATGACAAAAAGTCCAAACTGTTTGCAACTGACAAAAAGTCCAAACTGTTTGCAGGTGAAAAAAAGTCCAAAATGTTTGCCCAAACTGTTTGCAGAGGACAAAAATTCCAAACTGTTTGCAGACGACAAAAATTCCAAACTGTTTGCAGGTGAAAAAAAGTCCAAACTGTTTGCAGACGACAAAAAGTTCAACTGTTTGCAGACGACAAAAAGTCCAAACTATTTGCAGACGACAAAAAGTTCAAACTGTTTGCAGACGTCAAAAAGTCCAAACTGTTTGCAGATGACAAAAAGTTGTCACCAGCAGTGAAGGATTTAACCATTGATACCAGTATTTGCGAGAATTGCATTCCCTTTTGTTTTTGGCAGAAAAATACTGCAATTGACAAGAAGGCAAAAACGTTTTACCAATGTTGTGTAAGCATGGCACCGCCATCCATTTGTTGATTGGTTGGCAGGTATAGCTCTTTTGTATAGGGTGTGTCCATCTGTCTGTCCGTCCACTTTTGTGGACATCGAAACTATTAAGTCATTTGTCACCTGATTTCTTCCAAATTTTATATCTGTTTTTCTTTTATCTATATTGCTCAAGTTGTAATAGGCGAACTTTTGTGATCATTGACTTATTTTACAATGAGAGCAGTTGCAACTGACGTCTCTGCCTGCATGTTCAGCATGACAATTTCACTAAGAAATATTGACCAATGACTCCAAAAGGGCCAAGAAGGGCCTAAATTACTACTCACCTGAGTTTAAGGGTGTCATTTGTTCATATTGTATATGTTGTACTAATTACCGGTAAGCAAGAAGGCAGTAACTGCCAATTGCCTTCAAAGCTAACAGTGTCTGAGGTATTAAGGGGAGGAACATATATGGCACATGACAGATGACGGACATCCAGCCCCTTTTTTTGTTCATCTATGCACAACACACTCAATGTACTAAGCTAGCATGATTTTTGGATATTTTGGTTTTCATATTAAATGTTAGTTGGCACAGTATGTGAACCATAGTCGCAAATGAAACTCATTTGTCCTTGCATAGGAAATTATTTGGTGTAAATAACTACAATGATAATGCCTCTGACAAGTTAAATATTGGTCGATTGTATAGCCCAGGAGTGTAGTTTTGGTAGTGACTGTGGTTTATGTGACCAACTGTCAGTTGTAGTAATTGAGCTGAAGCTGACGACACATGGACCATAGTGCAATTGAAACTCATTGGGCCTGGCATGAGAAATTATTTGGTTTAAATAAAAGTTAAATATTATTATTATTATTATTATTATTATTATTATTATTATTATTATTATTATTATTATTATTATTATTAACACTTTGTCTTCTTATAGAAATACACAAATTTTATTTTGCTGAGCCTTGACAAATTAATAAAATTATGACTGTCCAATGCAAGATTCTAATCAGCTGCTAATAAAATTCTAAAACAGCTGATTAAATAAAATACCCATTAACCCTTTTGATCACCACAATAAATCAATCTACCCGCTTAACTCTTTGCATGCTGGGTAATTTTTCCATTTTTTTTGTCTGCTGATTTTTTTTAAATCAATGTTTTCAAAATATTCTTTCCTCCATACATTCGGAGTGTCAAAGGGTTTGGATTGAGATCAGGCCCGACATTTACAGGTAATTTAGAGTTAACATTAAGCTCGTGCACTCCATTTTGTAGTGAACAATTAATATTTTCAATTTTTTGTTAATTTGAAATAAATTAATTATGCATGGTTTACATGTGCAGATCCAGAAAGGTTTGTCAGAGGGGTCCAACTTTGACAATTTGTTTTTTTTATGAGGGGATGGAGGATCCAAATACCACTAAAAGTGGGCAATCACCATGCCCGCTAGCAAAGCACAATTTAAATGGCGTTTTGCTGGCAGGCCGGTATCAAAGTGATTGAGGTGTCCTGTCAGGCCTGCTGATCTGGGTACAAACTGTCAATAGACGACAAATGATGTCACTGTCAGGTATAGAGTTTATGATATTGGCTAACTGTGCCAAATACTAGTGCCGTCTGCCAGGATACAGATTAGACCCAGATCAGGCCTGATCTGGATCCAAACTGTTTGACACTCTGATGGTATCATTGAAGAATTTTTCGAAAAAGTTGATTTTGAAAAAAATCAGCAGACGACAAAAAAAGCATGCCAAATTACCCAGTAGGCAAAGCGCTAAATGAAGATATCAAAATATCTGCTCCATGGATGAAAGTATTTGTTGAGAGAATCGGCCAATTAATAACCAACAGACTTCCGCACTTGACAATATCCCTGTTGCTAGGTGTCCAATCAAAGGGGAGATTCTTGACAGATAAAATATAATTCATTGTGATCATTGCAGCCTCAGTTCTTTGATTAATAGCCACGATTTTTAATATTGCTGTCCAAGTATGATTACCTTAGCCGCGTAACTATCTTTTCAAATCAATGCAATCATCGGCAATCACGACATGTCTTGATACCGAGGAGCCTATCGGAGAAGATCAAAATTAATTGAGCGAAAAATTAATAAAAGAAACAAGCCATATAAGTTAATTAACTTTGATCGAGAATGGACTGATAGTGCTTGTTGACACTCCTGGGAAATTTATTAGAATTTTCGTCTAAGAAAACAAATATTTGCGGTGGAAGAGCGTATTGAGCATATTGACTCGATCTTCAAAGCTTTTGTGGTGAATATTTTATACACACCACAAAAACAGGTCTTAAGGACACAGTAAAATACATTTTAAGTGGGTTAATGCCCTTTAAGAGTTATTTTTCTTTCCGATTTAACCAAATTTTACAGCTAGCTCTAATCATGCCAATAAATGCTGAATTTTCAATGACTGTATTCAGGCTAGAGAACCACTGTACTCGAACAGCGCAGTCATTGCGTGGTGGTTGCAGTTTAAGAGTGCACAGAAAAGTGTACCTAGCTTATTATGGTCAGTATTTTACTTCTGAAATTATTATTCCCTAATTATAGTCACTTATGAATCCAGCTGTGTAACTGCTTAACAAGATTTATGTGAGTTGAATGATAGAAAAATTGTTGACTGTGCTGTAAAGAATCAAACGAAACAAATAAACTGCAGCACAATGGTATTTGGAAAGTCAAATCTGTGACCCCTAGGCTTATATAATAGACCAGCTAAACATTATTGGAAGATATAATGGGCTGAAGCTTCCTGCAGTTTAGAAAGGGTTAATGACTATCAGCTCAGACAGACCTCTCTCTGGCGTCGGATTCGACAATATTGAAACGATAGTGCAAAATTGTTAGACAGATGATTGACTAAGGCAAAGCTAGACAATAGTCCAATAGTTCCTTAAGCCTTGTCCTGTTGAACCTCAGATATATCCTCTGTGACCCCTAAAATATATAATAGACCAGCTCAACATTATTGGGAGATAAAGGTCGGCACTGCTTTGATTGCTCAGATTAAAAAATCACTCTATAGGACTTTACTGATGTTAGAGGTAGTTTAGGATATATACCTGTATAAATCACCCATTACCTGGATTAGTTCATATTTTTTGTTTACAACAATTCACATCTATCTTTGAATCAACCTCTTCCTGTGATCCTCATGCACTATACAAAAAATGCATCTGAAAATGTCTACTGCATATATTTATGCCCCCTTCCCCCACTAGTGACGACATCATAGCCTTTTCAAACAGTTTTTTTTTTTTTTTTTTTTTTTTTGCTTTACGTCCCAAGTCAACAGCTATGGTCATTGCGGGACGGTCAGTTCACCTAACCACACTTTTTCCTGGGCAGGCTTGAACAAGCGGTTAACCAGTAATTCGTGCACATACTTTATCTTGTAACTGACAATTCAAACAGTTTGGACTGAGATCAGGACAGGGAGAATATTGATCCTCACCTGGATATAAATTGTTTGACACTCTTGGAATGTTAAGTCACCAGAGGACAACATAAGCATGAAAAATTACCCAATATGAGCATGCAATGAGTTAAGCAAACGAAAAAGGAGATTTCCATCAATGTGGTATGTGCAACCACCAAAGCCTCAGATCAGCCTGCGCATATGCGCAGTCTGATCAGAGACTTTGCTAGTCGCTTGAATATTCTATGAGTGTTAAGCTGCTGACTAAACCTCGTTTTGAGTTTCTAGACTTAAAAGGAGGCTGCACAGGCTCGTCTGAGTCAACACTTGTCAAAATGCCACGTTGTTGGTAATCACATGTCACGGCGATAATTGTAGCCGTCATTGTCAGCTTGGTGATGTGGTATTTGCGACCACCAAAGCCTCAGATCAGCCTGCGCATACGCACAGTCTGATCAGAGCCTTTGCTAGTCACTTGAATATTCTATGAGTGATAAGCTGCTGCCTGAACATCGTTTTGAGTTTCTAAACTTAAAAGGAGGCTGCACAGGCTCGTCTGAGTCTAAACTTGTCAAAATGCCACACATGTCACGGCTTAAATTGTAGCCAGCATGCAATTAGTTAAGCAAACCAAAAATCTGCCATCTCAACTCCTAGCCGTCATTGTCAGCTTCGCAAGATAATGGTATAATTCTCGTCTGCTTTCGTTTTTTCAGCATCACTTCAACAATTTCGAAACAATCACACAACACGTCCCCAGAGTAATGTTCCGAGTGCTACCAACAGCGCTCTTAAGATTAATCAAAGACGATGAATGAGGGATCACTTATGATCAAAAATTGTTTTATCATGGAAACCCAATCAAAAGTGTATAACGTTGTCAAAGTTGACTGGGCACAGATAACTCTATTTGACAAGTAATTTTCCTTTTACAAGATTAATTAAATTTAACGTCACACAATTTCGGTATTACAAATGAAATTGATAATTATTACATAGGCTGATTCTTATGGGAACAATAACAAATAAACTATTGATCGACATTGCCGCCTCTATCGGTAAAATGTAATAACGTTTCCAAGAAAGATATATCGTAATCCACAGGCCATGACAGCATTTAATTCAATTAGGAGAGATCAAAGTTGTAAAATAGGAAGGATATTTTCATAAACAAAAAGTAATATCTATTAGACATATATATTTGACCTTCTGTCAAATATCTCCTGGTGCACAAACTGAATATGATATTTTTTTTAAATATTTTCTGTCAAATTTTGCAGACTAACTGGGCGACATTCCTTGTGCTGTCTTTAACAACTTGCAAGTTTAACTCTTTGCATGCTGGGTAATTTTTCATGCTCTTGTTGATGTCTGCTGACTTTTTTCAAAATTATAACTTTTACAAAAAAAAATTTTAGGAACACTATCAGAGTTTAAATGGTTTGAATCCAGATGAGGCCCGATATTTTGTCCGGCCTGCTCTGTGTCTAAACTGTTTGCAAAGGTTATCAGTAGAATTAAGTCAAAAGTTGCCTCTGAATAGGAAAAAATTACATGTTTAGTCTATAGATGGGTTTATGTCTCTTCAAGAAGCACTCAAAAACTCAGATGTCTGTCACAAATACAGCTTCTCATAAGGGTCTGCCTGATTCGCTATCTTTTATCCCCTGCTTAGTACTGGTTTAACCCAGGAAGACCTGTCATGACTGAAAAATTGTTGAATGGGACGTAAAGAATCAAACCTTTGCTTTCTTGATAGCTATTAACTCTAAGTCTTACTAACAGGAGTAAGCAATTTACCAGCAACCCCTAATATTAAATAATGGGCTGTACCAATATGATGAAAGCATTAATGGTGGAAGGTTCTATTTGACAAAAATGGGCTAAGAGTTGAGGAGATAAGAGGACATGAATCTCCTCTTTAAGAAGTGTCAAGATATGTCTTTCCAAAAAGAAAGATATACCCAAATCCTTGAGAAAATCATTGACAATTAACCCTTGCCCTGCTGAACCTAGATCTATCCTCTTAAGAAAACAGTGTAGATCCAGATCAGATGGCTTCATCAGAAGCCATCTGATCAGGATATGCACTGTTTTCCATTCAGCCTCAAAATACACCGTATATTAGTTGAAATCACGCAATTGAACTGGCTGGAAAACAGAAGATAAGATGCAATATTAATTTTTTTATCAGGACTAGGGTTTAGAGCTAAATTCTGCAAATCATATTCCCCTGATAGTTGTGCTTGTCTCAGAGAATTACCTGGTAAATTTGGAAATTATTCCATAATTTGGACCCAAAGGTAAAATAACGTTGATAAATATAGGACGTAATTCAATTGCAGTAAACCAGAATCCCCCAAACTTGCATACTGAGTACATGGATGTCAGAAAGTCGAAATTGATGCCGACATCTGTTAGGTTCTCCGGAATAATATGTACATACCTATATCTGACAAAATTGGAAGATTTGAACAGATTGTATCCCAGTCTGGGATTTGGCCGAATATTATTGTTGTCATCCTTGAAGAATGGCAATTATATAGAGAATACTTGGTGAGTGTCTTTTGATATCAAGTTTACAAGGCGAGGCTTTGAGAATGCTTGTTGACATTGGGAGGCTTGCCTAGCGATTCAACATGCATTCTCGAATCCTAGCCTGGTAAACTTGATATCAAAAGACATGAACCTGGTGTTCTATTTATCAGTTTACATGTTGATTCACTCTTCAAACTAGCGATTATGACGTCATTATCGAGGTTTGTGTCGTTTCAATGTCATTGACGACGTCATTCAAAAAGTGCAACCTTCATGATGACCTGATAAAGGCAAATGCTGTGAGATAGGCAACATTTATCCAATGCAGCTAGTATGAGAGGTGACTGATAAAGGTGACTAAGTTTGTATGGTAGCACGGGCTAAGTGGTGTAGCATGAGATAGCCCTTTCTGTGAAAATTACCTGTATGTATTATTGTCTCATGGTATCACAACATTAAAATGACACACCCAGCTCATTGCCATCTCACAGAGATGGCAATGAGATGGGTGTGTCATTTAATAATTCAACAGCTTTTGAATGGCTACTGTACAGTGTAGACAACAACCCACTTCAGTTAAGTGCTGAAAGATCGCAAGCTTTTTTGAAAAGCTTATACTTACTTCCTCTGAATCAGAAATAAAATTTATGTGGATTTCATCTTACAGTTAGAAGTTGCCCAGCTTTGTTAAGGGAGCGCAGTGGCTCAGTGGTAGAGTGCTTGACTCGAGACCAAGGGATTGCGGGTTTGAGCTTCACCAGCATCACTGTGTTGTGTCATTGAGCAAGACACATTTATCCTTGCTTAGTACTCAGTTCAACACAGGAAGACCCATCCTGACATAACTGAAAAATTGTTGACTGGGACGTTAAGAATCAAATCAAACAAAAGCTTCTTTTTTTCCTGACCAAAAAGAGAATACCTGGACAGAACAAACAATCATCTTTGACATATTTGTTGCTAAATTCTTTAAACAAAAGATGAATCCACCTTACATATATCTATTTCTTACTTTGACTTAAGAAGGTCGCTTGAGTTTTCAGTATTCAATTTTGCAAGAGTACACTGTAGTGATTATATATAAACTCTATAAAACAAGAAAATTATTAAGTATTAATCGGCTTTTGGGTCACTGTCCAGCCATGCCCACAACTGGTTCCTATCTCCGTTAGCTTTACAAGAGGCTGGGACATTGCATACCATGTGGTGATACAGTGACCAAATAGCTATATAATTCAAATGTATATCCTGCTATTCATTGAGCTTTATCTAGTACAATCCATGCCACACTTCATCAAATAGTGACTCACACTTTATTCAATTGTGACTTCTTCAAATGCTACACTTTCTCAAATGGCGACTTCTTCGAATGCTACACAAATTTCCCCGTCCCCCAAAGTGACTGTGATACCATCATGAATGAATTTTGGAAAAAATACTGGCAAAATAATCACCATTTGATGGAAGTGTAGCATTTTTGAAGAAGTCAACATTCAATGATGTGTAGCCATCCACTGCCTTCGAAGAGGTCATTCCATAAAGTGTCATTAATACAAATTTCTTGGTCTTCTTGGGCTTGCAGTTGTACAAACTTTTACTTTAGTTTCCAGAGTGTCATATAATGTAAGAAAGTAAGCAAAGACTTGACAGATGACAGATGCCCTTTGTCTATTTCAACATGATTAAAATAGTTTCTGAAGACAGCACCAACATTGAATTGTTGCGCTCGATTATGGACTAGTAGTATTGTTTGATTTGATTCTTTACATCCCAGTTAACAATCTTTCAGTTATGTCGGGACAGGTATTCCTGGGTTGAACCAATACTAAACAAATATTAATGTGTCTTGCTCAAGGACACAATGCAGTGAGGCTCAAACCTGCGGCCCTTTGGTCTGAAGTCAAGCACTCTACCACTGAGCTCCCTACAAAAAAAAAATAATAATAAAAAAAAATAAAAAAAAAAATAAAAAATAATAAGTTATCACTGGTGCCCTCCATCAAGAGTTAGACACCCTTGCTCAGAAAATCCACATTTAAAGTTACGGATGTAACAGTGCTTAGGCAAGATGGGCTCTCAAATTAATAAGCTATACACAGTCCTTTATTGTTCACAAATCATGACCAATAACCCCAGCTCTAAAGTAAATCCACATTTAAAGTTACAGACGTAACAGCACTTCGGCAAGATGGGCTCTCAAATTAATAAGCTATGACACTAACTGAACCTTTTGATTACACTATGGAGAGAGTAAATGAAACTTCTTGATTAGTCTTGCCACTACCTTCATGCATTATCCGTCTTCTCGGCGCTAGACCAGATAATTTTACTTGTCAGAAAAACGTTAATATTTCTTTAAATCATTCATAGAAAGTATGTTGTTGGTACTCATCAGAATTGCCTCTGCGAGGCAATTCTGATGAGTACCAACAACGTAGGTTTTTATTGGAAAATGTTGAAGTTGGTCATTCTGAGATTATCCTTGTCTAGAATGGCCGTGTCTTGGCGCGATAATTTCAGTTACGAAGCCACACAGATTCATTCATCTGACAGTCGAAAAGCATTGTCAGTAGAATTATTGGATCTTACGGTCGCGGGCGAAATTGCAAAATATATTTTTCTGTTCTGGATCATTAATGTGATAAAGGAGTAGGCTTTGTCAAAGGGAGATAATTAGGATGTCGCTCCCAGAGGCTCATTTAAGAAGATATAATCCGACAGTGGCGTATTAGCATAATTGCTTCAAGTGAAAATACAGAGATGAGGCGTAATATTCAATTTTACAAATGCAACCGCGATGAGTCTAAGCAGTGCGAATAAAGAGGGAGTAATTGGCGACTGTCGTAGGTCGAAAGACGGCTCATAAAGAACGTAAGTCACTCTTTTAACGCTATCTATTTGGTTAAATCAAGTGGAAGCTTTGTGGCTTGATTAATCTTCTTTTCAGAGGAGGAAGGATTAATGTTTTCATCATTCGCACACACTGTCATTAAAGTTACCAAGAGGTTTCATCCTATTTGAATACAGAGTGATTTGTGACAGGCAAAATACATTTATTGGTAGCAAGTAGTTAATCTCACCAAAAGCTTTTTACGCTTGTGATACATGGGAAGGCTTGGTCTGAGGGCTTATATTTTTAGTAAGGAATATTTGGCGTTTTTTTGCGGGACAGTTTTTCTGATTGCTAAGTAAGTAGAGTGGGCTCTGGTTTTAACCCTTAAAGCGCCACCTATAATTTGCAGCAGACGACAATTTCAAATTTTTCCGCCTTTTCGAAAATAACAAATAAGGAATGATATTTCATGAGAATCGTCTGCTGGCAGACGATTCTCATGTAATTTCATGCCTTATTTTTTCGAAAATAAGAAAAGATGTCGCAGAATTTGTCGTCTGCTGCAGTCCTGATTGACGCTTTAAGGGTTAAATCTTTGCATGCTTGGTCTGAGGACTTATAAGTAAGGAATATTTGATGCTTTACTCTGCCTTAAATAGTGTAGTCTGCTGATAACCGTTGCAAACAGTTTGGACCCAGATCAGGTCTGACATTTTATTGGGCCTGATCTGGATCTAAACTGTTTGACATTCTGATGGTATTCCTAAAATATTGTTTTTGACTGAAAAAAATCTGCAGAAATTAAAATATTCTTTCAGGATTAGATCTACCATCAGAGTGCCAACAGTTTAGATCCAGATCAGGCATTTTGTAAGGCCTGATCTGTGTCTAAACTGTTTGCAAATGTTATAAGCAGATTACACTATTGTATTGATGAATCAATTATTGTATGCTAGGTAATTTAGCATGCTTTTGTTGTCATCTGCTGACTTTTTTCAAATTAACTTTTCAAAAAGCTCTTTCAGGATCACCATCAGAGTGTCAAGCAGTTTGAACCCAGATCAGGACCGACATTCTGTCAGTCCTTGTCTGGGTCCAAACTGTTAGCAAAGGTTATCAGCAGACGACAAAAGTCAGGGCTAGCAAGGAAAGAGTTAAGCATTCAGTGATGCAGCCAAATGCAGCCAAAAGATGCAGTTCACCCTGCATCAAGAGCAGACTCATCTACCAATTTTTTTGGCAATAAAACTGTTAGGTTTTTGTGTGTCCTACTATAGTCCATTTAAGGATTCCAGTCCATGTTTTACACTATGATAGCTAGCTATCAGATATCAGAGATATCTGTGAGATATCATGATTATGTAAACTATATTAAAAGCCTTAGTAACTTTGTCCTGCCAGCCAAGACTGATGTTGACATCATGTTTTGTTTACAATTGTAAAGTAAAACATTAACTTGTACACTCCACTTGAGCTAACGCTAATCAATAGATCACTTGTGTATTAATCATATCCTCTAGGATAGGATTAATACACAAGTGATCTATCGATTCTAAGTCCCTGATAACTTTGTAAACAGAACATGAAGTCACTGTCACTCTTGGCTGGGAGGACAGTAGCTGTAATGGCTAAAGGTAAACATGCAGAGCTCAGGTATACAGAAGAGAAACAATCCAAACATTGTTTTCCCATCGGAGTTGTCTTTTTATTTCAGCTCAAAGGTAGCAAACCACCATCAAACGGAGACCCCAGCGCGGGCCTGAGTGCGCAATAAGATAAATTCTGATTGCGACCAGTTTCAAATATAAAATTAAAACACTATGTTTACTCTGTTTCAAATTTTCGGCCACTTGGCCTTTATCAAGAAACAAATAACTGAATTAATGTTGTGAACTACATCACCATTGTCTTAGCCAACCAATGATTTATATTTACTGGTTGGCTAAGACAATGGTGATGTAGTTCACAACATTAATTCAGTTATTTGTTTCTTGATAAAGGCCAAGTGGCCGAAAATTTGAAACAGAGTAAACATAGTGTTTTAATGTGATTAAATTCCCTTTGGAATTTTTGTTGAGATATTCAGTGTCAAATATAAAAGCCAATTCTCTTCAATCTTAATCAAGATTAGAGATGTTTTTGTGGAATCTAGAGAAATAAAACACTAAAATTGATGTTACATAAGAGAGCCTATAGCATAGAAATCTTCTTGCACCCCTCTTTTTCGACGACAATTTTTACGACAAAATGTTACAAGTCTGATGCCTCTGCTGGACAGTGTGCATGAGTCAGCTACTCAAATCTTGCTAAATCATGCAGAAATCCCCATGATCATATGCAACATTTACAACTCAATACCTGCCCCCGCCTCGATTCTTCGATAATCAGCTTCGAGTTTGTGTATATCAAAATGAAAGTAGAATTCTGATGCACTTCCAGGCCGAGCCACACATTCGTATTTTGACCGGATAGCCACATTTAGCATTTTCATTTGCCAAAAAATGCTTTTTATTGATGGTCACACAGAAACAGCACTTACAACAAAGTGTATTTAGAGCCAAGAATTGAAGGGTACCCCCTTAAATTATCAAATTTGCCCAGATCCAGCTGATTAGATCAGTGGTTTGCTACCTTAGAAGATTAACTAAGCCCTTATTAGATTGAGGAATTATATTTTAAAGTTTGAGTAATCAATGACCTGAACCTGTCTAGTATTGTTTTCAAAGCAAAGTCATCTCACATTTTCCTTTCAGAAAATGTATGTATTCATACTCAGTGACCTGGCCACATAGCGCAGTCAGTAACGAGTCCGACTGCAGATCCAGGGGTAGCCAGTTTGATCCTGACCCAGTCCCATACTTTCTTGGAGCTTGATCATAAAATAAATAGTAACGAAAAACTACGTCGTAAGACCTTCTTGGATCTAATGACACCCTTGGTTCCAATGAATGCATTGGGTCATTGACCCAAGCTTGGGTTGAACAACCACCTTGGGTACAATGGCCACCTTGGGTGGAAGGATCACCATGGTTTCTAATTACCACCTTGGGTACAATGACTACCTTGGGTACAATGACTACCTTGGGTCCAATGACAACCTAATGACCACCTTGAGTACAATGACAACCTTGAGTACAATGACAACCTTGAGTCCAATGACCACCTTGGGTCCAATGACTACTTTGGGTCCTATTCCAACCTTGGGTCTAGTGACACCTTGGGTCCAATGACTAATTTGGGTCCTATTCCAACCTTGGGTCTCTTGACACCTTGGGTCCAATAACCACTTTGGGTCCTATTAAAACCATGGGTCTAGTGACACCTTGGGTCCAATGACCACTTTGGGTCCTATTTCAACCTTGGGTCTAGTGACACCTTGGGTCCAATGACTAATTTGGGTCCTATTCCAACCTTGGGTCTCTTGACACCTTGGGTCCAATAACCACTTTGGGTCCTATTAAAACCATGGGTCTAGTGACACCTTGGGTCCAATGGCCACTTTGGGTCCTATTTCAACCTTGGGTCTAGTGACAACCTTGGTTCACTGACCACCTTGTTTCCAATGACAACCTTGGTATTCAATAACAACCTTGGGTCCAATGACCACCTTCGGTCCAATGACCACCTACTTCTATTCAATGACCACCTTGGGTACAATGACTACTTGTATTCAAGGACCACCTTGGGTACAATGACCATATTGGATCCAAAGACCATATTGTATTCACTGATGCTAACAGTGTTTTAAAACAAGACAAAAATAAATGACTTATCTTGGGTTCACCGACCACTTTTGGCTGGCAATGACCACTTTAGGGCCACTTATTTAAATTTAAGTGATGCAGTACTGATTAAATGGAGGATTTAACCCTCAAAGCGCCATTTATGATTTGCAGCAGACAACAATTTCAAATTTTGCCGCTTTTTCAAAAGCAACAAAAAAGACATGATATTTCATGAGAATCGTCAGACAATTCTCATGAAATATCATACCTTGAAAATTGAGAAAGATGGCACAAAATTTGTCGTCTGCTGCAGTCGTGATTGGCGCTTTAAGGGTTAATACACTTCCAGAATTGGCAGTATTTGGTGCCCACTCTATAAGGGTTAACCAAGATTTAAACTGTACATTAGCTGTTAAGCACCTCATTAATGCTAGACTGCTTTTGTAATCATTTCTCTCAGTCATCAATTTCTTTTCATTAAACCAGTCAATTAATGGCTTCCTCCTGGATTTGGCCATGGGCAGTCTACAATTTTTTTAAGTAAGTAAAAGTTAAATGAGCCAGCACATAAGAGTTCTTGTCACATTGGCAAGCAGCAAAAACTCAAGCAAGCCTGTTGTTGTTGTGTTTGTGTTTAACATCCCACCAACAGCTAAGATCATATGGAGACGGGGCCACAGCTTAAAGTCTCATCTGACAGACTGGTGAAGCCGGGAATCGAACCTGTGACTCCTGGTTTACAAGGCAAGCGGTTTATCCACTACACCACAGCGGCTCCTCAAGCAAGCCGGTGCATTCGCAGTCTTATCGGAGCCTTCATGGCTCAAACACATAAAGTAAGAAAGTAGTTGAAGACTCCAGACCAAACATTGCTTTGCTTTTACTGTCTTACGGATGTCTTGTTACTGTAAATGTTGTTTGGCTCTTCCTCACAATGCTTGGGTAGGTTTGCAGTATGTGATTGTGGTATTTCCTGATCATACTCACCTACTTTTCTTATAATATCTCAAGGCATTTTGCAGGGTTCAAGCTAGTCCCTGACAATAGGGAGAAGTGACTTCTCCCTCCAGGAAAATTAGGAAGAAGTAATAGTTAGATAGTGAGAAGTTAAAGTGCAAAATTCACATTTTCTGTCAGTTTAGTAGCAAATTAGCCATTACACATAATATTGCCATTACATGGAAGGAGAAATACAATGCAGACTGGTAGAAGATTGCAGATTAAGTTTATGTGGTGACAATGAAAATGAGTCTACCTACAAAAAAAAGTTGTTTTTTTTTTCAGGGAGACTTTCACTTCTCCCTGGGTCCCATTAAGGTCAAAATTTTGGCCCCTAGGGCGACTATTTCGCCTTAATCGCCCCCTAGCTAATTCCCTGTTTTGTAATCTTTATGTAAACATATTATGTAATCTGAGATTCTTGTGTAAAGGCATTTTATTATCTGAGATTTTTTAATGCAAAGATATTTCCCTTTGTGATTTTCTATGTTATGGCATTTTGCAATCAAAGATTCTCTTATGTGTCCTGGCATCTGATCATAGCTGTTATTGGAGCATTTTTTCATCTGATATTTTCTAATGTCAAGGTATTTTGTAATCTGAGATTTTCAAATGTCAGTGCATTTTGTAATCTGATATTTGCTAATGTCAGGGCATTTTGAGATCTGAGATTTTCTAATTTCATGGCATTTTTGTAATCTGAGATTTTCTAATGTCAAAGCATTTTGTAATCTGAGATTTTCTAATGTCAGGGCATTTTGTAATCTGAGATTTTCTAATGTCAAAGCATTTTGTAATCTGAGATTTTCTAATGATAAAGCATTTTGTAATCTGAGATTTTCTAATGTCAGGGCATTTTGTAATCTGAGATATTCTAATGTCAAAGCATTTTGTAATCTGAAATTTTCTAATGTCAAAGCATTTTGTAATCTGAGATTTTCTAATGTCAGGGCATTTTGTAGTCTGAGATTTTCTAATGTCAAGGTATTTTGTAATCTGAGATTTTCTAATGTCAAAGCATTTTGTAATCTGAGATTTTCTAATGTCAGGGCATTTTGTAATCTGATATTTTCTAATGTCAAGGTATTTTGTAATCTGAGATTTTCTAATGTCAAAGCATATTGTAATCTGCGATTTTCTAATGTCATGGTATTTTGTAATCTGAGATTTTCTAATGTCAAAGCATTTTGTAATCTGAGATTTTCTAATGTCAGGGCATTTATTAATCTGATATTTTCTAATGTCAAAGCATTTTGTAATCTGAGATTTTCTAATGTTAAGGCATTTTGTAATCTGAGATTTTCTAATGTCAGGGCATTTTGTAATCTGATATTTTCTAATGTCAAGGCATTTTGCTATGTGAGATTTTCTGATCTTAAAGCATTTTTGTTTCTGATATTTTCTAATGGCAGGGCATTTTGTAATCTGATATTTTCTAATTCTAATGGCAGGGCATTTTATAATCTGATATTTCTAATGTCAAGGCATTTTGTTATGTGAGATTTTCTGATGTTTAAGCATTTTGCAATCTGATATTTTCTAATGTCAGGTTATTTTGTAATCTGAGATTTTCTAATGTCAGGGCATTTTGTAATCTGAGATTTTCTAATGTCAAGGCATTTTGTAATCTGAGATTTTCTAATGTCAGGGCATTTTGTAATCTGAGATTTTCTCTAATGTCAGGGCATTTTGTAATCTGAGATTTTCTAATGTCAAGGCATTTTGTTATCTGAGATTTTCTAATTCTAATGTCAAGGTATATTTTATAATCTGATATTTTCTAATGTCAAGGCATTTTGTAATCTGAGATTTCCTAATGTCAGGGCATTTTGTAATCTGATATTTTCTTATGTCAAGGCATTTTCTTATATGAGATTTTCTGATGTTAAAGCATTTTGTAATCTGGAATTTTTTTATGTCAAGGCATTTTTTAATCTGAGATTTTTTGATGTCAAGACATTTTGTAATCATGTCAAACCATTTTGTTATTTGAGATTTTCTGATGTCAAGCCAGTTTGTAATCCAATATTTTCTGATGTCAAGCCATTTGTACTCTGAGATTTTCTGATGTCATGCCATTTTGTAATCTGAGATTTTCTGATGTCAATACATTTTATAATCTTAGATTTTCCGATGTCAAACCATTTTGTTATCTGAGATTTTCTGATGTCAAGCCAGTTTGTAATCAGATATTTGCTGATTTTAAGCCATCATGTAAGCTGAGATTTTCTGATGTCCATCCTTATTGTTGTCTGAGATTTTCTGATGTCAAGCCTGATTCTTATCTGAGATTTTCTGCTGTGAAAGTATTTTGTTATCTGAGATTTTCTGAGGTGAAGCCAATTTGTAATCTGAGATTTTCTGATGTCAAATAATTTTGTCATCTGAGATTTTTTATGTCTAGCCATATTGTAATCTGAGATTTCTGAAATCAAGGCATTTTGCAATTTGAGATTGCAAAATATGACATCAGTAAATGTCATGTTTAACAACTGCGATTATGAGCCAAACATTGAAAATTCATACCAAACAAATCCTGCTTTATGAATAATTGCTATTATTATGTGACCATATGGTTTTAACCAACAGGCTTTCACATTATTCGAAATGTTACGGTACATGAAATTAACTAGGACATGTTCTGCATTAATACACGGAAACATCTTTTGGTTAGAATCATATACGCCTTTGTTGAAATCTTTAAAAGCTTTACAACCAAATGGAATTATCCCTTTCAGAAACAGGGAAAACAAATTTCCTCTCGATATTCTAAATAATAGCTTAACACATTTCTTTTTCAGCGACAATAATAGATGTGAGACTAATTCACTCGAATGCATTAAAGTTTGTCAAAGGGAAAAAAGAAAATCTATTTCCCCTAAGTGTATGGAAGTTCTAATAATGTCTGTAGCAAAATATCCCAATTAACGTGAAACAAGCTTTACATCTTTGTAGTGTTTTCGATGACTGCAAAATGGTTTTAATGGATGCTTTAACTATTAAACAGCGTGCAGAGTTGATGAACAGCACTATATCATTTGCATTTGTCAACGGGATTCAATAATGATACCATTTTAGCGAAAGCATCAGAAAGCTTTTAGCCCCACTGTGTTTATACTCTAGATAGAATGACAGACCGTTATTAAAACGATTGCCTGTTTATCACATAGCTTAGTGAAGGGATCCTTAATTTTGAACCCTTGTCCCATTGACTTAACTAATACACCCCAGATTGAATGAGGGGCCCTATTCTGTCTCAGGATCGCCCGTTAATGACATTACATGTATATGATCTTAATATTTCAAAGTAGAAATTTTAGTGCAAAAACTTTTTTTCCACAAAACATGTATATTACATGACTAGCTAACATTATCACAGTGGTAAAAAAACATGTTTAAACATATTTCAACATATTTAATCATTGGTAGAGCATTAGACTGGGGATCTAAGGGTTGCTTGTTCGAGTCTCACCGCCAGTGGAGTCACTGTGTTGTGTCCTTGAGAAAGACATTTAATCCACTGCTTAGTTAGTACTGGGTTCAACCCAGGAAGACCCATCTTGACATGACTGAAAAATTGTTGACTGGGGTGTAATGAATCAAATCAAACAAAATTTATCAGCGCTGCTGACTTGGACATAAAAAATCAAAACAAACAAAAAAGATCAGGCCTGACATTTTGCCGGGGGTTGCGGGATCGAGAGGTTGCGGGTTCAATCCTCGGTGGCATCATTGTGTCCTTTAGCAAGACACATTAATCCTTTCTTTGTACTGGTTCAATCCAGGAAGACCCGTCCCGACATAACTGAAAAATTGCTGACTGGGACATAAAGAATCAGATCAAACAAAACTTGTCAGTACTGCTCAGGGGCATTGCCAGAGGCTTTCTCATGTTAATGCCCACCCCAAAAAAGAAAATTAATAGATATCTAAGCTTAAAGTGTTTAGATAGCGAATAACAAAGTTGCTGATCAGACTGGGCAGGCTGGTCTGCACCTTTGTTGTTCACAAGCAACAAAGTTCGGGTTTTAGCGTTGAGGCCCATATGATGTTGAAGCCTAGGTTTCCTGGCCTCCGTCTGACTACGCACTTGCTGCTGAACCCCTGGATATTTGCTGCCTTTAATTATAATGTAGAAATTATCTGATAAGTTTACACACTTTTTCTTTTTTTATTCAGTCTGTGGGTCTGTGGAAATTATATTGTTCAACATGCAGAGCAAAGGTTTTAAGCAGCTTCACTGCATTGATTAAATTCTTTGTTAAAATCATGTTAAAGCAATTGACTCACTAGACCTGTAAAGGATTTTCAAAACTAAATTTCATGCTATTATGACGAGCATATAGATTCAGCTTGTGATGTTGTTTATTTCTAGCGGAATTTTCTAAGTAATGTAAGTAAGTAAGGGTGCAAAGATCAGGAATCAATACAATTACTATTTTTTCTGGAAATATTACAAAAAAAAAAAAAAAGCTCTGATAATGACCAGTTAACTGGTCATTTTCAGAGCTTTTTTTTTCTTTTCTTTTTTCATCCCCTTGACTGTAAATCAGAAAAAAAATCCCGTAAATCAACTAATAAAAAAATTCTGGCCTTAGATTGAAAGTGTTCAACATGCAGAGCAAAGGTTTTAAGCAGCTTCACTGCATTGATTAAATTCTTTGTTAAAATCATGTTAAAGCAATTGACTCACTAGATCTGTAAAGGATTTTCAAAACTAAATTTCATGCTATTATGACGAGAGGATAGATTCAGCTTGTGATGTTGTGTATATTTATAGCGGAATTTTCTATGTGAAGTAAGGCCAGAATTTTTTTATTAGTTGATTTACGAGGATTTTTTTTTTCAGATTTAGGGTCAGGGGGACAAAAAAAAATAAATAAAAAAGCTCTGAAAATGACCAGTCAACTGGTCATTTTCAGAGCTTTTTTTTTTTTTTTTTTTTAATATCTCCAGAAAAAAAACAGTGAAACTGGTAAGGCAAACCAACAGTATGTATTAAATCTTTAAATATTTTATCATTTTCCTAAAAATCTGGACAGGACAATCACTTTTAACAGTGTCACTCTCAAAAATGCACAGACAGAACCTCAAAAAAATCTTATCTTTTTTCAACCAAACAATTAATATTTAGAGTCGGCGGATAAAATAAAAAAAAAATTTTTAGAAATTAAATTTTATTTTTTTCCTACTTTCCAGAAAATTACAGTAGGAGGGTTCGTAAATCAACTAATAAAAAAATGCTGGCCTAATGACGAGAGGATAGATTCAGCTTGTGATGTTGTTTATTTCTAGCAGAATTTTCTATGTAAAGTAAGTAAGGGTGCATAGATCAGGAATCAATACAATCAAGTAAGGCCTCTGACCCAGGATGCCAATGGGAAAGTGACAAACTCACAGTTAGACACCACAAACGAGAGCCAAGAGGTCTGTGGTAAAACTCATTTTCTAAGTTAATTAAAATTAGTTTTCATTAGATTGATATGACCTTCAAACAAGATGAGTTATATATAAAGCTCATGTTGAAGCCTCTTTTCTCGAATCACGACCAGTTAAGACTCAAATCAGAGCTTTACAAGAATCTTGAACCTCTGTATATTATCCTGTTCTATATACCTGATTTAAATGCAATATGTAACAAAAGGGCAATATGTAACAAAAGTGCAGTGTGTAACGAAAGGGCAATATGTAACAAAAGGGCAATATGTAACTAAAGGGCAATATGTAACTAAAGGGCAATATGTAACAAAATGGCAGTTGTAACGAAAGGGCAATCTGTAACAAAAGGGCAATATGTAATGAAAGGGCAATATGTAACAAAAGGGCAATATGTAACTAAAGGGCAGTGTGTAACGAAAGGGCAATATGTAACAAAAAAGCCATGAGTAACGAAAGGGCAATATGTAACAAAAGGGCAATATGTAACAAAAGGGCAATATATAGCAAAAGGGCAATATGTAACAAAAGGGCAATATGTAAGAAAAGAGCAATGTGTAACAATGCGATTGAATACTAAAAGTAAAGCATGCATGTGCAGATCCAGAAAGGTTTGCCAGACTTGATGGAGGGAGAAGATCCAAATACCACTAAAAAAAAGCTGGCCATCATCTGCCCTCCAGGGAATCACCATTTAAATGACCTTTCGCTGGCAGGCCGATGGTGGCCCAACATTGAATTCTGGCTTGGTAGCTTTATGATTTTCCATAGGATCTGGACCAGTATTGATATGGAACGTCATGTGATAAATTTGTTTCTTTTTATTGAAAAAATTATAGTATTTTGACATAAAACTCCAAACATTTTCTTGTCTACCAGGCCCTGTAACGCAGTTGCGCTAGGGAGTCAGGCTGCAGATCCAGGGGTCGCGAGTTTGATCCCAGCCCAGTCCCATACTTTCGTGGGGATCATGAAATAATTTCTAAGGTCATTCTCCTGCTGATTCAAGAAGGGCTGTTGTAAATACAAGCGAAGGTACTGTAAATTTGGAAATTTTCGCGAGGGTTGTATTTTCGTGAAACTTAGCTTTTGTGAAATTAAAATCCTCATGAAATGCCGAAATCACTCTGTTGTTTGCTGATATATGTAAAACGTCATGCCCAAGTCATGAATTTTTAGTGTCACAAATATGTCGTTAATGCTATTCGCGAAAATAAAATTATCGCGAAAATTTCAGGATTTACAGTATGTGCATTAAGTACTGATTAATCGCTTTATACGACCAAGCTTGCCCAGGAAAAAGTGTGTAGAATATGGCCATAGCTGTTAACTGAGACGTAAAGAATCAAACCAAAACCAAACAAATTTTTGAAAAAATCAATTAAGAAAATAAAAAAAATATTTTTTTGTCATCTGCTTCAGGTTTGCCTTTAGACTGGCTCCAGTCCTTAAAACAATTTTTCATCAATGTGTCATATCATATACTTGTAGCCAGTCTAACTCTGATGGCTCTGTTTTACTTTAGCCAGTCTAGTTTGCCTTCAGCAGGCATGGAGCAACATTTTAACAGTGAAACTGTGTTTGGATTTTATTGACATGAAAACTCGTTATCGACCATTTACTTTTTGAAGAGCCTGGGATGTGAGTGGTGAAACATGAGCGCAGGAAGCTATTTTTAGCAACAGATATGGCATTATTTGCATGATGCATTAAAATTGTCTAATGTTAAAAATATAGAGCTCTGGATTAAGGATATAATTTACTGTAAATCTTTTCAGCGTCACCAAATATTTGCAGCAGTCTGATCATGTTTTTGAAACTTTATCACCACTATTAAGAACAAAATAAGGCTTGATTGACTTTTTCCATAAAATGTCACACTTTTTCCAAAATACATACATGTGTGTATGAAGAAAATATAATCAGAGCGGCATTATGAGATTTCCAACAATGTTGTATATGCTACTAGCAAAACCTCAGATCACCCTGCGTATACGGGCAGACTGATCAGAGCCTTTGCTTAGGGAGTGCAGTGGCGCAGTGGTAGAGTGCTTGACTCGAGACCGAGGGCCGCGGGTTCGAGTCTCACCGGCGTCAGTGCGTTGTGGTCCTTGAGCAAGACACATTTATCCTAGCTTAGTACTGGTTCAACCCAGGAAGACCCGGCCCTGTTTAACTGAAAGATTGTTGATGGGACGTAAAGAATCAAATTAAACAAAACAGAGCCTTTGCTAGTCACTTGAATATTCTACGAGGGTCAAGCTACTGACTGAACACCATTTGGAGTTTCTAAGCTTAAAAGGAGTCTGAGTCTACTATTATCAAAATGCCACATTGTTGGAAATCACATGTCACAACTCATCACAAAATTTGTTTGATGCTGCAGCCAAGATCAGTACTTGTGTGACTGCTGTAGAAAAAGGGTTATGGATTAAACTCAGCTTTTGTGAAAAATATTTCTGGTGCAATCATTGGTAAGTATATTAACCATTCACGCAACCATGCAAATACCTATATTTAGCATTTCATATCAAGTAAACCTCACAAGATATTAAAGCTGTCAATATTAACATAAAATTTGCAGTCAAAATGTACACCAAGTCTATATCATTTTTTCTTCTTTTTTATTTTTCCGTTCCTTGGTCAAAAATGTCAATATCGATCGAAATCAATAACAGACAACCGATACTTTTGATGTGTTATCTTTTTATTATCTTAAATCTTAGACTATTTAGCATATGAAATATTGACAAAAAATATATTGACAAAAAAAAAATATTGATGACTGGACCCAGGCTAGCAATGTACCAGTCTCTTGTAAAGCGAATGGAGATATATAGGAACCAGTTGGGGGCGTGGCTAGACAGTCACCTAATAGCTGAATAATACATGCCTATATTGCAAATGATATGGACCAAGGTCAGACTCTCTAAATAGGAGCAGTCTGATCATGGTTTGTAGTGTTTGCCTCCACAGCTCACAACTCCTTCGATATCTAAACTCGGGGCAATATCAGTGTTATAACCATATAATCACACTGGATAGGCGGCAATCGAAAAATATAATATAATACTATCGACGAAATAGAATACAAAATAGTTAGAAACAAAGTTTTTGATTGCCATTTGTTCCCAGTTGGGCAACAAATGGCAATCAAAAACTCTGTTTCTATCGATTTTTTTATCTGTGTTCGTCGATTGTTAAGAGTGTTTTCGATTGTCGCCTATCCGGTGTGATAGTACTGCGCAGCAAAAAGGGGATATAACCATCATCATATCAAATTTGTTTTAGTAACATCAATTTGGTTTAAGTGTCTCTTTGCAGTGTTTGTTTAATTGAGGCTACAGATTTTAATGTAGACATGTTAATATATAATTAGTGTTTATGGGGTGAAGTATTAGTGAAAATCCTGTGTTTGAACCTGGAGGATTAAACACACATAAACATCGCTTAGGAGTAAATTACTGGTTAACCCTTAAAGCGCCACCTATAATTTGCAGCAGACGACAACTTCAAATTTTGCTGCTTTTTCAAAAATAACAAATAAGGCATGATATTTCATGAGAATCGTCTGCTGGCAGACGATTCTCATGAAATATCATACCTTATTTTTTTCGAAAATTAGGAAAGATGCCGCAAAATTTGTCGTCTGCTGCAGTTGTGATTGGCGCTTTAAGGGTTAAGTGGTTCCCAGATTGAGGGAGGGAGGAATATATCAAATTCCTAGGTGGTGTAGTAATTACTGTTCTTAGTGCATTAGTTGCAATTATGAATCTGACTGGCCAAGAGGATGTTTTACTAACTCTTTCCATGCTAGCGGTGACTGTTGTACATGGCCTCACACCTGGTAGGCTGCAATCAAAAATACTCATATTAATCGATGAAAGCAAATAAAAAATCGCTATAAACTGTGTTTTGGATTGCCATTTGTCGCCAGTTGGGCGACAAATGGCAATCAAAAACTCTGTTTCTAATTATTTTTGATCTACGTTTGTTGATAGTATTAATGTTTTTGATTGCTGCCTACCCAGTGTGGGTCTACTGATAGCCTTTGCAAATAGTTTGGACCCAGATCATCATGATCAGGACAGACAACATGTGATATTCTTTAAAACATACATGCCCAGCTATATAGTGGGTCTAGATGTCTAGTTGTTTGGTGTGCCACTTTCTTTGTGTGTGCCGCACTATTATGAGCTAGTGGAGAAAGGAATAGTCACCACTTAACGTGATTGTAAAGCTAATACTGGAGATTTTAATTGACTGATTGAATATTTTCAATTGTTCCAAGTATACAGGTGTATAGTATACAGGTGTATACCTTCAAGATTAATTCAAAGGGAGATCACTCAAAAACAAGGTATGTATGAGTTTTAAAACTTGTAACAATGTGAATGGAGGCTATGAGCTAGCTGCTATTTGGCATAAATTCATTAATCTGTTAATCTAAATGTTTAGGCCGAACTTGTTGATATTAACTGTTAAGCTTGTCCGCCATTGGGTCTGCCTGACATTAATCCAAACTGTTTGACAGTACACTCAGATGGTATTCCTGATTGAAAAAATAAAAATAAAAAATATCAGCAGATGATAAAAAACATTCAAAATCAACAAGCGATACTAATGTGTTTCCAGGTTATAAGTGACCTCCGTTTTTCTTTTTTTAAACAGCTTTAAATTGAACTTAGAAGAACGGCCCTTGGCATGTGGATTTAAATGCACACCGCGTAACTAATACTTATTTTTAGAAGACGCCCTTATTTGTAACTGAAGCCCCAGTCCCCTGTACAAAAGAATAACTTAGTTGTTTTTCCCTGTGAATATACCTATGTGTACCCCAATAGATACACGTGGTATATTTGCATTGCTATGATGATATGTACTAGCCTACAGGACTATCTTTATCAGATGATTCAACGAAAATCTATTCCGCAAACCTCACTCGTCATCATTTGAACACACACACGCACGCACACACGCAATTGTTAAAGTCTATAGGGGTCCTAGACGGTGCCATATTGAAAGCAGGCAAATATAAGGCTTAAGCATGAAACATGCATGAACATGTAGCACCTTCCATTTCAATTCATTGACTCTTTTTGCCTACGAGGTAATTTGTCATGATTTTGTCGTCTGCTGATATTTTTTTTCAAAATCAGTTTGTTTCTTGTTGTTGCTTTTTCTAAAATGATCATTCGGGAATATCAGTACAGTGCCAAGCAGTTTGGATCTAGATCATGCCCGACGTTTTGTCGGGCCTGATCTGGGTCCAAATTGTTTGCAAAGGTAATCAGCAGACAACACTAGTAAGTAAAGAGTTTATGACGACAATTCAAGTTTAGAGAGTTGACGAGAAATAGCGAATTAGGGATATACATTAAACTTCAAGAGCATCAAATATTTGCCTGCTAAAGCTATTTCGTTGATAAACTTTGTCAACTGCCATAAAAATGTTGGGCATTATCTGGGTCCATACTGTTTGATAACCTACTTGCATTCTTGAAAGACATTTTTAGGAAACAATGATCTTGAAAGAAAATTCAGCCATTATTAAAGGTTCAGACAATACTGTTACTTGAATCGTTTTCTTTTAACACAGGCCATTTCAATGCATCGCCTTTAGATGTACAGTTTTTGAGTCAGTATAAGCAGTGAATCATAGTTTAATGCACGGTGATTGGGCCAGTTAAGCAATTTTAGCGTGAAGTTGCGATTGTTTTTATCAGTTTAAACACGTGTTTTGGGTGCTCAAAGGGACCATTCATCGAGACGGTTGTTTTGAGTACACACAACATATTTTTTGGTTGAGAACTAGGAAAAATAATTCTCTGTTACGCACTCTTATCTGTGGGACTGACGAATTACCTCCACTGACCTGTATAAGCCATGTTTTATTTATATCGCTAGGTTCACTTGGGGACTAATTCAAAGAAGAGCAGCAAAAACACACCAAAATTCCATCTAATCCCAGCCTATACAAAAACTCATATTTATCTGGAAAAAATAAATTCAATTACGCGGTATATATCTAAATTCATTTCTCTAATTAATTTTTCAATTAAAACCACCATTAAAGAATAATTAACAAAAAACGGGGGTCACTGAAGTCCTGGAAATACTATAATAGAGCCCTGAAGGCCAAAAAAAGAAAATGTCTTGTTTTCGGTTACTCTACCAACCCTAATGTTTTGAGGCCTACTCAAACACACTCCCCCCCTCCCCGACCCTAAATCTGAAAAAAAAATCCTTAGATCAACTAATAAGAAAAATCTGGCCTAAGAGTTAAAGGAAATATGGTACTCCTCTTTTGCAGAATTATCTTACCATTAAGAAGAGAGGAAGAAAAAATACTACAATTACTTTCTTGTAAACTGGCATGTTGATGGCCCTCTTGTTTTAATTAGACCTGTTTTTGTCATATTGAGGATGTTTTATTCCCTCATTAACAATATTTCAGCAGCACTGAATCTACAATTGGCAGATGAGCTCTGAGAGCATGTAATGGTATTGTGTTTTGTGGTCAATTTTATTTTTGACTACCATATTTTTTCTAGCAAAAGCCCCCTCTCTAATCAATGTCCCTCTCATTTAAAAGAGCAGATTTTTACTACATGTACCCCTCAATTCCAATCCTAAAAATGTCAATATTTTACACAGCCTTGTAATGGGCGTCATTACGTAGGGTTACGAAATCTGTAAACCACTAGTGGTTTATTGATTTTATTGCATGGCGTTATATGTGATTAAACAAAATATCAAATGATATCAATTTGTCTCCAATTAGGATAGTTTGCAAACCTAATCTTATCGGCCTTTGACCGACAAAGATATCAGGGAGGTTCCTGGAACAATTGGTTTTTAGCTGTTTGATGAAAATTTCTTACAGATGAAAGTTTAATAAGACTTGACAGAGATATTGAAAAAGAAGCATGATATATGGAATAGATTACAAGAAAATTCTCTATCTGCAGAGAAAGCCCAATTTTGCAATGAGTTATGTGCAATTACCTGCTTGCTTTTATTTATGGTCCAATATCTTCTTCATTTAAATGTTATGAAGTTGGAGTCAGAGACATATTTGGAGTATTATTAGAGAAGGTTTTTCTAGTTGCCAACAAAAGCACTGCATGCTAGCATGTATCGGTGTTTGGAACAGAGAGAATACTAGGTGAGTGTCTTTTGATATCAAGTTTACCAGGCAAGGCTTGAGAACGCTTGTTGACATCGCGAAGCTTGCTGAGCGATTCAACATGCGTTCTCAAAGCCGAGCCTGGTAAACTTGATATCAAAAGACGTGAACCTGGTATATTCTATTTATCAGCTTACCCTTTGTTTCACTCTTCAAACTAGCGATTATGACCTAATTTTCGATTTTTGTGTTGATTCAGCATCATAAGAGAAGTCATTCAAAAATTGCAACGTCATCATGACCTGATAAAGGCACATGTCGTGAAATAGACAAAGTTCATCAGGCAACGTGCAACAATGCAGTTAATATGCCAGGTAACTGATAAATATGGTTACAGTCACCTTGTTCTTGCACACCGGATAAGGATATCTGAGATTTTACCCTTGGATAGAAATTCTTATCCCATGCTGTCACGTGAGGGTTGTACATTGGTTGTATGGGAACTCATGCACATGGTAGTCAAGTGACGCCATTGTTATGTTAAAGTGATGTCACATTGTCGTGTTGCATCTCTTGGAGCCTTTTTTTTATAATATAAAATATGGTATTTAATGGAGATCAAGAAAAATAATCCATTTATATTGATGTGAGGATGGCATAGAAAAATCCTTCCCTCATGATCACCGTTTGTTATCACTCGGCAAACCTCGTGATGCCAAACGGTGATTCTCGGTGCAGATTTTTCAATCCCACACTCATGATGGATTCTTATATTCTTCAGAACCTGCTATTGCATGAAGTGCCTAAAGTTGAGCTAGTGTCATAAGTCTGTCTGGAACAGCACTTTCTGCAAAGACAGGCTTTTTTGGCAATTCTACCTTTGCACAGAATATTATTACAGAAATAACAACACCAATCAGATGGAAATTGTCCTATTAACCCTTGAAGCGCCAATCACAACTGCAGCAGACAACATTTTCAAATTTTCCAAAAAAATAAGGTATGATATTTCATGAGAGTTGTCTGCTAGCAGACAATTCTCATGGTATATCATGCCTTATTGTTATTTTGTGAAAAAGCGGCAAAATTTGAAATTGTCTGCTGCAAACTATAGGCGGCGCTCTATGCGTTAATGAGACCACAAGTGGCAATGAAAACTGGAAAATTTTTAATTAATTTTCATATTTGTGAGTTATACCTACGATACATCTGAATAATGCTCTAAGTCGGTTCACCCGAATTACCGCAGAGAAAAACCGGGACTAGTACCGGATTTTAACACCAACCCCGCACGGCGACCATACCAATAGTCATCGTAACACTAGTCAATTTTACCGAAGCCAAAAAACCAAGATAAAACAGAGGGGAGGTGGAGGGAGAAAGATTCAGATGTATCGTAGGTATAACTCACAAATATGAAAATTAATTAAAAATTTTCCAGATTTGTTTCATTTAACCTACGATACATCTGAATAATGCTGATTATAACACTAATGGATGGTGGGACCATAATATTGTATCACTCACCAGGAAAAAGAAGAAAATACACTTCGCCTCTAATGTGAACCATGGAACGGACTCAGGTCTCAAGTCTCACCCCGCAAAAACAAATTTCAGGGTATCAGACATTTGCCATATATAAACCCGTTCGGATAATAAAAAACCCCAAGTTTAACAGTCCCAATATTTACATATATACAGGGAAAAAACTGGTAATCATCTACATAGTAGTAGCAGGCACAACTACTGCTTGTGCTGCTACCACAGGACCTATCAGGCCTAGGCTACTTGCCAAAACTGATGTATCTCTCAGATAAAACCTAATAAAAGAGTTTTCTGATGACCAAAAACCAGCTTTAACCACATCATCCAAAGGAACCTTGTTAGACCATGCCCAAGAGGAGGCTATAGCCCTAACCTCATGGGCATTTACACTAACAGGAACCTGATCCACATTATTGGCACTATGTGCCAATTTAATTGTTTGTACAATCCACCTAGAAATGGAATCCACAGAGATTTCTTTCTCATAAGAATCCTGATGAGAAATAAAAAGTCTCTTACGGCCTTTCCTTCTTGGAAAAACCCTGTTAAAATATATTCTTAAAGCCCTAACTGGGCAAAGAGAAGTATTAACATCCTGACCCTTAAGTACAGGAATAACAATAGGTGAGGCCAAAACAGAAGGAAGTTGATTCTTGGCCAGAAAACCTGGAAAAGTACCCAAAGTAACTGAATGTTCTGAAAATTCAATATCAGAGCATACAAGGGCATGTATCTCGCTGCGTCTGCGTCCGGAGGCCAGAGCAGTCAGAAAAACCGTTTTTAGGGTTAGCTCTTTGAATCCACATTCTTCGAGTGGTTCAAAAGGGGCGTTACTCAAGGCCGCTAGAACTATTGCAAGATCCCATTTGGGAAAATGCACCTTTGTCCTTGGACGTTCAAGCTCAAAACTCCTCACTACATCTGACAAAATAGATTCACAAGAAAAATCTATTTTAGATATCTGTTTTAAGGTAGTAGAAATAGCTGAACGATATCCCTTAACAGTAGCAGGAGAGAAGTTCTTATTATGTAAGAAAATTAAAAATTCTCCAAACTGATTTACTGACGGATTGAAGGGATCCACTTCCCTTCCGACACACCAATCCACCCAAGATTTCCATCTATAATCATAGAGAGCCTTTGTGGAAGATCTTTTTGCTGAATAGATTCGTCGGGCAACTGACCTAGAAATGCCTGACGCCTCCATGTGTTGTTGCATAGCAACCAAGCGTGAAGATGAAATATCTGAGGTGTTGGGTGTAACAACCTGGACACCGGTTGACACAAAAGATCCCTCCTCACTGGGAGCTGGATCGGTGGAGCCACCACTAGAGACAGAAGCAGAGGAAACCATGCCTGTCCTGCCCATAGAGGAGCTATCAGACAAACTAGACACTCTTCCTCTAGCACTTTCCTCAGCGTGGTAAGAATCAGGGGAAAAGGAGGGAAGGCGTATGCCCACATCCCCTTCCAGCTCAGAGACAGGGCGTCTGATGCATGAGCTAGAGGGTCTGGAACTGGAGATACAAAAATTTGTACCTTCCTGTTCAGACGAGTAGCGAACAGATCTATATGGGGGGTTCCCCAGAGCTGAAACACTAGATCTGCTACCCTCTGATTGAGAGACCATTCGGTCTGAACTACATTCCCTTTCCTGCTCAGACAGTCTGCCAGAGCATTGAGTCTCCCTGGCAGGTATCTGGCCTTTATGTGAACCCTGTTCTTGGCACACCATAACATAATTTCCACTGCCATATTGCATAGAGACTGAGAGTGGGTCCCTCCCTGTCGATTCAAATAAGCTGCCACTGTCGTATTGTCGGTGGACAGCAAAATTGAATTGCCTTTGATATAATCCGCAAAGGCTTGAAGAGCTAGCCATACTGCCTGCATCTCTAGAACATTGATGTGCTGGGTCTTCCATGCTGGAGACCAGTACCCTGATGCCATATGTTCCTCCATGTGAGCTCCCCAGCCCTCTAGGCTGGAATCTGTAAAGAGGTGAAGCTGAGGAACAGGATGGTGAAGAGGAGACATAGACTTCAGAAAGTCTATGCCTGTCCAAGGCCTGACGGCATTGGAGAACCAGGGACCTAACACAATTTTGCTGTCCCACTGAGCCGAACTCTGAGACCATCTCTCCTTGAGTTCCCATTGCAGGCATCTCTTGAATGCTCTCCCTAGAGTTAATAGGTTGGCCATAGATTCCATCTGTCCTAAGAGGGAATGTAACTGGCGAGCTGAAGCCTCCTTGGCACCCAACAGCTTTGTCATTGCTTGTTGGAACGAAGCCACTCGGTCTGCTGATGGGCTGACTAAGGCTAGGCCTAGGTTGAAATGGGCCCCTAGGAAATTGAAATCCTGAACTGGGATCAGTTCTGATTTGTCCCAGTTGGGGAGAAAACCTAGGTCTAAAACGGTTGACAATAACTTTCTGCTGTGATGCCATGACTGACCCTCTGACGCAGAAGGTTGAATCCAGTCGTCCAGATATGCGTGCACCCGAATACCTTGGAGACGGATATGCCTCAAGACCGCTTTTAAGACTCTGGAAAACACATAGGGACTTACACAAAGACCGAACGGTAGTGCCCGGAACTGAAATGTTTTCCCTTCGAAAGAGAACCGAAGATACCTTCTGGATCTCCGGTGAATCATCACATGGAAGTAAGCATCGGTTAAATCCAATGATGTTACCCAGTCCCCTTTTCGAAGTGCTAGTCTGATGGAATCCACAGTTTCCATCTTGAAGTGTGGACACAGAATGAACTGGTTGAGTCGAGACAGGTCTATGACAGGTCTCCACCCCCCTGATCTTTTCTTCACCAGAAAAAGTCTGCTGAAGAACCCTCTCTTCGGATGAGTGCAATTGACTTCCTCTATGGCCCTCTTCTGAAGTAAGGAAGCCACCTGTTCCCTCAAGATTTGAACCTTGAGTGAATCCTGAGGCATGCGGGTACACCACTTTGGAGGTACCCGTGATAGATAAGGTAGGACACTTAGTTGTATTCGATACCCACTTCGGATTATAGACAGTGTCCATGGATCCAAAGTTATATTTTCCCAGGCCTTTAGGAAGGAAGAAATTCTTCCTCCTGTTGGTAATTCTGCTCTTGGAACCAGATGCTTGAAAGAGCTGTAGACTGCATCTGGAGAGGCCTGGAAAACGAAGTGGGCACCCCTAAGGGGCACTGGACTTTGGTCCAGAACCCTTCTTAGGCAGTCTGTTAAAATAGGGTGCTTTAACAGTCTTCTTCTTTTGGAATTTATTAAAAGTTTTGCCTTGAGAAAACGTGGACGTTCTGGACAAATTGGAACCCACAGAAACATTAGGTTCACTAAATGCAGGCTTAGCTGGAGTGTCTGGGGTCTTAGGAGTCCTCTTCTTGAAGCTTGGTTGACGCTTGTTTGCACCAACAACGGCCATCTGCAAGGATTTATGGGCTAGGCCTTCCTTATACTGCCGTACCACTTCAGGAAATTTACTTCCAAAAACAGTACCAGACTCTATTGGTTGCACACGCAGAGACCTTTTAACTTCAGGATCTAGGTCTGAAGCATCCAAACAAGCATCTCTGCGTGCCAAAAGAGGTCCTGAAGCCAGTCTCGCCAAGATCTCCACTAAATGAGACTGGGAAGCTGCCACAGCCTGCAGGTAACGGGAAACCTCCATCATGTCCTCTCTAGACAAGGAGTCCTGCTGGATGGTCTTCAGTGTACCGCACAAAAACATTTCTGAATGCGATGCTACTTGCATACCCGTCCGTGCCAGCTTTTCCCAATTCTCAAGAGTAGAAAATTGGACTGCCTGAGATGACGGGACCGTTACACCTTGCCTCAAAACATCCCTTATCCCAGGATTAACAGGAGGAGGGTCCATGGTAATCCTAGGATTTAATGCTTCATAAGAGGAAGGGAGACAAATTCTTGGCTTGCTATTTAAAGCCACAAATGAGCCTCCCTTGAAACACTTAGGATAGGATGGAAGAGGAGTCATAGGGATTTCCTCTTCCCCCTTCAAGCGTTTATCCATCCTGTCTAAAGCAACTACCACACTATTTGACTGTGGTAGGGCTAATGAAAGTTCATCGCTCTGCTCAGATTCCTTGAAGAAATCCAAAGCAGAGGCCCCAACGGATTTATGCTTCACTTCAGGTACAGGACATAAAGACTGTCCGAGCCTAAAACGAAGCTTCCCAATAGCCTCCCTGTAAGACAGGGATTCTTTTGGACAATCCTCCTCCCTTTCTTCATTTGGCTCATCTAGGTCAGAGTTACCTATTCTTTCCTCTGAGCCAACGTGAAGCTCAACCTGGTCTGTTGACTCATGGCTATCATGCGATTCAACAGGTACAGGTGTTGACTTTGGATTTAAATTATCTAGTCTACTGGACAATTCTTTTAGCATCTGTCCCTGTTGCTGTACCAACTGGGTCAGAACAGAGACAGAATTATCCTGCTTCACAGGAGAGGGTGAGCGGGACCCAGACAACTGTCTGGCTCTCGACCTAGACAGTTGTCTGGACCTAGACTGGTGTCTGCTCCTAGACCTGGAGTGGTGTCTGCTTCTAGACCTAGACTGATGTCTGGTCCTAGAAGACCTAGGTCTACATCTAGGGGACCTAGACCTAGGATGCCTATCCCGTCTGGCATGACCATAACTTATAGGCCTAGGCAATGGGGACCTGGACCTGTGCCTAGACCTACGATGTTTGTGTTTCACGTGTCTAGATCTTTCTCTAGATGAACTAGACGCACGACTAGACGAGGAACTAGAGGAACTTACTCTTATCCTCTTAGACCTAGGTCTCCCTGGCCTAGAAGTGTACTGCCTAGGCAAAGGCCTGTTACTTGAAGGTGTAACAGATCTGGTCCTTTCATGTCCTGCAGAAGAAAGGCTTCTCCTGGAAGGACTGATGTTATGATCAGGAGCTTGAGGGAGCGAATCCTGGACAAGCTCGCGACCATATAAGACAGCACCAGGAGCCTGATGAGACGAATCCTGTTCAGGCTCACGGTCTATTTCCGCAGCTATAATACCAGGAGTCTGAGGGAGCGAATCCGATTCAGACTCGCGGTTAACTCTGGAAATTCTAATACTAGCATCAGTCACCTGAACACTAGAACCAGATAAAGAACCTAAAGTTGCTGATGGTTGGCCCGGACCTTTTTCAGGAGCCTGGGCAATTGTCGCAACTTTAGATTTGGAAGCTCTCTGAAGACACTTAGAAAACTTCTTCCAAGTGTCCTCAGACCAAGAGCCACAAACCTCACAGGTAGATGTCGGCGAACAAGAGTATCCCCTACATGCCCTGCACACCCTATGATCATCCCAATATGGCATTATTTTGGAACATTTACCATAAATGCCAGGGCAATGTTTGTTCCTAGTTGACATACCTAAAAAAGAATGCAACTAAAGCAAAATTCAAAGCAGAATTAAGCCAGATCAAAAATAAGGAAAAATTCAACTAAGAATGAACGAAAGCAAAAGCAAAATAAACAAAACAAAAGGTCGGAAAGACTATTATCCGAACTAAGGTACGTTACGAAATTCTGTTCGATACGTCAAACAGAACTTAAGAAAGAAAATAAAGCAAATGAACTGAAAAATAATCAGAACGAAATAACAGAACTTGAAAATATAAAGTAATAAACTGCTGCGGGTGGGTGAAACCTCCTTACTACCACAATTACCGGCTACAAGGATAAATATTCTTCTTCAGTCAAAAAAACGTGTCTTTAACGGAAGCCGCAGAGGTAAAATTGACTAGTGTTACGATGACTATTGGTATGGTCGCCGTGCGGGGTTGGTGTTAAAATCCGGTACTAGTCCCGGTTTTTCTCTGCGGTAATTCGGGTGAACCGACTTAGAGCATTATTCAGATGTATCGTAGGTTAAATGAAACAAATCCAACACTATGCATTCCAAAGCTTCAACTCTTTGCATGCATGGGGATGCTGGTACTTTGGTGGCATACATTTGTTGTCTGCTGATTTTTTTCAAAATTCAAATTTTAAAAGCTTTTTTAAAAAAAAATACCATCAGAGTATCAATCTAGAACAGGCCCATTAAGGGAAATTTGATATTTCATATTAATCTTCTGTGGCCATTGAATCGCATGAAATGTCATGCATTATTGTGTCATCTGCTGTGGTCTCCCTTGAATGTAAATTGCATTATACCCAAGTAGCTCATAAAGGAGCTCTTGACTTACCGGGGAGGGTAGTGGCTCAGTGGTAGAGTGCTTGACTCGAGACCTAGGGGCCTTGGGTTCGAGCCTCACTGGCGTCACTACGTTGTGTCCTTGAGCAAGACACATTAGTTCTAGCTTAGTACTGGTTCAACCCAGGAAGACCCCCGTCCCTATATAACTGAAAGATTGTTGATGGGATGTATTAAGAATCAAATCAAACAAACAAATCTTGACTTACCACATTTGTCGTCTGCTGACCTATAGTTCAGGCCTATAAGAGTGCAACCAAAATATTAATTTGCAAAATATATGTTGTGGGTACTCACAAGAACTGTCTCAATGAAACATATGTTTAAACTGATAGGTAAGAAAATATTTACAATTTTACACTCAAAAATATTTTTGATCTGAACCTATGATATTTACCATTTTTCTATGAGCCGGTTCATTTTCTCATTTTTGGCCTAGCTCATTATAAGCCTAATGAGGAGGTGGGTACCCAATTATAACTAGTAAACCATTACTGGACCAATCAGCTGCCTTGTTAAGTTGTTACAGTCCAATTTACAACTTGGCAAAATTGCAAGACATTTTAGAGAAAATATGTAGATTTGGAAAGATTCGCACAAAAGTAAGTATTTTTGTAAGGTTTAATTCTTTGCCTACTTTTATTTGATAATGTTGCATGCTTTTTTGTTGTCTGCTGACTTTTTAGCTCACCTGGGGTGAGCTAATAGTATATCAATCACTCTGGCATCTGTAATCGTCCATCAAACATTGCCTCTGAAACCACTGGGCCAATTAAACTCAAATTTCAAATAGAGACTCCTTAGGATGCGGGAACGAAAGTTTTGTTCAAATGACTTAGATGGCCGCCATGCCAATATATGGTGAAAACCCTTTCAAAATGTTCATCTCCAGAATGACCTTGGGACTTGGTATGTAGCAATGGGGATGTGGGGCCTACCAAGTTTGTTGAAATGATGAACCTAGGTTGACCTTGACCTACTTAATGTCAAGGTCAAATATGCATATAAATGGAGAAATATTTGAAAAGTTTATTTTATGAAACCTAAAGGGACTGGCTACCCAAATTTTAAGAGTTTATATCTCTAAAAATATTTCATACCACCAGAAGGAGAGATGGCCATGTCATGTTGGCTTTGGCGAAACTCCTCGGGAAACAGGCCTGCAGATATTATCTAAATTTGCATTGATACAAGTATAAGCTTTCACAAAAAGTTTGCCTGCGTTAGGCACATATGAACTTGATTTAGGCTGGGTAGGGCAGGCAGGTAGGCACTAATAAACCTCAGATAGTCTATGCGTTGGCTTGGGAAAGGTATGATATCTGATTTCCATGAAAGACTACCGATGTATAGAATTTTAATATATTTTTTTATAAAAGCTGATCACTTAAAAATTATTTCGCATTTCAAGAACTGATTCCTTTATTCATTTAATATTCAACCATGTTCTTGCAAATTTTGTTTATGGCTTAACATCAGAGAAAATTGTGACAGTTATTGCATAGACTTACAAATGAGTACCATACACTATATTATAAGCACACATAGAGGATCTTACATGAGTGTTCATGTTTTAATGAACGAGTTGGGTAAAAGATATAAAATGTGAAGCTTGCCAAGCATTTTATCTCTTTTTCGCAACAAGTTTAATAAATTCAATAATACAAGAGCATGAATGTTACATTCTATTTAACATATGACATCAAGATTACTTTGAAATCTCATTTCTGACGTAAAAAGGTTATAATTATGTACGCAACGTTGTTATGGATGTCATAACATTTCCCATAAAACTGTAAAACACTAGTTGTGTATCGATTTTATTACATAGCGTTATTTCACTCCTAGACACCACGTCATATGATAGTGATTTTTATCAGCTTCTTATTTAGAAAAAAACTACAAGTACATTTTTACCTTAGATTGATCAAAAGTATGTTGAGTCGATGGTATAGCACATGAAATCGAAATAAGGACGAAGAAACGGTAACAAAAAATTCGGTCAGGGGATGCCCTGAAAAAAAAATGTCATCAATGTCCATGTGGGCCTCCCTCGACAAGGGGTCCAATTGCTTCTTGATGGGGGTCCGTACTAGAATTTCTAAGAAAACATATAGACACTTGTGATTTTCCAGGGAGGGGGATCCAAACCCCTGGACTACTACTGACTGCCCTATGGTGCCGCTTTATTTGCACGGTGTGTTTATTAAGGCGGCAATGGTATGTCAGAAATACTTAAATCTGTCGGTCGCGTCTGTGATTGCGAGACTCCATAATGATAAACTTCTTATGATTTATAAAGAATAGATTGCTTTGTATCATGCAATGTATATTGATTTGATTTAATGATGTCAGGACTGATTGGCCGACCTTTTGTCTTTGAGTGTTACTTCTTTGAATGTTGTGTAATATTGCACGATTTTTGTCGTCTGCGGGAGCGCAGTGGCTCAGTGGTATAAGGTGCTTGACTCGAGACAGATGGGCCGCGGGTTTGAGCCTCACCGGCATCACTGTGTTGTGGTCCTTGAGCAAGACACATTTATCCTAGCTTAGTACTGGTTCAACCCAGGAAGAACCGTCCCTTTATAACTGAAGGATTGTTGATGGGACGTAAAGAATCAAATCAAACAAACAAATTGTCGTCTTCAAAATCAACTTTTTTGAACAATTCTTTCAGGAATACAAACAGAGTGTCAATCAGTTTTGATCCATATCAGGCCCGACATTTTGTCGGGCCTGATTTGGGTCGAAACTGATTGCAAAGATCATCAGCAGACGACACTGGTAGACAAAGAGTTAATGAGTGGCCAACCTTTTGTCTTTGAGTTTTACTGATTCTTTACTCCTTGAATGCTGGGCGATTTTGTAAGATTTTTCTAGTCTGCTGATTTTTTTCAAAATCAACTTTCAGAGTGTCAAACAGTTTGGTCTGATTTGGTTCCGAATTGATGGCAAAGGTCATCAGCAGACAAGGCTGATTGGGAGACATTTTGTATTTGAGTTTTACTGATTCTTTACTCCTTGAATACTGGGTGATTTTGTATGTTTTTTCTCGTCTGCTGATTTTTTCAAAATCAACTGTCAGAGTGTCAAACAGTTTGGTCTGTTTTGGTTCCAAATTGATTGCAAAGGTCATTATTTTAGTAGCAGACATGGCTGATAATGGCCAACATTTTATCTTTGAGTTTTACCGATTCTTTTCTCTTTGAACGGTGGGTGATTTTGTAAGATTCTTGTCGTCTGCTGAATTTTTTTTCCAAATTCGACTTTTTTGAAAACAACATTTGTTGGACCTGATTTGGGTCCCACCTTTTTGCAAAGGTTATCAGCAGACGACACTGCATATGGTAAAGTTATGAAAGGTAATTCAGGGTTCTTCGTAAAATCAATGGTTTCAAGAACTAGTTACCATATTCGGAGCGCAGTGGCTTAGTGGTAGAGTGCTTGTCTCGAGATCGAAGATCGAGCCGTTACTGCGTCACTGTATTGTGTCTTGAGCAAATTTAAGACACATTAATCCTTGCCTGGTACTGGTTCAACCCAGGAAGACCCGTCCTGACATAACTGAAATTTTTTTGACTGGGATGTAAAGAATCAAATCAAACAAAGATACAATATTACCATGGTTAAGTAAAGAGTTGATGATATCGGGGCCGATTGGCCGACCCTATGTCTTTGAGTTTCACAGACTCTTAATTTCGTTCTCGTCAACATACAGTTGAGTCAGGACTAAAGTTGACACTCTCTCAGCCGCACATGGTCTGCACCCTTTGTATACTAGTGGATTCTTCTTTCTTGTTTGATACAATAAACTTTGGTTAGTCCATTGTACATATCTAGGGGTGTCAGGTTATAATTTTCAACAAAAGTATTTTTTGTCTTAAGATCTTTTTTACCTTTACAAACAGTGTAGACCCTGATGAAATGCAGCATCATGCTGCATTTCATCATCTGGGTCTTCACTGTTTAAAGATTTGTTTTTTTTATCTTTGCAATATATGAATGAAAGATTTCTCAAGCTGATTTTGATTTTTTTCACCTGGTCCATTTATCATTCTAAGATTTTTTCTTCTTTTTAATACAGTATGCTTCAGGGTATGATCTTGTAAAAGCATTTTTTACAACATTCTCATTTCATTTGTGAAAATCCGCAATACTTTTTGACGTTTATTGTCACTAATCCTTCATATATCTCGGCCACAAATTGATGCTCGCAATTATCAGATGGAAAGTGCCCGTAAAGGGACTACTTTTTGATGACTTACTAGATTTGCAACGTATTAATACTCTGGAGGGAGCAAGCCAATAAAATATGATATCAAAACATATGACATTTATGCAAATTGAAACTGACCAACGGGCGACTGCATCAAAATTATTAGAATTGGTGTAAATTACCATCTATCCTATACACTATAGAGTCAATTATGCAAATTACCTTTACACCAGCTATGCAAATATACGTTCTTTGGAGACTTCCATGCAGACCTGGCAATATGGTTGATGCAGTACTGGCTTCAAATTCAATTATTGTGCTGTGTTAATTCTCTTACTCTAATCTCCGTAGTGGCGACTTTTGTTGTCTACTAGAAACCTTTGCAAACAGATTGAAACCCAGAACAGGCTGGACAAATTGTCTAGCCACATCTGGATTCTATCACCTGTTTGGCATTCTGATCATATTCCTGACTGATTTAATAAACAACAAGCATGCTAGTGATGATGTGAGAGATTATATCCCTTGGTAGCAAGACTGGGTCTTTTGAGCACCCAGCAACCTAACACATCCCAAATGTGCTCAATACTGGCAACATGTCATGCAATTTTGCAGGCCACAGCAGTGCTTTTAGAAAGTCAGTGGATCAGTGGTAGAGTGCTTGACTCGAGAACGAGGGACAGTGGGTTTGAGCCTCACCAGGGTCACTGTGTTGTGTCCTTAGCAAGACACATTTATCCTTGCTTAGTACTGGTTCAACCCAGGAAGACTCATCCCAACATAACTGAAAAATTGTTGACTGGGACGTAAAGAATCAAATAAAAAAAAAAAGAACAAGGGCTGCAACAGTCCAACAGCACTCTAGCACTCTGATCATATTCCTGACTGATTTGATAAACAACAAAAATAAACCTTTAATTTTGAACAAATCAGCGATAAAAAAAAAACATGAAAAATTTCCAAGACCGCGTATGCGAAAAGTTAGTTAATGACCTATCCAAAGTTTATTTTATCAAACTAGATGGAAGAATCCCTATACACCAGATAGGCGGCCATCGAAAGCTCTCTTAACAATTAAGGAACGTGGATCAAAAATCGCTAGAAACAAGTGTTTTTGATTGCCATTGTCACCAGTTTCTTGGCGTTTGTATCCTTATGTTTCAACGTTGATCAACTTTCGTCGATAGTATTAACCTTTTCGATTGCCCCCTATCCGGTGTGATATATATACAGGGACTATGGTAAGGGTGCTAATTGCTTCCAAACTTTTTAGAGTTATATGGCAATTTGATCCAAACTTGTAATAGGTTCGGCAGCTGGTGTTTCTAAATTAACAAGTCAATTATAATGCATTGCATCAAATTGCCAAAAAGAATAGCTAGGCAATTACTGTGGAAATTGGAAAGTTCAGATAGAAAATTAACCATATAGTCCCCTCCAAAGCTGGAAGATAATTATTTGAGTCGTGACTTATCGAGAAACTGTACCTTTTCTTGAAAGGTTTTGTTGGTTTTTATAATTAACTCTTTACTTGCATAACAAATGTAGTATCATCTGCTGATAATACCTTTACAGATAGTTTGGACCCAGATTTGGCCAAACAAAATGAAGCGGCTGCTGATCCAGATCCTCACTTTTTTCATTCACAAAATGAATGGAATTACACGGTTGATCTGATTTACAATTGTGTGCTGACAATACTGTATTTAATGGTACCCCAAAATTCAAATAGAAAGATGGCATATGCCAAGGGGATCAGTATCTGTTGCATACCCCAACAAGCATTGATTGATGCATGCACAACACCAGTCCTTCTGGGCTTGCTAGCAATAGTGCAACAGATTATCTCCCTTGGTATCCATTGCCATTTCTCTTGTAATGCCAGGTCAAATTATTGCAAAGGGTGTGTCTGTTGTGCACTGGGCCTACTAAGACATAATATTGGTGACATATCAGGCAATTTGGCTCAAGCTACAACAATGCTTTTACACCTTGCTGTTTCAGAAAGTCATCAGCCAGTCCAGCAATTATAATGTATGAGAGTGGCAGTATCATGGTATGGGAGAGCATCAGTATGACAATAGGTTTGAATTTAATGACACTTGACAGGCCACTAGGTTCTTTCATTTGCCCAGCTCATTGGTGGAAACTTCTGAGTACGAGGATGTCAAGGCACGTCCACTGTGACGGAGCCCATGCTGCGGTCAACTTTCGTAGACAACAAGGGGTAAGAGCACTGGCAACTGGCCGGCCTAATTCCTTGACATGTCACCAATTGAACACATTTGGAATGTTATGGGTCACCTGGTGTACAATAGATCTAGGGGGGAGGGTTGCAACAATTTGGAATAGGGAGCACAGTGGCTCAGTAGTAGAGTGCTTGACTCGAGACGGAAGGGCCGCGGGTTCGAGCCTCACCGGCGTCACTGTGTTGTGGTCCTTGAGCAAGACACATTTATCCTAGCTTAGTACTGGTTCAACCCAGGAAGACCCGTCCCTGTTTAACTGGGGTGGGGGAGGGGCATGGAACAGATACTGATCCAATTACATATAAACATCAGAAGTTGTCGTGCTTGCATGAATTGCTTGAGGGGCACGAACCAGAGACTGATCCACTTTGTGTATAAACATTCCCTATGCCATTGAAGTTTTGCTTCTTTCTACTTGAATTTGGGGGTTCCCTTAACTGTTTACTCCATAGGCTGTTTTTAGATCATGATATCATTTTCTATTTTTAGACAACATTGAAAAAATTCAAGAAAATTTAAGCAAAGATCAGAATACTTTTGAAAATATTATGGAAAATGCAGCATTTGCTCCAATGGAGCAAATGCTCGAATTTCCATAATATTTTCAAATACATAGTATTTCAAAGGTGTCAAAAGGTGATTTCATGGAGTAAACGGTTAAAATATTGTCCCTAGTATTCTACAGTAGGAGGTCGAGTGCAATAAGAAAAAAAAACTACATTACATAGAAAATGTCTTCTAGTGAGACAGCCCTCTGGCGCTTTCGGGGTTAATAAATCTTGTCACACTGGGAAATGAGATTGTCCTATTTTATTTCTGAAAGCTTTCAAATTATCTAAATTTAATTCTAAATTGATTTTGGTACAATGCCCACCTAAACCAGACCCATCCATTTTGAGCCCTTTAGCTTCTTCTGTGAATATTACGAGACAACACGTAATGGCTAATTTAGCAGGTTATTTTCTAGAAAAAAAAAGAAAAAAGACATGATTTCACATAATGTGTGACATATCTTGGGTATTATGAAGTTCTATAGGTTTCTTCTACCCTTTGTCTGCTAGTGTTGTCTGCTGATCAAGGGTGTAGCTAAAAACGCTGAAAAAGTTACGCACATCAAAGGTAGACTACTGGATCAAGCAATGATTCTCTTCAATTGTGTCCCTTTTCAAATGGGAACCTCTCTTAAAGGAACCTGCATTAAGCGATAATTGGTCTAGAAATCCAATTTCGTTTTTTTGAGAGGTTTTACTGTAGATTTTCTTGCATCATGGCCCATATGTATGTGGCTGGATGGGAGCTCAAACTGATGATTCCTCAGAGACAGACCACTGAAGTTGATCTCTCAGTAGATAGCTTAGCCTGTCTTCAGGCCCTGTACTGAAAGTTCTATAACTACTACAGAGATAAATCTATGATACTCTATTACTTCCCCATTGCTCAGAATACAGTAAATAAGACAGTCAGTGATTTTTTTAGCTCACCTGAGCCGAAGGCTCCGAGGTGAGCTATTAGTATACCAGTGACTCTGGCATCCGTCGTCCGTCCGTCCGTCCGTCAACATTTTCAAACATCTTCTTTTCTGAAACCACTGGGCCAATTGAACTCAAATTTCATATGGAGACTCCTCAGGATGGGGGAACGAAAGTGTGTTCAAATGTTCCTGGTCACATGACCAAGATGGCCGCCATGCCCATATATGGTAAAAACCCTTTAAAAATCTTCTTCTCCAGAACCAGAAGGCCGATGACCTTGGGACTTGGTATGTAGCATCAGGGATGTGGGGCCTACCAAGTTTGTTCAAACAATGAATCTAGGTTGACCTTGACCTACTTAACGTCAAGGTCAAATTTGCTTCCTAATAGATTTAAATGGGAATTTTTTTGAAAAGTTGATTTTTTGAATACTGTTAAAGCCAAAGTGATTATTCTTACTTGATATGTTGAAACTAATGAGACAATGGCTATAAATAAGTTTCAAAGGTCAAGGTTGACCTTTGCCCTTTCAGCCAAGGTCGCTCATATTGTGGTCCCATCATTATATTAAAACATAGTTTCCTCACAAACCATTGGCCCAATTGAGCTCAAATTTCATATGAAGACTCCTTATGATAAGTCAGCCAAAATTTATACAAAATATTTTTTCAGAGATGTAAATGCTTGTATATGATTTGCACATGTTTTACTATTTTTTTTCTATTTCCATTCTATAGATAGCTTAGGAACTGTGTAATAAAATTGCGGCATTTTGAAAAGGACAAACCCATATTGGTCCCCTTTAACAAGTGCAAGCTGATAAATAGATCTAGGAAACATCACTTATTTACTTTTTGTGACCTCTTTGACACTGCTACCAGCCGGGGAGAAATTGCTTCTTTTTACAACAATGTGAAACATTTCAATAAAGGCTCCAAGTCCAACAAAAAGGGGATGCGATATTGATACCCAACCAGTCAATGCTGTGATCGAAATTACACCAAAGCAGATTGAAGACTCCTAGCTTACTGAATGGTGTTGTCTGTTGATAACTTTTGCAAACAGTATGACCCAGATCAGGCCCGACAAAACGTCCGTCCTGATCTGGATCCAAACCATTTGAAACTCTGATAGTATTCCTGAAAGAATTTTTCAAAAAAGTTGATTTTGAAAAATATCAGCAGACGACAAAAACATGAAAAATTACCCAGTAGGCAAAGAGTTAAAGTGCATGGTTTAATTGTCTTCTGTTGCAAAAAAGTAAAGGGCTTGATCAGATTCTACTATTAACCCTTAAAGCGCCAATCACGACTGCAGCAGACGATAAATTTTGGGACATCTTTCCCAATTTTCGACAAAAATAAGGTATGATATTACATAAGAATCGTCTGCCAGCAGACGATTCTCATGAAATATCATGCCTTATTGTTTTTTTTTTTAAAAAGTGGCAAAATTTGAAATTGTCGTCTGCTGCAAATTATAGGTGGCGCTTTAAGGGTTAAGAAAAGGAACTCTCCTTTTTGCATGACATTGAACAGAAATATAATAATTTGGAAACCTTGTGTCAACAACGGGCCCATCTATTATATCAATATTGTCCACAGGATCACTTATAATCTCTCTCCAATAATTTGGGAATAGACACTTTCCATTTATATGTAAACGGATGAAAAATAGCTCGGCAATAATTCACGAGGGATGTCCACACTTGGAATAATCTTGATTACATCGAGAAAAAGCAATTTTCTCTTTTTACCACTAAATTGTTTGAAAGCACAGATATTGCCGAAATTACACATAATGCTTGAATTAACTTATTTCTAAGCACTGCGTCTTAATACCAAGAAATCTTGTTCGTATCAGAGCCATCAGTCTTGCCCGACATTTTCTAGATAGAAGTTAAAAGATTAACTGTCATTCGTGAGAATAAATCTCAACGAAAACTAAAGGAGTGATCTAAATACGATAGCGTATTAAGTTTTTCGTAATTTTGTTATACAGTGTGATAGCTCTGTAATATAAATATGCTGCAGAGGGGAACTTGATATGACAAAGAAATCATTCGGTAAGAAATTGAAACACTAGCTATGGAATTGTTTCTGTAAATTGAAACATTTGTGTTGGTTAACGGTTTATGATTGGATACCGTGATAACCCTAAATATTTGTGTTAGTTAACTGTTTATGATTGGATACCGTGATAACTCTAAATATTTGTGTTGGTTAACGGTAATTGGATACCTTGATAACTCTAAATATTTGTGTTGGTTAACGGTTTATGATTGGATACCGTGACAACTCTAAATATTTGTGTTGGTTAACGGTGATTGGATACCTTGATAACTCTAAATATTTGTGTTGGTTAACGGTTTATGATTAGATACCGTGATAACCCTAAATATTTGTGTTGGTTAACGGTTTATGATTGGATACCGTGATAACCCTAAATATTTGTGTTGGTTAACGGTTTATGATTGGATACCGTGATAACCCTAAATATTTGTGTTGGTTAACGGTTTATGATTGGATACCGTGATAACTCTAAATATTTGTGTTGGTTAACGGTTTATGATTGGATACCATGATAACTCTAAATATTTGTGTTGGTTAACGGTCTATGATTAGATACCCTGATAACTCTAAATATTTGTGTTGGTTAACGGTTTATGATTAGATACCCTGATAACTCTAAATATTTGTGTTGGTTAACGGTTTATGATTAGATACCCTGATAATCTAAATATTTGTGTTGGTTAACGGTTTATGATTGGATACCATGATAACCCTAAATATTTGTGTTGGTTAACGGTTTATGATTGGATACCATGATAACCCTAAATATTTGCGTTGGTTAATGGTTTATGATTGGATACTGTGATAACTAAATATTTGTGTTGGTTAACGGTTTACTATTGGATACCGTGATAGCTCTTTATATTTGTATTGGTTAACGTTTTATGATTATTATAAATATTTGTGTTGGTTAAATGTTTATCATTGGATACCGTGATAACTCTTAATATTTGTGTTTGTTAACGGTTTATGATTGGATACCCTTATAACCCTAAATATTTGTTTTGGTTAACGGTTTATGATTGGATACCGTGATAACTCTAAATATTTGTGTTGATTAATGACTTAAATTATGAGTTGATACCATGAGAACTCTAAATATTTGTCAGTTTGTACCCATGCTTACTTGTTTGGGGTTTAACCCTTAATGCGCCAATCGCAACAAAAGTCATCTGCTTTTCTCGTCTCCTGAAATGTTTAAGAAGCCTCTATGGCAAACAGTGTGGACCCAGATCAGACTGCTCCTATAGGAGCAGTCTGTTCTGGGTCCACACTGTTTGCTTCTATACTTAATATATCAGTTAAGTTAGGCAGTTATTTGCAGCAGACAACTTCAGCAGACGACATTTTCAGATGTATTTTTTCTTGGCGCTTTAAGGTTTCACAACACTTTCAACAATTTTTCCATCATATTGTGCTGGTCATTTATCCTATTACACTGTTCCTGGGCAGGTAGACTGGCCCCCATAGTCAAACATATTAATTACTCAAAGTTAAAATATTTTTCATGGATTCCTCAATCTAGCCTTGACTGAATTTGATCTAGCTAAGCAGAAAGAAAAGACAACTCTGATGCGAAAATGATGGCTGGATTGTTTCTCTTGATCAGTTTTTTGTTTGATTTGATTCTTTACGTCCCATCAACAATATTTCAGTTAAACAGGGACGGGTCTTCCAGGGTTGAATCAGTACTAAGCTAGGATAAATGTGTCTTGCTCAAGGACCACAACGCAGTGACGCCGGTGAGTCAAGCACTCTACCACTGAGCCACTGTGCTCCCTCTCTCTCTTGATCAGTTCCACAAACATCTTTATAGATATTAATAATTGAACATACGAAGGGGAGCCAGTCTACTAAGAAGCAATTTACCAGTACAGTACAGTACCAGTACAATGAATTATATGGAAATCTGCACAAATTCTGCTTCGAGTTCCACAATACTCGTAGATATACATGTGTGATTCCGAGACTGGAGGTTACGTAGTTCAGAGATTGGAGGTTACGAAGTAAGAAGGCCTGTGAAGAAAGGTGTGGGTTTTTTTTTTCTCTTTGCCCACTGGTGTTGTCTGCTGATAACCTATCCAAACAGTTCAAAGATTGGACCCAGATCTGGACCGACAGTATGTCAGTCCTGGGACCGACAGTATGCCGGTCCTGATCTCAGTCCAAGCTGTTTGACACTAGCTGATGGTATTCTTGATAGAATTTTTTTTAAAAATTCAGCAGACGACAAAAAAAAAAATTATCCTGCATGAAAAGAGTTATTTTTTTTATAGGAATATAAGTTTGAAATCTGTCCTTTATAGGAATATAGGTTTAAATTCTGTTCTATCTTCAGGACATATGCAGATATCCCAGGAGGTGAATGCAATGTCCAAACAGCAGGAATGTTCCGGCTGTAAAAAGAACATCATTGACAGATTCCTGCTGAAAGCGTTAGACCAGTACTGGCACGAAGACTGCCTCAAGTGTTCATGTTGTGACTGCCGACTAGGAGAAGTTGGGTCCACACTCTTTGCCAAGGCAAATCTCCTCCTCTGTAGGAGGGACTATCTCAGGTAAGGGTTATGTTGTGACTGTCGACAAGGAGAAGTTGAGTCGACACTCTTTGCCAAGGCAAATCTCCTCCTCTGTAGGAGGGACTATCTCAGGTAAGGGTTATGTTGTGACTGTCGACAAGGAGAAGTTGAGTCGACACTCTTTGCCAAGGCAAATCTCCTCTGTAGGAGGGACTATCTCAGGTAAGGGTTTTGTTGTGACTGTCTACAAGGAGAAGTACTAGAAAGAGTACTAGAAGTTGAGTCCACACTCTTTGCCAAGGCAAATCTCCTCCTGTAGGAGGGACTATCTCAGGTAAGGTTTATGTTTTGACTGTCGACAAGGAGAAGTTGGGTCCACACTCTTTGCCAAGGCAAACCTCCTCCTCTGTAGAGGGGGACTAGCTCAGGTAAGGTTTATGTTTTGACTGTCGACAAGGAGAAGTTGGGTCCACACTCTTTGCCAAGGCAAACCTCCTCCTCTGTAGAAGGGACTATCTCATGTAAGGTTTATGTTTTGACTGTCGACAAGGAGAAGTTGGGTCCACACTCTTTGCCAAGGCAAAACTCCTCCTATAGGAGGGACTATCTCATGTAAGGGTTATGTCGTGACTGCCGACTAGGAGAAGTTGGGTGTACACTCTTTGCCAAGGCAAATCTCCTCCTCTGTAGGAGGGACTATCTCAGGTAAGGGTTATGTTGTGACTGTCGACAAGGAGAAGTTAATCTCCTCCTCTGTAGGAGGGACTATCTCAGGTAAGGGTTTTGTTGTGACTGTCTACAAGGAGAAGTTTGGTACACACTCTTTGCCAAGGCAAGAGGGACTATCTCAGTTAGGGGTTATGTTGTGACTGCCGACTAGAAGTTGAGTCCACACTCTTTGCCAAGGCAAATCTCCTCCTGTAGGAGGGACTATCTCAGGTAAGGTTTATGTTTTGACTGTCGACAAGGAGAAGTTGGGTCCACACTCTTTGCCAAGGCAAACCTCCTCCTCTGTAGGAGGGACTAGCTCAGGTAAGGTTTATGTTTTGACTGTTGACAAGGAGAAGTTGGGTCCACACTCTTTGCCAAGGCAAACCTCCTTCTCTGTAGAAGGGACTATCTCAGGTAAGGTTTATGTTTTGACTGTCGACAAGGAGAAGTTGGGTCCACACTCTTTGCCAAGGCAAAACTCCTCCTATAGGAGGGACTATCTCATGTAAGGGTTATGTCGTGACTGCCGACTAGGAGAAGTTGGGTGTACACTCTTTGCCAAGGCAAATCTCCTCCTCTGTAAGAGGGACTATCTCAGGTAAGGGTTATGATGTGACTGCCAACTAGGAGAAGTTGGGTCCACACTCTTTGCCAAGGCAAATCTCCTCCTCTGTAGAAGGGACAATCTCAGGTAAGGGTTATGTCGTGACTGCCGACTAGGAGAAGTTGGGTCCACACTCTTTGCCAAGATAAATCTCCTCCTCTGTAGGAGGGACTATCTCAGGTAAGGTTTATGTTGTGACTGTCGACTAGGAGAAGTTGGGTCCACTCTCTTTGCCAAGGCAAATACCCTCCTCTGTAGGAGGGACTATCTCAGGTAAGGTTCATGTTGTTCCTGTCCACTAGGAGAAGTTGGGTCCACAATCTTTGCCAAGCCAAACCCCCTCCTCTGTAGGAGAGACTATATCAGGTAAGGTTCATGTTGTTCCTGTCGACTAGGAGAAGTTGGGTCAACACTCTTTGCCAAGGCAAACCTCCTCCTCTGTAGGAGGGACTATCTCAGGTAAGGGTTTTGTTGTGACTGTCGACTAGGAGAAGTTGGGTCCACACTCTTTGCCAAGGCAATTCTCCTCCTGCAGGAGGGACAATCTCGGTTAAGGGTCATGTTTTAACTGTCAACTAGGAGAAGTTGGGTCCACACTCTTTGCCAAAGGCAATCTCCTCCTCTGCAGGAGGGTTTATCTCAGGTAAGGTCAACGTTGTGACTGCCGACTAGGAGATGTTGGGTCCACACTCTTTGCCAAGGCAAATCTCCTCCTCTGTAGGAGGGACGATATCAGGTAAGGGTTATGTTGTTACTGTAGACTAGGAGAAGTTGGGTCCACATTCTTTGCCAAAGGCAATCTCCTCCTCTGCAGGAGGGTTTATCTCAGGTAAGGTCAACGTTGTGACTGCCAACTAGGAGATGTTGGGTCCACACTCTTTGCCAAGGCAAATCTCTTCCTCTGTAGGAGGGACGATCTCAGGTAAGGGTTATGTTGTTACTGTAGACTAGGAGAAGTTGGGTCCACACTCTTTGCCAAGGCAAATCTCCTTTGTAGGAGGGACTATCTCAGGTAAGGTTCATGTTGTGACTGCTGACTAGGAGAAGTTGGGTCCACAATCTTTGCCAAGGCAAATCTCCTCCTCTGTCAGAGGGACTATCTCAGGTAAGGTTCATGTTATGACTGCTGACTAGGAGAAGTTGGGTCCACAATCTTTGCCAAGGCAAATCTCCTCCTCTGTCGGAGGGACTATCTCAGGTAAGGTTCATGTTATGACTGCTGACTAGGAGAAGTTGGGTCCACAATCTTTGCCAAGGCAAATCTCCTCCTCTGTCGGAGGGACTATCTCAGGTAAGGTTCATGTTGTGACTTCTGACTAGGAGAAGTTGGGTCCACAATCTTTGCCAAGGCAAATCTCCTCTGCAGGAGGGACTATCTCAGGTGAGGGTCATGTTGTGACTGCCCACTAGGAGAAGTTGGGTCTACGATCTTTGCCAAGGCAAATCTCCTCCTGAAGGAGGGACTATTTCAGGTAAGGTTCATGTTGTTCCTGTCCACTAGGAGAAGTTGGGTCCGCACTCTTTGCCAAGGCAAATCTCCTCCTCTGTAGGAGGGACTATATCAGGTAAGGTTCATGTTGTGACTGCTGACAAGAAGTTGGGTCCACACTCTTTGCCAAGGCAAATCTCCTCCTCTGCAGGAGGGACTATCTCAGGTAAGGTTCATGTTGTGACTGCTGACTAGGAAAAGTTGGGTCCACAATCTTTGCCAAGGCAAATCTCCTCTGTAGGAGGGACTATCTCAGGTAAGGGTCATGTTGTGACTGTCGACTAGGAAAAGTTGGGTCTACAATCTTTGCCAAGGCAAATCTCCTCCTGTAGGAGGGACTATTTCAGGTAAGGTTCATGTTGTTCCTGTCCACTAGGAGAATTTGGGTTCACACTCTTTGCCAAGGCAAATCTCCTCCTCTGTAGGAGGGACTTTCTCAGGTAAGGTTCATGTTGTGACTGTCAACTAGGAGAAGTTAGGTCCATACTCTTTGCCAAGGCAAATCTTCTCCTCTGTAGGAGGGACTATCTCAGGTAGGGGTTATGTTGTGACTGCCGACAAGGAGAAATTGTGTCCGCACTCTTTGATAAGGCAAACCTCCTCCTCTGTAGGAGGGACTATCTCAGGTAAGGTTCATGTTGTGACTGTCGACTAGGAGTACTCCGAGAAGTTAGGTCCACACTCTTTGCCAAGGCAAATCTCCTCCTCAGTAGGAGGGACTATCTCAGGTAGGGGTTATGTTGTGACTGCCGACAAGGAGAAGTTGGGTCTGCACTCCTTGATAAGGCAAACCTCCTCCTCTGGAGGAGGGACTATCTCAGGTAAGGTTTATGTTGTGACTGTCGACAAGGAGAAGTATGGTCCACACTCTTTGCCAAGGCAAATCCCTCCTCTGTAGGAGGGACTATCTCAGGTAGGGGTTATTTTGTGACTGCCGACTAGGAGAAGTTGGGTCCACACTCTTTGCCAAGGCAAACCTCCTCCTCTTTAGGAGGGACTATCTCAGGTAAGGGCTATGTTGTGACTGCAGACTAGGAGAAGTTGGGTCCACACTCTTTGCCAAGGCAAATCTCCTCCTCTGTAGGAGGGACTATCTCAGGTAAGGTTTATGTTGTGACTGTCAACTAGGAGAAGTTGGGTCCACACTCTTTGCCAAGGCAAATCTCCTCCTCTGTAGGAGGGACTATCTCAGGTAGGGGTTATTTTGTGACTGCCGACTAGGAGAAGTTGGGTCCACACTCTTTGCCAAGGCAAATCTCCTCCTCTTTAGGAGGGACTATCTCAGGTAAGGTTCATGTTGTGACTGTCGACAAGGAAAAGTTGGGTCCACACTCTTTGCCAAGGCAAATCTCCTCCTCTGTAGGAGGGACTATCTCAGGTAAGGGTCATGTTGTGACTGTAGACTAGGAGAAGTTGGGTCCACACTCTTTGCCAAGGCAAATCTTCCTCTCTGTAGGAGGGACTATCTCAGGTAAGGTTATGTTGTGACTGCCGACTAGGAGAAGTTGGGTCCACTCTCTTTGCCAAGGCAAATCTCCTCCTCTGTAGGAGGGACTATCTCAGGTAGGGGTTATGTCATGACTGCCTTCTAGGAGAAGTTGGGTCCACACTCTTTGCCAAGGCAAATCTCCTCTTCTGTCAGAGGGACCATCTCAGATAAGGTTCATGTTGTGACTGCCGACTAGGAGAAGTTGGGTCCACACTCTTTGCCAAGGCAAATCTCCTCCTCTGTAGGAGGGACTATCTCAGGTAAGGTTCATGTTTTTCCTGTTAACTAGGAGAAGTTGGGTCCACACTCTTTGCCAAGGCAAATCTCCTCCTCTGTCGGAGGGACCATCTCAGATAAGGTTCATGTTGTGACTGCTGACTAGGAGAAGTTGGGTCAACACTCTTTGCCAAGGCAAATCTCCTCCTCTGAAGGAGGGACTATCTCAGGTAGGGGTTATGTCATGACTGCCAACTAGGAGAAGTTTGGTCCACACTCTTTGCCAAGGCACATCTCCTCCTCTGTAGGAGGGACTATCTCAGGTAAGGGTTATGTTGTAACTGTAGACTAGGAGAAGTGGGGTCCACACTCTTTGCCAAGGCAAATCTCCTCCTCTGTAGGAGGGACTATCTCAGGTAAGGTTTATGTTGTGACTGTCGACTAGGAGAAGTTAGGTCCACACTCTTTGCCAAGGCAAATCTCCTCCTCTGTAGGAGGGACTATCTCAGGTAGGGGTTATTTTGTGACTGCCGACTAGGAGAAGTTGGGTCCACACTCTTTGCCAAGGCAAACCTCCTCCTCTTTAGGAGGGACTATCTCAGGTAAGGGCTATGTTGTGACTGCCGACTAGGAGAAGTTGGGTCCGCACTCCTTGATAAGGCAAACCTCCTCCTCTGTAGGAGGGACTATCTCAGGTAAGGTTTATGTTGTGACTGTCAACTAGGAGAAGTTGGGTCCACACTCTTTGCCAAGGCAAATCTCCTCCTCTGTAGGAGGGACTATCTCAGGTAGGGGTTATTTTGTGACTGCCGACTAGGAGAAGTTGGGTCCACAATCTTTGCCAATGCAAATCTCCTCCTCTTTAGGAGGGACTATCTCAGGTCAGGTTCATGTTGTGACTGTCGACAAGGAAAAGTTGGGTCCACACTCTTTGCCAAGGCAAATCTCCTCCTCTGTAGGAGGGACTATCTCAGGTATGGGTCATGTTGTGACTGTCGACTAGGATAAGTTGGGTCCACACTCTTTGCCAAGGCAAATCTTCTCCTCTGTAGGAGGGAATATCTCAGGTAAGGTTATGTTGTGACTGCCGACTAGGAGAAGTTGGGTCCACTCTCTTTGCCAAGGCAAATCTCCTCCTCTGTAGGAGGGACTATCTCAGGTAGGGGTTATGTCATGACTGCCTTCTAGGAGAAGTTGGGTCCACACTCTTTGCCAAGGCAAATCTCCTCTTCTGTCGGAGGGACCATCTCAGATAAGGTTCATGTTGTGACTGCTGACTAGGAGAAGTTGGGTCCACACTCTTTGCCAAGGCAAATCTCCTCCTCTGTTGGAGGGACTATCTCAGGTAAGGTTCATGTTGTGACTGCCGACTAGGAGAAGTGGGGTCCACACTCTTTGCCAAGGCAAATCTCCTCCTCTGTCGGAGGGACCATCTCAGATAAGGTTCATGTTGTGACTGCTGACTAGGAGAAGTTGGGTCCACACTCTTTGCCAAGGCAAATCTCCTCCTCTGTAGGAGGGACTATCTCAGGTAGGGGTTATGTCATGACTGCCAACTAGGAGAAGTTTGGTCCACATTCTTTGCCAAGGCACATCTCCTCTGTAGGAGGGACTATCTCAGGTAAGGGTTATGTTGTAACTCTAGACTAGGAGAAGTGGGGTCCACACTCTTTGCCAAGGCAAATCTCCTCCTCTGTAGGAGGGACTATCTCAGGTAGGGGTTATGTTGTGACTGCCGACTAGGAGAAGTTGGGTCCACACTCTTTGCTAAAGCACATCTCCTCCTCTGTAGGAGGGACTATCTCAGGTAGGGTTTATGTTGTGACTGTCAGCTAGGAGAAGTTTGGTCCACACTCTTTGCCAAGGCACATCTCCTCTGTAGGAGGGACTATCTTGGGTAAGGGTTATGTTGTGACTGTTAACCAGGAGAAGTTGGGTCCACACTCTTTGCCAAGGCAAATCTCCTCCTCTGTAGGAGGGACTATCTCAGGCAAGGTTCATATTGTGACTTTCAACATGGAAGTTGAGTCCACACTATTTGCTAAGGCAAGCCTCACCCTTTATAGGGGGGGGCTATCTCAGGCAACGTTGATATTTTGACTGTCAACAGAAAAGCTCGGTCCACACTATTTGCTAAGGCAAACCTTTTCTTACAGAGGGAATATCTTGGGGGTAAGGTTAGGGTTGTGATTGTTGACTCAGAGAGAAGTTAGACTCAGAGAAGTTAAAGTTAGGCCAGAATTTTTTTATTAGTTGATTTACGGGAATTTTTTATTCAGATTTAGGGTCGGGGGGATGAAAAAAAATAAATAAAAAAGCTCTGAAAATGACCAGTTAACTGATCATTTTCACAGAGCTTTTTTTTTTTTTTTTTTTTTCATTTTCAGAGCTTTTTTTTTTTTTTTTTTTTTAATATATCCAGAAAAACAGTAAAACTAGTATGGTAAACCAACAGTCTGTATTAAATCTTTAAATATTTTATCATTTTCCTAAAAATCTGGACAGGACAATTACTTTTAACAGTGTCACTCTCAAAAATACAGACAGAACCTCAAAAGTATTTTATTTTTTTCAACAAAACAAATAATATTTAGAGTCGGCGGATAAAATAATTTTCTTTTTTAGAAATTAAGTTTTATTTTTTTCCTACTTTCCGGAAAATTACAGTAGGAGGGTTCGTAAATCAACTAATATAAAAATTCTGGCCTCATACTCCTAGCAGCTTCACTCCTCTGTAAAAAGGACTATAACCAGGTAATGGTATTTAAAGATCATTCAAGGATTACAGGAGAATTTTTTTTTTTATTATATGCAGACGATGTTTCTTTATTTTGCAGGTTTGATACAACAAGATACTATTTAGTATAATGTTCTAAAGCTGATTCAGTATTTGAAATGGTACCATAGATATAGACATAAAGGATTTATTTTGTGTCAAGTACATTTAACATTTAAAAATAAGCACTGTAGAACTTTTACTTTGACAAACAAATGTATAATAACAAGCATAAAACATATCGCAGAGCATGCATAATTTAGGGGATAACTGTATTCAAATTTTTCATTTGGGGAGGTATATCGTTAGATATACGGTTGGAAATTGAGTTTTACGGCGCGCGAGCGGAGCTGTAAAACATGATTTCCCAATGTATATACGACAATATACCTCCCCAAATGAAAATTTTGAATATGGTTATCCCCATTCTAATGCACTTCTGCAGTTTTGTCTCAAACTGGAGCGATGTAAGCCGCATAATGCGGCACGTCATCAAATGAATTGTGACGTAATTAATGATGTCAAACTGCTTCCAACAGTATATCGCAGGATATACTGTCGCAAATTTTTGACGTTATCAATTCAGAAGACGCATCATAAAAGCAAGTGCATTAGAATATTCTATTAACATATATACATTGTAAGACTTTAAGCAATACTAAAGTTTGACACACAAAATAAATGACGGTGAAATGCCGATAGCACTTGAAGGGTAACTGAAAATCTTCTCTTAAGAAAATCAAGGGAGGAAAGTAGTGCAGCATATTTATGTTGCAAAGTAATATGATGAGGCCAAAAATTATATGTACCATTTAGAAGATTTCACTTGTTGATGAGTGTATGCAGATAATGTTGTTTTTGCAGGTTGTTTGGTACAACAGGTTACGTTTCCCCATGTCAGTTCTGTAATCAAATGTATATTTTGTAATTTATTTTAGGATTTAACTGTTTTAGTATTTGCAGATGATGCTGTCTTTTTTGCAGGTTGTTTGGTACAACAGGTTACTGTTCCGCGTGTTCTAAAATGATTCCAGCATTTGAAATGGTGATGAGAGCCAAAAGTAATGTGTACCATTTAGAATGTTTCGCTTGTCAGATGTGTAATCACAGGTAGATTTTTTTTTGTTTTGTTTTTATTATCTACTATAGATTTGGAAATTTTCGTGAGAATTTTATTTTTGCCAAAAGTGTTAAAATATATATTTGCGACGTTAAAAATTTGCGACTTAGGCATGATTTACCTATATCAATAAATGACAGTGATTTCCCCATTTTGCGGGGATTCTATTTTCAAGAAACTTCGCATAAAATCCTTGCGAAAATTTCGGAATTTACAGTATTTTAGGGTTCAACTCTTTATGTACTAGAATCTTATTGATTTTTCCATATTTAATGATGAAATAAGGATGAGATTGTCCATAATATATCCAAAGGGGTCACAGAGCACAATTACCAAATTTTTCAGTTGCATAAGTTGTTTTATCTTAGCAAATATAGCAGACTCTGATTAAATACGACATTCTGCGGCCTTTCATCTTGGAGATTACTTATGGGAGAACTGTATTAAAAATTTTCATTTGGGGAGGTACATGATTGGAAATTTAGTTTTACTGCGACAGGCGAGTGGAGCCGTAAAACGTGATTTTCAATCGTATATCCGACGATCTACCGACACAAATGAAAATTTTGAATATGGAGATCCCCATTCTAATGCAATTTTAAAGTAAGAAAGAAGGCAAAGATCAGAAATTGATACAATCAAGCATTACACCTGACCCATAGAGTTCAAGTACAAAAAGGGTTAATATCTCTTTCAACAATTTTTCAGTCATGATGGTCAGTTATCATATCACATTGTTCCTGACATCAAAGCTTATGTGCTTACTCAGTGTGTAGTTCATGTGGGTAGCTATTGTCAATATTATAAACTGACCACTACCCCATGGGTGAAAGTTCAAAATTTCCAAAATCCTGAACTTTAGAAATTCAAAGTTTAAAACTTGCAGGATGCCTACAAAAACGAATCATTTAAAGTGAAAATGATGAATTGAGTTTAGAGAATCTAAATATTAATCAAAGAAGCTATTATTATCTCCCTAATGCAGGATTTTGAGGCTAACTTTCTTTGGAAAGTCAGCCTCAAAATTTTGAATTCAGGATTAATCCTGAAAACTTTCACACATGTTACCCTAATGTTAACAGATCTACTCACTACAAATTGCAATAGGCATATCGTATCATCCTTTATCTAATATATATGAATTAAGCGCTTTATTGCCCAGGCTGATTATAGCAGTGTGAAGGGGGCTTTTTGTAAATGTAAATTTGCAAAATAATGCCAAAACATCAGGAATTTTAAACGTTTCTTCTGCTTGACTAGAGGCCTTTAAGAACTCCAAGCTCTATTTCAGAAAGTTGATTTATTTGTTTTCTTTTTTTCTCTAGCCTGTAGCAAACATACTGCAATTTCTAATAAAATCTCTTCATAAATTTTCTTCTCCATTTGACAACAGATCAGATTTTAGCTTAATTTCACCACTAATGTTACCATTTTCCTCAAACCAGATTTAATCACCTTGAATGTAGGATCAAGATTTTTATCTGCTTGTTTTCTGGAAAACACAGACTGGCTTCAGGAATTACAAAATGAAGTTTCATTTTACAGATGTTGATGAAAGGATGAACACCATATGTTCAATTTAAGGCCAGAATTTTTTTTATTAGTTGATTTACGAACCCTCCTACTGTAATTTTCCAGAAAGTAGAAAAAAAATTAATTTCTATAATTAATTTTTTGTTTTATCAGCCGACTCTAAATATTATTTGTTTCGTTGAAAAAAATTTATATATTTTTGAGGTTCTGTTTGTGTATTTTTGAGAGTGACACTGTTAAAAGTGATTGTCCTATGCAGGATTTAAAATTTAATACAGACTGTTGGTTTAATTTACTTGTTTAACTGTTTGCTCTGGAGATATGAAAAAAAAGCTCTAAAAATGAAAAAAAAAAGAAAAAAAAAGCTCTGAAAATGACCTGTCAACTGGTCATTTTGAGAGCTTTTTTTCTGTCCCCCCAACCCTAAATCTGAAAAAAAATTTCCCGTAAACCAACTTATAAAAAAAATCTGGCCTAAAGTAAGAAGTGCTTAAAGGGTGTAAAGGGTGTCATGTTAACTTTGAACTGAACCAAGTTGATCATTGTTTCATGAACCTCAGAAAACTGAAATGCATCTTTTGTAATTACATCCTTCATGAGAAGATGAATTCATCTTTTGAAAAAAAGATTCATTAAACAATTCGCCTTCTAGCGACAAATTTGTCATATACTGATGATCTTTGCAAAATGTTTTTGACACAGATCAGGACCAACAAAATGTTGGTCCTGTGGTTCTGCAGTGGTTCTGTTGTTGTTGACTCTTTGTTGATTGTTGCTCCCATTGTGGGATTCTGCAGTTGTTCTATGTTTTTTTGTTTGTTACTTTGTGTCCATTCTATTTTTGCAATCATCTTGATGGGGATGAGAGAGCTGGTTGCTTTGCTTAGTTTGCCTTCCTGGTGTCTTGTGATTGTTGTGTTGTTCTTCCTCACAGTGCCATAGGTTTGTCTGCAGTTTGTTATTGTGGTATTTCCTGATCATACTCACTATTTCTGACCTGGATCCAAACTATTTGAACACTCTGTCAATGTTCATCAAAGAATATAAAAAAAGCAGCAGAGAACAAAACGAAATCATGAAAATTTTCCAAGCATGCAAATAAGTTAAACTATTGCAGCGTTCTCACACATATTCAAGTCCATGTTTTACCTCTCTCAGATGTTGTATTTATCATGCAAATAAATGTTTAAATGCCAACAATTGTTGGCATTTCAACCTTTATGAGCAGGATAAATTTTGTGCTCAGCTGAGTTGAGCATGGAAAAAGTTTTATTGTTACCTCGGGGCCTGTATGAAATGCAGCATTTTGTGGCATTTCATTTGCGTCTTCACTACATATACCATAGTCCTGGTTTACAGCCAGTTTTCATATACGTAAGGGTAAATATAATTAATTTATCACTTTAAGATTAAATTGTGCATTACTGCTTTGCGGAGTCTGTGCACATGTTCCAGTCCATGTTTTACCTTGTATAGCTCTTCAGTTGGACAAGGTTCTGCACTTAATATTGAAACCATCAAGATTTTGAAAAAAAATGACTGACAGTTTTTATATTATCTGATCACAAATATTTATGTCATAAATATAAACAGAATCCTGATTTATTTTCTTACATGTATTCATGAAACCTGTTTTCCTTACAGAACTTTTAGCATCTATCATAAGAAAAGGTCCTTTAGCTGGAAAGTTCCACCCTTGCTAGTCGCGACTTTTTCATCTGCTGCTCTCATCTGCTTATGTTCATAGGTAGCCTATATTGCAAACAATATGGACCCAGGTCAGAGAAGTCTGATCAGAGTTAATAGTGTTTGCTTCTTGATAAAATCTTGTGAATATATTCAGCAGATGTAAAAAGCAGATGACAGTTTCAGGACAAAATTAGTGGCCGACCACAGGTAAACATGAACAAAATCTCAGATGATAGGCCCCTAGCCGGTGTTCAAACCGGAGGGACTAAAGGTTTGCCCTCCATCCGTCTGTCGGCTGAAATCTGGATCCCGAGATAACTAAAAAAATATTCAAGATAGCTTGAAGAAACTTGGCATGTGAACAGGTGGCAATGTGCTCAGATTATGTACATCATTTTTTCACCGTTTCGTGAAAATTGTGATTGCTATGGTAATGGAAATAGTCAAAATGTGTGTGTGATAATGGGGTGTGGTAATGGGTCACATGCAAAAAAGCTGTATCACCACTCTCAGGGGACTCATGGTCATCATAATTATGCATATCTTGTCTATACAGGTCAAGTAGGATTTTTGATCAATCTTCTGCATGCAACCCGCTGCTGTCAGTTAAATAAATAATAATAAAAAAAAAGTGAAGACATAAAATTCAGATGGGTTACTTGTCTGATTACTAGCTACATGTAAAATAAATAATTTGGAGAATAATACATGTATATTTGAACAAATTTAACTTGACAAAAATGAAATATAAATGTATGATAATTAGATTATTTGACAATTTTCAGATCATACCCTTTATCAACCCTCAACTCATATGAGCCCTCGGGTAAATATGGGTTTCTCGGGTTGATATCAGGTATAATATGGAAATTGCCAAATAATAATCTCTATTAACGCATGTGAACAAAAGCCTCTGATGAAATCTGACGTATTCAGGGATGCTAGAGTTTTAATTTGTGGTCAGTGCCTTCCTCCACTTCCAAAGGTTGTGTAAGTAAAACCTGTTTCAAGTGGCCACTGACAAAAGAACACCAAATATCGGTTTTCAAGACTGATTATCGCTTAATGCAGGTCAAAAGTATTGCAGAATGCTCCTAGAGAGCATTCTGCAATACTTTCAACCTTCATTAAGCTACCATTTGTAATTAAGACCTTTGTTTTGTCTATTTTTAAAATGGTTTTCAAGACCGATTATCGCTTAATGAAGGTCAAAAGTATTGCAGAATGCTCCTTAAGAGCTTTTTGCAATACTTTCGACCTTCATTAAGCTACCATTTGTCATTAAGACCTTTGTTTTGTCTATTTTTGAGTGGCGGCTTAAGACAGGGTTTACTGTATATGAGAAGTTTAATCCTAGCTTAGTACTGGTTCAACCCAGGAAGACCCGTCCCTACATAACTGAAAGATTGTTGAAGAGACGTAAAGAATCAAATCAAACAAATAAATGAGAAGGGAAGGCTCTGAAACACATATTTATTTTTTTAGCCTTACTGACGTCAGCTTTTCTCTTCTATTTTCAGATTTTGTGTCGGTGATCGTTTTTATCTGTGTGATAACAAAATACTGTGCGAATATGACTATGAGGAAAGAATGGTGTTTGCGAATATGACATATAACTACAATGCTTTGTCACAAATAAAACGCCAGGCGAACAGCCTAAGTGACGATTTATCAAGCGGATATGGCAGCCCTAGCCCAGGATCTCTATAGAGGAGACTAAATAAATTGCTGTATATTAGTTAAATATATTTAAAATGTGATTCCTAAAAGTTAAAAATTTGAGAGTATATCTCTGTCAATGTACACAGGGTGGGTAGTCACGTGGTTTTTGTTTGGATACACTGCATGGATGTTCAAATACACTGTACAGACATTCTGATCGAATGTAATAGAAGATTTACCTATGTTTTCTCATCTATACCCAGAGAGTCATACATCATTTTCCAGCCCACATTTTTTCCCAATCAAAAGCTACCAGGATATCCTCTTTAAGCTGCTTACTTTGAGTACAAACTCTGTCACAAAGAAAAAAATTGTCGTCCGTACAGTTTATTTCTATGATTTAGGTTTGATCTTCGCCACTAAAAATTTTGCTACAGAGGCTGTATTCAAGGTAAGAAGCTTTATGAGGATATCCTGGCATCGTTAGATCGAGAAAAATGTAGGCTAGAAAATTGGTTAAATTTTCTGGGTAAAGATGAAAAAACACAGGGAAATCTCTACGTACATTCGCTTAAAACATTGTTGTGGAATGAAGTCGGACATTTTTCCATACAGTGTATCCTAACAAAAAAACACGTAACTACCTACCCTAGTACAGAGTTAAATGCTTTTTTACTCTCAGAACAGACACAACTCATCATGACGAGTTATTCGTCATGATGAGTTGTGTCTGTTTTGAGTGTAAAAGGGTTAAATATTGTTGTATAAAAGGCGCTTTGAGAAATGATAAAAGCTGCTGTTAAAGTGTGGCGGTTGTTAAATTTAAACTGGTCAAAATAAATTAAGCCCCACCGGAAATTTTCCCATAGACTTAATGTAAATACTTTTATGTTTGATTGATCATAGTATTTTACTGAAAAAAAAACTTTTTATATAATTTTCAGTGAAGTAGCAGCAATGTTTTTTCTCAACATGTGCTTTGTTTCACTTTTATTGGTAAATTTTTCATAGAGCTCCAGATATTTCAGTAAATGTCCCGTTTCGTTCCCCATCATTCCTAAAGTAAAATTGGCACAAATTTGGATACTTTTGGAAAATTTAGCAAATACCCAAAGACAATCGGTATTTTTAATTGTACACCTAAGATATTGTTGTCTAACTTGAGTGGAGTTAGAATTTTCAACTACCTTCTCTATTTTCAAAATAAACAAATAAACTTTGGGAATTTAAAATTATGGCTATGGAAAAAAGTGACATGGGGCTTAACTTATTTTGACCAGTTTAGTTGGATGACCATTCCAGGAGGTCTCTAGGGAGTTTAAATTGTTTCTTGGAGTTAGCTGGGGAGTTTGGGTCTTTGTCAATATCAAGAAATGGCACTTTTAGAAATGATAAAAGTGGCTTTATAGAAAGGTGGTTGTTATATACAGCCAGGTGATTATTCTTAGAGGTCTCTAGACTGGTTTATAAGAGGGTCTGGATGGGGTATAATGATTAGTGAATAATTGCCCTTTTTTATAATGAATAGTGAATAATGAGCCAAAAAAATAATGAATAGTGAATAATGAGGGCCAAAAAAAATGAATAATCCTATTATTATTTTTAATGAATTGAAGAAAAAATTAATGAATAGTGAATAATCAGAATCTTTGCCACCTTTCTTACTTTTAATGAATAATTGGTCTTATTTTAATGAATAACCCAAAATTTTATTGAGATGAATAATGGGCTAAATTTTTAATGAATAGTGAATACCAGACCCGCATCCAGACCCTCTTATAATGAGTAAGAAAGAATGGTATTTTTGAAATGCTGGCAGACAATTCACATTGAATTTCATCTGGATCAAAAGCGTTTGACACTCTGATAATGTGCCTGAAAGAATCTTTTTGAAAATGAAAATTTTGATAAAGTCGGCAGATGACAACAAAAGCATGAAAGTTCACCCAGCATGCAAAGAGCTATGGGTAAGGTGCTTGATTTTCATAATGGAAACTTCCAGTTATTGATCAGCTAATAGCTGACAAAAGCAACCAAAAGGTCCCCGATCAGACTACTCCTCAAAGGGCAGTCTGATCTGGTAAAATTTTTTTAGCCCATCATTTTTCTGTCTTAACCAATAAAGTGCCACCTATAATTTGCAGCAGACAACAATTTCAAATTTTGCCGCTTTTTCAAAAATAACAATTAAGAAACAATTAAGAAATAAGCAATGATATTTCATGAGAATTGTCTGCCAGCAGACAATTCTCATGAAATATCACACCTTATTTCTTACAAAAATTTGGAAAGATGTCGCAAGAATTGTCGTCTGCTTCAAGTTATTTATTTGGTTCTGGTACCCTGTGTGTTATTGGGGAAAAAGCTGTGATTGGCATATTATAAGAGTTTAAGACATTACAACACTTTGCCATTAGGGCTGGACATTTCTAGAAAATGGATTTAATGGTACATCTAATTGATGGAATATCTCATATTTATGGATTGCTTTTGTCATGCCATTGTTAGTTGTGTGTTTGCAAACCGATTACAGTAAAACCTCGAAAATACGGACTTCGATTTTTCGAAATACTCACTAATTCGAAATAAACTTGAGACACACTGGATTCAGAGAATAGAACTTATTCATGATCTTTTTTAATAACTGTCTATAATAACTTAAGTTTTGGGTGAGTAAAAGGAACGTCTCCCCGAGACGTTACTTTTACGCGCCCAAAACTTATGTTTGATAGGGGAAATGATAATAATACTAATTTTTGGGTGTTCTATCTATATTTTTATGCCTACCTCCCTATAATTTGAACTTCTGATAATTCAAAATAAAACCTCTAGTTCGAAAGACTTAGAATTTACGAGATTCAACTGTATTGGCAGGATAAGAGTTAACCTTTAACCCTTTACCCCATATGCTATATTTAGAACATTGCATCATTTTATAAATAACTCAAATTTTCAAATATTTTCCAAAAAATATTTTTTACATTTCAATAGTTTTGAAATTATTATGGAAAATGGAACATTTGCTCCTCAGGAGCAAATGTTCCATTTTTCATAATATTTTAAAAAATCTTACATTTCATAGGTGTCCAAAGGCGCTTGTGTGGAGTAAAAGGTTAAAGCAGAAATGTTAAGTTTCTGAAAAAAAAAATGCGGGACAATGCGCGGAAAATCCGTGATTTTTTAAAAAAATCCGTTGAACAGTTCTAAATGCTTTTTGCCTTCCCCATGGCCCATGTCTACGGATGTCGTCAATCCCGCCATGAGAGACGCTGAAATGCTTACAGCAAACCTTGCAGTACGCCTGCTGCTTGCCCCGGTCGCTGGCCATAACCCAGTCAAACGTTCTTGTATATTCTGCATTAAAATTAGACCCGCTTCTATACTGTATTCGTTTTTTTGCTGGGCTAATCCCTGGCGATGATTCGCGTTTCGCCATCTTTGTTGGGTTTATCAAGTTATACAGCAGCTTGGATTATTTGTACCTGTATTATTCGGTTTACATTCAAGCCCTTAATTGATATCGATTTTTCAGTGACTCTGAGACGCTTTACCTGACAGCTATTCGAAACTACCAAGCTTCCTTACGATATCCTATTGATCATTGTCGCAAACAGGAAGGTCGCTAGATGAGGTATTGTCAGGTCTCGCGGGAATGCAATATTGATTTTTCTCGGCGACTTCCGCCAAATTATCACAAGGAATGGCTTTTAACAAAAAAACGGTAAGACTATGAGCGGATTTTTGAAAATCCGTGATTCTTTTTAAAAATCTGTTTTGCGGAAAACGGCAGAGTTTTCCGTTAGTGACACGGGAGATCCGTTAATCTTAACATGTCTGGTTAAAGTACCAGTCATAACTGCTGCAGAAGACGAATGTTGCATGTCTATTTTTATAATTTCTGTGAAAATTAAGGCTTGCCATTTCATTTGAATCATCTGCCAGCAGACAATTCATATGAAGTATGGACCTCATTTGAATTTTTAAAGCAGCTACAAAAAATGTCGTCAGCTGCAAGTTTAGTTGGTGCTCTAATCATGTTCCCCCCACAATAAGGGAGGGGGACATTTAGGGAATAACTGTATTCAAAATTTTCATTTGGGGAGGTATATAATCGGATATATGGTGGGAAATTTAGTTTTACTGGGAAGCGTGAGCAGAGCCGTAAAACATGATTTCCCAATGTATATCCAACATACTCCTCAAATGAAAATTTTGAATATGGTTATCCCCATTCTAATGCACTTCTGCAATTTTGTTTCGAAATCGAGCGTTGGAAAGCGCATAAAGCCGCACATCATCCAACGAGATGTGACTAAATTAATGACGTCAAACCATTTCAGACAGTATATCGCAGGAAATACTGTCACAAATTTTTGACGTTAACCAATCAAACGTCGCATTACAAAAGCAAGTGCATTAGAAATAATTTCATGGCGAAATGTGTTTTGACTTTTTTAAGTTATCATTTGCAAAAAATAGTTTTGGTTGCGGATCCCATCGGTGTCAGCATTGGCGTCGGCATGGTGCAAGAGATCTCATGAACTAGAGTTTGCTAAATGGAAATAGATTTGCATCAATATAAGATGGAGCGCAGTGGTAGAGTGCTTGACTTGAGACTGAGGTGCCGCGGGTTTGAGCCTCACTGGCATCACTGAGTTGTGTCCTTGAGCAAGAACATTAATCCTAGAAAAGTACTGGTTCAACCCAGGAAGACCCGTCCCTTTATAGCTGAAAGATTGTTGATGGGACGTAAAGAATCAAATCAAACAAAAGCATCAATATTATAAGATTTGAGTATGATCCATGAAAAATTGATTGTGTTTAAGTGACCTAGGCTTAATTTTCAAGGTCACAGTCGAGGAAAATAGGTAAATTTGAGTGTTTGTGGTTCAAGGACATCTGTTTTCTCTGAAAACAATACTATAGTTGTTAAAACTGTTTTAAGTCTTAAAGCGCCACCTATAATTTGCAGCAGGCGACAATTGCAAATTTTGCCGCTTTTTCAAAAATAACAAATAAGGCATGATATTTCATAAGAATTGTCTGTTGGCAGACAATTCTCATGTAATATCATACCTTAATTTTGTCGAAAATGGTTAAGATGTCGCAAAATTTGTCGTCTGTTGCAGTTGTGATTGGCGCTTTAAACAATTTTAGAGAAACAAAATATTTTCTTTTTTTGCCAGTCTATTTCATAAGAAAGTCAGGTGCCATTATTTTATCTTTGTCTCAAAATATAGTATTATATTTATACTGAATATTAAAGCAGCTACAAGGGTCATTCAATAAGTTTTGTCAGAGGGGGTCGAAACTCTGACAACATTTTTTGTTGTTGTTTATTTAGTTGATGAGGGGAGAGAGGATCCAAATACCACTAAAAGCAGGCCATCATCGGCCAGCCAGCGAAAGGCCATTATCATCAGCCAGCCAGCGAAACGCGTTTCCCTGACAGACCGATGATGGCCCAATATTGAATGCTGGCTATGTAGCATTGTGATTTTTCAGGGGATCCAGACAAGTATTGCTAAGAAACCCTATATTTCTGTGATATTTCAGGGGGGGGGGGGGGGTTCCAGAACCCCTGTCCCCCCTCTGGATCTGCTTATGAATTGGATGACTCTTGTAGGAGTGATCGAACAGTGTAAATCCTGAACAGCCTGCTTCTTGCAGGCTGATCAGGTTAACTGATCCAGCACTATATTTTACACATCTTATCAAGTAGTCAAATGATTTTTTTAGGATAAGTTTATCGCGGTAAATGTTGACTGCCAAAAAAGATCTAGACAAACAGGGCAGACCAAGATCAGACTGCTTCTGAAGAAGCAGTCTGATCAGAGTCTTCCTGTTTGCTATTCTGACAAACATTTTGTGAATTCCATCCCTGAAAACAAACATTTTATTTGAGAATTTAACAGAAAGAGAAAAGCGTTTGAATAATTCGAGCATTTACTGTATATATACATATTTAAGGTGTCCAAATTTTTATGATTAATACAGTAAATTCAAATGGTTTATTCTGATGTCTCAATTTCTATTGTTAAAAAGAATTCATATCCTAGTCCACAGATATATTTTTTAAAGTCACTGCATATGACTATAGATAAGGGCTGCAATGGCCTGTTTGAGCCACTAAATCCATTCTATAAGTCCATTTCAATATCAGAGGGTTGAGTTCAGAGTTAATTTAGCATATGGAGGAGCCATCATTCCATATACTTAAACATGGATACACAGAATTACACATAATCAGATATTGAAAACCCGAAGTTGCTATTCGAAAGTGACTTCTAGATAGTGAAAAGCGGGTACCTGGTAATAAGTAAATATTCCTCCACCATAAATGCCATGTAGCCCAATCAGCTGATAAATTCACCAATGTCAAAAGGCACTTTAACCTATGCCAAAATTCAATAAATCCATTCCATATGTCAGATGTTTAAAAATAAATTAAGAAAAAACTGAATACCAATGCTTTGTCAGAGGCTTGCTTGAAAAGTTTTTTGGATAGAAAACAAGCAATAGATTTTTAGAAAAGAATGGTGTAACAAAATGTGAATCATTTCCAGATTCTCATTTACCTGAATCCCAAATCTAACTACCTTCTCTTCATGTTTAGTAATATGACGGTCATGTGACTTTATCTGATAGAACAAGCATTTACAATGTGACTTTATCTGATAGAACAAGCATTTACTTTCTGAAAAAAGATGGTGGTTAAACTTCGTTTTTGGCCTTTTTTTCGGTTTTCCCTACCCTAATTAACACATTTGCTATTCTCACTTCACAACTTTAATTTATTTGCACTTCTGGATCACTTAACATTGAATTTGCTGTGCAGCATTTTCCTGTGAAACAACATAATCCTCAGGGTTTGCCAACAACAAAGGTGCAGACCAGCCTGCGCATCCATGCAGTCTGATCAGCACCTTTGTTATTTGCTTATTAGACAGTATGATAATTTATCCAAACTTGCTACAAGCAAAATTTCAATTTTCTAGCTAGTCTCCGTAGCTGATCAGACTGGTTTGAATCTCACTTTGTCAGACACCTCGAAGATAGGTTTTCCCGCCACGATGCCCATATAGATTATTTACATTACTTATTGTTATACAGAATGATGAAGTCTGACCTCTTAGTCAAACCTGCCTTTTTTACCAAGATTTTATTTTGGGTAAAATGTCAAGGGACTTCAAGAGTTCGACTGTGTTTTAGATACCTTTTTCTTTATTTAATCAAGTTGTATATAATATATTTTGAGGGACCAAGATTGTTATCCAAAGTCTAGTCATCTATTATTTTAAGCTGACATGGGAAAAACTTCCAATATTTTACGAAACAGTCAAAGCCTCAGATCAGTTTTTTGTGGTAGTCTTTTGGTCTCAGCCAGATTGATTTGTATGTACAGTAAAACCTTTCTTAAGCGGCCACTCAAAAAGAACACCAAAATTGGTTTTCAATACCAATTATCGCTTAATGTAGGTCAAAAGTATTGCAGAATGCTCCAAGGGGAGCATTCTGCAATACGTTCGACCTTCAGTAAGTTACCACTTGTCTTTAAGACCTTTGTTTTGTCTATTTTTAAGTGGCTGCTAAAAACAGGTTTTACTGTATGCTCTTTGTAAACTGTTCAGCACCTCAAGTATTTGAAATAAGTATGAATGCCTTTTGTTAACTGTTTAAAATCTCGTGTATTGAAGAACAGATAAATTTATATGCATGCTTGCCCTTTGGTAGCTCTTCAGCACCTTTCAAGCCCTTTGGTAACAGTTTAGCACCTCCAGTAGTGAAAATCAGATCAATTTATATGTATACTCTTTGGTAGCTGTTCAGCACCTAGAACATTAAAGATTTCGTGCCCTTTGGTAAATTTTCAGCACCTGCAGTATTGAAAATCACATCAATTTATACGTATGCCCTTTGGTAGCTGTTCAGCACCCCGGGCATTGAAGATTTCATGCCCTTTGGTAAATTTTCAGCACCTGCAGTATTGAAAATACATCAAGTTATATGTATGCCCTTTGGTAGCTGTTTAGCACCTTGGGTATTGGAGAATGCATCTCCAGTATCGAAAATCACATCAATTTATATGTAAGCCCTTTGGCAGCTGTTTAGCACCTTGCGTATTGGAAAATGCATCTCCAGTATTGAAAATCACATCAATTTATATGTATGCCCTTTGGTAGCTGTTTAGCACCTTGCGTATTGGAAAATGCATCTCCAGTATTGAAAATCACATCAATTTATATGTAAGCCCTTTGGCAGCTGTTTAGCACCTTGGGCATTGGAGAATGCATCTCCAGTATTGAAAATCACATCAATTTATATGTATGCCCTTTGGTAGTTGGTCAGCACCTAGAGTATTGAAAAGCAGATACATTTGTTTGGATGCCTTTTGGTAAAAGTTCAGCACATCAGATTAATTTCTTTATATATTCTATTTGGAGATTGACTAGCCCCTAAAGTGTTGATACAACACAGCAATTTGGTTTGTTAATTCTGGCTAATTCTAAGGGATGTAATGCATACCGGTAACCATTTAATGATACCTTTTGCTCTGCTTGAAATGTATTTGTTCCTACAGGGTTGATATTTTTTAAACCAATGAAATAACAGGGCATTTTAAAGGCCCTCAGTTAAATTCCAGCTGAAACATTTACATAAAGGATCTTACATGAGTGCTCGTGTTTTATTGAATTTTTGTTGAGCATTTTATCTCTTTTTTTGCAACTAGTTTAATGAATTTAATTATACAGGAGCACGAATGTTAGATGACCATAAAACTACTTTTAAATCACCTTTTCACGTGTTAAAATGCTAAGATTTTTGCCATGTATACGTGACCCTTCATTACAGATGTCATTCCATAGCATTACCAAAATCTGTAGACCACTAGTGGTTTATCCATATTATTGCATGACGTTATATCACTACCAGATGCAAGGTCATATGATAAATCTACATAGACTAATCTGAGCCTTTGATAGTTTTAATTTAGTTGGTTGATTTTCATTTATGTCAGATAAGTTTTCCTTGTTCAGCTCACCTGAGCCAAAGGCTAATTATTGGGTGAGCTTATATGGTATAGTCTTGCCTCTGTCATTTTCCTGTTCATTAAAATAACTGTTCACATTTACAAACGACATCTTTTAGCATAGATGCTATATGGTAAATGTTCTAAGTTCTAACATTGTCTAGTTTTAGCTCTCAGTTAGCAGTGACAAAAGCCATGTCAGCTGGGCTAGATTTAGTTCAATCTATTTTTAGCTTTCTGTCAGCACTGACGAAACTAATGTTAACCTGTCATTAGCTCATCACTGTTTGACATCATGATCTGTCACAACCAGTGCAAGCTAGTTTCAGCCAATCAGAGGAGATCATTTATAGGAGTCATATAACAATTCAAATTGTTTTCTCTTTCTGTTCTTAATTAAAGGCTTCAATCCACAAAACACTTGTCATAATAGCAAACAGGGAAGACCCAGATCAGACTGCTTCTTCAGAAGCAGTCTGGTCTGGGTCTGCATTGTTTGTCCAGGCCTTTTTGCAGACAGGGAGCGTTCGAATTTTAGAACATTTACCATATAGATGTATTTGTAAGTTGGTTCAGGCTGTTTAAAGCAGGTGAGCGATTCAGGACCATTTGTCCTCTAGTTATTGTTATTTAGAAAGCCACAATGATACCCATAGATGTTCCTTATTAATTTATTTGTATAATCTGAGATAGAATATAGATACTTGTTTATGCCATAAAAGCTCTTTCCTTGCAAGCGCCAACTTTTGTCATCTGCTGATATCCTTTGCAAACAGTTTGGATCAGATCTGGCCCCGAGGTTATAAAAAAATTTCCATGCTTAACTCAGCTGAGCACGAAATTTATCCTGCTCACAAATGTTAAAATGCAAACAATTGTTAGCATTTTAACATTTATAGGCATGATAAATACATCATCTGAGAGACTTAAAGCAAGAAACTTCTTCATATGTCGGTATTTTAGTTTTTATTAGCAGTTGGAATTTCGTGCTCAGTTGAGTTGAGCATGAAAAAAGTTTTATAACCTCGGGGCCAGGACTGTCAACAGAGCTCTCTCTAGGATTTTGAAAACAGGAGTCATAGAGCCCTCTCTGCCAAAAAGTGGGAGTCAGACCATACAAAAGAATGTAGACTCCTTCAAAAACATTTAAACATAGGAGTCCCAGCACAGAAAATGTGGGTTCAGGACTGCAAATTAATCAGCAATTAGTGAGAGCTCTGCAGTCCTGATCTGAATCAACACCATTTGACACCCTGATATTGGTCCTGAAATTTTTTTATGAAAAAGTTTATTTTGAAAAAAATCAGCTGATGACAACAAAAGCATGAATAATTACTCGGCATGCAAAGAGTTCAATGGTAGTTTATCAATGGTGTAGCAAGAATGCTGAAAAAGTAATGCACATCAAAGGGAGACTACTTGAACAAGCAGTGATTCTCTTCAATTGCGTCCCTTTTCAAAATGGGAACTTCTTTTATGGAAAGAATTTGCTCCCCTTAGGAATTTGCTCCTCTTTCCTTTAAGAGCAGTTCCTTATGGTATGGAAAATCACTTACCACATTAGGTGACCTCCCTTGAATGTGTACTATTTTCATTACACACATGCGTAACTGTGTAATGGGAGCTAGGCCAATGTTTATCCTTTTAGCAGTATTGTTCAAAGAAATTCCAGAAAAGTTTGTGCAATTTATGTAACCTGATAAAGATCTCTGCTCTTTGCATAATAACAGTATCCTTATCTCTAAAAGAGCAATTTTCCCATTCAAGTTTTTTTAAAGGATATCCATAAATGAGTTTATTTGACAAACAGCGTAGACACAGATTAGATGCTACAGATTTCCTTACCCATCAGTTTAAACATGTGTGGTTGGGTCTCAGAGTCTTGTTTGATTCTTTACGTCCAATCAACAATCTTTCAGTTATAAAGAGACAGGTCTTCCTGGGTTGAACCAGTTCTAAGCTAGGATTAATGTTCTTGCTCAAGGACACAACTCAGTGACACCGGTGAGGCTTGAACCCGTGGTCCCTCAGTCTCGAGTCAAGCACTCTACCACTGAGCCACTGCCCTCCCTCTCATCAGGGTCTACACTGTCTGCTATGATAAGAACAATCTTCAGGGAATGCTATACAATGTACAGTTCATGCTCTAAAATTTCCAAAACCAGTTGACTAAAAAGGTCCAGTTAAACAGGAGCAGACCCAGATCAGACTGCTTCTGAAGAAGCAGTCTGATTCAGAAGCAGTCTGATCAGGGTCTGCCCTGTATCTACATGCTATTCTAACATGCATTTTGTGAATTCCAGTCCTGATAAACAACATTTTATTGAAGAACAGAAATTAACCCTGTTGTGCTCTGAATGGCAAGAAATATCACACTGAGTAGAAGGCAATCACACATACACATTGATTTATATATAAAAAATGTTTTTGGTAGCCAAACATAATGTTTCCGATCACCAAAATGATGATCGTAGAACACAAATATTACTTTATTGATTGCCAAAATGTGAAGTTTTTGTGATCAAAAACATGGCTGTTTGCTATCAGAAAAAAATGTTTAAAAATCTGTGGTCAGGATCCCTGCCTACCCGGTGTGAATCTTGTTATTAAGAAAAAGGCAGTGTACAATATCTATGTCATGCTGGTTTTATCTATCTAGATTTTTCAAGCTGACGGGTAGATTCCATATACACACTGGGTAGGCGGCAATCGAAAACGCTATTAACAATCGATGAACACTGATAAAAAATCGCTAGAAACAGTATTTTTGATTGCCATTTGTCGCCCGACTGGCGACAAATTGCAATTGAGTTAAACTCTGTTTCTAACAATTTTTGATCTACGTAGTTTTGATGTTTTCGATTGCCGCCTACCAGGTGTGATATACTATAGTCATGTTAATTATGACTTATGGCACCTCACTTGGTAGCCAGCCATCGCCAACACACTGACTTCTATACAAAAAAAAAAAATTATTGCCAAAAAACGCTGCTTTCCATCATCAAAATGATGATCTTAGATTGAAAGTATATCATCATTGATCCTGTAAATGTGTATCTTTGCGACCAAAAAACATGTTGTTTGGCGATATGAAATGCAGTTTTGTTATAAGAAATGTGTTCAGATGGCCTCCTATACCCAATTAAAGCAGCACTCGATATCAGTTCTTCAATGTTTCCTAGGTTCTGATAAGCATATGGAGTGTGAACATAGAGGATCTTACATGAGTGCTCATGTTTTATTGAATTTATTAAATGAATTGAGGAAAAGAGATAAAATACGAGGCTTGTGGAGCATTTTATCTCTTTTTCGCAACGAGTTTACTAAATTCAATAATACAGGAGCATGAATGTTAGATTCTATTTATCATATGACATTAAGATTACGTTGATATCTCATTTCTGGCGTAAAAAAGATAAGACATAACGTTTCCCAAAAATCTGTAAACCACTAGGGTTTATCGATTTTATTGCATGGCGTTATTTTACTCCCAGACGCGACATTATATGATAAATGTGATTAATAACATGTGTGGTTGGGTGCTCAAAAGAACAGTCTCAATGAGACGGTTCTTTTGAGTATCCACAACATATGTTTTGGTTGAGAAATAAGAAAATTAATTTTAAGCTGGAGGTCTGGGTTTATTTGGGATTTGTTGCCTCTATGTGTTCTAAGAGCTAAATTGCATTTTCTGACACACATAACTGTGATCCAATTAATAAATTTACTGTGCGTAATCTTAGCTATCAGTTAAAACATGTGTATTGGTTGCTCAAAAGAACTGTCTCAATGAAACGGTTCTTTTGAGTACCCACAACATATGTTTTGGTTGAGAAATAAGAAAATGAATTTTTAATTACCCCCTCTTAAATGGAGGTCTGGGTTTGTTCGGGATTTATTGCCTCTATGTATTCTAAGAGCTATATATTGCATATGTTCTAACATATATAACTGTGATGTTCATAAAGGTCCAGTTAAGCAATTTTTAGTGCATAAAATTGAAATTATACCCTTACCCATCAGATTAAACATTTGTTTTGGGTGCTCAAAAGAACCGTCTCATTGAGACGGTTCTTTTGAGTACACACAACATATGTTTTGGTTGAGAAATAAGTATAATAATTTTCAATAACGCACTCTTATCTGGAAGCCTGAGTGTAAATAAGTCACCAATATGTAATTAATATTGAGATATAACAGCGATGAAGTGTGCTTATAAATTAAAGAACCTTTTATCTTCCAAATTGTTTATAAGTTTTTCTTTTATATCCTGCTGTACACTTTGCCTCTAAATACAGTGTGTACAAAAAGAAACGCAAACTGTACATAATGTTTGATAACTAGAGCCATTTCAAAGATAAGCATTTCAAACTTGCAGGATACTGAGATTGGTCTGTCACTTACCAGTAGATTGAATTACACATTTTTTCAGGTGCTGAAACATCTTGTTTTCTGTCGGTTTGTAAGGGTACCCTAGAATGAAAAAGTCACAAACACAATATGTAATGAGAACTTCATGTATCCGTTGATTTACAGACTTATAGTCCTCACTCATTGGAATGATTTTTATTATTTTCCCATTTTTCCTCTGATATCCTAATAAAGTTTGCAAGTCACACTTTTTGAAACAAAGATAGCCAAAGAATGGTAAACCTGGCATACTGCAAAATTGTTGCCTTAAATTACAAAATTGTTGCCTTAATACTGCCAAAAGCAATGTATAGAAGATAGCCAAAGAATGGCCATTCTGGCATGCTATTTCTGTTGTCTGCTGGCATTTCAGTGAATATAATGTCAAGTTTGGTCTTTAAAAATGTTTTAAAGAAAATATATTTTGTTAAAATGTCTTATGCAATATATACTGAACAGCAAAAGAAACGCATATTTTGCATATTTGGAATATTGTACAAATTGGGGTTTATATACCAATCTAATGATATGTAAGGTATCACGGATGTATGAAACATGTGTTTTATCAAATGCATCACAAATGGATAGTTCAATGGAATAATGATAATAAAGGGGTGTAACTCTGAGCATAATAAAATAACTCCTAATAAAGATGACTTTCGAGACGGTGTATGCCTAAACCACTGAATGGATTTGAATGAAAATCACCCTGCATGATGATCATGACATACAGACTACTTATGAAGGTTAACTTATCCGATATTCTTCAAGGTTGGCCATTGTGAATCAGTTAAATTTTCGGACAATTAATCGGAAGTGGGTTAATACAGACAAGAAAGTGTCCAAGAAATTGTTTTAAAAGGTTCTGTTGACCAGTACCTTGTTTGACATCAATCATACTGTGCAATTTTTTCTTACATCCCAAAAATTCTGGTGGTTTTCTATATCAATATAAAAAATGCTGAAAATGAAACTTTTTGGATGATGCTGTATAATTTCTACAGCAGTGAATTTTAAAGTTTTATGCTGTTTTCTTATCTGTTACATTGTGTTCTCATGTCATGCAATGAAATCGGATTCAAATCATGTCTTTTCCAATGTACAGCACCGTTTTTGCGTTTTTTGCATTAATTAACAACAAAATATTAATTGTGTAATGATTTGAAACGATAGCATGAGTCTGTTCAAACATGTTCATATCATTTAGGGTAAAATTTTACAAAGGTTTCTGGTATTAAATGGATATTGAATAATATGCGTTTCTTTTGCTGTCAAGTATACATGTAAAGCAACACTTTTTGCATAACAGATAATTTTGCATGCTTTTATTGTCTTCTGCTGATTTTTTTCCAAAACTAACATTTTAAAAAAGTATTTCAGGAATACCCTTAGAATGTCAACAGTTTGGATCCAGATCAGGTCTGAGATCTGGCTGGGCCAAAGATCTGGGGCCAAACTGCTTGCAAAGACAGCAAATGCCAGCAGGACCATTTAAGAGGAGTTAAAAAAGAATGAAAGTTTGACCGTGAAATGTCACAATCCATACCTGACAGACCAAACTAAGAGAAACATCTTTCTCATTAAGACAGACAAGAAACCTGTCAAAAATCTTTTTAAAGCTACTACTTGTTTGCAAATTGTATTTTTTTCAGCCATAATGTTTATATTAAAGTAATTACATATATAATTCAACATAAAACACCTGGGAAATGCTAATTAAAGACAGATTGACCTGGAAGAATACATCAAATATTTATAAAATCATCAACACCTCATATTTTGATGATTCTATAACACAGCATAAACCAGCTTGTGAGAATTAAACCTTAATGCGCCAATCACAACAAAAGTCGTCTGCTTTTCTCGTCTGCTGAAATGTTTAAGAAGCCTCTATGGCAAACAGTGTGGACCCAGATCAGACTGCTCCAATAGGAGCAGTCTGTTCTGGGTCCTCACTGTTTGCTTCTATACTTAATTCGTCGGTAATGTTAGGCAATTATTTGCAGCAGACGACTTCAGCAGACGACATTTTCAGATGCATTTTTTTTCTTGGCGCTTTAAGGGCTAACCCATTGCATGCTGGGTAATTGTTCATGCTTTTTTGTCGTCTGCTGATATTTTTCAAAATAAACTGTTTCGAAAAACTCTTTCAGGAATTCCATCAGAGTATCAAATAGTTTGTATCCAGATCAGGCCAGTCATTTTGTCAGGCCTGATCTGGTTCCAAACTGTTTGCAAAGATTATCAGCAGCCGACACTAGTAGACTTAAGAGCCTGTATTCAGTAGCTGCTGAGGTTTTTTTGATGGATGTCTGCCTGCCTTTACCTCTGAGGGCTTCAGCAAAAAGTTCAAGAAATGCCCTTGCATTTATCTGGCTTAAACTTGCTTTTTTTTAAGTTTTTCGCATTGAGTTTTGGGGACAGACTTTTAAGCTCATCAGAACCAATGGCTCACAAGGTGAGCTTATAGTATACTATTAGGCATCCAGATAAGCATGGTCGGCATTGTTGTTAGCCTTCATCTGTTGTCCACCAAAACTTTCAAATAGTTAAAATAATATCTTCTAAAAGAGTTGGCCAATCTTTATCAAACAAGCGAATGTGACAACAAATTGATATCCCCTGCAGAAATTGCCAAGGACTTTTTCATAAATTATTGAAATTGCCATTGAAATTTTGGCAAACAAAGGGCAATAACTCCTCTATTTCTGTTTACACCCTTATAAAACTTCACATGCTTAACCACACTAAGGTTATATATATTCATTATAAGTTTCATTAAATTGTTTACTTAGTTATGGCTGTTGATGGAATAAATCATTTAAATATAAGCAATCAAAGGGCAATAACTCCTTTGTTACTTAGGATATCCTGACAATACATCATGTGCATAATCACACTATGGTCATATATACTCAGTATTAGTTTCATGAAATTCTATCAATTGCTTACTAAGTTATGGCTGAGGACCGAAAAAATAGTTGAAAATTAGGCAAAGGGCAATTACTCGTCTTTAACTGATTACACCCTAGGATGGAAATATCATTGAAATTTAGGCTATCAAAGGGCAATAGCTTCTATATAACTGATGACACCCTAACAAAACTTCATTTGCATAACCACACCATGGTCATTTATATTTAGTAAAAGTTTGATGAAATTTCATCCATTGGTTACCTAGTTATTGCTGAGGATGGCAATCGGGATGGACAGACAAAGCCAAAAATAGTGAGTATGATCAGGAAATACCACTATCACAAACTGTAGACAAACCCATGGCACCACGAGGAAGAGCCAACCAACAACCACGCGACACCAGGAAGACAAACTAAGCAAAGCAACCAGTTCTCTCTTCCACATCACCTATATCCCTCCGCCTTCCACAGGGGGATTATTATGTGTATCTTAAAAGATAATCTTGCACAATCCAACTTTAGAAAGTATGTGATTTCTGACTATATTTTGTTTGATTGCTATTCAAGGAGTTAACTAGACTGCAGTCTATGGTACATCATCGCAAATACCCAATTTTTTTTAACCTTTGAACTTGACATTAGGGCCAAGGTCATAAGAAACCTTGCCAAATGCCGTCAACATCATGTGAGCTATGCATAGATCTGCAAAGTTTCAGTTGGTTTAGGAGGAAATGCATTTACAAGAAAATACATTCTTTGACCTTGACATCAAGGTCACATGAAATGATGCACAGTACCCTCTTCATCATGTGACCTATGGGCCTGCAAAGTTTGAAGTTCATATCTTGAATACTTTTAATGCAGTAACAGGGCAAGCTTAGATGTGTGCATGGGTGTTTGATCTCAAGATAAAAGTAGATCATTGTGGGCTATATTTTATGCTTCAGTGATATTCCATGCACATATTGAATATAAAAGTAGATTATTGTGAGCTATATATTATGGTTCAATGATTTTGTCTATATATATTGAAGATAATCTGATATTTAAACAAGATATGTTGGGATAAATTGGTTCAATGAGCCTAGAGGTTATACCTCAAATGAAGGTTATTCACCGTGTCCTATATTTTATGGTTGAATGATTTTGACACATTTCTTTTAGAGCTTTTGATATATGAAGTTAACTGTTTGTGATAATGAACCTTAAAATAAAAGTATATTACTGTGACCTACATTTCATGATTCAGTGAATTTGAACTATATCTCAAGGAATTTTGATTCTTGAACATTTATTTTTATGCCCCAAAGGAACTTTGGCAGGCATATAGGCATATAGCAATCACACTGTCCCATGTCTGGTGCATATCTTCAATATTCTTTGAAGAAGGAATCCCAAATTTGGTATATGGATGCTTCTTTGGATGGTGATATGTCATGTACCATTTTTGGGTCCCGGTGATTTTGACCTCTGACCTTGTTTTTAGAATAATTGTGTCCAGAGCACATCTCCTATATTATTTGAGATAGGAATCCCAAATTTTGTGTTCGGTTGCATCTTGGGATGGAAGGTTGTCATGTACCAAGTTTTGGGTCACTTTGACCTTGACCTATTTTCTAGAATTATTGTGTCAGACACATATCTCCTATTATTTGAGGTAGGAATCCCAAATTTGGTGTTTGGTAGCATCTTGGGATGGCAGAGTGTCATGTACCAAGTTTTGGATCACTGTGACCTTGACCTATTATCTAGAATTATCGTGTCAGGAGCATATCTCCTATATTATTTGAGGTAGGAATTCCAAATTTGGTGTATGGATGCATCTTTGTGTGGTGATATGTGGCAGACCATTTTTATGTCACTGTGACCTTGACCTGTGACCTAGTTTCTAGAATAATCGTTTCTGGAGCATATAGCCTATATTATTTGAGGTAGGAGTCCCAAATTGCATGATGCTGCAGTTAACACTTAGCCTGTAGATAACACTTAGCCTAGACGTATGTTTTAGCATTTGTATAAAGTACAAATAATTTCAGTAAAAATGTTGCATTGCACTACCCTAAACCACAAATTACAGCTTTGTGTGGCGTGTTTAAATTAATGAAAACTCTGCCTGAATAACTTGTGCGTCAGTTCCATTTCCAAGTTCTTGCACAAGATAAAAAGACCAAGCCATGAGACATCTCAGCTTATTTCCAGTAACAGAACATGCACAAAGTTGATTCTGTTAACTCATGTATTGTAAACTCTGAATATATATATATATACAGTTGTATCATGAAACATAGAACCATTTGTCACTTGTGAAATTTGATTTGAGACTAATCCTTTTCTGTCGTGCCTCTTCCAATTTTAACTGTCAACAAAGAACTGAAATTCGCCAGATTTGATCTTTGTAAAATATTTATGTTACAATACACAAAAATGTTTGCGCCATAAGGTTAGGACCTTCTTGAGAATTGGTGCATAGTCTCTTCTGCAACTTTTATTGAGTACACATTTTTTCTAAAATTAATGATTAAAAGATTTCCTGGAAAACCAAAGTGAACTAGATTGCAATCGATGGTACACCATCGTAATTTCATAAATACCCAGTTTTTAACCTTTGGCCTTGACCTAGGGTCAAAGTTACACTGAATGTTCAGCCCAGTACCCTCTACATCATTTGCACCTGCAAAGTTTGGAGTTGCTACATCCAACAGTTTAGATAGAGATGCATTTACAAGAAAAATACAGTGTTTGACCTACACCTTGGGTTTAAGGTCACTTGAAATATTGCCTAGTACCCTCTACATCATGTGACCTATGAACCTGCTAAGCTTGATAATGCTATTTACCTCAATGTAGGAGTAGGTGGATTTACAAGAAAATACAGTTTTTGGCCTTTGCCCTTGACATTGGGCTCAAGGTCGCATGAGATGTTGCCCAGTAACCTCTATATCACGTGACCTATGCCACTGCAAATTCTGAAGTTGCTACATCTAATGGTTTAGGAGGAGATGCATTTACAAGAAAATAAATTCTTTGACCTTGAACTTGGGGTCAAAGCGAGACGAAATTTGTCCCAGTACTCTCTACATAATATGACCTATACAGCTACAACGTTTGAAGCTGCTACATCCAGTGGTTTAGGAGATGCTTTTCACAAGAGAATACATTGTTAGACCTTTGGGTCAAGGTCTGAAGAAGTGTTGCCCAGTGTTCTCTACATCATGTGACCTATACAGCTGCAAAGTTTGAAGTTGCCACATCTAATGGTTAAAGAGGAGATGCATTTACAAGAAAATTCATAATTTGAACCTTGACCTTTACCTTGTACTCAAGGTCATACAAAATGTTACTCAGTACACTCTACATCATGTGACCTATACAGCTACAAAGTATGAAGTTGCTACATCTAACATTTTAGGAAGAGATACATTAGAAATGCAAGAATCATGATAAACAGACGTGAATAGACAGATGGACTGACATTGGTATGAAATTAAAATACTGTTTTTTAAGGAAAAAGCAGGTATAAAACATAAAAAGTGAGTTCAATTACTTCTCAAAAAGCTGATATTTTAAGGTTATTTTTACAGGTCAGGAACATGTTTTGAGCTTTAACTTATTGTGTTCAATTAATGTCCACGGCATTTTTATGAATTGCCTTCTTGGAACAATTCTAGAACCATATTTATCATTAAAGATACCTCTGGTAGTTTAATAACATTACGCATAAAAATTGATAATACCCCAGTTTAATAATTCTTCCACTCTTTATTTCAATTTATGGCCACTTGGCCTTTGTCAGAAAACAAATATACAATATTATGATTTCAACTGCATCTTCTTTTTGTAAACAAACAAATTTAATTGACTTTGTGCTATTTCATCAGGTGCAACATGACATCATTTCCAGTATGTAAAATGGAGTCATCCTGAAGTCTAAGCACCAAATTACGTCACAAATCAGTACCAAAACAAAAAAAATGATTTATTTGGCACTTAGGCTTTTGAGAGGTGATAACCAATATTGCATTGGTTTCATCAGTGTTATATAGCATTCCATGGAGCTAGCAACATTCAGAAATATTTTGTTACACCAACTGCAGTTTTTTTTATTAACTTCTTTCTTACTTTGTTTATTAACAAACACCAAAACGTCTTATTTGCACTATCTTTTAGAGTGGAATTTGCAAAAAAGCCCTTTAATAAATCAAGCTTGTGCTTAGTCTTGTTTGGTGTCACAGTTAGTTGTCTTCTTTTTAGCTTTGCATTCATTCCATTTTGAAGGGCCTCTAGTTGCTTTACCCTAACTGTATTCTTGCCCTTTTGAGTGAAGCTTTGTGTTATAATGTATTTTCCTCCTCGTGCATTGGGTTGGTCAGAGATCCTTGTGACATTTCCTTGGTATTCTCACTTTTTTATAACATATTTTGTATTCTTAATGTTATCAATGCTATTGTCCATCAACGTAATTAAAAAAAGCAAGTATGCATGAATCATCATTCACCACTGACAGAAAGTTATACAGAATACAGACAGCCACAAGGCATCAAGAGCACAATTAAAGTAAAGCAGCCAGCTCTCTCTTCTTCAGCAAGATGTTTGAAAAACTAGACAGAACACTAAGTACTTCATCACAAAACACGTACAAAACAAAAACCTGCACAAACATTGGGGGCAACAAAACAATGAATCAACATCAACATAACCACCACATAGAACAGACCGTAGTGGAAGCCACTTGGAGGTTTAAATATATTTTACTGACATAATCTTCGCACTGCGAGGGGTGATCTTACAGTAGTGTCCTTTGGGTCCAAAATCAGTAACAAACAATAAAATTACGGAATCTATTTAACTTGTTCCTTCAAAATATTTACCATGGAATGTTGTGCAAAGATATTACCTTTTTAATCTACACCTGAATTGTCTTTTGATAGTCATTTTGTGTTATACCCTTTAGGCACTGAAAAACAGTGGGTCCAACAGAAAAATGTGAATACTTTCCACAAGCCGGCATATTTTACATCTTGGGGGATAGGAAGTAGTCACATGGAACCATATCTAGAGAATAAGGTGATTGGGACAAGACAGTTACTTTCTCTTCCGCAAGAAATATTCTTACATTGGTGGCCTTCTGCAAATGAGCGTATCATGAAGAAGTTTGACACTTAAGTCCATTCTTCGGTCGTCATTTTTGGAAATACGATTTGAGTATTTTCAACACTTTATGCCTGTAGAATAAACCAGTATCACCTTTATCCTTTGACACTGCAAACTGGATTAAAGGCCCATATATTGTATAATAGACCACATACATAGCATACCGCACACTCTATGTTCATATGGCAATACAAGGTATTTTTGTAGATTTAGTGGCTTTAACTTTATTACTGTCTTTTCTCTGGAATTCTAAAAATTATATCCAACTTTCGTTAACCATTACAAGGTTAGAAAAATTATTCTTGGACAAATTTAGGATATAGCTTCAACATGTTATTCCCAAAAGAAACATGTACCATCTTTTGTTCTTCAGAAAGTAAATGTGGGATCCATCGAGCTGTTATCTTCCCTACACAGAACTTCTTTCGAAGAATAAAACGAACGTTTCATAATTAGATGTCAGTCATCCAAGCTAACTTCCTGAGGGTGTATCTTACATCAGTTTCAAGTAGTTCTTTAATTTTCGCTTCCGCTTTTTTGTTGTTTTTCTGATTCTTCAACCTGACATTGGCGCTACCTCCCATCACGAAATTGCTTTGCTCTTCTGAAACTGTTCTATGCAAAATTGCATTATCTCCATATATGTTCACAATTTCATTATAAAATGACTTGGATCTGTGTCTCAGTCTTGAGTGATTCTTAATATAAGCCTGAATTTCTATAGAATTTCCATGACACTTTTCATCCATATTTTAGCACAGTGGTCTACTAGTACACCATTTTAAAACAAGATTGCACTGTCTTAGCGTGCATGCACACGTATAATTTGGTATCAGTGTGTGGGTATTGAATTTTTAAATACATGCATATATGATACTTTGCCATTGAGAAAATGTTGTACGAGAAAAGGGGCCAAGGACACTACTTAAAGATCATCCCTTGTAGATTCAGCTGTTGTTTAAGAGCCACCTTACGTAATGTATAATCACAGGGAAACAATCAAATCAAATAAACGTACTGTGATGAAACACAGAAAAGGGTTTTAGCCCACAGTAAGTCAGAGCTAAACAAAACACCAATTTTGGCCATGGTGGGCCAGGCCAAAGACGAACATCATGCACAGACCCACCAATGAAAGTTTTAGGCAAGGATCATATTTGAACCTGAGGTCTGACCAACCATTGTGCAATAAAAGAGGAAACTATAGCAATGAACTGTTATTTGGTTTACAACCAGGTATGCACACTGTCGCATGATATCCATGCTGTATCCCATTGATGTCATATATCTATTTATCAGTTACCTCTCATATTACATGCATTGTTGCACGTTACCTGATAAACGCTGTCTATTTCACGCATGTGCCTTTATCAGGTCATGATGACGTTGCACTTTTTGAATGACATCGCTAATGACGCTGAATCAACATAAAAATCGAAAATTACGTCATAATCGCTGGTTTTAGAGTGAAACAATGGGTAAACTGATGAACAGAATACCAGGTTCGCGACTTTTGATATCAAGTTTACCAGGCTCGGCTTTGAGAACGCTTGTTGAATCGCTCTGCAAGCCTCGAGATGTCAACAAGCGTTCTCAAAGCCTTGTCTGGTAAACTTGATATCAAAAGACCCTCACCTAGTATTCTCTATTTAGCTGGTCAGAAAAAGAAGGCTTTCCGATAATTCTTTTGAATTTACAATCTAAATCACCATAAAATACTGGCTCTTATATGCGTTGCTGAAGAAGATTTTTCAAGCCAACATTGTATTAAATGATAAACTGTGAGTGTCTGTGGTTTTAGAAAATACTGTACAAAGTTTATGATATTGAATGTCTTGCTTTTGTAATTTATCTGTAAAAATGGGTTTTGATTGTTTTATTAACTAATATTAGAAGATACTGTGGCAATTTGAATAAGCAGCGAAATATATATACTTTAAGAATGGGAAAGAGGAACATCTCTGACCAGAAATGGAAATTAACTATTTCAAAATTAAAACCACCTCATTTATCATACTTTTTAGATGGAACAATGCCATTTGTTGTGGATAAGTCCAAGTCCTAAATGGGGTCCACCATAAAAGGTATTTGCTGAGGGATAAATCTCACTTACCACATGTTCAAAATAAGGATTATCAATATTCAGTAATTAAGCCATCTAGATATCTTGAAGCAGAGCTGTATGCTTTAATAATATCAACATGCTAATTTCCACAAAAAGACCACATGGAGTCTCTCTCATAACAAAACAAAAACAAAACTCAACAAGAGGGGCACAGTTAGTATGCATTTGAATACCTAATTTAGCACATCCTTCAAATAACCACAACATTGTAAGCAGCCTTATCTGCAGGCGCTAGCACAGATTTCCTTTAAAAATTCTGGACATCTTTCTTCTAATGTCTAAATGTAAATTTAGGTTCAGGCGAAGGTAGATCTAAATAATTTATGCAATAAAATGAAACTGTTTTATCAATAATATTAACATATTTATACAAATGTATTCTAAGTATTCAAAGCATTCAGCATGTTTTCACTTACACCAGCAATTACAAAATTCTTGTCAGATTCCCTCCATTTCTTTGGGACATTTGGTAAAGTCTATCAGTGTATTTAGCTTCTTTGCAGATAAGAAAGACACCGTCCCAACATGACCATAGCTGTTGACTGTGATGTAAAACAACAAACCAAACAAATAAATCTAGAATTAGTAATAATTTAAAAATCCCAAGCAACTATATGACCCCAGATTGATAACAGTATTTAGTGTTCTTTCATTCTCAATGATTTGGAATAGTTATTTCAATATCAAGTTAAGTTATTTATTTGTTAAAATAAGGAAGAATAAGGCAAAGATCAGGAATCGATACAATCAAGTACCACACCTACCTGGAATATCATATGGGAAAGTGACAAAAATAGCACACACAAGAGAGCCAAGAGGTCAGCCCTTTCCCAGCAGGTGATCACAAGGCTGCAAGGAACAGACAAGGCTGTATATCAAAGACAAACATAAATAACAAAAAAGATCCACAAAAGTAGCACCACCTTGGAACGGTTGAGAGCTTAAACATGGTTAACGGTACCAACCTCACCCTTAATTCTTTAATTCTGATTTGGACCAAGACACAAACTAAGTGTAGTTAGTTTTTTGTGCTTATAATAAAAAAAACAAGTAGATATGACCAGGAAATGTCACAATCACACACTACAGACCAACCAACAGGACTGTGAGGAAGAGGCAAAGAACAATAACAGAAATTTGAGGCTTTGTTGCAGTTAAAAGTGTTTTAAAGTCAACACTGTATTTAATGATCAACCCTATGAGTGATGGTCTGGATTGGCCCATTATTCATCTCATTAAAATTTTGGGTTATTCATTAAAATAAGACCTATTATTCTTTAAAAGTAAGAAAGGTGGCAAAGAAATCCTGATTATTCACTATTCGTTAATTTTTTCTTCAATTCATTAGAAAATAGGATTATTCATTAATTTTAGGTCCTCATTATTCACTATTCATTTTTTTGGCTAATTATTCACTATTCATTATAAAAAGGGCCATTATTCACTAATCATTATACCCCATCCAGACCCTCATGAGTCTGTGGTAGACCGGGATGGTGTTTTATGAAGTTTACAATATCGAGGAGAGCTCCAGTCATTATGGCTCATGCAGCAGTTTACATGCCTAGTTATGGTTTTTAATAAGTAAGTTAACAAGCGCGGTACACAGAAAAGAAAAATTGCCCCAAGAGGCCATACGCACTAAAAATGCCCAAATAGAAATACACAACAAAAAACATGATATGATTAAAATAATATGATAATAGAATGATAATAATATAATCAACTGACAGTAATATGCACAACCCACGTTGAATGTTTGCTTATTGGTATTTAAATTGAAAGCCAAGCTGAGTGATTGAAACATAGGTTCCCTACGGAAGCGGGTTCTAAAGCATTTTACCGTTATTGAGACACAGGTATGCAAAATGGTGACAAGGCTTTGCCACAAAAATATTTTCTTGGCAAAGCCTAATCATCGTTTTGCATGCCTGTGTCTTGATAATGTTATGATGTATTAGTATGCAAAATTTGATTAAAATATACCATGCGGTTCAAGAGTTCTGAGCATTTTCACTAAAAGTCATTGACTGGCCAAAATGGTGCCCGGCAAACCCTCCCCACCATTTTGTATACCAGGGTGACTGGACAATATTAAAAAAACGTATCTTTCAAAAATGGGAGGTTGTGCATGCCAGTGGTTAGGGAATGTTGACATGCATATGTATGCACAATGCGAAAAAAAATACCATGTGTTTTAAGGGTTATGAATAATTTTCACTAACTGGTAACGGACCAACAGATGGACAGACTCACCTAGTGATTTAAGTGCAGACCCAAGGGTCGTGCAATATAATAATAATAATAATAATAATAATAATAATAATAATAATAATAATAATAATAATAATAATAATAATAATAATAATAATTTCTGGAGCGGATGGAACTTTCAACGATTGCGATTAAGTCAATTATAGCGCATGATGTCGCGTGTTTCTTTAGTGTATACCGTTTGTAATGGCACCAAATTTAAAACTGTTTTCCTCGGCTTCTAGAGATTAAAGTCAAGTGTGTAAGTTCGGTGAGGTATGCGCAGCAGTTATCCGACACAATCACGCATCACTTTAGTCATCACGTTTAAAAGAATTTCTTAAACATAACATTATCTAAACCTTAGGAATTCCTACCTCAAATATCCCAAAATGTATTGTTGTCGTTAAATTGATGGAAATAAATTTTCGATGTTTCTGAACTTTTTCGATGTTATTTCGGAGTTTTTTCGATCTTTTTTTTTCTATGTTTTGTCTTTCTATATTGTGTCTTTTCTATATTTTTGCTTTTCTATGTTTTGTCGTTCTATGTTTTGTCATAGACCCCCAATTTCGGCCCATAACCAAATCAGCCTATACAATTTCGGCCCACAGGTATAATAAGGTGTAAATAGTATGTTTGTCTATAATTGGCATAATTATGTTGGCTTACCTTTATTTATCCACACAAACAGAATAATTAATAAGAGAATGGTCCTTTTTAATTAATTTGGAGTTTGAAGGTAAGAGAAGAGTTCATCACATAGGCAACAGGCAGCCAATGCTCAGACGAGCTTGAGCATTTGCACATAGTCCCTCCAGAGCCTTTGCTGCTCACATACGAAACGCAAACGTTTATTTCTAATTGAAATTATTCAGTTTAACTCACCCCTTTAGTTTTATTTGCAAATAGAAAATATATAATAATGCAACCAATGAATATTTCTTCTAATAAGACATCTAACTGAAAGTTCTATTCATGTAACTACTAATATTAGATAAATATATATTTGATTACGTCGCCGTTGCTCAGGATACAGCAAATAAGACAGTCAGTGAAACTTTTTACATAGATGTATATGCTTGTATATGTATGTGCACATATTTTTCTATTTTTTATTTACTGAACTGATACCAGTCTATGTGTGTTCTGACTGTTCTAGTCTTAAATAGTTTGTAAAGTCAATATATTTTCAGATTTCTTTCTCGATATAACTCTATCAATTTTATATATACATGTTCTCAATAGTATTCATGTATAATCTATTTTGCGGAGTTGATATCTGGGCTGACAAAATTCATGGGCCGAAATTGCTATGGGCCGAAATTGTCATGGGCCGAAATTGACATGGGCCGATTTTGCTATGGGCTGAAATGACCCGGAACCACTGACAGTCATATCTTCTGCAGATTAAGGGATGGCCAATGTTTCATATTCTCTCCAAAATATGGTACTGATTGGTTTTAAGGTCTCGGGTGCCTAGATTTACCAGAAAGACTCGAATTACTGGAAAGACCACCGAAATACCGGAAAGACCAAAGAATGATAGCGAATTAAAATATGATATCCACTTAGTGTATGCTAAGTAAATTAAACTGTAAAGGGCGAAAAAAAAATTGTATGTTTAATCCCTTATTAAAGGACCCTTGTTAACACCTATAACTAACAATCCAATCAACATACATAATTAGTAAAGGTGAACATACCAGCATGTGAATAATTGACACTGCATTTTTCAAACTTATTGAATGACTTGTTTACTAAGATATGGCTTTGTAATTTTGAAATAAACTTATCAAATTATAAACAGCATATACTATTATTAATAAATAAAAGTTTTTGCTGAATACCAATCAATATTTCCCTATTATTCTTTGGTCTTTCCGGTATTTCGGCGGTCTTTCCGGTAATTCAAGTCTTTCCGGTAAATCTAGGTACCGTAAGGTCTCAGAAATCTGTGACCCAAATTGCAAATTTTCTCTCAAAGTGTGACTACCAATATATGACATAGTTCGGATGTGTAGCCGGGAACAAGACAGTTCACTGTCAAGAAAATTCACCGACTTGGTTTTTGAAGACAGTTCACCGACAGAATTGAAGACAGTTCACCGACACTTTTGAAGACAGTTCACCGACACATATGTTTTATGTTAAAATGACATATGGTCGAAAATATAACTAACTGTCAGATTGACAATTATGAAAAAATATGGACCAATTATGATTTCAAGTAAAAAGTAGATTTATTTTGTTGAAAATAATCATCATCATCATCTTTAGTAATTGCATCCCTCAGAAGTGAGTATTCTCGCAATTGTGTGGACTTTGCTCATGCGCCACAGCTAAAATCTGGTTCTATATCTACAATTAAAATAGGTCTGTTAAAATCAGTAGGTTAAAAACATCTGTGGCTGGTTTAAGGTGTGATTAAGGTGTGATCCCTGGATCTGGAAGATTGCTGCGTGTATAGAAGCTTGTTAGGATATTTCTTCCAGGTATTAATTTTCTTCTCGCTAATGAGAGAGTACATTTATTTGATTGTTGTACCGCATCAGTTGGATCATGGACTTTACATTATTGTTGGTGGGGTTAATAAGTTGAATTTCGAATACGTTTGCGTGTGATTAACAAACAAATATGCAGATCTTTTAATGCTAAATGAAGCTATAGCTAATTGTACTTTAATTTTTAGGAAATTCGCCAACAATGCAAAGTATTCTGCTTGATATTTTTTAGAAATAGGTTGTATGTCTATTTTTGTTTATTTTTACGTTAATTATTATTTCTTCCCAAGTTTATGATTTCTTTCCGAGTTTTCATACAGGCAATGTTATGATCCCTCTATATGTATTAGGCATGGATGTGTCCAGTGACATATATTAGGTTGATCACTGACCAAAAAAGCGAAGTGCAACAGCAATCATGCAACTTCATAAGCTTTATATTAGTCATTCGTTTTAAAGTATCTCAATTAATAGTAAACATGACATTCATTATAAATACAACATAAAATTTGTCTGTGAACTGTCTTCAATTCTGTCGGTGAATTGTCTTCAATTCTGTCAGTGAATTGTCTTCAATTCTGTCGGTGAACTGTCTTCATAATGTGTGTTGGTGAACTGTCTTGTCGGTGAACTGTCTTGATTTCGTGTAGCCCAAATAGCCCCTTTCTCAGCGCTTTAAGAAAAAGTATATGCCTGACCCAGTTTGTTACGGTGCGACAACTAACCGAAATCACCAGAAATATAGTGTTTCCCCAAGCCGCCAAAAAGGGCATGGTAAAGTTTCTTAGAAAAGGGCACTTTAAGCGCGCGACAACAGGCTAAGAGGGCACTTTTGAATGTGCGGTGACAGGCTAAGAGGGCACTTTTAAGTCCAAGTTCGATATTGCAGAGCTCTCACTAGGATTTTGAAAACAGGAGTTCAGGACTCCCATCTGGCAAAAAGTAGGGGTCCCACTGGAAAAAGTGAGAGTCCCACTCCAAAAAAAGTTGTAGTCCCACCAATTTGTGCATACCATATATCTTTTTCCATTTTAACCCGAAGTGATACATTTGAATAATTTTAGATAGACTGATTTTAACCCTTTAAGAATTAATGGATTGTTCCTACTTAACAAAACAGAATATTTTGGTATATTTTTCATGTAACCTGAACACACTTTTTTGTTTGGCCTTATCAAAATAAAAGATTAAATTGTTGGTACTTGTTTTATTCATTAACAAGACAGACAGATAGTGAGACAGACAGGCAGACAGACAGACAGCAGTCCTCTGTTTGTATAATCTTATGAAGATGGAAGTCTTTTATCTTCAAAAAACAAGCATCTCGCTAGTGTCTACAACGATTGCGATGAATAGACTGACATTATAGCCATTTTACATGGCTTCCATGAACGATTTTCTTGATGAAAGTGATTTGTTTAGACACTGAGCTTAAACCGATGATATATTTCACAACACGGCTTGTAGTGTAGCTTCATTTGGAACTTTTGTCAGTCGGAAGTTACCGTATACTGCTTACCGCTCTACCGTTTTTTTTTTTTTTCAACAATTCTCAGACTCTTTTGTTTGCTGTAGCAATGAACGAAAGAAGAAATGCAAATCCGTAAACTTATTTTTTCTACGGAGTTACTTATTAATGCATAAGTATCTAATATTAGTTCATTTATGAAACAGTGGTTACTTAGCCTATAATTGTAATTGGTTTTGAAATGGACTATTCTGAAGAGGGGTGTGATCAAAGTTATTGTTCAATGAATAACGTTTTGATTAATTTTTTCGTTTTTCCAAGGGTAAAGTAAAAACAAATGTAGACTTCTCTTACTAAAAGAGTATTTAAAACGTCTAAAATCGGGTGTCTTTTCAGTGTAAATGTCAGATGTTCAACATCTGTTCTACCCACGGGCTGTACCTATTTTTCACTCTCGCCAGCAGGTCTAATGGTCTAACTTAGAATAACTTAGAATTGTAATTAATATTTCTACCAAGAAAATATTTCCAATTATGTGTTATCGGCGGTTTTCTGGGGCGAACTTATTGATAAATTCATTACTATAGATACGAAATTCTTAAATAAGTATATTAAATAAGTATTCTGTAAATCATTGTGACGTCATTCATTCTATAATTAGCCGTGTGCGTGGTTAAATTGTTTCGTGCCACGATAAAACAGAAACAAACTTTTCATTTTATTAGAAAATAGGAGCAAGAAAATGTTATACAAACAAACAGAACGGACAACGGGCATACAAGCAGAAAATATGAATAAGCAAAGAAAATAACTTTAGAAAGATTAAGGGCAAAACGCGGAAAATAGGTCATTGATCGGTTTGACCTGAGGTTTGTTTCGATGACATCGAAACGCGGATCATGTTAGAAGATTTTTCCTATCACCCGCAAATTCATGACTGGGTTTGAATTTCTTTCTATCTGAAGGAGGAAAATGCATGGGATATCATTTTGGAACTCACAAAAGTTGACTTTTTCTTAGACTTTTTCTTTTTTAAATACTGTATATCGAGGGACGTAATGCAGTCTAACTTTTTCTTTCCCCGCGGACAAGTATTGGTTTTCATAAAAGACTGAAGATAACAAGTATTCACAAAAGCTTGCTTCCCCATCACTGTCTGATTGAATAGTTTAGTAGCGAAACGTCAAGCATTAAAAATTTCAAAGCCGCTTTAATGTATATCTCATTGCGAAAAAAAACACTTCATTATTATCCTTCATCTATTATTACTCATAAGAACCTTTCAACAACGCCGTTTATAACATGTAACACATGTTTTAGTTTTTCTTGTTCTCCATGTTTATGTTGCTCAAATTGCAAACAAGTGCATGAATATGTTTTCTCTTTCATCACTAATCAGTCGAAGTCTGATGTTGTTTACAATACCCTATTAGTTTTTCTCCCTGTAATTAACGGTAAATCGGTAGCGCATCTGTTTCAAACAATTATCCGAAAAACCTTGCTTAATTACTTTAATAATAATCGCCTCGTAATATTCACACTGTCCCGCATCGGTAATCCTGTCAATCACCTGTCAGAATTGCAGTCCGAGTCATACGATTGGTCAACAGAGACAGGACAATAATCATGCCTCCCCCAGCTCGAAAAGTGTGTTGCGATCGATAATATCAAAGGGCTTTTGATCTCCCGGTGTGTATTTATCACACAGCTACTGGATTTTTAGCGCGTGCCGACTAAAAAACATGCGTACGCAGAACTCCCGCCTAGCGAAAATCATGCGTCCCAGGAAAAAAACGTGCGTACCAATACGCATAATTCTGCGTTTCGGAGAGCTCTTTATTGAATGTGGTATTGTCATATACAAATTTATGTCCCTTAGCATAAGGCAGCTGTTAATTGTCCTTTTTAAATGCAAAATATACTACTTATTTAATTATCATTTTAGAATTTTCAAACCAGTTTTGGGACTCCTAATTGAGCACACACTCATTATATTATCATTTTTTCTAATTCTTAAAATTTATCAGAAGCACATTTTTATGGGGATCATTTTTTTTTTCAATTGCCAAGATCACTTCGGAAGTTCCTAAGTTTTTAACCAGACTGCCTTTCTGTCTATTACTTGCTTTGAAAATCTTACTTGAACAGTTCAAATTCACAATTGCTAATTGGGGTATTGTCATCAAAGTGATGTGTCAAAATTGCCTCAGGTAATTAGTGACCATTGTAAAAGGATTAACACTGAGTAAAATATTGTAACAGCAGGTGTCTTCCCTGCTACTTCAGGCTTCAAACTGAAAAAACTGTAACTTTCTTAGTTTTTGTCAGATTTTCATGATTTTTTTACCAAAATGTAGGGAATTTAATATTGTTTTAGTAAAAGGCATGGCGCTGGGAAAAAGGGCATGGTGATAGAGAAAAGGGCATGGCGCGACAACATGCTAAAACTGGCTAGGGGAAACACTAAAATAGATAGGAAATCTAACTACTGCTGCTATATTTCTTTGTATACGTAGAAAGACCCTGTTGTTACTAAAAGGTTCAAACTAAAGAATCTGTAATTTACTTAGTTTTTGTCAGGTTTTGATGATCTTTTTACCAAAATGTATGGCATTATATGTAGATTAGGAAAGGGCATGGAGCTGGAGAAAAAGATCATGGCACAGGGCCATGCTAAAACTAGCTAGAGGAAACACTAGCTCAGTAACCACAATAAAAAAAGTAATTTGTTCAAAATTGTTATCATGTGGTCAATTAACCCAGATGTAAAGGATAATATTGGAAGGGTCTATAGAGACTCTGAGTTGGAGTTTTGGAAACAAAGACTTTTTCTTGGAGTGCATATATTTCACAATGCTGGAGCCCTCTGTACGCATGTTGTTTTAATCAGCATTTGTCAAAATTTAGTAGCTGACAGACAAATACATGCTGGGAGATCAATCATCATAAGCATTTTGATTCTACCTCGCCATGCTTAATAAAAAAAGTTGAATAAATTCCCAGATTGTCACAAGAAATTCAAACAAAAACAAACCCAAAGTGAAAAAAAACATTCCATGAAAGCATAGATCTACATGTAGCACGTAGATAATCATGACTGTTCATTATTGGAATGGCCGTAGACTAGCTCACTAACTGCTTATTTGCAGTCCTGAACTCCCATTTCTGTATATTTGAAGGAGACTTTATTCTTTTGTATAGTGAGACTCCCACCTTTAGGTAAAGAGGGCTCTAGGACTCCTGTTTTCAAAATCCAAGTGAGAGCGCTGAGACAAGGTGCGTATTTTTGAGAGAAAAAAAAGACTAAATGTAAGTAATTAAATGATTGAACTATTCATCTGCAATAGATAACTAAAAAGAGGACTGCTATCTATCTACAGGGTTTGCACAGGCTTGAAAAAAGTACTTGAAAATACAGGACTTTCTTGAAAAGTCCGTGAAAATTAAATTGCCTTGAAAAGTACATGTACTTGAAAACAATCAAAGGCCTTGAAAAGTCCTTGAATTTTACCATTTACAGGAGGATTCAACCCTGTCTTTGGAGGCTTCAATCAGTTTAAAATTGTGGTGCCTTTATTCGGTGCAGCATATGCTGCACCAAATAAAGGCACCACAATTTTATACAAATTTTCTTAAAATAATATCTTCAGTTATGCCGTCAAGCATTTCCAAAGTAGAATTTCAACATGTAAATCAGTACTTTTTCATAAGTTTTCAGTCCTTGAAAACAGAAGGAAAGTCGTTTAGAAGTCCTTGAAAAGTCCTTGAATTTTACACAAACTTGCCTGTATGAAACCTGTTCTATCTACATTGTATCTGTGGTCTGTCTTTCTCCTGCTTGTAAATGAATAAAACAACTAACAACATTTTAAGCCTTTCATTTTGATAAGGCCAAACATTAGAAATATGTGCTTTAAGTTACATGAGACCTTAAATAGAAATATAAAAATAGAGACCTTAGGTAATCAAGTATTTTAATCTTGTTAAAGTTATTTACATATGGAAGATGGGGAGAAATCTTATGGCCAAACTAATAATTCTCAGAAAATTTATACACATGATGCTGTATTTAAAATGTTGAGAAATAGAAAATTAATTTTTAATTACACACTCCTATCTACTGTCCTGCTAGCCAAAAGTGACAGTGACATCATGATTGTTTACAAAGTTATCAGGGATTCAGGGACCAAGCTGGCCCAGAATTTTAGGGAGAAGTGACTTCTCCCTGCAGGAAAATTAGGGAGAAGTGACAGTCAGAAAGGGAGAAGTTATAGCGCAAAATTACGGCATTTTCTGTCAATTTAGAAGCAAATTAGCCATTACGCATACTATTGCCATTTAATGGAAGGAGAAACATGATGCAGTGGTAGTAGATTTGTCAGATAATGTCACCACAGCTTACATTTGTGTGGTGACAGAATGCAAATGAGTCTCTCCCCCCCCCCCCCCCCCCCCCAAAAAAAAATTTTTTTTTTTTTTTTTAGGGAGACTCCCACTTCTCCCTGGGTCCAATTTAGGGCGATATTTCGGCCCCTAGGGCGACTATTTTGCCCTAGTCTCCCCCTAGCTTGATCCCTGGGATTTATAATTGATAGGATTAATACACAAGTGATCTGTCGATCGCATTAGCTCAAGTGGAGTGTACAAGTTAATATTTTACTTAACAATTGTAAACAAAATATGACGTCACTTTCACTCTTGGTTGACACGACAGTACAGGTAGGTCTGTAAAGTTTGGTTGAATACTGAACATAGTTTTTATTCTGATTTCAGCTTTATATCCAGTCCAAAATGCTGACAACAAGAACAAGATTGAAAGGTATTTAATACAGTCCTACATATAGTTTCCATAATCACATGCATTTTTTGACTGTTCAGTTTGTAGAAAATGCGCTTTCATGTATTAAAGGCATATATCAGTGTCCAATAGAGATCATTAAAAGATAACTGATATAAAGGGACAGTTTCAATATCTCACAAAATTAAAGGGGCCTCAAGTGGGGACTTACCTGTATACAACACAATTTCTTTCACTAAGATAAAGATCAATATTTTATCATAAATTACCTAATCCCTTCATGGGACCACTTTGTTGCCCCTGTAGGGAAGTCACAATCACCTCATTATGAAAGTCCTTTTGATCTGTCCAGTATGACCCCCGGAGAGAGTCATAATGAGTGGTACCACTATTATTGCTCAAATTTCTATGTCTTTAAAAGGCTAAATATACAACCCTGCAAGTACCAAGTTAGCAATACGACTGTGATCGGTTCATAAAATGGTGTAACTGTCAAAAAACAAACAGGTGTCATCCAACCATTTTTCGTCACAAACAATGATGCGACTCCAGATGTGCTATTGCCAACTTGGTACTTGCGTGGTTGACTGGTTGTAGTATACTATTAACCATTTGTATACTGAAGACTCGCATTAAAAAATTTCAAATGCTCAAATAATCTTCTTGTTGAGACTGTTCTTTTGGGTACCCACAAGATCCACCATATAGAGATGGCCCTGAGGTTATAAAACTTGAGTACAGTCTCAAACTCAAAATGAAGCGCAATGATTGGCTGCTTGCAGACACGTGTCCCCAAGCAGCCAATCATTGCACTTTATTTCTTTGAGTTTGAGAATCAGTATGAACTCAAGTTTTATAACCTCAGGGGCATGGTTCTTTAGGTCCCACAACGAAATGTTTTGATTGAGAGTTGAGATATCTAGTTTTTATACATTTCATTACATTATAATTACCTCATGTTATCTGAGGGTCATTCTTCTACAAGCAACACAGACAAATAGTACTTCTATAACTTATTTTATAACATGAAGTCACGTCTGGGAGTGATATAACGTCATGCAATAAAATCTATAAACCACTAGGTGTTTATAGATTTTCTATCATTAAGTAATGATGTCCATTATAACGTTGTGTAAAAGGTGGCAAAATCTTGACATTTTCACGCCAAAAATGTGATTTTAATGTCATGTGATCAATAGAATCTAACATTCATGCTCCTGTATTATTGAGTTTATCAAACTCATTGCTAAAAAGCTTTAAAATGCTCTGCAAGCCTCACATTTTACAGCTTTTCTCCAACTTGTTTAATAAATTCAATTTAACATGAGTACTTGTGTAAACGCCTCTTAAGACCAGCTTAATGGTGGTATATACATGTATAAGCAGAATGAAGATTCCATCTATTCATAAAGGCTTATCAATAGGTCCAGGCAAAGAAAAAAAATCAATGTGCATAAAATTGTGAATGATTTCTTATTGGTCAATTCAAACATTTGTTTTGGTACTCAAAAGAATCGTCTCATCAAGATGGTTCTCTTGAGTACCTACAGCATATGTTTTGGTTGAGAAATAAGAAAATTAATTTTAGATTACACACCCTTACATGTATCAATGAGTCTGGTTCCGTATCAAAAATTTCTTTCCAGTTTTAACTGAACTAGCAGGAGAAAGCAGTGGTGTGACAGCCTCCCCTGTGTCACAGGTTGAGTGTTTAGAAGCTGTTGGTGATGAAGGAGAGAGAGAAGTAAAGAGAGAAAGAAGGAGAAAGAACATTATTGAAGAATTGTTTGAGACTGAGAAGACTTACCTGAATCACTTGGAGGTCACACAGAAGGTGAGTTTTGGGTAATACAGTAAAACCTGTGTAAAACGGCCACTCTCAAAAAGACGGAAAATTGGTTTCCAAGACCAATTATTGCTTAATGCAGGTCAAAAGTCAATACTTTTGACCTTCACCAGTTCTCACATCCCGCCACATTTCTAACAAGACATGTGGCCATGTATACAGCTCTTGTGTGCGGAGCCCCATGCTCCATGCCAGTGAAACTTGGCCACTGACCAAGACGAACCTGCAACGCTTGCAGCGCAATGATAGGGCCATGATCAGACAGATCTGCAGTATCAAGCCAGAGGACGTGGCCACAGTAAGGTCAAGGGAATTACTGGCAAAGCTTGGGCTTGAGGACCTCGACCTCATTTTGAGAGAGAGAAGGCTTCACTGGTTTGGGCATGTGGAGCGTTCTAGTGGTGCAATCAGAACAGCATGTGATATACAGATTGTAGGCAGGCGGGGGGCAGGGAGGCCAAAGCTAACATGGAAGAAACTGACGGAGAGTGACTACCCTGAGTGGAAGCTCACGACAGTTGACCCTCAAGAAAAGAGCACCTGGAGATCAGGTGTGAGATCTGCTATGCGTGCAGCTAGCCAGTTTCCTGAAAAGGGGCCCACTGATGTGGATGATGCCCCTGCACCTGCACGTTAATCAAAAATCCTATTATGATGATGTTGATTAAGCTACCATTTGTCATTAAGATCTTTGTTTTGTCTATTTTGCACAGGTTTCACTGTAGGTCTGAAATTTTAGGTAGGGTAGGCACACCTAGTTTTTTATTTATTTTTTCTTGACAGTAATGCCTTTCAAAATGCATGAAATTATATTTTTCCCAAAAACCTGAATAAATCCTAGGTCACGTCAGTAAATTTAGGTAGGGTTGGGTTACCTAAGCACAAGTTTTTTTATTCGGCCTTACCCAGGATATTAAGAAGGCAGATAAAAAAAACTCGAGAAAAAATCTATATTGATATATTTCTTTTTTAGCTCACCTGAGCCAAAGGCTATTACAATTGGAATTTGTCGGGGGGTCTGTTGTTTGTAAACTTTATCTTAAAAAGACATCTCTTTCTGAAGGACATCAATCTCGCCAGAATCGAGTTTTTTCTCAGCACTCATTTGGCAGCTAAGGCTCGGGCCTCCAGATAAATGTGCGTAACTGAAATTTATTTTTCTTACTTCTCAACTAAAACATATGTTGTGGGTACTCAAAAGAAACATCTCAATGAGACGGTTCTTTTGAGCACCCAAAACATATGTTTAGATTGCTGGGTAAGAAAATAATTGCATTTTTACGCTAAATTTTTTTGCTTAACTGGACCTATGTAAGGCTTCATGGTTTTCTCACGCAGACAGCAAAGACTGATTAGATAAGGCATACGCCAAGGCGCAGCTGAAACATTGCTCGTCACATTTGTAATTTTGATTGTATCATAAAGTGGCCTGGGTAGGCTGCATATGTGTCATATTGACACATTTCTAGTTTGTTGCGATATAACTTTAAAATGGAGTGCCATTTTCTTCTGACATTACAGTGTAATTTAAACTGCATCATTTTTTTCCAGTTTTGATAGTTCAAATGCTTCTTTTCCCAAATTCAACAAGCCCCTGGCCCCAACTTCAGACAAGTAGGAAAATCCTTGTCTATGTGTCTCCAGCACGGAAAATAATTCTTGATGTGTGATGAGTGATGTAAACAGTCAATAGTCTTTTCAATGTTTGCTTCTTTTGTAGTTCTTTGAGTTTCCTCTGCGATTCAACTGTCTCATACCAGAGAAAGACCATGCCAAGCTCTTCAGTAACCTGGAGCAGATTCTAGAAGTCAACAAAAAGCTGCTAGAGCACATGGAACAAACAACTGTTGGAACAGCATTTAAATTTCTTGGGCCGTTTTTGAAGCTGTATTCGCTTTATGCAAAGAACCATGGAGAGGCTTCAACAACTTTACAGGTATCTTTGTTCGAGTGAAAGACACTTTATTGGCTTCTAAATAGTGGTACTGGTTCAACAAAGGAAAATCTGTCTAGACATGACTGAAAAAAATTGTTGACTGGGATGTAATGTATAAAATTAAACAAAAAAATCTTGAGACTAAGGATGGGAGCAGGCCTTCAGATTTATGGTGGGCCCGGGTCAATGTCCCATGATTTCAAAATATGACCCATCACTTTCAAAGGCAGTGGGCCCAGTGGACCCATGTTTTTTAGTTGTGAAAAAATCACACTTTAATAAAAATATTCATCTGACTCCACAAAATAGTTGTCAATACAGTAAAACATGTCTCAAGCAGCCACTCAAAAACGACAAAACAAAGATCTTAATAACAAATGTTAGTTTAATGCAGGTCAAAAGGATTGCAGAATGCTCCCCTTGGAGCATTCTGCAATACTTTTGACCTGCATTAAGCGATAAATGGTCTTTTTGTAGTGGCCGCTTAAGACAGGTTTTACTGTATAATCAGCAGTCAAAATACATGCGAGTGTTAGTTTGAAATGCTTGGGCCCATCAATCTAGAAAATGACCTACCATTTTTTGCTCCATGGGTCACTTCGGCCCACCAATCTTAAAAAAATCTGAAGCTCTGTGGGCGCCTTGTAATATTTACTATGTGTGGGTAGTTTTTTTCTAAAAAGCTGGTAGTCTAGATATTACCATGATTACCATCATTCTATTTTTAACAAGTATATTTGGAGTCACTCTCATTTATTAACATAGCATGAACTACAAGTCAAACAGTGCATATCCTGATCAGATAGCTTAGGCTGATCTGGATCCTCACTGTTTTCAGGATAATTGTTTTTTAACCCTTAATGCACCAATCGCATCAAAAGTTGTTTGCTTTTCTCGTCTGCTGAAATGTTTAAGAAGCCTCCAATGGCAAACAGTAATGGCCCAGATCAGACTGCTCCTATAGGAGCAGTCTGTTCTGGGTCAACACTGTTTGCTTCTATACTTAATTCGTCAGTAATGTTAGACAATTATTTGCAGCAGACAACTTCAGCAGACATCATTTTCAGATGCAGCTTTTTTTCTTGGCGCTTTAAGGGTTAACACATAATAGGTTTGTATTTTAATAACTGGATTCATCCTTGAAGCACCCAGGCATTAAGTAAAAATAAAAAAAGAGGGGGTGCTTATTAGGATCAGAATCTGACCAGAATGGTGATTTAAAAAAAATCCATTGTGCTTTACACCCATCTTATTGTTTTCCATACTGTTTTATTGTGGAAATTCTAATCTTTGACCCCTTAATGTGTACTACTATGAATCATCCAAGTTTATGGAAGAATCCATTTGTATAGTATGCAAAGGATTAATGCTTTTGCACAATTAGATATTGATGTCAGGGCTGTGGAAATACCATGCCCGGCTTGTCCGACCTGGTCCCATTTCATTCAGGACAAGTTGAAAATTTCTGTTTAGTTGTCCTTGGACAAGTACAAATGTATAAAGTGAATACAATTCTGTATTTCATATTTTAATTTATTATTACGAGCTCGCATGTTGCATTGTAAACAGTGTGGATCCTGATCAGCTGGCTTCTGAAGAAGCCAGCTGATCTGGATGTACACTGTTTACAAGAGAAGCCAGCTAATCAGAATCCACACTGTTTGTCTGGTTTCATACTGTTTTTGAAAGAGTAAAATGTTTAAGCAAAGAAAGGTATAAGCTAATTAGTTGTTTCGGACAAGTAAAATTTTCTTTGGACAAGTACATTATGGCCATTTACTTGTCCCAGGACAAGTAGAAAATTTTACTATTTCCACACCCCTGGATGTGTTGTGAATTTCAGGATTATTTGTCAAAGAATGTTGAATTTTCCAAGTTTGTGCAAGAACAGGAAGACAGGCCGGAGGTTATGGGTCTAAAATTAGGAGCCCTTCTAATTACCCCTGTACAGAGAGTTCCAAGGTAATGACAACATTTTGAGATTCAGAATAAAGAATCATAGCAAACCTGTTATGTCAGACAGGTGTGCAGGATTAGAGCTGCTACAGGCAATCTGACATCATGTTGTATTCCTTAAGGCCCTGTCACACTACAACATTTTAGCCAACTAATGCCGACATATGGAAAATTATCCAGTACACTGGCATAAGCTGAAATCGAATTTTAAAAAATCAGAGAAAGCCTCTGAACATATAGTACAAAGCAAAAATTGGGATTAAATGATCGACTTAATATCAAAATTGGGAGAAATTAATGACATAGAACATAACAAGGGTAGCTAAATATATCCTCAAAATCAAGTTATTTTAGATTGTATTATGTCAAGCATACCACTTAAGCACAAGTGTTTAAGTATCATTCTGATATGGGTCATTATGGGTTTCTCATAAGGCCTAAATGAAATATATGTGTGGTTCCTGTTGCATACCAACAAAATTTAGGGTAGGTAGGTAGGGAAATTATTAAATTTTGTTATAACATTTAACAAAGAAAATAGTGATAAAATCTGAAAATGTGCCCATTTTAGGTATTTTTTCTCAAAAGACCATGTTAATGTTTAGGGTAGGGTTGAAAAAATTAGGGTAGGTAGGCAACAGGAACCACACATATATTTCATTTACGCCTAAGTAGTAGTGCTCTCTAAAAAATGTAAAAAATATTTTTTTTTTTTTTTTTTTTTTTTTTTTTTTTTTTTTTTTTTGCTTTTCTTTATTAAACGGACATGGTATTGGGAAAAAAGATGGCTATTTTGGATTGGGAATGGGGCCGAAATTCGGCCCCTAGAGATGGGCAGAAAAGCCCCTGTAAGCGAATATAAAACGTATGAGTAACTTATTCATACATAACTTATTCTTGGCGTAACAACTTATACTTGTACTAGCGTATAACAGCGTATGCCCAGCATATCACTAGCATTCTTAACTTATAAACTTATGCACAACGACTGTCTAACTTATGCTGAACTTGTACAGGTAACGTATGTTAACTTATGCATAACTTACATGTTGCATACAGCTAACTTGTGTCTAATGTATAAGCAATACTTCTGTCATGCGCTGAAAATTTTTATGATGAGGAACTAACCTTTTAATACTGGAAACCTCTAAACGGGTTTGTCTGCAAACAGTGAAGACCCAGATGAAATGCAGCATAATGCTGCATTTCATCAGTGTCTGCACAGTTTGCTGAGATTACACCAACCCTCAGGAATAGAAATACATCATAATTTAGAAACTTTTACCTGTTGCCCCTTAAAGGGCACTATGGGCAGTCCCATACTTATTGTATAAATATATATAGGAAATCCATCAGAATACAAAGGCTTAAAGAAAAAAATTCAGTAAACATCTTCTGACCAATCTTTAGGAAGGGAGAGTCTTATTTAAGAATGTCATAGATGGAAAGGTTAACCCTCAAAATGCCAATCACAGCAAAAGTCGTCTGCTTTTGTTGTCTGCTGAAATATTTTAGAAGCCTCTTGGGCAAACAGTGTATGCACAGATCAGACTCCTCCTCTAGTAGCAGTCTGATCTGGGTTCATACTGTTTGCCTCTATACTTACATTAGTCAATAATGTTAGCAAATATATGCAGGAGATGACTTAAGCAGACTTCATTTTAAAATGCATTTTTCTGCTGGTGCTTTTAAGGTTAAACTTCTTTTAATGTTGGTGTATTTCAGATACAAACTTTTGTTGGAAGATCTGTTAGAAAACACAGGACAAGAGCATCATGACTACCAACAGCTGAAAGGTAAATACAGTACATGAGCATCATGACTACCAACAGCTGAAAGGTAAATACAGTACATGAGAATCATGACTACCAACAGCTGAAAGGTAAATACAGTACATGAGCATCATGACTACCAACAGCTGAAAGGTAAATACAGTACATGAGCATCATGACTACCAACAGCTGAAAGGTAAATACAGTACATGAGCATCATGACTACCAACAGCTGAAAGGTAAATACAGTACATGAGCATCATGACTACCAACAGCTGAAAGGTAAATACAGTACATGAGCATCATGACTACCAACAGCTGAAAGGTAAATACAGTACATGAGCATCATGACTACCAACAGCTGAAAGGTAAATACAGTACATGAGCATCATGACTACCCACAGCTGAAAGGTAAATACAGTACATGAGCATCATGACTACCAACAGTTGAAAGGTAAAATTAGAGGTTAAGAAATGTAAACTTTTGAACATAAAATTTCGATTATTTTTTTTCCCATCAGTTTAAACATACGTTTTGGGTGCTCAAAAGAACCGTTAAACATATGTTTTGGTTGAGAAATACGAAAAATGATAATTACACACTATACTTCTACCACGAGCTCTAAGTAATGACCCTCAATTCATTCAATGCTTTTACCGTTACAGTCACGCCTCAAAGCGTTCTGTGGAAGTATACTGTACATTCGGAAATTTTTGCGAGAATTTTATTTTCAGGAATAGCTTCAAAAGACATATTTGGCATGTAAAAACTTTGTGGCTAGTGCTTGGTTTACATACATCAGTAAACGAAAAGAGTAATTTCGCAAATTTGAGAGGGTTTAATTTTCACGAAAATTCGCAAAAAATTTTTGCAAAGTCTAGCGAAAATAAAACCCTCGCGAAAATTTCTGAATTTAAACTATAATCTGGAGGACTATAAAAATACATTTCCTTGAATTCACAGTAAAAATATGGGCTAGCACATGAAAAATTTATGACGAGTGGAATTTCCCACCCTTATCAATTAGATGAATCTATTTCTCATTTAAGGGTTGTTGGTATTGGGTAGTAAGTTTCAATTTCATTCAAATTTTAAAAGTACATTCTGTAGGTGAACAGCACAGAACCAGATCAGACGCCACATTACGCAGCATCTGATCTGGTTCTGCACTGTTTGCCAATGTCACATAAACAGATTCTAGGCTTATATGGGTAATGTGTTCGGCCAAATAAGAAAACCTGTGTGTTTAAGGTAACCCGACCCTACATAAATTTGCTGGTGAAACCTAGATTTTTATTTCAGGTTTTCTGGAAAAAATATAATTTTATGCATTTTGAAAGGCAGACTGCCTTTCAAAATGCATAAAAGGATCATTGACACTTGCTATGGGTAAATGCCTATGGTTTTCAGTAAAAATAAAAGTTTGTCAATTGTCCCTTTCTTCACCTTGAAGCTACCCTGACCTGAGTACTTTATGGCTAAGAAATCCGTTTTCGATATTAAATGCTTCAAGGATGTAAAATTTTTGGTAGAACAATCAGTTTTACATTAAGATATATAGAAATCCGAAAATATTTTTTAAAATATCATTACCCCCCGTGTGCCAGCAAAAGCTTTTGCATGTATATGTGTTACCATATTTTACACATTGTATGGAAGTGGCTTGCTGGCACACGGTGGGGAAAGATGTTCAACAGCCCAAAAACCCAGGGCCTAAGCCCATAAAATGCCTTTTCTACCAAATAAGAAATTAATGACAGTAATGAAGTTATCTAGCACCAACCTCCTACATTGCTTTGTATTCTGTGCTAGTTGTATATAAAGTACTTAAAGATTAAAAGTAGAATTAGCAAGGTTTTATGCATTTTTTCACAAGAAAAAATCTCACTGTTATTAAATGACACATTATTTTGCAAACGTCCTGTACTTATATACTTGCATGCTAGGGAATTGTTCATGTTTTTATTTTTGTCTGCTGACTTTCTTCGAAATTAAATTTTTAAAAATAAACCACCCAGGACCACCATCAGAGTGTCAAACAGTTTGGATCCAGATCAAGACCGACATTCTGTTGGTCTTCATTTGGGTTCAAACTGTTTGCAAAAGGCTATTGGCAGACGACAAAATTATCCACTGGCATGCAAAGAGTTATAACAGGTAAATACTTTAGTGTTCAATATATTGTCTCATATAGGATTATACAAGCATACGTATACCATAAATATTCGGACACTTTAAATATATTCAACATGCTATGCCCTTTAAACAAAGCAAAAGTAATATTCAAAGGATCTAGTTAGAATCAGTTTTACTTTCCAATGCTAAATGGGACACTTTCATTCCTTCAAAAATATTTATTTCCTTTGATTGAGCTTTCAGTTTTGTATTATTTACGGTACATGTTGTCAAAAATGTACAGGTAACTTCTAAATTATCTCCCCAAAATCATTTTATTACAAAACGTATTTTGTTTTTAAAATAAATTCATCAATTATCGTGATTCGTTAATACTCTGCTTATGGTATGTTCAATAGATATCACCATGCCTACCAAATAAATAAAAAAAAAAAACCGTGCAGAAATCACTTTTTAAAGCTTTTTTTTATTTTCATGAAATTTCAGACCCCTCCCCTTTCTACCCGCTATAACTCTCAAATGCGTAGGAATTTTGCAAATATTTTGCTAGATGGCTCTTGTCATTAGATTCACCTATTGCACTGATACTACATGCACCACACTAGAAGCCCAAAAGCAGCGTTCTGGGAATCAGAAAAATAGGCGTATAAGGCCCAAACCGTCAATGATCCTTATATTGTTTTCCAGAATAAAAAAAAAATTAACAAAAATATGTGTGCCTACCCTACCTAAAATTTTCAGACCCGTTAACCGAAACACACTTATTTTTTATTTGGCCTTATGAAGCATTCCAGGGTTCACACAGGCTTGAAAAATACTTGAATTTAGAGGGATTTCTTGAAAAGGCTTTGAAGATTAAATCTGCCTTGAAAAGTACTGGAAAATCACTCAAAGATCTTGAAAAGTCCTTGAATTCTTCTATTTTCTGTAGGACTTTACACTATTGATAGATTTTCTAGTACTGATTTCTCCATTATCTCAGTCTAGCATTTTTATACCCCCCCCAAACTTTGTTTGTAGGGGGTATACTGTTTTCACGTTGTCCTTCCGTCTGTCCGTCCGTAACGTTTTGTTTCCTTAATAACTCGAAGTCATTGCTGAATTTTTATCAAACCTTGCAAACATGCTCATATATGCAAGACAAATAATTTAGACAAAAAAGTAAGGGCTAGGGGCCAATTCTATTAGAGTTATTTCCCTTTGTATTTCTAAATGGCTTTTAATAGGGCTTTATGCTTATGCTATTATAGGCCATACACGGGCCGATCAACTCCTACCACAGCTTTTGATGGAACAGTTTGATACTTTTCCTATACAATGTAGACACATTGAACATTGCATGAAGGAGTTTGGTTCAGAAAAAATACTTTTTGACAAAATGACAGCTGTGAGAACTTAGACAATTTTTCCCTAATAAGGTGTTTGTGTATGCATAGACGGTGTCTTTATGGGCCGATCAACTCCTACCACAGCTTTTTATGGAGCAATTTGATACTTTGCCTATACAATGTAGAGACATTGAACATATGCATGAAGGAGTTTGGTTCAGAAAAATATTTTTTGACAAAATGACAGCTGTGAGAACTTAGACAATTTTTCTGTATATGCATAGATGGTGCCTTCATGGGCTGATCAACTCCTACTACAGCTTTTGATGGAACAATTTGATACTTTGCCTATACAATGAAGACACATTGAATATACGCATGAAGGAGTTTGGTTTAGAAAAAATAATTTTTGACAAAATGACAGCTGTGAGAACTTAGACAATTTTTTCCCTTATTAGGCTTTTGTATATGCATAGATGGTGCCTTCATGGGCCGATCAACTCCTCCCACAGCTTTTGATGAAGCAATTTGATACTTTGTTAACACAATGAACGTTTGCTAAAGGAGTTAATAATTTTTGTTGAACTTAGACAATTATTCCCTTATATGGCTTTTGTATATGCATGGATAGTGCCTTTATGGGCCAATCAACTCCTACTACAGCTTTTGATGGAGCTATTTGATACTTTGCCGATACAATGTAGACACATTGAACATATGCATGAAGGAGTTTATAATTTTTGAATGCACAGATTCTACTGAAATCTTCTTTTCAAAACTAGGGTCTTCTTGTTTGAACTATAATTTGCCAAGTTTTTTCACTGACTCTTACTGTGCGGGGGGTATCTAATAAGCATTGCTTATTGACTTTTTTCATTGAAAAAGAATTTTAACACTTTGATCAGTATTTTTCCTAAACTTTTAGTCCTTGAAAACTGTAAAATAGTCTTGAGAAGTCCTTGAAAAGTCCTTGAATTTTACTCAAACTTCCCTGTATGAACCCTGCATTCACTGTACTTGCAGATGCAGCCAAGCAGGTTGGGGAGATAGCTTGTTATATCAATGAGCATGTACGACAGCATGAGAATTTCCAGAAAATGTTGTCCATCCAGAACAGTTTTGATAATTCAGCTCCTAATATCCTTGAGCCAGGACGAGAGTTTGTTAGAGAAGGTCCATTGAAAAAGGTAATTTAAATCTAGTTAAGTTCTATCGATAAAAACAAAATATTTAAGTATAATATTGTGACTATTGGTGTTTCAAAGATAGATGGGAATCGTTGTAGACATACACTGGCGAGTTTACCTTATTTTTTGGGCACACAGGTAGTCTCAGTTTACAGCCACAGAATACTGCATATGCACATGGTAGTGAATAAGTCATTTTTACCTGTTTATAAGAAATATAGAATCACCTCATTACTATTCATCTTTAAAACATCAGTATTTGATTATGCTTCTGTTTTAACATTTGTTTTGGGTGCTCAAAAGAACTGAGAATTCGTTGGAGAATGCTCATCAAAAAGGGTATATATCGTCATAGATCTAGATTGTTATTATTTTTTATCAATTTAACATTTGTTTTGGTTATAAAATTGAAGCTCATAGGTGAAAGTTTTCAGGATTATTCCAGAATCTAGCTTTTTGAAGCTGACTACCCATAGAAAGTCAGCTTCAAAATACTGAATTAGGCAGATTGTAACAGTTTCTCTGATTCAGTTCTATCTAGAAAGATTAAATATTTTAGTATAAAAATGTGACTATTTGCTTATCCTTCAGTTTTAACATTTGTTTTGGGTGCTCAAAAGTACTAGGAAGTTGTTGGAGAAAGCCCATTGAAAAAAGTATATATTGTCATTGATCTAGATTGTTGATATTTTTTATCAATTAGTTTTAACATTTGTTTATGGTTATAAAAAGTTTTCAGGATTATTCCAGAATGTAGCATTTTGAAGCTGACTGTCAATAGAAAATCTGCTTAGAAATACTGAATAAGGCAGATTGTAACAGTTTCTCTGATTCATTTAAAGTTTATCCTACTGCAATATGACCATTTAAAATTGAAATTGCTAATTTTTTGGGCATACTGCAAGTTTAAGAAGTAAAAAGATTTTAGAGATTTCAAACTTTCTACTATGGAAGCATTTTTGTTAGCCTGAAAGCCTTCAAGTTGTTGTTCTGGTAAAGTAAAGTATTCATTTTAATAAGTGCACTTTGAACTGTATAATGGGGCATCTGTGTCACACTGACACCTTTCTAGTTTATTCAAAATTATATAATCTCTAATGAATTATTGTGTTCTGTCACTCATTCACCTTTAAACTTATCTTGTAGATCTCAAATTCAAGAAGTGATATACTTGAAATTACTTGTTCTCAGACACAATACTGTACGACAAATCACGTCTACTTGAAACAGGCAACAACTCATAAAGTTATTCTATTCATTCAGCCTTTTATTTTAATTACAGATCTCTAGAAGAGGAGGTAAACCCCAAGATAGGATGTTCTTCTTGTTCTCAGACATAATACTGTACGGCAAATCACGTCTGCTTGATACGGGCAACAACTCATACAGTTGCTGTTGTGTCCTACCACTAAGACACTGTCAGGTTGAAACAGTACTGGGAAGTGTACAGAGATCTGATGGAGGAGGCATGTTCAGGGTAAGAGTGAGTTATAATACTGTACAGTAAATCAGGTCACCTTGATACAGGCAACAACTCGTACAGTTGCTGTCGTGTCCTACCACTAAGACACTGTCAGGTTGAAACAGTACTGGGAAGTGTACGGAGATCTGATGGAGGAGGCATGTTCAGGGTAAGAGTCAGTTATAATACTGTACGGCAAATCCCGTCTACTTGATACAGGCAACAACTCGTACAGTTGCTGTTGTGTCCTACCACTAAGACACTGTCAGGTTGAAACAGTACTGGGAAGTGTACGGAGATCTGATGGAGGAGGCATGTTCAGGGTAAGAGTGAGTTATAATACTGTACAGTAAATCAGGTAACCTTGATACAGGCAGCAACTCGTACAGTTGCTGTTGTGTCCTAACACTAAGACACTGTCTGGTTGAAACAGTACTGGGAAGTGTACAGAGATCAGATGGAGGAGGCATGTTCAGGGTAAGAGTGAGTTATAATACTGTACAGTAAATCAGGTCACCTTGATACAGGCAACAACTCGTACAGTTGCTGTTGTGTCCTAACACTAAGACACTGTCGGGTTGAAACAGTACTGGGAAGTGTACAGAGATCAGATGGAGGAGGCATATTCAGGGTAAGAGTGAGTTATAATACTGTACAGTAAATCACATCTACTTGATACAGGCAACAACTCGTACAGTTGCTGTTGTGTCCTAACACTAAGACACTGTCGGGTTGAAACAGCACTGGGAAGTGTACAGAGATCTGATGGAGGAGGCATGTTCAGGGTAAGAGTGAGTTATAATACTGTACAGTAAATCAGGTCACCTTGATACAGGCAACAACTCGTACAGTTGTTGTTGTGTTCTACCACTTAGACACTGTCAGGTTGAAACAGTACTAGGAAGTGTACAGAGATCTGATGGAGGAGGCATGTTCAGGGTAAGTGTTGAGTTATAATACTGTATGGCAAATCATGTCTACTTGATGCAGGCAACAACTCATACAGTTGTTGTTGTATCCTACCACTAAGACACTGTCAGGTTGAAACAGTACTAGGAAGTGTACAGAGATCTGATGGAGGAGGCATGTTCAGGGTAAGTGTTGAGTTATAATACTGTACAATAAATCATGACACTTGATACAGGCAACAACTCGTACAGTTGTTGTTGTGTCCTACCACTAAGACACTGTCAGGTTGAAACAGTACTGGGAAGTGTACAGAGATCTGACGGAGGAGGCATGTTCAGGGTAAGAGTGAGTTATAATACTGTACGGCAAATCACATCTTCTTGATACAGGAATGTTCAGGGTAAGGGTGAAATGTTTTCATTTGATTCTTAACCTCCGAGTCAACAATTTTCAGTCATGTTGGGATGGGTCCTCTTTGGCTGAACTAGTTCTAAGCAGTAGATAAAGTGTCTTGATCAAGGATTATGTCAGGAGTACCATAAGAGTGTACAATGGTTTGGATCTTGATCAGAATTGAGGTTCTGTCTGTCCTGATCTAGGACCAAACTTTGACCTTACATACACCCTGACCTCTGAGTCAGGTTGAAAGGTCAGATATTGAAATTGTACAGATAAGTTTATTTTTATTGAACAAAGCACTCAAAACTAGTTGATAGTCTTTTAACTACAGGACACATACTTTTCAGGCTTCTGCAGGAGTTCAGGCTTTCACATCTTGAATTTTACATGATTTCAGGCAAAGTACCTGTTTAGTGTCTTCGATACACAATGAGTAAAGCAAGCAAGTAAGGATCATCCATTGACTACTTGTTTAAGAGAAGTTTGACTTATTTAATTTCAGATAACCTGCAAGGATGAGAGCTTTTTACTGTCCTCAGTAGATATGGATGAGGCTAAAGCCTGGATGGAATGTATAGAAGCGTCAATAAGGTAAGAAATCATCAATTGTGCTACTGCAGCGAAAGTGTTACTGTAAAAATAAGCCTTGAAAATTTATTACTAGAAACCAGGGGACAAAAATATTTCAATATTGCACTCACCCTGCAGGACGAGTGACTTCCTGTGACTTTCGAGTGACAGGCTGCCCCCTAAACCTAAATCTTCTTTTCGTCATCTTAAACGAGGTATCCAGGATTTTCATATGAACTATGTTTTGGTTCCAGCAGATAAAGCTGCTAACAATGTTGTAGTTGTATGACGATTGTATTATATTAATACTCTTAAACGTGAGCTTGTTGACACTAATGCCTATAAATTGCAGCCTTCTTTAAGTGAAAGGGTGATTGTTGATGGGCATGGTTGTCATACAGCCCTACATTTTGGTGTCAAAGCTAAAGAAAACCAAGACAAAGTTCCTACGTTGTACTGGTTACCTAAACTCCATAAAAAACCCTATAAAGCAAGATTTATTGCAAATTCTAGTTCTTGTACGACAACAGAACTTTCTAAATTGTTAACCTCGTGTCTTACAGCTGTTAAAAAACATGTTATCAAATATTGTGAAAAAGTATATGAGAGATCTGGTAAAAACCTATTTTGGTCGATTAAAAATTCAGGTGAAATTTTAGATAAACTTAAAGCTAGAGATTTCAATGCGACCAGTTTGTCTACTTATGATTTTTCTACTCTTTACACTACTTTACCTCATAATTTAATTAAAGATAAACTTATTGATCTTATTGAAAGAACCTTCCAGAGAGAAGGCTCTCCTTACCTTGCATGTAGTGACAGAAATGCATTTTTTACTTCAGAAAAACCTAAAAAATATCATGCATGGTCGTGTCAAAATGTATGTGATGCGCTGACCTTTTTGTTGGACAACATTTTTATTCGATTTGGCACCAAGCTCTATAGACAAGTAGTTGGGATTCCTATGGGCACTAATTGTGCTCCCCTGGTTGCAGATTTATTCCTGTTTTGTTATGAAAGGGACTTTATGATGTCTCTTTCTGTTGATAAGCAGGCTGATGTTATTGATGCGTTTAACACTACTTCCAGATATTTGGACGATATTTTAAATATTAATAATGTTTATTTTGAAAATATGGTTAGTCAAATATACCCTTCAGAGCTCCAACTTAATAAAGCCAATGCCTCTGATACCGAAGCCGCATTTTTAGACTTGCATTTGTCAATTTCTAATGGTATTGTTTCTACCAAAATTTATGATAAACGTGACGACTTTGATTTTGAAATTGTCAATTTCCCATTTTTAGATGGTGATGTTCCTCGTTCTACATCCTATGGAGTCTATATCTCTCAACTCATTCGTTTTGCTAGAGCATCTAGCTATGTTACTGACTTCAACACTCGCAATAAATTGTTAACTCAGAAACTTCTTAAACAGGGCTATCGGTATCATAAACTTCGCAAAACATTTTCAAAATTTTATAGACGATACTTTGATTTGATTTCTAAATTCCAAGTTGGACTTAAATCTCTCTTGCGCCAAGGACTTTCGGAACCTGATTTCTATGGTGACTTGGTGTATAAGTTGAAGAAGATTGTTGGCTCTAATAATTTTTCAGCGCAGTTCATTAAAATAATTTCCCATTATAAAAAGATTGGCTATAACATTAATGTATTGCAACAGACTGCATGCTTGGTAGTCAACCCAATCACAGTTGGCAACTTTGCTTTCCTCTTTAATTGCACGCCGGTGGGTCGGACTTCAGACTCTATGATGGTTCCGACTTAAAGACTTATCTATTGATGAGATGGAAGGGGCCTGATGCTTTGGCTGTTTGTCGGGCCCACCGGGGTTTACCTGTTGGATTTCTTTTGCTCCGGTATTCAGTTTAATTTACTGTTGAGTCCTTATCCTTGCTTTATCTCCTTGTTATATCTTGATTTATATGTTTTAGGAGATGATGCATTGATGATGCATTGATAAGTTAGGGGTCTTTCATGCAAACCAAATACCTTATATAAAAATATTTTACTGACCGTTCCAAGGCGGTACTTCTTTTGTGGATCATTTATGTTTTTGTTCTGTCTTGTGTTTGCTATGTTTTGTGCGCGTCTGTTTATGTGTGCTTCGTGGTCACCTGCTGGGAAAGGGCTGACCTCTTGGCTCTCGTTTGTGGTGTCTTCTGTGAGTTTGTCACTTTCCCATTGGTATTCTGGGTCAGGTGTGGTACTTGATTGTATCGATTCCTGATCTTTGCAATTTGCAACCTTACTTACTTCCAATTTTCATTTGTCCTGCAAATCATGCACTCGTCCTTAAAAATTGTATGCAATAAAGACAATGGGAGGGGGGGGGGGGGGTTGATGTTTTTGAAGTTCCTTATATCATTGCTAAAATAATATTTACCCACTGCAGTCAGTTTCATAACTGCATCCCATACTTACTTACTTACTTGTACTTAGGTGGTATACTTGGTAATTAAGCTGACACACTACAGGTCAGCTCTCAATTTCTGCTTCATTGAAGCCAAAGATTGGTCCTTTACAGTTGTGTCTTGTAGGCTGTTCCATGTGTCGACCACTCAGTTTGAGAAGAAATTTTTCCTGGTGTCTGTGCGGCTGTACTGTTTCATTAATTTTTGAGAATGACCACGTAATTCACGAGCAGGCTGTTTAAAATACATGCTAGCAGGAGTTTTGTACAGGTTATGAACAAATTTATATGTTTCAACACAGTCTGTGAATTTTCTTCTCTTATCAAGTGAGTCTATTTCTATTTCCTTTGAACAAAGTTGGAGACACTTTCTCTGTACCGTTTCTAATTTGTCAATGTCCTGTTTATACCACAGATTCCATACTGGTGACGCATATTCTAGAGCCGGTCTTATAATTGACCGATATAATGTAGTAACTTTCTTTTCAGTAAAGTTTGTAAAACAATGTTTTATCATTCCTATTTTCTGATATGCCTTTTTTTGTTATAATATCTATGTGTGTTGCAGGTTTAAGAGTTTTGGATATAGTGACACTGACAAAAAGAGTTTTACATTCAATACTCAGTCTCATGTTGCGACTTTCTTTTCTCAAAATCGCGTTTACTTTCCGCTTTTTCTGCAGGAGACATTTTAGCAGAATTACGACCGTCAAGAAGAAAATTCAATAATTACGGCAATACAGTCTGTCAAACCTACTTCATTGATGAAAATGCGCTCCGAAAAAAACAATATTTACTTTGATACAGTCTACCACACTACCGCACATTATACTGCGCAGCTTTAATCGCCATTTGCAATCACAACATCGGGTTTCTACTTTCGGAATTGAAAAGGTATGGGGCTCGATGAAAACGCTTTCTGCCATTCAGATAATGCTAGTTTCACCCGCAGATTTTAGCACTCGTCCGGAAGGACGAGCGCTTTGGGAAGAATCACTCGTCCTTTCTAAAATCCACTCGTAAATACGAGTGGACGAGTGGAATTTTTGTCCCCTTGAAACACATGGTTTATAACAGACAAGGCTACCATATTCTACCTAATTAGCATCCATGCTCTTCTCAGTGCACACTGAGTACACAATGTTTTATTTTACCCCTATAATTCTGATGGATTATCTCAAACACATTGATACATTAAATATGGAATTGTCCATTTTGTATTTTATGGGGTGGTCAGTCAAAATTTCTATAAAAATGATGTATTTCTGTCCCTGAAGATTGTTTTCATCTTAATAAGCAAACAGTGTAGACCCTGATGAAATGCCGCCTTTTGTGGCATTTCATCTGGGTCTGCACTGTTTGCAAAGTACCTGTTTACCAGTATCCAGAATGAAAAGGGTTAAATTATATGAACATTTTATTTCAAGTCTATCCAATGGTGTAGTTTTATCATTTTTATAGGGCTCATTAAAGTGCAATAGAAATCCAGACACACTTCACCAATACTTTCCAGAATGAGATGATAATATCCTTAGAAAAAAAACATTTAAAATGCATTGATAGTTCAGATTTACTGTTATAATCGTGGGAATTTGCACAGGTTTAGATTTAATACATTTACAGATTCGTTCACCTTTAAGGGTTGATATGTAATCCTCTTTGCCTTATATAAGCAACCTCTCAAAATGAATACCAAAATTGGTTTCAAGACCGGTTAGATAATGCAGGTCAAAAGTATCGCAGAATGCTCTTGTATATTAAAGTGACAAAGTCTGCAAGTATGAATATTTTCTGAAAATTTTCTTTTCTTTTTAAATCATTTGTAAAAATAGTAATGAGTTATGCTTTCACAATAAATCTGTTAACTACAGCTGAAAACTGCATGGAAAAGTGAATTATCTTATAAAACAGGAGTTGTTCTCTTGTTTACGTCCTCCCAGAAATTCTAGACTGTTAATTTTTAACATATTTGCTGTTGTTTTGATAGTTATAATTTGTTAAGGTATACGAAGCTGGTAAAATATATACCTGAATTTTAGCTATATTACTGTGTTCTTGAAAATTTGAAACATTATTTCTATAAACAGAAGATTAAAAGTTACATACTTTGCAGCTTTAAGGGTCCTACTTGGTGAGATTTCATTTTCAGGAAGTATTTTTGAAGCTATAAAAAACTTGCACATACCTTTTAGTTTTTTTTATATAAAAAGATAAACCCTGACAGAACAGGGTTTGGAAGGCTTGAAAAGTACTTGAATTTTAAAGTTTATCATGACTGCTTGAAATTAAATCTGCCTTGAAAAAAACCTTGAAAAGTATTTGCATTTTACAATTTTCTAAAAGATATAAATAGCCGTATTAACAGAGACCGAAATCAGTAAAAAAAAGTATTGCACCTTTATTTGGTAAAGGTATATTTTATGCTATGTTTCTTATTCTCATTTCTCCATAATCTCCGTCAGCATTTATGAAATTGAATTTTAAAGTGTAAATCCTTAATGTTGATATTTGCAAATTCAACGCTTGTTGTGTATTATTTTCTTTCAGAAAGTTGAACTTAAACCGACAAACATTGCGGAAGCCAAGTAGCAACAAAGTGCCAGTGAGGGGAAAATCTCTTGTGAAACTACGGGTTAAGGAAAAGAAAACTGACCTCAGGGTAATTTTATATGGCAGGGAACTATATTGTTAAAGTGACTAGGTCTGCAATTATGAACATTTCCCAAAACATTTTATTTTCTTTTTAAATCATTTGTAAAAATAGAATGAAGTTATGCTTTCACAATAAATCTGTTCACTACAGACATGGGGCGAATTACTTTGGAAAGTGATGCAGTGAATTACCATTACTTTCCAAAAATGTGCATTGAATTAGCATTACCATTACTTGATTTTGTAAAAGTAATGCTTTGAATTAGCATTATTTTAGAAAGTAATGCATTGAATTAAGCATTACTTTCATCGTGTCTCATACAAAACTGTTAACTCTATGCTTTTTTTAATACAGCGCATCAACTACTTGCATGAACATGTAAATTTCACATAAATTTCACATAAATATTTCATATTGATATCTAAGAATATCAGATGAACCATGGGTTACAATGTACACATTTTCACTGAATTTTGTAATCTTGTCAGTAACATTTTTTGGAATTTCATAATTTTTAAAGAATTGGAGGAAATACATGCAACACTCAGAAATGATTTGCAACTGAATCAACCCCAGCTCTCTTTTTTCAAGTGATCATATTGTGTTGAATCTTATATTACTGGAAAGATCTCAATGATAGCTTTTTTGTGGAAGGAAATTATAAACAATTGAAATTTCCTGCCCTATATCTCTTGAATAGATTATACAATCAACAAGGCACTGGCTAATCTCTTATATACATTTCAATTGATTTATGACCCCAATAATTTTACCCTGTAGCAAAACTGGTCCAAGAGGCACACTGGCAGTGGTCAAATGTCAAAAGGTGTGAACAGGATAATAGAGTGATAATTAACCTTTTTCAAATAATTATATTGTGATCAAGACATTGTTTCTTTAATAATGATTATAACACATTTTACACCATTTTAAATCTCATTTATAAATAAAAGCATTTGACTTAAGTGGAATAAAAGATCTTTTCAACACTTCCTAGGTACATTTTCACTATTCCAGTACTTATATTAGTTCTTCTGGGGTTGAAAGGAACACTTTATTTATATATAAAACAACCTTTACTCACATGTTTCACAGTTCATGTGGCATGTTGATAACAGTCTTTACAAGAGTAAACTGAACAAAAGGAAATTGTGAATAGAGATAACTGTAAATACAAATCTTTATACAGGATCATCCAAATGTTGTCCATCTAGCTCCCAGCTCTCTACAGTACAGTCTGTATCCTAATGGTAAAGTTTCTGTTAGACAGTAATTCAAGTGATGCTAGTAATGCAGTGAATTTTGACAGAAGTAATGCATTGAATTAGCATTAAAGTAATACAAATATTGATGAATAAATCATTACCTTGAATTACTGGGAAAAAAGAATGCATTATTAATGCATTAGCATTAACGATGAAATATTCGCCCCATGTCTGGTTCACTACAGCTAAAACTGCATGGAAAAGTGAATTATCTTACAAAAATAGGTGTTTTTCTCTTGTTTGGAATTATTTACGTCCCTCCAGAAATTCAAGACAGTTAAGTTTTGACATAAATGCTGTTGTTTTGATTGTGATAATTTGTTATGGTTTACAAAACTGGTAAAATGTTTACCCGTATTCTTGCTTTCAACTCTCAGATGATTTCTTTATAATGCTAATAAATAGAATGCCAACAATTGTTGAAATTTTAACATTTATGAGCATGATCAAATCCATGCTCAATTTAGTTGAGCATGAAAAGGTTTATAACCTCGAGGCCAGGATTTTGGACCTTTAGAACTTTCACCCATGCATATTGTCTTTGCAGAAGAAAGTCTTGAATAAAGGAAAGAGAGGCAGCGGCTCATCGAAGGATAATTACTCAGAATCAGCAGCCAGTCCTTCAGTACTGTCAGAGGTTTCCATTGGCAACTGTTTGACTCCGCCCTCTAAAAGACCAAGAACACATTCTGAACTGGATGCGGTGTCAGAAGATGAAAGATTGGATTCTACATATAAGGTAACTTCAGTCAGCCCATGTGATTTTGGCAGCAGTGATGTGCCTAGATCATGATTTCTGAGATGGGTGGGGGCTCCCTGTACCTAATTTTTAAGGGGAAATTTGTACAAAAAGCATGTGAGTATGATCAGGAAATACCACAATCACATGCCGTAGACCATCTCACGGCACCGCAAGGAAGAACAACAGAACACTGATTGTTACAAGACATCAGGAAGACATTTAGAGCAAAGCAATCAGCTCTCTCTTCCCCATCAAGGTGATTGCTAAAATAGATGGACAAAAAGTACTGAATATCAAAACGAGGACCAAACACAGAGCCCTCAAAAACAGTGGGAGCAACAATAAACAATAAATCTACCAAATACTGGGAGACACACAAAAAGTATCTATGTTTACATGTTAACCCTTAAAGCGCCAAACAAGACTGCAGCAGATGGCAATTTTTTTGACATCTTTCCTAATTTTCGAAAGAAATAAGGAATGATATTTCATGAGAATCGTCAGCCAGCAGATGATTCTCATGAAATATCATGCCTTATTTGTTATTTTGGAAAAAAACAACAAACTTTGACAATGTCGTCTGCTGCAAATTATAGATGGGGCTTTAAGGGTTAATGGGATTACAGTTTACAGTCATACTTTCTGGAAGTTTCTGTTCTTTTTTTTTCTTTATTTTGAACTTATTGTCAATGGTTTGGCCTAGAAAACAGGTGCACATGACAATGCAAGTAATTCTGCCGCTGCCATGGTTTTAAAACATACTTGGTCTGCTAGCTTTTCTACTTTTATAACTTTTCTGCAAGGGGAGCATCCTGAAATACTTTCGACCTTCATTAAGCTACCATTTGCTATTAAGATCTTTGTTTTGTCTCTTTTGAGTGGCTGGTTAAGACATGCTTTACTTAATTGACTACCTACACGTACTGTCTGTTTTGTGGAGTTTGTAGACTCGATGTAAGATGAATGTTTTTATTAAAGTGAAATTTTTTCACAACTAAAAAGGATGGGTCCAGTGGGCCCACTGCCTTGAAAAGTGATGGTCCATATTTTGAAATCATGGAACAATGACCCAGGCCCACCATAAATCTGAAGGCCTGCTGTTATTGGATTATCCCATGCTTATTGTATTAAACCAGATGAAAGAATTCATTAGTCAGGGTTCCCACGAGCTCTGGAAATCATGGAAAACCTGGAAAATCACAAAAAAAAGTTCCATGCATGGAAATATCATGGAATTTTAAAAAAAAAAACCTTAATAATCAGATTCATGGAAAAATCATGGAATTGAATGAAATAGTTTGACAAAACGAAATCTAGCTGTCAGACACACAAACTTGTGTTCTGACAGCTAGTTTTCTGGCTACTCATGGTTTCAAGTTTTAATTATTTCAAAACGCTTATTTAGAGCGCTCTAAATACATTACTGTTGCTGCATTACGCATTTATGCTCAGCATGGGGAAGATGCTGCTAAACGGGGAGGTTTGAGGCCATGCATTAAATAGTCATGGAATTTACATTGTTGATCAAGGAAAATCATGGAATTGTGTTTTTGAATTTCTGTGGGAACCCTGAAATTTAAACCAGATGAAATAATTCATTAGTATGCAAAGGATTAAGCTGTCTGGAACTTTTTTCAGGCTTATGAACAGAATAACGAGGTGAGCCTTGATGCGTGGAGCCCCAGTGGAGCATCATCCATCTTGTACCATGATGAAAACAGTGCAATGAACAGTCCAAATAACTCCTTCATGCAGGTTACCCTTGATGACTTTAACAATCTCTCCGGCTCTCAGAAGCTGGATGACGATGACCTTGACTTTTGTTCAGGTTCAAATAGTAACCGAAGTTCGGTAATAAGTAACACATACTCTGTGGCTAGTGGTGATAGTAGAACTACTGTTAATAGTAGAAGATTAGAGGGAACGTCTCACAGCGAGGCTGGAGAGTTTAGCTCGCAGCTGTGGACCAACCCGAAGTATGCAGAAGAAGAGAAGCATTCCTGTGCCACCTGGCCAATCAGAAAGTAAGTTTGTTGGTTTTGTTTTTTTACACTTTATTCTCCCCGTCATCTGACATACAGAGGGTCGGGGAAGACCATCCCCCTGCATGCCTTACAAACTACAGATATGGTATTTTGATGGTTAATTACTACGCTTGCTCACCTCTTTCATTCATCTATCATGCATTTTTAAGCGATTTCGAGACAGTTGTACACAACCACGAGGGTGCTTTTTCCCATGTGTTTATTTTTTTTATGAAAGTAAGTTAACATACACACAAGTTCTATTAACCCTTAAAGTGACAATCGCAACAAAAGTCGTCTGCTTTTCTCGTCTGCTGAAATGCTTAAGAAGCCTCTATGGCAAACAGTGTGGACCCAGATCAGACTGCTCCTAAAGGAGCAGTCTGTTCTGAGTCCACGCTATTTGCTTCTATACTTAATTTGTCAGTAATGTTAGGCAAATATTTGCAGCAGACGACTTCAGCAGACGACATTTTCAGGTGCATTTTTTTTCTTGGCGCTTTAAGGGTTAACATACACACAAGCTCTATTAACCCTTAAGGCGCCACCTACAATTTGCAGCAGACGACAATTTCAAATTTTGCTGCTTTTTGAAAAATAACAAATAAGGTTTGATGTTTCATGAGAATCGTCTGCCAGCAATTTTGAGAAAATTTGAAATATCATTCCTTATTTTTTTCGAAAATTGGGAAAGATTTGTCGTCTGCTGCAGTCGTGATTGGCGCTTTATGGGTTAAGGCAAAAAAAGAAAGTGTGTTTAGGGTAACAGGTCCGAAAATTATAGGTTGGGTATGGACACCTTATTTTTTAGTTTTTCGACAAACACTTTTCAAAATGCATAATATATACTTTCCAGAAAACCTGAAAAATACAAATTTAAGTAGGTTCGGGTTACCCTTAACACAGTAATTTTTATTTTTGACCTAAGCACACAGTTCTTTTTGAGTTGTGAATGGTATATGGGTATCAAGATCAGCCAGTCCAGTGGGGCCATCCTTAAAAAAATGTTTGTTTTCTGTCACAGGACCAACTCACTCAAAATGCCACCTTCCCCAAAAATGTATGGCCGTATCGGATAAATAATTTTTTTATTCTAAGTTAAGACAGTTTTCTTTATTTTTTATGTCTTTTTAACAAATCAGTACCTACCTATCCACCTGAAAAATTATGTGTTGGATGCCAGCAAACAAAAAAATTTTAAGGATGGTCTTACAACATGATAGCCGTAATAAAGTAAAGCATAGCTGAAAATATTCCTGGGCCTTCACTGGTACTCGATCCTCACCCCGGTACAAGATCAATGCTCTAACCACTGAGCCAAAGAGTCAATTCTCTGACGCAGTTGTCAGAGATTGATTATATACTAGTAGCTATGCGAAATCTACCTTATGTAGATATATAGGTGAGAGTGCCTGGCCCATAACAATAGTCTGGGCAATTTCATAAAGAAAACATTTTTTTGTTTTGAAAAAACCCATCAACTTTTAGTTTGGCACACTGTCAAGACCAAGATGAAAAACTGCAGAATTTGACTTTTTATCTGGGTCTACACAGGTAAACATTTTCATAGGGCCAGTTAAGCCATTTTTTTAGCATAAAAATTGCGATTATTTTCTTACCCATCAGTTTAAACACGTTTTGGGTGCTCAAAAGAACCGTCTTATCGAGACAGTTCCTTTGAGTACCCACAACATATGTTTTGGTTGAGAAGTAAGAAAAATAGTTTTCTGTTACACTCTTATCTGGGGGCCTGATTTTCAGGATTATTCCTGAATTCAGGATTTTGAGGGCCTCAAAATTATGCAGATTTTGAATTGATAGCTTCTCTGATTTAATTCCAGTTATAACTTAAGACAATTCACCATATAAACTTGAAATTTTTCAAACTTGGAGCTCTATTGTTTTCGGCTTGTCCGTCTGTCTGTCCTTCTGTCTGTCCGTGGTCACTCTAACTCAGTCATTTTTAATAAGATTTCTTCCAAATTTCATATATGGATTGCTTCCATCAATCTCTCATTCAGGTTTGAATACGGGTTTTGTCTGACATCCGCTAACCAAGATGGCGGACAAAATGGCCTCCACTTATCAATATCCGCTGTTGTGGTCACTCCTAAGTCTGTCATTTTTAATCAGATTTCTTCCAAATTTTATATATGAATTGCTTCCATCAACCTTTTGTTCAAGTATGAATATGGGTTTTGTCCGATAACCAAGATGGCCGACAAAATGGCCGCCACTTATCAATATCCGCTGTCATTGTCACTCTAACTCAGTCAATTTTAATCAGATTTCTTCAAAACTTATATATGAATTGCTTCCATCAACCTTTCATTCAAGTTTTAATATGGCTTTTGTCTGACATCTGATAACCAAGATGATTGACAAAATGGCCGCTGCCTATCAATGTCTGCTGTCGTGATCACTCTAACTTAGTCATTTTTTATCAGATTTCTTCCAAATTTCATGTATAGATTGCTTTTATCAAACACTCATTCAAGTTTGAATATGGGTTTTGTCTGACGAACGATAACCAAGATGGCTGACAAAATGGCGCTGCCTATCAGTGTCGGCTGTCTTGGTCAGTCTAACTAAGTAATTTTTTATCGGATTTCTTCCAAATTTCATGTATGGATTGCTTCCATCAAACTCTTGTTCAAATTTGAATACAAGTTTAGTTTGACGAACGATAACCAAGATAGCCGACAAAATGGCCGCCGCCTATCAATTTTCTTTTGTGGACAATCTACCTTTACCTGCAAATTTCATATCAAACTCTCGGTTTGTTTGATAACCAAGATGGCCGCAAAAAATAACCAAGATGGCCGCCAAAAAAACCAAGATGGCCGCCGAAATGGCCGCCACCTATCAGTTTACACTTGTGGACACTCTAACTTAGTCATTTATCACCCGATTTCTTCCAATTTCATATATAGACTACTTTCATCAATCTCTTCATGTCTGAATATGGGTTTTGTCAGGTGAATGATTATCAAGATTTTCGCCAAAACTGATATCCCCTTTTCCCTGCTGGGCATTAGGCGGGACCCTTTGTCGGAGTCTGACTGTTCTAGTTTTAAAATGTCATGGAATTTCACATATCAGCTTTTTCAGGAACTTAGGTTATTTTAAGATAAAAACACGGATTTGAACGGTGATCAAGAAAAAGAATCCATTATTTGTTTAAGTGACAGATAGAAAAAATCTGTCCCTTGGGATCACTGTTTGCCATCAGTCAGTCAGGGAATAAGCTAAGGGGAGACTAGGACGAAATAGGAGTCAAATTTTGCCCTAAATGGGACCCAGGGAGAAGTGGGAGTCTTCCTAAAAAAAAATTTTTTTTTAAGGGAGACCTATTTTCATTGTCACCACACATTTGCAAGCTGTGGTGACAATCTACTACCACTGCAAAATATATTTCCTTCCATTTAATGGCAATAGTATGTGTTTGTTTGTTTTGTTTGTTTGCTTTGTTGCTTTACGTCCCAAGTCAACAGTTATGTCCATGGCCGGACAGTCAGTTCACCTAACCACACTTTTTCCTGGGCAAGCTTGAACAAGCAGTTTACCAGTACTTCATGCACATACTTTCGCTTGTAACTGACAACAATCATTCTTGAATGATTCAGAGGAAGGGAGGAGAATGACCGTAGAAATTATTTCATGATCAATCTCCATGAAAGTATTGAACCGGGCCGAGATCGAACTCGCGACCCCTGGATCTGCAGTCAGACACGCATCTGTTGCCAGACACATTACCAACTGCTCTACGCGGCCCGGTCAATAGTATGTGTAATGGCTAATTTCTAATGTCTACGCCACATTGCTTTCCTGTGTAGGTTCATGCAAACAATTCAGGGCCTATCTTAGGTTTGTCCAGTTAAAACCCATACTTAAACAGCATGTTATTACCCTGATTGGAACATGGATTTTTGTTCGGTTGAAAATGGCTTCAAACAGCTATCTGCATAGGTATTAATCCTTTGTATTTGATGGATTTTCCCATACATAATGATACAATCATCTTATCAAATAATGCAAACCCCGATGAAATGCAGCATAATGCTGCATTTCATCTGGGTCTTCACTGAATGCTTCTGTACCCATTTAGGGTTTTCCAGTATAAAAGGGTTAATCAGGGTTCGCACAGGCTTGAAAAGAACTTGAAAATAAAGGGCTGTCTTGAAAACCAAATTTGTCTTGAAAAGTACTTGAAAATGGCCCATAGACCTTGAAAAGTACTTGGATTTTCGCATTTTCGTTCTTTCTAAATATTTTGAAGCTCCCTAGAAAGAAAACAAAATCGATAAGTTTTGAGGGGTAGATGTAGTGCCAGAGTGCTGAATTCACCGAATTCTGAAGTTCACAAAGGCATGGTGTGAATTTTTCATACTTAACAATAGTCTCTTTGTGTCACTCACTTGCATTACACTGTAACAGAAAAAATACTATGTAAACTATATAAGTTTGCTTACGTAAATAAATCAATACCATTCACGGGAAACAATATGGTGCAGGATATTCCTGTGATTTCAACGAGCGTGTTTTTGACATTAGAAATTGTTTTTGTTTATCGAAATGGGTTAGTGTATCTATAGTACTCTATATCAGGGAATGGCCCAAACATTACCAAATGGTAACGGAAGGGACAAGTAAATACAATGACAGGAGCGCAGTGGCTCAGTGGTAGGGTGCTTGACTCGAGACAGAAGGCCCGCAGTTTCGAGCCTCACCGGCGTCACTGCACTGTGTCCTTGAGAAAGACACATTTGTCCTTGCTTAGTACTGGTTCAACCCAGGAAGACCGGTTCTGATATAACTGATAAATTGTTGACTGAGACGTAAAGAATCAAATCAAACAAACAAATATAATGACAATATAAAAAAGATATTGACTTGACAAAAAGGGCAAAAGTGCTCTGAAAGTAACAATCTACATATTGTGTGAAAGTATTATTATTAAGTAAGGCCTTGAAAAGTATGAATTAGTCCTTGAAAAGTCATTGAATTTGATTGAGCCTTGCCTGTATGAACCCTGGTTAATGCAAGAATCTTACATTTAGACTCCAGGGTACTGTAAGAGCAAGGTTCAGTTCAACTTTTTCTGCTCTGTTTTTTCCACTGCATGCTTCAGTACCCATTTAGGGTTTTCCAGTATACAGAGGGTTAGTGCAAGAAACTTGTTTATCAGTTAACTCGCATATTAACTGCATTGCTGCACGTTGCCTGATAAACGTTGTCTATCTCATGGCATGTGCCTTTATCAGGTCATGATGTCGTTGCACTTTTTAAATGAAGTCGTTAATGACGCTGACTTGACACAAAAATAAAAAATTACGCCATAATAGCTAGTTTGAAGAGAGAAACAATTGGTAAACTGATAAATAGAACACCAGGTTTGCATCTTTTGATATCAAGTTTACCAGGCTCGGCTTTTAGAATGCATGTTGAATAGCTCGGCAAGCCTCGCGATGTCAACAAGCATTCTCAAAGCCTTGCCTGGTAAACCTGATTTCAAAAGACACTCGCCTAGTATCCTCTATATTTACACCCCTGAGTACTGTAAGAGCATGGTATTTTTCAACTTTTTTTTAAAACTTTTTTCAGAGTTCTACAAAGTGGAAGTAAAGTGACATCTGGTATAGGAGGAGTTATGGACAGTGTTAGGAGCAGGAAGAGGTGTTCTGTAATGTAATAGTAGGAAGCAAAATGTTTGGGCATAAAATTCTCATTGTTTATTTATCCATCGGTTTAAACATGTGTTTTGGGTGCTCAAAAGAACCATCTCATTGAGACGGTTCTTTTGAGTACCCACAACATATGTTTTGGTTGAATAATAAGAAAATTAATTTCTAAATTATGAACTCTTAATTCAAGGAGGAAGTAAAGTGATATCTGGTATAGGAGGAGTTATGGACAGTGTTAGGAGCAGGAAGAGGTGTTCTGTAATGTAATAGTAGGAAGCAAAATGTTTGGGCATAAAATTCTCATTGTTTATTTATCCATCGGTTTAAACATGTGTTTTGGGTGCTCAAAAGAACCATCTCATTGAGACGGTTCTTTTGAGTACCCACAACATATGTTTTGGTTGAATAATAAGAAAATTAATTTCTAAATTATGAACTCTTAATTCAAGGAGGAAGTAAAGTGATATCTGGTATAGGAGGAGTTATGGACAGTGTTAGGAGCAGGAAGAGGTGTTCTGTAATGTAATAGTAGGAAGCAAAATGTTTGGGCATAAAATTCTCATTGTTTATTTATCCATCGGTTTAAACATGTGTTTTGGGTGCTCAAAAGAACCATCTCATTGAGACGGTTCTTTTGAGTACCCACAACATATGTTTTGGTTGAATAATAAGAAAATTAATTTCTAAATTATGAACTCTTAATTCAAGGAGGAAGTAAAGTGATATCTGGTATAGGAGGAGTTATGGACAGTGTTAGGAGCAGAAAGAGGTGTTCAGTTATGTGATAGTAGGAAGCAAAACGGTTGGGCGTAAAATTCTCTTTGATTTCTTATCCATCAGTTTAAACATATTTTTTGGGTGCTCAAAAGAACTGTTTCGTTGAGACGGTCCTTTTGAGTACCCACAACATATGATTTGGATGATTAATAAGAAAATTAATTTCTAGATTATGTACTCCTAACTCTGGTATAGGAGGAGTTATGGACAGTGTTAGGAGCAGGAAGAGGTGTTCTGTTATGTGATAGTAGGAAGCAAAATGTTTGGGCAAAAATTCTCATTATTTTCTTATCCATCGGTATAAACATGTGTTTTGGGTGCTCAAAAGAACCGTCTCAATGAGACGGTTCTTTGGAGTACCCACAACATATGTTTTGGTTGAATAATAAGAAAATTAATTTCTAAATTGTGTACTCTTTATTCAAGGAGGAAGTAAAGTGATATCTGGTAAAGGAGGAGTTATGGACAGTGTTAGGAGCAGGAAGAGGGGTTCTGTAACGTGATAGTAGGAAGCAAAATGTTTTGGCGTTAAATTCTTATTGATTCCTCATCCATCAGTTTAAACATGTGTTTTGGGTGCTCAAAAGAACCGTCTCATTCAGACGGTTCTTTTGAGTACCCACAACATATGTTTTGGTTGAATAATAAGAAAATTAATTTCTAAGTTATGAACTCTTAATTCAAGGAGGAAGTAAAGTGATATCTGGTATAGGAGGAGTTATGGACAGCGTTAGGAGCAGGAAGAGATGTTCTGTAATGTCATAGTAGGAAGAAAAATGTTTGGGCGTAAAATTCTCATGGATTTCTTATCCATCATTTTAAACATGTGTTTTTGGTGCACAATAGAACCGTCTCATTGAGCATAAGCATCAGTATAAAGATTTCTATAGGGCTCAATGCACTGAGCCTACCCCTTTGACACTTGATAACCTTTGACTTATTTTTTCAAATTCAATGAAATTTTCAGTGGCAATTGAAAATGCAGTGGGCTACAGCTTTTTACACAAATCACTCACTAGATGGCCCCATGGATGCCCGTTGGTCAGAAAAATGCAAAAAGTTACTTTTTCGAAATTTCACCCCAAAAATCAAGTTTATTTTTTCCTTATTTCAAAAGAGCAGAAACATGTAATATGTTTGAGGTGCACATTTTCAACCTTTCAATTTTAGTTTGAAACATGGTTCGCACAGGCTTGAAAAGTACTTGAATATACATGACTGTCTTGAAAAGTCCTTGAAAATTAAATTTGCCCTGAAAAGTACTTGAAAAACACTCAAAGGCCTTGAAAAGTCCTTTAATTTTACCTTTTACATGAGGACTCAACACTGACTTTTGAGACCTAAATCAGTATAAAATTGTGGTGCCTTTATTTGGTGCAGCATATGCTGCATCAAATAAAGGCACCACAATTTTTGCCGGGCCGCGTAGCGCAGTCGGTAACGTGTCTGGCTACAGATGCGTGTCTGACTGCAGATCCAGGGGTCGCAAGTTCGATCCCGGTCCGGTCCCATACTTTTGTGGAGATTGATCATGAAATGATTTCTACAGTCATTCTCCTCCCTTCCGCTGATTCATTCAAGAAGGGTTGTTGTCAGTTACAAGCGAAAGTATGTGCACGAATTACTGGTTAACCGCTTGTTCAAGCCTGCCTAGGAAAAAGTGTGGTTAGGTGAATTGACCATAGCTGTTGACTTAGGACGTAAAGCAACAAAACAAACAAAGCACCACAATTTTATAATGATTTTCTAAAACTAATATCAATTGTTATGCAGTCTAGCATTTCCGAAGTAGCATTTTAACACTTAAATCAGGATTTTTCATAAATTTTTAGTCCTTGAAAACTGTAGGATAGTCTTGAGAAGTCCTTGAAAAGACCTTGAATTTTACTCAAACTTGCCTGTATGAACCCTGTGAAAGCTGTCTGTTACTGAAATGGTAAGTCCTGGACACAATAATCACCATTTGAAAATTATGCACTTTTTTGCAAAAACAATATTTTGCATTTTCTGACCAACCAGCATCAATGGCACTGTCTAGTGAGTGATCTGCACAAAAAGCTGTAGCCAACTGCACTTTTAAATACCACTGAAAATTTCGCTGATTTTGAAGAAAAACGTCGGAAGATATCAAGTGTCAAAGGGGTAGGCTCAGTGCATTGAGCCCTATGGAAATTTTATAGTGATGCTTATCAAAATTTGAGTAGTATATTAGCAATTTCGGCCAGGGGCCTTTTCCCAAAGTACCTAGGCCAAATAAAAAAAAATGTGTGTGGTTCAGGATACACCCTGAAAAAATTTTGGGTATGTAGGTAGGATACTTTTTTTTTGAAAACTTTTTTTCTTGGAATATTCAGACCTGCTTGGAAATGAAATATGACAAAACTGATATAAAGGGTCTATTTTTGAAGATATAACCTTGTTTTAATCCTTTTAATTCCAATACCAAAGACAGAATGCATAGAAATTTAGATTTCCAATTCAGATGGTCATTTTGATATGCATTTTCTCCAAATTCTGAAGTTGGAAGAGAATAGCAGAACAAAATTATTTTGTTCTGCTATTCTCTTCCAACTTCAGAATTTGGAGAAACAAGAATAGGGTAGGGGGTAAAAATTAAGGGTAGGTCGGGTAACCTGAACCACACTTATTTTTTTTCTTGGCCCTGAGTGAAGCAATGTACTCTATTTTTCATGCATAATTTCAATAGTTTTATATATAATATAAATATACTATATAGTTGATACCAACATAATACTAACCCTAAACTAACCCAACCAATCATTATAGAGGTATATCTTAGTGCATTACTTCCATTTATCATATGACGTTGCGTCTGGGAGTGAAATAACGCCATGCAAAAAAATCGATAAACCATTAGTGGTTTATAGATTTACGGGAAACTTTATGACGTCCATAACAATGTTACTTTCATAATGACAAAATTACAATGTTTTTACGCCAGAAATCAGATTTCAAAGTATTTTTCATATGATAAATAGAATCTAACATTCGTGCTCTTGTATTATTGAATTTATTAAACTCGTTGCGGAAAAGAGATAAAATGCTCGGCAAGCCTCACATTTATTCTCTTTTCCTCAACTCGTATAATAATTTCAATAAAACATGAGCACTCATGTAAGATCCTCTATGTATTGTATGTTAAGCGGATATATAAAGCGGAAAAACAAATGCAGTAAAACCTGTCATAAGCAGTCACTCAAGAAAGACCGAACTATGTTCTCAAGTCGGATAAGGGAGCACAGTGGCTCAGTGGTAGAGTGCTTGACTCGAGGCCGCGGGTTCGAGTCTCACCGGCGCCACTGTGTTATGTCCTTGAGCAAGACACATTTATCCTTGCTTAGTACTGGTTCAACCCAGGAAGACCTGTCCCGACATAACTGAGGGAGAGCAGTGGCTCAGTGGTAGAGTGCTTGACTCGAGAATGAGGGGCCGTGGGTTCGAGCCTCACCGGCATTACTGCGTTGTGGTCCTCGAGCAAGACACATTTATCCTTGCTTAGTACTGGTTCAACCCAGGAAGATCTGTCCCGACGTAACTGAAAAATTGTTGAATGGGACGTAAAGATTCAAACCAAACAAACAAATCAAGACAGATAACTGCTTATTGCAGGACAAAAGTATTGCAGTATGCTCCACGGGAGCATTCTGCAATACTTTGTCCTGCACTTAGCTACTTCTTGTCTTGAAGACCTTTCACTGGGCTCATCCTGCCATTGGCCACTGTAGCCTTTTGCTACAAAAATTGTAGAGTGGCTACAAATGTAAGTCTTTGGCTTAAAGTAAACCCTAGGTTTTTAAAAACTTACATATTTGCACAAAGTATATTTTGAGGCATGCAGCTTTGGGATTTTCCAAAATGGCTTTTATTATTCTCTCACTCTTTAGAAATGTACCGTATTTAACTATTTGCCCCCTGGGAAATTTTTCACGATTTTTTGTCGTCTGCTGATTTTTTTAAAAATCAATTTTTTTGAAAAATTCTTTCAGGAATGCGATCAGAGTGTCAAACAGTTTGGATTCAAATAGGGCGGAAATTTGCTTGAGCCTATTCTGGGTCTAAACTTTTTGCAAATGTTTTCAGCAGATGACGTTAGGAGGTAAAGAGTTAAATACAGGCCAACTTCTTGATACACCTTTTAGGCTAAAACCTTGGCTTACATCAAATTAATTTGGCTCCAACTTTGCCCATTTGGCTAAAGTTGTGTTGGCTACAATAAATTCTGAGCCAGGGTTAACCCTGCCTTTGTTTTGTCTATTTTTGAGTGGCAGCATAAGACAGGTTTCACAGTAGTGGCTGACAAATTATTAAGTAAGGTCAAAGTTATGTACGGTCTTAATTCACTGTGGTCATACTACTACTGCAATTTGGGGTTTGTCACCCACTCCGGTGTTATAGTAAAATTACCTTCAAATAAAGGCTAACAAAAATGAGAACTTTCGAATATGTTTGCTTCGAGATTGCATGGTCTAGTTAACAACCTCTGTGTTGTTTTGCAAAAACGGAGATAAAATGTGTTTTGTTTTTTACAGTTATATAAAACAATTGTCAATTATGGTTTAGTCATAATTATACGGCTTTGTCATTGATTATTTAACCGCGATGACAGAACCGTAATTAGTTACTTCATGCCTAGACATCAAACATTAAAGTTTTCATATAATTTTAAAGCTGAAAGATACAATGTGAATTTGATGAACAAAATTCAATCTAACCCAAGCATTTTTGGGCGTTTATCTGTAATTAAACGAAGAAATTGAACATGATGAGAAAGTTACCTTAACACCCGAATGAGTGACGAAACCCAAATTGCCGTAGTGGAATGAGTGTAATTGGTATTCACAATAGTGATAAGGTGTTATGTTCTCATTAACCTTGAAGTTCAGATAGATGAAAAAGTTTCACAGTAAAATTGTGAATATTTTCTTATGAGTCAGTTTTATCATGCATCGGTGAAAGTTTTCAGGATTATTCCTGAATTCAGGATTTTGAGGCTGACTTTCCACAGAAAGTTGGCCTCAAAATGCTGAATTAGACAGATTTTAAAACTTCTGATTTATTTTCAGTTCATCTTTTGGCAATTGACCATTTAAACTTGGAAATTGTTAACACTTTGCAGGCATACAGCAAGTTTTAAGATTTGAACTTTGAAAGTTCAGGATTTTTGAAGTTTTGAATTTTTACCCACGATCATATGTTATGTGTACTCATAAGAATTGTGTCAATGAGATGGGATTTTTTTTAATACCCACAACATAAGTTTTGGGTTAGGAAAAAATATTGATTTTAATTACGTACCCATACCTAAAGGTCTGTACGTTATATTTATTTTTTGATGCCAGTAAGCCCTTATTTTCAGGAATTTGTCATACTAGATTATATATAAGGATTTTGTGGCCTGCTTACCTTTTCAAAGAGTAGCAAGGGGACATAGTATTTAAGTATTCCATTCTTCCACACTTCCATCCCCATTTAGTAGTAGTAAGGCCAGAATTTTTTTATTAGTTGATTTACGAACCCTCCTACTTTAATTTTCCGTAAAGTATAAAAAAAAAAAAAAAAAAATCAATTTTAAAAATTATTTTGTTATTTTATCCGCCGACTCTAAATATTATTTGTTTGGTTGAAAAAATAATATATTTTTGAGGTTCTGTCTGTGTATTTTTTAGAGTGACACTGTTAAAAGTGATTGTCCTGTCCAGATTTTTTAGGAAAATGATGAAATATTTAAAGATTATCTTACTAGTTTTACTGTTTTTCTGGAGATATTAAAGAAAAAAAAAAGCTCTGAAAAAAAAGAAAAAGAAAAAAAAACTCTGAAAAAAAAAAACTCTGAAAATGACCAGTCAACTGGTCATTTTCAGAGCTTTTTTATTTATTTTTTTTCGCCCCCCCCCCCCCCACCCCACCCCGACCCTAGATCTGAAAAAAAATCCTGTAAATCAACTAGTAAAAAAAATCTGGCCTAACCTTTAGCTGTGCAACTTCTACAGTTTCGAAACTTTACAGATGTTTTGGTTGTGGTTTGAAAGATATTCATGTGTTTTGGATATAATCCTTAGGCAAAAAAATAAAATTGTGTGGTTCAGGTTACCCGACCGACTCTAAATTTTTACCACATACTCTAAACTTTTTTCTCCAAATTCTGAAGTTTAAAGAGATTATCAGAACAAAATATGTATCAAAATGACCATCTGAAATAGAAATTTCAATACATTCAGTCAAAGTATTGGAAGTAAAATGACTAAAACGGTTATTTCTTCAAAAATAGACCATTTATGTCAATTTTGTCTTCTTAAATACATTTCCAAGCAGATTTCAAAATTCTAAGAAAAAAGCTTCTTGGCCTGGCTCTTGTTTGTGATGTTTTATTGTGTTTTTTGTCACTTTCTGGTTTGGTATCCTGGGTCAGGCCCCAAGGTTATAAAACTTTTTTCATGCTCATCTCAACTTAGCATGGAATTTCAACTGCTTATGCAAACTAAAATACCGACAAATAAAGATGTTTCGTGCTTTAAGTCTCTCAGGTGTTGTATTGATCATGCTAATAAATGTTAAAATGTCAACAATCGTTGGCATTTTAACATTTATAAGCAGGATAAATTTCGTGCTCAGCCGAGTTAAGTATGAAAGAAGTGTTATAACCTCGGGCCTGTTGTGGTACTTGATTGTACTCGATTTCTGAGCTTTGGCTCCTTTCTTACTTAAAAATTCCCACAAAGTTTCCAACCTACCTTCCTTATTTTTTACAAGGTATAACTTGAACCACATATACTTTTTATTTGGCCTTTGATTATTTTTGTCACTTGCTTGTAAGTTGAACTAAGTACCCTTTACTCCATATGCTATTTTTAGATCACAACATTATCTTCTATTTTTAGATAACAATGAAAAATTCAAGAAAAATTTAAGTAAAGTTTTGAATACTTTTGAAAATATTATGGAAAATGGAGCATTTGCTCCAAAAGAGCAAATGCTCTATTTTCCATAATATTTTCAAATACATGATATTTCAAAGGAGTCAAAAGGTGTTATTACGGAGTAATGGGTTAAGAGCCATGTGATATAAATTCACTGAATTTTGCTTGGTATATCTGGATAGCAGGTTTTTACATCTGTAGGGCTTTCTCTAAAAACGCTTACCAAACACTGATGCTCAACCACTGGTGAAAAACAGCTGCCTTAGGAAGAGAATAAAAACTTGATGAATGTCATGCAATAGCCTATGGATTCCTACTTTTGTGGTATAAATACAAGCTCAGAAAGTATTCTCATTATTTCATATTTACTTTGGGCGTAATAAACACGTTCTTGTCAGATTCTATTGCACCTTTATTATGTGAAAAGTACATCTGACACAAAAAGAGTAAATTCTAACCTCGAATTTATACCACAAATGTAGGGTTCCATATGCCCATTCCCCGATTTTCAATTCTCTTTCTAAGGCAGTTGTTTTTCGAAATCACCAGCAGTTGAGCATCAGAGCGTTTGGTATGCTGAAATGTTGAAGAAAGAATCTTTTTTCTTCATTTCGGGTTGTTACTTGTAGCAGTCTGATTGGTTGATTTGGATTTTGAAAGAATTCGTTTGTGCTCTTAAGATTACTGCCTTTTATCTTTGCATGCTGAGTAATTTTGCATGCTTTAAGGGTCATCCAATAAATAGCGAGATTTTCCTTATAATGTTAGAATTTGTACCATTTAAACATCACAAATGTAACCATTAGGTGGCATAACTTGTTGTACATGCATTAAAATATCCATATAGTTGATGGAAATTGAAGTCCCTTGCTGCTTAGCAACAAAAATGATATTAAAGCTAAGCTGGCCGGATTTTCCTCATACAAAAACCTCATGCTAAAGAAACATAGTATGTCAGACTGACCTTTAACTATTATCATGTATCTGGACATAGTTTATCAGAGTGATTTAAAACTTTTTTACCAACCAATGATAATTTAAGGGCCAATTCATGACCGCAACCCCGATTTCTGATGGCACAATTTTGCATTTTTGCAGCTTTTAAATGGCGAACATACCTACTAATATATTTTTCAAAAGAAGTCAATGAACGTTACAGAATAGTTACTTCAGCTCGTAGTTGATAAAACATATCCTTTTTGGAACTGATCTGCACATGCAACCATGGCAACCATTTAAAGACATCTGCCCAGATTAGCTTTAATAACATGTTTTCTCACCAAGCAATAGGCGACATCACTTTCCATCAAACTTTTGGATATATCTGCAGGGTCATTGTCCCATGATTTCAAAATATGGCCCATCACTTTTCAAGGCAGTGGGCCCAGTTGACCCATCCTTTTTAATCGTGAAAATATCTCACTTTAATAAAAATATTCAACTTACAGCGAGTCAATAAACTCCGAAAAACAGAAAGTACATGTAGGTTGTCAATACAGCAAAACGTGTCTTAAGCAGCCACTCAAAAAAGGCAAAACAAAGGTCTTAATAAAAAATGGTAGCTTAATGAAGATCAAAAGGATTGCAGAATGCTCCCCTTGGAGCATTCTGCAATACTTTTGACCTGCATTAAGCGATAATTGGTCTTCTTTTTTGAGTGGCAGCTGAAGTCAGGGTTTACTGTATAATACATATATGCATGCAAGTGTCTGTGTCACTGTGTAGGCAAAGTCAACTGTGGCTGGTTTGATAGGCTTGACCCCTCAATTCAGAAAATGACCCATCTTTATTTTGTTCCATGGGTCACTTCGGCCCACCAATCTTGAAAAAAATCTGAAGCCCTGTATCTGTGCATGTGCAACAAGTTACACCTCCTAATGGCATGGGTGAAAGTTTTCAGGATTATTCCTGAATTCAAGATTATGAGGCTGACTTTCCATAGAAAGTCAGCCTCAAAATGCCGAATAAGGGAGATTATAATAGGTTTTCCTATTTATTAAAATTGAAATTGTGAATATTTAGTGGGCATACTGCAAGTTTTAAGATTGTAGTTTCAAAAGTTCAGGATTTTTGAAATTTTGAACTTTCACCAATGTAATGGTTACATTTGTGATGTATAAATGGTATGAACTCTTACAGAATAAGGGAAATCTTGCTATTTATTGGATGACCCTCATATTTTGTTGTCTGCTGAAATTTAACAAAAAAAAATTAAAAAAAAATATGTCAGGAATACCAGTAGAGTGTCTAACAGCTTGGATACAGATCAGGCCTGACATTTGTGCTCCACAACATTTGTTGAGCCTGGCCTGGTTCCAAATCATTTGCTAAAGGTATTGACAGATGTCATAAGTCGTAATAAGGAAAGAGTTTGCTGGTCATTTAGTGATTAAGCACACATGGATTAATTATGTTTCACCACTCGGACAAATATTTTGATATTATTGTTCATTGTATAGTCATTGTATATAGTATATGTATATTAACATTTTCCCTGTCAGTCATAACAATTTTCGTCTGCCCTCTTATCTGCTTATGTACTTTGGAAGCATATATTGCAAACAATATGAACCCAGATCACACTGCTCCTTGCTCCTTAAGGAGCAGTCTGATCTGGTTTCATAAAGTTTGCTCTTATGGTAAAAATAATTTGGAGTGCATTTGAAAAATATTCAGCAGACATAATATCAGCCAACATTTTCAGGACAAATTTTTTTAGCAGGATAAGGGTTAAAACAAGCTTTTATAAATACTGTTCCATTCGGAAATTTTTGTGAGAATTTTATTTTCGCGAATAGCATTGAAAGACACATTAGTAATGTGAAAAATTTGCGATTAAGGTAAGATTTACCTATATCAAAAAACGACACAGTGATTTTGCCATTTCGCGAGGGTTTTATTTTCACGAAACTTCGTTTCGCGAAAATAAAGTCCTCGAGAAAAATTCCGAATTTACAGTATGAAAGTTTCATATGCATTAAAAGGCTATTTGGACCTCCATATGGGACTGAAAAATAAAAGTCGCTGATAGTAGGGTGAAGTGACTTCTCCCTGCAGGAAAATAGTGAGAAGTGACAGTCAGATAGGGAAAAGTTATAGCGCAAATTACGGCATTTCTATCAGTTTAGAAGCAAATTAGCCACTACACATACTATTACCATTAAATGGAAGGAGAAATATGATGCAGTGGTAGTAGATTGTCACCACAGCCTACATTTGTGTGGTGACAGAAGGAAAATGAGTTGTTGTTTTTAGGGAGACTCCCACTTCTCCCTGGGTCCCATTTAGGGCAAAATTTCAGCCCCTAGGGCAATTTTTTCGCCCTAGTCCCCCCTAGCTTAATTTCTGATTTTACCAATAGCATTTGATTGGTTTATTAGAACAGTAACTTAAGTGTAAAAGTATTTAATTGACTTTTACATTTGCTATGGTAAAAGAAAGTGGCCTCCAAAAAAGGTTTGATTAGATTTGAGACTTTTGTGTACTTGGTCAGTTTAACTTACTTTATAGCTCATATATTTAAAGACAAACATTAAGTGTGTGGGGGAGGGGGGGGCACATACATTCACTGAAATTGCTTGTTTTAATGCGCTGATGCTTTTTCAAACAAATTTTCAGGAACACTTACAAAGTGACAGATGGTTTGGATCCGGGTCCAAACTATTTGCTAAGGTTATCAACAGATGACAAAATTAATGTCTTTGCAAGCAAGGAAAGAGCTGATGGTAAATTTTGTCTTTAAAATTTTTTTGTATTTAGTATAGTAACATTTCTGTGCAATAACTTTGATTTTTTGAGTGAATGCAAAAAACTTCTCACAGTTTTTCTTTTAAATAACGATTTATTATATATATATATCTCCCCACGAGGGGGGAGGGGGGGGGGTCATTGTTTTTTGCGCGGATCCTGTTAGCATTGGTTTGACAATTCTCATGTGCAAAATATCACATGAACTAATGAGCGGATTTGAACCAAATTGACATGGACATGGTATGTGGGCATGATTAAAACTTGTTTAGATTCATTGGCAGATCCAGAGGGGGGACAGGGGTTCCAGACCCCCCCCCCCCCCCCCCCCCCCCCCCCCCCCCCCTCCTGAAAAATCACAAAAATATAGGGTTTCTTTGCAATACTGGTCCGGATCCGCTGAAAAAAATCACAAAGCTACCAAGCCAGCATTCAATGTTGGTCATTGGCCTTCCAGCAAAACGTTTTGCTGGTGGGCAGATGATGGCCCATTTATAGTGATATTTGAATCCTCTATCCCCTCATCAACTATAAAAAAAAAAAAAAAAAAAAAAAAAAAAAAAAACGTTATCAAATTTGGATCCCTCTGACAAAACTTCCTGGATCCATGCATGGGATTTTGTGGCATGATTAAAACGTGTCTAGCTTTTTGTGACTGCCTTAGTTTTTAAGGTCACAGCGTAGCTATATAACTTAACTTTTAGTGGAGGGGGTGACTTCTGCTTTCTATGAAAACAATACTAGTTTTTTGAGGATACAAATTTTGTTGTGTGTATATCTAGATTGTAAGGTCGAAGTTCATAAATTTGTAGTCCTTGGGGCGAGAGATTTTATCTTGAATTTAATCAGTAGTTACAATTATAGGGAGGTAGACATAAAAAATATATAACCCCCAAAATGATTATCATTTGTTTTATTATTAAACATAGGTTTACAGTGTGTAAAAGAACAGTCTCAAAGAGACTTTTCTTTTAAGCGCCGAAAACATTATGTTATTATAGCCAGTCTTTAATATAGATCATGAATAGGTCTTATTCTCTGAATTCAATGTGTCCAAAGTTTATTTTGAATAAGAGAGTATTTTGAAAAATCAAAGTTCGATTTTTTTTCGAGGTTTTTCTATAAGTTAAAAATCTCATGAGCTGGCTCTTTAATTTAAATGAAATACATTTTTTGGGGTGATGTAACAACATTTTTATTACTTTTTTAAGTGGGTATTTTTTATTTGGGTAATCGTGTATTTGTAGAGGCGTAAATTACATATAGTATATATCTTATATGTTATAAAAGAAATTATTCAAGTTTATATTTGTTTAGTTTGTATTCTGCTCTGGTGCCCTATTAATTAATTACTTATTGGTTGATGAACATGGCCATGATTGATCCACACACTGATGTAATATGATTTACCGGTGGTACAAAGTAAGGAAGGTGGCATAGATCAGGAATTGATACAATCAAGTACCACACCTGACCCAGGATACAACATGAGAAAGTGACAAAAACACAATTAAACATCACAAACAAAGCCAAGAGAACAGCCCTTTCCCAGCAGGTGACGACAATGTAGCAATGAACAGACACGAAAGCATGACAAACACAAGACATAAATAAGTAAGAAAGAGAGCAAAGATCAGAAATCGATACAATCAAGCACCACACCTGACCCAGGACACCATTTGGAAAGTGACAACGTCACAATTAGACATCACAAATGAGAGCCAAGAGGTCAGCCCTCTCCCAGCAGGTGACCACAAGGCATCAACAAACAGACATGCATGAAAGCATAAAAAACAAGACAAAAATAACATAAATGATCCACAAAAGAAACACCGCCTTGGAACAGTCAGTAAAAATATTTTACTGGAGGGCTTAAACCGGTTTAACGGTGCACCAACCTCATCCTTAGTTCAGATGTGGATCAAGACACAAAGTTGTTTGGTTTGGTTTGCATGAAAGACCCCTAACTTATCCATGCATCATCTCCTAGAACATATAAATCAAGATATAAAATGGAAATAAAGCAAAGAGAATGACTCAACAGTAAATAAAACTGAATACCGGAGCAAAGATATCCAACAGGTTAACCCCAGTGGTCCTGACAACAGCCAAAGCATCAGGCCCCTACCATCTTATCAATAGATGTCTTTAAATCAGAACCGTCATAGAGTCTGAAGTCCGACCCATCGGCGTGCAATTAAAGAGGAAAGTAAAGTTGCCAACCGTGATTGGGTTGACCACCAAGCATGCAGTCTGTTGCAATACATTAATGTTATAGCCAATCTCTTTATAATGGGAAATTATTTTAATGAACTGCGCTGAAAAATTATTAGAGCCAACAATCTTCTTCAATTTATATACCAAGTCACCATAGAATTCAGGTTCCGAAAGTCCATGGCGCAAGAGAGATTTAAGTCCAACTTGGAATTTAGATATCAAATCAGTATCGTCTATGAAATTTAGAAAAGGTTTTGTGAAGTTTATGATACCGATAGCCTTGTTTAAGAAGTTTCTGAGTTATCAATTATTGCGAGTGTTGAAGACAGTAATATAGCTAGTAGCTCTAGCAAAACGAATGAGTTGAGAGATATAGACTCCATAGGATGTAGAGCGAGGAACATCACCATCTAAAAATGGGAAATTGACAATTTCAAAATTGAAGTCGTCACGTTTATCATAAATTTTGGTAGAAACTATATCATTGGAAATAGACAAATGCAGCGTGAGCTTTTGTGATTGGTCTTCGTCGTCCGTCCGTTAACAATTGACTTAAATGACGTCTCCTAAACTACTGGTTGGATTTGACCATACTTGGCATGAATGATCCTTATATGGCCCTCTTTGATAAATGTTCAAATGGTTCAGGTCCTTTGCTTATCTAGGTCACACAGAAATAGATTTTTGAGATGAAAACTTTAAAAATATTCTTGTCTGAAACCACAAGGCCTACAGCCTTGCTATTTGGTATGAAGCATCATCTAGTGGACATCTACCAAGTTTGTTCAAATTATGGTCCGTGGGCCAAAAATGGGCCTGCCCTGGGGGTCACATGTTTTACATAGGTTTATATAGGGAAAACATGAAAAAAATCTTCTTGTCTGAAGCTACAAGGCCTAAGGTCTTGATATTTGGTATGTAGCATCACCTAATAGACCTATAACTATTTTGTTCAAAGTATGCCCCTGGAGCCAAAAATGAGCCCGACCTGGGGTCACATGTTTTACATAGGCTTATATAGAGAAAACATGAAAAAAAATCTCGTCTGAAACCACAAGGCCTAGAGCCTAAGCATCATCTATTGGACCTCTACCATGTTTGTTCAAATTATGCTCCTGGGGCCAAAAATTGCCCCGCCCAAGGGCCACATGTTTTACATAGGCTTGTATAGGGAAAAAGATGAAAATTTCTTCTTGGCCTAGAGCCTTGATATTTGGTATGTATAGCATCACCTAGTGGACCTCTACCAAGTTTGTTCAAATTATGCCTGGCCCCGCCCCAGGGGGTTATATGTTTTACCTAGGCTCATATATAGGGAAAAACATAAAAAAATCTTGTCTGAAACCATGAGGCAAAGAGCCTTGATATTCGGTTTGTAGCATCAGCTAATGGACCTATACCAAGTTTGTTCAAATTGTGCCCCTGGGGCCAAAATTTGCACCGCCAGGCATTCACATATTTTGCATAGGCTTATATAGGGAAAAACATGAACAAATCTTCTTATCTGAAATCACAAGGCCTTGAGGGTTGATGTTTGGTATGTAACCTCGCCTAATGGACCTCTACCAAGTTTGTTCAAAAACATGAACAATCGTCTTATCTGAAACCGCAAGGACTAGAGTATTGATATTTGGTATGTAGCATCATCTCCTGGACTTCTACCAAATTTGTTAAAATTGTGGCCCTGGGGCCAAAATGATCAACGCAGGTGTCTCAAGGGAAGTGGTCTGCATTCAATAGATACCTCAATATATAAGCTTTTAAACAAAATTCAGGTGAGCACTTCTGGGCCACTTGGCCCTCTTGTTGTATTTGTACCCGAAATTTGAAGGTATGAGCCGAACCTGGGAACAAGCTGCTTACGGAACTGATGTAAATCCTCCCTCCCACACAATAACGCTCATGTGCGGATCCAGAGGGGGGGGGGGTCCGGACCCCCTCTGGAAAATTACAAAAATATAGGGTTCTTTAGCAATACTGGTCCGGATCCCCTTAAAATCACAAAGCTACCAATCCAGCATTCAATGTTGGGTCATCATTGGCCTGCCAGCGAAACGCCATTGATGGCCCGCTAATAGTGCTATTTGGATCCGTCCTTCCCTCATCAAACTAAAAATAAATGTTGTCAAAGTTGGACCCCTTCTGGATCCGCGCATGACGCTGGTCTCCTCCTCAGATCCCACGAACTGGCCCATATAATTCTCATCGTTTCTTGTGAGATGATTTATTTCTAAATATATTGTTTATAAAGCTGATTGCCACTTGACTCGAGACCGAGGGGCAGCGGGTTCGAGTTGCGCTGTGGTCCTTGAGCAAGACACATTTATCCTAGCTTAGTACTGGTTCAACCAAGGAAGGCCCGTCCCTGTTTAACTGAATGATTGTTGATGGGACGTAAAGAATCACGTCAAACAAAACAAACATGACCCAAGCATGTTACCTCTTAACTTACTCCTACATTTTCTACACGTAATATGGTATGTACGGTACTTAATATTTGTCACGCGTCAGTGCATTATTCCATGCATAGTTCTTTACAAACTCGTGTAATCACGTGCCACGTGTGTATTGTTTGGATAAATGGTATTCTAAAACGTGCTTTTACCATAGTTATTTATTGTGATTTGTTCTGAGGATTTACTTACATGGTCTAACATGTATACACTCGAGCCACAGCGAGGGGTGAGGATTCTTTCTTTCATATTAAGGACAATGTCATACACAATATGGCGTGGTGGCTAAAATCTGTGGGTGCTTTGAATTTTGCGCTGTCACAAGAACAATGTCCAATTTCGCTCTGAATTTCAGAAATAATCATAAGATATATGTAATATAGTTTACAATTTTGTTGCTGAATGAAATATACACAAACAGTAAATAAGTCAAATTTTACCTTGAACTTGGTCAATTTTTGAACACAGAATTCTCCTATTTTCCTCCATCAGAAATTTAAGTTTTTTGCACAAGCATGTAGTGTGATATGTGATCTGGTACAGCCGGAATTTAAAATTTACAAAATTTTATTCACAAGGTCACTTTTCTTGCTAATCCGATAACACCTAACACTCATATATAATAACCACTGACAATTATATACATGTCAGTTATACAGGTAAGTAAGTTTACATACACGTCCACTAATCTATCTCCTTCTTCGGCAAATACAATGAATACAAAAAACATGAGCGGAGATTCGTGTATAATGGAGTTTTTTGGTTTCTGTAAAGGCGGTAACTTTTATATTCATATCTGGGCTTGGTTCGGCTATTTCATCTGCTCAAAAAGGGAAATCAGGTTCTATCTATTGGTAAAGAGTTATTAAGTTGTTTTAGCCATGCAAAGAAGCGTGATTTTCATGAAAATCCTGACCATATATACACTGAACTTACGTTTATTAACCCTTTAAGCGTATATTACAAAAAAACCTATGCCTTTGCCGTCTGCTGAAATATTTGAAGACCCTTCCATATACAGTTTTGATCCAGATCAGACTGTTTCTATAGGATCAGTCTGGTCTGGGTCCACACTGTATGCTTCTATAATTATGTTAACCGATAAACAGACATTTTTCGGTTGCAGTTATTTTGCTGGTGTTTTAAGGGTTAATTCATATGATTTGTGTCTTCGCTGAGGTGTTCTGGCGCAAGATGATACTTACTTTCGAATAAAACCACGCCTCATTTTCAGCTATTACCTATGTCTTTAGAAGGTTGACCAGTCCTAATTTCCCATTCATGATGTGCCGCTGTTACAGTACCCCAAAAGTCCTATAATAGGTAATATCGTGTTCTCTGGTAACTATATCTTGCACTCTGAGAGTTATTTTATAAAAACGCAGAGAATGCTATTCGATGGGCCAATGACTTGACTTAAATTACCTGTGGGCGCTTCAGAAGGCTATCATTTCCAATTAATATAGAATACATTTCTCTTAAGATCACTTTTGTCTCAGCAACATAGGTTAACAAATAGTTAAGATTAAGGCCACATTTTAAATAAAATTTCATATCTTTTGGCAGTCTAAATTGTTTTAAAATTACTGATTTGGGTGATGTGTCGTTTTCAGTGTGTTACACATTGAGGATTATGGTCATCAGTCTGGCGGTTTGTACACCTGTTTTACTTCATTGTCGTTCACTGACTTTAAAAAAAAACGCTGTCATTTTTTTGCGTTAAATGTCAATTCCTGTATTGAAATGTATACCACGCATTAATATAAAATGTTTATTTTATTTATTGCCTAAGCTTTTCTTCAATTTCTTAATTTGATGAAAACGTCAAATTGAATCCAAGGCTGTGAAAGCTCTTACGCTCTTATGTAAGCATTCCTTTCCATTGAATCCAGTGAGCAGGCATCATGCCACAGACGATCTATTGGTGTAAAAGAGAAGCGAAATGAGAAATCGAACAACAATCTCCAAATTTTGAAACATCTAAGAAAATGAGAGTACTTGTAATCGCATAATCAATGGGGTGTCATCGCTAACACTACCACGTTCTCGAAGAAATTTAATGATAATTGACCTATTGACTATACCTCAAGATCACAAGTTTGACCATACGGTGAAAATTTAACTTGTATCCCGTTCTGCTCATCACCCCATTCAATTTGATATGCCACACGACCATGTTTGGAAAATAAAATGACCCCAAGCAACCCCAAGTCCCACCCCTGGAGTACGACCCAGGCGACATAATGAAAATCTCATTCTTTTATTTTTGAGAACAAACATAAAGTTTGGTATAAAAATCTTTGAAATTGACTTTTCAAATATGATAGTTGACCTTTGAACCCTCCCCTGGGCCCCAGGGGGATGGCCCCAAAAAAGTGCTGTCGCACAACCCACTCATATGAAAATTTCGCACACCAAACTTGGTTGGATTTCGTCCAATGGTTATGGAGGATAGAGCATAACATACAGACGGACGGACGAACGGACAGACGGGCAGAGGCGATAACAATACCCCCCTTTAAAAAGGGTGGTGATAATAAAGAAGAACACCATGTCACGTGCACTAATTGGATTCCGCTTTATATTCATACTAGGAGGTCTGGCTCATAAATATGTATTACAACTATACATGTATGTATTATTTGTATTTTCCTATGCAGGATATGGATTGGTAGCCCTGTTGACAGGTGTAGATAAACATGTACATTACGCCTGGTCGGCTATTATATGAGTGTTATGTACTATCGGATTAGCAAGAAAAGTGACCTTGTGAATAAAATTTTGTAAATTTTAAATTCCGGCTGTACTAGATCACATATCACACTACATACTTGTGCAAAAAACTTAAATTTCTGATGGAGGAAAATAGGAGAATTCTGTGTTCAAAAATTGACCAAGTTCAAGGTAATATTTGACTTATTTACTGTTTGTGTATATTTCATTCAGCAACAAAATTGTAAACTATATTACATATATCTTATGATTATTTCTGAAATTCAGAGCGAAATTGGACATTGTTCTTGTGACAGCGCAAAATTCAAAGCACCCGCAGATTTAAGCCACCACGCCATATTGTGTATGACATTGTCCTTAAAGGTGCAGTACTGCGTGTAATAATTATGAAAGACTATTATAAGGTAATCCGCGTCTATCATAGGTCCAGATAATGATAGTTTGTGCACCTAAAACTGTGTTTATTTCCTTACCCACCAATTTTTACATGTGTTCTGGTGCTCAAAAGAACCGTCTCATTGAGGCGGTTCTTTTGGGTACCCAAAACATATGTTTTGGTTGAGAAATAAGAAAAATAATTTTCCAGTACGCACTCTTATCTAGAGGCCTGGCCCCCAGGTTATAAAACTTTTTTCAAACTCAACTCAGCTGAGCACGAAATTTATCTTACTCATAAATGTAAAAATGCCAACAATTGTTGGCATTTTAACACTTATTAGTATGATAAATACAACATCTGAGAGACTTAAAGCAAGAAATGTCTCTATTTGTTGGTATTTTAGTGTTTATGAGCAGTTAAAATTTTGTGCTCAGTTGAGTTGAGCATGAAAAAAGTTTTATAACCTCGGGGCCTGGACTCTATGATCATACATTTTTAAATTTAAACAAAACCCTCATAAATGTGCAAGGGCTGGATTATTTCTTTATCCTTCTAACATCTACGTTTTAAAGTTTGGTACAAACTTAATAATTGGATGGAGTATGGATATAACAAAACCCTCAAAAATGTTGCAGGGCTGGATTATTTCTTATTCCTTCTAATGTCTACATTTTAAAGTTGGCACATACCTAATAATTGAATGGAGTATGGATATACCTTCTAACGTTCAACTAGAGGTGACTAAGGGGATTGGACCCCAAAAACTGCTAAACAGTAACTTTTATACTATACAGAGAATGGCTCTCTATATATGTTTTATTCTTATCCTTTTATCCCCTAGTGTTGTCTGCTGACAACTTTTGCAAAACAGATTGGACTCAGATCAAGCCCGACATGATATGGGGCCAGATCTGGATCCAGTCTATTTGACTCTTAGACGCCATCCCCCAAAGTTTGAAAGGTTGGAGAACAAGGTTGAAAACAAAAAGAGCATGAAAAAATATTTCCCAGAACTCTCAGTGGACATAAGCAGAAAGTAAGAACCATATAAAAAGCATATAGATTGAAAACGCCTGAGTGAGGTCATTCTCAACATCATGTTCAAATACTTAACCATTTCATTGTAATACAAAATAAACGTAGATACTGAGAAGTACAAGATCTTTCAACAATTACATATTACACTCAGAGTGGCCAAAACTCCTTAGAGCCTTAACCAGTCTGAGTGGAATACTAGTATGGTTGGATGAATGTGTTAAGACATCATGTTCAAATACTTAACCATTTCATGGAAGTATAAAATAAACGTAGATGTTGCAACAAATAAAGATAGAATGCAAGATAAAGCAATTTAGCTCAATGATTTCTTCATTGGTTAAGAGTCAACTTTCCAATCCACCTTTGAATTTGAAAAGAATATTTGAAGATAATCAAGAGATTAAGAAGAGACTATCATAATGGTTTGTATGCATCTATGTCTGAATTGGCTGTAAGACATCATGTTCAAATATATAACCGTTTCATTGTAATACAAAATAAACGTAGACATTGAGAAGTACAAAAGCTTTCAACAATTACATATTACACTCGGATTGGCCAAAACTCCTTAGAGCCTTAGCCAGTCTGAGTGGGATATGGTTGAACGTGTTAACCCGTAAAGCGCCAAGAAAAAAAATGCATCTGAAAATGTCATCTGCTGAAGTCGTCTGCTGCAAATAATTGCCTTACATTACTGTCAAATTAAGTATGGAAGCAAACAGTGTGGACCCAGAACAGACTGCTCCTATGAGCAGTCTGATCTGGGTCCACACTGTTTGCCATAGAGGCGCCTTAAACATTTCAGCAGACGAGAAAAGCAGACGACTTTTGTTGTGATTGGCGCATTAAGGGTTAAAGACATCATGTTCAAATACATACTTTGTGACGCAGAGTTTGTTGCATAGTTACTTTCCCTTCTGGTAGGCACCATTTTATATTCAAGAGCTAACACTAGCTAAAACTTTATAAGGCCATTATTTTTATATTAGTTGATTTACGAACCCTCCTACTGTAATTTTCAGGAAAGTAGTAAAAAAATAAAATTTTATTTCTATTTTTTTTTATTTTATCCGCCGACTCTAAATATTATTTGTTTTGTTGAAAAAAAATAAAATATTTTTTAGGTTCTGTCTGTATTTTTGAGAGTGACACTGTTAAAAGTAATTGTACTGTCCAGAGTTTTAGGAAAATGATAAAATATTTAAAGATTTAATACAGACTGTTGGTTTACCATACTAGTTTTACTGTTTTTCTGGATATATTAATAATAAAAAAAGCTCTGAAAATGAAAAAAAAAACAACTCTGAAAAAGACCAGTTCACTGGTCATTTTCAGAGCTTTTTTATTTATTTTTTTCGTCCCCCCGACCCTAAATCTGAAAAAAATCCCGTAAATCAACTAATAAAAAAAATTCAGGCCTAAAAATAAAAAAGATAATTTTATTATGGAAAGAATTGACAACTTCTCAGATTCTTTAGAAAGTCTGGTGTAAAGCAAAGGTGCAGACTAGATTGTTCAACGCTTAAAAATTTTTTTTTCACTCTTACTCTCTGGCAAGTTTAATCACTGATTTTGCTATTTGATTCACATGAAATATCTAGCCTTGTTTATTTTTTGTAATCTGCTGTAAATCCTAGGTGGCGCTGCATGTAAACGAAGTTCTACCAGTTTGTTATCTTCAAAAATATCAAAAGGGCCTCAACGCGCGCGACAAAACCTGTCTTCCGGATTTCCAACAAAGCGAGACTCAAACCAGTCTTCTCAGCTACAGAGACTGGCTAGAATATTGAAATTTTGCCTGTAGCAACTTAACAAAGGCGCTGAACAGACTGCGTGGATGCGCAGGCTGGTCTGCTCCTTTGTTGTCGAAGAAAGGCTTTATCGCATCGACGCCCAAATCATAGCTGCAACTTGCACATAATCTAAAGCATTAAAGGATATCTCATTTAAAGATTTTTTCCTCCTTATTCTATAAATGTTTTTTTAATCCGCACCGGGTATCTTCAATGTTCACTTCCGGCCATGTGACCTATTTCTTCGCATCCGCTATCCCAACGCCAGCAGCCCCCGCGGCCCCTCCATAACCCATACCAATTGCTGCTCCTGCCAAAGCCCCAGGTGGACCTCCAAGGCATCCGCCAATTACAGCACCGACAACAGCCCCTCCGGCGGAACCGCCAGCGACACCGCCGACGGCTTTACTCACGTTGCCTGACGCTTCTTCTTTAGCGCTCTTTTCTTTGTCGGACATCTCGAACTGAAATGATTCAATACCTGGTTATTTTGAGCGACGAATAATCACGATGGCTCAGGTGAGCTTGCGCATATGCACAAACTCTCCAGATCTTTTGCTTCTTCGGTACACAAAGTATGGACGTAATAGCCTGTATTATACACCTATGCTTGCGTATCCTGTGCCCAGGGGGGGGGGGGGGGGGGGGGTACTCTATTTTTTCCGCATACGTAGGCTGGGACCCAGCATCTACCGTTTACCCCAAAAAATATCAGGAATTTCAAGCACCCCAAAAAAATATTTGAAATTTTAGCAACCCAAAAAAATATCCCAATTCTGTACCTTGACCTTAAAAAAGACCCTAAATTGCATAGAAATGACCCTCAAACTAGCCCAATTTTGTGATGTCCCCCAAAAAATATCCACAAAATCTTCATACCCCAAAAAAATATTCATTTTTCTGAAAACCCCAAAAATATTGAAATTCAGAATTTTGAACCCCAAAAATGGGCCGAGCCTACGTATGTGTGAAAATATCAGAGTACCCCCCCCCCCCCCCCCCTGGGATCCTGTGTAACTAGGTCAAAATTGTGGACTGAGTCTTCATCTACGTCCATGCTTTTTGCATATATAATAATCATAGATCTACAAGTTTGACACCAGGATCAGAGCGCTTATAAGGCTGTAACATCCGTACATGGCACAATAAATGGGTAAGATAATTAAATCAGATAAATAAAATAGTTTTCAAATGTTTTCCCTCTGGTGCCTTAATCCTTAAAGCGCCAAGCACAACAAAATCATCTGCAGCAGTGCTTTTCTCGTCTGCCGAAATACACTTTTATTAAAGAAGCCTCTATGGGAAACAGTGTGGACCCAGATCTGACTGTTCCTATAGGAGCAGTCTTTTCTGTGTCCACACTGTTTGCCTATATGCTTCAAGTCGCCAGTAATGTTTGGCAACTATTTGCAGCAGACGACTTCAGCAGACGACATTTTCAGATTCATTTTTCTTGGCGCTTTAAGGGTTAATCTTAGAAATTGCTGATAATAAGCCCATTGACTTATGTTTCAGATGTTATAAAATAAACTTTTTTTCACATTTTTCCTAATACGTATAATGCTAAAATATATAGAGATACAAATAGAAAATAATAGTTTCACATTTAAACAAGACAATTTAATAAGTGATGCTGTTTGTAAAGGGATAGCATTGCTCTGATTTTGCAATATATACGTGTATATGTTTCTAACGTGTAATCCTCTTGGCATACATTAAGATTTTTGCCATTGGTCACATCATTTGCCATGAAACCTTTGGTGTTTGCCATGGAACATCATTTGCCATAGAAGTCTTTGGGTCTTAGATCAAAAGTGTTTTCGATTTTCCAAGTTGTTTGTGTCCAAAGAACTTTTTTAGATTTATCTGTAGCAAAGTTGGTTCAGAAGGTCTAATGCCATTTCTGCTACACCTTTAAAGTTATCTGGTATATGAGAAAGGACATGGTATGGCGTTGGGCATTGTCATCAATTACGTTTGTTACTGGTTCATTTGTTGTTGGCAATACCTGGAAGCAAACCTCAAGAATTTTCAGCTTATGACGTATTAAATGACTACATAGGATTGTATTAAATGACAAAATAAGGTAAACTTAGCAACATTGAATATAATTGATGTAATTTAAACCAAATATTGTTGTATTTGTCCCGTAAGTTATGTCTCGTATATGAGAAAAGTTAACAATGTGTTTACCAAGAATCGCTGATAAGGATTGTGCTATCAAACTGTATTCTTCAAGTTACGTCTTAACGTAAAGGATAATACATCACTTGTAATTTCTGAAGACCATGTCTTCTCTATGTTGTTCTATTGAAACATTACAAACTCAAAAGCAAAGGACTAGTAAATTATAAAGCTTATTTTCCGTTTTAGAATTATGAAACGCGGCTTCTAACGTATTTTTACTATCAAGAGCATAAAACCAAATAGTCGATTATTAGTTTATATGACATACAACACATTTTTCGAAGGCAAGTTAAAGTGATATCTATAGTGGCTAGTTTGTGCCATTTCGTTTTTTCGCCTGGCGTTATGGCGCGGCGCCAAGTCGAAATAACGCCAAGCGAAAAAACAAAACAACGAAAAAACGCCACGCGAAATAACGAAAAGACAAAATAACGCCAGGCGAAAAGACGAAATAAAGAAATGCGCCACGCGAAATGACGAAAAAACGCCATGCAAAATAGCGCCATTTTAAACTTTTAATGTTCGTCTTTTCGCCTGGCGTCTTTTCTTTATTTCGTCTTTTCGCCTGGCGTTATTTCGTCTTTTCACCCCGCCAGAACGCCAAGCGAAAAGACGAAAAGACGAAAAAATGCCATGCGAATAGACGAAATAACGAAAGACGAAAAGACGAAATAACGAAAGGACGCCAGGCGTGTAAATTTGTTGAATTTGGCGACAAAACAAACGATCTTATGACAAAACAAAAACCTTGAAAAATAAACAATTTTGTTGTCTTTTCTATAGGATACCACCTAATACTTCAAAATTATTAGTTTCATTTTTTTCCATGTACAAGTTGAATGTGTATTAAAATGTAAGTAAGTAAGTAAGTAACGACTTTATTTAGTGAGGGTAACCTAATTGACGAATCAATCTTCCTTGGGTCCCTCAAACATAAGGAAAATACATATACATGTATTATAGTGCGAATCATGTTTACTGTCGTCGCCCTGGGCCCGGTCACCTGTTAAACTAACGGTACCGGGAGCCAACTCACGACAATAAACAAGAAACGGATTATAACATTAAAGAACACCCACAACATATGGGCCATAACGTGAGAAAACCTAACTTCGGGGTTTGCGACAAAGTGAGATTCAAACCAACTTGGTCCGCTACATAGACTAGCTAGAACATTGAAATTTCACTCGTAGCAAGTCTAGGTATTGTACTTTTCAATAAGCGAATAACAAAGGTGCTGATCAGACTGCGCGGAAGCGCAGGCTGGTCTGTGCCTTTGTGGCTTGCAAACCCCCTAAGACATGCTTTCTCGCGTCAAGGCCCATATAATAAAACAACAATGAATGCTAGATGACCCTCTAGCTACAGTTGCAAGTAAGGGTATGCAAATTAAACATATTTACCTTTTAACCAGAATGTACAGTTTTGAACAAAGGAATTTAGAGTCAAAGAATTTTTTATATCAAGTGGAATGCTATTCCAAACTAAAGCACCTGAGTACGATAAACTATTCTTAAATAAGTTAATTATAGGCTTGGGTATCAGAAAATGTTTATTACTTACTGATCGTAAATTTAAGGTAGAGTTACTGTTCGATTCTCTCATTTTGAATAAATCAGTCAGATATTCAGGCGCTATATTATTCGACACTTTATACATTACTTTTGCTTTCTGTAGAAACACACTCTCAGAAAATGACATTATGAGCTTCTTCTAAATTAGAGTATTCATTTCTTTATATAAGCTTACATGCTCTTCGTTGCAATTTAGTTATTTTATCTGTATTATAACATGTAGATGATCCCCAAATAACATAACAGTAATCAAAATGAGGGCGATTGCCGAAAATACGCATTATAAAACAAAAGTCTGTCATTTACTGATAGGTATGAAGAAATTTGAGACAAGAGCCATAAAAGTGTGGACACCTTCTTAACAATGTACTTATAATGCGAATCCCAAATTCAATTTTCATCTATATTTGCACCTAAAATTGTATCACCTTTAGTAAGTTTAAGGTATATATTATTACACTCCAAGTGGAATGAAGTATAATTTAAATTGCATCTTTTCTGTCGACTGGTAATGAACATGACCTTAGTCTTATCAGTATTAATTAACATTCCATTGTCTTTACACCATTGCTGTAGCAGTACTAGAGATCTTTGAAGATTGTTATCCAATACTTGCTTGTCATAATGTATATCATATATTGTAGTATCATCTGCATACAAGTCAGTTGACGCTACAATATTTTGAAGCTTAAGAGGCAGATCATTAAATAATATTAAAAACAAAAGTAGTCCAAGAATAGACCCTTGTGGAACGCCACAAGTTATGTTTTCAGTATCAGTTTTTGAATGCTTAATGGACACTTTCTGTGTTCGCGTAGATAAGTATGATTTAAACCAAGATAAAGCACTTTTCCCACATTTATATATTTCAAGTTTCTTCAAAAGAACAGCATGATCTACAAGGTCAAAAGCTTTTCGGAAATCAATCATTACACAACCAACAAATTTACCTTCATTTATCGCTTTTAGCCAAGAGTCAATCAAAAGGATTAAAGCTGATTCAGTCGAGTGTCCAGCTCTGAAACCGCTCTGCTTTTCATGTAGTAATTTATTTTCATTAAGATACTTCATGAATTTCAAATGGATCCATTTTTCCATAATTTTTGAAACAGTGGGCAATATCGAAATTAGTCTGTAGTTATTTACATCTTCTTTTGGTCCAGTTTTGTGAATGGGTATAATATTTGCGGTTTTCCAAACATTTGGAAAAATACCGAGTGACAAACTTTTATTAATAAGGAAGGTAATACTTGGGGATATTATGTCATAAGAAAGTTTTAATATCCTTTGGCCAATGTCATCTTGACCTGTTGATTTCGATATATCTAAATTGAGAATATATTTTCTTACAAATGCTTTATTTATTTCTGGAATACTAAAAGAAACATTATTGTCTACTTTTGAATCAGCAAACTCTTTTATATATTAAAAGTTAGAGTCATGTATTGGCTCTTTTAGTTTTGAAGCCACATTGGCGAAGTATTTGTTGAAAGCATTAGCTATCTCTACATCACTAGAAACAAATTCATTATCAACATTTATACCTAGAATATTTTCTTGGGATTTAGATTTTTTACCAGCTCCTAATTCCCTAAATAATTTCCAAATTGAGCTTGGGTTGTCCTTACCTTCTTCAAGTTTTGTCTTATACATTGATTGTTTTGCAGATTTTATCATTGTAGATACTATATTCTTCGATGTTACCATTAATTTTGCATTTGTTTGTTTCTTTAATAGTATCAAGTATGTCTGGATTAAGCCAGTCTGGCTGACGCGATTTCTTAACTCTATGTTGTTTTATAGGAGCATATTTATTGACTATTTCAAGAAATTATGAATTCCAAACCTGGACCATATCATTTACATTGGTAGAATTGTCAATAATTTGCCAAGGAACGTAAAACAATTCATTTCGAAACCCGTCTACATCAAAGTGCTTAAAAGACCTATATGCTATTGTTTGATGTGCATTTTTACGCTCAGTAATGTTTAACCTACGATTCCCAAATATTGCATAGTGGTCACTTATTGTAAGTCTACAGACATTGACACTAGATATTTTGTCTTCTCTATTTGTGTAAATATGGTCAATCGATGTGCGATAATTGCTTGTTACTCTAGTATTGTCGTATTTTTTTGACCCTGAAGTTCAAAGGGCGTGGCATATGCTAATTTTATCTCCGATCTGTTATCGGTAATTTTCGCCAGTTTTCGCCGAATATACGGATTTAATTAGGTTTTTTGAAATGGAATGTCTGATATAAGTAGTAGTTTGACAACATCGTCCGCCGTGGTGTAGTGGATTAGGCACAGTACGCGTAGCATATAGTAGGTAAGTTCGAATATCACGAGGAGCGCTTTTTTGTTTTTTTTCCTGTAAGGAAGGTTTGTATGAGCGAGAAAATGATGTTGTTTTTTTTTTGTTTTATTGCACATAGGCTTACGCTGCAGTTGCTACATGATAGTCGAACAACCAATCTTGGCTTTTAGGCGAAAAGTCTCGATTTACTAGTGACTACACTTATAACCACGTGTACATATACACAATTGCACAAAAATTAAGCATTTTCAAGCTTTTCTAGAGTTTCTGTCATGTCAGTACAAAGAAACAAATTTACACGAAAAAAAATAAAAACTCCTTGCGAGAGTCGAACTTGCCTTCTCTTTAATAAGGGTTCTAGGCTTAGGCCACTACACCACAGCGGTCGATATAGTCGTATTACTACCGTTATGATACAATGAATTTCAGAAGACCTAATTTATTCCCGTAATTTGGCGAAAACTATCGATAACAGGTCTGAGATAAAATTAGCATAGGTCACTACCTTTGAACTTCAGGGTCAAAAAAATACGACAATAGGCTGACAAATCAGTTGACTTAAAGCTGCATATTCTGTAACTATGAACATTTTTCGAAAAAAAAATATTTTCTTTTTAAATCATTTGCAAAAGTAGAATAAAGTTATGTTGTCACAATAAATCTAATTTCTACAGCTGAAAACTGCATGAAAAAGTGAATTATCTTATAAAAACAGGTGTATTTTCTCTTGTTTGTAATTATTTGCGTCCCTCCAATAATTCTAGACAGTTGTTTTTAACATAAATGCTGTTGGTTTGGCACTAATAATTTGTTAATTATTACGAAAAAGGTAAAATGTATACCTTAATTTTAGTATTTATACTGTGTTCTTGAAAAATAGAAACATTATTTTTAAAATGAAAATATCAAAAGTTACAGATTATGCAGCTTTAAACCCAAAGAAAGCGTGAAATTTAGCCAATACGTGTCACAATGGTCAGTGCATGAATTTTTATTAAAATCACCCATTAAGGTTATTTATGTGCAGTTAAGGTGGAATTAACGACTGGCGACATACGAATTTCGGACCCCCCTTGGCTATTATTCGTGAATATATTTTGTTGAAACATTGCTGAATGTTCTGGAAACATTAATTTTATATTAGAAATGGCCATTCTATCGAATGGTATCATTAATAACTTATATTGTTGACAAACCATTGGTCGTGAAAGGCTGGCGATATCAATTGGCAATTCTACGTAAGAATGGGTCTATTACGTCAGGCATTGACCTTGCTCATTGAATACATCATGTGATATATTATGTTGCATCTTATATAACTTCACCAACTGCAATTGTTTTCACATGTGTTTTACTTAAACGGTAATACATACCAAAATTTGCTCCTCAGTTAAACTGGGGACAGGGTTGTATATTAGCTCATTTTAGACAATATATTTAAGATGAAAAAGTAAAGTCAATTGAGTATGGTAGCAGAACCTAATCTAAATTGGTTTGAAAACTAAATAGCACAGTTGTTAAACTAAATGACGATAGCCACAATTACCACTGATACCGGATTGTAATTGAATTCATGTAACGCTCATAACACCACAGGAAGCCATATTTATACCCCCGGTACGAAGTATATAGGGGGTATATAGTTTTTGCCTTTTCTGTAATTATGTTTGTCTGTTTGTTTGTCTGTCTGTAAACTTTTTTTCTGTCAAAGATTTCTCAGCAACCACTTGAGTAAGGATTTTGAAACTTGGTACAAAGCTTGATAGTTATGAATTGTATTGTGTAACAAAAAAAAACAGCCACATATTGCTTATCAGTCATTTTATTTGTTCATTTTCTTTCTCTCCAATGGAAATTTCTGTCACAGATTTCTCAGCTCCTATTGGAGCCAGTGTTTTAAAACTTTGTGTACACCTCCAGATAGGCAAAGTGTACTGTGTAGATGAAAATTAAGATGCTAATCCTCATTTTGCCTTCTTTTTTCAATTTTTCATTTTCCTTCTGTCACTCTTATATAATACATATGGACATTTTTTTTTCTGTCAAAGATTTCTCAGCAAATACTTGAGTTAGGATTCTGAAATTGGGTACAAAGCTTGATAGTGATGAATTGATTTGTGTAACAAGAACAGCCACATATTGCATATCAGTCCCTTTATTTGTTCATTTTTCTTTCTCTCCAATGAAAATTTCCGTAGCAGACTTCTCGTGTTCTATTGGAATCAGTGTTTTCAAATTTTGTATACACCTTCAGGTAGGTTAAGTGTATTGTGTAAATGAAAATAAAGATGCTTAAGCTCATTTTGCCTTCTTTTTCAATTTTTCCTTCTGTCACTCCTATGAAACACATATGGACGCTTTTCGTCATAGCATTCTCAGCAACTATTTGATTAGGATTATGAAATTTTGTGAACACCTTCAAGTAGGCAAAGTGTATTGTGTAAATTTAAATTAAGATGCTAATCCTCATTTTGCCTTCTTTTTTCAAATTTTACTTTTTCCTTCTGTCACTCCCATATAACATATATGGACATTTTCATCAAAGGTTTCTCAGAAACTACTTGATTTAGGATTATGAAATCTTTAACAATTTAGTCTTTTCTCTGAAAGTGTTACAGCCTCTGATGGCTACCGCGGGGGTATGTGAGCTTTGCTCACCTCTTGCCATATTTTTCTTAGAAAAATCGTTCATATGTAGTAAAGACATGCAGTATGCAGACACTATTAGACTGCCTAATGATAAGATGGGTTTAATGTGTACTTTCTGTAGCTCAAATTTTCAATTTTCTTATTCTTAAAATGATATAAAACACAAGTAACATGCTTTTACAGACTTACAGAGTGCAAACATTTCTTATTAGATGCACATTGATTTGCTTTAAAAAAAATGATATGTCTGCGAAATTCCAAGGGAGTTTGGGATGGAGCAGTCCCTAACTTAGTTTTTGGTCAAATACTCAGTTGTAAAAGCGAATGCTATTGGTCACACTTACCATTTTAATACGTATTTTTTTCTTTTTCTTTTCCTTTTCTACTGACATTTTCACAATAATATCACAGGATTGTCAATAAATACATGTAATATGACCTAATGAAGATTGTATATCACTTATATTTTTGTATGATATGATAAGAGTCCATTCTGGTATGCTTTTTGCACATCTGTGCTTTTATTTTCTATCATAAAATATATATTATTATATACTTGGGTCCATTTGTTCGCGGGAAACCAATCTCCCAATAGCAAAAAATCAATGCTGCGCCGTGAAGAGATGAGACCTGTTTCCCGCGAATAAAATGGACCCAAAATTCAATGTAATCGTTATCGGGGCCCCAGGGGTTTTAGGGATCTGGGGGAGAATGGCTATTTATTTTCAGGGAGCTGGGGAGCACTGGTAACTATTTTCAGGGATTTGGGAAGCAAACTAATAGTTTTTTGGATTTAGAAGCCCTGCAAAAAAGTTTAACCCCCCCCCCCCCCGAAATTTAATGACTTTTGAGCTTTTTACCTTACCTTGACCCTAGGATAAAATTTTTACTTGTATGTATTCTGTTCTGCTTGTCATCCCCGTCGATTTGATATGCCACATGACCATGTTTGAAAAAAATATTTTTTGATCCCTGGGCACCCCCATCGCCCAAATGTCCACCCCTGGGACATTACCCAGGTAACAGAATGAAAACCCCGTCTGATATGTTTTTTATTTTTCATTTGTGAGAACACACAAAAGTTTGGTATAAAAAATCTTAGAAATTGACGTGGTAGCCGAAATTTTATTGTATTTGACCTTTTAACCTCACCCAAGGTCACCATATTGACCCTAGGATGTATATTTTACTTGCGTCATGTTTCTGCTCGTCATCCCCGTCGATTTGATATGTCACATGACCATGTTTGGAAAAAAAGAAAGTTTGCCCCTTGGGCACCCCAACGCTCCAAAATCCCACCCCTGGGGCATGACACAGGCGACATCTGGTATGTTTTGTATCTTTCATTTGTGAGAACACACACAAAGTTTGGTATAAAATCTTTAAAATTGTAATTGAAATTAAATGATATTTGACATTATGACCCCTCCTCAGGAACCCAGGCGGAGGGACAAAAATGCCGTTGCACGCCCATTCATGTGAGTTACTCACACACCATTTGGTTGAATTTCGTCCAATGGTTTTGGAGGAGATGATAACGGACAGACGGACGGACGGACGGAGGCGATTACAATATCCACTTCGCCTTTTTAACAAAGGGTGGGGAACATTATAGACAGCCAATTGGAGCTCTCGATTCAGTTATGAATAGGTCCTCTTATCTGAATCTCGTGTCCCAAATTCATTTCGAATTAGCGAATATTTCGAAAGAATAGAAGTTCGAATGTTCGAGGATTTACTTTACATGTATATAATCAGTATAATAATAATAATAATAATAATAATGATAATAATAATAATAATAACAATATTGATAATAATAATAATTCGAATAATAATAATAATAATAATAATGATAATAATAATAATAATAAATATAATAATAATAATGATAATATAATAATAATATGGATAAATAAAAATAAATCGTACATAAAAATAAAGGTAAGTACAACATACCTTTTTCTTCCGAAACAATATGCTAAATTTTCTTGTGTATAAATGGTGCTCAATTGCGATTTCAAGAGCTTTTATCTTGGTTTCTACAATTTTTCATTGTTTTTTCCATTGTACTTTCCGATTACTCACTTACTCACTACGAGTGATGCCTGCAAAAACTGCCTTAGCGTTGGTCCAGAGAAACAAACAATTGAGGGTAAAATTGTAAAAAATATTTTACCCGTTAGTTATGACCCCACTGTGACAATGGCCAGGGCGTTAAGTGTTACCCATGTCCGTCCGTCCGTCCGTTTATTCGCCCTTACGTACAGTTACGGGGCATGTGACGTCGCCGTTTAGAACAGTGCAATCCATGATTGTAAAAATTATTGTGACAAAGTTGATTCCCATTGACGCTAACGTCGCCTAAAAACGGCATTTTAGTTTGTCTGTGGGCTAAAATGACTGGTATAAGAAGGAAACTACAATAAATATGTTTAATGCCTAAATCGATTTGCTTTCATTTGGTTCTTTTTTCATGTTTGAAGCTTCTATAGTGGGTTAATAATCGGTTAACAACGGATTAACAAAGGATTAGCAATGGGCTATCAATAGGTTTACAAGTAAACAACGGATCAACAATGGATTAACAACGGGTTTACAATGGGTTAACAACGGATTAACAAATTGTTAACAATGGTTTATCAGTTGGTTAACAGCGGGTAAACAATAGGTTAAAACTGGTCTACAATGGGTTAACATTTGGGAGCACAGTGGCTCTGTGGTAGAGTGCTTCACACGAAACCGAAGGGCCGCGGGTTCGAGCCTCACCGGCGTCACTGTGTTGTGTCCTTGAGCAAGACACATTAATCCTAGCTTATTACTGGTTCAACCTAGGAAGACCCGTCCCTTTATAACTGAAAGATAGTTGATGGGACATAAAGAATCAAATTAAACAATGGGTTAACAACAGGTAATAAATGGATAAACAAAACGTTAACAACTGGTTAACAATGGGTTAACAATGGGTTAACAATGGGTTAACACTGGGTAAACAATGGGACAACAATGGGTAAACACTGGGTTAACGACAGGTTAACACTGGGTTAACAACGGGTTAACAATGGGCTAACAATGAATTACAATGGGTTGACAATGAGTTAACAATGGGTTAACAACGGGTTAACAATGGGTTAACAACGGGTTAACACTGGGCCAACAATGGGTTAACCATGGGTTTACAAGGGGTTAACAACGGGTTTACAATGGGTTAACAGTGGGTTTACAACGGGTTACCACTGGGCTAACAATGGAATACCACAGGATTAGCAACGGATTTACAATGTGTTAACAACGGGATAACAACGGGTTAACACTATATTAACAACGGATTAACAATGGGATAACAACGGGTTAACATAGGGTTTACAACGGGTTAACAATGGGATAACAACGGGTTAACATTGGGTTAACAATGTGATAACAACGGGGTTACACTGGGTTAACAATGGGATAACAACGGCTTAACAATGGGTTAGAATGGGCAAACAACGGGGTAACGGATGACAACATGTTAAATTGGGTTAACAATGGGATAACAACGGGTTAGCACTGGGTTAACAATTTGATAACAACGGGGTAACACTGGTTAACAACGGATTGACAGCAGGTTGACAACGGGTTAAGCACGGATTAACAATGGGATAACAACGGGGTAACAATGGGTTAAGGGGTTAACACTGGGAAAACAACGGGTTATCACTGGGTTAACAATGGGTCAATATTTTTTAAAAACATACTTAACTATGGGTTAACAAACATTTCAGTCACCCAGTCAAGATCACCAACACCAACAACGATACTGTATTCCGCTAAAAGCCCACTGGGTGCATATGGTTTCAAAGTTCATAACAGTTGTAGATCAGCTGGCTTCTGATGAAGCCAGCCGATTTGGGTCCACCTTTTATTCATTCACACAAATGAGCTAAATCTAATTTAATTTAATTGCTAAGTTGATGTCGCAGTAGTGTATTGACTGAACAACTTCCATTAAGTACACGGTGTGTGCTTATAAGCGCATGTGCGCTTTACAGGTCGAATACGGTTCTTTAATTGATCTACATACCAATGAACGTACGTCAGCTATGTATTGCCAACGAAAAATTCCAAGACTGACTTCACAAGTACTATTGAAAATAGATATATGGCTGGGTTAAGTAGAAATGTTGATTTATACAATCTTTAGCATGCGTAGTAGTTTCTTCGCGTTTGTAACCACCACAGGCTGAGACCAGCCTGTGAATCTGCACAGTTTCCAAATTCTTCACATCCTGAACCACTGGTTACTGATAGTTGGCAAGAAAACTAAAAGATTTTAGATTATTAGAATTCTTACCTTACTTGATTTATACTGCCCGAATGACATGCATGTTTGAATGAATATACAGTGCATGTGACAAGTGCCGTTTTACAGTGGGGTGGCTCAATAACTCATACTTATCATATGACGTTGCGTCTGGGAGGGAAATAACGCCATGCAATAAAATCGATAAACCACTAGTGGTTTATAGATTTACGGGAAACGTTATGACGTCCATAACAACGTTGCGTACATAATGACAAAATTATAACGTTTTACGCCAGAAATGAGATTTCAAAGTATTTGTCATATGGTAAATAGAATCTAGCATTTGTGCTCTTGTATTATTGAATTTATTAAACTCGTTGCGAAAAAGAGATAAAATGCTCGGCAAGCCTCGCATTTTATCTCTTTTCCCCAACTCGTTTATAAAATTCAATAAAACATGAGCACTCATGTAAGATCCTCTATATATGCCATCTTTATTGTTTTATTACAGGATAACGGACTGAAAACGTGTTTCATTTAAGGTATTCACCAGTCAGCATACGGCATTTGGGAGCGTTGTATCGGGGTACCAAATATCCCATATTCCTTGAAGTAAACAGGCAAGTATCCCTTAAACATTAATTTTCCTAAATATTCAATAATGGTTAGTATCCTATATCCCTGGAAGAAAAATGACAACCTAAAACCCCTATACAAGCCTCCTTTGGCCATCTAGGACAAACACCAAATGCCTTACTAGACTCTAGTAAGTCGGTTTAACATTGAACCAATATCCCCAGCAGCAACTGTTTATTTATGTCAGCGCTCCTCAAAATGGCATACAGTGTACTCCCTGAGAAACTGGAAGTTATGTTATCACAACAATAAACAGTGGTGGAACTGACTCTCCTGCGCATAAAAGTAGTTCTACTTTCTAGAACTGCTCTATTGACATAGAAAGTCACTGGATTTTTTTAAATCTCATATTGCTTTAGTACGAATATATCAAAAGGGATGGCAGTTCAGCTGCCACCTAATAACAGGTAGAAATGATAAGGACTTATCCCATGAAAATGTTACCTCATATTGTTTCAGTACGAAAATAAGTGTTAGTTTATACCAAAAGGGAACGCAGTTCAGCTGCCACCTAATAACAGGTAGAAATGTTAAGGATTTATCCCCTGAAAATGTTTACCCCATATTGTTTTAGTACGAAAATAAGTGTAAGTTTATACCAAAAAGGATGGAAGTCCAGCTGACATCTAATAATAGGCAGAAATGTTAAGGATTTATCACTGGAAAATGTTCACCTCATAATGTTGAGTACGAAAATAAGCGAAGTTTATACAAAATGGGTCGTAGTTCAGCTGCCACCTAAGAACAGCTAGAAATGTTAAGGATTTATGGCCAGAAAATGTTTTACGACATATTGTTTTAGTAGGAAAATAAGTCTTAAGTTTATTCCAAAAGTGATGGCAGTTCAGCTGCCATCTATTAACAGGTAGAAATGTTAAAGATTTATCGCCGGAAAAGGGTTTGCCATATATTGTTTTAGTACGAAAGTTTGTACTAAAAGGGAGGGCAGCTCGATTGCCACCAAATAACAGGACCTGGTAGAAATGTTAAGGATTTATCACTGATAAATGCTTGACCTTCTATTGTTTGAGTACGAAAGAGGTGTAAGTTTATACCAAAAGGGGTGGCAGTTCAGCTGCCAGAAATATTAAGGATTTATCACAAGAAAATGTTGACTACATATTGTTTATTCTCGAAATTCTATACCAAAAGGGGTGTTAGTTCAGCTGCCACTTAATAACTAGTGGATTTTAATATTTTGATAGGAAAGTTCATTCAAAAAGGGGTGGCAGTTCAGCTGCCAACTTAAGGCAGGCAGAAATGATAAGGATTTATCAATAGAAAGTTTGCCTAAATATTTTTAGGATGAAAGTTTGACCATAAGGGGTGACAGTTCAGCTGCCACATAATAACAGGTAGAAAGGTTAAGGATTTATCACTGAAATGTTTTACCTCATATTGTTTTAGTACGAACAATGATACCAAAGGGTGGCAGTTCAGCTGCCACCTAATTACAAGTAGAAATGTTAAGGCCTTATCAGGGGAAAATGTTTTACTTAGATCGTAAATTGCATGAAAATAAGTGTTAATTTATACCATAAGGGGTGACAGAACAGCTGCCTAATTTGGTGTAAAGCTATCACATTATTTTTTACAAACAACACATATGCACAGTTAAAATTAAGATTACTGTTGATTACTATGCAGTCCACATAATTTAACTTTTTTCGAATTAATGGTTATTTAGGCACTTTTCCTCTGCTTCCTTAGTCTGTTGATGTTAAATGCAGCTTACTGTTGGTTTTATTATGTAGCTTATATTGCTAAAATATGGACCCAGGTCAGGACATTATCTTCCATTAAAAATATCCATGAAACAATCTTGTCTGAAGTGCATTTGAATGTATGCAGCAGACTAGAAATGCAGACACCATTTTAAGAAAAAAAGTTATTGCTGGCTCAAAATACAAATCAAGCTTTCTGGTATATTTGTAAGACCCTTGTCACAATGCAGGATACATATTGTTAAATAAACAATTGAGAGTCTTGCTATCAAATTGATGTCGACAGATTTAATACCACTAAAAGATTTTGGAAGTGCCTCCCACATTTTAAACTCTGGTCGTTTTTCTCCTGGGTAAGTATAGCAAATCCATCTTCTGCAGGGCAAGGATAAAGCAACTGAATCAGTTTTTTAACTTCCACCATGACACCCTCATAATATATAATAAGACCAGAATTTTTTATTAGTTGATTTACGAACCCTCCTCCTGCAATTTTCCAGAAAGTAGGAAAAAATAAAATTTAATTTCTATTTCTTTTTGTCCGCCGACTCCAGATGTTTAGGAAAATGATAAAATATTTAAAAATTTAATACAGACTGTTGGTTTGCCTTACTAGTTTTACTGTTTTGCCTGGAGATATTAAAAAAAAAGCTCTGAAAATGACCAGTTAACTGGTCATTTTCAGACCTTTTTTATTTATTTTTTTTCGTCCTCCCGGACCCTAAATCTGAAAAAAAATTCCCGTAAATCAACTAATAAAAAAATTCTGGCCTAAGCCATTCCAATGTGATAATGCACTGTTCTTGAACGGGCTTTTCTGAAGCGGATGAACGTCAGTAACAGACACCTGCCGCCCTCTTGAATCAAAGGTAAGGAGAGAAAAATTATTGTTTTCCAACAAATAATGTGGTTGATCGGGATTCGAACTCGGGGTTTCACCTGTACCAGATTGCTTATCTCAATATGCTTCGCGGACCGGATCAGTTACAAATACGAGAAATTGTTTTCCAAAGCAAGATGATGCCGTGTGCAAAATGTAATAACGACGTACAATGGGCCTCGACGCGATAAAACCTTTGGCTTTTTACGACTAGGTTTGGCACAACCAAGCCTTTCAAGACATATAGACCAGCTAAAATTCTGAAATTGTTCTTGCAGTAAGTCGAACTCTCATACTATCCAAAAAGCAAATAACAAAGGCGCTGATCAGACTGTGTGGATGCGAAATTAAGACATGTAAAATAGAAAATGTATGAGATGTTTTGTCTGGGCGGCAGAAATGGCAGGAGGTGTTTTGTAGAAAACGCATGATACTCTGTCTGATCAAACTTTATTGACAAGTTTACAGATTTTCAGTTTCATATAAATTTTATGTTGGGATTTTTTGATAAACATATTTTACCAATATTGACGTATGGTAGTGAGTAATCAGGGAAATTGAACTTTGTAAACACTTATAAGGGGTAAAAATACACACAAAACAGTTCCGTAATACCCCCATTGCAGCATTGCCTGCCAACTCCAAAACTTCAGCGGCTAAGTATTCCAAAACTGCAGCAAGGTAAACTGGGGCACCTGCTCCAACGCTCTCAACGTAGTTTCCTTATCTCGGAAGACGGTGGATTCTTCCTACTGGGAATCAAAGACCAGCCCTTGAGGACCTGCTCTTTGCCTCCCCCTTTGTTTTTCCTCACTTTCCTCGACCAGACATGATTACAAGGATTATTTTGGTCCTGAGAGTATTAAAACCCATCAATATTTTTGGTTGATTGACCGTATATCTGAGAACAATCAGGAACTTGCGGACAATCACAGACAATCACCTGGGAAGGCCTGGCGCAATCGCCTTAGTCCTACGAGAGTTGGGTACCAAAAAAGTGATCAGCTACTGTTTTTAAACATGTTCAAAAACAGTAGCCAATCAAAACCCATGGGCCGCTGGTCGTCTAAGTCATTCGAGGGTCCGAAGGTCGCCTAGTCTAGCCTGCCCTCTGGAGCTTTCGTATATCCTCTGGAGCTCTCTTCTACCCTCTGCAGTTTTGGTATACCCTCTGCACGTCTCTGCCAAGGATCGTGCATAGGGTATCACAAAGAATTACAAAAGCAAGACATGGTTCTATATTTACTCAAAATTTCTAATAGATGTAAAAAATAATACCAATACCAGAAAATTATAAACCAAATATAAAAAATAGACTTTCCTAAAAAAATGGTACTGAAACGAAAAACAATTGAAAGCCTGTTAAAGACTCGCAAGTTTACTTCTTTTTGGAATATTTTCTCTTGGTCCCCTACTCAGCATATTTCCAAATATAATATAACTTTACTGTGCTCTGGTAGAACGAATTTAAGAGCAAAAACAAGCCCGGCACTGATTATTGGTACATGGCTTTCCCTAGCTGGCAAAATAGTCGACTCGATTCGTTAATATAGACGGGACTCAATCAGGTAAAAAAGCGGACAAAAAGAGGCAATTCAGGACGACCATCTGACAGATAAAAAAATTGATTGATCGGGGATAATCTGGTAAAGATCGGGCCGATTGGAAAAAACAACCCTTGGTGTAATGGTGATTTAAACTAAATGGATAACTTGGAAGAGTACAGTGTGGCGATCATTTATCATATACCTGCGTTAAAATACATCTGATACAACCCATTTTCCTACTGGAAAATACAAAATATTGTATCAGGCTACTAATGCGATATTTTTCCGTATCACCATCCTCAAATCTCATCACATAACTAGAAAAAGCCATTTAAATGATTTGAGAAATTATTAACTTACTGGAAAAACGACTTATTTTTCAGATTAAAAAGCGGACTTTTTAAGATGAATTAGATCCCTCAAGTATGTGCTAAAGTACTACAGAGGGGAAGTAGTTGATCTGTGACACCTATCTACAGCTTATTGTTATATGTGAAATTAAATGCAATTATATCTGCGCGTTTTTCTTCAAAGAGTCCCATAGTCAAGTACTTACCCCTAGCTTACCTTGTCGTCTAGGATAACCCACCCAGCAGCTCGGCTTCTGTATGTTTTGAACTAGTGAGCTATATTTTATAAAAAAAATCACATACCTTTTATACTTCTTTATATTAGGGTATGGTGATTGTTCACATACCTTATGACAGGCATAACATATGCCAGCAGCATCAGAACATACCTTATAACTGGAATAATATGTGTTACTCAATGCAACGTTCCTTATGCCAAGCATAATGTATGTAAGAAAGTTCTGAACATACCTTATGGTAGGAATAACCTATGTTAAAAACTTCTGACCATACTAAATGACTAGAATAAGATGTATTACTCAATTCAACCTACCTTATGACAGGCATAACGTATGTTAGAAGCTTCTGAACTTACCTTATGACAGGAGATATTCCTGTATGTTAAAACGTCTGAACATACCAAATGACTGGAATAAGATGTATTACTCAATGCTTCATATCTTATGACAAGACCAACGTATACTAGAACCTTCTGAACATACCTTATGACTGGAATTTATTTGTAACCCTATGTTATATATCTTATGACAGGCAAAACATATGTTAGAACCTTCAGAACATAACTTATGACAGGAATTAGATGTGTTTCTCCATGTATTAAACATAGCTTAAGACAGGAATAACGTATGCTAGAACTTCTGAACATACCTTATGACTGGAATAATATGTGTTTCTCTATCCAACATACCTTATGACTGGAATAATATGTGTTTCTCTATCCAACATACCTTATGACTGGAATAATATGTGTTTCTCTATCCAACATACCTTATGACTGGAATATTGTGTGTTTCTCTATCCAACATACCTTATGACTGGAATAATGTGTGTTTCTCTATCCAACATACCTTATGACTGGAATAATGTGTGTTTCTCTATCCAACATACCTTATGATTGGAATAATGTGTGTTTCTCTATCCAACATACCTTATGACTGGAATAATGTGTTTCTCTATCCAACATACCTAATGACTGGAATAATATGTGTTTTTCTATCCAACATACCTTATGACTGGAATAGTATGTGTTTCTCTATCCAACATACCTTATGACTGAATAATATGTGTTTCTCTATTCAACATACCTTATGACTGGAATAATATGTGTTTCTCTATCCAACACACCTTATGACTGAAATAAAATGTGTTTCTCTATCCAACATACCTTATGACTGGAATAATATGTGTTTCTCTATCCAACATACCTTATGACTGGAATAATATGTGTTTCTCTATCCAACATACCTTATGACTGGAATAATATGTGTTTCTCTTTCCAACATACCTTATGACTGGAATAATATGTGTTTCTCTATCCAACATACCTTATGACTGGAATAATATGTGTTTCTCTATCCAACATACCTTATGACTGGAATAATATGTGTTTCTCTATCCAACATACCTTATGACTGGAATAATATGTGTTTCTCTTTCCAACATACCTTATGACTGGAATAATATGTGTTTCTCTATCCAACATACCTTATGACTGGAATAATGTGTGTTTCTCTATCCAACATACCTTATGACTGGAATAATATGTGTTTCTCTATCCAACATACCTTTTGACTGGAAAAATATGTGTTTCTCTTTCCAACATACCTTATGACTGGAATAATGTGTGTTTCTCTATCCAACATACCTTATGACTGGATTAATATGTGTTTCTATATCCAACATACCTTATGACTGGAATAATATGTGTTTCTCTATCCAACATACCTTATGACTGGAATAATAAGTGTTTCTCCTTCCAACATACCTTATGACTGGAATAATATGTGTTTCTCTATCCAACATACCTAATGACTGGAATAATATGTGTTTCTCTATCCAACATACCTTATGACTGGAATAATATGTGTTTCTCTATCCAACATACCTTATGACTGGAATAATATGTGTTTCTCTATCCAACATACCTTATGACTGGAATAATATGTGTTTCTCTATCCAACATACCTTATGACTGGAATAATATGTGTTTCTCTATCCAACATACCTTATGACTGGAATAATATGTGTTTCTCTATCCAACATACCTTATGACTGTAATATTGTGTGTTTCTCTATCCAACATACCTTATGACTGGAATAATGTGTGTTTCTCTATCCAACATACCTTATGACTGGAATAATGTGTGTTTCTCTATCCAACATACCTTATGATTGGAATAATGTGTGTTTCTCTTTCCAACATACCTTATGACTGGAATAATGTGTTTCTCTATCCAACATACCTAATGACTGGAATAATATGTGTTTTTCTATCCAACATACCTTATGACTGGAATAATATGTGTTTCTCTATCCAACATACCTTATGACTGGAACAATATGTGTTTCTCTATCCAACATACCTTATGACTGGAATAATATGTGTTTCTCTATCCAACATACCTTATGGCTGGAATATTGTGTGTTTCTCTATCCAACATACCTTATGACTGGAATAATGATGTGTGTTTCTCTATCCAACATACCTTATGACTGGAATAATGTGTGTTTCTCTATCCAACATACCTTATGATTGGAATAATGTGTGTTTCTCTATCCAACATACCTTATGACTGGAATAATGTGTTTCTCTATCCAACATACCTAATGACTGGAATAATATGTGTTTTTCTATCCAACATACCTTATGACTGGAATAATATGTGTTTCTCTATCCAACATACCTTATGACTGAATAATATGTGTTTCTCTATTCAACATACCTTATGACTGGAATAATATGTGTTTCTCTATCCAACACACCTTATGACTGGAATAAAATGTGTTTCTCTATCCAACATACCTTATGACTGGAATAATATGTGTTTCTCTATCCAACATACCTTATGACTGGAATAAAATGTGTTTCTCTATCCAACATACCTTATGACTGGAATAATATGTGTTTCTCTATCCAACATACCTTATGACTGGAATAATATGTGTTTCTCTATCCAACATACCTTATGACTGGAATAATATGTGTTTCTCTATCCAACATACCTTATGACTGGAATAATATGTGTTTCTCTTTCCAACATACCTTATGACTGGAATAATATGTGTTTCTCTATCCAACATACCTTATGACTGGAATAATGTGTGTTTCTCTATCCAACATACCTTATGACTGGAATAATATGTGTTTCTCTATCCAACATACCTTATGACTGGAAAAATATGTGTTTCTCTTTCCAACATACCTTATGACTGGAATAATATGTGTTTCTCTATCCAACATACCTTATGACTGGATTAATATGTGTTTCTATATCCAACATACCTTATGACTGGAATAATATGTGTTTCTCTATCCAACATACCTTATGACTGGAATAATAAGTGTTTCTCCTTCCAACATACCTTATGACTGGAATAATATGTGTTTCTCTATCCAACATACCTTATGACTGGAATAATATGTGTTTCTCTATCCAACATACCTTATGACTGGAATAATATGTGTTTCTCTATCCAACATACCTTATGACTGGAATAATATGTGTTTCTCTATCCAACATACCTTATGACTGGAATAATATGTGTTTCTCTATCCAACATACCTTATGACTGGAATAATATGTGTTTCTCTATCCAACATACCTTATGACTGGAATAATGTGTTTCTCTATCCAACATACCTTATGACTGGAATAATGTGTGTTTCTCTATCCAACATACCTTATGACTGGAATAATGTGTGTTTCTCTATCCAACATACCTAATGACTGGAATAATGTGTTTCTCTATCCATCATACCTAATGACTGGAATAATATGTGTTTTTCTATCCAACATACCTTATGACTGGAATAATATGTGTTTCTCTATCCAACATACCTTATGACTGAATAATATGTGTTTCTCTATTCAACATACCTTATGACTGGAATAATATGTGTTTCTCTATCCAACACATCTTATGACTGGAATAATATGTGTTTCTCTATTCAACATACCTTATGACTGGAATAATATGTGTTTCTCTATCCAACACACCTTATGACTGGAATAAAATGTGTTTCTCTATCCAACATACCTTATGACTGGAATAATATGTGTTTCTCTATCCAACATACCTTATGACTGGAATAATATGTGTTTCTCTATCCAACATACCTTATGACTGGAATAAAATGTGTTTCTCTTTCCAACATACCTTATGACTGGAATAATATGTGTTTCTCTATCCAACATACCTTATGACTGGAATAATATGTGTTTCTCTATCCAACATACCTTATGACTGGAATAATATGTGTTTCTCTATCCAACATACCTTATGACTGGAATAATATGTGTTTCTCTTTCCAACATACCTTATGACTGGAATAATATGTGTTTCTCTATCCAACATACCTTATGACTGGAATAATGTGTGTTTCTCTATCCAACATACCTTATGACTGGAATAATATGTGTTTCTCTATCCAACATACCTTTTGACTGGAAAAATATGTGTTTCTCTTTCCAACATACCTTATGACTGGAATAATATGTGTTTCTCTATCCAACATACCTTATGACTGGATTAATATGTGTTTCTATATCCAACATACCTTATGACTGGAATAATATGTGTTTCTCTATCCAACATACCTTATGACTGGAATAATAAGTGTTTCTCCTTCCAACATACCTTATGACTGGAATAATATGTGTTTCTCTATCCAACATACCTAATGACTGGAATAATATGTGTTTCTCTATCCAACATACCTTATGACTGGAATAATATGTGTTTCTCTATCCAACATACCTTATGACTGGAATAATATGTGTTTCTCTATCCAACATACCTTATGACTGGAATAATATGTGTTTCTCTATCCAACATACCTTATGACTGGAATAATATGTGTTTCTCTATCCAACATACCTTATGACTGGAATAATATGTGTTTCTCTATCCAACATACCTTATGACTGGAATATTGTGTGTTTCTCTATCCAACATACCTTATGACTGGAATAATGTGTGTTTCTCTATCCAACAAACCTTATGACTGGAATAATGTGTGTTTCTCTATCCAACATACCTTATGATTGGAATAATGTGTGTTTCTCTATCCAACATACCTTATGACTGGAATAATGTGTTTCTCTATCCAACATACCTAATGACTGGAATAATATGTGTTTTTCTATCCAACATACCTTATGACTGGAATAATATGTGTTTCTCTATCCAACATACCTTATGACTGGAACAATATGTGTTTCTCTATCCAACATACCTTATGACTGGAATAATATGTGTTTCTCTATCCAACATACCTTATGACTGGAATATTGTGTGTTTCTCTATCCAACATACCTTATGACTGGAATAATGTGTGTTTCTCTATCCAACATACCTTATGACTGGAATAATGTGTGTTTCTCTATCCAACATACCTTATGATTGGAATAATGTGTGTTTCTCTATCCAACATACCTTATGACTGGAATAATGTGTTTCTCTATCCAACATACCTAATGACTGGAATAATATGTGTTTTTCTATCCAACATACCTTATGACTGGAATAATATGTGTTTCTCTATCCAACATACCTTATGACTGAATAATATGTGTTTCTCTATTCAACATACCTTATGACTGGAATAATATGTGTTTCTCTATCCAACACACCTTATGACTGGAATAAAATGTGTTTTACTATCCAACATACCTTATGACTGGAATAATATGTGTTTCTCTATCCAACATACCTTATGACTGGAATAAAATGTGTTTCTCTATCCAACATACCTTATGACTGGAATAATATGTGTTTCTCTATCCAACATACCTTATAACTGGAATAATATGTGTTTCTCTATCCAACATACCTTATGACTGGAATAATATGTGTTTCTCTATCCAACATACCTTATGATTGGAATAATATGTGTTTCTCTATCCAACATACCTTATGACTGGAATAATATGTGTTTCTCTTTCCAACATACCTTATGACTGGAATAATATGTGTTTCTCTATCCAACATACCTTATGACTGGAATAATGTGTGTTTCTCTATCCAACATACCTTATGACTGGAATAATATGTGTTTCTCTATCCAACATACCTTATGACTGGAATAATATGTGTTTCTCTATCCAACATACCTTATGACTGGAATAATATGTGTTTCTCTATCCAAGATACCTTATGACTGGAATATTATGTGTTTCTCTATCCAACATACCTTATGACTGGAATAATATGTGTTTCTCTATCCAACATACCTTATGACTGGAATAATATGTGTTTCTCTATCCAACATACCTTATGACTGGAATAATATGTGTTTCTCTATCCAACATACCTTATGACTGGAATAATATGTGTTTCTCTATCCAACATACCTTATGACTGGAATAATATGTGTTTCTCTATCCAACATACTTTATAACTGGAATAATATGTGTTTCCCTATCCAACATACCTTATGACTGGAAAAGTTTGTGTTTCTCTTTCCAACATACCTTATGACTGGAATAATATGTATTTCTCTATCCAACATACCTTATGACTGGAATAATGTGTGTTTCTCTATCCAACATACCTCATGACTGGAATAATGTGTGTTTCTCTATCCAACATCCCTTATGACTGGAATAATATGTGTTTTTCTATCCAACATACCTTATGACTGGAATAGTATGTGTTTCTCTATCCATCATACCTTATGACTGGAATAGTATGTGTTTCTCTATCCAATATACCTTATGACTGGAATAGTATGTGTTTCTAATATGTGTTTCTCTATCCAACATACCTTATGACTGGAATAATATGTGTTTCTCTATCCAACATACCTTATGACTGGAATATTATGTGTTTCTCTATCCAACATACCTTATGACTGGAACAATATGTGTTTCTCTATCCAACATACCTTATGACTGGAACAATATGTGTTTCTCTATCCAACATACCTTATGACTGGAATGATATGTGTTTCTCTATCCAACATACCTTATGACTGGAATAATATGTGTTTCTCTATCCAACATACCTTATGACTGGAATAATATGTGTTTCTCTATCCAACATACCTTATGACTGGAATAATATGTGTTTCTCTTTCCAACATACCTTATGACTGGAATAATATGTGTTTCTCTATCCAACATACCTTATGACTGGAATAATGTGTGTTTCTCTATCCAACATACCTTATGACTGGAATAATATGTGTTTCTCTATCCAACATACCTTTTGACTGGAAAAATATGTGTTTCTCTTTCCAACATACCTTATGACTGGAATAATATGTGTTTCTCTATCCAACATACCTTATGACTGGATTAATATGTGTTTCTATATCCAACATACCTTATGACTGGAATAATATGTGTTTCTCTATCCAACATACCTTATGACTGGAATAATAAGTGTTTCTCCTTCCAACATACCTTATGACTGGAATAATATGTGTTTCTCTATCCAACATACCTAATGACTGGAATAATATGTGTTTCTCTATCCAACATACCTTATGACTGGAATAATATGTGTTTCTCTATCCAACATACCTTATGACTGGAATAATATGTGTTTCTCTATCCAACATACCTTATGACTGGAATAATATGTGTTTCTCTATCCAACATACCTTATGACTGGAATAATATGTGTTTCTCTATCCAACATACCTTATGACTGGAATAATATGTGTTTCTCTATCCAACATACCTTATGACTGGAATATTGTGTGTTTCTCTATCCAACATACCTTATGACTGGAATAATGTGTGTTTCTCTATCCAACAAACCTTATGACTGGAATAATGTGTGTTTCTCTATCCAACATACCTTATGATTGGAATAATGTGTGTTTCTCTATCCAACATACCTTATGACTGGAATAATGTGTTTCTCTATCCAACATACCTAATGACTGGAATAATATGTGTTTTTCTATCCAACATACCTTATGACTGGAATAATATGTGTTTCTCTATCCAACATACCTTATGACTGGAACAATATGTGTTTCTCTATCCAACATACCTTATGACTGGAATAATATGTGTTTCTCTATCCAACATACCTTATGACTGGAATATTGTGTGTTTCTCTATCCAACATACCTTATGACTGGAATAATGTGTGTTTCTCTATCCAACATACCTTATGACTGGAATAATGTGTGTTTCTCTATCCAACATACCTTATGATTGGAATAATGTGTGTTTCTCTATCCAACATACCTTATGACTGGAATAATGTGTTTCTCTATCCAACATACCTAATGACTGGAATAATATGTGTTTTTCTATCCAACATACCTTATGACTGGAATAATATGTGTTTCTCTATCCAACATACCTTATGACTGAATAATATGTGTTTCTCTATTCAACATACCTTATGACTGGAATAATATGTGTTTCTCTATCCAACACACCTTATGACTGGAATAAAATGTGTTTTACTATCCAACATACCTTATGACTGGAATAATATGTGTTTCTCTATCCAACATACCTTATGACTGGAATAAAATGTGTTTCTCTATCCAACATACCTTATGACTGGAATAATATGTGTTTCTCTATCCAACATACCTTATAACTGGAATAATATGTGTTTCTCTATCCAACATACCTTATGACTGGAATAATATGTGTTTCTCTATCCAACATACCTTATGATTGGAATAATATGTGTTTCTCTATCCAACATACCTTATGACTGGAATAATATGTGTTTCTCTTTCCAACATACCTTATGACTGGAATAATATGTGTTTCTCTATCCAACATACCTTATGACTGGAATAATGTGTGTTTCTCTATCCAACATACCTTATGACTGGAATAATATGTGTTTCTCTATCCAACATACCTTATGACTGGAAAAATATGTGTTTCTCTTTCCAACATACCTTATGACTGGAATAATATGTGTTTCTCTATCCAACATACCTTATGACTGGAATATTGTGTGTTTCTCTATCCAACATACCTTATGACTGGAATAATGTGTGTTTCTCTATCCAACATACCTTATGACTGGAATAATGTGTGTTTCTCTATCCAACATACCTTATGATTGGAATAATGTGTGTTTCTCTATCCAACATACCTTATGACTGGAATAATGTGTTTCTCTATCCAACATACCTAATGACTGGAATAATATGTGTTTTTCTATCCAACATACCTTATGACTGGAATAATATGTGTTTCTCTATCCAACATACCTTATGACTGAATAATATGTGTTTCTCTATTCAACATACCTTATGACTGGAATAATATGTGTTTCTCTATCCAACACACCTTATGACTGGAATAAAATGTGTTTCTCTATCCAACATACCTTATGACTGGAATAATATGTGTTTCTCTATCCAACATACCTTATGACTGGAATGAAATGTGTTTCTCTATCCAACATACCTTATGACTGGAATAATATGTGTTTCTCTATCCAACATACCTTATGACTGGAATAATATGTGTTTCTCTATCCAACATACCTTATGACTGGAATAATATGTGTTTCTCTATCCAACATACCTTATGATTGGAATAATATGTGTTTCTCTATCCAACATACCTTATGACTGGAATAATATGTGTTTCTCTTTCCAACATACCTTATGACTGGAATAATATGTGTTTCTCTATCCAACATACCTTATGACTGGAATAATGTGTGTTTCTCTATCCAACATACCTTATGACTGGAATAATATGTGTTTCTCTATCCAACATACCTTATGACTGGAAAAATATGTGTTTCTCTTTCCAACATACCTTATGACTGGAATAATATGTGTTTCTCTATCCAACATACCTTATGACTGGAATAATATGTGTTTCTCTATCCAAGATACCTTATGACTGGAATATTATGTGTTTCTCTATCCAACATACCTTATGACTGGAATAATATGTGTTTCTGTATCCAAGATACCTTATGACTGGAATATTATGTGTTTCTCTATCCAACATACCTTATGACTGGAATAATATGTGTTTCTCTATCCAACATACCTTATGACTGGAATAATATGTGTTTCTCTATCCGACATTCCTTCTGACTGGAATAATATGTGTTTCTCTATCCAACATACCTTATGACTGGAATAATATGTGTTTCTCTGTCCAACATACTTAATAACTGGAATAATATGTGTTTCTCTATCCAACATACCTTATGACTGGAATAATATGTGTTTCTCTATCCAACATACCTTATGACTGGAATAATATGTGTTTCTCTATCCAACATACCTTATGACTGGAATAATATGTGTTTCTCTTTCCAACGTACCTTATGACTGGAATAATATGTGTTCCTCTATCCAACATACCTTATGACTGGAATAATGTGTGTTTCTCTATCCAACATACCTTATGACTGGAATAATATGTGTTTCTCTTTCCAACATACCTTATGACTGGAAGAATATGTGTTTCTCTATCCAACATACCTTATGACTGGACTAATATGTGTTTCTCTATCCAACCTACCTTATGACTGGAATAATATGTGTTTCTCTATCCAACATACCTTATGACTGGAATAATATGTGTTTCTCTATCCAACATACCTTATGACTGGAATAATATGTGTTTCTCTATCCAACATACATTATGACTGGAATAATATGTGTTTCTCTATCAAACATACCTTATGACTGGAATAATATGTGTTTCTCTATCCAACATACCTTATGACTGGAATAATATGTGTTTCTCTATCCAAGATACCTTATGACTGGAATATTATGTGTTTCTCTATCCAACATACCTTATGACTGGAATAATATGTGTTTCTCTATCCAACATACCTTATGACTGGAATAATATGTGTTTCTCTATCCGACATTCCTTCCGACTGGAATAATATGTGTTTCTCTATCCAACATACCTTATGACTGGAATAATATGTGTTTCTCTGTCCAACATACTTAATAACTGGAATAATATGTGTTTCTCTATCCAACATACCTTATGACTGGAAAAGTATGTGTTTCTCTTTCCAACATACCTTATGACTGGAATAATATGTATTTCTCTATCCAACATACCTTATGACTGGGAAATATGTGTTTCATTATCCAACATACCTTATAACTGGAATAATATGTGTTTCTCTATCCAACATACCTTATGACTGGAATAGTATGTTTTTCTCTATCCAACATACCTTATGACTGGAATAGTATGTGTTTCTCTATCCAACATACCTTATGACTGGAATAGTATGTGTTTCTCTATCCAACATACCTTATGACTGGAATAGTATGTGTTTCTCTATCCAACATACCTTATGACTGGAATGATATGTGTTTCTCTATCCAACATACCTTATGACTGGAATAATATGTGTTTCTCTATCCAACATACCTTATGACTGGAATAATATGTGTTTCTCTATCCAACATACCTTATGACTGGAATAATATGTGTTTCTCTATCCAACATACCTTATGACTGGAATAATATGTGTTTCTCTATCCAAGATACCTTATGACTGGAATATTATGTGTTTCTCTATCCAACATACCTTATGACTGGAATAATATGTGTTTCTCTATCCAACATACCTTATGACTGGAATAATATGTGTTTCTCTATCCAACATACCTTATGACTGGAATAATATGTGTTTCTCTATCCAACATACCTTATGACTGGAATAATATGTGTTTCTCTATCCAACATACCTTATGACTGGAATAATATGTGTTTCTCTATCCAACATACTTTATAACTGGAATAATATGTGTTTCCCTATCCAACATACCTTATGACTGGAAAAGTTTGTGTTTCTCTTTCCAACATACCTTATGACTGGAATAATATGTATTTCTCTATCCAACATACCTTATGACTGGAATAATGTGTGTTTCTCTATCCAACATACCTCATGACTGGAATAATGTGTGTTTCTCTATCCAACATCCCTTATGACTGGAATAATATGTGTTTTTCTATCCAACATACCTTATGACTGGAATAGTATGTGTTTCTCTATCCATCATACCTTATGACTGGAATAGTATGTGTTTCTCTATCCAATATACCTTATGACTGGAATAGTATGTGTTTCTAATATGTGTTTCTCTATCCAACATACCTTATGACTGGAATAATATGTGTTTCTCTATCCAACATACCTTATGACTGGAATATTATGTGTTTCTCTATCCAACATACCTTATGACTGGAACAATATGTGTTTCTCTATCCAACATACCTTATGACTGGAACAATATGTGTTTCTCTATCCAACATACCTTATGACTGGAATGATATGTGTTTCTCTATCCAACATACCTTATGACTGGAATAATATGTGTTTCTCTATCCAACATACCTTATGACTGGAATAATATGTGTTTCTCTATCCAACATACCTTATGACTGGAATAATATGTGTTTCTCTATCCAACATACCTAATGACTGGAATAATATGTGTATGCCAGCAGCTTCAGACCATATCTCATAAATAGAATGTGTTACCCCATGCACCATACCTTATTCCAGGCAAGTGCGGATCCAGAGGGGGGGACAGGGGGTACGAACCCCCCTGGAAAATCACAATTTATATGGGTTTCTATAGGGAATGAGCAATTGGACCCCCACCTGGAAAAAGTTGGACCCCTGTGGAAAAAGTTGGACCCCCTCCGGTACCTTGAAAAATGATAGTTTTCTTTGAAATAAACCATTCTGTAAAATAAGCAGAGGACTAAAAAAACAAAAAAAACGTTGTCAGAGCTTTTTCAGATTGACCTGGACCCCGTGACGAAAATTCCTGGATCCGCGCAGTGTAATGTATGTTAGAAACTTCTGACCATTATTTATTCCAGGAATAAGGTGTTGGTCTATGTAACATACCTTATGACAGGCATAACATATATTAGAAACTCCAGATCACACCTTATTCCAGGAATACGTTGTGTTACTCTATGTAACATACCTTATGCCAGGCATAACGTATGCCAGCAGCTTCTGACCATACCTCAAAGATGGAATAAGATGTGTTACTCCATGCAACACACCATATTTCAGGTATAACGTATGTTAGATACTTTTGACCATTCTTTATTCCAGGAATACGGTGTGTTGGTCTATGTAACATACCTTATGACAGACATAACATATGTTAGAAGCTCCAGAACACACCTTATTCCAGGAACACGTTGTGTTACTCTATGTAACATACCTTATGCCAGACATAACGTATGCCAGCAGCTTCTGACCGTACCTCATAGATGGAATAAGATGTGTTACTCCATGCAACATACCTTATGACAGGTATAACGTATGTTAGAAACTTCTGACTATACCTTATGACTGGAATAAGATGTGCTACTCTATGTGACACAGCTTATGACGGTCACAAAAGTATGTTATAAGCTTTTGACAATACCTTACATCTGGAATAAGGTTTTACTCTATATAGCATTACTTATGACTTCTGCACATATTTAATCTCCCCAACCAGAGGAAAGGGAAACATTTTGTTTTTGGTGCTGATCCTGTCTGTATCACCGTCGGCGCAGCTTCAGTTCTGTGTGTTATCTTTTGAAACAATGGGTAGATTTTGACCAAATTTGCATTGACGCATTGTTGTGAGGGGAGAATGAGTTCATTAGATTTTAATGACCTTGATATTATTTCAAGGTCACAGCCACACTATGAAATGTCCCAAATATGATTTTGGTTATGTTCTGAACCGGTAGATAGATTTTGACCCAATAGGAAAAGAGTTGATTACATTTTAGTGACATTGACCTATAACTTCAAAATGTCAAAAATTGAGTATTCTAAACCAGTGGATAGATTTTGACCAAACTTGAGTAGTAACATTGTTAGGAAAGAAAAGAAAAGTTGATTAGCTTTTGGTGACATTGACCTAATCTTCAAGGTCACACTGACACATTGAAATGTCTAAAAAATGAGGGGGTTTGAGCGTTATTTTCTGAACAAGTAGATGGATTTTGACCAAACTTGCATTGATACATTATTGTGAGGATCAAAATAGTTGCTTAGATTTTGGTGACCTTAGCTTAATTTTCAAGGACACTGTTACTTTGAAATGTCGAAAATAGGGTTTCTGTGTGCTATTTTCTGAACAAATAAACTGATTTTAATCAAACTTGCATAGATACATTTTAAGAAGTTATGAAAAGTTGATTGGATTTAGGTGACCATGACCTAATTTTGTAGGTCACTGCCCTATTATGGCTGTATTAATAAGTAATTTCTGAATACTATCTTCCAAACTGGTGGTTGTGACCTTGACTTAATTTTCAAGGTCACACAAGTACTTTAAAATGACAAATTTTGACCAAAAAAGGGCTTCGCCAAATTATCTCTTAAACTGAACGATGAATTCTGGCCAACCTTTGTAAATTGTTTTCTTGTGGTATAATAAGTGTTGGTTAGATGTTATGATGATCTTGACCTAATTTTTATGGTCACCATCCTATAAAATCAGCCTTTTCTGAGATCTGTCTTTGAACCAGTGGGTGGATTTCAAAGAACTTGCATAGATACGTTGTGGTAGACAGAAAATAATTATATTTTGATGACATTAACCTTATATTCAAGGTAATCTAGGCACTTTGTAAATTCAAAAATTGACTGAAATTGTGTCCGTGCATGCTATTTCTCGAAATAGTTGATGGTTTTTTACTCTTAACCCCAATTATTGTTACACAATAAAGAGCAGTGTGCGCAGCTTCAATGTGTAGCTGTGTTTCTTGGTGTAAGATACTGATAAAGGAAAATAATGTAAGGTAGAGATAATACCTTATAATATATACAAAAAAGAATATCAGCAGCTTCTGACCATACGTTATAATTGGAATAATCTGAGTTTCTCTCTTGCTTATGCCAAATGGTAAGTAATTAGCTATACATGGTCAATGTTATTTCTACTTAAACTCTCCGACTTAATTAAAATTTGAGCAGCGACACATGATTTCCAACAATGTGGTAGTTTGTCAAGTGTAGACTCAAACCAGCCTGTGCCGCCTCCTTTTAATCTTAGCAACTCCAAATGATGTTCAGTCAGCAGCTTTATATTCATAGAATACTCAAGCGACTAGCAAAGGCTCTGATCAGACTGCGTGTAGGAACAGGCTGGTCTGAGCCTTCGCTGGTCGCACATACCACATTGTTGGAAATCTCATGTCACGGCTCAATTTTTTCATAGCTTATATCTTAGAATTAAATTCTAGTTTTCAGTCAGTGAAATAATCAATATGGTGACAAAATGGAATCAATGAGCGTGAGAAAAACAATGTAGATCCTTATCAGCTGTGTTAACAAGAAGCCATCTGATTTGGATCTACTATAGCTTTTTTTCCATTAGACATATAGAATTTAGAAGAACAACTCTTTTCGCTCACCATTTGTTTTGATTCTATAAAAACACACCTTATGATAGGGTTAATGTATGTCAACAACCTTTGACACTACCTTATTACTTAAATAAAATGTGTTCTTGTGAGTAACATACATTAAGCTTAAATTTGATGTGGAACAATGGAGCATTGGGCATTAAGGTTCAAAACTATTCAAAGGGTGTTGTCACATTCAAGATCGCTTTCATAATGGTCACTTTCAGATCTCACAATTATAACCTTCGCGGAGTCATCTTTAACAAGAGTTGCTACCTCATACAACAAATAATGCAAAATAGTCTAAGAGGTGTTGTTTCAAGTTGACCCATAACCGTTTGGTGAGTATGAGTTAGTGACATATCAGTTTTACATAAATTGGACCTATAGATGTCATTCAAAGTCAGAGGACATTTTTTGAGGGTAGCTCAAGTGTAAACCCTTAAAGCGCCAAGAAAAAATGCATCTAAAATCTCGTCTGCTGAAGTCGTCTGCTGCAAATAATTGCCTAATATTACTGACGAATTAAGCATAGAAGCAAACAGCGTGGACCCAGAACAGACTGCTCCTATAGGAGCAGACTGATCTGGGTCCCCACTGTTTGCCATGGAGGCTTCTTAAACATTTCAGCAGACGAGAAAAGCAGACAACTTTGGTTGCGAGTAGCAAGCAAGAGTTCCATAGCATTATCCTTATTGATACACCCCATTTTTTTACTAAGGATGGGGTCAGATTAATCTAGTTACTTTTTTTTATTATTTATTAAGAATGAATCTCACTTTTCTGATGTTCGTCATGGATAAAGTTCAAATTTAGTGACAACCAAAGGCTGACCTATTTACTTTTTTAGGAATGATTTTGCATTTGTGCAAACTTTGTAGGGCCCACATCCCCAATGCTACATACCAAGTTCCAAGGCCATTGGCCTTTTGGTTTTCGAGAAGATAAAGGGTTTTTATCATATATGGGCGTGGAGGCCACCTTGGTCATGTTACGAGAACAATTTGTATCAATTTTGCTAACCTATCATAAATAGTCGTCATATGTAATTTTAGTTCAATTGTTTAAGTGATTGATTTCTGAGAAAACTATGTTTTAATATGTTGATAGGACTCCAATATGAGCGACCTTGACCTGTTAAACTTATTTATAGACATTGTCTCATTCGTTTAACTTATCAAGTGATAAAAATGACTGACTTTAACAGTATTAAAAAAATCAACTTTCAGAAAAGATCCCATTCAAATGCATTAGGAAGCAAATTTGACCTTGAAGTTAAACAGGTCAAGATCAACCTAGGATCATCATTTGAAAAAAAATAGTTGGCCCCACAACCCCAACGCTACATACCAAGTCCCAAGATCACCAGCCTTCTAGTTCTTGAGAAGATTTTTAAATGGTTTACCATATATGGGCGTGGTGGCCATCTTGGGCATGTGACCAAAATATTTTGTATAAATGTTGGCTAACTTATAAGGAATCTTCACATGAAATTTGAGTTGAATTATGTCATTGGTTTGTGAAAAAAAAACTATATTTTAATATATGGATGGGACTCAAATATGAGCGACCTAAGCTGTAAGGTCAAAGGTCAAGGTTGACCTTTGGAACTTAATCATAGCCATTGTCTCATTAGATTAGAATTATCAAGTGAGAATAATGACTAAGGCTGCCAGTTTTAAAAAATCAACTTTTCATAAATTTTCCCATTTAAATGCACCAGAAGCAAATTTGACCTTGTCCCAATCCTAGGACAGCGGTTCAATCCTAGGGCCCCTTCTTTTTAATGTTTTTTTTTAAATGATATATTGGTTTTTTATCTACAACTATGCAGATGACAACACACTCCCTTTTATTAATGCCAACACTGATGTGTTGAAAAAGGTTTTAGAAGAAGAAAGGTGTAACCTGATTTACTGTTGTTTTTTTTATTAAATTTATGAAAGCAAATCCCACAAAAGTTTGGGCAATTTGTATTGGGAACAGGGCACATGATGACATTACTTCTCTTAATATTGACTCAGCTGAAATTAAGTGGTGTGAAGATAATGTCACTCTTTGAGGTATAAATCTAGATTTTATGTTGTTACAATTCTTTTATTGTTTTAAATTTTAATTACTGTCCACTAGCGTGGCATTTTTGCAGTACTTCTAGCACTAATAAGTTGAAAAAAAATCAAGAGAGGGCTTTACGTTTCATCTACAATGATTTCACGTCATCTCTACAAGCTCTGTCTACTTCGATGAACACCGCCCACTTACATGTAAGGAGGATGAAGCAAATGGGTTCCGAGGTCTACAAAAACGTTTATGACAATGCTCCTGACTATATTAAATATTTAATCAGCATCAAAAAGTCAAATTACAATTTCAGGAGAGAAAATCAGGTAAGTCGTCTTCCAACTGTGAAGAGCACAAGGTATGTTCTAAGTTCATTCCGTTATGAAGCTGCTCGAATCTAGAACTTCTTCCAAATGACCTGAGGCTGGCTGAGTCCTTGCCTTAGTTCAAGAGACTGCTCCATGCATGAGGTGATGACATTTACAGATGTCCTTCATGTTAAATTTAAGCTTTGCTCTGCTTCTGCAGTTCAGTTTTAACTCGCTTACACTCCCTTTTCTTACAAGCTTTCGCTTTTCGACCCCTCCTTATTTGCTTTCTTTCGCATTGTTGCAAAGGCTGTGTTTCTTTGTGTGTCTGCTCACTTCAATCTAAATGTCAAAAAATTCTGAATCTCATTAACTAAATTTTTCCAAGCTATAGTGCAGTGTCCAAAAGTTCTAGTCAGCAGCGGGTTCGATGATTCATCAATCCCACTGCTGATGTTCTCTATTGGTTTATACATTTTACCTTCTTATATCTTATTTACTTTCTGCATCCTGTTATATATTTTGTACATTGTGCTTTGCCTCTTATAATACTGTTGTATATATGTCATATGTGCATGCTGTGATACTCGTTGTTTTAAAAAATGCTTGTTTATTCTTGTATGTCGATGGAAAAAAACCTAAAATTTCTATGTCTATGCCTATGTTAAGTAGGTCAAGGTCAGTCTAGGATCATCACTTGAACAAACCTGGTAGGCCCCACATCCCAAATGCTACATACCAAGTCTCAAGGTCATTGGCCTTCTGGTTCTGGAGAAGGTTTTAAAGGGGTTTTACATATATAGGCATAGAATGTGACTAGAACCATTTGAACAAACTTTCGTTCTCGCGTCCTAAGGAGTCTCCATATGAAATTTGAGCTTAACTGGCCCAGTGGTTTCAGAGGAGAAGGTGTTTGAAAATGTTGATGGACAAACTGACAGACGCACACCTGAGTGACTGGTATACTATTAGCTCATCCATATGAGCCTTTGGTCAGGTGAGCTTTTACTATTAGCTCACCCATGAGCCTTCGGCTCAGGTGAGCATATATTTTTAGCTCACCCATTAGCCTTCAGCTCAGGTGAGCTATAATATAGGAGATAGGCTCTGGATTCAATTTTTCTACAACTCAGGCCAGATGTCAGGTCAAAGTGAGCTGAAAATAGAACATGACACCTCGCAACTCCAAGATGTATCCGAACACCAAATATGGGATTCTTACGACAAACAATATAGGAGATATGCTCCAGACACGATTTTTCTATAACAGAGGCCAGGGGTCAAAGTAAGTAAAGGTGCAAAGATCAGGAATCGATACAATCAAGTACCACACCTGACCCAGGATACCAATGGGAAAGTGACAAACTCACAGAAGACACCACAAACGAGAGCCAAGAGGTCAGCCCTTTCCCAGCAGGTGACCACAAAGCACATATAAACAGACGCGCACAGACATAGCAAACACAAGACAGAACAAAAACATAAAAGATCCACAAAAGAAGTACCGCCTTGGAACGGTCAGTAAAATATTTTACTGGAGGGCTTAAACCAGTTTAACGGCGCCAACCTAACCCTTAATTCAGATGTGGATCAAGACACATAGATATTTGGTTTGCATGAAAGACCCCTAACTTATCAATGCATCATCTCCTAAAACATATAAATCAAGATTTAACAAGGAGATAAAGCAAGGATAAGGACTCAACAGTAAATTAAACTGAATACCGGAGCAAAAGAAATCCAACAGGTAAACCCCGGTGGGCCTGACAAACAGCCAAAGCATCAGGCCCCTACCATCTCATCAATAGATAAGTCTTTAAGTCGGAACCATCATAGAGTCTGAAGTCCGACCCACCGGCGTGCAATTAAAGAGGCAAGCAAAGTTGCCAACGGTGATTGGGTTGACTACCAAGCATGCAGTCTGTTGCAATACATTAATGTTATAGCCAATCTTTTTATAATGAGAAATTTATTTTAATGAACTGCGCTGAAAAATTATTAGAGCCAACAATCTTCTTCAATTTATACACCAAGTCACCATAGAAATCAGGTTCTGAAAGTCCTTGGCGCAAGAGAGATTTAAGTCCAACTTGGAATTTAGAAATCAAATCATAGTATCGTCTATAAAATTTAGAAAATGTTTTGCGAAGTTTATGATACCGATAGCCTTGTTTAAGAAGTTTCTGAGTTAACAATTTATTGCGAGTGTTGAAGTCAGCAACATAGCTAGATGCTCTAGCAAAACGAATGAGTTGAGCGATATAGACTCCATAGGATGTAGAACGAGGAACATCACCATCTAAAAATGGGAAATTGACAATTTCAAAATCAAAGTCGTCACGTTTATCATAAATTTTGGTAGAAACAATATCATTAGAAATTGACAAATGCAAGTCTAAAAATGCGGCTTTGGTATCAGAGGCATTGGCTTTATTAAGTTGGAGCTCTGAAGGGTATATTTGACTAACCATATTATCAAAATAAACATTATTAATATTTAAAATATCGTCCAAATATCTGGAAGTAGTGTTAAACGCATCAATTACATCAGCCTGCTTATCATCAGAAAGAGACATCATAAAGTCCCTCTCATAACAAAACAGGAATAAATCTGCAACCAGGGGAGCACAATTAGTGCCCATAGGAATCCCAACTACTTGTCTATAGAGCTTGGTGCCAAATCGAATAAAAAATTTGTCCAACAAAAAGGTCAGCGCATCACATACATTTTGACACGACCATGCATGATATTTCTTAGGTTTTTCTGAAGTAAAAAATGCATTTCTGTCATTACATGCAAGGTAAGGAGAGCCTTCTCTCTGGAAGGTTCTTTCAATAAGATCAATAAGTTTATCTTTAATTAAATTATGAGGTAAAGTAGTGTAAAGAGTAGAAAAATCATAAGTAGACAAACTGGTCGCATTGAAATCTCTAGCTTTAAGTTTATCTAAAATTTCACCTGAATTTTTAATAGACCAAAATAGGTTTTTACCGGATCTCTCATATACCTTTTCACAATATTTGATAACATGTTTTTTAACAGCTGTAAGACACGAGGTTAACAATTTAGAAAGTTCTGTTGTCGTACAAGAACTAGAATTAGCAATAAATCTTGCTTTATAGGGTTTTTTATGGAGTTTCGGTAACCAGTACAACGTAGGAACTTTGTCTTGATTTTCTTTAGCTTTGACACCAAAATGTAGGGCTGTATGACAACCATGCCCATCAACAATCACCCTTTCACTTAAAGAAGGCTGCAGTTTATAGGCATTAGTGTCAACAAGCTCACGCTTAAGAGTATTAATATAATACAGTCGTCAAACAACTACAACATTGTTAGCAGCTTTATCTGCTGGAACCAAAACATAGTTCATATGAAAATCCTGGATACCTCGTTTAAGATGACGAAAAGAAGATTTAGGTTTAGGGGGCAAAAGATGTGTATTACAAGAGTAAAATGAAATACGAGTATCAATAATTTTAAAAATGTTAATCTTTCATTCCTTCAAGGCATCAGGTTCAACATTTTCCCGTTTGCACCAACGATTACTAAAGTCATTTAAAGAAGCAGCGATCTCTCTACGACATTTAGAGAAATCAATATTAGAGGGAAATCTATATTTAGGACCTTTAGAAATGATATTGCGAACTCTAGCGTCAGGAATGACATTTAAATTACCTGTAATAACATGCCCTGCAGAGGGATATAAATAATTTGAATTTTTACAATCTCAGGAGGCATGAGTATTGGAGTCTATATCTAAATCATTTACAATTTTATTAAAGTTAAATATCGTAGACCTAATTGGTTTGTTATATTTATAACAAATGATAGGGGTTTCAGAATTATTTAAGTAATTTGGAATAGATGAAATCACTGAATTATCCTTGAAGATACTATGTAAATCAATAAACTCAATCCCTTTGTTAATGAATGGAATTTTGATAAAATGTCGTTTATGGTTGACCTCAGAATCGATATAAGGACTAAGGAAATGTTGAACATAACACCTTGTGAGGAGTGCTGCTTTATATAATTTGTTAGCTCTATCGTAAAGTTTATTAGCCTCTAACTTTAAATTGCGTGAAACTGAGATAGGCAAGGAACTTAAAAATGAAAATAAGCCATGCCAACCATGATTAGTTAAAGCCAAAGAAAGATCCTTTAGAGAAGTATTTAAGCGTTTTTCAGTACAAATTTTGCGCTTAATGTTGCCATTTTTACGTTTACCATGAGATCTACTTTTACGTTTTTTACATTCCAAAACAGAAAAAACATCAAAATCTGGCATTTTAGAAATGTTGCCTTCATGGTATATATTATCATTAAAGCCTAAAGGAAAAGGTGATTGCAAAAATTTAATCCATTTAAGTTCAGTTTCATGTCTCTTTATATTTTTTAATCTAGTAGATGAATTTGAATCATATATACTTTTTGGCTGATTTACAATTTTACTAGGTGAATGACCATTATTTTTGAAATGGCGATAAAGAAATGTGTCAAATTTTTTAGGCTTTTTCATTTTACGAAAGTGCTCATGAAACCTAGTCTTGAGGGATCGGCCAGTTTGTCCAACATATTGCATTCCACAGTTAGTTTCAGTTCAAGTTATAACATAAATCAGATCCGATGAAGTTCAGTCCAAATCATTATTATTAATTATGGAAAATTGCCTACCATTTACAGATGATGTAATGGTAGTTTTAGTACATAAATGTGTGCAACAGACACACCTCTTGGCATTGCACTTAGAAACATTAGGATACATTCCGCGTCTTTTGAATGCATTAAATGGTTTAGAAAACTTCCTGATAATAGGTGACCCAAGAGGAGATAACCTGATGGTAGGAAGCATATCCCGAAAATTGTTAACTGAACTAGGAATACGAACAGAGGACGCCGAATGTAAACTAATGGGAGATAAATGTAATTTTGTTATTTTCGTTCTTATCATTAAAAGTTGTATGGGTAAGTACCATCCCAAGACAAGCAATCAACACACCGGTTATTAAAATGACAAGCCAGTATTGATATGAGTCCTTAAAAGCAAAGGAAGGTATAACAAATGCAAGCGATAATCCAAATGGCTAATACAAGTCCACAGGTATATAGAAAGCAGAAGTTATACAACGGGGTATGAAAATCGGTCATCTAGTGATCTTAAATGCGGTACAAGACATAGAGGATATCCAGGGACAGGTATAATGGAAGGAGATTGTACACAAAATCCTGAGGATTGGAAAAATCAGAGCATTAAATGAAAGTCACATTGACCCCAAAACAGTATGTGCCGAGGTGTATCAACACACCATATATGGGATTTCTTCCTCAAATAATATTAGAAATATTGTCTGGACACGGTTCAGGAGGACTGACGCAGACATGGACAGATAGACACATGACATTTTGGATATCACCCAAATAATCAATCCAAGACCCCATTATCAGCTCGAGAGCTTTAGCTCTAGGGCTGATAATGGTCGTGGGTCGATACTGAGTGCTATAACTCAAACCCACGTGAGAAAATCTGTTTATCACATGTTCCAATTCACTGTTTTAACGATTTTGACGTACAAAAATGTAAGTAAAACATATGTTTGACATAAAATTTGCGTTACGTCACGCCACTTGTTTACATCTGACGTCATTTAATGATCAACGTCTTGTGCTGGGCATGATAACCTCTCTCGGTTCAAAATACATGACTTCTAGTTATCAGTCATGGCAGGCTGATAACCTGCTGGCGGGAAAGAGCTTATCTCATATGCAGGCTTAGGGTAATAGGGTTGTCGTGGCAAATAGTGTCCCAATATGTGATAAAACCCAGTACCTGACGGCGAACTCGTAATAAAAAGGGCAATCTGAGTGATAACAATATTAATCACTTAAATGACGTGTTTTTTCACATAAGAAAAGGAATTAATTACTATAAATGCATTTTCATCTTCCGTAACATGTTTCCGGGATGTTTACACATTGTGACATCATCAAACATTGGGCGCAACGTTATTTGCACAATGTTACATCATCAAAATTTGGCACCACATTCGCTACGGCATTGCAACGTTGCGTCACACGGTGTCAATTTTACCATTTTATTGAGTTTATTGTTAACACTGAAGAGTTCGCTGCTTTTATGTAGGTATATTATCATTACTTCAGTAACTTGGTCTGATGGGTTGGATCACGTCTTGTGGTTGTGCCAGGAACAACTGGATCCCACTTGACTTTGTCCTGTGTGATCCGATCATTCCTGGCGCAGCCACTCGACCCATCAGATCAAGTAAATAAAGTAATAATGTATATTTATCACATAGCGTCGCATCTGGGAGTGATATAACGTCATGCATTAAAATCGATAAACCATTATTCTAATGCACTTGATTTTGTAACGCAACATCTGATTGGATAATGTCAACATTTGCCACAGTATATCCTGCAATATACTGTCGGAAATGGTTTGACATCATCAATTATGTCACATTTCGTTGGTATGCGGCTTGCAACGCTAAATTTTTAGACCAAACTGCAGAAGTGCATTAGAAAGGGGATAACCATATTAGCGCGTCACCATAAAACTAAATTTCCAACAGTATATCCATCGATATACCTCCCCAAATGAATATTTTGAATACAGTTATCCCCTAAGTGGTGTACAGATAAGTGTGTAACGTAATGCATCCATTATAAGGTTGCATAACAGATGGCAAAAATCTCGCCATTTACACGCCAAAAATTTGATTTTTAAGTAAATTTAATGTCATGTGATAAATAGAATCTGACATTCGTGCTCCTGTATTATTGAATTTATTAAACTCGTTGCGAGAAGCCTAGCATTTGATCTCTTTTCCTCAACTCGTTTAATAAATTCAATAAAACATGAGCACTCATGTAAGATCCTCTATAAATAATATGATTTTAAACGGTTTACAAAAAATTCCAGCTAGTTCATCTATGGCCAATTACAGAGGCGGGTCCAGTATTTTTGGAAAGCTGGTTCATATTGCTGATTTTATCTAATTTATCTTGAATATCCCATGAAAATGAAATATTTTTGCTCTAAGATCAAAGGGGTACGTGCATTTAGGGGCTATTTTGGCCCCCTTTAGAGCCAAAAACTGAAAGCTGCCTTTCACCAATTTCATCTTATTGGTTTATTAGAAGAATAGCCCAAGTTTAAAATTCTGACATTTATTTTACTTTTACCGGTTGCTATGGTAACGAAAACGGCCGACAAAATAGGCTTAAAATAGAGAAATTGCCATTTTAGGCCAACTTTGAGGCTTTTGGAGACCGATTTTTTAAGAATTAGATATCAGCACAAGCAAATACCAAAAAAAAACCTTTTAATATATTGTGTGCCATGATAATTCTCATCATCTGTAAAAATATTTTTTTGGTATTTGCTTGTGCTCTATATTAATTCCTCCGTTACATGTCTCAAATTTGCTCCAAAATGGTCATTTTAATATTTTCATCCTATTTTGGCGGCCATTTTTGTTACCATAGCAACCGTAAAAGTCGAATCAATACCAGAACTTTACACTTCAGCTATTGTTCTACTAAAGTAATAAGAAGAAACTTGTGAAGAGCAACTTTTATATTTTTACCTCATAGGGGGGGGGGGGGGGGCAAAATAGCCTCTTAATGCACGTCCCCCTTTATTTCATTTTCATAGGATCATTTAAAACGGCGGCGGGGAGGGTGATCCCTCTGGGTCTGCTACTGAACTCTGCGAAGGTGTTGTTAGAAAAGTTGAGGTACCTTCATGTATGGATATAAGAAGGGAATATAAATATGATTTTAAGTGTCTTCAAAGAAAGAGATTAACAGACACTCTTATACAGGGTTGTGATGAAAACCATAATTCATCTAGAGTTAATAAATAAAGATTAATATCAAATTTTAGTTTTAAGGCCGTTTATTTTGATTTTGTGATAAATCGAAAGATTAGATAATGCATTTAAACTCGACTATGTGTGGCGTCACATCTTTTAGCCGGATGACACAAGCCTGACAAAACACCATTCCAAGATAGAAAATGCCTTTTTGTAATTGTTTGGAAGATGAATTTCACTTTGAATTGGAATGTCAATTATATTGAATATATAAAAAAGGACTTTTGGAATAGGTTGAATGTACCAAAATTTATTGAGTTATAGTACTGGTCAGAAAATAAGGAAACTATTAAGGGCTTGTCAGTATACATATACAAAAGTTTAAAAAAAGGGAAATGAATTTTTTATATAAAGAGATATTTTTCTCCTCATACTTTTCTTGAATATATTGATAAGCATATAATTAAATTTTTGCGAGAATTATAACATTGTTAAATGAATGTGATAAAACTTTTGACATTCATAGCTAGGGATAGGGAGCGCAGTGGCTCAGTGGTAGAGTGTTTGACTCCAGACTGAGGTGTTGCAGGTTTAAGGCTCTCCAGCGTCACTGCGTTTTGTAGTTGAGCAAGACACATTAATCCTTACTTAGTACTGGTTCAACAACCCAGGAAGACATGTCCTGACAAAACTCACAGGGGCTTGAAGTTATGATTTTTGAGCGATTTTATGCCTGAGTAAGCGTACTTTGTGCTTTGAAATAACAAATTTCCAGCTATTTAAGGATTTGTAAAAATACCCATTCTAATCGAAGAGAAGAATAATGCTTCTCTATGAATCAGTTTGGTCAAAATTTTCATTTTTTTCATGGTGTGTAATTTTCTTTAAATTTTGGATGGAATTGAAGAGAAGGCCCCTAAGCATCAGACAAAGTAGCAAATATTCATAAATTCAAGCACCTGTGACATAACTGAAACGTTGTTGACAGGGACGTAAAGAATTGAATCAAACAAATTATACCAGTCTTACCAACTTTAGCACGAAATAGCTAGTGCTGTGCATTGTCTACTTTGATGTAGGTGGTATAAAAAAGTTATACCATGTTTGTCCGCCCGTAAGTAAGATAACACACTTGCTAAAGCTCGTGGATTATCTCCACATACAGGCGGTCAGCCCATGGTATAACTATAAAAAGCTGGAGATAGGAAGTTATAACTCAACAGAGTTATTTCCCTTTTCCTATAATATGTAGATAAGCTTGTTGTGATGTCTAGTCAATAATGTAATTTTCTGGATCAGCGAATGGTGTGTCACTGGCAGCCATCACTAGTCTACTGTCTGCAACCATATTTTACAGTGCTGGTTTGTGAAATCCTCATTCTCAAGTCAAGCAGACTCTACCATAGAGCCAATGCGCTCCACATGCGTATGACGAGGACAATTGCTGTGCAAGGTTTGACAATCGCAGCAGTCACTGCTTCAGACAACCACATTTCACAGCGTTGGTTTATATCAAAGTCACTATAGCGTGAAATACAACTTGTGGTGAGAGTGCGTCCTCAAAGGAGTATCTGAGGACAAATGTGTGCCAGTGGTATAGGCTGCTATCCGTTCTAAGGCGGTGGTTCTGTTGTTGTTGATTCGCTGTTGATTGTTGCTCCCATTGTGGGATTCTGTTATTTCTCTATGTTTTGTTATGCGTTACTTTGTGCCCATTTTGGTTTTGCAACCATTTTGATGGGGCAAAGAGAGCTGGTTGCTTTGCTTTGCTTATCTTCCTGGTGTCTTGTGATTGTTTTGTGTCTCTTCCTCAGGGTGCCAGGGATTTGTCTGCAGTTTGCGATTGTGATATTTCCTGATCATACTCATTTACTATATTTGGTACTCACAACTATTATTGCTGCAGAGAAAAACACTTTAATGTAAATTCTCACAGGCCAAAGGATAGAGGTACACGCATTGGGGAAATTTGAACTCTTATGACGCATGTGTGTGACAAACTGGGTGATCTATGTTTCAATTTCATCTTGGTCTTCACCATTTGCAAAAGTACCCGTCTAGCGGTTTCCAATATACAAAGGGTTAAAACTTGATATTAATTTCCAAACTTGCTTAGAATCACTGCTTAGTAGACTCAAAAGAAGTCAACGACGTTTTAACGTTGACGCGATGTTGCATGACGTTGAAATGTCTTTATTTTGGCATTATGTATTTGCTTGGAGGGCTATGTAATGATCAGAATAATGTGCGTAGTATAGGCATCTCTTTAGTGTCAATGACGTCATGAAATCCAAATCCAAAAAAGCCATCGAATGTCATCATTTTAGCCACTACGAAGCGATCATTTCGCATCTTCCAGTGTAGATTAAAGTCTTTCACCCATGACAGAGCCATCATGTTAGAAAACATTACTCCGTGATAAATGGCTTGTATAGTGCGTAGACTATACCACCACATCTTTCCTTTATTGACTTAAGACCTTGCTTATTATGAGGGCAGAGGCTGGATGTTTGGCTTAGTTTGTCTTCCTGATGTCTCGTGATTGTTGTATGGCTCTTCATCGTGGTGTCATGGGTTTGTCTGCAGTTTGTGATAGTGGTATTTCCTGATCATACTCACTGTTTGAAGTATTATGGAAGGATGTCTTTATATCGAAAAGTAAGAACACTAGTTTATTATCATAGGGTGATAGCTAGAACTACTTCCATGCCACTATCCAAGAGCAAATTCGTTTGCAACGAGAATCTAGCTTAGAGTTAACACTTGAGGGGAAGGAGGAGGGCTTAATGTTTACTATTGTTATAATTCACAGGGAGGCAATATCGTTTCAAACTAAGAATATGTGAGAAAATTCTGATCCTGTAATTTTTAATGAAATGCACAGATACAGATGTACCACAACCCTAGCTTTAGACCTGTTTGTTTTCAAACGAAAAGAGGCTTAATTTGCTTTTTGCTCTTCTTAGATGAGGATTAATTTGCCCAAGTCGTTTTTCATGAATCGTGTTAGGGAGTATTGGCAAATTTCAATCCTAGGAGGATCAAAGGTTAGACAAGTAGATAGCCTGAGTAGTGTAGCACGAGATACATGTATAGAATCTGGATGAAATAACAGTAATATCATGCCTATTTTCTATTGAACATCGATACAATGAACAGTAGATATTTTATTTGAAAATAACTGATTTGAGTGACCTTTCATGTTGCATGACGTTGAAATGTCTTTATTTTGGCATTATGTATTTGCTTGGAGGGCTATGTTATGATCAGAATAATGTGCGTAGTATAGGCATCTCTTTAGTGTCAATGACGTCATGAAATCCAAATCCAAAAAAAACATCGAGTGTCATCATTTTAACCACTACGAAGCGATCATTTCGCATCTTCCAGTGTAGATTAAAGTCTTTCACCCATGACAGAACCATCATGTTAGAAAATGCATAAACACGTCCAATCTTTAACCTGTCTGTGGTCGAAATTTATGAGTATGTGTTGGATCATAATTTGGGAAATTAACAGCAAATACATTGATTTTACTTCTGTTTTATTTACATGTACATGCACTTTTGTACAAAATTCATTCTCTTAATTATTTTACCAGTTCCACCTTAGAATATGTTGCATATACATTGTCATCTCTTTATAACATATCTCACTGTACATGAATTTAAATATTACACAGCCATGTTGTGGCTCCCAAGATTTTTAACCATCGAATTTTACTTAGGAATTATAGGTAAATGACCAGAAAAAAGGCCATTTTTCAATAATTACTGTGTAAAAAAATAGTCCATTCATGTGCGGATCCAGAAAGTTTTTTCACAGGAGGTCCATTTTTGATAAGCTTTTGAAGTTGATGAGTGGAGGGAGTCAGTGAGAATTCACTATAAGCCTGCCATTATTGGCCTACCAGAGAAAATGGAGTTTTGATGGCATGCTTATAATGGCCTTACATTGAATACTGGCTCGATAGCTTTCTGAATTTTCAGGGGATCCAGATTCCAGACCAGTATTGTTTAGAAACCCTATATTTTTGTGATTTTTCAGGGGGACTCCGGACCCCCTGACCCCCTCTGCATCCTCGCATGCCATTGCTGTGGACCACAAACATAGGCACTATATTTGGCTATGTCTATTTTACTTTCAGGTTCTTTAATATTTACTTTTTTCCTGATATTATATGCCACCAGGTTTGTCTTGTTCATACTGACAGTCATAATTGGCCCTTGTCGCAAGAAAACCTGTCTTCAGGGTTATAGTAGTAGCTAGAATATTGAAAGTTTGTATGACGCAAGCATGAATATTACACTTTGCAATGAGTGAAAAACAATGGTGCTTCTTCAGACTTTATGAGTCACCGCTAATATTAACTGAATTGTTTCAACATAACCTAATAAACGTTTCCTATCTGACGGCATGTTACCTTTATCAGGTCATGATGACGTTGCACTTTTTGAATGACGTCGCTGATGACGCTGAATCAACACAAAAATAAAAAAAATACGTCATTATCGTTAGTTTGAAGAGTGTTAAACAATGGGTCAACTGATAATTAGAATACCAGGTCCGCATCTTTTGATATCAAGTTTACCAGGCTCGGCTTTGAGAATGCATGTTGAATCACTCGGCAAGCCTCGCCATGTCAAAATGCATTCTCAAAGCCTTGCCTGGTAAACTTGATATCAAAAGACACTCACCTAGTATTCTATATGTCCTAATGCGCAGGCTGGTATGCGCCTTTGTTTTTCGCATGTAACAAGGTCAAGGTTTTCTCGCATTGAGGACTATAAAGAAATTTCAAAGTTACAGATTTTAATCCATGCTGTTTAACCCATTATTCCCACCCTTATCAAATGGACTAATCCATTCGAATTTAAGGGTAGGTGGGAAGTAATGTACAATTTCATTCAAATTTTAAAATTATGTTCTGCAACGAAACCAATTAGTGCAGAATCTGATCAGACGACACATACACTGATTGCTGATAACCATAAAATGGAGGATATACTTATACATGTTATATGGGTTGATAACTATTTTTATATACACAGTGTCAAAAGTTCATTGTCTTGCGAAGGCGCGATGCTAAAGAATCGACCTGTCTGCTAAGGCACATCACGACGGAAAAGTCGGGTTTGTGTCAATACGCGCTGTGCATTAACCTAAACACTACGTTAAAAAAAGTAACAAGCACTGAATGGCTATAAATAATGCGTTTTTGGAGACATCCAGTAACCTTTGGTAGCTAAACAATAACAATGATTGGTATTACAGTATCTAGCGAAACAATGATAAGATGCTCTACACTAAAACATTTTTGAGTCAAAAATTTGGTTTCAGTGACAGGTGATGATGCAGATTGATAACAAGTTTGAACCAACCAATCCGTCGAATCACATGATTTGATGACGCTATCGGTAAACAAATATGTCACGTGTACCCACAATGCTCAAATCAGACAGGTGAGTATTTGAAAGATGCTTCCCGGCGGAGTCAATGGTCAAAAGTTAAACACCACCCCAACATTTTTTTTTCAGTGACGGCTTTCATGTATAATTTTCTTCAAAAGAACAATAAATTTGTAAAATATTGTTACCCAAGGCTATCATTGGTCTGTCAAGCCTGTCAGAATGTCATTTGATACTTTTGTTATAATTCTACAGTGCCCTGTATACACCAACCCTATTTTATTAGTATACCCTTTAAAACGTTTTAGCGTACCCTAAACGCTTCCTTTGAACTCGTATTAGCGCGAAAAAAATGACCTTTTTTCAGACTAGTGCCAAAAGTGCTCTGGAAAGCTTAAGGATTCTGGCTAGTTACAGAGATAGTTAATCACGTGTTTATAATTTTGCGTTTTCTCTATACAACATGCCATTCTCTTTTGTTCTTTCAGAGATATTCATCTGAAATTTACAGACAGAACATTGTTTGGGGTTTTGTAATAATATAACACTAACAATTTCCATCTCATAGCGTTATGAAAATGCCACAATGGGACAGTGAATAGGGATATTTTAGAGGTAAGTGTGCATTTGTCATGTCTAGTCATTAACCTTAATTCTAATCAAATCAAATTTTGCTGTAACTTGTCACCACTTTATTTAATTTCATAAATATAACAAGTATAAGTTCATATATAAAAAGCTTCACTGTTTTCTCTGAAAGTATCTGGGTGGTGCTTAACTTATAAAATGAGAAACAATTAACAAGGCAGTATAGAAGTTAGAAAACTCCATTATTAACCAATTTTCTTGTTTTAGATAATATTTACAATAATGTCTATTTTTGCTGCAGTTTGTTAAATTTTGGCCTTGCCTGAAATATTTTATATACTACATGTATTACTTGACTTTTCGCTTACTGTAAAGGCGGCAACTTTAATAATCATATCTGGGTGTGGTTGGGCTATTTTATCTGTTAAGGGAGGGAAATCAGGTTTATTTATAATTTAGTAAAGAGTTAATAAGCTTTCTGAGCCGCGGAAACGTGCATGCATTTCATGAAAATCCTAACTGTATACACACTGAACTCACATTTATTGACCCTTAAAGCGCATAATCACAAAATGTATGTTTTTGTCATTCACTAAAATATTTGAAGCCTCATAGATAAACAGTGTGGACCCAGATCAGACTGCTCCTGTAGGAGCAGTCTGATCTGGGTCCACAATGTTTGCCTCCCTGCTTAGGTTAAATAGACATTTTCAGATGCAGTTATTTTGCTGGCGTTTTAAGGACTAAATAATGACTGATGTGGTGGCACAAAATGATACGGTTACTTTTGAATAAAACCACGCCTCCTTTTCAGCTTTTACCTATGCATAAGGTTGACTAGTCCTAATTACGCATTCATGAGGCGCCGCCTTTACAGCAAGCGAAAAGTCAAGTAATATCAGATTGAACAGACCATTTTGTCTTATACATCCTGACTACCATATTGATTTTGTTTGTTTGTTTGTTTGTTTGCTTTACGTCCCAAGTCAACAGCTATGGTCATTGCGGCACGGTCAGTTCATCTAACCACACTTTTTTCCTGGGCAAGCTTGAACAAGCGGATAACCAGTAATTCGTGCACATACTTTCGCTTGTAACTGACAACAAGGGCGGACCTGATTTAGCAAATTTAGAGTACTCTGCGTACGCCAGAACAGCCACCTAAAACAAGTAAAATTGGGCACTTTGGAGTACTCCTGAATAAATCAAGCGACACAAATATCTGCCAGCACAGATGTTCCAGCGCACTTGATTTCTGTTCTGCCTGTTCCGAGTGGAAGGAGTAAAGAGAACAGCTAAATCAAGTCTGCCCCAACTCTTCATGAATGATTCAGCGGAAGGGAGGAGAATGACCGTAGAAAGTATTTCATGATCAATCTCCACGAAAGTATGGGACCGGGCCGGGATCTAACTCGCGATCCCTGGATCTGCAGTCAGCTTCGCATCTGTAGCCAGACACGTTACCGACTGCGCTACGTGGCCTGGTACTGTTAAAAGTGATTGTCCTGTCCAGATTTTTAGGAAAATGATATAATATATAAAGATTAAAGTTTACCTCACTAGTTTTACTGTTTTTTTCTGGAGATATTAAAATAATAATATTAATAAAAAAAAAGCTCTGAAAATGACCAGATAACTGGTCATTTATTTTATTTCTTTTCGTTGGATGATGAGCGTCATTATGCGGCTCGCAACGCTCCAAATTTGAGACGAAACTGCAGAAGTGCATTAGAATGGAGATAACCATAATCAAAATTTTCATTTGGGGAGGTATATCGTCGGATATACGTTCGGAAATCACGTTTTACGGCTCCGCTCGCGAATCGCCGTAAAACTAAATCTCCCCAAGTGAAAATTTTGAACACAGTTATCCCCTAATTGTATGGTTTTCTACTGTAACACTCTTACATTCTAAAGATGAATATATGTGACAGTACATGAGATTATGATACCAATCACATCAGTGTGCAATGGCATAGCCAGAATGCTGGAAAAGTCACGCAAATCAAAGGGAGACTACTGGATCAAGCAGTCATTCTCTTCAATTGCGTCACTTTCCAAACTGAGAACTACTCTTAAAAGAAAGAATTTGCTCCCATGCTTGGTTCAAGTGTGGCTACGCATTTGTGATCAGTAACAAAACCTCCTTTTCATGCACAATTGACCTTTATCATAATATCAGGCCCCCAGGTTATCAAAAAAAATCATGCTCAACTCAACTGAGCATGAAATTTCAACTGCTCATAAAAACTAAAATAGTGAAAAATATAGGTTTTTCTTGCTTTCAAGCTCTCAAACGTATCTATCATACAAATAAATGTTAAAATGACATTTATGAGCATGAAAAATCATGCTTAGATGAGTTGAGCGTGAAAAAGTTTTATAATAGTGGGCTAGGTCCCAGAAACACTTTACCAATACTTTCATGATTGAGTTGACAATATAAACTTATTACAAAGTATGTGATAGGATTATTTTTCTGTTATAAATAACACTCACTTAAAATTTACATAACACACATGTTATAAGAATTCAAGCACACACTCAACTCTCTGCCTACTGGGTTTTTTTTTGTTATCTGCTGATTTTTTTCTTCAAAATCAACCTTTCAACAAATGTTTTCATGAATACCATCATAATGTCAAACAGTTTGGATCCAGATCAGGCCCCAAGGTTGTTAAACTTTTTTCGTGCTCAACTCAACTGAGCATAAAAATGATCATGCTCATAAATGTTAAAATGCCAATAATTGTGGGCATTTTACCATTTATTAGCAAGATAAATAAATCATCTGAGAGTTTAAAAGCAAGAAAAGTATTTACTTTTCAGCATTTTAGTTTTATGAGCAATTGAAATTTCCTGCTCAGTTGAGTGGAGCATGAAAAAAGTTGTATAACCTCGGGACCTGGCCCGACGTTTTGTCCGGCCTGATCTGGGTCCAAACTGTTTGCAAAGGTTATCAGGGGACGTCACTAGTAAGCAATGAGTTAAGATAAACGCATTCTAAAATAAGTTAAAAAAAACATATAAACAATCTCCAACAAATGAAAGGCAAATAAAAACATTTGTTCAACAATTTTGGCTCGATTAGACTTGGAGAAGAACCATTTAAGCTACATGCTTCAATTCTTAGCCTTATCTAAGGCCAGAATTATTAATTAGTTGATTTACGAACCCTCTTACTGTAATTTTCCAGAAAGTGGAAAGAAAAAAATAATATCTAAAAGTATTTTTTTTATTTTATCCGGCATCTCTAAATATTATTTGTTTTGTTGAAAAAAATAATATATTTTAGAGGTTCTGTTTGTGTATTTTTGAGAACGACATTGTTAAAAATGATTGTCCTATGCAGGAAAATTATGAAATATTTAAAGATTTAAAGACAAACTGTTGGTTTACTTTACTTACTAGTTTTTCTGTTTGTTTTGGAGGTATTAAAAAAAGCTCTGAAAAAAAGAAAAAGCACTGAAAACGACCAGTCAACTGGTCGTTTTCAGAGCTTCTTTTTCTTTTATTTCTGTTCCCCAACCCTAAATCTGAAAAAAAAATCCTGTAAATCAACTAATAAAAAAATCTGGCCTTATTGTTTCAAGCTGTATGTACCATGTACAAATCAATTTGAATAAAATATGTTTAAAGTCAGTCATGGGAACAAGTAGGGAATTTCACTAAACAAAGATGTTTTTACTACAAAATAACTCTTTTTGAGCATACTATTTTTTATTTCTTGCACACTGAATCAGGGTTTCTGCTTTTTTTTATACATTTGAGAGAACTTTTCCCGTACCACCCAGTGGGAAGGATAAAAAACTAAAAATCAAACGTAGGAAGACAAATTATTTTAGAGTGACGTCATAATGTCATGTTCATCTAAGGGTATATATTTAGGGAGTTCTTGGAGTTTTTTTTAAATATGAAAATGTGATATTTTAACTCTTAAAGCGCCAATCACAACTGCAGCAGACGTCAAATTTTGCAACATCTTTCCTAATTTTAGAAAAAAATTAAAGCATGATATTACATGAGAATCGTCTGCCAGCAGACGATTCTCATGAAATAGCATGCCTTATTTGTTCTTTAAAAAAAACGGCAAAATTTGAAAATGTCGTCTGAGGCAAATTATAGGTGGTGCTCTATGGGTATTAAATGGCAAGTAAGAGAAAGAATCTATCATGAGGATCTAAAAGAAAAATCCGCACTCGCGATCACCCTTTGTCATCACTCGGCAAGTCTTGTGATGCCAAACAGTGTTCCTTGGAATTGTTTTTTCTATTCCGGCCGGCCAGTCACACTTGTGATTCTTATATTCATGCACGACGGATAAAATATCTGAGGTTTTGCCTAAGATTGAAATTACTGTCTAACCTACGTTATCTTACCCATATGTCACGTGAGAGCTGTTCATTGGTTGTATTGGAAATCATACAAATTGAGCCACGGCATGAGATTTCAAGATTTCCAACAATGCCGTATGTTGTATGTGCGACCAGCAAAGGCTCAGACAAGCCTGCGCATACGCGCAATCTGATCAGAGCATTTGCTAGTCCCTTGAATATTCTACGACTAATAAGCTACTGCCGGAACGTCATTTGGAGTTACTAAGCTTTAAAGGAGGCTGCACAGGCTCATCTGAGTCTACACTTGTCAAAATGCCACATCGTTGGAAATCACATGTCATGGCTTAATTACTATATCAAAGTGACGTCATCATGTAAGATTTCAGGAACTTCGGAGAGCTTATTTTGAAAAAGATATTTAAAGAAATAAAATAAATACGGTGATCAATAATGAGCAAGAACAAGAATCCATAATTTGTGTGAGAATAAGATGAAAATCTGTCCCTTTGGAATAGCCAGCACAATAGATTTGTTAACCTATTATGTTTATGCGTTACGTCACTGGTTAAACCCCAGCAAACTTTGTTTGTTGGTATAGGATTATACTGTTCTCACATTGGGCAAATTCTCATCTATATATCTGTTCCTCACTTTTTTGAATGAGACAACATACAGAGAAAAAGGTTTCAGATACATTGCTTCAAGGTGAAGGTCAGAGAGGGAGGTCAAAGGTCACACAAGGACAAGTTATAATTCACATGGACAATAATAACTTATAATAACTTGACAAGGAGTTTAAGAGATGGTTATTTACATGCATATATGCATGTAAATAACTATCTCTTAAACTCCTTGTCTGGTTATATAAATAGTTCACCTGCTTTAAGATCAAGGTCATAGCGAGAGGTCAAAGGTCACATATTTAGTTTTTGTTCTCTCCATATATCTTGAATCCCTTATGTGATAACGATTATGTTTCACAAACATGCCCATCTTATTTTGAAACAATGAGTTTAGTACTGCTTTCACACACACTTCTTCAATACCAAGGTCATAGCGAGAGGGCTGCACCAAATAAAGGTACCACAATTTTATACTGATTAAGGTCTCCAAAGACAGTTTTGAATCCTTCTGTAAATGGTAAAATTCAAGTACTTTTCAAGCCAAATTTAATTTTCAAGAATTTTTCAAGACAGTCCTATATATTCAAGTACTTTTCAAGCCTGTGCGAACCCTGTTCAAGTAGCGAAGGCAAGACTGGGTGGAAAGTTCTGGAAGGTCAGGCTCGCCAGAGCATTAGGTGTTTGATGATTGGATAAGAACCAAGAGTTCCCGTATTGCCTCAAATATAGTTGCAATCAATATTAAACCATTAAGCGCCACCTACAATTTGCAGCAGACAACAATTTCAAATTTCACTGCTTTTCCAAAATTAACAAATAAGGCATGATTTTTCATGAGAATCGTTTGTTGGCACACGATTCTCGTGAAATCTCATTCCTTACTTTTCCCAAAAATTAGGAAAGATTTCGCATTTTGACGTCTGCTGCAGTTGTGATTGGCGCTAAAGCTTCGTTCTTTTCTATAGTTTGTCAAATGACGCATTTTCAGTAACTTAGTTTCTCAATTAAATAATCAGTTAACTCAGTAAAATTAGTATTTGGTGTACATCTAGGTAACGGTCCAGATTTTAAGAAAGCAGTTATTTCCTCATGAAAGACTACGGGGTTCAGTATTTCAAAGGTTACTGGAATTATAACTTGTCTTTTGGTATATATTCCCTCCGTAGCAGCAGTATTGAACTCGAAAACGTTCCAAAAATCTACACAGTAATCATTGGATAGTAGAACAATGACGTTTCGAGTCTTGCGCAAAGCCTCAGATATTTCAGTATAGAGTTTCTTGCCGGCATATAACTCATCCCGGATTAAAACTTTGAACCCTCTTCGTTTTAACCAGGGATAAAGTTTTTTTGTAACAAAATCGTGCATGGTTTCATGAGCAGTAATGTCATGATCGCGCTCGTACGATATATATATATCGTACTCCAGCTCGATCTGACATTCCTCCAGTGGGTGATACGGGTTAACACTGTGTCTTACGAAAACACTTAAATATTGCTCTTTCCACCTTTTATGGAGGAGAATAGCAACACAAAACCCTCCAATGAGCAAGAAAATAAAAACAAGCACACAAGTAACAGTCACAATTACGTAAATGCATTCGTCTTTTAGCAGTTGATATATAGCAGCTCTATGGCTTAGACTAACTTGTGATTTATTCTCATACTTACACATGAGTCCAGTTATGTTGTACACAACATTAGTGGTACTGAGCCATTGGGCGAAGCTTGACCTCGCACAATCGCATAATAAATTATTACTGTCTATATAAATTGTTAAGTCATTAGATATGCCTGTCATGAAGTGACTAGAAGCGTCCTGAATTACATTATCAGAAAGGTAAATATATTTGATATTTACCAAATACTTTGTTTCAAATGTTACAGTTGTAATAGAATTGTGAGACAAATCTAAATGTTTTAAACACATTGTGTGCATAAACGCTTCAAATGGTATTGCCTTAATATGATTCCCGCTTAAATCAAGGTACTCTAGCTTGGTTAAACGATCAAGCCAAGGCCACACTCCATTTAACATCTTACTAATACTACATGAAGAGACTGGCCTAAATCTAGAGACAATCAATGTTTTAATAGAGTTACTTGATATATCAAAGTCGTAAAAAACACATATCAAACCACTTTTACTAACATCAATCCTTTCCAGGAAAGCAGGAATGAGAGCCTGACCGGAGTTAAAACCATGGCCTTTAAATGCCGTATTGCTATCTTTTAATTCAATATTTTGAGTAGTTTTGTTAGAGTTAGTATATGTCGCTGTTGTTATATTGTAAAATGGAGCTGATGGCACTGTGTACAACTGGTACTGATCAGTTGAGTCATTCGTTACTCTCTTAATTCCCTTTTTCAGGTGAGTATTGGAGTATGTAGAAATTTGAGTTTGATCAGATAAATCTAGTTTCCTTAAGTTATACATTTTCCTTAAAGCGTATGTTGAGAAAAAAATAATATTGTTGTGGGCGAGATTAAGCTCTTTACACATGCTGAATTTAAATCCCAAAATACTTACAGGTATATAAAGCATATTGTTGTGTGACATATCAAGAAATTCAAGATATGGATCATCACAGTTCCACCATAGCCTTTTATCAAATGAACATAGATGAGTGGCAATCAGATATTTGACTCTACTATTGCATATTGCTGCTGTAAAATTATCCCACAGAGGGTATTTACATAGAAATTTGGTTTTACTAACGTCCAGTGATGTTAGGTTTATCAAACTAGTGAATGTGTTCCTGGAAATGCTACTAACCTCGCAACTTACCAATGACAGTCTAAAAGATCGTGTATATCTTAAATTGATAAATGTCTCATTATTGATTTCTGATAAATTACCTGATATTTCTAGATATTCTAGATTCTTCAAATTAGTATATCCTGGTCCAAAGTTTGTATTTGGTGCTGCTGTAATAAATAGCCGCTTTAATGTTGGTATTTTACTTATTGGATTGTCCATGTATGTGTATGTATAGTTATCATAATACATTATCTTGTGCACATTTACATTTAGCTCTTCCAGATCAATCAGTGGTCGAAATATGTCTGTTGGAAAAGATGTATTGTGAAAGAGAAAAAAGTCACTCAAATCTAGAACTTTCAGTTTGGTCAGCCCAACAAATACTCCACTGGGAAGATAATGCAGATAATTGTGGCTCAAATCTAGAACTTTCAGTTTTGTTAGTCTGACAAATAGGCCACTGGGAAGATGAAACAGCTGGTTCAAACTTAGATTTAGCTTCTGAAGATTTGAAAGACCAGTGAACATAGTATCGCTGAGATTCGTAAGCCAACATGAACTAAGATTAAGGTCTTCAAGGTATTCCAATTCTATGAATGGAGTCGAGTTGACGTTAATCAGCTTGTTCCTACTCATATCCAGATAGGTGAGATTCCGAAGTCCTTTGACAATGGGTATTTCTAGGCTGTTAGCACTAATGGAAAGCCATTGTAGATTAGGAATGCTAGCAAAAAAGGCACTATTGAAATCTTGGAGACGCCAATTGTTAGATATGTCTAAAACTCTTAGCGTTGAAAGTTCTGCATTAGAGTCATTGTTTAAATGTATAATGTCGTTCCAACATAAATTAAGTTCCACCAAATAATGAAATCTTCTTAACTGCCTCAGATTTACTTCTTTGAACTGATTACCTTTTAAGTTTAAAACTTGGATTGAATCAGGGAGATAAGAAGGTACCATTTGAAGACCCTCATCTGAACAATCTGCTGTAAACCCTGTAAGGTTTATGTTACACAAACCACTTATTCCCCTGCAGAAAAGTACAGTACAACATAACACGACAGTCATGACCTTTGAGGGATCCATAATGTTATCCAATATCCAGTATCACGAAATGCGACCTAAAATATAAGTGAGATACACATTAAAATGTGAGACTTATCACATTTGCAAGCAGGAAGGCATAGATGAGCCTGCGCATATGCCCAGTCTCAACAGAGCCTTCACTGCTCGCATTGAAAAAGTAGGGGTGTTGATGAAGGCTAGGACCAAAATTTATACCTCAAGCTTTGTTGGATATATAAGCATGGCCGATTAAACCTTAACCCATAAAGCGCAACCTATAGTTTGCAGCAAAAACTGTAAAATCTCTATTACATGCCCGTGCTTTAATAGAGGCCCATTCCCCAATTTGGACGCCAAAAAAGCCGATTTTTTCATGCAAACTTCCCAAAAAATCGAGCCTCTAATAAAGGTCCACCCTCACCCACCTTGGTTGAATGGTCGAAGGTCGACCTTGAGCTTTGGAACTTATATATAGCCATTGTCTCATTTAATAGGTTTAATATATCAAGTGAGAATAATTACTTTGGCTTCAACAATATTCAAAAATCAACATTCAAATAAAAATCCCATTTAAATGCATTAGAAAGCATTTTTGACCTTGACGTTAAGTAGGTCAAGGTCAACTTAGGATCATCATTTGAAAAAAACTTGGTAGCCCCACATCCCAAATGCAACATACCAAGACCCAATATCACAGGCGTTCTGGTTCTGGAGATGTTTTTTTACCATATATGGGTGTGGCGGTCATGTTGGACAGTGTCCAAAATATTTTGAATAAATTTTGGCTAACTTATCATAAGGAGTCTTCACATGAAATTTGAGTTCAATTGGGCCAGTGGTTTGTGAGAAAACTGTTTTAATATATTGATGGGACTCCAGTATGAGTGACCTAAGCTGAAAGGTCAAAGGTCAACCTTGACCTTTGGAACTTATTTATAGCCATTCTCTGATTAGGGTTAACATATCAGGTGAGAATAATGACTAAGGCTTCTAGTTTTAAAAAAAAATCAATTTTTCGGAAATTTTCCCATTTAAATGCATTTGTACGCCAATTTGATCTTGATGTTAAGTAGGTCAAGGTCAACCTAGGATCATCATTTGAACAAACTGGGTAGGCCCCACATCCCCAATGCTACATACCTAAGTTCAAAAGTCATCTGCCTTCTGGTTCTGGTGAAGATTTTTAAAGGGGCTTTACAACATATGGGCGTGGGGGCCATCTTGGTCATGTGACCAGGACCATTTGAGCAAACTTTCGTCCCTAATGAGTCTCCATATGAAATTTGAGTTTAATTTGCTCAGTGGTTTCAGAGGAGTAGATGTTTGAAAATGTTGACGGACGGAGTGACTGGTATACTATAAGCTCACCCATGAGCCTTCGGCTCAGGTGAGCTAAAAATTAGGTTCAGGCTGCAACACATTATCACACTTGGGCTCGACATACGTTAATACACGGAAAAGATTATTTTATCCTCTTATTGACAAATAGATGAAGGTTGCTGCAATCATGTCCTCATAATATCTCTGGAGAAAGGTCAATGATTGAAAACAGCAGTTTCCATATTCTGATGAGAAAACTCCCCACAAAGACAAATAAGTTTTTTTTACTTCAAAACAATCTATTATATCTGTGTATTAATGACACAGCTTCTTTCTTTACAATGACAACGGCACTAAGAGTCAGATACCTTCATTTAGGGACATTAAGACTAGCCAGCCAATATTCAAAATGATGGCTGCTCCAGCCTAGCTCTCAAGCGATGTATTTGGTTACAGAAATTGAAACAGACAAAAAATCATAAACGTACAGACAAAATCTTAGTTCAATTCTAAGCAAATGCATTAAATGCCAACACTCTGGGGAGTGCTTGTCCAATAATTATTTACATGGCTAGAATGATAGGCAATCACTAGTACTGGTCTGTAAGTAGAGTGCAGTAAAACCTGTCTTAAGTGGGCACTCGGAAAGAATACCAAAATTGTTTAAAGACCGCAGGTCAAAAGTATTAAAAAATGCTCCCCTTTGAGCATTCTGCAATACTATTGACCTTCATTAAGCTACCATTTACCATTATACAGTTATTTCATGCCTGTTTGTAGTATAGTCAAAACTATTACCACGAGGTGCCATGGACCACCTGATGCACTTTTGCACAAGGCCGAAGGCCGGGTGCAATAGTGCATCAGATCGTCCACGGTACCACGGGGTAATAGTTTGAAAAGTGTTGAAATGTTCAATGAGCATCTCACTGAAGAGCATCGTCCTTTTTCTAATTTTGCTCTCAAAATTAGGAAACAGAAAGTTTAATCCAAATGATATATGCGGGAACTGAATTGGTGGCCGTGTTAACACATGTGCGGTAAATTCTAAAATCTTTCGCTTGCCCAAATGAAGGTTATCCAACCGTGTGAAATGTACAAAATATGAAACCTTGCATTTCATAAGGGTCTGCATTTTTGCTTATATAAAATCAATCTTCAGAGAAAGAAAACTAATATATTGGTTTGAAATATAACCTTTAACCCATAACTATACAATAGATCATCCTGACTAAAACTGTATCTAACTTTATAGAAAATTTCATTGAAAGTTAAAAGAGTAAATCTCCTAACACAGGATTTTTTAAATATGGAATTTGCCTTTAAATATGGAATTTGCCTTTAAATATGGAATTTGAGAATTTCTAAAACACAATTTAACTTCTAAAACACAACTTTTGGCTGCAATATGGTAGCAACTGTCTTAATTTTTGATGAATATAAGATTAGTTTAAAATCATACACAACTGAAATATTTTGTAAGTTATCTTTTTAAAGGGTGTGCAATGCATTTTCCCATTCAATGTGTGCGTCACTCACACTTCAAAATAACACAAATAACATTTTTTTTTCTGGCAAATACGATATGTTACTGGTCTCTTGTACATAGAAAATTTAGGTCAGTTCCATACCCTATTGCAGCCAAAAGTTGTGTTTCAGGAGTTAAAGCATGTATATGTATCAGAAATTCCCAAATTCAGGGGCGGATCATGGATTTCTTGATAGGGGGTTCAAATTTACAAAGGGGGGGGGGGGGGTTCGGTTTGTTATTTTTTTCATGATTATTTATTATTTTTTCCTGATTTTTCTGAAAATTCTCCATGAAAATCAACTAAGTTTGTCTCATAGGGGGTTTTGAGTGAACCCCCTCTAAATCTGCCACTGAAATTCAATATTTAAAGGCACATTCCATATTTAAAAAATCCTTTGTTAAAAGTAAAACACTGAAGAAAAAAGAATTTTCCTGCTTAAAACATTCTCAGATATTGTATTTATCCTAACAAATGTTAAAATGCCAACAATTGTAATTGTAACATGGTTTTCTGATACACTTACATCTGCTAGACCCCTCGGGGGACGCTACAGGCTCGGGTTTCAACACCACCCTCGGGGTCCAGCAGATGTTAATGCATAGAAAAACATATTTGATCCCTATAGTGGTTTACAGATTTTTGGGAAATGTTACGACGTCCATAACAACATTGCGTACATTGTATATGACAAAGTTACGTTTTTACGGCAAATATGATATTTCAAAGTATTCGTAATATCACATGATAAATAGAATCTAACAGTCGTGCTCTTGCGTTCTTCAATTTATTAAACTTGTTGCAAAAGAGATAAAATGCTCGGCAAGCCTCGCATTTTATCTCTATTCCTCAACTCGTCTAATAAGTTCAATAAAACATTCTCACTCATGTAAGATCCTCTATATAACCTCGAGCCCTGCCAACTCTTATTAACTCTTTTATTAACAAATTTACTTACCATTCTTTGAGAAGCGATAAAATAGCTCACATGTTCAAATTCCCAATAGTATAAGTTTTTTTTTTTAAATAAAGCTTACCTTATTATAAACAGTCAGATTTTGTTTTCCTCACTTTAATTCTGCTGCATGTCTAGAGCCGCATCTGCTTTCCTCTGCAAGGTGAGAGCGTCTGAACAGTCCTGGTTTTTTATGAAATGTAGATGCCTCCAGAAATTGATATTTTACGACAGTGAGGGATTGGGAGACTGTGGTGTAGACTGGTTCTCTCCCTTTAATAGCTTGTCAGCATATTAATGGGTAGATGGGTAGATCTAGGGGAGGGAACCAGACTAAGTGTGGTGTTGAATTACCATTTTCAAAATTTTTAAAGCTCATGTTTTGTCACTGTTTCGTATCAAATTTTGTATGAATATTTTAGGTGTAGATCTTCTAATGGATCGTCCATGCAGATTGGTATGATAAGGATGGAGTTGTCCATTACACCTTTTAACGGATCACAAATGAGGCAATGCATGAGATTTACAACGAAGTGGTATGTGCGACCAGCAAAGCCTCAGATCAGCCTGCGCATAAGCTCAGTCTGATCAGAGCCTTTGCTAGTCTCTTGAGTATTCCATGATTGTTAAGCTACTGACTGAACACCATTTGGAGTTTCTAAGCTTAAAGGGAGGCTGCACAGGCTCGTCTGAGTCTACACATGTCAAAATGTCACATTATTGGAAATCTCATGCACTGGCTCATTTAATTGTAATGTAATTCTGAAGATTGTTTTTACTTCATGTTTTACCTGCATATCATAGATCGATAACTGACCCTAGCAAATGGTGCAGTCCCAGACGAAATACCGCATATTGCGACATTTCATCTGGATCTTCATTGTTTTCCATGATATTCCATTGCAAGTCTATAAGATTCTCAAGTAATTAAAGTGCAAAGTCTCAAACCCGCCTGCCCATGAACAAAGTTTCACCAGTACTATAGCCACTATCGGCCTATTTGCTCAAGGGGATGAGGAGTGTGTGTGTGTGTGTGGGGGGGGGGGGGGTGCTTTGTGTAATCAGTAGCGAGTCGGACGTCAATGGATTGTAGATAGGGCCGGATATTTTTGTGGCGATTACTCTCTCCCTGCCAGTGTTTACACATGTAAAGCAGTTGTCAGTTACTGACGACATATATGCATAGCAGCGTGCATGCACAAAGTAACAATCGGTACAATCACTCATTTCAAATCTTGCGCAGAATGTTGTTTTTTTTGTTATTTTCTCACTTTTTCTGCCTATTTCCTATTCATGTAATGACAAATTATAACGTTTTTTACGGCAGAAATGAGATTTCAAAGTATTCTTAACGTCATATGATAAATAAAATCTAACAGTCGTGCTCTTGTATGACTGAATTTATTAAACTTGTTGCAAAAAAAGATAAAATGCTCGGCAAGCCTCGCAATTTATATCTTTTCCCCAACTTGTTTAATAAATTCAATAAAACATGAGCATTCATGTAAGATCCTCTATTTGTGTCACGAGCAAGGGATATTTTTGTGTTCTTACTCTCTGGTCCCTTTTCACTTTGTCCTCTGACTCAGTAAACTGGGTCCTCGGACTCTCTATACTAGGTCCGAGTTTTGTCGTGCAATTCGTACTGAGCACAAGGCCGTATAGACTTGTGCCAGTCTCCTTCTTATATAATTTTTTTAAATATTTTACTTAATGTACTTTAGGGCTAATGAAGGACACCAGTGCTGAAACCTTGGAAGGGGGGGGGGTCTAGTTCTCCAATATCCTTTCAAATATTTTGAAAAGTAACTCAAATCCCTAAAAGGAAAGGAGCAAATATCCCTAAAATTCACTCCACTTCAGAAAACTTTGTATCACCATATCCCTAAAAAGTGTTTGGAATTTTCTCAAAAGTATCCCATATCCCTTATTTGACCAATATCCCCTGGACTTTATTAAGAGTGCGTAACGAAAATTTAATTTTCTTATTTCTCATCCAAAACATATGTTGAGGGTACTCAAAAGAACCGTCTCAATGAGACATTTCTTTTGAGCACCCAAAACATATGTTCAAACTGATGGGTAAGAAAATATTTACATTTTTACGCTGAAATTTTTTTTTATCTAAACCTGTGGAACTCCTATTGGCCTCAGTCCTATCAGAGATTGAGGACTGAAAATGATTTTGTGCTACATTAGGCTGGATTTTTTTATTAGTTGATTTACAAACCCTCCTGCTGTAATTCTCCGGATATTAGAGAAAACATAAAATTTAATTTCTAAAAAAATTTAAAATTTTATCCACCGACTCTAAATATTATTTATGTTTTGTTGAAAAAAAAATTTTTTTGAGGTTTGTGTATTTTTGAGAGTGACCCTGTTAAAACTGATTGTCCTGGCCAGATTTTTTTTAAAAATTATGAAATATTTTAAGATTTAATACAGACTGTTGGTGTTTACCTTACCAGTTTTACTGATTTTTTTCTGGAGATATATAGAAAGCTCTGAAAATCAAAGCTCTGAAAATGACCAGTCAACTGGTCATTTTCAGAGCTTTTTTTTCTTTCCTTCGACCATAAATCTGAAGAAAAAAAAATCCCATAAATCAACTAATAAAAAAATTCTGGCCTTATATGAAGCAAAATTGAATTGTCATTGGAAACTTAATATCAGTCTAAAGGCTGTAGATTCATTGGGTTTGAAATGGAAGATGCATTGATGTCAACTTCGGTCGTTTTTAAAATGATATTAATCATCGGAGGGAAGTGGTTTCCGTTTTATTTGAAATAAGAGCATGATACCATGTAAAGTAACACTGACAGTCTACCCAACACCAACATATGAGCCGTGATATTTGATTTCTAACAATGTGGCATTTTGACAAGAGTAGACTCAGATTAGCCTATGTAGCCTCCTGTTAAGCTTAGAAACTCCAAATGATGTTCGGTCAGTAGCTTAAAACTCATAGAATATTCAAGCGACTAGCAAAGGCGCATATGCGCAGGCTGATCTAAGGCTTTGCTGGTTGCGCATACCACATTGTTGGATTTCTCATGTCGCGGCTCATTTCATATTTTTACCCCTGCTTGTGTTTTTCAAGTACTTATCTTAAAACCAAATTGACCAGCCAGCACAAGAGATTTTGGTCACCGCTTTGTCAAGCAACGAAGGCTCAGGTGAGTATGTGCTTAAGCGCATATTTGCCAGAGCCTTTGCTGCTTCCATACAGAAAGTATGGGTGAATATGAAGCATCAAACCAAAAAAAATTAGATATTGCCTTTGTAAGCATGGGTGATTACTTGCCACAAATACAGAAAGTATGGATGAAGATGAAGTCTCAAACTAAAATTAAGATAATTGCCTATGTAAGCACCGGTGATTACTTGTCAGAGCCTTCCCTGCTCCAGTACAAAAAGTATGGATGAAGATGAAGTATTTAAACAAAATATAGATCTTTTTTCTATGCCAGCATGGGTGCTTACTTGCTAGAGCCTTCTCTGCTGAAATACAGAAAGTATGGATGTAGATGAAGCCTTTAAACAAAATATAGAGCATTGTGTATGCCAGCATGCATATGGGTGCTTACTTGCCAGAGCCTTCTCTGCTCCCAAACAGAAAGTATGGATGTAGATTAAGTCCTTCACCAAAATATAGATCTTTGTCTACGACAGCATAGGTGCTTACTTGCCAGAGCCTTCTCTACTACCAAACAGAAAGTATGGATGTAGATTAAGTCTTACACCAAAATAAAGATCTTTGTCTATGACAGCATGGGTGCTTACTTGCCAGCCTTCACTGCTCACATACAGAAAGTATAGATGTAGATGAAGTCCTTCACCAAATATAGATCTTTGTCTATGACAGCATGGTTGGATCAGGACTTTAGTTAAGAGTGTGTAACAAAAATTTAATTTTCTTCTTTCTCAACAAAAACATATGTACACTCAAAAGAACTGTCTCAATGAGACGGTTCTTTTAAGCACCCATAACCTGTTAAAATTGAAGGGTAAGAAAATATTTACATTTTTAGGCTGAAAACTTTTGTTTATCTAAACCTGTGTTGCATACTGCCAATTAAAGCATTCACTTCTCACATACAGTTAAGTATGGATGTAGATGAAGTCTCCAACCAAAGTGTAGATCTTTGCATATGCCATCAAAGGGGCAAAATTGCCAGAGTATGCGCTGCTTCCATACAGCAAGAGAAAATAAATGATTTTGAGTTGATCAGTGCTTGAGGAAAAGGTGTCGTTTACAGACATTTTTTTAATATAGCTCTGACATCCTTTTATGAGGGATGTTCGAAATGAATTGCCGATTTCTATCTGGAGGCTTCAAATTTCAAGTTAGCCCAAAAGTGCTTGTTTCATGCCAAAGAAGTACTCCCTGTGGCTAGAAGAGCAAAGCTTCAGCCGATGTATCCACTTCCTGAAGGCGTCACGGTACACTAATTTGGGCACAGTTACAAGGTACTGATGAATGGCAGATCCAAGTGCCTGTCAGGACTGGTATTTCCGCCCAGCAAGGAATTATTAAATTTTCGGAAACATAAAGAAATCACATGGGGCAAGGTCTAGGAATACGGGAGGTGAGGCAAAACAGATACTTTTTCTTTCTTCAAAAATGCTGTAACTATTGGGGAGGTATGACCGGGGGCATTGCCATGTAGAAGACGGATATGTTAAAAACCAGTTACAGGGCGTCGTTTCTGATAATACTTTTTTAGTGTCTTCGTAGCACTTTCCAGTGATGCTTTTGCCCTTTTCCACCAGCACTTTTATTGTGACTCCTACACCAAAGAAGAAAATTGCATACAAAACCTTTGCACTCAAAGACCATTTGACAATAGTTGGGCGTTTGCTGTGTTTAGTGGGCCAGATTTAATTGCTAACCTATCTGATGGGACAAAATAATGAAATGATTTCTTTACGAGATGCAGATTTTGGCCTACCTAATTTTGGTGCATTTTTGATGGACTCTACACCAGATTCAAATTTATTTTTCCAGCGCCTAACTGTGTCATAAGACACACAAGAAGGTCCATAAGCAGAAGAAAGTTCAGTTATCAGCTGCTTCAAAGAACAACCAAGTTTTGAGCGAGCTTTGGTGTACGCCTGTATTTCATCTTTCTGGTCCACTCTTCTACCAACCATTTTTACAACAGTGGTCAATGACTGCGTGTATTAATATGGCAAATTTTATGTCTTACACTTAGTCTAACATGTACATTTATACACCGTTGTGTAAACCTTGAATAAACCTAAATGAGCCAGTGCATGAGATTTCCAACAATGTGGTATGTGCGAACAGCAAAGCCTCAGATCAGCCTGCGCATATGCGCAGTCTGATCAGAGCCTTTGCTAGTCGCTTCAGTATTCTATGATTGTTCAGCTACTGACTGAACACCATTTGGAGTTTCTAAGCTTAAAAGGAGGCTGCAGAGGCTCATCCGAGTCTGCACTTGTCAAAATGTCAAATTGTTGGAAACCTCATGCCGCGGCTCAAATGGGTATGTATTGGTTTTTATCGTGCCCCATGTGGATATCGAGATATCAGACAATAAGCAATTCATTTCGAACATCCCTCGTATTCAGCAATGCAGACTAGTTTATGCAATTTTAATAGAGGGCATTTTAAGAAACAATCTTTGTAAAATGGATTTATAAAGTGGACCAGTGGTTCAAGAGATGTTGTTCAAAATATTTTTAATCTTAGTCTGTGGAGCAGAACCATTTAGGCAATATTATTAGAGGGCCTTAGGATGAACATGCATGTTGATTTATAAATTTGGCTAGTGGTTGAAAAGAAAATGTCATTTAAAAGTTTACATACGATGGATGCTGGACAAAGACCGGCAACAAAAGCTAACTTGGAGCCTATTGCTTAGGTGAGCTAAAATTGTAAAAATGAAAAATGTCAATAAGCAATGCTTATAAGATATCCCCCGCACAGTAAGGGTCAATGAATAAACTTAGTTTTGGCAAGTGATAGTTCAAACCAGCAGACCCTAGTTTTGAAAAAAAAAAGATTTCAGTAGAATCAGTGAAAACAAGATTTCAGTAGAATCTGTGTAAATGATCTTAAAGCTTGCAATCTGGAACATTTGTTAAGATTAAATATACAAAATTATTCATACCTGAAAGCTCTATATATCAAAGCTTATATCGGAAATATAGTCTAAGTTCTCATAGATGTCATTTGATAAAAAATTATTTTTTCTGAACCAAACTCCTTCATGCATATGTTCAATGTGTCTATATTGTATAGGCAACATATCAAAATTGCTCCATCAAAAGCTGTGGTAGGGGTTGATCAGCCAATGAAGGCACCATCTATGCATATACAAAAGCCTTGTTAGGGGAAAATTGTCTAAGTTCTAACAGCTGTCATTTTGTCAAAAATTATTTTTTCAAAACCAAACTCTTTCATGCGTATGTTCAATATGTCTTCACTATAGTGGCAAAGTATCAAATTGCTCCATCAAAAGCTGTGGTAGGAGTTGATCGGCCAATAAGTTCTCACAGCTGTCATTTTGTAAAAAAAAATATTTTTTTTGAATCAAACTCATTCATGCATATGTTCGATGTGTCTACATTGTATAGGCAAAGTATCAAATTGCTCCGTCAAAAGCTGTTGTAGGAGTTGATCTGCCCATGAAGGCACTATCTATGCATATACAAAGCCTTATTAGGGAAAAATTGTCTAAGTTCTCACAGCTGTCATTTTGTCAAAAAATATTTTTTCTGAACAAAACTCCTTCATGCATATGTTCAATGTGTCTATAATGTATAGGCAAAGTATCAAATTGTTCCATCAAAAGTTGAGTTAGGAGTTGATCGGCCCATGAAGGCACCATCAATGCATATACAAAAGCTCTATTAGGGAAAAATTGTCTAAGTTCTCACAGCTGTCATTTCGTCGCTTCATATCAGTGCTATAGTGTTCTATCTACCATTGCACAAGTTTTGAGAAAAATGAGTTTGAAAATTTTAGCATCCTGATTTTTGATGCGTTATATATCACAGACCTTTTAATCATACCAGAGGGTTAAAATGTATACATACAGTGTAAATGACCTTGGTTTGAAGAATTTTTTACAGTTATATGGAATTTACGGGAATTTTACAGTTTGCAGATAGAACATTATGCCCTAAAAATAGCGTTCTGCGTTCAGTGCTATAGTGTTCTATATGTTCCTACAGCTTATTATCCTGGTTATGGAGTCAATTCATATACTAGTCTGAACAGAAATGATTATTTGTACCTAAAAGTAGCAGACTTAGTTATTTATTTGGCACAACAGTAGCAAAAAGCACGGGTTATGCCATTAAAAATTATGCAAGGGAGGTAATCCGTTTCTACAGTTATTCTTTTTGTCAATGGGGTCAATTTGCATAATATTTTAGACTGGTCTGATTATTTGGACCTAAAAGTTGCATATTTAACCATTGATTTATAATTTCATCGACAAGTTACTTCAATTAAAGCGGTTTAGATATGCGTAAGGGAGGTAATCTGTTTCTACAGCTTATTATTCTGTCCATGGATCAATTTGAGCTATATTTTTGACCGAGCGGATTATTTGGACCTAAAAGTAGCCGATATAGCCATTAGTTCGCCATAAGACCGACAAACCGCTTCAATTTAGGAAATTTAAATTTATGTAAGGGAGGTAACTGCAATTTTGAGCAATTTCTCCAAGGGAAGTGAATTAATGTAGATATAACAGTATGACACTGAACTCACCCAGTCATGTGACATAATCATCATTGGTCATTGGATGAAAATCACTTAGAACACTATAACATTGAGCGAAATTGTCTTTTTGTAGTTAGAACAGAAACGCACAGCGATTTTAAGCTTACTGGGAGGAGATAGGCATATGAAACCTTCACCAGTAGATAGAACATTTGATCCCCTTTTCAACGGTATGCATAACTCATTTTTGACCAAAATGTCACTTAGAACACTATAGCACTGAAGCGACGATTTGTCAAAAATTATCTTTTCTGAACCAAGCTCCTTCATGCATATGTTCAATGTGTCTATATTGTATAGGCAAAGTACCAAATTGTTCCATCTAAAGCTGTGGTAGGAGTTGATTAGCCATTGAAGGCACCATCTATGCATATACAAAAGCCTTATTAGGGAAAAATGGTCTAAGTTCTCACAGCTGTCATTAGGGAAAATTGTCTAAGTTCTCAAGTTGTCATTTTGTCAAAAATTATTTTTTCTCCACCAAACTCCTTCATGCATATGTTCAATGTGTCTACATTGTATAGGCAAAGTATCAAATTGCTCCATCAAAAGCTGAGTTAGGAGTTGATTGGCCCATGAAGGCACCATCAATGCATATACGAAAGCTCTATCAGGGAAAAATTGTCTAAGTTCTCACAGCTGTCATTTTGTCAAAAATTGTTTTTTCTGAACCAAACTCCCTCATGCATATGTTCAATGTGTCTTAATTTTATAGGCAAAGTATCATATTGCTCCATCAAAAGCTGAGTTAGATGATTGGCCCATGAAGGCACCATCTAAGCATATACAAAAGCCTTTTTAGGGGAAAATTCTCTAACTTCTCACAGCTGTCATTTTGTCAAAGATTATTTTTTCTGAACCAAACTCCTTCATGCATATGTTCAATATGTCTACATTGTAAAGGCAAAGTATCATATTGTTCCATCTAAAGCTGTGGTAGGAGTTGATCAGCCCGTGTATGGACTATAATTTCATAAGCATAAACCCTATATAAGCCTTTTTGAACTACAAAAGGAAATAACTATAATAGAATTGGCCCCTAACCCTTACTTTTTTGTTTAAAGTATTTGTCTTGCATATATGAACATGTTTGCAAGGTTTGATCAAAATCCACTATTGACTCTTCAAGATATTAGGGAAACAAAACGTTAGGGACGGACGGACGCACATACGCACGGTCAATGTGAAAACAGTATACCCACCACAAACAAAGTTTGCGGGGGGGGGGGGGTATAAAAAGTTTACAAACGACGCACAATGGATGCCGGACAAAGACCGGTAACAAACGCTCACTTAGAGCCTATGGCTCACTGGTGAGCTGAAATTGTATCATGAATGTGAGAATCGGTTAGAAAAACTCCATCAAGAGAATCAAAGTTTGACATAAAAATTCTTGCCTAATAATGACAAATGTTGATCCCAAGGAAAGGATTTTTCTATCTACCTCTTGTAGGAATGATGGATGCTTTTCTTGCACACATTTTTCAAATTCGTTTTTTTTTTTGTTTGTTTTTTACACAATAACCCCTAGAAGAGCTTGAATAGGCTGAAATGCAACAGTACCTGATAACATTACTTTCATGACATTGAGGTCACTTACAATATGCGCGAGTTCCAATGAACAGCTCGCATGCGACAGCCTGGGTAAGATGAGAATTCTATTCCAGGTATTCTTATCCATTGTGCAAGAAATAGAGCTACTGTCCTGCCAGCCAAGAGTGACAGTGACGTCATGTTTTGTTTATAACATTATCTGGGACTTATAACCCATAGATGACTTGTGGTGTATTAATCCTATCCTAATAATAGAGCTACTGTCCTGCCAGACAAGAGTGACAGTGACGTCATGTTTTGTTCATAACATTATCTGGGACTTATAACCCATAGATGACTTGTGGTGTATTAATCCTATCCTGTGGATAGGATTAATACACAAGTGATCTATCGCTTCGCATTAGCTTAAGTGGAGTATGCAAGTTAATGTTTTGCTTAAAAATTGTCAAGAATATATTAAGTCACTGTCACTCATGGTTGGCATGACAGTACCTTGTCCATAGAAGACAGGTTTTCTTGCAATGAGGCTAATATAGGACCCTTCTTATCTAGGGCTTTGCATGGAGTCTATATACAGGGTTCCCACAGAAATTCAAAAAAAACAATTTCATGATTTTCCATGATCAGCAATGTAATTTCCATGACTATTTAATGCACAGCCTCCAACCTCCCCTTCATGAGACATCTTCACCATGAAGAGCATAAATGCTGAATGCAGAAACAGTTATTTATTTAAAGAAGCATGCATGTGGACTATGCATGCATTTTGAAAATTTTAAAACTTGAAACCGCCAGTAGCCAGAAAACTAGCTGTCAGACACAGTCTGACAGCTAGTTTTCTGGCTACTGGTAGTTTTATCATATTATTACACAAAATTCCATGATTTTTCCATGATTATTCAGGTTTTATCAAATTCTATGATTTTTCCATACATGGAACTTTTTTTGTGATTTTCCAGGTTTTCAATGATTTCCAGAGCTCGTGGGAACCCTGTATATAGCTAATGCACAACAAAATGACAATTGGGTCGAGAAAGCTTTAATGCATTGAAGTGATATACATGTAACAATACGAAACAAGAGGACCCTAGGGCCCTGGATCGCTCACCTGAGACCTGGCAAATAAGATGGTGTACTGGCCTGTGGCTATAGGGATATCATTTAATGATATTTCTATCTTTAGCTCTGGTGGCCATGATGTTCAGCTGAGCTAAATATTCAGATCAATTTTGGTAGAAGGCATCATGAGGAACATTTCTTTGAAAATATTTCGAATTTGGATCAGTTGTTCAGGAGTAGAGGTCGTTTAAAGATATTTCTTATGTATAGCTCTGGCGGCCTTTTTGTTCAGTGCTTTCAAACCATTTGCGCAATTATTGTAGTGGGCCTTATGTGGAACATTTCTGTGAAACAGTGTTGAACGTGTTGTTGTTGTTGCATTTGTGTTTAACGTCCCACCAACATCTAAGGTCATATGGAGACAGGGCCACGGCTTAAAGTCTCATCAGACAGACTGGTGAAGCCGGGAATCGAACCTGCAACCCCTGGTTTACAAGGCAAGCGGTTTATCCACTACACCACAGCGGCTCCTGTGTTGAATATGGAATAGCAGTTCAAGAGGAAATGCTGTTTAAAGACATTTTTATCTAGAGCTCTGGCAGCCCCTTTGTTAAGTAGGTTGGAACCATTTGTGCAATTTTGGTAGAGTGCATTATGAGGAACAATTTTGTGAAATCATTTTGAATTTTGACCTGTGGATCAGGAGATGTCTTTTAAAGACATTTCTTATCTAGAGCTCTGGTGGACCCATTGTTTGGCAGTGCGGAACCATTTGTGCAATTTTGGTAGAATGCACCATGAGGAACAATTCTGTGTAATCATTTTGAATTTGGACCAGTGGTTCAAGAAAAATTAAAGATATTTCTTATCTGGGACTGGCAGCATTTTTGTTTAGCGGAGCGGCACCAGAAATGTAATTTTGGTAGAGGGTATTATGAGGAACAATTCTGTGAAATTATTTTAAATTTAGACCAGTGGTTATGGAGGAAAAGCCATATATATTTCTTATCTAGAGCTCTGGCAGCCCTTCTGTTCAGGGTAGCTTAACCATTAGTGCAATTGTGGTAGAGGTTGTTATGAGGAACAATTCTGTGAAATTATTTTGAATTTAGGCCATTGGTTCAAGAGATGTCCTTTAAAAGATTTATTACTGGAGCTCTGGCAACCCTCCTGTTCAGTGGAGCAGACCATTTATGCAATTTTGAAAGAGGGAATCATAGGGAACATTCATGTGAAGTTATTTGAAATTTGGACCAGTGGTTCAGGAGGAGATGTCGCATAAAGAAAAAGTTTACGCACAACGGACACAGGAAGGACGGACAGATAAAGGCTGATCACAATAGTTCACCTTGAGCCTTTGGCTCAGGTGAGCTAAAAATGACTAACTCTTTACGAACTAGTGTCATTTCTGATAAAATTTGCAATCAGTTTGGACCCAGATCAGGCCTGACAAAATGTTGGTCCTGATCTGGATCTAAACTGTTTGACACTTTGGTTGTATTAAGGAAAGCATTGTTTTTTCGAAAAGATTAATTAAAAAAACTTAGTTGATGACAAAAAAGCTTAATAAATTACCCACCATGCAAAGAGTTATAAAATGAATTAGAGCAACCCCTGTGATAATTACATTTCTAAAAATGGCATGTGCCTTAAATTAGGGTAACAAATGCATTAACCCATAAAGCGCCACCTATAATTTGCAGCAGAAGACAATTTCAAATTTTGCCGCTTTTTCAAAAATAACAAATAAGGCATGATATTTTATGAGAATCGTCTGTTGGCAGACAATTCTCATGAAATATCATAACTTACTTTTTTGAAAACCAGTAAAGATGTCGAAAAAAATGCAATCTGCTGCAGTAGTGATTGGGGCCAAAACTGTTTGTTTTAGGAGTTATATTGTCCAATTTTTACATTTCCACTGCGAGTCTTTAAATGAACCTTTACATTTGAGAAGTTGTTCATACCTTCATGAACGGACCAATTTAAGCCATGATGCCACATATGCGCCATTGGGCAGACCAGTGTCAACGCCATCAAATAACGTTGTTTGTTTACTGACATTTGTTTGAAGTTGAACTCACATCACCATGACATTAAGGCCAAAATTTTGCGTTTTGGCTATTCCGAACCGTCCATTATGTCTGATTTAACTACAAATATACAGAAAAACAGCCAAGTACGATGAAAATTGTAATTGATACTTGACTGATAATATAAAATATATAAAAAACTCATGTCCAATGAAAATGCACCACCTACAAAAATGACTATATCTTTTTAACGACATCAAATTTTATTTTCGCAATTGTGTCTTATTGTACTGTAGCAATTCCGTAAGTTACTGATAGGTCTTTAAAACGGAATGATCACTGATGAGGCAAGCTGAAAGCATTTAACAAAACAACGGTCAAAACAGAAAGTCACACAACCTGCCATCGAATGTGTCAGAAATTTCAAAAGAAGTATTTTCGCATATTTCTGTGCATAAATTGTAAAGAATCTCTAAATTGATAGCCTGGAATAGTCATCTTGCCTTGAAAGCGGCTGTGACGTCACTAGCATATTTTTGACTGGCGCTTAAAATAGAGACATTCAAGGAATCCTTCTTTTACTGATGCAAAATTACGACAAGGTCGTAGTAAGAATATTTCTTGCTCGTGTAGCGGGTATTTAACATCGACGGAGCGAAGGTGTCAACGTTTTTTTTGAAAACATCAATCTTTAAAAGCTTGTATACAATAAAAGCACCGCAAGCACTGCATAATACCCCGCCACTGCTGGGGCACCAAAAGTTATTTTGTGAGATATATAATGCCTAAATAGCAACAGAACTGAGATAGACAGTGATATGACGTCCTTAGTCACAATATGTAACCTTTGATGGTCAACATATCTGTGAAGTTTCATTCAGATACTCCATATAGTAAATGAACTACAGGTCAAAAACCATTTTTCAGATCAATCAAGTGCGGATAACTCATGAACTGGAAAGGTAAGGGTGACGGTCCTTACTAAAAAATATGTAACCTTTGATGTTCAACATATCTGTGAAGTTTCATTCAGATATTCCATATAGTAAATGAACTACAGGTCAAAAACCATTTTTCAGATCAATCAAGGGCAGATATCTCATGAACTGGAAAGGTAAGAGTGATGGTTCTTTGTCACAGTATGTAATCTTTGATGTGAAACATATCTGTAAAGTTTCATTTAAATATTCCACAAAGTAAAGGAACTACGGGTAAAAAACATTTTTTAATTCAATCAAGGGCGGATAACTCACAAACAGGAAAGGTAAGAGTGACGGTTCTTAGTCACAATATGTTACCTTTGATGTGAAACATATCTGTGAAGTTATATTCAGATATTCCACATAGTAAAGGAACAATAGGTCAAAAACCTTTTTTCAGACCTATCAAGGGCGGATAACTCACAAACTGGGAAGGTCAGAGTGACGGTCCTTATTCACAATATGTAACCTTTGGTGTGCAACATATCTGTGAAGTTTCATTCAGATATCATGAACAGTAAAGGAATAACAGGCCAGAAACCATTTTTCCAATACGAAAAAGGGCAGTAACTCTGTTAAAAATGGACGGATTTTGCCCATTAACAATCCCATACCACTCATCGCCGATAACAATATGTATGCAAAATTTGAAAAAATTCCGTGAATAAATACTCAAGTTATCGATCGGAAATGGTGAGCACGGACGGACGGACGGACAGACGGACAGACACCGAAGGGTATAACATAATACCTCGCCACACTTTAGTGGCGGGGTATAAAAACCTAAGAGTATCTGTGTTGAGCTTAATGTTAAATAATACTGGCACCAACAGATGAACACAAATTTTAGAAGATTTAAAACGCTAGCGTTGCGAACAATGGCTGATGACACGCTCAAAGTTGACGTCAATGATGCAACGTCAATTGTTTAGAGGATTTGTATGACGTTTTGCATGTGTGTGAGTTTGTACGACTGAAATAAGCATTGTGTAGAACACTCTGACTGTAGAAATTGCAATTAAACATTTTACGTTGAGTTTTGTTGGACCACGCCATATTTAAGCCTACATAGTGACATTGTTCGCGTTACTGTAGTGTTAGATGTTGCGCCACAACTGCAAAAGTTGTGGCAAAGTGACAGGGGATCTAATTGCAAACAGAAAAGAATTAAACAAGAATTTAGGGTCTTTTTGTATACGCCCAAAATGCAATTAGCGCAATTTGAAGGCTGACATTACGTCACATGTTAACTGGGTCACTGGAATTGAAATTTTTGTGCAAAGCCATTGCACTTGTCCTAAAAAATAGATATAAATAACACAATTTTGCACAAACTTTGATAGGCCACAACTATGCACATCTGAAGAGTGTTGCGTTCTCATTGGACATGAGTATATACGAGTAAGTAATAACTTCAATTTTTGGTCTGTTCGTGGGATCGTGAACAAATTCAACTTTTTGGAAAAACTTTCAGAACTACAGATAAAGTATAAAACAGTTTGGATCCAGATCAGGCCCAACACCTTATTGGGCTTGGTCTGGATCCAAACTGTTTGCAAAGATTATCAGCAGACCACACTAAGTAGTCGAAGAGTTGAAGTAACCTGTAACCCTGTCTCTGATTAAGCCAATGATAATTGAGCCAGTGCATGAGATTTCCAACAATGTGGTATGTGCGACCAGCAAAGCCTCAGTCTGATCAGAGCCTTTGCTAGTTGATTCAGTATTCTATGATTATTTAGCTACTGACTGAACACAATTTTGAGTTTCTAAGCTCAAAAGGAGGCTGCAGAGGCTCGTCCGAATCTACACTTGTCAAAATGTCAAATTGTTGGAAATCTCATGCCGTAACAGTATCAGTAGATATGTTGACCCTTGTCATACTGAATATTTTATGTACTATACACTCCTCCCCTAACTTATCATGTTTACCTGCAGCATTCCATTTATATAAAGGATATTTACCTTTCATCGAGTGCGTGAAAAATTAGTATCACGAGTGCATAGCATGAGTGAAAATGGTGATATTTTCACCGCACCAGATGAAAAATATTTGGTATTCACCCCCAAAAAAGTAAATTTTCTTTTTATTTTATACTCGGAGGAAAATACAGAAAGCATGAACTAAGAATTTCTAGCGATAAGGCGAGCAATCTCCCTAAACGAGACGTTCGTTTTATTTTGTTGAAATAACGACTGGAGAAACTAGGCACATTCAACAAATATATATAGACGAGCAGTCGGTGTATCATTGCCCCCAATTTGTATATTTAAAACGGGGTTTCCTTCATGCATGTAATAACTCTACTTCTTATTGAATGATAATTTATTTCGATCATCAACTGTGCTTTTTATTCAGTAACATATATGGGAACTAGACCGTTAAACAGGGAACCACGCTATGTACAGTAAAACTCTTTATACATTTGATGTACAATAAAAACGACCATCTTGCAAACTGGTCTATTTTTGTCAGATATTTAATGTCTTCTTTCGCTTATACAACCCCTTTCCACCCCTAGACCCAAGACGCCATTTACATATGTTATATATTTGTATAGCGACATTTAATTGTCCAAAGGGCATCTTGGGTCTAGGGGGGGAAAGCATCTAAAAACAAACTGAAAGACGCAAGTTTCATATTTTCAATGACAAACGTCACAATTTTAAGTATATTTCGTACGCATGCGCAGAAGGGATACCGCAAAGTTTTGGAAATGAAGGGCACTTATATCCCTAATATTTTAGCACTTTTACTTTTTGGAAACCTGCAAAGGATTTACTAAAACTATCGTATAAACGGCAGCCAGTCTAAAGACGTAAAATGAGGGGTGGGAGAAGAAGGCGCAAGTTTTCACGGCTTTGTAAACGATGGATCGCTTTGAAAACTATTTTGATGCTTTCTATGCATATTTTGCTACCGAAACAGTCCAATTTTAAAAATATTAAGGCAATTTGAAAATTTAGGTTTTGTTATCATGTCAACTAGGGAAAATATACGCCTTATCGCTAGAACTCCTTTTCCCCTGGTCGTTTCTTGTTCGATTTGACTTTTTCAGTGTATTTATTGGGTATAACATTGGGTGGACACAAAGTTTGCACCTAGAAAATGGCTTAGAATTATATTTTAATGAATGAAACATAAGAAATCAGTATTTAAAGAAATTCTATTGAGTGTGCCTTAAGATAGGCGTCACATGCAAACTGGCGCTACGCCAGGTCAATCAGTGACATCATTATGTGCGATGTTGACGTCACAACATGCGTAGCGTGATTTCGGACAAACATCCTTCTTGTAAACTCTTTTGAAAAATGTACCAGTCACAAAATTGCCAAAAATGCCTTGTTTTGCTACAGTGAAATTATAAATCGTTTCAGTCACTAGTGAAGAAACACGATATTTTTTCACTGTAGAAAAATACCAATTTTATTCACATTTGATATGCATTGAACTCACTGCTTATGATAAAATAAAAACATGTATTTACAAGCAGAGTAGAAAAAAAAGAGTGTAGATTCTGATCAGCTGGCTTCATGAGAAGCCAGCTGATCTAAATCTACAGTGTTGTCACATAAAGGAAATATCTGAGCTCAAACAAACCAAATATGAGCCGTGACATGAGATTTCCAACAATGTGGTATGTGCAACTAGCAAAGCCTCAGACCAGCCTGCGCATACGTGCAGTCTGGTCAGAGCCTTTGCTTGTCGCTTAAATATTATATGACTGTTAAGCTACTGACCGAACAGCATTTTGAGTTTCTAAGCTTAAAAGGAGGCTGCACAGGCTCATCTGGGTCTACACTTGTCAACATGCCACATTAGAAATCACATGTCTTGGCTCATCTATTATTATATTACTGGGAAGGGAGAGGAAACTGGTGAAACTGGGTCGCGTAGCGCAGTAGGTAATGTGTCTGGCTGCAGATAGGTGTCTGACTGCAAATCCAGGGGTAGTGAGTTCAATCCTGGCTTGGTCCCATACTTTCTATGGCGATTGATCATGAAATAGTTTCTACGGCCATTCTTCTCCCTTCTGCTGATTTAAGAAGGGTTGTTGTCAGTTACAAGCCAAAGTTTGTGAATGAAGTACTGGTTAACTGCTTAGTCAAGCTTTCCCAGGAAAAAGGGTGTGGTTAGGTAAATTGAGCGACCCAACATGACCATAGCTGTTGACTGGGATGTAAAGAATCAAACCAAACCAAACTGGTGATAGAAAAAAGCCACAAACCTTACAAGCAAACACTAAAAATGAAAAACTAGAGGACCTGAAGGTCCTGAGGCGCTCACCTGATCTCCTTTATAATGTTAAAATAGGTCAAGGTCAAATACAGCTTATAATGGAACAATTTTTGTTTTACCATATATGGGGGTTGCAGACATTTTGGTCAAATGACTTAAACAATCTTATGAATAATCCATCAAACAGCCCAGTGATTTCTGAGAAACAGATGTTTAGATAGGTGTGTGGCAGTCCAAATGAGTGGCCTTGGATAAAAGGTCACAGGTCAGCTTAACATTTGGTACTTAATACAAGATTTTTCCCAAATAAGTGCATTAGGAATCAAATTTGACCTTGCCATAAAGTAGGTCAAGAACAACCTAGATTAGTCATTTGTGCACATCTGGTAGGGCCCACATCCCCAATGCTACATACCAAGTCCCAAGGCCATTTGTTCCAGAGAAGAAGACATTTAAAGGGTTTTAACCATATATGGGCGTGGTGGCCATCTTGGTCATGTGACCAGTACAATTGGTATAAATTTTGGCTAACCTATCACAAGGAGTCTTCATATGAAATTTGAGTTCAAATGGCCTAGTGGTTTCTGAGGAAACTATGTTTTGATGTGTTGATGGGACTCCAATATGAGCGACCTTGGCTGAAAAGTTAAAGGTCAACTTATTTATAGCCATTGTCTCATTTGGTTTAACATATCAAGTGAGAATAATGACTTTGGCCTCAAAAGTTTTCAAAAAAAAAAAAAAAATTCAAAAAAAAATCCCATTTTAATGCTTTAGGAAGCAAATTTGACCTTGATGTTAAGTAGGTCAAGGTCAACTTAGGTTTATCATTTGAACAAACTTGGTAGGCCCCACATCCCCAATGCTGCATACCAAGTCCCAAGGTCATGGGCCTTCTGGTTCTTGAGAAGAAGATTTTTAAATGGTTCTAACCATATATGGGCGTGGCGGCTATCTTGGTCATGTGACCAAAATAATTTGCATAAATTTTGGCTAACTCAGCATAAGGAGTCTTCACATGAAATTTGAGTTCAATTGGGCCAATGATTTGTGAGCAAAATATGTTTTAATATATTGATGGGACTCCAATATGAGCGACCTAAGCTGAAAGGTCAAAGGTCAACCGTGACCCTTGAAACTTATTTATAGCCATTGTCTCATTAGGTTAAATATATCATGTGAGAATAATGACTAAAGCTTCCAAAGTTTTCAAAAAAATCAACTTTTCAGAAATTTTCCCCTTTTAAATGCATTAGGAAGCAAATTTGACCTTGACGTTAAGTAGGTCAAGGTCAACCTAGGATCATCACTTGAACAAACTTGGTAGGCCCCATAACCCCAATGCTACATACCAAGTCCCAAGGTCATCGGCCTTCTGGTTCTGGAGAAGAAGATTTTTTAAGTGTTTTTACCATATATGGGCGTGGCGGCCATCTTGGTCATGTGACCAAGACCATTTGAACAAACTTTCGTTCCCCCATCCTAAGGAGTCTCCATATGAAATATGAGTTAAATTGGCCCAGTAGTTTCAGAGAAGATGTTTGAAAATGTTGACGAACAACGGACGGACGGACGGACAGACGCCGGAGTCACTGGTATACCATTAGCTCACCAATGAGCCTTAGGCTCAGGAGAGCTAAAAATACGACTAAAATTGAGTATTACAAATGACACACACTAAAAGTAGACTGGCTACAGTCTGAAAATTTTTGTTTTGACGGGAAATATATCAATATAAATGTGCAATCATAATGTAATTTCTTTTATCAACCCATTGTAGCCTCTTCTGGTCAGATGCTTTTATAGAGCCATCAGAATTACACTTGCTACATTGAACATACATGCATATGAAACAGACATGCACTAGGACACATTGATAGCAAAAAAAATGTAAGGACCGGAGCCAGTCTAACTCATAGTTACGGTGATGGAATTCACATCAAAGGAATCTATTGTGTGTAAAACAACATCCATCCATCATATAGGTTACTCTTATGACAAGAAAGCATCAACATGGCGGAGCGCAGTGGCTCATTGGTAGAGTGCTTGAATCAAGACCGTGGGGCCGCGGGTTTCAGCCTGACCGGCTTCACTTCATTGTGGTCCTTGAGCAAGACACATTTATCCTAGCTTAGTACTGGTTCAACCCAGGACGACCGTCCCTGTTTAACTGAAAGATTGTTGATGGGATGTAAAGAATCAAATCAAACAAACATGGCTCAAGCATAGCTGAAAAATCTCGCCCTGGCTGGGTATCAAACCAGGGTCATACTTTTAACACTCATCATTCTGAATATTTTTATATACTGCATACCCCCAACCCCATTTTTTTTATCCAAATACCTTCCAGGCTTACAGTAAATAGCATGGAATTACGAGCAGGGAGGAAAACAGATTGGATCCTGATCAGCTGGCTAAGCCAGCTGATCTGGATCAAAACTGTTTTCAAAATGGGATATTATAGGGATCACACATGTTTTTTCATGCATTAACATTTGCCGGGTCCCGAGAATGCTGTTTGAACACGAGGCCTATGGGCCTTGTGTTCAAACATCTTCTGAGGGACCCAGCAAGTGTTAATGAAATGAAACAAATAGGAGAATCGTTAATCTTGCATAGTTTACCTTATTCCAACCCAATTCGCACTTAAAACACTAGTAAAACATTAAATTGTTTATTTTCTTACACTGGATTTCTCTAAACAAAATGGCGTTAGCTGTATACTTTCGAAAGTCATAACGTCGTCACAACGTCATAACCGTACACAACGTTTTGGCGAACAAAAACATCGGCGAAATGATCAGTCTGGTCCGCAACGCTTTCCGTATTTAACGTCATGCAAATAATGCAGGGCTCATTTTAAGTATTTTCAAGTTCAGACCCATGTTCAAACAGCACGCGAATCTCCTGATTTGAACATGGATTTTCGTTCATTTGACAATGGGTGTAAACAGCTATACAAATAGACATCTATGCAAGAATGCTTGTTTGTTTTGGTGATTTAGGTAAATGTCAACAATTTTCAGTCATGTTGGGACCTAGGTTAAACCAGGACTAAGCAGCTGATAAAGTGTCTTGCTAATAAACTGTCTTGCTCAAGGACACAATACATTGACTCTGCTGGCAGTAAGTTTAAAACTTGCAACCCTTTGATCCCCAGTCTAACACTCTACCAAATGAGCCACTGTACTCACCCCCCCCCCCCCCCCCCCCCCAAAAAAAAATGTGATATAATGGGGTTTCCCATGATAAAGGTTAGAAGACCAAATTTTTTTTATTTGATTAGAGCCATGACATGTGATTTCCAACAATTTAGCATTTTGGCAAGTGTAGACTCAGACGAGCCTGTGCAGTCTCCTTTTCAGCTTAGAAACTCAAAAGGATATTCAGTCAGTAGCTTAACACTCATAGAATATTCAAGCGACTAGCAAAGGCTCTGATAAGATTGTGTGTATGCGCAGGCTGATCTGAGGCTTTGCTGATCGCACATACCACATTGTTGGAAATCTCATGCCGCGGCTCATTTAATTCCTTACGTCCCATCAACAATCTTTCAGTTATATAGGGACGGGTCTTCCTGGGTTGAGCCAGTAATAAGCTAGGATTAATGTTCTTGCTCAAGGACACAACACTGTGACCCTGGTGAGGCTAGAACCCCTGGTCCTTCGGTCTTGAGTCAAGCACTCTACCACTGAGCCACTGTGCTCCCTAAAAGACCAATGTTATACCAAATAGATCATAAAGCTAAATCCCTAACATATCTTTATTGACATAAAACTCGGGCCACTCACAGGTAGCGTAAGAGTATAAGGTACAAAAACAAAGCATATACTTGATACACATAAATTACATGAGTGCAAAGAGCATGCAAAGGGTGAAAATTGAAATGTTTGTAGACCATGCATGCATTATGAAATAATTAAAACTTGAAACCACCAGTAGCCAGAAAACTAGCTGTCCAACACACAAGTTTTGAAACCACAAGTAGCCAGAAAACTAGCTGTCAGACACACAAGTTTTGTGTGTCTGACAGCTACTTTTCTTGCTACTGGTTGTTTCGTCAAATTTATTCACATAATTCCATGATTTTTCCAATGATTATTCAGGTTTTTTTCAAAATCCATGATTTTTCCATGCATGGAACTTTTTTGGTGATTTTCCAGGTTTTCCATGATTTCCAGAGCTTGTGGGAACCCTGCCATGATGAAGGTTAAAAGACCAATGTTATACCAACTAGATCATAAAGCTAAATCCCTTACATATCTTTATTGACATAAACTCAGGCCACTCACAGGTAGCGTAAGAGCATAAGGTACAAAAACAAAGCATATACATGATATACATAAAATACATGAGTACAAAGAGCATGCAAAAGGTGAAAATTGAAATGTGAGCAAAATCAACCCTGAAAGAGCCTTCTATAACTTACAATAGGCATCATTATCAACTGTTGTTGCTTCATTAAGAAACAAAATAAGGCTTCACATTATTGATTATAGACAATTCACAGGATATGACATATCATGTGAATTGTCTATGATCAGGCAATTCCCATGAAATAATAAGCCATGACATAGTAAGATGTAAATTATCATAATGATTGACTCTTTTAGAGTTAGGTTGCACTTGAAAATTTATTCATTATAATTTCTACAAAACTTGATAACTTTACAAGCTTCCTGCAGGGTGCATACAGGCAAGTATGAGTAAAATTCAAGGACTTCTAAAAGCCTCTCCTACAGTTTTCAAGTTAATGAAAATACTGATTGAAGTGTTAAAATTCTTCTTCAGAAATGCTAGACTGAGATAATGGAGACATTAGTACTAGAAAATTAGTATAAAATTGTTGTGCCTTTATTTGGTGCAGCATATGCTGCACCAAATATAGGCACAACAATTTTATACTGGTTTAGGTCTCTATCTACAGTGCTAAGTCCTACAGAAAATAGTAGAATTCAAGGACTTTTCAGGGCTTTTGAGTGATTTTCCAGAACTTTTCAAGGCAGATTTTATTTTCAAGGACTTTTCAAGAAAGCTCTCTAAATTCAAGTACTTTTCAAGCTTGTGCAAACCCTGTTACTGGTATTTGCTGAAGAAACTGTTGTCAGAGTCTGTATATAAACCTCAATTTTATGCATAAACTAGGCCTCCAGATAAGAGTGTGCAACTGAAAGTTAGTTTTCTTATTTCTCAAACAAAACATATGTTGTGGGTACAACTGCAGATATTGACTGCAGACTAGGTGCAATGTTTATCTGGAAGTTGCTCATCAGTTGCCAACCGGATTCATCAACACTTTAGCTCTAGAATAGCTCCAAGGTTCACACAGGCAAGTTTGTGTAAAATTCATGGACTTTTCAAGGACTTCTAAAAGACTTTCCTACTGTTTTCAAGGACCGAAAACTTATGAAAAATACTGATTTACACATTTAAACTCTACTTCTGAAATGCAAGAGTCCATTACTTAAGATATTAGGTTTAGAAAATTACTTTTCAAGGTCTTTGAGTGTCTTTCAAGTACTTTTCAAGGCAAATTTAATTTTCAAGGACTTTACAAGACAGTCCTGTATATTCAAGTACTTTTCAAGCCTGTGCGAATCCTGAGCTCTACGACCTATAGGTGATCTGTTGGCAACTGACCACACCTGCTTTGCAGCTCATCAGCAATTGGCCGATTCGCAAGCTTAGGACTGATGCCACTAGCACCTCACCTGGCCATAGTGACATCATAGGGTTTGGAATAGACATTACAATATCTCTGACGTTATTTTTGATAAAGATCCTTCATTTAACCCTTTCCTTCATGAATATTGATGCAAGGCTCCACCCACTATGAATAATTATATAAATAAATTTTCATGTTGGTATATAGAACAAAGAAATTACTTGTCAGGTCCACTAGTATAGGATCAGATATACCATACACATACATACCATACCTCACAATGTGAGATAAAATCTCACAGAATTTGGCCCTTCTGAAAGCCGATTCACATAAGATGTTCAAATCTCACAGAATTTTAAGAAAATTTAAAAACACATTTTATAAAGAAATTATCATAAATCACACTTTATTGTGTTTATCACAAGTTTCTTACATTAAAATAAAAGCTTTTTGGTTATTATGGGGGAGTTCCACGGGATTTTGTGAAAATCCCGTACAATTTTATCAAATCTCCCTTAAAATTTTGGTTTATCTCACAGATTTCAGTCCACAGTTTATGGCATGTATGTATACATGTATTTCCATATTTAAAAGTTGTCTCTATGAGGTAAAGGGTAAAATGAACGCTTTTTTTCAACCCTTTATCTCATAGAGACGCATTTTAATGCTTTGGCAAACAGTGGACCTGACAATTAATTTCTTTGTTCTATGTACCAATGTGAAGGTTTATTTATATAATTTTTCATAGTGGGCGGAGCTTAGCATGACATATTCATGAAGGAAAGGGTTAAAACATTTTTGAAAGAGTTCCTGACGGAGACACTGACAGGATCTGCACCAAACCAATGTCAACCCCTTTCAAAATGAAGGGACATAAAATTATCTTAATTAACACTTGATATGCATTAAATTCACTGCTAAGTAAAAAATAAAGACTTGCATTCGGTTGCTAAATTTAGCAAATGGTGATTAATTCTACATTGTATACTCAGCGTCAATGCAAAGTTACCAGTAAGTCCCAAACACTTAACATAGGACAATATTTAGTTCATTCGGAACGAAAAACTGCTGATACTTCAGCACTCAACTTTATGGCATAGAGTCCCATGCATCACCATTATTGAAAGCCGCATCCATCACATCCCAATGCATTCTGAAAGCCGATTCCCATATGATAAGATGTTCAAATCTCACCGAATTTTAAGAACATATAATAACACATTTTATAAAGAAATAATCATAAATCACACTTTATTGTGTTTATCACAATTCCAATTTACCCATTCCTTGACGGACCCCAGTAGTTTCCATTGCATTGTATAGGAAAATGCAAAGTTTCGGTACAACATTAAAGTTTGATCCTCATTTTATGTGCTTTATGGAATAATTCAAACCATTTTGGTGGCATTTTCAATTAAAACGTCTAGGGCATGTACTGGCATGTTTTCTTCTGAAAATGATGATTTCAAATTCTTAAAAACTACGAAAAACATAAAAGCAAGTGCATCACGTGCACCATAGTTCCAGGGCTCGTGCAACTGTTTTATCTCTCCAAACCTGTCTGTCGTTGACCAGAAACATGAACGTAAAAGTAGCCATAGAGCTGTGTTATATATTTTCCAAAATATCAAAATTTAGATACTGGTAACTTTTCACTGTCGCTGAGTATACTTGCTTTATGTAGAAAACTACCAGCATTCAGCAAGTGCTTGAATATCAAACCCTATTATCGAAGAAAATACAGACTTCACAAATTTGTCTTCTCCTACAGCTAGGACTGGCACTTCAAGAGTTTACTGTTAATCCAAAAATTTTCGGTAGAATTTTATTTTTGCGATTAGCGCTAAAAGATAAAAATTCGCAAGTAGGACATGATTTACCTATATCAGTGAAGGACATAGTGATCTCTCCATTTCATGAAGGTTTTTTTCACGAAACTTCGCATATGCGAAGTTTTGCGAAAATAAAAGCCTCGCCAAAATTTCTTAATTTGTAGTATCTTCCAGATTTACTCAATACAGTGCAAACCCTTTATAATGCTATTTGGGATCCATAGGAATGAACCATGCTAGAAGTGAATCATGTTATAAGTGGACAATTTTACAAAGGAATAATATGAAAATGACCATTATATGGTCATTTTCCTATAATTCCTTTGTAAAATTATGGTCATTTACCTATAATTCTTTTGTAAAATTCCACAGTAAAAAATCCAATTGTCACTCAATACAGTGCAGTCTCTTTATAATGCTATTTGGGATCCAAAGGAACAAACCATGTTATAGGAGAATCATGTTATAAGTGGACGATTTTAGGAATAATAGGAAAATTATCATTATATGGTCATTTTCCTATAATTCCTTTGTAAAAGTCCACAGTAAAAAATTTCAATAGTCACTCAATATAGTCCCATTATTTTTTGTTTTGTTGCTTTACGTCCTAAGTCAACAGCTATGGTCATGGCGGGACGATCAGTTCACCTAACTACAAAATTTTAATACCATTATATGGTCACTTTCTGATAATTCCTTTAAACAATACCATTATATGGTCATTTTTCTATAATTCCTTTGTAAAATTCCATGGTAAAAAAAATCTGATCCACAACATGTCTGTGTTATAGCCAAATCTGCACCTGGAGATCAGGTGTGAGCTAGCCAGCTTCCATGAGGGGGTCCACTGATGTGGAAGATGCTCCTGCACATGCATGTTAATCAAAAACTCAATGATAGTGATGTGCTTTAATGAGGTGTGTTATAATAGGACTGCATTATATAAAGCACTTTTCTAGGACATAACAATGGCTACAATAAAATGAGACGACAGCGCCGTAATCAACAGAGTCATGACAAACACAAAGCCTTCAGGTTGACCGATGGCATCCCGTAACCAATGGATAACCCAACTCAGGTAGGATTTCTTGGACTTCTTCTTTTTCTTGGACTGAAAACATAGACAAAGTTTTCACATGTTTAGATAAACAAACATTTTCAGCATAAAATTGTAAATATTTTCTTATCCATCAATTTTAACACATGTTTTGGATGCTCAAAAGAACCGTCTCATTGAGACGGTTCTTTTGGGTACTCACAACATATGTTTTGGTTGAGAAATAAGAAAATTAAATTTTCGTCACGCACTCTTAAATAAAGTCCTGGTTTTGTTTGTTTTGTTTGTTTAATTTGTGGTTTAATAGCCCAGTCAACAGCTATGGTCATGTACAGTAAAACCTGTCTCAAGCAGCCACTCAAAAAGGACCGAAAAATTCAAAAAGGACCGAAAATTGGTTTTCAAGACCGATAATCGCTTAATGGAGGTCAAAAGTATTGCAGACTGCTCCAAGGGGGAGCATTCTGCAATACTTTTGACCTGGAGCATTCTGCAATACATTTGACCTGCATTAAGCGATAATTGGTCTTGAAAAATCATTTTTTGTCTTTTTGAGAGTGGCCATTTTAGACAAGTTTTACTGTAATAGATTTCAGATTAGTCCAGAAAATGAATGTTGGGTCCACAGGGCTTTAGTTAAGAGTGCATAACAGAAACATAACTTTCTTATTTTTCAACCAAAACATATGTTGTGGGTACTCAAAAGAACCGTCTCAATGAGACGGTTCTTTTGAGCACCCATATGTTGTCTCATTGAGACGGTTCTTTTGAGCACCCAAAACATATGCTAAACATTATGGGTAAGAAAATAATTACAATTCTACGCTGACAATTTTTGTTTATCTAAACCTATTAGACCAGTACTAAGCAGAGGATGAAGTGTCTTGCTCAAGGACACAAGGAAGTGTTCTCTATGAATCTCAAACCAGCGACCCTTCTTCAATCTCAAGTCCATCTCTCTTCTACTGAGCCTCAAAAAATGTTGTTTGCTAATCCTGAAGGCAGGTTTTCTCCCTTTGAGACCCATTTCATACAAATGCAATATTTATTACAAGTACGGATATCTGTAAAGGCCTACCATTGATTGACTCCGTTTTAGTTGACAGCTAAGACAGATTACTGTAGATTCGGAAATTTTCATGAGGGTTTTATCTATACGAAATTTCGCGGATGCAAAGGTTTGTGAAAATTAAACCTTCCAGAACTGGGGAAATCACTCTGTCGTTTACTGATATAGGTAAATCATGCTCTAGTAGCGAATTTTTATTTTAAAGCTATTCACGAAAATTAAATTCTCACGAAAATATCTGAATATACAGATTAGTGCAGATCATCAACTGGAAGATTCCATTTCGTAAATTCAGTACTGAGAGTTAAAAAAGATTCTGACACCAAGACAGGCATGTATCTCTATAAATCATCTTAATTTAGTCATAATTAACCCTTTCCTTCAAGAATGTTCATGCTAGGTTCCACCCATTATGAATAATTATATAAAGAAATTTTCATGTTGGTACATAATTCAAGGAAATTACTTGTCAGGTTCGCTAGTGTGGGATCAGTAGTTATCTCATATTCCATAAGCAAACTGAGCAGACCCTGATCAGGCAGCTCTTACAAGAGCTGCCTGATCTGGATCTGCACTGTTTGCAAAAGCGTTAAAAGGCGTCTCTATGAGATAAACGGTTAAACCTGGATATAGATGAAGACTCAGACGAAAATTAAGACCTATTACCCCGCTGGATAAAGGAGACTTTTGCACACAAACCATAAGTACTAAAATATCATAGGCTGGCCCAAAATATCATCACCCATTTAAAGATTAACCCTCTACTCCATAGGCTATTTTTAGATCATAACATCATTTCTATTTTAAGACAACATTGAAAAAATTCAAGAAAAATTTAAGTTAAGTTTTAAATACTTTAGAAAATATTATGGAAAATGGAGCATTTTCTCCAAAAGAGCAAATGCTCAATTTTCCATTATATTTTCAAATACATGATATTTCAAAGGCGTCAAAAGGCGCTATTGTGATCGAGTATAGGATTTATGTTTCTACCTTCAATTCCTCAATGAGTCCACTGTGTTTTAGATAGCGGACCAAAGTAGGTTCGTCTTTGGATATCGCGGGTAAATACTCTCCAACTTCTTCCCGTTTCCACCAGCTACTTGTAGGCCTGAAATGTTCAAATAGAATAATCATTATATGGGTCCGTCCTTGACAACAGCACTTATGGTTCATAGTTATTATTTCACAAAATTCCATGATTTTTTAAGGATTATTCAGGTTTTTTGAAATTCCAGGATTTTGCCATGCATGAAACTTTTTTTCGTGATTTTCCAGGTTTTCAATGATTTCAAGATCGTGTGGGAACCCTTTTTAAGGACCTGTCAACAATTTTTCAGTCATATCAGGGTGATTTCCTATCTTCCTTGGTTGAACCAGTACTAAGCAGAGGATAAAGTGTCTTGCTCAGGTACACAAATAAAAAATAATAGGGACCAAGATCTGATCAGGGTTCATATTGTTTGCTTTCATGAAAAAAATCTATGTCTGAAGTGCACTCGAATATATGCAGCAGATGTAAAAAGCAGACAACATTTTCAGGGCAATAAATAGTGGCGGGATAAGGATTATGGGAAGCTCATTTTAATTATAAGGGTTTTTTCAAAGCGAAATTAGATTCTATCGTTGTACAGTTTTTTTTTAAATTTGGTTTGTTGCTTCACGTCCCAGTCAACAGCTATGGCATGCGTGGATCCAGAAAGTTTTGTCAGAGGGGTCCAACTTTGACGTTTTTTTGTTTTTTCTTGTAAGTTGTTGAGAAGATCCAAATACTACTATAAGTGGGGCCATTATCGGCCCGCCAGCGAAATGCCATGTAAATGGCGTTTTGCTGGCGTGCTGATGATGGCCCATTTATATGGCATTTTGCTGGCATGCCGATGGTGGCCCAACATTGGATGCTGGCTTAGTGATTTTTCAGGGGATCCAGACCAGTATTGCTACTAAGAAACCCTATATATTTTGTGTGTGTGTGTGTGGGGGGGGGTCTGGACCCCCTGTCCCCCCCTCCCCCTCTGAATCCGCAAATGTATGGTCATGTTCACCTAACCACACGTTTTTTTTCCTGAGCAAGCGTGATCAAGCGGTTAACCAGTACTTGAGGTCTTCGTGCACATACTTTCGCTTGTAACTGACAACAACCCTTTTTGAATCAGCAAAAGGGAGGAGAATGACTGTAGAAATTATTTCATAATCAATCTCCACGAAAGTATGGGACCGGGCCTGGATCGAACTCATGACCCTGGATCTGCAGTCAGAGACGCATCTGCAGTCAGACACCTTACCAAATGCGCTGTGCGGCCCAGTCATTGTAAAGTCGTTTTATTGATATTGATTAACATGGATGAGTGTCTATTTATTGCATATTAACCCATAAAGTGCCACCTATAATTTGCAGCAGAGGACAATTTCAAATTTTGCTGCTTTTTCAAAAATAACAAATAAGGCATGATTTTTCATGAGAATCATCTTCTTGCAGACAATTCTCATGGAATATCATCCCTTATTTTTTTCGAACATTAAGAAAGATGTTGCAAAATTTGCCGTCTGCTGCAGTAGTGATTGGAGCTTTAAGGGTTAAGTAAATGTATTTCTCTGCCTTTAATTTTAGGAATTTTCTTTTATATAGCAAATAGCTCTAAAAAACTTAATAGAATTTATAAACGAGCACCGACGGATAAGAATGATTTTGCCTTTTTTGTCCATCCCACGTCTGTTAGCCCGGTGTGACCGAGACATTGGCAATTTCTCCAGAGGTACTTACTTTTCAAGAGACGTGTAATGATATTTATACTGTTTGGCACGTAAATAAGTTGGCGGTTTCTCCGGGAACGGATTATACTGTATGAGATCTAAGACTTCCTGTTGGTTATTGAGCAGACGGTAGGCTAGGTTCAGGAACCAGGGATTGTGCTGGTACGTGCCAAGAGCCGCAAACCACATCTGCCAGTCTAGCCTAGGCTGGTGAGGAGCTGGAAATAGGATAAGGAACTATACTGTCCTGCCAGCCAAGAGTGACAGTGACTTCATGTTTTGTTTACAAAGTGATCAGGGACCTCTAATTGACAGATTACTTGTGTATTAATCCTATCCGCAGGATAGGATTAATACACAAGTGATCTATCGATTCACATTAGCTCAAGTGGAGTGTACAATGTAATGCTTTACTTAACAATTGTAAACAAAATATGACGTCACTGTCACTCTTGGTTGGCAAGACAGTAGCAAGTTTGCAATTACAGCGTCTCCAACAACAACAAGCTTAATCCTTGTCCAGGGGTGTGTTGCATAATGCGAGCGCTACATAGCGCTTTGTGGTGCTTTGCTATGCAAAATAGCACTTTATAACTTATCTTGAGCAGTCTCGGGGGAATAGCTTTGTGAAACAAAACATTGCATAGGTAAAGCCCTTTGTGGGGCTTTGTGTTTATGCATTTAATGAATAGGAATGTTATTGCTGCAAGACCGAATGCTACAGAATAGCGCTTTTTTGAGGCATAATCATTGCATAACATTAAGAAAGAGCCCAACAAAGCGCCAAATAAAAGGGCTTGCATTATGCAACTCTCACCTGTTTAGTAAATAAAAATACCACATGTGTATCCACCTAAGTTAAGCATCACTTATTGACATCAGTGGAAATTAATGACACAATCAAATCAGCAATATTATATACATGGATAAAAAGTTCATAATTTGAAAAATCCTGAATTTTGAAAATTCAAATCTTTTAACTTACAGTATGCTAAGAAATATAAACTATTTCAAGTTTAAAGTATCAATTATCTTTAGATCGACTGCAGATAAATCAGAGAAGCTAATATTATCGGCTTAATTCAGTATTTTGAGGCTGACTTTCTATGGAAAAGTCAGCCCAAAATCCTTAATTCAGGAATAATCCTGAGAACTTTCACCCATGCAATAATATGATGGTGTCAGCAACATGACAGAAACAGCATAAATTAGAGGATCTTACATGAGTGCTCATGTTTTATTGAATTTATTAAACAAGTTGGGGAAAAGAGATAAAATGCGAGGCTTGCCGAGCATTTTATCTCTTCTTCGCAACGAGTTTAATAAATTTTATAATACAAGAGCACGAATGTTAGATTCTTTTTATCATATGACAAATACTTTGAAATCTCATTTCTGGCGTAAAAACGTTATGATTTTGTCATCATGTACGCAACGTTGTTATGGAGGTCAACGCGTTTCCCGTAAATCTGTAAACCATTAGTGGTTTATCAATATATTGCATGGCGTTATTTCACTCCCAGGCGTGACGTCATATGATAAAGCAAATTATTATTTGGAATCAACAGATGCTACATTTGCGTTTTCCAATCATTAAAAAGGCACTTACTAGGTTTCACCAAATTTTATAGATGATGATGATGATGGTGATTATGGTGATGATGATGATGATGATGATGGTAGTGATGATGATGATGATGGTGGTAGTTATGATGATGATGATGATGATGATGATGATGGTAGTGATGATGATGATGATGATGATGATGATGGTAGTGATGATGATGATGATGATGGTAGTGATGATGATGATGATGATGATGATGGTGGTAGTTATGATGATGATGATGATGATGGTGGTAGTTATGATGATGATGATGGTAGTGATGATGATGATGATGATGATGGTAGTGATGATGATGATGATGATGATGGTAGTGATGATGATGATGATGATGATGATGATGATGATGATGATGATGATGATGATGATGGTGGTAGTAATGATGATGATGATGATGGTAGTGATGATGATGATGATGATGATGATGGTGATGGTAGTGATGATGATGATGATGATGATGATGATGGTAGTTATGATGATGATGATGATGATGATGATGATGATGATGATGATGATGATGATGATGATGATGGTGGTGGTGGTAGTGATGATGATGATGATGATGGTAGTTATGATGATGATGATGATGATGATGATGATGATGATGATGATGATGATGATGAACTTACTCATTATCTCAGAATTAACCTAAATCCAATGAGTAAACAGTTGGAAAATTCCTGCTTTGGATGATTTTATATTTTCTGACAAAAATGTCCGGAATAGATTAAAGAAATTACTTGTCAGGTCCACTAGTGTAGTATCATATCTAATTATATTTCCATAAGCTATCAGAGTATAATCCGATCAGGCAGCTCTTACCAAGAGCTGGCTGATCTGGGTCTGCTCTGTTTGCAAAAGTGTAAAAAGGTGTCTCCATGAGGTAAAGGGTTAAATTCCGACCCCTCAGGTGAAATTTCTGTTTTTAGCACACCAGATCGCAGTTTCCACTGATTTTACCAATTTAAAAGAAATCTATCTAACATACCCTGAACCAACTCGTGGAAAAGATGTTAATCAAACATCCGCACATCAGAAGATAAGTGATGTCATTGTTATGTTAGTGATGTCATTGTGAAATGTCGCAACTCGGCATATTCAGAAACAGCTTTTTTTTTAAAAATATGAAAATGCGGTATTTAATGGTCAGCAAGAATTCATTACTCGTTTGAGAATGGGATAGAAAATATGTTCCTCGTGATCAGTGTTCGTCATCACTCGGCAAGCCTTGTGATGCTGAACGGAGATCCTCGGGACAGATTTTTTGACCCAATTCACAAACTCATGATAGATTCTTATAATCCTACATGGATAATATGCAAAGTTTCGTGAAAATAAAACCTTTGAAAAATAGTGATGTAACTCTGTTGTTTACTGATATAGGTAAATCATGCCCTAGTCGCGAATTTTTAACATCAGAAATATGTCTTTTTACCATATTTGCGAAAATAAAATTCTCACAAAAATTTCAGATTTTACAGTAGAATGTATATTCATTCAGCACATACCAACAATAGGTGGCCTTCTCCTAAGATCTCCCGGTTTATATAAGAATTCATATGCTTTCCATCCTCCATCTCGAGAGTTACTTCCCTCTATGATGACCTCTGGACGACCTCCAACTCCTGTCATTCTACAATATTAAAAATTACAAGTATATTTCTTCAATTTCAGATTTTGAACTTTTAGAAACATTAACGTCCCATCTCAGAGTGATACAAAGCCATATATTAAAGGGGACGGCAACCTTGAAGGCAAGTGCATCTCAAATGCAGTTCCTTATAAAATCATGCATTATGCCGCAAACCATATCAAAATCCATTGAAAAATAAGAAAGTCATTGATGTTTAGAGACAATTGAAAGCAATGGATGGCAACCATTTTTAGGCTGAGTGACATCACACAGCCCTAATTAAATATGCATAAACAAAATAACTAGTTTCCTGCTGTTCATTTCAGCTTCCATTGCAGTTTTATCGATTCATCTGTTGAAAATAGATGATTTTGAAAATAGATGATTTTGAAAAAATCTGTACAATTTACATTGAAAATGGGAATTTTATAGGCTTTTCAAAATTAACAGGAAGTTAATTAAAAATTTTAAAGTGCAGCCTCCATTGGCTTAATAGATGTCAGAATTTTGATTTTCAAATTGCTTAATAGATGTCAGAATTTTGATTTTCAAATTGCTCTAACTTTCTTATTTTATATCCGATTTTGATCATTGAACATTACATTATACAAAACATGTAAACCACTAGTAGTTTACATATAGTTACTTTATTCATCATATGACGTCGCATCTGGGAGTGAAATAACGCCATGCAATAAAATCTGTAAACCACTAGTGGTTTATCGATTTAGATGAAACGTTATGACGTCCATAACAACGTTGCCTACATAATGACAATATGATAACGTTTTACCGTCAGCAATGAAACTTCAAAGATATCTTAATGTCATTATGATAAATAGAATCTAACATTCGTGCTCTTGTATTATTGAATTTATTAAACTTGTTGCGAAAAAAAGATAAAATGCTAGGCAAGCCTTGCATTTAATCTCTTTTCCCAACTCGTTTAATAAATTCAATAAAACATGAACACTCATATAAGATCCTCTATGTATGAGGGTCATAAAAATGTCACAGATATATGACATGACAAAATCTAGAGTTTTAAATGCCAACAATGTGTTCTCAAAATATGATAAGCAGAATTTAACATTTGTGCTCCTTGATTATTAAATTATTGAACTTGCTGCGAAAAAAGTGATGAAATGCTTGGCAAAGCCTCATATTTTATCTCTTTTTCCTAAACTTGTTTAATATACTACTCTTACTTTGAGATGCATCACTATAAAGATTTCCATAGGACTCAATGTACTGATCCTACCACTTTGGCATTTTAGATTTTTGGATGTTTTTTCTTCAAATTCAACAAAATGGTCAGGTCATTGAAAATGCAGTGGGCTACAATTTTTTATGCAAATCATTCACTAGATGGTCTTATAATGAAGATTTTTTGTTTGTTTGTTTGATTTGATTCTAAACGTCCCATCAACAATCTTTCAGTTAAACAGGGACGGGTCTTCCTGGGTTTAACCAGTACTAAGCTAGGATAAATGTGTCTTGCTCAAGGACCACAATGCAGTGACGCCGGTGAGGCGTGAACCTGCAGCCCTTCGGTCTCGAGTCAAGCACTCTACCACAGAGCCACTGCACTCCCTTCTATAAAGAAGAAAATTTGCTTACGTTCTAAACAATCCGTAAGAATTTGTGAGGACAAAAGGTTCAACTTTGGTATGCCATTTTCTGATTTCATTTGGAATCCTTCGTTCAGACAGGGGCTCTACGACACTATGGGGAACCTGCCATTGGATAGAATAGCTCTAGTTAGAGAATTACTAATTTCCCTCACGATCAAAGGTTTGTTACACTGATTTAACTCTTTGCATGCTGGGTAATTTTTCACGCTAATGATGTAGTCTGCTGACTTTCAAAATCAACTTTTTTGAAAGATAATCCTGAGTTTTGTTTGTTTGGTTTGATGCTTTATATCCCAGTTAACAGCTTTTTCCTAGGCAAGTTTGACTACGTGGATTACCAGTAATTAGTGCACATACTTGTGCTTGTAACTGACAACAATCCTTCTTGAATCAGCGGAAGGAAGAGAATGGCCATAGAAATTATTTCATGATCAATATCCATGAAAGTATGAGACCGGGCTGGATCAAACCCATGACCCCTGGATCTACAGACTCATTACCGACTGCACTACATGGCTTGGTATGGAAGGAACCCTGAGTGTCAAACAGTTTGGATCCAGATCCAGATCAGGACTGACAGAATGCCAAACGGTTTGGATTCAGATCAGAAACCACAGAATGTCCTGATCCAAGTCCAAATTGTTTGATTTAAAATTGTTATGGGTTCCATGAAGAAATTGAACATGGTTTGAGCATGATTTAAATCTGTACATGCCAGTCAACAATTTTTCAGCCATGTCAGGACAGGCTTCCTGGATTGAATCAGTATTAAGAAGAGAATAAGTGTCTGGCTCAAATATTGAACACAGTGCCGCCGATGAGGCTTAAATCCACAACCCCTCAACCAGGCACTCAACCATAGAGCCACCGCCCTCCTCATCAAAAGTTATCAGCAGACCACAAGTCACTGCTAGCAGGGAATGAGTTAACTAACACTATCCATGCACCTAAATTAAAACACAAAAGATGAGAAAAGGACCTCTCCAATAGCCCTCATCCCCCGTAGAGAAATAAGAAAAATTATCTTTTGTAACACATGTTAAATTGAAGGCCTGTTATAATAATGTGCACTCATAAGGTTAAATACAGTATGTTATCTCTATGGAATCCAAGCACAGGTGATACAGATTACACTGCATTTGTTAGAAATGGGTGTGAAGCAGATGTTAAAATTTAACTTCTTTAAAGTGGCTTAAAGTAGGCAAAGGAAATAGTTCACAGGGTTGCCGCTCAATATCCTTTTCAAAATTCCCTGACTTTTCACTGGCTTTTCCCTGACTTTCGGCTGTCTTCCAGACCCTTTTGAAAAGCCGATTTTAGCCATTTTCATGCACCACCAAATCTAAAATTTTGTTCAAATATTTATTGTTGCTGATTTAAACTATAAAGAAAACAAGAGATCCCTTTGGCCCTGGGTCACTCACCTGAGAATGACTGTTTATAAAAGTATGTGAAAGAATAGCTCCACTTAAAGTACATCTATTAATTTTGATAGATCAGAAGTTTCATTAAGACTTTACAAGGGTTATGTTGCCAAAACTAACAAGATGTAGAACCTCAATAAGTAAAGAGTCATAATTTCAACAAACTTGGTAAAGGTTCACTAGATGATCCTACAAACATAATATCAAGTCTCAACTAGGCCTATTCATTTCAAACAAAAATATTTTTTTATGCTTTCCCTATATAAGCCTAAACATTTGACCCATAGGACTGATCACTTTTAGCCCCAGGGGCATAACTTGATTGAACTCATCTGATAATGGGGAATACACCCTTTGTATAAAGGAAACACCTAAAAGGGTAGTTTGGCTATCTGCATTTCATCAGGGTCTGCACTGTTTGCTATGATAAATGCAATTTTCAGAGACTAAAGTACAAATTTATTAGGAAAGTCTACCTGTGACCCCTTAAAACATATACATTTAATAGACAACCCCATCCTCATTGTAGCTATCTGTATTGGAAAATCCATCTTTCCAGAATCAAGGGAAAAAACTCTCTACAAACAAGACAGCGACATTTGCAAGAGTTGTCTCCCTACAAAGAAATGAAATTACTAGTGGTTCAGTAGGAGATTTCGTTTAAAGTAATTTGACATCTACAGCTCTGGCAGCCCATTTGAGCTGTGGAGTGGAACCATTTATAAACAAGTAGCCCAATGGGCAACGATCGCTCATCATGGAGCCAGCATAATGTTTGGAGACACCATAATTTACGATGCTCAAAGGCAGATAACTCTGAACTTGAAACAGTGACCAGGAATTAATTCAAAAACATAAGATATTATCAGAGTTGGGGTAATTGTAATTTGTAATCATGATTACTTGTAATCGATTACTTTTTTCAGCAATCATAAAGTAATCTGTAATTTTGGATTTTTATGATTACAAGTAATCGTAATGCAATCGATTACATTGCAAAATAGCCTGTAATCATGATTACTTTGTGATTACTTTATGATTACTTTTGTTGTTTTTTACAAAAAAAAGAAACTGGTTAAAATCAGTTGTAAGGTACCAGCAATAGATCAAAGAGAATACTGGATGTTTGAAACAAGGAAAGTTAATATGCTAGCAACAATAGATCAAAGATATCAAAGACTGATCCAAAATAACTAAGTGTTGGGCCAGATCTGAATTCAAACTATTTGATACTGATTGTTTGTATCTTAACAAATAGTGCAGACCCTGATGAAATGCAACTTTATGTTGCATTTCACCTGGGAGACAGTTTTCAAAAAATGTCTGTTCTGTATGCAGCAATGAAAGGGTTAGTAGATTAACCTGTTATCTGCTAGTGACAACTTTTGTCGTCTGCTGATATCCTATGCAAACAGTTCGGACTCAATCAGGCGAACAAAATGTTAGGGCAGATTTTAATTCAAACTTTTTGATACTGATGCGATTCCCTGAAAGAACTTGCTTCAAAAGAAGGGTAATTCTGAAAAGAATGAGCAGATGACAAAAACATGCAAAATTATCTAGCAAGATAAAAGTTTAGCAAACATTTAACATGCAGGAAAAGGTCCCTTGTATGATACAGTTGGATAGTCTTGAGCCAAGCTCAGATTTGACATTATCTCATCAGACACATATATTTACAGTCAAAGCTTTTCCTGTCCAATTTCATCTTTCTGAAAAATTTGTCTATAATAATTGTGAACATTGAATGACGGTATTGGTCACCTTTTTTAGCTCACCTGAGCCGAAGGCTCATTGGTGAGCTAATAGTATACCAGTGACTCCGGCGTCCGGCGTCCGTCGTCCATCGTCCGTCCGTCCGTCCGTCCGTCAACATTTTCAAACATCTTCTCCTCTGAAACTACTGGGCCAATTGAACTCATATTTCATATGGAGACTCCTGAGGATGGGGGAACGAAAGTTTGTTCAAATGGTCTTGGTCACATGACCAAGATGGCCGCCATGCCCATATATGGTAAAAACCCTTAAAAAATCTTCTTCTCCAGAACCAGAAGGCCGATGACCTTGGGACTTGGTATGTAGCATTGGTGTTGTGGGGCCTACCAAGTTTGTTCAAATGATGATCCTAGGTTGACCTTGACCTACTTAACGTCAAGGTCAAATTTGCTTCCTAATGCATTTAAATGGGAAAATTTCTGAAAAGTTGATTTTTTTGAAAACTGTGGAAGCTTTGGTCATTATTCTCACTTGATATGTTTAACCTAATGAGACAATGGCTATAAATAAGTTCAAAAGGTCAAGGTTGACCTTTGACCTTTCAGCTTAGGTCGCTCATATTGGAGTCCCATCAATATATTAAAACATAGTTTTCTCACAAACCATTTGCCCAATTGAACTCAAATTTCATGTGAAGACTCCTTATGATAAGTTAGTCAAAATTTATGCAAAATTTTTTGATCACATGACCAAGATGGCTGCCATGCCCATATATGGTAAAAACCCTTTAAAAATCTTCTTCTCCAGAACCAGAAGGCCAATGTCCTTGGGACTTGGTATGTAGCATTGGGGATGTGGGGCCTACTAAGCTTGTTCAAATGATGAACCTAAGTTGACCTTGACCTACTTAACGTCAAGGTCAAATTTGCTTCCTAATGCATTTAAATGGGATTTTTTTTTAAATTTCATTTTTTGAAAACTTTTGAGGCCAAAGTCATTATTCTCACTTGATATGTTAAACCAAATGAGACAAAGGCTATAAATAGTTTCAAAGGTCAAGGTTGACCTTTAACTTTTTAGCCAAGGTCGCTCATATTGGATTCCCACATTAACACATCAAAACATAGTTTCCTCAGAAACCACTAGGCCATTTGAAATCAAATTTCATATGAAGACTCCTTATGATAGGTTAGCCTAAATTTATACCAATTGTACTGGTCACATGACCAAGATGGCCACCATGCCCATATATGGTAAAAACCCTTTAAATGTCTTCTTTTCTGGAACCAAAAGGCCAATGGCCTTGGGACTTGGTATGTAGCATTGGGGATGTGGGCCCCACCAGATTTGCACAAATGATTAATCTAGGTTGACCTTGACCTACTTTATGGCAAGGTCAAATTTGATTCCTAATGCATGTATTTGGGAAAAATCTTGTATAAAGAACCAAATGTCAAGCTGTTCTGTGACCTTTTATCCAAGGCCACTCATTTGGACTGCCACACACCTATCTAAACATCTGTTTCTCAGAAATCACTGGGCTGTTTGATGGATTATCCATTAGATTGTTTAAGTCACTTGACCAAATGTCTGCAATCCCCATATATGGTAAAACAAAACTTGTTCCATTATAAGCTGTAGTTGATCTTGACCTATTTTAACATTAGTAAGGAGATCAGGTGAGCGCCTCAGGACCTTCAGGTCCTCTAGTTATTTGCACTGCTGTCAAATGAAATAAGGACCCTTTTCTTAAGTGTCTATTTAATTCTTATTTTATGACAGTTTAGTTTTAACACCTTTCAGCAATTGTTTAATCTTGACCATTTTTGTTGAATATGATCTCATTTTTAGTTTTTGGTTTGGTCTGTAGAATATCCAATTCTACATAATTTTGTCATTCTTTTCATAGACATACAGAAACATTATAAGCGTGTTCCAATTATCAGGATTAAATTAAATGAAATAAAAGAATATCCAAAATATTGGGTAATAATGGAAGCTGGACTAATTTACTTCAGGAGGACATGTTCTCTGAATATGATATAAAAGGGATAAAATCCAAAATTCTTTATAAAGTATATCATAATATATCATCAAAATAATTTTTATTTTTCTCATCATGAACAACTCTGAGCTTCACACAGTTATATGAGAGAGTTTTGTCAACTAAAAAAGAACTCCATACATGTCCACATGAAGATTGAAATCTACAAATACTATTAAGAAAAGAGAATAGTCATATTAAAAATTTCTTTACCTTAAATAGCAGAGTTCTAGGTGCTTTATATTTATTATTGTAAACATCTAAAGTTGTAGCTGATTTCTACATTACTAAAAATATATTTTGAAGAATTTCTATTTTAATTTCTCCTTCCACAGAAACACAAACCTGAAGCGCATGGAATTGTGTAATTTATGATGCATGTAAAACAATGGTCAAATTTTGAGGTTGACCTTACTGAACTTGAAACAGCAAAATATGGCTATTTGGACCGTACCAGGGATATCTTGCAAATACATGTAAGATAAATGAGATGATCAAATAAGTATCCATGCTTATATTTAGAATTATGAGGGATTTTTTTAATACTGTTGTTTTATTCTTTATTTCATATACAATGTAATAAACATTGTAGCTCTGTAAGTAGAATTGAGAACCATAGCTAAGTTTTCCTTTCTTCGGTATAACATTCTATTAAGTCTTGAAATATAATAAAGTTTATTTATTGCTCAAAAGTAATCATAAGTAATCATAAAGTAATCATGATTACTTTGCAATGTAATCTGTAATTGTAATTGATTACATTTTTAAAAAAAGTATTTGTAAATGTAATCAGTAATCATGAAATTTCAAAGTAATTGTAATTGTAATCGATTACATTTGCATGTAATCGACCCCATCTCTGGATATTATGGCAGTTCTAGTTATCTGCAAGTATTAAAAAGATCTGAATAAAAATTGCATTGGAAACCTGGTGAAAGTGTAGTTTTCAGATACTCAAGGGCAGCTAACTTCGTAGTCAGTTATGGGATCTGACCGAAATTCAAACTCATCCATACTTTTATGTATTTCCTGGTAATCTACAGGGATGAAGAAAATCAAATGAAAATGAAGGTGCTAGAGTGGTCACAACATTATATAGTTTTATTTTAGATGCTCAAGGGCAGCTAACTCTGTAGCTGGTGGATGGGTGTGGCGGAAAATCAAATTCATTCAAACTTTTATGGAAGTCCTTGTTACCTACAAATGAGGAAATCCACTCAAAAATGAAGGTGCTAGAGTGGTCACAACAGATTTCCCATTGTAAGTCTATGCAGATTTTTTATGATGCTCAAGGGAAGTTAACTCCACAGTCTAAAGTTGGTTCTACTTTAAACTAAACCCATCCAAGCTTTTATGGTTGTCCTTGTTACAATGAAGAAGACCCAATAAAAAATGAAGGCGCTAGAGTGGTCACAACATTATCAATCAATTTTTAAGATGCTCAAGGGCAGCTAACTCCATAAAAGGTGATGGGATCTTGACTGAATTCAAACTCATCCAAGCTTTTATGGTTGTCCTTATCTGCAAGAATGAATATGATCTATTATAAAATGAAAGCACTAGAATGGTCACAACAATTCTCCCATTATAAGTCTATGGTGATTTTTTAAGACGCTCAATGGCAGTCGCAGGTCTGATCCCGACTAATTTTGAACCCATCTAAGCTTTTATAGTTGACCTTGTTACCTGCACGAATGAAGAAGATCCAATAAAAAATGAAGGCACTAGAGTGGTCACAACATTATCCATCAACTTTTAAGATGTTCAAGGAGAGCTCACTCCATAATAGGTGATGGGAACTTGACAAAATTCAAGCTCATTCAAGCTTTTATAGCTGTCCTTCTTATCTGCAAGATTAAATAAGATCCATTCAAAATTGAAAGCACTAGAGTGGTCGCAACTTTTCTCCCATTATTAGTCTATGGGGATTTTTCCAGATGCTCAAGGGCAGCTAGCTCATAAGTCCTTGGTCGGATCCTGCAGAATTTCAAACTCATCCAATCTTTTATGAGAGTCCTTGTTAGGTGAAAGAATGAAGAAGATCCAATCAAAAATGTAGGGGCTAGAGCAGTCACAACATTATCCATCAATTTTTAAGATGCTCAAGGGGAGCTAACTCCAAAACAGGTGATGGGATCTTGACGAAATTCAAACTCATCTAAGCTTTAATAGTTGTCCTTATTGTATGCAAGAATGAAGAAGATCCATTCAAAATTGAAAGCACTAGAGTGGTCACAACATTTCTCCCATTATAAGTTTATAGGGATTTTTCCAAACGCTCAAGGGCAGGTAACTCATAAGTCCCTGGTCAGATCCTGCTGAATTTCGAACCCATCTGAAATATTATGGATTTACTTGTTGCCTGCAAGAATGAAGAAGATCCAATCAAAAATGAAGGAGCTAGAGTGGTCACAACATTATTTGTTAATTTTTAAGATGCTCAAGGGGTGTTAACTCCAAAATAAAATTATGTGATGGGATCTTGACGAAATTCAAACTCATCCAAGCTTTAATAGTTGTCCTTATTGTTTGCAAGAATGAAGAAGATCCATTCAAAATTGAAAGCACTAGAGTGGTTGCAACATTTTTCCCATTATAAGTCTATATGGATTTTTCCAAACGCTCAAGGGAAGGTAACTCATAAGTCCCAAGTGAATTTCGAACCCATCCGAGATATTATAGGTTTACTTGTTGCCTGCAAGAATGAAGAAGATCCAATCAAAAATGAATGAGCTAGAGTGGTCACAACATCATTCATTAATTTTTAAGATGCTCAAGGGGCGCTAACTCCAAAATGTGTGATGGGAACTTGACATAATTCAAACTCATCCAAGCTTTAATAGTTGTTCTTATTGTATGCAAGAATGAAAAAGATCCATTCAAAATTGAAAGCACTAGAATGGTCACAACATTTCTCCCATTATAAGTCTATGGAGATTTTTCCAAACGCTCAAGGGCAGCTAACTCATAAGTCCTTCGTCTGATACTGCCCAATTTCGAACCCATCTGAGATTTTATGGGTGTCCTTGTTGCCTGCAGGAATGAAGAAGATCCAATCAAAAATATAGGCTCTAGAGTGGTCACAACACTATTTATTGATTTTTCACACGCTCAAGGGCAGCTAACTCCGAAGTCAGTGATGGAATCTGGCCCAAATTCGAACCCATTCAAGCTTTTATGGTTAACCTTATTACCTGCAAGAATGAAGAAGATCCATTGGAAAATGAAGGCACTAGAGTGGTCACAACTTTTCTCCCATTATAAATCTATGGGGATTTTTCCAAACGCTCAAGGGCAGCTAACTCATAAGTCCTTCGTCCAATACTGCCCAATTTCGAACCCATCCAAGATTTTATGGTTGTCCTTGTTACCTGCAAGAATAAAGAAGAACCAATCAAAAATGAAGGAGTTAGAGTGGTCACAAGGTTTTCCCCATTATAACCCTATGGGAGCTATCTGTTGCCATGGAAACCAGAGTTCTGATCCAATCTGGCCCAAAACCTAATGGAGTCAATCCCCCACCCCAATGATACTTCTGATGAAATTTGAGTACGATCAGCCAGCTGATCTCAGAGATATTCATGTTTGAAAGTGTGGACAGACGGACGGATGCCCACTCGACTTCCATCCTATAAGCTCACCCTGAGCCTTCGGCTCTGGTGAGCTAAAAATTGGTAGAGTGTATCATAAGGAACAATTCTGTGAAATTATTTTGAATTTGGACCAGTGGTTCAGGAGGAAATGCCGTTTAAAGATATTTCTTATTTAGAGCTTTGGCATTTTGGTAGAGGGTTTTATGAGGAACAATGCCGTGAAATTATTTTGAATTTGGGCCAGTGGTTCAGGAGATGTCGTTTTAAAGATTTCTTATCTGGAGCTCTGGCAGCCCTCCTGTTCAGTGGAGTAGAACCATTTATGCAATTTCAGAAGAGGGCATCAGGGGGAACATTCATGTGAAGTTATTCTAAATGGACGAGTGTTTCAGGTGAAGATGTCTTTTAAAGAAAAAGTTGAAGGACGATGGATGAAGACCGATCACAACAGCTCATGTGAGCTACAAACTCAAACCATAAATATTAGAAAAAGGAATGTTGCAATTTATGTTCAGAAACATACCTTTTCTAATATTGCTTGCAATGTATGGAAAATAAAATTTCCAGAAGTGTGATAACTGGCACTTTTTTTTTAGAAAATTTTAAATTTCTCCGACATTTCCACAATTTTTTTCATTTTATTTCTAAATTTACCTGACTGAAAAGGAAATTCCCTCATCTGGAAAACTTTTCATTTTCCAGAATGTTTTCCCTGACCGTGGTTCATCTGAATAATCCCATTTACCCTAAAGATGACAATACTGTACATGTATTAAACCTTTGCCCAAATTTTTCCTTGCTTCAAAATCAACTTCTTAGAAAAATCATTCAGAAATACGATCAGTGTGTCAAACAGTTTGGATCCAGATTGAATCAACCAATCAGGCCAATCACATGACTGTGACACATTGAGTAAACAAGTATGTCACATGTACCCACAATGCTCCAATCAGATAGGTTAGTATTTGTTAAGAATGTGACCTGTCGAAATATATTCCATATATCCCCAACCACTAACACTCAAATATGACCTCTTTAGCCTCTGCTGTGACCTTGAAAATAAGGACCAGTTCACCAAAACCTAACAAAGTCTTCATCATGCCCCAATGTTATATCCATGCAAATTTGGCTCCAATCCACCAGTTCTGTGTGGGGAAGAATAAGCGTTTACTCCATAGGCTATTTTTAGATGATGAAATCATTTTCTATTTTTAGACAACATTGAAAAACAAATTAAGTTTTGAATACTTTAAAAAATATTATGGAAAATGAAGTGTTTGCTCAAAAAGAGCAAATGCTCCATTTTCCATAATATTTCAAATACATGATATTTCAAAGGCGTCAAAAGGCGTTGTTATGGAGTAAAGGGTTAATTAATCAGCATGACTGGATATTAACCATTAAAGTGCCAGCAAAAATGCATCTGAAAATGCTGTCTTCTTAAGTTATCTGCAGCATATATTTGCTATCATTATTGGCATGAACTGTTATCTTTTCCTCGATAGTAACCCTTACAGCCCCAGCAAAAAATACATCTGAAAATACCTGCTTAATTCAACTGTTACATATTTTTGCTAACATATAATAACTGACTTATGTAAGTGTATAGGCAAACAGTGTAGACCCAGCTCTAACAAGAGCAGTCTGAGCTGGGTATACACTGTTTTACAAAGAGGCTTCTAAAACATTTCAGCAGATGACAAAAGCAGATGTCTTTTAATGTCACTGACACTTTATGGGATAAAATGTTATGAAGCAAAGCCGATGTTATTTCAGCAATCTTATATAAGCTTTTACAACCCAAAATAGCAAATGTCTGCTAATATATAAACTTGGTAGTGAATAAAAAAAATATAAATTCACCCAGGAGAAAACAATACCTTCTAAACAAGCCGTAAGAACTTGCTAAATGGATCTTCGCAACTTTTGATCTTAATCAGGGTGCCCACTCTTAGTCTGAAATGAAATTCCCTGACTTTTCACTGACTTGTGAAGAGGTTCTAATTTCCCTGACCATTTTACAGAATTCCCTGACTTTTCCCTGACCTTGAAGAAAAAAAACAAATTTCCCTGACTTTTCCCTGACCAGTGGGCACCCTGTTAATGTGAATGCTTGTCGAGGAATCATTTTCTGGGAATCTTGTTCAATGGCAGTGGGAGCAGTCTGATCTTGACCAAGAAGCTTCTAAAACATTTCAGCAGACGACAAAAGAAAGCGACTTTTGTTGGGTTTCTTCAGCAAGCAATATGATATAAGCTTTTCCAATCAGAGTAGCAAATGTCTAGTAATATATAACTTGGTAGGGAATGAACAAAATATAAATTCACCCAGGAGAAAACAATACCTTCTAAACAAGCCGTAAGAACTTGCTAAATGGAAGTCGGCAACTTTTGATCTTAATGTGAATGCTTGCCGAGGAATCATTTTCTGGGACTCTTTTTCAATGCCAGTGTAGGGTATCTAAAATAATTCAAAAGTTTAGGTTGTAGGGTGTCATTTTACTCATTCCTTAATTTGTTTGTTTGACTCGATTCTTTACGTCCTATCAACAATCTTTCAGATAAACAGGGACGGGTCTTCCTGGGTTGAACCAGTACTAAGCTAGGATAAATGTGTCTTAATCAAGGACCACAAGGCAAAGCCGGTGAGGCTCGAACCAACGTCCCCTCGGTCTCGAGTCAAGCACTCTACCACTGAGCCACTGCGCTCCCACTCATTCCTTGAGACTTACTTTTTTTGTCTATTGAAAATACTTGCAAACAGTTTGGACCCAAATCAGGACCAACATAATGTTGGTCCTGATCTGGGTCCAAACTGTTTGACACTCAAAATGAATTCCTGGAAGAATTTTTTGAAAAAGTGAATTTTGAAAAGGCCATTTTGTTAAATGTTGCCGATAGCAAGGTAAGTATCCCTTGTTCACTAACTACCGGTGTATACTAATTACCGGTGTATTCCGTTTCCTCCAAATGACTGTCGCGTGCGATATTATCATTCGAAATTTTCCACTCAACGTTGTTTACAATGCATTTTTCTCTCTTCATCAAAGAAAAAAGGCAGAAATATCGTTTCTGAGAGTAAGTGACTTACTTCTTGTTTGTGTAGTCCTAAATTAGGATGCGGATTCGCCGTTATATATCATTAAAAATGATATTTTCATTGAAAATAAATGAGAAATTGCCGTTGGAAAAGCGTGTCTGCTTGTTGTGGAAGATTTTGACAGCCTGGTTCCCTGCTTAAAAACTGAAAATGACGTCAAGCTTTGTCTCAGCACATGGGTCACATTATGCCCAAATATGGCTGAAAGGTGTAAACATAAAAAGTGCCACCTCTGTTTTATCTTGTTTGTCTGCGCCCTTTTGGTGCACCCTCTGGTAGGGCATATGCCTAATATAGACTGCGTATTCTGTTTATGATTATGAAACATATTTGTGATCATATTAGTTACCATGAATGAAAGACAACAAGTATTTCGTTCTAAAAACATTGTAGCTTTTACTTATATTTTTTTCACCTACATAAAAAAATGGTATACCTTACAAAAAACAGGCAAAGAAAACATAACAAGCTTTCAGACAGGCCCTTTTTCTACTATCATTTGGAAGGTCACTAATCCTTTCAATATAGAAACCCATCACATGTAGAGTTTTCTACCCGAGATAATTTTCTAGAGCATTTGTTTACATATACACCGGTAATAAGTGACAACGGGCATTCAAAATATTGGCTAGGGTAGCCCAATATAAATTAAGTTTTCAGCATTTTTAACATTATTTTGAAGCATATATCGTTTGTTTTCATTGAAGGAATGAATAAATAGTTGAACAAGACGTTATTTATTGGTTTCTGTAAGATAGTTTGTTTTATAGACTGTCTTAAACAGTAAGTACAGCGGTAATTAGTAACACCAGTATATTATATACAGTCATAGATTTCCACAATCAAAGACAGAATGTCAAAACTGATTTAGATGACCTATAGAAAAACAACAACAATTCGATTACTTTGTATTCATGTCTAAATTTACTTAGTAAGGCATCAAAACTTGGATATATTATTATTTGTTAAAACATCATTCTATTTAAGTATAGAAACAGAAATGTTTTCCAATTTTTAGAAGATTAACTGCACCAGGATTAGCTAAATTCTTTTGGAACCCAAATATTTGATTTGAAAAGTCATTATGTAGAGTGAACCATCCCTAGTCTACTGTAACAGAAGACTTGGAATGTTTCACTCTACCAGGGTTCCCACAGAAATTCAAAACCCAATTCCACGATTTTTTCATGATCAACAATGTAATTTCCATGAGTATTTAATGCATGGCCTTCAACCTCCCCTTTTAGCAGCATCTTCACCATGCTGAGCATAAATGGGGAATGCAGCAACAGAAATTTTTGTTTGATTTGATTCTTTACGTCCACTCAACAATCTTTCAGTTATGCGGGACGGTCTTCCTGGGTTGAACCAGTACTAAGCTAGGATAAAGGTGTCTTGCTCAAGGACCACAATGCAGTGACGCCGGTGAGGCTCGAACCCGCGGCCCTTCGGTCTCGAGTCAAGCACTCTACCACTGAGCCACTGCGCTCCCTACAGCAACAGAAATGAATTTAAATAAGCATGCTTGTACATGTAGACCATGCATGCATTTTGAATTAAAACTTGAAACCACCAGTAGCCAGAAAACTAGCTGTCAGACGTGTCTGACAGCTAGTTTTCTGGCTACTTTTGGTTTCTTCAAATTATTTCACAAAATTCCATGATTTTTCCATGATTATTCAGTTTTTTCAAATTCCATGATTTTTCCATGCATGAAGTTTTATCTTGATTTTTTCAGGTTTTCCATGATTTCCAGAGCTGCTCTGCTCTACATATCAAGGCGTCACATTAGAATTAGATGAGCCAATCAGTACATAAAGGGAAAATACATATACAGTAAAACCAGTGTAAAACGGCCACTAAAAAAGACAAAACAAAGATCTTAATAACAAATGTTAGCTTAAAGGGGACATATTAAAGTTCTAAATCCAATAAAATATGGAAGAAAATGTTACTAAGAGCAAAGCATATCAATTTTTTGTGGTAAAAAATAAGAATATCTTCGTTAATTAGATCATTAACTAATAAGTGCATATAATTTATTATCCTGCTTATCTCCCCTGATTTCTGTAGTGACGAGTCACTTCCCTTGTATTTGTGAAGTCATAAGGGCAGTTCGTCCGATGACTGTGTATTGACTGTAGTGTCGCAGTGAATAATGCAGCACGGATGTCGCACTTGATAGCAATTTAAATGATGTTTCGGGGTAGACATTGACGAGTCTAGACCAATACACACTTATCAATATTCCAACAAGTTCCTCGAAAGTTGAAAACATATTGTAGGCTTACATCTGCAGTCACCTATAGTGCCTAATAAAATTGTATGTCTTTGTTAATAAAACCCAATTTTATATAGATTCTAGGTCTACTATTTGTCTACATGACAAAATGCTCAAGTTTATCAAAAACAAAAAACGCATCACACCGGCATGCGACAATAGCGAACACATTGATTAAAACTTGTTTTTGATCAGCGACTGACAACAACGTTTTCTATTTTCAAACGATGATCGTGTTCCGCAAATATATTGTTGTCGATTGCAAAAATTATAATTTTGCTATCGAAAACGATATTTTTGACTGTCGGAAATGCATTTTTCGCATTTTTTAAATAATTTGGAATCAGGATCGGCGAGCTTACCCGTTGAGTATGTACGAGCCTCAGTAAGTTCACTGACTCATTTGATTGAAAAATTATAATGCAGATTTTATTGCTTGAATTGACGATAACTCGATGTTCAGGTTTACAAATGCTTTCACGACTGTTTCGTGTGCATAGACACATATTCGTTTGAATTGTCTCGGAGATTTCCATTTTCTCTGAGCCGGCTCAAATAGATTATCGTAGGGCATTCAATTCGCTAAAACACAAAAATTATATCCACAATTTCATTGAGAGCGTACACACTGATCAGATTGCGTACTACAGTGATATTTACAACACATAAACCCTTCTTAATCGTAGAATATTAAAAAAATATTGGAATCCAACATAATTCTATATTGACAGACCTTCATAAACTGCCTCTGTGATATCATCAGGACACTCCGATAGCAAAGGGAAGTAACTAATTCAAGGGAAGTAAGCGAGTCGATATTTTAATGCCAAGGCGCACAAGCTTAAAGAAAATGATGATTATATCCATTTTATCACTGAACATTGTGGAAAATGAACTGAGTTCTTCATAAATACATAAAATCTGACGCATAAAAAGAAATTACAAAGAAAAATGAAAAACTTTGATATTTCACCTTTAATGAAGGTCGAAAGTATTAGCATTTTGCAATACTTTTGACCTGCATTAAGCCATAATTGATCTTGAAAACAAATTTTCGATCTTTTTGAGAGTGGCCGTTTTACACAGGTTTTACTGTATTTGGTGAAGCAACAGAGTAATCATTAACTCTTTCCCTACTGGTTAATTTTGTATGCTTTTTTGTCATCTGCTGATTATTTTTTCAAAATCAACTTTATTGAAAAATTGTTTCAGGAATACCATCAGAATGCCAGGCCTGATCTGGGTCAAAACTGTTTGCAAAGGTTAGTTACAGCAGATAATGCTAGTAATTCAAGAGTTTGTTTTGATTCTTCATGTCCCAGTAAACAATTTTTCAGTTATGTTGAGACGGGTCTTCCACGGTTGAAGCCTTACGAAGCAAGGATTAATATATCTCCCTCAAGGACACAACGGCAGTGACACCGAGGCTCGAATCTGCAACACTTAGGACCTCGAGTCAAGCACTCTACAACTGAGCCACTGTTCTGCCTTAGATATTCTCTTTTGATTATATACAACATACAGATAAAAACTACTGTAAATCCGGAAATTTTCGCGAGAATTTTATTTTCACGAATGGCGGTGAAAGACATATTGGCGACGTTTAAAATTTGCGCCTAGGCATGATTTACCAATATCAGTAAACGACAGAATGTTTTCATCATTTCGCGGGGATTTTATTTTCACGAAACTTCGCATATGCAGTTTCACGAAAATGAAACCCTCGCAAAAATTGGTGATGTTTAAAATTCGCGACTAGGCATGATTAAACAATATCAGTAAACGACAGAATGATTTCTTTCATTTCGCGAAGATTTTATTTTCATGAAACTCCGCACATGCGAAGTTTCGCGAAAATGAAACGCTTGCGAAAATTTCCGGATTTACAGTATTCTTACCAAACTGATACAGAACATTGCTCAGGACTCTATTAGTTAAGAGTGCGTAATGAAAATTTAATTTTCTTATTTCTCAACCAAAACATACGTTGTGGGTATTCAAAAGAACTGTCTCAATGAGACGGTTCTTTTGAGCACCCAAAACATATGCTAAAACTGATGGGTAAGAAAGAAAATATTTACAAATTTACGCTGAAAAATTTGCTTACCAAACTGACAGAGAACATTGCTGCTGCTATGGTACCATAGAGTAGACACTGAACAGCTGCCCAGTTCTTCCAGAATAAACCTTTAGTTTCCATAAAACATCTGAAATCAGTAAAACACATGAACGGATAGAGTACAAGAATCTATCATGAGTGTGAGGGTGGGATGGAAAAAACCATCCCCAGAATTACCGTTTGGCATCACAAGGCTTGCAAAGTGATGACAAACGGTGATTGTGAGGGACCAATTTGTCAATCTCATCCTCACAAAAATAATTGTTTCTTTTCTTACTCACCATAAAGGCTGCAAGCCCTCATGTCGTGGCGTATTCAGACCATGTCTTCTTTCAGGGTTCATACAGGCAAGTATGAGTAAAATTCAAGGCCTTTTCAAGGACTCTCCAAAAGTTTTCAAGGACTAAAAGTTAATGAAGTGTTAAAATTCTACTCCAGAAATGCTAGACTGAGATAATAGACATTAGTACTGGAAAATTAATATAAAATGTTATGTCTATATTTGGTGCAGCATATGCTGCACCAAATAAAGGCACAACAATTTTATACTGATTTAGGTCTCTATGAACAGTTCTAAGTCCTACAGAAAATAGTAGAATTCAAGGACTTTTAAAGGCTTTTGAGTGATTTTCCAGTACTTTTCAAGGCAGATTTAATTTTCAATGACTTTTCAAGAAAGCCCTCTAAATTCAAGTACTTTTCAAGGCTGTGCGAACCCTGTCTTTGACCTTCCTCGTCCTCTGAAGCTTGGAGCATACATACTCATGAACAAGTTGGTACTAGTGAAATAGTGTTTGAAATGTTAGAACATTACGGTAATAATGTTTTCATCCCCAAAATAATGAACAAGATTATATTCAGTGGAATATTACTACTGTCCTGCCAGCCAAGAGTGACAGCGATGTCATGTTTTGTTTACACTTGTTTAGTAAAACATTAATTTATACACCCCACTTGGTCTAACGGAATCAATAGATCACATGTGTATTAATCCTATCCTGTTGATAGGATTAATACACAAGTGATCTATCAATTATAAGTCCCTGATAGCTTTGTAAATAAAACATGATGTCACTGTCACTCTTGACTGGCACGACAGTAGCTACTGTTCATTTACAGTATACTGGAGCAAAACAGAGAACCATTGATTGTATTAAGCCGTTTGGTATACAATTCTATTATAGCTAAGTGCCATATGTATTTTTTCTGAAACATACCCAGGGATGTTGCATTTTACTATAGGTGAAACCTTATTTCCATTCAACTTTAAAAAAGCTTTATACTTGAAATCTTTCATGAATAGTTTGCCAATGAATTACTGTAACAGTTAAACCTGTCTTAAGCGGCCACTCAAAAATTGACAAAACGAACGTCTTAAAGACAAATGGTAGCTTAATGAAGGTCAAAAGTATTGCAGAATACTCTCTTGGAGCATTCTGCAATACTTTTGCCCTGCATTAAGCGATAATTGGTCTTGAAAACCAATTTTGGTCTTCTTTTTGAGTGGCTGTTTACGCCAGGTTTAACTGTATACCACACATTATCACAAGATCTTATTTTAAAAAGTATACACAATTCAATTAACCCTTAAAGCTCCACCTACAATTTGCAGCAGACGACAATTGCAAATTTTGCTGCTTTTCAAAATAACAAATAAGGCGTGATATTTCATGAGAATCGTCTGGCAGACGATTCTCATGAAATATCATACCTTATTTTTGTCGAAAATTTGGAAAGATGTCGCGAAATTTGTCTTCTGCTGCAGTCATGATTGGCGCTTTAAGGTCTAAGTGGGTACCTAAACTGCACAAATATTTTTGCAAATCAAAGGGAGACTACTGAGGCAAGCAGTGATCATCATCAATTGTGGCCGGTTTTTCAAAATATATCCGGATGTTTTCTGTCCTCGTGGATCAACCCATTACTGAACAGAGGGTTAAGTGTCTTGCTCAAGGACAGCACAAGGCATCCAGTGAGTCTCAAACTCATAACCTTTCTTCTTGCACACCGGATAAGGATATCTGAGATTTTACCCTGGGATAGAAAATCTTCTAACCCATGCTATCTTACCCAGGACGTCACGTGAGGGCTACATACATTGGTTGTATTCGAACTCACACACATTGTTGTCAAGTGACATCATTGTTATATTAAAGTGACGTCATCATGTGAAATTGTTTCTAAGCATATGAATTCAGGGACTTCTGGAAGCTAATTTTGAAATAAAACAAGACAAATTTATATCCCCGACGAAGGGTTATTTGAGAGAAACATGTAAATCACAAAACATAAATCCCATTTATCTAACCCTTAGTTCACCTTCAGTATTATTCAGACCATAAAAAACACCTGTCAAGTATGTTTAAGTGCTTAGTTTAATAAAAAAATATACTTACATCTGCACGATTTCAATATCTGACTTTTAAACCCAACCCCAGAGGTCAAGGGTGTGTGTAAATTCAGTGTTACCTTGCATGTAGGTCTACACTTCTTCCACTTTAATTTGATATGCAACATGGCCACTTTTAGAAGAAAAATAAAATGACCTTTTGACCCCACCCCAGGGGTCGTTGGTGTGTGTAATGACAGCATGTTTGCTTTCATGGTGCTCTGTGCTCAATTCCCTTTAATATGATATGCAACATGACTGCTTTCAGAAAAAGATATAGTTTGACCTTTTGACCTCACCCCCTGGGTCGAGGGTGTGTCTGTCTGCAAAATATTTGCTACCATGTTGCTGCCAGTGTCGTCAACTTTAATTTGATATGCAACATGACCACTTTCAGAAAAATATATAGTTTGACCTTTTGACCCCACCCCCTGGGTCGAGGGTGTGTCTGTGGGCAAAATATTTGCTACCATGTTGCTGCAAAAGTTGTCAGCTTTAATTTGATATGCAACATGACCATATTCTGAAAAAGTTTAATTTTGACCTCGGCCCCACCCCCTAAGTCCACCCAACAGGCTCGGACCCAGGCCTTTAAACTAAAATCCCGTTTGATATGTTTCAGATCTATTGCTGCTCTGCCTGTATGCAAAATTTCAGCAAAAAATATTAATAATTGCCTTAGTTATTGCGAAATTTAAATATTTGACCTTTGACCCCTTAGGTGGGGTTAAATGGGGTGGGGTAAAACTTTGACACTGCCATCCTGATCTACAGGCACTTGGCAATCATGGTCTAATAGTAAAAGTTGTTAAATATAATAGCTTTGATGAAATGTGAAGATCATCACACAAAAAAAGCTAATATAGGTTTTGCCTTATAATTGCCTATACTAAAACAAGGGCAATAACTCAAGTGTTAAGGGGTCGATTTTACCCAAACTTATAGGATATCGAGAGTCCATAGTACTTATCATTTGTACCAAGAATGAATCAAATCTGACCAATAGTTACTGAGATATGGTTCCGGACAGACAAAAAGTGCGGACGGACGGACAGAAGGATGGACGGACAGACACACGGATGATGCCAAAACTATATCCCTCCGACTTCGTCGGGGGATAATATATAGTTTGACCTTTTGACCCCACCCCCTGGGTCAAGGGTGTGTCTGTGGGCAAAATATTTGCTACCATGTTGCTGCCAGCATCCTCAGCTTTAATTTGATATGCAACATGACCATATTCTGAAAAGTTTAATTTTGGCCTCAGCCCCTCCCCCTAAGTCCACCCCAGGGGCTCGGACCCAGGCCTTCAAACTGAAATCCCATTTGATATGTTTCATATCTACAGCTTCTCTGCCTGCATGCAAAAAGTCAGCAAACAAGGGTGTGCATAAGTTCAAAGTGTTACCTTGCATGTAGGTCTACACTTCTTCCACTTTAATTTGATATGCAACATGACCACTTTTAGAAAAGAAAAAAATGACCATTTGTACCCACCCCAGGGGTCGTTGGTGTGTGTTATGACATCATATTTACTTTCATGGTGCTCTGTGCTCAATTCCCTTTAATTTGATATGCAACATGACTACTTTCAGAAAAATATATAGTTTGACCTTTTGACCCCCCCCCCCCCCCCCTGGATCGTGGGTGTGTCTGTGGGCAAAATATTTGCTACCACGTTGCTGCCAGCGTCGTCAGCTTTAATTTGATATGCAACATGACTACTTTCAGAAAAATATAAAGTTTGACCTTTTGACCCCACCCCCTGGGTCAAGGGTGTGTCTGTGGGCAAAATATTTGCTACCATGTTGCTGCCAGCATCCTCAGCTTTAATTTGATATGCAACATGACCATATTCTGAAAAAGTTTAATTTTGGCCTCAGCCCCACCCCCTAAGTCCACCCCAGGGGCTCGGACCCAGGCCTTCAAACTGAAATCCCGTTTGATATGTTTCATATCTATTGTTGCTCAGCCTGCATGCAAAATTTCAGCAAAAAATATTAACAATTGCCTTAGTTATTGCGAAAATTTAAATATTTGACCTTTGACCCCTTAGGTGGGGGTCAAATGGGGTGGGGTAAAACTTTGACACTGCCATGCTTATCTACATGCACTTGGCAATCATGGTCTATAATGAGAAGTTGTTAAATATAATAGCTTTGATGAAATGTGAAGATCATCACACAAAAAAGCTAATACAGGTTTTGTGTTATAAATGCCTATACCAAAACAAGGGCAATAACTCAAGTGTTACGGGGTCGATTTTGACTAAACTTATAGGATATCAAGAGTTCATGGTACTTATCATTTATACAAAGAATGAATCAAATCTGACCAATAGGTACTGAGATATGGTTCCGGACAGACAAAAAGTGTGGACGGACGGAATGGACGGACGGACGGACGACGCCAAAACTATATCCCTCCGACTTTGTCGGGGGATAAAAAACAGTGGTGAGCAAGAAAAAGAATCCATTATTCTTGTGAGGGTAGGATAGAAAAATCCATCCCTCGGCATCACGGTTTGTCATCACTCGGCAAGCCTTGTGCGCCAAACGGTGATCCTCCAGACAAATTTTTCTATCCTACCCTCACACTCATGATAGATTCTTACAATCTCTGAGTCTAATACTACCAACTGACCCACTGCGCCCCTCACAGACAATGGCAAAGATCTACACTTGCAATTAGGGGGAATTTATTAGAGACTAATTGGACTTGTATATGGATAATTTTAATAAAAAAGATAAGTTACCTTACTAATGCTACTATTACTTCAAATACAAGGGAGATCACTCCAAACCAAATGGTCCAAGGCACAACAACTTCCAGGAAACGATTGAACTCTTTCTCTGTGAAAGCTGTAAGAATTCAAAATATGTTTATAAATTCTTGCCCCCAAAAAGGCTATGGATTTGGGGAACAATAAGTATTAACCCTTATCCTGCTGAATTTTGGTTTCAACAACTGTTAAACAGTGTTGGCTCTAGTCAGATGGCTTCTGAGGAAGCCAGCTGATCAGAACCCACACTGTTTTCCATGTAGACTGTGATTTAATTGAATTAAATGTAATCAAGATACTGTACTGCTTGGAAACAGAAATGAACACACATTCTAATGCACTTGCTTTTGTAATGCGACGTCTGATTGGATCATGTCAAAATTTTGCGACAGTATATCCTGAAATATACTGTCGGAAATAGTTAGACAGCATTTATTAAGTCACATATTGTAAAATGACATGCTGCTTTATACTTCTTGCAACAGTCAAATTTGAGACAATACTGAAGAATTAGAATGGGGATAACCATATTCAAATTTTCTTTTGGGGAGGTATATCGTCGGATATATGTTCGGAAATCACATTTTAATGATTCTGCTCGTGCTCGCCATTAAACTAAATTTCCAACTGTATATCAGAAGATATACCTCACGAAATAAAAAATTTGAATACAGTTATCCCTTAATTGCACACTAATGATATCACTATCCTTAATCAAAGCACTGAGAGTACTGATGGAAACGATGTCTTGTGATTTTAGTCATTGTAGGCTAAGCAGAGTGCATTTTTGTAGATGATATTTTAGGAACATTTGAATTTGTATATTGTATATTTTTCTGACCAATGATGAAGGAAAAATTTGATATGATTTCTATTTTTAGTTTTTAGTTTTAGCATTACAGAATTTTGAAGGGGCATGCGACAAAATATCAATCTAATCATTTCAAACATGGGCTGGAATGTCTTTAAAACATATTTCACTTTTTAGCTCTGGTGGCCATTTTTTATGTGGGATCAAACCTTTTGCCCATATTTAGCAGAAGGCATAATGCCCACCCAATACATCACTGAAATTATTTTAAGAGTTTGGATTACTGGTTAAGAACTTTAGATTTCTATTTTAGATTTTCCATTCGGTTCATTGTTGCCCTATTTTGAGGGTTATGTGATGAATTATTGCAAACTGGAAACAATGGTTAAGAGAAGGTGGTTTATAGCCATTTCCTTTTGCCTATCTCTTGATAACATTTTGTTCAGTGGAGCAACCCGTTAACATTTTGCTAACATAGACTTGCATTATATTTGCCTATACTACTACAAGGGCAATAACTAAAGTGTTAAGGGTCGATTTTGACGAAACTTATAGGATATCAGAGTACTTGATACTTATTGTTTACCAAATATGTATCAAATCTGACCAGTAGTTCTGAGATGTTGACGTACAAAAATGCAAAGGACGGACAACGCCAAAACTATATCCCTCCAACTTTGTCAGGGATTATTAGATATCAGCAAAGCTACATACCTAAAAAGCTTTTAATATGTTATGTGTTCTAATAATTCTTATCAACTGGTAAAATATCTTGTTTGAGTTTACGTTAATTTCTCGGTCAAATGTCTCAAATTTGTTCCAAAATGTTCACTTTTCCATTTTTTAGCCCATTTTGATGTCCATTTTTGGTAACCGTCAATTTATAAGTTTTACTTTTAAACTTGGTCTTTTGTTCTAATAAACCAATAAGAACAAATTGGTGAAAAGCAGTTTTTAGCCCATATGTGGGCCAAAATAACACCCCCTGATGCATGTAGCTCTTTGGCAATATTAACTGTGTATATCTGGCATATACTATAGATATAAAACAGATTTTTAGATGGTAAACTTAGGTTTCATTAAGAACATCGACAATAAAAAGTAAAGAAAGAGCACTTAAAATAAAAAAAAGAGCAAAAAATGAGCCGTGACATGTGATTTCCATAAATGTGGCATTTTGACAAGTGTAGACTTAAATGTTGTATCGATGATCAATTATTATCACCAATTATAATCGATGATCAATCAAAAACTTCGTTTGACTGTGTTTTTGGTAGTAATCTATGATAATTGAAAAACATCACACTTGATCCACTTTTAAGCTCCTATTTTAAATATGCAACTTTGCTACAAGGAATGGCAGTTAAATGGGGTTGGCTGTCAGGACCAGTTGTGTTATTGGCTACTAGCACAAAGGCTCTGATCAGACTTGGGCCGAACCTTTGTGGGTCACAGGAAATCTCATGTCACCTAATTCCTTGAATTCTACCCAACTCAGCATTTGTAATTTGCATATGGGCACTTGAGTCTTACATATTCTTACAACCACCAGGTTGAGTTTGGTCATAATGGCACAGAGTATGCTCAAATAGCAAAGGTACAAGCAACAGCAAATTGTAAATTTGCAAGCAATTTGTTAGCAAAATTTTTAAACAATATCTGGTTTCAGCTACTATTTAGACTTCTTACAGATCAAACATAATATCGAGTTTGTCAAAAAGCGAATAAAGCATTTTCACATGCTTCTGCAAAATATGCTGTTTGGGTTTTTGTTTGATTTGATTCTTTACGTCCCATCAACAATCTTTCAGTTATAAAGGGACAGGTCTTCCTGGGTTGAAACCAGTACTAAGCTAGGATAAATGTGTCTTGGGCAAGGACACAATGCAGTGACGCCAGTGAGGCTGGAGTCTGGGCCCCTCCGTCTCGAGTCAAGCACTCTACCACTGAGCCACTTCATATACATATCTTTAACAAACATGCACTTTGTTTGTAAAAAAATAACTCATTCTGCTACCAATGCTTATTTTAGGACACAAGGCTGTGACTCTTTGTGGGTGAAATTATTCTGGACTTCAAAACTATATGCAATGACACAATGACAATACATTCGTTACCTCAGACCTACATACAATGACTAGAAACATGTATACAATCTATACATACACTCAACTATCGTATGGCAGTACTGTTATTCAGTAGATAACATCATGTTAAACATAGTAGATCTTGCACAATAGATTATTTCATAGAGTTTAATATCAAGTTTGTGCAAGTGTGAATAAAGCATTATCACACATTTCCTTTACTTGGCATATGCAAAATATACTTATCTATAATGAACATACACTTTGCTGGGAAAAATTCTAATCCATGTGCTACCAATGGTTATCATAGGACACAATGATGTGATGCTTGATGGGTGCAATTATCTACTTCAGAACTATATGCAAATACACATTGACTATACATTATTTCAGGCCTACACGTAATGACTAGAAACGTTCATACAATCTATTCATCAATTTAATTATCATATGACATTACTGTTATTCAGTAGATAACATCATATCATACATAAGTGATCATTTCACGAGAATTTTTTTAAAGTTATTGCTTTACTTCAAAGAGTATTTAAGAGTGTTTACAGTCAAAGAGACTCTATGATGGTTCCGACTTAAAGACTTATCTATTGATGAGATGGTAGGGGCCTGATGCTTTGGCTGTTTGTCGGGCCCACCGGGGTTTACCTGTTGGATTTCTTTTGCTCCGGTATTCAGTTTTATTTACTGTTGAGTCCTTATCTTTGCTTTATCTCCTTGTTATAGCTTGATTCATATGTTTTAGGAGATGATGGATTTATAAGTTAGGGGTCTTTCATGCAAACCAAATAAATATGTGTCTTGATCCACATCTGAATTAAGGGTGAGGTTGGCGCCGTAAAACCGGTTTAAGCCCTCCAGTAAAATATTTAACTGACCGTTCCAAGGCGGTACTTCTTTTGTGGATCTTTTATGTTTTTGTTCTGTCTTGTGTTTGCTATGTCTTTGTGCGCGTCTGTTTATATGTGCTTTGTGGTCACCTGCTGGGAAAGGGCTGACCTCTTGGCTCTCGTTTGTGGTGTCTTACTGTGAGTTTGTCACTTTCTCATTGGTATCCTGGGTCAGGTGTGGTACTTGATTGTATTGATTCCTGATCTTTGCACCCTTACTTACTTTTATTCCAATTGTGTTTCTTGTCACCAAAGAGTTATTTAACTTCTGGCTATGACATTATTTTTTGACATGATTTGTTTGTTTGATTTGAATCTTTACGTCCCATCAACAATATTTCAGTTAAACAGGGACGGGTCTTCCTGTGTTGAACCAGTACTAAGCTAGGATAAGTGTGTCTTGCTCAAGTACCACGACGCAGTGACGCCGATGAATCTTGAACCCTCAGTCTCGAGTCAAGTACTCTACCACTAAGCCACTGTGCTCCCTTTTTTGACATGATATATTCTACTGAATGACAGTAACATCAAATGAAAAAAATAATGTTATGACCACAGGTTGCATTATTTCGGTACAAAGAAGTTATGTTAATAACAAAGTAAATTTTCTTTGAAATAAACCAGCTTTGGCGGTGTTAATTTCGCAATAGTTTATATGATGAGAGAATCTTCCATTTGTGCAGATTTCAAATCATTTTTTTTCAAACTAACCCAAGGCTGTCTAAACTGATTGACTTAAGCTTTAAGTATTTAGTCAACATTATTTCAGTCTAGTCAGACTCCTCCCACAGAGGAGAGCAAATAAAAGAATAGACTTCCTGGCCCCCATCCTTCAACAAAGTTTGACAAGTAAATTTAATCCTGCCAACTGGCCAACCATAAAGGAGCCATCTCTCAGAAACCTTCAGCAGAAAATAAAATGCCTCACTCTATGAAATGATAACTTGTGTAAGACCCTCTATAAAATACATAGAACAAATCAGAACGTATGGAATAAGAGACCCTATTTCTGCTTGTTAAAGTACATCAGCACATCAAAGACCAATCATAAGAGTCCCTGTCAAGGCTAGTCACCAAGTCATTTTCTAGTTCATATATGCTGGAATCTATCTTAATATATTATCTCAAGAAATCCTAGTTAGTACGGTAAATCATGTATTACTTCGTACACTCGAATAATTCGTTAAATGTCATGTATTAGTTCGTACACTGGTCATTTTTCTGATATGCATTTTTATTAGTTCGTACACAACGTTTTTTTCCTTCATTGGTGCTTGTTTTTAACCAGCGTGGATGTCTACGATATGGTCCTGTTAACTTTTGCGTGCTTACACCAAATAGACCTTTCCGTCTGTCAATCTAACGACTTCGGTCGCTAACGTAAATCCAGCATTGACGTCGCATGTTAATAACATTAAATTTTGCTTTCTGAAAATCGAGCGAGTGCTAATTTACACGCCCTATGTCGCCGATGCGTCGGAGATATATTCTGTACGGTCATTACAAAAAGGGTCCTGAGAATTTTTACTTCTGTGTCATATATCTTTTATAATCGGACACCCAAGCCGCGTGCGACACGGAAAGCATTTATATGCTTGTGCAGCTCGGACCCGACATGAAATCAACTTGCGCGGTGCCTCTTATAAACTGGTACCAGAATATTTCGTAAATAGCCTGCTGGTACTTATGACAAGGCCCAGGAGAGCATGTGCGTTTGCGCATTCTCATCAGGGTCCCGCTGCTCACTACCAAAAAGTTTGAAGTGGATGAAGACTCAGCATGCTCAGACCAAATCAAATTCTAGATATCTACGTACGTTTTGTTTTATAAAGTTGAATATCAATTTCGGTTTTCTGAGCGTAAATAACTCAATAAATGTAGTAATAACGGCTATTCCTAGGTTCAAAACAATGGAACATTTTAACAAATTGTTGAGCCGATAGTGGCGTGTCTGCTGTCCTCATGAAAGTACATACGGAAGGTCCTGAGAGTTCAAGATTACCGAGATAGTGCACGCACAGACGCACATACTGAGTATAATTTGATTGTATCATGATTCTAGGTCTTGATGAACGGTATTTCCATGAAACAAGCCAGTTCATGAGATAATGGTACCTATCACATATGTGAGCAGCGAAGGCTCAGATGAGCCTGCGCATCTGCGGAAAATCGTCAGCGCCTTAAGGCTTAACTGCGAGCATAGAAGGAATGTAGATGAAGGTACGTTCATTGATTTAGGATAACAGCCCCGCTAGGTGGCTGTGAATTTGCAAACAGGAAAGACCTTGAGATGAGAATTCGCTTTATTTTAACCACCACACATCTATTGATGTATGTATCCCGACTTTCAATAGATTAGTTTTCATGAACAGTCAGACCGTGTGTCGTTTTTGGAAGGAAAAGTCTTCCAATATGGATGGATTTTCCTTCCATTTATTTTTTTCACAGAAAATTGGAAGGTCTTTATACCATCCATCTTAATGAAAACAGTAAAGACCTTGAGATCATACGCGGTGACATACATATTAGAATTTGCAAAAATCCTTACCACACGTCTGTAGATGTTTTACCCCGACTTTGTTGTATGAGACCAACAAAGTCACATATCAGAATGGGTACCGCACATTCTTATCAGCGCCTTTGTTATGAATACAAACATTAAACATTTTGTCGGGCCTGGTCTGGGTCAAACCTGTCTGCTAACAAGACAAATTCGTCGAATTTATATCCCCCGACGAAGGGTTATTTGAGAGAAACATGTAAATCACAAAACATAAATCCCATTTATCTAACCCTTAGTTCACCTTCAGTATTATTTAGATCATAACAAACACCTGTCAAGTATGTTTTAGTGCTTAGTTCAATAAAAATATACTTACATCTGCACAATTTCAATATCTGACCTTTAAACCCAACCCCAGAGGTCAAGGGTGTGTGTAAATTCAAAGTGTTACCTTGCATGTAGGTCTACACTTCTTCCACTCTAATTTGATATGTAACATGACCACTTTTAGAAAAGAAAAATAAGATGATCTTTTGACCCCACCCCAGGGGTCGTTGGTGTGTGTAATGACAGCATGTTTGCTTTCATGGTGCTCTGTGCTCAATTCCCTTTAATTTGATATGCAACATAACTACTTTCAGAAAAAGATATAGTTTGATCTTTTGACCCCACCCCCTAGGTTGAGGGTGTGTCTGAGGGCAAAATATTTGCTGCCATGATGCTGCCAGGGTTGTCAGCTTTAATTTGATATGCAACATGACTACTTTCAGAAAAAGATATAGTTTGACCTTTTGACCCCACCCCCTGGCCTGGTTCAAGGGTGTGTCTGTGGGCAAAAAAATTGCTACCATGTTGCTGCCAGCGTCGTCAGGGGGATATTAATATCAGCAGCAGACAAAGGTACATAGTCATGAAGATCAAAGCCGCCGCTTTCGTGCCACATGCTGTTTTAAGACATGTAGCACGTGGCGGCAATGGCGCATAAAATCGGACTTCGCACATAAAACATAATTGCCCAGCTGCATGCGCGGATCCAGAAAGGGGTCCAACTTTGACAACCTTTTTTAAGTTGATGATGGGAGAGAGGATCCAAACACCACTATATGCGGGTCATTATTGGCCCGCCAGCGAAACACCATATAAATGGCGTTTCGCTGGCGTGCCGCTGATGGCCCAACATCAAATGCTGGCTTGGTAGCTTTGTGATTTTAAAGGGAACGGGACCAGTATGCTAAGAAACTCTATTTTTCAGGGGCGGGAGTCTGTCCCACTCTGGATCCGCCCATGAGCTATCTGGCATGAAAAAACAATTTCTGTAAACTCATCACTTTTGCTCATTGCGATCGCGTACACGTTCCCAAACATGTCATATAAATTGTTTTAGATCTCGGAAATTCACTTTACAAATTCAAACTATCAATGCCCCACAATTTTATCACCTGGCGGGCGACAGCCAGAACTCCTTTTTAAAATTTCCAGTGGGTGCATAAAAGGCCTCGGTACACCGTCACAAAACCGAAAAATCGCAACGGAAATTCACTTTTTTCTTAACGACGTGAAGAGCATTAGACGCTAGCAGGCAAAGATGAGCATGTGCATCCAACAGCGTGACTTTACAGTAGTATCATGCGCGGATCCAGTAATTTTTGTCATGGGGAGGGTTGGGGGGTCCAGGCTCAACTGACAGAAAAAAAACACTCTGATAACGTTTTCTTTTGCATCAGCTTTTTACAATTTTACAGAGGGGTCCAATAGTTTATTTTGAGGAAAACTATAATTTTGTAAGGTTCCAGAGGGGGTCTACATTTTCCAGGGGGGGGGGGGGTCAAAATTTTACCAGGGGGTATGGGGTCCAAATGCTAATTTCTATAGAAACCTATAGAATTTGTGATCTTCCAGGTGGTCCGGGCCCCCATACCCCTCTGGATCCGCGCATGCGTATGATAGATCCACTTGCGATATCCAAATTTTCAAGTCTTCAGTAAAGCCAATCCCGAAGGACAGGTTTTTTCATGCAATGGTTCATTTTCCATTCCTGGAGCGTCTAGTGACACCTCAAAACATGATGAGGTATATGATTCTGCAATATTTTAGTGGAAAACAAATTTGTTGAGACCTCGGACCCTGGTCCGAGTTGAGACACAGTGATTCTCGCGACTTTTAGTCAACTATTCATGGTTTCAGTCTTTCATTATGTATATAAATCTATAGACTTCGAGCTAAAAAAGGTCCTGCTCCCCCCCCCCCCTGGGGAATTTTGCAGACATATCCTATCTTGAAGAAAATTTCAAGCCGCATCTTTTAAGAGATGTTTGCACTCTGTGCTCCGGGGCGTTAGTCTCTGACAGCCTGTTACATATGTTACTGTAACAAACTAAGGAAAAAATCAAAATGAAAGTTTGAGCTACAGATAGAAGACATTAAACCATCTAATTATTCAAATTTCTTATGTTGTTTGCAAGCTGGATGCCTAAGCTACATAAAAGCTGCATTTCAAACTAAATTTCAGCCTTCAATGGTGTTATATGCGTTACATAGATTAAATTTCCCTTGGAAAGTTGAAATTGTGACTAACATCATTCATTTTACAGACAATTTGTGCATTTTTACAAGTGTTTTTAATCTTAGTTTACTAAAATACTCATTTGACTAATAGAAAAAACAAAGTTTGCTTTTCTATCTCAAATACATTGTTTTATTTGAGCTATTAAACAACCCTACCCCCAATTTTAAGTATCCAATTTTGGTATCTATTATTGAAGAAAAATATATGAAAATATTTGACGCTCGTGGATATCTTACATTTTTGGCACTGTCTTGCTAATGCAATAAAGAATCATACATTTTCAGAGCTCTTAATAAAGTATGTAACATATGTTACATGGCATAATGAATGAGCTAGGAAATTTTCTTGGAAGTAAGAGATGATATTTCAGAAAAATACTGTTTTTCACATGTTTTCCTATTAATCTCTAGCCTCTGGTGCCTTAGTCTTAGTAATTACAGTCATTGCTGATAACAAGCCTATGGAATTGTGTTACCTATGTTATATATAACCTTTTTAATCACATATTTCCTTATGCCTATAATATTAAAATATATAGACATATAGATAGAAAATAATAGTTCTCATTTAAATGACACAACTTAATAAATATTCCTATTAAATAAAATTATTCAAAAACAATCTTTATTCAAGGCACCCTCACAATGTCTATCATTGTGTCTGCTTCTATGGCAAAATAATCACCCATTTCATCACAACCAGTAGAATCATGGCATTGTATTAGGACTGCAAACTGAGTACAATCCTGTTCCTCTCCACCCCTTTGGGAAGTGTGCAGACATATCCTACCTTAACGAACAATTCAAGCTGCATCAAATAAGAGATGTTTGCACTCCATTAACTAGGGGTTTAGCCTGTAATGGTATGATACGTATGTTACCATATCAATTTAAGAATAAATGAATTGAAAGTCTGAGAAACAGAAAGAAGACATAAAACTATCTATTTATTTGAATTATTCATGTAGTTTGCATGCTGAATACCTTTGATACATAAGAAAAGATTTTTTAACAAATATACAGCTTCCTATGGTGTTATATGTGTTACATTAATTAAGATTACTTTTTAAAATGGGTAATTGTGGCAAACATCACTTATAAGCATTTCGTGTGATCCTCCTCTTTTGCCATCAAAAGACTTAATTTTCTTTGTATGTGTGGCCAGTGCCAGCGTCAAACAACTTGACTCAGCCAAACTTGAATCCTTAGCATTCTTCAAAAGCAGAAACAGCATGTCAGTGTCATGGGATCAAACACCTGATTAAATATGGGTTTAATGCCATTTCACATATATGCATACAATGGAGTATGACTCTGGTATATATCTCTTCCTGTGAAGTGGCAAGAGCAATCTAACTGCAGCTGCATCTGCATCCATGCTAGTCAAATGATAACTTTGCTCTGATTTTGCAAAATCTATGTCTCTACCGTGTACCTCTAAGAATACTTTAAGATTTCTGACATTGGTCAAACAGAAATTTGATAGGCTGCTTTTTTGCATCATTTACCATGTAACCTATCCAGTCTTTTGGTGCTTAAGTCCTCAGGTCTTAGATCTATAGTATTTTGCTGCGCCCAAAGAACTTTATAAGTTTTCTTTAGTTACAATGTTGACTCTTGATGGTTTTGGCAGACCGTCTGAAATAATTTCTGTTACACCTTGAAAGTTATCTGGTATAAGAGAAAGAATATGAAGTTGGTCATTGCCATCAATTATGTTTGCAGTAGGTTGTTTTTTGATGTCAGTACATTGAAGCATGTCTTAAAATAATGTAAAACCTATGATTTCTCAGTTTTTACAGCCATATCATTAGCTGTTGCATTCAAAAGAAGAAAAGTAGACTATAGGTAGAATGGGATAACCAGTAGTTTTATATTATGCTCTATGGAAGATTTATACAGAGTAAACAAGTTGATAAGGTGCCTCATTTCATGATCCATTGAAAACACTGAAATTGAAAACACTTGCCTCTGACTGTGTAATCAAAAAGGATGTCACGACAATGCCCTTGCTCATTTATTATGACGAGTTATATATGTATTTGCGCTCTGTACATCCTGCATTTCATTGCTTTACCTGCTGTGATACATCTAGTTCGTTTATCTGAAGGGAAAGAGTTACCTCCGTTTCAGCACTTCAGAAGTACTAAGACTTCAAATAAATTTTTGAATGCTTGGGGAAAGATAATAAGTGCAGAGACATTATTAGATGAAAATATGTGGGTTGCATGTATGGAAAGGCTACGTTTATAAAAGTTAACCAGCTAAGATATGATTTTTTATCACAGAAATATCAAGGTACATCCGTCCAGGTACTCATTGCTCCTATTAATGGCATAGTTTTCCTCCTTGTAAAGCTTTAGTCTTTCTCCTACTTGCAGAGTATCACTTGAAACACATACTCAAAGAGCCAACTATTAGGAATTCATATCAGTTTCCGAATGTTCCAAGCCATAAATGGCAAAATTGGAAAGTTGATAATGGCTCATCAATTTTGAGTGGACTGGTGGTAAAATTGAATAACAGTAAATGATTGAATTATTGTGTGATGATTTTACTAGTTGCAAGGAGGCGTGTGATAATAATGATTACCACAAAAGCAGACAACGACAAACGTTTAACATGAGTGTTAAATCGATGAGAAATAGTTTGGACCATTTCATTTATTGTATTTTCTTGTAAAAATGAAAAACTATCTTTTCTATTTGTGGCTCTATATTTAGCATTATATGTACAGTATTAGGAAATGTGTCCAAAAGGTCATTGATAAGTTGTCATCTGTAAAAACAGTCCATGGGCTTTATGATCAGAAATGAATATAATTTCTAGTGTTTTGGCACCAAAGACTTATAAGTACACATTAAGTGTCCTGATCTTAAACTTGATAACATCTTGCAGATATATGAGCAAGACAGACTAAGAAAATGAAAAATATCCACATGCTGTAATCACTTTCATGTGTTTTACTTAAACGGTAATAACACAATATATATTAGCTCCTATAAGACAATATATTTAAGATAGAAAAGCAAACTTGGGTTTTCCTATTCATCAATTGAGTATACATTTGTAAAATCTAATAAAACAGTTTGAAACCAAGTCATAGAAGTTGTTTAACTAAATGACGATAGCCACAATTATAGCTTTTAAATTATAATTAGGTTCATGTAACGCACATAACACCACACTTAGCTGTATTAATGTTAAACAGCTTCCATATGTAGTAAAGACATCCAGTATAAAGACTATAAGAATGTCAATTTATTAAATAATTTTAATGTATTCTTTTAGTAGCTCAAACATTCAAATTTTTTATTCTCAAATTGATATAGTAACATATGTAACAAGCTGTTACAGGCTAACACCCCGACTTACAGAGGGCAAACATTTCTCATTAAATGCACCTTAAATAGTTACATAAGATGTAATTTGTCTGCAGAATTCCAAAGGGGATTAGGATGGAGCAGACCCTTACTCAGCTTGATGTCAAAATACTGTTTGATGATTTTACTTATCACCCTAACATATGTAACGCTCTCTGATCTTTAAAACTTGACGACAACTAGCAGATATATAAGTCTTTATCATAGGAGCCAGTTTAAAATCCCTAAACAATGTAAGATATCCAACAGCTGCAAGTTTTTTCACAATGTTAGCTCAAACTTTCAAACTACATTTCCTTTATTTGATATAGTAACGCATGTAACACGCTGTTTTAGACTAACACCCCAACATAGAGAGTGCAAACATCCCTTATTCGATGCAGCTTGAGTTGTACTATAAGAAGAAATATTTCTGCAAAATTCCCTCGAGGAGATTAAAACATTTTTAGGCATATCTTACGTAAAGACAATGAGCTTGCCCATTTATTACATCAGGTAACATATGTTACAGCCTCTGATATTAAAAATTTTGCAACAAACTTGCAGATTTATGAGTCTTTTCATATAAGCAAATAAATCCCAAACAATGAAACACATTCATCAACTGCAAATATTTTTTAACTATTTTTACTTTAGTTTTAATACCAAACATTTCACCTTAAAACTGGGTAGGGGTAGGGTTGTTTAATTGCTTATTCCAGGAAAAATATTCAAGCTAGGAAAACAAACTTTAATTTTACTGTTAGCCAATTGCATAAGCTAGTCAGTCATGGTTAAAAACATTTTGCAAAACACACAGAGAGATTGTGAATGTAAATGATGTTAGTCACACTTGCAAATTTTAATGGGTTATCTGATTAATGTAACGCATATGACACCTTAGGAAGCGGCAATTTTGTTCAAATGGCTGTCATATGTAGTTAAGATATCCAGTGATGCAGACTATATGAATGATTTTTAAAAATGAATATTTTAATGTCTTTAATTTGTAGCCCAAACTTTTAATTTACTTTTTCTTAGTTTGATTAAGTAACGTATGTTACAGGCTCTTACAGACTAACGCCCCGGAGCACAGAGTGCAAACATCTCTTAAAAGACTCGGCTTTCAATTCTCTACAAGATAGGATATGTCTGCAAAATTCCCTAGGGGGGGGGGAGCAAACCCATTCTCAGCCATCCGTCTACTAGGCTTGGATTTCTGGCATCAGTTTTAGAAAAACGGGCTGTCCAATGTTGTCAAATAACGTTCATGCTAGATACATTACCATAACATACCATGCATAAGCATGGTGCTTAAGATCAAGCAACATACTCGCTGGAAGAATGTGTTTAATGGTAAAAAAATTACAGTTCAAACGTTAATAATCATAGCTTAGAAAAAATCTACATGGATATGCTCGAGAAGCTCAAAATGGAAGCATGCAGTGTGCAAGAACACATACAATGATATGGCTAAACAACCGCCAGCTTTTTTAAAGCTCATACTTGTGTAAATCTACTCGATGACGATATTATTGCGCGAAACGAAACGAAAGTTAAGGTGTATTTTTTTAATTATTATTATTCGTTTCTGTCTATCGACAGTGTCTTTTCACGCAATTGACTTAATTTCAAGCGCCACTGCTATCATTCTGTCCATAAAAACTAATACCTAGCGCACTATATTTTTAGAACTATTTAGTGGCGATCATGTTCATAAAGGGCGGGAAAACATGAGCAATCCACAAGAAAACGTGTCTTCTTCACGTTTAAGACAAAAGGGCAGGGCTGCGTTTATTGTCCGTCTCGTAATGTTTAAAAGCAAAGAAAAATATAATGATAACAAGATATTATGCTTTTAACTGCAATATCTGGTTGGCGCCATAGATATTGCAAATGGTTTATCGTCGTACAAGAGCAGGTTTTCTCATGGTAAGGCATTGTTTTTCTGACGCTCGTATGAGGCATCCAATGGGGTTTACTGATTTGCGAATTTGTCCCTAATTTTTACAAATTAGCGTCTTCATAAAACTTATTTTTACCAGTAAGCACATTCAGCATTACAAAATGATTTTTATCACTGATTTCTGTCCTTAAATTAAACTGATTAGTGTAATTTTAACAAAAACAATACTGATTTTAAGGTACCCCATTGAGACCCTCTCCGATTGTTGTACAAATAAACTTATAATTCTATTTCAATCATATGTAAGCTTTCAATAATCAAGTTTTCAAGCACAACAACCTTTTTCTGACCATTGGGTTTACATTTCAGAGCTGAAAACCGCAACAAACTAATAAAATACCAATATTGTTTTTGTCTAGCAGCAGGACAAGGGTTGTTTGCATTAAGGTCATTTGGTTCCCAGCAACTTACACAGGCTGTAACGGTCTAGGTAGCGGACTGGGTAGCAATGTTGAACGGGGGTTCGATGGTATGGGGATTTTGTGTGTATTTTGTGTATATGATACCATTGGAAACAGATGTTTTGAGAAAAACATCGTTTCCAAAAATGGGCTATTAACAGGCCCCTAGATAAGAGTGTGTAACAGAAAATTATTTTTCTTATTTCTCAACCAAAACATATGTTGTGCGTGCTCAAAAGAACCGTCTCGGTGAGACAGTTCTTTTGAGCACCCAAAACACATGTTTTAACTGATGGGCAAGAAAAGAATCGCAATTTTATGCTGAAAAAATTTGTTAACTGGCCCTATGTATTAAAGCGAGCATTCATGCTTGTTTTCAGATCTTGTTGATCTTCGGCTTTTGTATTGTATTATTGTTTTGTGTAATTGTAAGAAGAGAAAATAAAAAATCATTTACAGGCCTCCAGATAAACAAAAATTGTGGACATAAATTTGTAAATATTTTCTTATCTGTCAGTTTAAACAAATGTTTTGGGAGCTCAAAAAAAACGTCTCATCAAGACGGTTCTTTTGAGTACCCACAACATATGTTTTGGTTGAGAAATAAGAAAATTGATTACGCACCCTTATCTGGAGCCCTGTTGTTTACGCTAAAATTAGGCTTACGTGGGTTACCTGTGTATGCAGCCACATTACATAAAGTAAATTTCATGCATTGAACCGGAAACGGCAAACATGATGATGTAACATGAAGAAACAAAATGTAAAGGCAAACGTTCATGCAATTTTTTTGAATTAAAGACCAAAACAAGTTATAAAATCTGAATAATGTCAGAAAAAGATATATAATAAACAAATTATTATATTAGTAACTTGATCTGGCGTTTTGTATCACATCTCATGGATGGGGTAATATCATTGGATCACCCTCCACATTTCGCATCTTGTGTGATCCGATGATATGACCTCATCCACACAAGTTAATTTTATAATTATTAAATACAGTAAAACCTGTGTAAAACGGCCACTCTCAAAAAGACCACAAATTGGTTTCGAAGATCAATTTTCACTTAATGCAGGTCAAAAGTATTGCAGAATGCTCCAAGAGGAGTATTCTGCAATACTTTTGATCTTCATTAAGCTAACATTTGTCATTAAGATCTTTGTTTTGTCTATTTTGAGTGGTCCCTTAAGACAGGTGTTACTGTAGTCTATAAATTAACATCTTCTGATTGGCACAGATGCCTATCAACTGCCGCTGATATAACTACATGTTGCATTGTTTTCCAAAAGTGAAATTACAAATGACAAAACACAAAGTAATATTGTATGGCTTACAGTTAGACACATCAAAATGTTAAGTAATTCCGCATGACTGAGCTGTAACATCAATGATTTCAATGGTCCAAAATGGCAGGAAATACATATCATAATCATATAATTAAACAATTGTTGACTAATGTTTCGGTAGACATAAAGTATTCTAGGAGAATAAAACATTCTTTTCTCTGTATACACGTTTGCCAAGCCAGAGTGTGATTATGTGTTGCAGTCCCCAGCCGCAAAGGAGTGAGGGCTGCAACACATCACACGAGAGCTTGGCAAATGTTAATATGGAAAATAATGTTATATCATCATTGTTATATACCTTCCTTTCCAGCACACTGGGCTTAAATGGCAATGAAGCCCTCTGCTCCCGTGTATTAATGGGAATGAAGCCTGTGGCCAGTGTTAGGACCATGGTCAATGATTGGCCGCATTGTGACACATTAAATTTAGATGAACTATAGAACTGTCAGTGATTGAAACAAGTCAAGTTTCTATAGTAAACACTTATTAGGTATATAACAATGTTCAGTAATACTCCATACCCACCTCAACGTAAGTCAATTATTGTACAATATTTTCTACATTAAAACAGGGTCATTCAAGGCCCTGATTAAAAACAGGGTTTAATTCATTAAGGATCAGAGCTCCATAAATCAAGTTACCAGTTTTGGATTCCACAGTAAAGTCTGGTGTTAGGTTCAAAGAAAACATCTTCGCAGTCTGATAAGCTAAATAACCATAGACCAGGGCACAAGCCAACATATTGGTGTAGTTTCTTGTGACAGGCTCTGAAATAGAGGGAGGTGACATAGGTCTGATAAACTAATTAACCATGATCAAGGCACAATATTGGTGTAGTTTTTTGTGGCAGGTTCTGAAATAGAGAGAGGTAAATAACCATAGACCAGGGCACAAGCCAACATATTGGTGTAGTTTCTTGTGGCAGGCTCTGAAATACAGGGACATGACATAGGTCTGATAAACTAATTAACCATGATCAAGGCACAATATTGGTGTAGTTTTTTGTGGCAGGTTCTGAAATAGAGGAAGGTGACATAGGTCTGATAAACTAATTAACCATCATCAAGGCACAATATTGGTGTAGTTTCTTGTGGCAGGTTCTGAAATAGAGAGAGGTAAATTACCATAGACCAGGGCACAAGCCAACATATTGGTGTAGTTTTTTGTGGCAGGCTCTGAAATAGAGGGAGGTGACAAAGGTCTGATCAACTAATTAACCATGATCAAGGCACAATATTGGTGTAGTTTTTTGTGGCAGGTTCTGAAATAGAGGGACATGACATAGGTCTGATAAACTAATTAACCATGATCAAGGCACAATATTGGTGTAGTTTCTTGTGGCAGGTTCTGAAATAGAGGAAGGTGACATAGGTCTGATAAACTAATTAACCATGATCAAGGCACAATATTGGTGTAGTTTCTTGTGGCAGGTTCTGAAATAGAGGGAGGTGACATAGGTCTGATAAACTAATTAACCATGATCAAGGCACAATATTGGTGTAGTTTCTTGTATCAGGCTCTGAAATAGAGGAAGGTGACATAGGTCTGATAAACTAATTAACCATGATCAAGGCACAATATTGGTGTAGTTTCTTGTGGCAGGTTCTGAAATAGAGGAAGGTGACATAGGTCTGATAAACTAATTAACCATGATCAAGGCACAATATTGGTGTAGTTTCTTGTGGCAGGTTCTGAAATAGAGGAAGGTGACATAGGTCTGATAAACTAATTAACCATGATCAAGGCACAATATTGGTGTAGTTTCTTGTATCAGGCTCTGAAATAGAGGAAGGTGACATAGGTCTGATAAACTAATTAACCATGATCAAGGCACAATATTGGTGTAGTTTCTTGTGGCAGGTTCTGAAATAGAGGAAGGTGACATAGGTCTGATAAACTAATTAACCATGATCAAGGCACAATATTGGTGTAGTTTCTTGTGGCAGGTTCTGAAATAGAGGGAGGTGACATAGGTCTGATAAACTAATTAACCATGATCAAGGCACAATATTGGAGTAGTTTCTTGTGGCTGCGGCTCTGAAACAGAGAGATGTGACAGAAATGATAAGCTAAATAACCATTGACCAATCATATGTTTTGATTGAGAAATACGAAAATCGATTTGTTGGTTTTGTTTGTTTGATTCGATTCTTTACGTCCCATCAACAATCTTGCAGTTATATAGGGACAGTTCTTCCTGGGTTGAACCAGTACTAAGCTGGGATTAATGTGTCTTGCTCAAGGACCACAACGCAGTGACGCCGGTGAGGCTCGAACCTGCGGCCCTTCGGTCTCGAGTCAAACACTCTACCACTGAGCCACCACGCTCCCTTCAATTTGTTGGTACGCACTCTTAACCATCTCCTATAACATCATAAAATCTTAAAATTTGTGTAGCCATTTACCATACATCGAAAACAGGAGGATATATTGATATAATTTATTGAATATATGTTTTAGATTCAAAGAGAACAATCCTCCATCTTTGATGACAAGAAATATTGCACCAGTCAGTGTTTGGTCACAAGTGCTACATAATGGGACACAAATTTACCATTTCTGTTACCATGAAAATATCACCATTTGCATGGTTCTTAGCAAGAGCTGTACTTAACACTTTGCCATCTAGTGTCATCTACTGTTAACATTTGCAAACAGTTATGATCATCACATTGATGATGATGATGATGATGATGATGATGATGATGATGATGATGATGATGATGATGATGATGATGATGATGATGATGATGATGATGATGATGATGATGATGATGATGATGATGATGATGACATTCAAGTGAGGATGATAATGACAATGATGATGCTCATAATGTGCAACTTACTTTTAGGTTTCTTGCCAAAGAATTCATCATCAAGCAGTGGTAAACATAGAACAATGGTGAGAAGGTTGAAGAAGTTGTAGTTCCCTGTTAGTATGATTAACACTTGCAGCAATACCTGAAAAAATAAGAACATAAAGTCATTCACCCTTTGTATACTAATGGATTCTTCATTCTGGTTTGATACAATGAACTTGGGACAGTCCATTGTACATATTTAGGGTGTCAGGTTACAATTTTCAACAAAAAAATGGATTATTTTGTCTGAAGATCTTTTTTACCTTAATAGACAGTGTAGACCATGATGAAATGCCACATTACGTGGCATTTCATCTGGGTCTTCACTGTTTGTCATAATACCTGTTTAGGGGTTTACAGAATACAAAGGGTTGACCCTTTTCAGACAATAACGTCAGGATGGTTGCATGAACTTTGTTTTGATTCTTCATGGGCCAGTCAACAATTTTTCAGTCATGTCAGGATGAGTCTTCTCAGATTGAACCAGTACTGAGCAGCGGAAGAACACAACGCAGTGACTCCACCAGAGGTGAGACCTTTCGATCCCCAGTCTAAGGCTCACCGAGTCACTGCCCTCCAAACTGAACTTACAAACTGATGCATGGAAAAGTGAAAACTATATGCCCCTTGGCAAACATTGTATGTCAGGGGTATAAATAAAAACTCTAAACTACATCTGACTGTTTAAGAACTGGCTTTCAATACTCTGTTTGATATATGAGCCATGACATGTGATTTCCAACAATGTGGCATTTCGACAAGTGCAGACTCAGACGAGCCTGTGCAGCATCCTTTTAAGCTTAGAAACTCCAAATAATGTTCCGTCAGTAGCTTAACATGCATAGAATATTCAAGCAACTAGCAAAGGCTCCGATCAGACTGCGCTTACCAAGTTGTTGGAAATCTCATGTTGCGGCTCATATTTAAATCAAGTTGAAATTCAAAATGTACCCCACTTATTTGAGATACCGCAGGTGAAATATTGCCCAAGATCAAACAACCTGCGATGTTTGTATATACTACTGTTTGCAATTAAAACAAATATGGCTTGTAGATAAGACTTTGGTGGGAACACAAGAAAAACCAATTTGTCAAGCGACCACCCCTTTTCATACCTCAAGTGGATTTTCACTGAAAAAGGCAGCCGTACGATGCTTGCACGGTTGTCTTGCATTCATGCCCAGGGCTGTGGCCCAATGTGCTTGCAGCTTTGCAAGACTGTCACAAGTGCAACTGCGCGACAGTACTGCGAACTTCATGGGCTGTCATATAGTCGAGGCATTTTTGCGACAGCCGTGCCATAAAGCACGAGGTCATTGTACAGTAATCCCGCGGCATTTGTGGGCAAAATATGTGAGTGCGAGCTCTAATGTTAGTAGTACCAATGCCTTGTGAGCCTTGCAGCAGCCTTGCAACAGTCTTGCATCCTCATAAGATCGGGAGAGAACGCAAGGAAAATGAACATGTCTAAAATTTATTTTTTGTGGTTGCGACCGTGATATTGCAAGGCAGTGTTGCGGTGTTACGCACAACACCGTAAGACTGCCCTACAAAACCCAGAAATTTGTCATTGTAGAGAGGTGTACGGCTGCTGTACCATTGATGTGAAACAGGCTTTAGCAAACAGCGAGGACCCTAATAAAAAATGCCGCCTTTCACTGATTGCCAAAGAACCTGTTAAATTGTATCCAGAATGAAATGGATTAAAAAAGATTCATCAACACTGTCCTAAAATTTTGCTTAAGGATTGAAATTCATATTTTAAGCTAGCACTGGATGATGAAAAACATTAGCTATTTTGATGTTCTCGGACACATTAAAATAGCTCATGTTTTTCATCATCCAGTGCAAGCTTAATATATGAATATCAATTCTTATATTTACATTCTATATTGTCAATCAAATTTACTCAAATATCTTCCACCCAACCTCATCAGTTATCGTTATAAAATGAAATATTTTATTTGTAACGGAGGTGTTGGAACAGCCAGTGAGCGAAACTCATGAACATAACGTTGTGGCGATAAGTGAATGACTTAACTCAATTGTCCATAAACAAAGAACGTTATTGGCTGATGTTGACGTCACTCCGCCTAGAGGCACGGTCCAGATCACATGACATTGCAATGTTTTGCATCGGAGAAATGCAAGCAGCCAGATATGTTGGTTTAGTAAAACTGGTCATTTTCAATTCATTTCAATTCAATTCTTTATTCACTCCAGGATACATAGTAACAACAGGAGGTACAATAGATATCTTACAAATACATGTAACATGGCGGCAATAGTAATTATAATATTACTTGGAAAACAACAGAAAAAATCAACGTCATTTGAGAAATAAAATGTGTCAGTAGACAACCTGATTGGATTCGGATGAGTACACCAACAAGCATACAGCGTCAAAAAAGTGTAGCATCATAATTGATACTATTCCATTTCGGCGTCGTATCCCTGTTGGGTATTTGTATAAGCTCCTATCTATACGAGAATAATAGTTATTACAGCAGTACAGATAAGCAGTGTATCTGCATAAATACGCAATTAAAATCATCCAAAAAGCAATTAAAATTAAATGCATGCGTACCAAAAGCATTTCTTTCGAGCTGTATGCAATTACATGCGATGTCATTGCGTACCATTTGGTCAATTTCTTTTCCATTTGGGTAATACATAAACGCCAGTCGGGTATTGATTTTTTACTAGCGTGCGCGCTGTATAACTCCAGTTTTATGGATAAGACCCGTATTTAGCAGAAAAATATGGAAGTGAAACTAGCAATGTGTATCTGAGCGATAAATATCAAAAGGGGAGGATATTAGAGGTATGACGAAATCCGCTAGTTTGATGCTCTAGAAATGCAAACGATGTGAGTGAATAAATATATGCAGGCAAATTCCCGATGGCTACATTCAATAAGAAAAACATGGTGGACATTATTTGTAACTACAAAAAACGTAGGGTAAAAAAATAAAAATACGCAATTGATTTTGCAAGTACGCAATTGAGGATAATCAGGTTATGTAAATACCCAATTGACACTAAAGCTTATCTGGAGCTCTGGTTATTAGTTTTTTTTGGCTTGAAATCGCAAGCATACGTGTTAGTCGCACCTTTCTGTTGTTCTGTAAATCAGCTGTAACTCGTGCAGAATAAGTGGCCAGTTAATCGCCACGTGCTAGTTGTGAATAGACCGTGTCTTGTTTGTAAGTAACTGTGTTTGGATAGACAATTGAGTGCAGAAAGGTGCAGACTAAGGTGTATGTAAGGAGATTGAAGGCAAGTACATTTTGCTAAAATATAATTGAGCATTTTGAGTTTGCTTTACTCAGGTTGCGTTTGGAAGCTCAAGTCCTATACTGTTAGGTATTCATTTTGAGGGTCCCGCTGAGGCCGATTTACTTAAAGTGTCTCTGCGGGACACTCAAACTGAGCACCACCTGTCATAGAAGTAAACAATGGCACTGGCTGAAAATACGATCTAAATAATATTATATCTAATATTGTCACGTTACACAGATATGTTGATAAGCGCTCATCGACCCAACGCTTGCTGTTGCCTTACAAGGGAATAAGACAACAGCACAACGTTTAGCCTTACGAAATTTGGTCAAATATAGGGTTTCCCGATATCTGTTTTGCCCGAAAGCGAAATACATAACAGGTACTAGGAAATAATATTTAAAACAAGAAAAGATAGTGCATGTATTCAGATATGCCAGATATAGAGGGGACCCTCTTTTCTCGTCATAAAGTGATGTTAGGCTCGCTTAAATGAAGAGCTTTATAACTTAACACTGAAGCCCCATAACAGGGTTTGTCATACATTGCCGTGTGACTGCATTATTAATATTATCAAGATCCATAGTGCTGATGAGCACTCAACATTTATATATATCAGGATATACATAGTGTATGTACTCTCATAGCTCAAGATGAACACTTTTGAGGGCAAAATTGGGAATGTTTGTGTCACTCAAAATACACAGACAGAACCTTAAAAATATATTATTCTTTTCAACAAAACAAATGATATTTAGAGTCGGCGGATAAAATAATAAAAAAAAAAAATTAGAATTTTTTTTTTCTTCTACTTTCCAGAAAATTACAGTAGGAGGGTTTGTAAGTCAACTATCGGTAATAAAAAAATCTGGCCTTATGTATCAAAAAAGTTATCAAAATAAAACATACAAATTAAGTCCCTTCTAGTAACAGTTTGATCAGGGACTATTTTGTTTGCATATGCTTTTCCTGTTCAAGTTATTCCGGTCTGGGACTCAAATAGTTTAAGTGTTATCAAAAGTCTTTTCTTATCATAATGAACATAAATAAACCATAAAAGGCTACTTTAGCTATCACTCTACCATGTTTAGATATCTTAACCCATATCCTGCCACTATTTTTTGTACTTACAAAGTCATCTGCTATTTACGTCTGTTGCATTTATCTAAGTGCACTTCAGACTAGAATTTTTCATGGTAGCAAACAATATGAACCCTGATCAGACTAATCCTCTTTCTAGAAGGTTGCTCAACATGACTACAAAATGTTGAAGGGGTTGTGAAGCCTTAAAGCTGCATAGTCTGTAACTTTTGATCTTCTAATTTTAAAAATAATATTTTTATTTTTCAAGAACACAGCAAAAATACTCAAATTCAGGTAAACATTTTACCATTTTCGTAAATCTTAACAAGATATCACTATCAAAACAACTGCATTTATGTTAAAATTCAACGGTCTAGAATTATTGGAGGGACGCAAATAATTACCAACAAGAGAAATTAACACCTATTTGATAAGATAATTCACTTTTCTATGCAGTTTTCAGCTGTCCTAAACTTTTTTATTGTGAAAACATAGCTTAATTCTACTTTTTCAAATGATTTAAAAAGAAAATAAAATTTTTCGAAAAATGTTCATAGTTACAGAGTATGCAGCTTTAAAACAAACCTTACATAACACCTTACATAACCCTAGATTAGGGGGTATCATCCCTTAATCATGATGTAGTGCTATCTAATAAAGCTACCACAAATCTAATACTTCTTCCAGGAGGTTGCTCAACATGACTACAATGCTCAACATGACTACAAAATGTTGAAGGGTTGTGAAGCCTAAAAATAAACCTTCTTACATAACCCTAGATAAGGGGGTATCCACATTGGGCACATTATTTCTCATTAAAAACATATAGTATGGTGTAATTACTCATTGGAAGCGTCTTAAAGGGACTATCACAGCAAATGGTTTCGTGGTAAGATCATATTTGGTAAGAAAAGGGTGTTTAATCTAAAACTTTGATTTTTATCTGCACTTTTACTGGTAGCGAAAGTAGTTAAGAGTAAAGCACAAAGACTAATTCTTTGCCTACTAGTGCGGTCTGCTGATAAAGTATGCAAACAGTTTGGGTCCAGATCAGGCCCGACGAAAGGTCGGGCCTGATCTGGATCCAAACTTTTTGACACTCTGATGGTATTGCTGAAAGAATTTTTCGAAAAAGTTGATTTTGAAAAAAATCAGCAGACGACAAAAAATAATTAAAAATTACCCAGCATGCAACGAGTAAACAGTAGATCAATAGGATTGAATAGCCTGTTGCTAAACAAAATACCAGGTGAATTGGATTGGACTAAAACCTTTCAGTTCAAAACGTGAGAAAACAACTCTTCTTTTTATGCACCCTCGGATGGCATGGATCAGCAACAATATCTAAACAGTAATCAGAAGTTTCACAACCCATTTATATAAATGAGGCATTTCCTGGGAGGCTTTCAGTGAAAAATGGGGCATATTCAGAAAGAACAATTCTGAGCAGCAGTAATTCAGGCGTGGTATCCAGTGCTTTCTATAATGCCCCTTTTCTAGCTTTGATGTACACCTGCTCTTAACCACTTACATTGCACTTTTAATTAGTAGCAGACGATATTTAAAATTCCATTTTTTAAATATTCTCTTTGACATGAATGAAATCTTAAATTGCATGTGATCATCTCCTAGAGATGATTCATATGAAATATGAAACCTGAAAATTCGAAAATTACTTTTAAAAAATTATAAAAAATCTGTTGAGATATGATTGGCACTTTACAGGTTAAAAGCATAACAATAAGATCATATATACCACATATTCGGTATAGACATACACAATAGGTGACGATTAGAAATATGATTGACATTCAGTCCGTCAATTCTTTGGACTATACAATTACATCGTTTTATATAGTATATGGTAATCTGTTTGGTTAACACCGGTGTTTGTTAACAGGTTTTGTGTTCGGAGCTTAAGAAATACTAATTTATTGTTACACAAAATTTGGAAAAATATTTTACCAGTTATGGCAGGTATGGCAGCAAATAATTGAATATTTCTTTTAACCGACATATTTTCATTATTAAACACAGGTTTAGATAAACTAAATTTTTCATGGTAAAATTGTAAATATTTTCATATCCATCTTTTTTAACATGTTTTGGGTGCTCAAAAGAACCGTCTCATTGAGATGGTTTTTTTGAGTACCCGCAACAGATGTTTTGGTTGAGAAATCCTGACTTAAGTCCTGATTAAAGATGTAAAACAAATGGTTCCTCAAAGGAATTTAAGATTTTTGTTACTTCTCCCATTACATTGCCTCTTTCGCTTTTCCTATAGTTTCTTTGGATTCTCATTCACTTCTTGGAATTCTACAAGTCTATTATTTCGCTTCTCCTTGTGATTATTTGCCTTCTCCAAAGGCTTCTTTTATCTCTCCAATTGCTACTTCTACTTCTCCAATTACATGTTTCACTTCTCCAAAAGCTTCTTTAACTTTTCACAATTTTCACTTCCCCAAAAGCATCTTTCACTTCCCGTGGAATGCAACTTTCACTTCTCATTCTTTCTGATTGCCAATTTCTTTCCAAGATTACCAAGTTTCTTTTGCTTCTTCAAATGCTTCTTTATTTCTCCAATTGCTTCTTTCCCTTCTTATTCTTCAAATTCTTCTTTCAATTCTTATTCTGTGGCTTCTCCAATTGCTTCTGTCACTCCTCATTGTTTCCTTCCTCCAAATGCCTCTTTTGTCTCTCCAATTGCCTTTTTTGCTTCTCTAATTGCTTCTGTCACTTCTTCAATTGCTTCTTTCCCTTCTTATTCTTCAAATACACCTTTCAATTCTTATTCTTTTGCTTCTCCAATTGCTTCTGTCACTCCTCATTGTTTCCTTTCTCCAAATGCCTCTTTTGTCTCTCCAATTGCCTTTTTTGCTTCTCTAATTGCTTCTTTCACTTCTTCAATTGCTTCTTTCCCTTCTTATTCTTCAAATACACCTTTCAATTCTTATTCTTTTGCTTCTCCAATTGCTTCTGTCACTCCTCATTGTTTCCTTTCTCCAAATGCCTCTTTTGTCTCTCCAATTGCCTTTTTTGCTTCTCTAATTGCTTCTGTCACTTCTCATTGCTTCCATTCTCCAAATGCCTCTTTTGTCTCTCCAATTGCCTTTTTTGCTTCTCTAATTGCTTCTTTCACTTCTTCACTATTGCTTCTTTCACTTCTAATTCTTTCACACTGGGCTGCGTAGCGCAGTCGGTAATGTGTCTGGCAGCAGATCCAGGGGTCGAGAGTTTGATCCCGGCCCGGTCCCATACTTTCAAGGAGATTGATCATGAAATAGTTTCTGCGGTCATTCTCCTCCCTTCCGCTGAATCATTCAAGAAGGGTTGTTGTCAGTTACAAGCAAAAGTATGTGCACGAAGAACTGGTTAACCGCTTGTTCAAGCTTGCCCAGGAAAAAGTGTGGTTAGGTGAGCTGACCGTCCTGCCATGACCATAGCTGTTGACTTGGGACGTAAAGCAACAAAACAATCAATCAATCTAATTCTTTCACATCAATAATTGCTTCTTTTACACCAATGATTGCTTCTTTCACACCTCTTGCCTTTTCACTTCTACAGTTGTGTATTTCAATTCACATTCTTCATATTTGCAATTGCTTCTTTCAATTCTTATGCTTTCACTTACCCAATTCCATTATTTCACTTCTCCAATTGCTCCTTTCACTTAATATCATTTCACTTGTCCACATGCCTCTTTCACTTCTCCAAGTTTGTTTTTCAAATCTCTTTCCAAATGCTTCTATGGTTCCTCCGATTACCTCTTTCACTTCTCATTCTTTCACATCTCAAATTGCTTCTTTCACTTCTATTGTTACTTAGACTTCTCTTATTGCTACTTTGACTTCTCCTTTCACTTCTCATTCTTTCACTTCTATTGCTAGTTTGACTTCTCCTATTGCTACTTTCACTTCTATTGTTACTTAGACTTCTCTTATTGCTACTTTGACTTCTCCTTTCACTTCTCATTCTTTCACTTCTATCGCTAGTTTGACTTCTCCTATTGCTTCTTTCACTTCTATTGCTACTTTGACTTCTCCTATTGCTTCTTTCACCTCTATTGTTACTTAGACTTCTCTTATTGCTACTTTGACTTCTCCTTTCACTTCTCATTCTTTCACTTCTATTGCTAGTTTGACTTCTCCTATTGCTTCTTTCACTTCTATTGCTACTTTGACTTCTCCTTTCACTTCTCATTCTTTCACTTCTATTGCTAGTTTGACTTCTCCTATTGCTTCTTTCACTTCTATTGCTACTTTGACTTCTCCTTTCACTTCTCATTCTTTCACTTCTATTGCTAGTTTGACTTCTCCTATTGCTTCTTTCACTTCTATTGTTACTTAGACTTCTCTTATTGCTACTTTGACTTCTCCTTTCACTTCTCATTCTTTCACTTCTATTGCTAGTTGACTTCTCCTATTGCTTCTTTCACTTCTATTGCTACTTTGACTTCTCCTATTGCTTCTTTCACTTCTATTGCTACTTTGACTTCTCCTATTGCTTCTTTCACTTCTATTGCTAGTTGACTTCTCCTATTGCTTCTTTCAATTCTATTCTACTTTGACTTCTCCTATTGCTTCTTTCACTTCTATTGTTACTTAGACTTCTCCTATTGCTTCTTTCACTTCTATTGCTACTTTGACTTCTCCTATTGCTTCTTTCACTTCTATTGCTACTTTGACTTCTCCTATTGCTTCTTTCAATTCTATTGCTACTTTGACTTCTCCTATTGCTTCTTTCACTTCTATTGCTAGTTTGACTTCTCCTATTGCTTCTTTCAATTCTATTCTACTTTGACTTCTCCTATTGCTTCTTTCACTTCTATTGTTACTTAGACTTCTCTTATTGCTACTTTGACTTCTCCTTTCACTTCTCATTCTTTCAATTCTATTGCTAGTTGACCTCTCCTATTGCTTCTTTCACTTCTATTGCTAGTTTGACTTCTCCTATTGCTTCTTTCAATTCTATTCTACTTTGACTTCTCCTATTGCTTCTTTCACTTCTATTGCTAGTTTGACTTCTCCTATTGCTTCTTTCAATTCTATTCTACTTTGACTTCTCCTATTGCTTCTTTCACTTCTATTGCTAGTTTGACTTCTCCTATTGCTTCTTTCACTTCTATTGCTAGTTTGACTTCTCCTATTGCTTCTTTCACCTCTATTGTTACTTAGACTTCTCTTATTGCTACTTTGACTTCTCCTTTCACTTCTCATTCTTTCACTTCTATTGCTATTTTGACTTCTCCTATTGCTTCTTTCACTTCTATTGCTACTTTGACTTCTCCTATTGCTTCTTTCACTTCTATTGTTACTTAGACTTCTCTTATTGCTACTTTGACTTCCATTGCTACTTTGACTTCTCCTATTGCTTCTTTCACTTCTATGCTTTTTTGACTTCTCCTATTGCTTCTTTTAATTCTTCTCATTCTTTGAATTCCCCAATTGCTTATTTGACTTCTACAATTGCTTCTTTGACTCCTCATATTGCTTCTTTGACTGCTCCAATTGCTTCTTTGGCTTCTCCTATTGCTTCTTTGAATTCTCCAATTGCTTCTTTGGCCATAGCTGTTGACTGGGACATAAAGCAACAAAACATGCAAACATAGAAACAAACAAATTCTTCTAGCTACTAGTTGGTCTAATTTTTATGATAAGATTTATCTTCTTTACATCTAACATAATTCCCGATATGCACAGACACTTTGAAGAGATGTGTGAGAGACCTTTGCCTTCATGTCAAAGACAAACAATGCTGATAACAATACCCAGTTTGATCAGATCAGCATTAACTCTTTGCATGCTCTAAAATTGTTCACACTTTTTTTATCATCCGCTGATTTTTACAAATGTAACTTTTTGAAAATTTTCTTTCAGCAATACCATCAGAGTGTCAAACAGTTTGGATCCAGATCAGGCCTGATATTAAGTCAGGCCTGATCTCGATCCAAACTGTTTGCAAAAGTTATCAGCAGACCACATTGGAAGGTAAAGAGCTTAAGATCTAACTAAAGGTTATTATATGTCAGTCAATGAGACATAAAACCATTGTTTCTTTCTGAAGATTTGATTTGCTTGATTTGAATCTTTACATCCCATTATGTCGGGACGGGTCTTCCTGGGTTGCACCAGTACTAAGCAAGGATAAATGTGTCTTGCTCAAGGACACAACACAGTGATGCCGGTGAGGCTCGAACCCGCCGCCCCTCAGTCTCGAATTAAGCACTCTACCACTGAGCCACCGTGCTCCCATACTATGACCTGTAATTAATTCATAAGATTGCATCAACCCTTAACCCTGTGAAGACCAGAAAACCCTAAATGGATATACTTTGGCAAGCAATGTAGACCCAGATGAAATGCTGGTATGTTTTCATACATACCATACCTCACAGTGTGAGATTAAATCTCACAGAATTTGGTCCTTCTGAAACCCGATTCCAATAAGATTTTCAAATCTCACAGAATTTTCAGACAATCGGAAAACACATTTTATAAAAAAAAATAATCATAAATCATGCTTTATCAAGTTTATCCAAGTTTCTTACATTAAGATAACAGCTTTTTGGTTATTTTGGGGGATTTCTCAAGTGACTTTTGTGAAAATCTCACAGAATTTATCAAATCTCCCTTAAAATTTTGGTTTATCTCACAGATTTCAGTCCATGGTTTATGGCATGTATGTGTTTTGGAAAGTATAACACAAACCTCTAAGTATATACAATGGACCATCCAGATTTCATTGTACTTAATGGAAAATTCCATCGGTCTGAAAATGGGTTAAAGCAAGAAGAACTGTGGCTAGTGGTAGTGTGTAAGACTTGAGATCAAGGGGTCACTGGTTCGAGACTCATCGGAGGCACTGTGTTGTGTCTTTTATCCTCTAATTAGAGGAAGAAAGGAAAACCTTCCCAACATGACTGAAAAATTGTTGACTGGCCATGGGAAGTGAAATTTTTGTTGATTGTTTCTTAATTTATTTCAGGGGACTATATATTATGAAGAAATTACAGGACATTCAATTTTAAAGGACTAGCTTTCTGAATTTCTCAGCTACCCAATTAATGGTGAGTGTTGACACAAATTTTGTTTATGCATTTCATTTTCTTCTTGCGACATGCATGTACAGTACTAGGAGATTGCCATCTTGGCAAGCCAAGGGTACCAAGTAAGAAAGAGGGCAAAGATCAGAAATCGATACAATCAAGCACCACACCTGACCCAGGATACCAATGGGAAAGTGACAACGCGTAAGGAACGAAGTGGACTTATTACCCTTTGCTTGCGAAGATGGTAGATTGCATAATTCCATTCAGCCGAAATTTGGCCGACTCAATTGTTTTTTAAGTTGTTTTTTTGTTTTGTTTTAAATTTAAGAACACGGATTCGAACCATTTTCTCCTTTAAAGTCATTATTATTTTTCGATAGCCTGAGTAGACTGTTTTTCTAAATTGATTTATTGTCACAATTTATTTTTTGGTAAAATTACGACAACCAGACAATTTTATAATGCTGTGAAAAGTCACGGCACCCAAAACAAATTTTAAAACTGATTAGATATGAAAATAGTCGCAAATTTATGCTCAAAAAAGTTGTTTCTCTGTTTCTGAAGGATCTGTCTTTTCAGATCAGAAACACATGAGAACATTTACTCACGAGAAAGCTATCAGCCAAGTGTTGTTCAAACTATTAACCTATATCTAAATCCAGGCAGATTAAAATTCTGGCACAATCCAACATATGGATTAACTTGTCTGTACACTGTGAAATTAATGGTATTGAAGTAGTCTATTGACAGCATTCATATTGATTTCAAAATTTAAATCCAAATTTAACTCTTTGCATGCTGGGTAATTTTTCATGCTTTTGTGCTGTCTACTGACATTTTTCAAAACTAACAATAAACTTTTTCAAAAAATCTGTCATGACTGCTTCTCTAGAGGGAAGTATCAGGGATTTTCCTAGGCCTGATTTGGGGCCGAATATCGGCCCCTTACCAATTCATAAATGAGCAAAAACTTCCCAAAATGCTGTTTAACATTCCCAAATTCTTAGTTCTACATTTTGACGAAAATTTCATGGAAATCAGAACAAAGATAACAAAGTTACAGATACATAAAATGTGAATGAAAACATTTTTAATGCAAATTTTCATGAGTTAAAGCTACAGATATGTTACAGCTTTACACTGCTTATTTCTTATATGGTTTTTAATCCATTTAAAACAGTTGTTTTAGACGGCATCAAGTATGTACCAGTATATAGCAACTTTTGATTCTGCCAATGATGCTTTACATCCCAGTCAATAATTGTTCAGTCATGTCGGGATGATTTCATGTCTTCATGGGTTGACCCAGTACTATAAACAGAGCTAGGATAAAGTGTCTTGCTCCAGGACATAATTAACCATGCCTCCAGGGAGTCTCAAACTAGCAACCCTTCAATCACGAGTCTAACACTCTCCTACTGAGCCACTGGGTGTAAGTCAAGAATACACTTAAGCAACTATCAACCCTTTTCATTCTAGTTGATTTTCCCTTGCATGTTGATAGTTTAAGTATGCACTCATTTCGTATTTTAATTAAGGGGTCCCAGGTAGAAATTTCTAAATAATGATGGATTTCTGTCATGAAGATTGTTTTAATATAAGCAAACAGGGCAGACCCTGATGAAAAGCTGCTTTATGCGGCATTTCGTCTGGGACTTCACTGTTTCCTTAAGTACTGATTTATAGCTAGGTATCCAGTTTAAGCCTAGCGTCCTTTTTGTAGGACCTAGTGGCAAACAGTGCAGACCTAGATCATGGCGTCTGATCAGTTACAGAATTTTCTATCAAAATTTGAACCAAAATGAAAAATACAACCCATCTACCCTTAAAACAGAAATGGACTGGTCCAATTGATAAGTGTGGAAAATTGCATTTGGTTTAAATGGGTTAATGTACCTTGAATAAAACAGTGATAAGTAATAATTCTATTACGAATATATCTATCCTTAAAACAGAAATGGACTGGTCCAATTGATAAGAGTGGGAAATTCCATATGGCTTAAATGGGTTAATGTACCTTAAAGGAAACAGTTATAAGTAAATTTCTAATACGAAAAATAAATAAATCACCATACGCAAATGGAGCGTTATGATCATTCATTGTTGGACTGTTTGTATACCACCGATATAGGAGCCTCGCTGGGAGAGAACTGCCTTATTGACAGCAGGTATGGTTCAAACATACCTAATCAGCTACAGAGACTAGCTCGAATTTTGAAAATATAGATGTAGCATGTATTTGATTTTCCAGTAAATAATTTTTCAGTCTTGCCAGGATTGGTCTTCCTAGGTTGAACCAGTACCAAGCACAGGAAATAGTGTCTTGTTCAAGGACACAATTAACTCAGTGCCATCGATCAGGTGATGCTCGAACCCACAAAACCTTGATCTAGAGTCAAGCACTCTACCACTGAGCTACTGCTATAGCAAATGTACCTTTGGTATACACATACAACAGAGATTTAAGTCTAGATAAACAAAAACATTGGGAGTAAAATTGTGAACTTTTTCTTATTCATAAGTTTTGAAATATCTTTGTTGGGTGCTAAAAAGACACGTCTCAATGAGATGGTTATTGGAGTACCCACACCATGTTTTGGTTGAGAATTTAAATTATGCAGTCGTGAGGGATGAGGGTTTTCCATGACACTAAATGTTTTCTGTGGATTCACGACGGAAGTTGCCTGCCTTGTCATCTGATGTTGTATTTTTTGTCTCTGTAGTAAACATTGTGGACCCAAATCCAATATTGATAAGTAACTATGCATATTGAATAAAATTTGAAAAAAAAATCCAAGAATCCCCAACTGACATGTTACAATCTTGGCACAAACTTAATTACTCTGCAGCACAAATGCCTCAGAACTAGTATTGTTGTCCAAGAAAAAAAGATGTCCCCCACCACCACCACCACCACCACCACCACCACAAAAGCTTAAATTTAACCTATTTGGCTCTGCTGTGTCCTTGAAAATTGGGCCAAAGTCACCAAAACCCAATCAAGCCCAATGTTATAACTAGTTCATGCAGAAACAAATTTGCAAATGAGCAAAATCCCTTAAGGTTTTTTTCATGACCTGTACGCTTTTGAAACACTCAAACCTACATATCTTATACAGGTTCAATTTAGTAAAATAATAATGACAGTGTTTAAATAAAATCTGCATGCACATACAATATGTTAGCGGAGTATAAGGGAATACTTTTTCAACATTTTGATGAAGTAAGGACAATGGAAAATGAATTTAAGCATATTGACCTTCCTCCAACAGGGGGTGCAATTATTTATTGTTTTATCAGAGTATTGATGTTGCACCAATCTCTTTGCCTACTAAGAGATTTTTGATGCTTATTTGTTTCAAATTCGACTTTTTTTAAATTCTTTCAGGGATACCACCAGAGTGTCAAAACGTCGGGCCTGATCTGGTTCCAAACTGTTTGCAAAAGTTATCAGCAAACCACATTATTAGGCATTGTTAAATATCGATGCTGCACCCACTGCAATCAGAGAATTAAATTATTATGGTAGTATGATTAATCCATTCTGATTTAAGGAATTGAGTCATGCTCCGGTCATAGTTACCCAAATAAACCAATTATAAAATTACTGAGATTGAAAAGATAACCTCGTAATAATGACCTGGATTATAACTCTACCATGTAAGATTATCAGTAATGTGATAATACTGTGTTAACAGTGTATTACTAGTTATTTCCCTTTGACCAGCACCTCTACACTGAATTAACTGGCTAATAAGGATCCAGACTGTTTTTCATACCTGATGAATCCTGACTGATCAGACTGTGCAGATGCGCAAGTTTATCTGTACCAGTGTTTTAAACATTTTTGTATAGAATCTACCCCCATGTGGTGTAGACTATCTAATGATAAGTTAAATCCATCATTTAAGAATATCATGTGACTTGTGGCAATCATGTGATTGTCTTCAAGCGAAAATATTTTACCTGCCCCAGCCGGAAATCGAATCCAGTTCGCTGAATCTACAGACAAACACTCTACCATGTCGCTGTAAAAGCTGGCTTCTACCGCAAGGCAGTAGAAGTGTATTTTCATATACCTAGACCCAGTGACATGATCTAAAGATATCCCCAATAGCACAGTAATATTTGGAAGGTTTACCAATATTGTACTAAGTCTTTCCATTTCGACTTGACTATTGTAAAATTCGGCCTTTGCCATGGTCTGAAACAGAGATGTCCCCAAGTCAAAATGCCCCAAAAGGGTATAGCTAAAATGAGAGATCAGTTTGATTTCACGTAATCTTCCTTTTTGATGAAATCAGCCTAAATCTGATTTCTGTGATGAGCTAAACCTCCCAAATCGGTCAATTCAAAGAGTGGTTGTGATTTTGGATGCCCCCGGTAGCATGTGGGGGTATCTCAGGAGCTGTATTTCTTTACAACTGTTTCGGGAGCTGTGAGCCCAATCAGCAAAGTATGCCTGTCCAGGGGACAAAAATTCCACTCTTAATTACGAGTGAAATCTAGAAAGAACGAGAAATTCTTCCCAAAGCACTCGTCCTTTGGGAAGAATTACTCAAGGGTGTAAAATCTGAGGGTGAAACTAGCATTTTCTGAGTATTTACTGAAATCTTGTCGTTAGTATATAGGATGCAGTTATGAGACTGACTGGTAAATACTTTAGCAGTGATATAAGGAACTTTATAATTCATATTACATATTACAATGTACTCACTTATGTTCTTTATTGCATACACTTTTAAAGGACAAGTGCATGTGTTTGCAGGACGAGTGAAAATAGTAAGTCACTCGTCCTGCTGGACAAGTGCAATATTGAAATATTTTTGTCCCCTGCTGTCTGTCTGTCTGTCTGTCTGCCCTGCCATGCCTGTAAACAGCATTGCCTTTTGTAGGTGGAATTCCTGAAACAGATTGAGCTTTGAAAAAAGTTAATTTTAAAAGAAAAAGCAGACGACAGTAAGCATGCATTCAGTTGAGATGGTGTGTCCAGCTTATTTCTTCACTAAGGGTCTATATATCAGCTTTTATGAGTCATATTTAATACATTTACGCAGACTTTAATCTTTTAATCCACTCAAAAGAAGCATTAATCTGGGGTTGTCCCAACATATACACTGAATGAATGGAGTGCAGTTTTACATTCATTATACCAGAACTCTAGTCAGAAGATAAGCTTGCGCATTAGTCTAACAATGCAAAATTTTTGAAGTCCATATCCTTAAACTGTAGGTTATCCCTTTAGGTGAAAGGGTCAACAAATGGGTACCGGCACAAGAAATTTTGGTACTGATTACCTTGGCAAGCCAGGCCCCGAGGTTATAAAACTGTTTTCATACTCAACACAGCTGAGCATAAAAATTATCCTGCTAATAAATGTTAAAATGACAACAATTGTTGGCATTTAACATTTATTAGCTATATCAATACAACATCTGAGTCACTTAAAGCAAGAAACTTCTTTATTTGTTGGTATTTTGGTTTTAATGAGCAGTTGAAATTTCTTTGGCTGAAAAGTAGTTCTATGCAGTTGGCAAGCAGTTTTATGCAGCTGCTCATAGTTGCAACATTCATAACAATACATTAGAATTATAACCATAGTCAAAATTTTCACACAATATACGGTGTGAAATCACATTCCCTCCGTAATTCCCAAGATACCTCCCCAAATAAAAATTTTAAATGTGGATATCCCTAAATGAAATCCTCAATTTACTATAGCTTTTGGATAAATTATAATTTCACAAATATTGTAAATACCATATTCAACTTAAAAAGGACATTGTGCACTTAACATTTCAAACTTTTATCGGTATACATTCCGAAAAATTAGTATTATACAGTAGAACTTCAACAGCTCAAACTCTGACGGCTCATCACCTGGGCTGGCTAGAACTTTTGATTTATTCTTTACATCCCATCAACAATCTTTCAGTTAAACAGGGTCGGGTCTTCCTGGGTTGAATCAGCGGTAAGCTAGGATAAATGTGTCTTGCTCAAGGACCATAACGCAGTGACACCAATGAGGCTAAAACCCTTGGCTAGAACTTATATTTCATGGTCTCAAGCCTGTTCAAGCCATTGAAATTCTACTGTATGTGACTTTGTTTTATGTGCCATTATAATTCCCCATTCCTAACCCCACACAAACATCTACAGTGACAGTGAGCGCAATTATTTGCTTGATTTGATTCTTAATGTCCCAGTCAACAATTTTTCAGTTATATCGAGACAGGTCTTCTTGGGCCAAACCAGTACTAAGCAAGGATTAATGTGACTTGCTCAAGGACACAAGGCAGTGACGCCAGTGAGGCTCGAGCCCCCAACCCCTCGATCTTGAGACTAGCACTCTACCACATTATCTTTTGAGTTTCTCTACAGTACACAGCAGAGTAGGGGTGCCTGGCTTATACAGTAGAACTTCAATGGCTTGAACAGGCTTGGGACAATGTAAAATAGTTCTAGTCAAGGGTAGTTCATGCCATCCAGGGTCAACCTCCTAGTATTGTCTACTGATAACCATTGCAAACAGTATGGTGCCTGGTCAGGCCAGACAGAACGTCAGGCCTGTTCTGGATCCTAACTGTTTGACACTCTGATGGTATTCCTGAAAGAATTTTTCGAAAGAGTTAATTTTGAAAAAATCAGCAGACGATGAAAAAGCATGAACAATTTCAGGGGGGTGGGGGGGGGGGGGGGGGGGGGGAGGGGGGGCAAAGAGTTCACACATGCAGCTTGTGGCTCTCATTTCACCAATCTAGTCATTCACTGCTCCCATATCAGCAAAAGTTCAAGATTGTACGGAATGACACTATTTTCAATGGGTTGTGAATTTTCATCGTAATCCATTACAAATCTCCTAATATTTAGATATCTGGACTCGGAGCACTCAATAAGTAGGCCCAGTCGATAAGACATTTTTCTTAACAAAATTTCAATATTTCTCCATTTAAATATTTGTTGAACTCGGATAAACCCCCTTTCTGAAACAGTGTAGTTCCAGATCAGATGTTTCCAAGTAGCCTGTTTGTTTGTATTTATGCATGTTGGGATGTTTCCTGATTTTGTTTTAGTTGATTCTTTACCTCCCATCAACAATCTTTCAGTTATAAAGGGACGATTCTTCCCGGGTTGAACCAGTACTAAGCTAGGATGAATGTGTCTTGCTCAAGGACACAACGTAGTGACGCCGGTTAGGCTCGAACCCGTGGCTCCTCAGTCTCAAGTCAAGCACTCTACCACTGACCCACTGCACTCTCTCCACAACAGTTTCCAAGCAGCCTGTTTGTTTGTGTTTATGCATGTTGGGATGTTTCCTGAGTCCAACCAGTACTAAGCAGAGGCACAAACCAGCGACCCCTGATCCCACAAGCAGTCTGTGAAACCATAGTAATATTTAAAATGAAATCATGCAACTTAACTGGAGATGTGACATTAATTCAGTCAGCGGGAGAAGGGAAAAGTTCTTAACTGGTTCCCTGCCGGTTACCACATTTCTCAAGGCAAATGTATCCATGGACAATATGAAGAGATTATGAGAATAATAGTGACATATTAAAGGATATGTCACACTTAATATGTACACTTACTGCCTATAAATTAACCAACACTAAACAAGGACCAGAGTGTGGACTTCCAGGAAAATCGCAGCTCAGTTAGCAGTGCTGGACTTCCAGGAAGACCATAGCTCAGTTGGCAGAGTGCTTGACTTCCAGGAAGACCATAGCTCAGTTAGCAGTGCTGGACTTCCAGGAAGACCATAGCTCAGTTGGCAGAGTGCTTGACTTCCAGGAAGACCATAGCTCAGTTAGCAGTGCTGGACTTCCAGGAAGACCATAGCTCAGTTAGCAGAGTGCTGGACTTCCAGGAAGACCATAGCTCAGTTAGCAGAGTGCTTGACTTCCAGGAAGACTGCAGCTCAGTTGGCAGAGTGCTGGACTTCCAGAAAGACTGCAGCTCAGTTGGCAGAGTGCTGGACTTCCAGTAAGACTGCAGCTCAGTTGGCAGAGTGCTGGACTTCCACGAAGACTGTAGCTCAATTAGCAGAGTGCTGGACTTCCAGGAAGACTGCAGCTCAGTAAGCAGAGTGCTGGACTTCCAGAAAGACTGCAGCTCAGTTGGCAGAGTGCTGGACTTCCAGGAAGACTGCAGCTCAGTTGGCAGAGTGCTGGACTTCCAGGAAGACCGTAGCTCAGTTAGCAGAGTGCTGGACTTCCAGGAAGACCATAGCTCAGCTAGCAGAGTGCTTGACTTCCAGAAAGACTGCAGCTCAGTTGGCAGAGTGCTGGACTTCCAGGAAGACTGCAGCTCAGTAAGCAGAGTGCTGGACTTCCAGAAAGACTGAAGCTCAGTTGGCAGAGTGCTGGACTTCCAGGAAGACTGCAGCTCAGTTGGCAGAGTGCTGGACTTCCAGGAAGACCCTAGCTCAGTTAGCAGAGTGCTGGACTTCCAGGAAGACTGAAGCTCAGTTGGCAGAGTGCTGGACTTCCAGGAAGACCGTAGCTCAGTTAGCAGAGTGCTGGACTTCCAGGAAGACTGCAGCTCAGTTGGCAGAGTGCTGGACTTCCAGGAAGACTGCCGCTCAGTTGGCAGAGTGCTGGACTTCCAGAAAGACTGCAGCTCAGTTAGCAGAGTGCTGGACTTCCAGAAAGACTGCAGCTCAATTGGCAGAGTGCTGGACTTCCAGGAAGACTGCAACTCAGTTGGCAGAGTGCTGGACTTCCAGGAAGACCGTAGCTCAGTTGGCAGAGTGCTGGACTTCCAGGAAGACCGTAGCTCAGTTGGCAGAGTGCTGGACTTCCAGAAAGACTGCAGCTCAGTTGGCAGAGTGCTGGACTTCCAGGAAGACTGCAGCTCAGTTGGCAGAGTGCTGGACTTCCAGTAAGACTGCAGCTCAGTTGGCAGAGTGCTGGACTTCCAGTAAGACTGCAGCTCAGTTGGCAGAGTGCTGGACTTCCAGGAAGACAGTAGCTCAGTTAGCAGAGTGCTGGACTTCCAGAAAGACTGCCAGAAAGACTGCAGCTCAGTTGGCAGAGTGCTGGACTTCCAGGAAGACTGCAGCTCAGTTGGCAGAGTGCTGGACTTCCAGGAAGACCGTAGCCCAGTTAGCAGAGTGCTGGACTTCCAGGAAGACCATAGCTCAGTTGGCAGAGTGCTGGACTTCCAGAAAGACTGCAGCTCAGTTGGCAGAGTGCTGGACTTCCAGGAAGACTGCAGCTCAGTTGGCAGAGTGCTGGACTTCCAGGAAGACTGCAGCTCAGTTGGCAGAGTGCTGGACTTCCAGGAAGACCATAGCTCAGTTGGCAGAGTGCTGGACTTCCAGGAAGACCATAGCTCAGTTGGCAGAGTGCTGGACTTTCAGGAAGACCATAGCTCAGTTGGCAGAGTGCTGGACTTCCAGGAAGACTGCAGCTCAGTTGGCAGAGTGCTGGACTTCCAGGAAGACCGTAGCTCAGTTAGCAGAGTGCTTGACTTCCAGGAAGACCGTAGCTCAGTTGGCAGAGTGCTGGACTTCCAGGAAGACCATAGCTCAGTTAGCAGAGTGCTGGACTTCCAGGAAGACCATAGCTCAGTTGGCAGAGTGCTGGACTTCCAGGAAGACTGCAGCTCAGTTGGCAGAGTGCTGGACTTCCAGGAAGATGTAGCTCAGTTAGCAGAGTGCTTGACTTCCAGGAAGACCGTAGCTCAGTTAGCAGAGTGCTGGACTTCCAGGAAGACCGTAGTTCAGTCGGCAGAGTGCTGGACTTCCAGTAAGACTGCAGCTCAGTTGGCAGAGTACTGGACTTCCACGAAGACTGTAGCTCAATTAGCAGAGTGCTTGACTTCCAGGAAGACCGTAGTTCAGTTGGCAGAGTACTGGACTTCCACGAAGACTGTAGCTCAATTAGCATAGTGTTTGACTTCCAGGAAGACCGTAGTTCAGTTGGTAAAGTGCTGGACTTCCAGGAAGACGGCAGAGTGCTGGACTCGTCCGCACAAGGTCACAGATTCAAATCACACTGTGGGCATGGTGTTGTGTACTTGAGCAAAACGCCAAACAAACTATAGCTGTGGGACTCCTACAAAGTCCATATTTATGACCTCCAATGAAAGGAGCAATAATGCACAGTGAAAGAATCTAATGAGATAGTGATGAAAGTAAATCATGTATGCCCATACAAAAATTTTATTCTTCAAATCATCTCAAAATCATATCAAAATCACAATGGAATCTAATTTTGTAATCTATAAGTATGAATAAAGTAACATCTAATAAACTGATCATATCAAGTAGTAATCTTGATATGGGCCTTGTCGCGACAAAACAAGACTCAAACCAGTCTCCCCAGCTACAGAGACTAGCTAGAGAATTGAAATTTTGCTTGTAGCAAGTTTAGATATCCTACTTTCTAAAAACGAATAACAAAGGCACTGATCAGTCTGCGCCAATGGGCAGGCTGGTCTGCACCTTTGTTGTTATCAAACCCCCTAAGACAAGCCCATATGATTCCGCAATCTTTGAATATTTAGCATACATCAGAAATAACAGATATTTGAAGTTGTTTGAAACACTGAGAAAGACAGGCAGCAGACATTTGGTGGCCATCTTGGTAAACATACATAGGACAAAATCCATATCCTAATTTGGGCGAGAGATTGGTAAAAGTGATACTTTTGGCATCCACCTCTGCTAGCATTCATCCTACTAAATCCATTTTTGAATTAATGTGCATGATAAAGTAATGCAAATATGAAATCTGGAAGAAATCAAGTGATCATGACAAATGACTTAGAAAATGTGTTCACAAAACTTAGTAAAGCAGACAAACAAGCAAAATACAATAGGGCTCCAGCATCATTCATTGGCAACCCAACTCTAAAGTGCATCACACATCCAGATGTCTCCCCAGGGCAAATAACTAACTCCCCACATGGTTTAAGAGAATGTCAATAAATTTATTGACACTGGACACTGTGACTAAAAGTAAATGTGATGTTCTTGTTTGGAACTTAGATAAACCAAGTCTGTGTAGACATGAATCTTTTTGTATGGTCCAAGAGAATGTGCTCATATTCAATGCCACTGACCACTTGATCAAGAGCAGATAACTCACAAATGATGGGAGCTGGAGTTGCTGTTCTTGTTTGGAACTGAAATAAACCCAATCAGTGAATACATGATTCTGTCTTACATGGTTCAAAAGCAATTGTTCCCAGATTGATTGTCACTGAATATGGTGGCCAAGAGCTGATAAATCTTGAATGATAAAAGCCTTGGTTGCTGTTCTTGTTTGGAACTTAGATAAACCATGCCTGTGAAGAAATAAATTAAGCAGTGTTAGGCCTGATCTGTGTCCATACTGTTTGCATATAGGTTATCAGCAGACACTAACGGGAAAAGCCAGGCCACATAGCGCAGTCGGTAATGTGGACTGCAGATATGTGTCTGACTGCATATCCAGGGGATCGAGTTTGATCCCGACCCGGTCCCATACTTTCGTGGAAATTGATCATGAAATAATTTCTACTGTCATGCTCCTCCCGTCCGCTGATCCAAGAAGGGTAGTTGTCAGTTACAAGCGAAAGAATGTGCACAAAGTAATGGTTAACCGCTTAGTCAAGCTTGCCCAGGAAAAAAGTGACGTTAGATGAAATGACCGTCCCGACATGACCATAGCTGTTGACTGGAATGTTAAGAACCAAACCAAACAAACTAACAGGGGAAAAGAGCTAATAATTTTCATATAAAGTTTTAAGCATACCACTGTAGTGATCAATGCATATAAAATGAGAGAAGCAATTTTCAATTACTCCTTCTAAAAGATTAAAGGGCCTTGGCTATTCACATTACATAGAAGGGAATTAAGTGGCTAATTTTCAATTTTCCAGCCAGATAAAACTTGCATTTCTATTGATTTTGAGGGGAAATTACATATTTAAACAAATATAAATTGGACAGAAAAGCAATTTCGATCAGCCTTTATGAGCTTTTATTGATTTGGTGATAAGCTTTTTTGACTTTAACCAAAAGCATGGTGAACATGAAATAAGTAGATCTTTAAAGAGAAGATTTTTGAATAATTTCTCAAGAAAATAAGGCTATGAATTTAGTACCAATATGGATCTCCTGTTGGACTTCATTGCATCGAAAGCGACCATAGTAATCATCGAAAATGAAGTAAGGTAGAATTCGTCTGATTATAAAGTTCAACCAATTAAAGGTGTTAAATCTGTGGTCAATACTGTGTACAATTGTTAGCTCTCTTGCATGCTGGGAAATTTTGCATGTTTTTATCATGTCGTCTGCTGATTTTTTTAAAATTAACATTTAAAAAAAAATCTTTTTGGAACACCAGCAGAGTGTCAAACAGTTTGGATCCAGATCAGGCCGTACATTTTGTCGGGCCTGATCTGGGTTCAAACTGCTTGCGAAGGTCATCAGCAGACGACACTAAGCAGTCAAGTAGTTTTATTATAGCCAAATGAAGGATAAGTCGCCAATAAAGTCTAAAGACAAATTAGATATTAAAGATATTATTTTATACACTTGTATTCAATAATCTGGAGTGGTAAAGATTGTCAATTCATAACTTAACCCATAAAGCGCCACCTATAACTTGCAGCAGACGACAATTTCAAATTTCGCTGCTTTTTCAAAAATAACAAATAAGGCATGATATCTCGTGACGATTCTCATGAAATATCATACCTTATTTTTTTTCGAAAACAAGGAAAGATGTTGAAAATTTTGTCGTCTGCTGCAGTCGTGATTGGCGCTTTAAGGGTTAAGTGGTTCGAAGAGTGTGATTAAAATTTCAAGCGGAATAAGGTTATTGTGGAAGAGCTATGTGGACAAGCAACAGTGATTGAAAACGTAGTGAAATAATCAACCTCATTGAGCGGATAAAACACTATTAAATCTGTCTCGTAAAATTTGAAAAAATATGGATGTTTTCAATTTGTAACTGCTAAAGGATTTAACAACCAGCCATGTTGAAGAAAGCTAGATTCGCAAAGCCTTTGGCTAAAATTGAGGTTTGATATTTTATATTTCTTTCAAACGTAGCCAAATATATCATTTATTTCTCAGATAGTATTTACTACATTTTCCCTAATAAGCTTTTTGTGGTCATTAAAAAAATATGTTTCAGTTGATGCTTTATATCCCAGTCAACAATTGTTCGGTAATGTTGGGACATTTCCTGGATTCAAGCTGTACCAAACAGAGGATAAAGTGCCTTGCCCAAGGACATCACACAGTGCCTCCGGCAAGGCTCAAACCAGCTACACTTCTATCTCAAGTTAAGCACTCTACTACATATCTAAGCTGGCTGATCAGGAACCATACTATGGGGAGGGCAGTGGCTCAGTGGTAGCTAGAATACTTGACTCAAGACCGAGGGGTTGCGGGTTCAAGCCTCACCAGGGTCACTGTGTTGTGTCCTTGAGCAAGACACATTAATCCTTGCTTAGTATTGGTTCAACCAAGGAAGACCTGTCCATAACTGAAAAACTGTTGACTGGGCTGTGAAGAATCAAATCAAACAAACAAAAGAGACTACACTGTTTTCACCTCAAATCGGTTGTAACCCTGAATCCATGGTTACCGTAGTTAACAAAAATATGTGAACTGATTGGCTCAAAATCAGATATAAAATACAAATATATCCGCTATGATAAGGCCAAATAAAAAAATACCTGTGTTTAGGGTAACCCGACTTCTGGTGAAACATAGAAGTTTTTTCTGGTTTTCTGAAAAAAAATGTAATTTTATGCGTTTCGATAGGCAAAATGCATAAAATTATATTTTTTCCAGAAAAAAAATAATTAAAAAAAATAAGAGTGCCTACCCTACCTAAAATTTTCAGACCTGTTACCCGAAACACACTTATTTTTTTTACTTGGCCTAAGAGTGCATATATTTGAAAATTATTTTTCTTACTTCTCAACCAAAACATATATTATTGTTGGTACATTGAAATTCTTTATACTTACATTCTTGATAACAGCAAAATTCTTTACAACATCGTCAGTAATTGCACAAATGTACCAGTTAATTACAACAAAAGTTCAGATTAACTTCAAATTATTTGGGGACAAATACTGTCGTTGAAAAGATGGTTGGCTGTACTACAAAGAAGTGTTTCATTGAGCGCCCAAAACACATGTTTAAACTGATGTGTAAGAAAATAGTTACAATTTTACGCTAAAAGATTTTCCTTATCTGGACCTATGCTCTACTTCCATTTCAGGAAATGGAGAAGCCAAGGTCTGCCAAATCTAAGAGCAGCTCCCCGGGGAGTCAACGTCGAAACCTCAGCCCCAAATCACGAGCATCCACTGGGAAAAAGAAGTCGACACCGTCTCCATCAAGAAAAAGCCCACGTGATGAGCTCAAGTCTGCTCTCCGGAAAGGTAGTGGGGACAAGAAGAAGAAAAAGACAGTTGTAAAATCTCCCGACCTGACGGAAGACGGAATGAAGATTGTAGACATGTCGGGCCAAGGAATGACTATAGTGCCGCTAAATGTCATAAATGGTTTGTATCAGATCACATTAAATCTTACCTCATGTGCGGATCCTGGGGAGACAGGGGGTCCAGACACCCCCCCTGGAAAATCACAAAAATATAGGGTTTCTTGGCTATACTGGTCCGGATCCCCATAAAATCACAAAGCTACCAAGCCAGCATTTAATGTTGGGCCATCATCGGGCGCCAGCGAAACACCATTTAAATGGTGTTTCGCTGGCGGGCGGATGATGACCCATTTATAGCTGTATTTGGATGCTATATCCCCTCATCAACTAAAAACAAAACAAAAAAAAACGTTATCAAATTGGGACCCCCTCTGACAAACTTTCTGGAATAGCGTATGTACCTGGCCCCATAGTGCAGTCAGTGGCAATTCCGACTGCACATGGTGAGATCCAGGGATCCGGCCGGTCCCATACTTTCATGGAATTTGATCACGAAATCATTTCTAAGTTCTTTCTCCTCCTTTCGCTGATTCAAGAAGGGTTGCTGTCAGCTACAAACAAAAGTATGTGTACTACAAAATACTGGTTAACTGCTTAGTTAAGCTTGCCAAGGAAAAAAGTGTAGTTCAGTGATCTGACCGTCGCGACAAGACCATAGCTGTTGACTGGGATGTAAAACCTCAAACCAAACAAAACAAAACACCAACTCTTTACATCCTGGGTAATTTTGCCTGTTGTTATCGTCATCCGCTGACTAATTGGTTCAGGAATACCATCAGAGTGTCAAATAGTTTCGATCCAGATCAAATCCAATTTTTTTAAAGGAAAAATCTTTATGTAAGGAGTGTGTATTTTTTTCGAATTATCACCTAAATCATTATGAAAAAATCAATTTCATTTCTCAAATATTGACATTTAAGTTAATTCTAATAGAAACTCAAACATTAGCTGAATACATTTGTAACATTGATTTCTAAATGTTCAAAAAATGTTTAACAGTTCAGTTGAATTCCCTCCCAAAATAAATGCTTTGAATACAATATGAATGAAGTTTCATATTCTGGAAGAATAATAAGGGATCAAACCAACTGATTTCCATCAACCAGAATTGAGAAAATAAGAAAATATAGCATTTTATTTTATCAGAGAAAATAAAACTGATGTCACCTCACGTCCCATATAAGTCAATGGGGGAAATTGTGACCTTGAAAATGAGGTCAAGGACAACAGAATCTGTTCAGCAGTTCATTATGTTCTTCTGTTAAATCAATGTTAACTTGGTTAACTCTTTTCTTGATAGCGGCAACAATTGTTGTCTTCTATAAACCTTTGCAAGCAGTTTGGACCCAGTTCAGGACCGACAGAACGTCGGTCCTGATCTGAATCCAAACCATTTGACACTCTGAACGTGTTCCTAAAATAACTTTTTGAAAAAGTTAATTTTGAAAAAAGTCAGCAGACGACAACAAAGGCATGAAAAATTACCCAGCATGCAGAGTGATATACAATTTTCAACATGACCATTAATACCAATATGCTGTATGACTTGATCGCAAACAACATTACGACACATTAGTTTACGATACAGCTTTTCAGTAAAAGCCCAGATTGAACATTAACATATTTGGATTACAATCAAAAATTATTTTACATGAGCCGCGGCATGAGATTTCCAACAATGTGGTGTGACCAGCAAAGGCTCAGACCAGCCTGCAGGCAGAGCCTTTGCTAGTCACTTAAATAATCTACGACTGTTAAGCTACTGTCCGAACAGCATTTGAGAAGGCTGCACAGGCTCGTCTGAGTCTATTCATGTCAAAATGCCAGATTGTTGGAAATCATATGCAGCGGCTCATTATATTATCAATTCTTTGCATGATGTGTAATTTTTCATGATTTTTTACTTTTGCTTATTTTTAATTTTTTTTTACTCATTCAATAAGTTGAATACGGTATTCATTATTAAATTGTTCCCTCTTATAGATATACATACAACAACAACTTCTTAAGTTTATACTGACAACTTTATAACTTATAAATTCATAAAACTAACATTTATGTTTGATTATCGCTGGAGAGCAAACAATATCAATCAATAATATATCCAAAATTCTCAATACACAATTTTTAAAATAGAACCTGCCCTTCTCTAAGCATGTAAATTGATGAGATAGCTCTCTAATAGCAAGCAATGGTCCTTGATTAGATTGCTCTCGAAGAGCAAACAGTCCCCAATCAGACTGCACCCCAAGAGGACTAAACATTTTAGTTCCCTATCCAGGAGGAGCAAAAATTAGAGTCCCCACAATTGAACTGCCCAAGTGGAGCAAAAATTATAGTTCCAAATTCAGTCTGCCCCCCCATGAAGTCCCCAATAAGACTCCCCCCACCCCACCCACATAAGGCATAAACATATAGTCCCAATCAATCAAGCTGCCCCAATAGGAGTAAGAAAGTATAGTCCCCAATCAAACTGTCCCCTAGGGAGCAAACATTAACCCATTTAAGCCTAGCATCCTTTTTATCGGACATTGGCAAACAGTGCAGAACCAGACAGAATTAATGCCGGGTCTGATCAAGTTCTGTGCTGTTTGCTTACAGAATGTACTTTTAAAATTTGAATGAAATTGAAACTTACTACCCTACAACCCTTAAATTTGAAATGGATTCATCTATTTGATAAGGGTGGTTGTTGTTGTTGTTATGTTTGTGTTTAACGTCCCACCAACAGCTAAGATCATATGGGGACGGGGCCACGGCTTAAAGTCTCATCTGAGAGACTGGTGAAGCCGGGAATCAAATCTGCGGCCCCTGGTTTACAAGGCAAGCGGTTTATCCACTAAACCACAGCAGCGGGAATTTCCATTAGGCATATATGGGTTAATAATAATCTCCCACAGGAAAATGAAAAGTGAAACCATTCAAGTGTTGTAAAATTTACATTCTTTAATAGACAAGGCAAATTCAACGAATTTATATCCCCAGACGAAGGGTTATTTGAGAGAAACATGTAATTCACAAAACATAAATCCCATTTATCTAACCCTTAGTTCATCTACAGTATCATTCAGATCATAACAAACGCCTGTCAAGTATGTTTTAGTGCTTAGTTCAATAAAAATATACTTACATCTGCACAATTTCAATATCTGACCTTTAAACCCAACCTCAGAGGTCAAGATTGTGTGTAAATTCAAAGTGTTACCTTGCATGTAGGTCTACACTTCTTCCACTTTACTTTGATATGCAACATGACCACTTTTAGAAAAGAACAAAAATGACCCTTTGACCCCACCCCAGGGGTCGTTGGTGTGTGTAATGACAGCATACTTGCTTTCATGGTGCTCTGTGCTCAATTCCCTTTAATTTGATATGCAACATGACAACTTTCAGTAAAAGATATAGTTTGACCTTTTGACCCCACGCCCTGGGTCAAGGGTGTGTCTGTGGGAAAAATATTTGCTACCATGTTGCTGCCAGCGTCGTCAGCTTTAATTTGATATGCAACATGACTACTTTCAGAAAAATATATAGTTTGACCTTTTGACCCCACCCCCTGAGTCGAGGGTGTGTCTGTGGGCAAAATATTTGCTACCATGTTGCTGTCAGCGTTGTCAGCTTTAATTTGATATGCAGCATGACCATATTCTGAAAAAATTTAATTTTGGCCTCGGCCCCACCCCCTAAGTCCACCAAAGGGGGTCAGAATCAGGCCTTCAAACTGAAATCCCGTTTAATGTGTTTCATATCTATTGCTGCTCTTCCTGCATGCAAAATTTCAGCAAAAAATATCAATAATTGCCTTAGTTATTGCGAAATTTAAATATTTGACCTTTGACCCCTTAGGTGGGGTCAAAGGGGGTGTGGTAAAACTTTGACACTGCCATTCTTATCTACAGGCACTTGGCAATCATGGTCTATAGCGAGTTGTATAATATAATAGCTTTGATGAAATGTGAAGATCATCACACAAAAAAGCTAATATAGGTTTTGCCTTCTAATTGCCTATACTTAATCAAGGACAATAACTCAAGTGTTAAGGGGTCGATTTTGACCAAACTTATAGGATATCAAGAGTCCATGGTACTAATCATTTGTACCAAGAATGAATTAAATCTGACCAATAGGTACTGAGGTATGGTTCCGGACAGACAAAAAGTGCGGACAGACAGACGGACGGACAGATGGAATGACGCACGGACGAGCCCAAAACTATATCCCTCCGACTTCGGCGGGGGATAACAAACTGATTTGAGCCCCAAATTTCTTCTATATTGTGGGCAGGGAGTGTGGAGGGTATTATATAAGGCTATTTATTGGAATTAACTTTGTATACTCACGGTACCTAACCATATCCGACTCTATCTGCGAAACCTGGACTCTTGTGTTTTTGGATGCTATTTGTGCTAATTTTGGACTCTATCAGTGGCAAAGGTAGGAGGGGGTACATGAAAACGGTATAAATCATATGAATTACCTCTTATTTAGTAAAGCCAGTCTGTGCACAGAATTTCCGAAACTAGTCTTCCAGTTTATGTGGATGATTTATCCTGATGTTTATTTCAGGTTATCGAATAGATAATTGGTTGAGGATAAAATGTAGCCCATGCAGTGTCCACTTTGACTGCTTTTAAAAAATAGAGAGTATGATCAGGAAATACCACAATCACAAACTGCAGACAAACCTATGGCACCGTGAGGAAGAGCCACACAACCATCATGAGACACCAGAAAGACAAACTAAGCCAAGCAACCAGTTCTCTCTTCCCCATCAAGATGATTGCAAAACAGAATGGACATAAAGTAACGTACAACAAAACATAGAACAATTACAGACTCCCACAATGGGAGTAACAATAAACAAAAGTCAACAACAACAGAACCACCGCCCTTAGAACGGACAGCAGCCTAAAGACTTACTTACTTGAATTTGTATCTTTGATATTATTTGGACATCATGGTATGATTTTGGACAGTAGTAGTGACTTGTGTACGGAAATTTGCATTCTTAGTATAAAATGGCAATAGTTGTTTACCTTTTATAAGGCACCGGCCTGCTATCTGCTCATAGCGTCAGACCCTATCTTCTTGTTTTCCATCGTGACAGACTCTGAACATCGCTAACTGTAGACTGCCAGCATAAATATCAGGATTGATTGAGTAGTTCTATGTGGTGGCTATGGGATCTTTCACTTACACATTTTTCCTATGGTTTTCACTCCAAAAAGTCCGACACTAGCACAACTGAGTCACAACCAGCATCAGGAAAACGCAGAGTCCAAATTCAACATGATACTGGAAACCCCTAAATGATTACTTTGGCAAACAGTGAAGACCCAGATTAAATGCAGCATAATGCTACATTTCATCAGGGTCTGTACTGTCTGCTTAGATAAAAACAACCTTCAAGGACAGAAATACACCAAAGAGTCTATTTTTTAATTTCAGAAATTATTATTTTGTTCAGAAAACACCAGTTTTTTTTTTGTTATATTCTTGTGAGATTCAGACTGAAAGCAAATTTTAAGTTTATTTAACGGGTACAAGTAATACATTGGCAGAATTTAATGTTTCTAGCATTTTGTGATACTTTTTAAAAAATATACGAGTAACCGGATATTGCAGATACTGCAGATATTGCAGCAACGACATTTTGCCCATTTTTGAAACTCAATAAAGACAAGTTGTGTTTAAATTAAATAGATAAAAAGGTAACCAAAGGTAGATCTGTTCCTTTTGAGATGTGTAAGCTGCATTTGATGTATCCACGTTTCCTATGTTGACATTTCTATTTATAGGGATAAAGAATTGTATAATACAACATCCACAAAAAGACTAGGTTACAAATTCTCGTATCTGCAGCATTTTCGTAAATGATCTGATTGAAGGCGAGAAACAAGTTCGCATGACAAATTTAAGCATGAATTCGCGAGAAAGTATTCATAGACACCCTTTGAAACCTCACAGTAATAAACCAGATAAAGCTTACCTGCTTTTTTATCTTATAAGATTTACGGATATGAGGTTTTAGAACTGGTAATTTTGACTAATTGAGGTACAAGATTTTGGAACATCACAAAACAACAACTTTTCATTGGCTATTGCATACAAGGTTTTGTGACCTGGTGCGCTGAACTATAGTTATTGTTGCCATGTTAAAAACAGGGTTTGGTAACAAAAATGCACATATGAGGTTTTGTAAACAAACCAATGCTATGTCAGGAATAGGTTTTGTTGACAAAACGTATGCCAAGAATAGGTTATGTTGACAAATGGTCGATTTGTTCTGTCAATAAGTAAAACCTGGTGTTTTCAAAAAAAAAAAATTGTGAATTAAATAATAGGCTGTTACCATTATTTTGAAAGTTCTATCTGTGGCTCCTCAAAATGCAAAATGGACAATCCTATACATATTGTATCAATATGTATGGGAAAATCCATCAGAATACAAAGGGTTACTATGTCCCTGGGTGTGGTTAGGCACCGTGATACTGGAAACCCCTAAATGATTACTTTGGCCCAGATGAAATGCAGCATAATGCTGTACTGTTGGCTTAAAGAAATACATCATTAAAATGCAAAATGGACAATCCAATACTTATTGTATCAATATGTATGGGAAAATCCATCAGAATGCAATGGGTTACTATGCCCTTGGGTGTGGTTAGGCACTGTGATACTGGAAATCCCTAAATGATTACTTTGACAAACAGTGAAGACCCAGATGAAATGCAGCATAATGCTGCATTTCATCAGGGTCTGTACTGTTTACTTAGAGAAATACATCATTTGTGACTTGCTGGGAAAGGGCTGACCTCTTGGATCATGTTTGTGATATCTAATTGTGAAGTTGTCACTTTCCCATTGGTATCCTGGGTCAGGTGTGGTGCTTGATTGTATCGATTCCTGATCTTTGCCCTCTTTCTTACTTGTACCTGTGGCTTCTTAAAATGCAAAATGGACAATCCTATATGTATGTATCAATATGTATGGGAAAATCCATCAGAATGAAAAAGGTTACTATGTCCCTGGGTGCAGTTCAATTACAATTCACATGCTGTTCATTTGCTGTTCATTATATGATTGGTATGTACCAATGCATGTATCAGTGCATATGCCAAGTAAGCTATACAGAAGAAATCAAGTTCTCTCCCAGGTTATAACATGATGAATCCAAAAAGATATGAATTAAGGTTTAATCAGGCAGAAAATAACCTCTTTTCACTCAATAACTAATCAGTTGTCAGCAAGTATAAATACAAATATCACCTTAACTCTCAATCCGCCAGTGCCGTCTGCTGATAATCTATGCAAGCAGTTTGGACCCAGATCAGGCCCGACAAAATGTCGGGCCTGATCTTGATCCAAACTGTTTGACACTGTGATCATGATGGTATTCCTGAAAGATTTTATCAAAAGCGTTAATTTTAAAAACAATTAGCAGACGACATAAACATGGAAAATTTCATTCCCAGCATGCAAAGAGTTAATCTTTTTAAGATATCTAGGGCATTGATAGCTTTCAAGCGGGCATATTACCATAGCCCTAGCAAAAGCAAGGGTAACAACCTACGTCATAGCATTGATGTTTTAAACACGTAGTGCGGCGCCATCTTTGATTTACAAGGTCAGTTTTCCATTTCGTAAAATTAAACAAATGAGTGTCTGTACAAACAAAGCAGTGCAGGCGGTGCCTAACATCACACTTGAACAGAATATATAACGACCACGCCCCGATATGCCGTTGCCTTTGTAATCATTCACCCACAAGAATCGAAGCGGGAGACACGAGGATAATTTTAGCAGTCACCCACTTCGATTTTTGTGGGTGAATGTTTACAAAGGCAACGGCATTTCTGGACGTGACCATTGTATATTCTGTTCAAGTGTGATGTTAGGCACCGCCTGCACTGCTTAGTTTTGACAGACACTAATTTGTACGACATTTACGAAGGGAAAAACTAACCTTGCAAATCAAAGATGGCGTCATACTACGTGTTTACAACACCCACGCTATGACGTAGGTTGTTACCCCTGAAAAGTGGGTACTGGCATATAGTGAGTGCTTATTTTTAGCTGTGAATGATGTATCAACTTCCGATTTCTAGGCAGTCAAGTGGTGCAATTTCATTTTTGAAAAAATAGGGATCACACACCTCTTTTCACGCATTAACATTTGCGGGGTCCTGAGGAAGCTGTTTAAACACCAGGTAGATAGGCCGATGAGGGACCCGGCAAGTGTTAATGCAATAAAACAAAAATGCGTGATTGTTATTCTTGCATATTTTACCTTATTCCAACCAAATTATCACTGAAAACACTGCAAAAACATAAAATTGATCCCTCTTCTTATACATGATTTCTCCAAACAAAATGGCGACAACTATTACTTTTGAATGTCATAACCTTGTCACAACATCTTAGCCGTACACAACGTTTTCGCGAACAAAAGCATTGGAGAAATGGTCAGACTGGTCCGCAAAGCTTTCCATATATTATGTCATGCAAATAACTCAGGGCTGATTTTAAGTATTTTCAAGTTCAAACCAATGTTCAAACAGGATTTGAGCATGGGTTTTCTTTCATTTGACAATGAGTTAAAACAGCAATACGGATAGATTTTTAGTCAAGAGGAAGAATACCGCCTTTTCAAACAAGTTACAGTACCAAAATAAAGTTATTCATTTTTATGAATGGACTCCATAAAACAGAGTCTGCTGTTTTCAAATCTATTTTCGAGGAATCTATTTTTCCCAATTTTTAACCTAGATAGATAGATGCAATCAATCAGGGTTAATAACTTATAACAGTCCGCTCTATTGACAAAGCAGCCTAATAAGGGTTTACTCTGTTCGCCATTCTCACATATTATCTTGTTGTACAATGGATTTACATATCTATTTCCTTGCTAATAGCAGACTTTTGTAGTGAAGTCTGCTGATAACCTTTGCAAATGGTTTGGACCCACATCAGGACTGGACAGAATGTCTGTCCTGACCTTGATCCAAACCCTTTGACACTCTGATGATGTTCCTGAAACAATTTTTGGAAAAAGTTAATTTTGAAAAACAAGTCAGCAGACGACTACTAAAGCAAGCATGAAAAATTACTTTAACAAAATGTTTTCTTCCATTACAGCTAAAGACATTGGTTGGTTATGCATGGCTTCCAACAATCTTCGCTCACTGCCAGTTGAAATCAAAAGAATGACCACCATGACCAAGTTAGACCTCAGCAGAAATGGTATCAAGTGTACTGGTCCGAAAGACTTCAGTGGCGTACCAAGTGAAATCAAACTACTCGTTAATTTACAAGAGCTGAAAATATCCGAGTGCAACCTTCCGTACATCCCTCCAGCAATATGGGAAATGAAGTTTCTGAAATCACTTGACATAAGTCGGAACAAAATTAACAATTTATTGCCAGAAGTCGGGCAGCTTGAAAGCTTACAAAAACTTAACCTTCAGCAAACGAATATAACTACTCTTCCGCCGGAAATAGCGTACTGTCAGGATCTGGAGGAAATTCTACTGTGGGGAAATGTAATCGAGTCGCTACCGGAAACATTACCAGAAATGTTAAAATTAAAGACTCTGGCTGTAAATTACAGAAGCTTTTGTGCTGGTGTAGATTCTTTTGCAGAATCTGATGAATTACTACGCAAAGGAAAACTCACATCGGAACATATTCCACTTGTTGTGTTTGAATTATCCACCCTTGAAATGCTAGATCTTGAAAATACAAAAATTAATAACATTCCTGATTTAAGTACCAATTCTCTGAAGGAATTTTACTTGAGCAAGAATTTTCTCAGCAAAGTGCCTCCTGGAATATTTAATCTCCACCATCTAACAGTGCTAGATATGTCTCATAATCTCCTAACAGTGCTGCCTGAAGATATAGGTCGTGTACGTAGTCTACTCATCCTTAGGCTTAATGACAATTCAATAGAGAGGATTCCAGTGAACATTGGGCTTCTACATAATTTAGAAGAACTCAACTTTGCCAACAATAATGTTCAATATCTACCATCAGCCATCAGAGGTTTACAGCAACTAAAAGCTCTGTACATAGAGAAGAACAACCTATCAGTGCTTCCAGATGAAATCTGTGAGTTGGAGAATCTAGAGACACTCGATATCACAGAAAACCGCATCAAAGCTTTACCTATGAAAATGCACATGCTGAAAAATCTGGCAGTTGCACACAGCTACCAAAAGCTATCTAAACATGGACTCTGGGTGTATAAAAATCCCCTGATGCAGCCTCCTCCAGAAATATGGAAAACAGAGAGGCCAGAGAAAATATTTGAATATCTCAGAAAGCTTGCGATAATAAAAACAGAAAACCTTCAACGACAGAAGCTGCTGCTGTTTGGTGAGACCCAAAGTGGTAAAACAAGTCTGGTGAATGCCTTTATACATAGGAAGTCAATGATGACGAAAGGATCTGATGACAAAACCAGGGCGCTAGAACATACTATCTGGAAGACTGAGAATAATGTTGAGTTTATGATCCATGACTTTGGTGGTGATAATGCTTACAAGATGATTTATCCTCTGTTTGTTGACTCTAAAGGCTTAGCTGTGATCGTGTATAACCATGGCACATATAGCGACGAGAGTCATACGGAGGCCATTGGTCAGTGGTTGAACTATTTCAATGTTTTCATGCCTGGTGTGGTAGTAAAGCTAGTTGGGACACACATTGATCTGTATGAGGAATTTGCTTACGAGAGTGAGGAAGAAGAAGAGGATGAAAACGGGAATTTCCGATTACATCTTCGATCATGTTCGAGTGCGACAGGAGCGAGAAGTTCTAGTGCTGGTGTACGATCCCTAAGATCCCACTCCAGCATGAGTTCTTTCTCTCATCTACGAGGACAAGTCACACAGACAGACCGCTCCAGTCCTAGATGCAGTTCTTTTACTCGCCAGAGTAGTGCCAAGAGTGCAACTCTGAGTCAACACAGTGGGTCCACTCAGACCGGTAAAGCTAAAATCGTTGAAGATCTTGTTAAAGCAAATGTTCTGAAACAACAGCAAGAGTATACTGTAGATTTAGAAAACCAACTTAAGATTGTTGAAAATAATATGAAAGCTATACTATCATCAGAACCTGAATCAGCCAATAAGAACACACAATACAAACATTTGCAAACACAAAAGAAGAGACTAGAACAACTTTTAAACAATCCTTTACGCATTATTCCTGAGGTATCTCTGGTGACCTGTAATGAAGGACTGTATGGAGTAAGTGATTTAATAGAGCAGTTGGAACTCATGGCCATAGACAAAAAGCTATTTCCAAATGCCCAGAGATCTATACCAGAGAAATGGAACAAGTTCCGAGCAAAGCTGAAACAAAAGAAAGCCTATCATTTGTCTTTGAAAGAGGTAGAGGAAATTGGTAAAGAGTTTCATGTTGGTAATGATCAGTTGTCGGATTGTCTACAGTATTTCTGTGATATCGGAGAGATTGTCTGGTATCAGGATATAGCAGCTTTATCAAAAATCATCTTCCACAAACCTAGAATACTTCTTGACGTCCTCTCATCTGTATTTAGGCATGACATGGACTCTTTCCTTGACTTTGAGACAAACAAAGTATTCATGAGTAAAGGTAACTTCTGTGAGCTAGATTTCCAAATGGCCAAAGACCTGTTTCTTCAAAATGGCCAAATTTCACGCCCTATGTTAAAATGCTTCTGGTTTTATGAGCAGCTTAGCTATGATGATTTCAATGATCTTTTAGATCTTGTTCCCATTCTTGACCTCTGTTACTCCATTCCTGAACCAACTATCCCCACGGGGCAGTTTTATAGTTTACCATTGATGGTCCTACCCTGGTACAACCTTGATAAAGCAGGTTCTGATATCAGAGATCTTTGGGATGGAGTTACTGACAGCTACAGTGATGCGGCTTCAGTGACAGTAGCCTATGAGCTGCCACTTGGGATGCCTGATGGCCTATTTGAGAAGATTCTCAGTAAGCTACAAGCTCACGTTGTGACGCGGGTTGACTGGAGAGATGCTGTGTATGCCACAACTGAAAACGAAGTTTTCAAACTTAATCAAATATGTCACTGTCTCACTGACCCCGAATCCAGAAAGGTTTCAATAACTCTTACAATAGTGAGTACAGCTGGGGATGAGTCAGGAAATCTGACTCTACTTAAAGAGCTTTCAAGGGAGATAAGTGATGTTTTCTTGAGAATCCCAGGCTTGGTTTGGAATGTTATTGCATTAGAAAGTGTGTGGAAATCTCATGCACTTTGGTGTGGTTTTAAAACAGTACAATTTGATGAATAGACTCTTTAGGAGTGCTGGTTATTTTAACCCTTAAAGGGCCATGAAAAAAATGCATCTGTAAATGTCTTCTGCTGAAGTCGTCTGCTGCAAATAATTGCCAAGCATTACTGGCGAATTAAGTATAGAAGCAAACAGCGTGGAGCAGTTTGATCTGGGTCCACACTGTTTGCCATAGAGGCTTCTTAAACATTTCAGCAGACGAGAAAAGCAGACGACTTTTATTATGATTGGTGCATTAAGGGTCAACCCTTGTCACTTGTCATGCTGAATATTTTTTATGCATTACACTTCTCCCCAATTTGTATCCTGTTAAACAATTTGCATTCCAGTTGATTCCAGTTGAATACACATATTTCAATAAGAGTGGATAATTAGCACATATTTTCCATAAGAGTGGAAAGCAGTGTGGAACCTGATCAGATGGCTTTGTCAGAAGCAAGCTGATCTAGATCTACAGTGTTTTCAAAAAATTGTAAAATCTGAGTTCCGCAGGACAAGAGTTAACTTAATAAATTATTTATTGACTTGTTTATGTAAAATGACTTCTGCTTTTGGTCCATTTTCATAAAAGGACAACCAAAACATTCAAATAGATGATAAGCTTTGATTTGTTGCATTACTTCCCAGTCAATAATTTTTCAGTCATGCCAGGATGTTTTCTTGGGTGGAACCAATACTTAGCAGTGGTGATAAAGTGGTCTTGCTAAAAGACCCAACCTCGTACCATCAGTGGGATTCGAACTTGTGACTTCTTGGTCACGAGTCCAGCACTCTACCAACTGAGCTACAAAACTCCTAAAGAAATCATAGATAAAAGACATAGTGGTAATTTTCCTATAATTTCTTTGTAAAATTACCAGTAACTCTTTGTATACTAATGAATTCTTCCAATAAACTTGGGGGATGGTCATTTGTATATATCGAGGGGGCAAAGGTTATTATTCCCAAATTATATTGTATCAATTTCTCTGAAGATTGTGCCTTAGAAAACAATGCAGAAATCCTGCTGCAATGCCAAATTCTGTGGCATTTCATCTGGGTATTCACTGTTTACCATACATGTAGTTCCTGTTTACTGGTATCCAGAATAAAAATGGTATTTGAGTGCCAGAACTAAATTACACCAGGGTCTATTTGTTTGCATTCTTTACACATCTGATTTGCTGTTGACTGATCAACAATACTCCTTTTAGAAATTTAGCAGGCATTTAGTTAAGAGAGCGTCCCAAAAATTAATTTTCTTATTTCTCAACCTAAACATATGTTGTGGGTACTCAAACGAACCGTCTCAATGAGACGGTTCTTTTGAGCACCCAAAACATATGTTAAAACTGATGAGTAAGAAAATGTTTGGAATTTTACGCTCAAATATTTTGTTTATCTAAACCTATGTTTAGCACTTAAACAGTTAAACTTTGTTGAGCTGTGAGTTATTAATGTACTGATGGTTTGGAAGCTGAATGAATGAATGAATGAACAAAGTGCATGTTTGTGTATGTTCAAGTAATCTGATGAAGATAGTATATTTATTTGTTTATCTTCCAACTTGGAAAATCAAAATTGTTGTTTAATAAATTGTTTGTTGTCACTAACACCACCCCCCCCCCCCCTCCCCCAACATGACAGTCAACATTATTGATCTATTCGAGCAAAGTCTCAAGTATACAGTAAATCCTGTCTTAAGCGGCCACTCGAAAATAGACAAAACAAAGATCTTAAAGACAAATGGTAGCTTAATGAAGGTCGAAAGTATTGCAGAATGCTCTCTTGGAGCATTCCGCAATACTTTGACCTGCATAAAGCGATAATCAGTCTTGTAAAACCAATTTTTGGTCTTTTTTTTTAGTGGCCGCTAAAGATAGACTTTACTGTACTTACAAAATAGGTGCACTGCAGCCTGTACATTCATGTAGTCTAACGAGCGCCTTTGTTATCCACTTTCTTGAGAGCATAAAGGCTTAACTTGCTCAATCTAAAAACCTCAAAGACATTTTTGAGGCACACAGCTCATTTCAAAGAGGGAATTTTCAGGATATATTAACTCATTCCTTCATGAATATTCATGCTAGGCTCCACACACTATGAATATTTATATAAATAAACTTTCATGTTGGTACATGGAACAAAGAAATTACTTACCAGGTCCACTAGTGTAGGATCAGATATATCATATTTCTATAAGCAAACAGAGTAGACCCTGATCAGGCAGCTCTTGTAAGAGCTACCTGATCTGGGTCTGCTCTGTTTGAAAAAGTGCTAAAAGGCGTCTCTATGAGGTAAAAGGTTAACTCTTTCCCTGCTAGCGCTGACTTTTGTTGTCTGCTGATAACCTTTGCAAACAGTTTGGACCCATGTTAGGACCAACAGAACATGTATCCTGATCTAGGTCCAAACCCTTTGATACTCTGATAGTGTTCCTGAAAGAACTGTTTGAAAAATTCAATTTTGAAAAAAGTCAGCAAATGACAACAAAAGCATGAAAAATTACCCAGAATGCAAAGAATTATTTTTTTTTATTTTCTTATTTATAATTTTCTCTCCCTGTTCTCCAGAAAACCCCTGTTTATCAGGCCATTGGTTCACAAGGTGCTCATAAGAAGAGCAGACAGTAAAGGCCCTGTTAAGACTGCTCCTTTGGGGGCTCCTTGGACTACTCTGTTTGCATGGGCCCTTTTGTTAGATAGCTTATGTAAATTTGCACACAAACCCATTTGTATAAGGTAACACTTAAGTATATCTACTAAATGCACAAAAACACAATCTGACAGTGGATACTGAACGGTTTTGTTTTAAACCCTTTACCTCACAGACACCTTTTAACAGTTTTGCAAACAGAACAGACCCAGATCAGGCTGCTCTTGTAAGAGCTGCCTGATCAGTGTCTACTTTGTCTGCTTATGGAAATATGATATATCAGATCTTACACTATTGGACCTGACAAGTAATTTCTTTGATCTATGTACCAACATGAAAGTTTATTTATATCATTATTCATAGTGGGTGGAGCCTAGCATAAATATTCATGAAGGAAAGGATTAATTATGTATTCACAGATCATAGATCGATTCACATGGCACCCAGAGGAAGAGCTTCTTTGTGTTGATGCTTAAGATCCCAGTCAACAATTTTTCAGCCATGTTGGGACATTTCCTGGGTTGAACCAGTAGTAAGCAGAGGATAAAGTATCTTATTCAAGGACAAAACGCAATGCCTCCATTGACCAATGCCATGAGGCTTGGACCCGAGATCCCTTGATCTCAAGTGAAGCACTTTATCACTGAGCTGCCATTCTCCTCCCCCAACAGCAGGCCTCTTAGTTAAGCTAAGAATATGTAACGAAAAAATAATTTTCTTATTTCTCAACCAAAACATATGTTGTGGGTATTCAAAAGAACCGTTTCAATAAGACGATTCTTTTGATCTCCCAAAACTTATGTTAAAATGATGGGTAAGAAAATATTTACATTTTTACGCTACAAAAATTGTTTATCTAGACCTGTGCAAGAGAAAGAGAAACTAGAACACAGTCAAAGAGAGGCACTGATACAAGAACATAATAGGCAAAGCAACCAGCTCTCTCTTCCTCAGATGATTGCTAAACTACTTTCTCTACTAGAAAGGATGCAGAGCCATATACAGGGTTCATACAAGCAAGTATGAGTAAAATTCAAGGACTTTTCAAGGACTTTTTAAAGCCTCTCCGACAATTTTCAAGGACTTAAAGTAAATGAAAAACATTTATCTAAGTGTTAAAATTCTACTTCAGAAATGCTAGACTGAGATAATGGAGACATTAGTACTGGAAAATAAGCATAAAATTGTTGAGCCTATATTTGGTACAGCATATGCTACTGATATCAGTGCTAAGTCCTACAGAAAATAGTAGAATTCAAGGACTTTTCATGGCTTTTGAGTGATTTTCCAGTACTTTTTAAGGCAGATTTCATTTTCAAGGACTTTTCAAGAAAGCCCTCTAAATTCAAGTACTTTTCAAATCTGTGTGAACCCTGCTTAGGATGCAGAGCCATATATCAATCCAGGACAAATGATGGTGCTTTAGCTCTCCTTGTAAAATAAAAGCACCACAAGCACTGCATAATACCCCGCCACTGCTGGGGGCACCAAAAGTTATTTTGTGAGATATATAATGCCTAAATAGCAACAGAACTGAGATAGACAGTGATATGACGTCCTAACTCTAAATAGATATTAATATAAACCACAGATACATGAGCAGTCTAGTGAGAGTTCTAACAATATGGAAAATTCTGATTAGGGTAGATTTAAATCAGGCTGTAAAGCATATCTTTAAGCTAAGAGACTGTGTTCCTTATTCTATGGGTAGCTTACAATCTGCAGAAGTTTTATGAGAACAGTGAAGGCTCTGATCTGGCAGAGAGTATGCACAGGCTGATCTGAACACTCACTGGTCATACAGGGCATTCTGTAATGGTGGTTAAAATTAAGGTGTTTGTGGGGGTGACTTTCATGCATAAAAACTGTAAATTAAGAAATTCTAATACAGGTACAGACTATCTCACCTTTTTCAAGATTTGATAGCAGCCCAGATAATCATGTGATCTGAGTAATACACAGGCAAGGTCCCAGCTCGTACTTCCATATCCTCTGGGAAGTTTGTGAAAATGAGATCTATGATTGAGCCTGTGTCACATGTTGGTGAAGTAATCAACTGACGTACGGACAGATGAAAATGAACTACAGGTCAAAAACCAATTCTCAGATCAATCAAGGGTGGATAACTCACAATCTGGAAAGGTAAGAGAGACGATCCTTACCCACAATATGTAACCTTTGATGGTCAACATATCTGTGAAGTTTCATTCAGATACTCCATATAGTAAATGAACTACAGGTCAAAAACCATTTTTCAGATCAATCAAGGGCAGATAACTCATGAACTGGGAAGGTAAGAGTGATGGTTCTTTGTCACAGTATGTAACCTTTGATGTGAAACATATCTGTAAAGTTTCATTTAAATATTCCACATAGTAAAGGAACTACGGGTAAAAAACATTTTTTAATTCAATCAAGGGCAGATAACTCACAAACGGAAAAGGTAAGAGTGACGGTTCTTAGTCACAATATGTTATCTTTGATGTGAAACATATCTGTGAAGTTATATTCAGATATTCCATATAGTAAAGGAACAATAGGTCAAAAACTTTTTTTCAGACCTATCAAGGGCGGATAACTCACAAACTGGGAAAGTCAGAGTGACGGTCCTTAGTCACAATATGTAACCTTTGATGTGCAACATATCTGTGAAGTTTCATTCAGATATCATGAACAGTAAAGGAATAACAGGCCAGAAAACATTTTTCAAATACGAAAAAGGGCAGTAACTCTGTTAAAAATGGACGGATTTTGCCCATTAACAATCCCATACCACTCATTGCAGATAACAATATGTATGCAAAATTTGAAAAAATTCCGTGAATAAATACTCAAGTTATCGATCGGAAATGGTGAGCACGGACGGACGGACGGACAGACACCGAAAGGTATAACATAATACCCCGCCACACTTTAGTGGGGGGGTATATAAAGCCTTATACTTTATACAGGCAAAATAAAAACAATGTATACCCCACAATTATACCATGTCTTCTCTATTATTTAGAACTGTTAACCCTTAAAGTGTCAGCAGACGGCAAATTTTGCAACAATTTTGCCAAATTTTCGAAAAAAAATAAGGTATATATTTCGTGAGAGTCTGGAGCTACCATAGCAAACATTCTTTAACTCTTAAAGTGCCAATCACAACTGCAGCAGACGACAAATTTTGTGACTTCTTTCCTAATTTTCGAAAAAAATTAGGTATGATATTTCATGAGAATCGTCTGCAAGCAGACGATTCTCATGAAATATCATGCCTTATTTGTTATTTTTGAAAAAGCGTCAAAATTTGAAAATGTCGTCTGCTGCAAATTATAGGTGGCGCTTTATGGGTTAATTTACCCTTTCCCATCACTATCTTTCTATCGGCCCACCCTCAATGAGGAAAAATTAATTATCAAAGTTTTTTTTTTTTTTTAAGAATTCTGAGCGTGAGGCTGCTATTACATATACATGTGCTGCAACTTATTTACAGACAACTGTTGGTTATCTTTTTCTCTTGTAACTATAAATAAGGAAATTTTCGTGAGAATTTTATTTTCGCGAATAGTGTTAAAAGGCATATTTGCCATGTAAAAAATTCGGGATTTTGACATGATTTACCTACATCAGTAAACGACAGATTGGTTTCGCCATTTTGCGAGGGTTTTATTTTCACAAAACTTCGCATTGGCGAAGTTTCGCGAAAATAAAAACCTCGCAAATATTTCCGAATTTACAGTATTATTTCCCAGAAAACTGACATAAGACCACTTCAGATGTATTACATGAGGAACGTGGTGGCTCAGTGGTAGAGTGCTTCACTCGAGATCGAGGGGTTGCCCGTTCAAGCCTCACCAGAGGTACTGCATTGTGTCCTTGAGCAAGACACTTTATCCTCTGCTTAGTACTGGTTCAACCCAGGAAGACCCGTCCCCACATGACTGAAAAATTGTTGGCTGGGACGAAAAGAATAAAATCAAACAAAGATGTATAATATATCTATACTTACTTGAATACAGTTCTAGCAAAGATGATTTCTCTTAACCTAGAATTTGTATATTGACACAAGCTGAACAATCTAATGTCAACTGGGTAAGAAATTCCGGATGCCAAAGCTGGAGAAGGTACTCATTGGACAAAATACCAATTGAGCCAGTGCATGAGATTTTCAACAATGTGGTATGTGCGATTAGCAAAGCCTCAGATCAGCCTGCCCATACACGCAGTCTGATCAGAGCCTTTGCTTGTCGCTTGAATATTCTATGACTGCTAAGCAACTGACTGAACATCATTTAGAGTTTCTACACCTTAAAGGAGACTGTACAGGCTAGCCTGAGTCTACACATGTCAAAATGCCACATTGTTGGAAATCATGTCACGGCTCAAATCTTTTTGTCCTGAAAATGTCTGCTTTTTTGTCTGCTTCATATATTCAAGTGCATTGCAGACTTGACTTTTTCATGATTGCTAACAATAATGAATATGTATCCTGATCAGACTCCAAGGGAGCAGTCTGATCTGGGTCCATGCTGTTTACAATACAGGCTACCTAAGAATATAAGCAGACGAGAGCAGCAGATGACAAAGTGATTAACTTACCTTTTTTCATCTTGATAAGAGCCCAGTGAACCTGGAAATTTCATTTTACCTGCAAAAGGCCTGTCTCTGGGGTGTAAAACTATTTTCTTACTCACTCACCTGGCAGGACTAGTGGTTAAAAAAAGCTACTTGCCCTCATGACATTATCACTCGCCCTTAAGGACTGATCATACATGTACTTGAATCTTATTGATAAACATTCACTCTTTTTCAGTTTAAAAAATATGTGTATTTTAAATTGTGTTTTTTTTATATAATAGTCTTTCTGCTGATGCTTCATTTTTTTTGTCTCTCATTATCTCCTCCCCCTATTTTCTTCCCTTACAATGATCTAATGTCTCGCTGTAATTTGGGCAGCAAATGTGGTACTTTCGACCGTTGTTGATGTTAACAAAAATGCGGTGTTCAATGTCTGAATTCGCCCGCGGTTTTTGAGGACCTCTGTGGTCAAACTCCCCATATAGTGGAGGTTCAGCAAATAAATTCTACTGAAAGGTGGCTGCTGGGGAGTAAACTGCAACCAGTCTGAAAATGAGCATGCGTAGTTGTAACAGTCAGATATAAACATCCGGTTTACGGTGAAAAAGATCGACGATCTGTGGTGTAACTTTTGTTTAATCTTTGCTAAAGGATAAAATGCATTTTACATGTCAAAAAATGCACTCGACCGTAAGGGCGAGCTTGGCAGGTATTCTACTTGCCTGAACCAGACGTTAACTCGCCAATGCGAGCAGGCGAGTAGAATTTTACACACCTGTGTCTTGAACATAACACCCACTCTATTTACCTCAGAAGGAAAAATAAAAAAATCCTGAACTTTTGAAGTTCAAATCCTAAAACTTGCATTATGCCAATAAAATGCTACCAATTTCAAGTTTAAATGGTCAATTGTCTTTTGATGAACAGATAATAAATCAGAGAAGCTTTTACAATCTGCCTAAATCAGTATCTTGAGAATAGTCAGTCTCAAAATCCTGAATTCAGGATTAATCCTGTAAACTTTCACCAGTAACTTTGTGCTTTGAATCACTGCTCTAAAATCAGAGATTGCAAACCAAGTTTTACCCTTTTAACATGGTTTTAAATGTTTATTTCCAAAAATCAATGATGAAATGAGCCGGGACATGAGATTTCCAACAATGTGGTATGTGCGACCAGCAAGCCTCAGATCAGCCTGCACATACGCGCAGTCTGATCAGAGCCTTTGCTAGTCGCTTGAATAGTCTATGAGTGTTAAGCTACTGACCGAACATCATTTGGAGCTTCTAAGCTAAAAAGGAGGCTGCACAGGCTCCTCTGAATCTACACTTGTCAAAATGCCACATTGTTGGAAATCACATGTCACGGCTCAAATACCCTTTTCTGCATCTATCTGTGACAATGAGTCTATGGTTATGTATGTTGCACACACAATCATGGCTAAAGTTTGTTTGTATGGTCTTTACTCCCCAGTCAACAATTTTTAAGCCATGCCAGGACAGGTCTTCCTGGGTTAAACCAGTACAAAGCAGCAGATAAAGTGTCTTACTCAAGGAAACAACACAGTGACTCTAAAGTACTGGTGGTGAAGAATGGCTAAAACATTATTCAGAGTGCTTACGGTTCAAGGAACAGTGTAGTTCCTGTATAACGCTGTTTGGGGTCCATAGGAATGGACCGTGTTACAAGTCAATTGTGTTTCATGGTCATTTTCCTATAATTCCTTTGTAATATTTCCTTGATAATTTTTTTTATATGTTTTAATCAAATCCATGCTATAACAAGGTTTATTATGAAGGGACTGCACTGAACACGTAGTATGAAAGCATTCTGGTAAATATGACGAAACGATTACCAAACTGGGAACAAAAATATTTCAATATTGCACTTGTCCTGCAAGCACATGCACTTGTCCTTTTAAAGCTGTGCACTAAAGAACATAAGGGAGTAATAAGTAATATGAATTGCTCGAGCTATTCTTCCCATAGCACTTGTCCTACAGGACCAGTGCTTTGGGAAGAATTACTCATCCTTCCTAGATTTCACTCGTAATAACACGCCGAGTGGAATTTTTGTCCCCTGCCAAAGATAAATTTTCGAAGCCCAGGGGCGGATCCAGGATTTCTGGAAAGGGGGTTCGTATGTATAAAGGTGTGGGGGTTCGCTTTGCTGATTTTATCTCATTTTTCTTAAATATCCCAAGATATCTCACGGAGACCAAATTATTTCATTTTCATGGGATATTTAAAAATGGGTGGCAGGGCTGGGGGTTCAAACGAACCCCCTGAACCCCCTCTGGATCTGCCACTGTAGCATATATTACCTGAAGCCAGAAAGCAACAATCCTCATTGAGCGTACCGGTGAGAAGAACAGGAAGGGAACCGGTATCTCTATAACAAAGGTCATCACAGTGCTGAGCTTGAGGAACCATTCCGGTAGATGATGCCAGTACCAAGCTAGTAGAGTAGGAATACACTGAAATAAATACTTATTTACAAGAATACACAGAAAATGAGCATTTGTCTAATTTTGTTTGTTTGTTTGATTTGATTCTTTACGTCCCATCAACAATCTTTCAGTTAAACAGGGACGGGTCTACCTGGGTTGAACCAGTACTAAGCTAGGATAAATGTGTCTTGCTTAAGGACCACAACGCGGTGAAATCGGTGAGGCTCAAACCTGCAACCACTCGGTCCTGAGTCAAGCACTCTACCACTAGGCCACTGCGCTCCATAGCATTTGCCTAAAAGCATGGACTCTTTACATCCCAGTCAACATTTTTTACAGTTGTCGGGACGGGTCCTCCTGGGTTGAACCAGTACTAAGCAAGGATAAATGTGTCTTGCTCAAGGACAAAATGCAGTGATGCCGGTGTTGCTCAAACCCGCAACCCCTCGGTCTCAAGTCAGGCTCTCTACCGCTGAGCCACTGCACTCCCTATGTTTGGCTTGTGTTTTAACATCCCAGTCAACAGCTGTGGGCATGTTGTGACAGTCAGTAAACCTTTATAAACCTTCTCCTAGGCAAGAGCTTAGACTTAGTGGTTAACTGTTACTCAGTGTACTTACTTTTGATTGAAACTGACAACAGCCCTTCTTGAATCCGCATGAAAGTATGGGACCTGGCTGGGATCAAACTAACATCCTCAGGATCAGCAATCAGACACACTATAAATTGCGCTACAGGCCCTGGCAGATGACATGAGGATCTTAGAGAATGCTTGGTGAAGTTTGGTGAAATTCCACTCAGTTGTTTTGGAGATGTCATTTAAAGCAATTGTTGACTAATGGACATGGCATTTGTTTGTTCTTTATGATACATATGGGTAACAGTTTAATATCTAATGTTCAATCATATTAATAATTTTGTTGGAATGTAAACAGAACAGCCAATACGAACTCAGACAACCATTGAAGTTATCAGGAAGTTTTTAATGCAAGTGCAAACCAGGTCCCGAGGTTATAAAACTTTTTTCATGCCCAACTCAACTGAGCACGAAAATTTCAAATGCTCATGAAATTAAAATACCAACAAATAATAAAGTTTCTTGCTTTAAGTCTCTCCTATGTTCTATTTTAATTTATCATGCTAACAATTGTTGGCATTTTAACATTTATGAGCAAGATAAATTTCTTGCTCAGCTGAGTTGAGCATGAAAAAAGTTGTATAACCTCGGGGCCTGGCATCGACTTGCTGTCAATTAAAGCTGCATTGTCACATCTGGTGAATGAATTTGCTATTTAAAACTTATTGCACATGCAAGTGTGCTTCTTAGTTTTCAATGAAAAAAGTCAATAAGCAATGCTTATTAGATACCCCCCGCACAGTAAGAGTCAGTGAAAAAACTTGGCAAGTTATAGTTCAAACAAGAAGACCTTAGTTTTGATAAGAAGATTTCAGTAGAATCTGTGCAAACAAAAATTATAAACTCCTTCGTGCATATGTTCAATGTGTCTACATTGTGTCGGCAAAGTATCAAATTGCTCCATCAAAAGCTGTAGTAGGACTTGATCTGCCCATAAAGGCACTATCCATGCATATACAAAAGCCATATAAGGGAATAATTGTCTAAAGCCATATAAGGGAATAATTGTCTAAGTTCTCACAGCTGTCATTTTGTCAAAATTATTTTTTGTGAACCAAACTCCTTCATGCATATGTTCAATGTGTCTACATTGTATCGACAGAGTATCAAATTGTTCCATCCAAAGCTATAGTAGGAGTTGATCGGCCCATGAAAGCACCATCTATGCATATACAAAAGCCTAATAAGGGAAAAATTGTCTAAGTTCTCACAGCTGTCATTTCGTCAAAAATTATTTTTTCTGAACAAAACTCCTTCATGCATATGTTCAATGTGTTTACATTGTATAGGCAAAGTATCAAATTGCTCCATAAAAAGCTGTGGTAGGAGTTGATCGGCCCATAAGGGCACCGTCTATGCATATACAAACACCTTATTAGGGAAAAATTGTCTAAGTTCTCACAGCTGTCATTTTGTCAAAAATTATTTTTTCTGAACCAAACTCCTTCATGCATATGTTCAATGTGTCTACATTGTATAGGAAAAGTATCAAATTGTTCCATCAAAAGCTGTGGTAGGAGTTGATCGGCCCGTGTATGGCCTATAATAGCATAAGCATAAAGCACTATATTAAAAGCCATTTAGAACTACAAAGGGAAATAACTCTAATAGAATTGGCCCCTAGCCCTTACTTTTTTGTCTAAAGAATTTGTCTTGTATATATGAACATGTTTGCAAGGTTTGATGCAAATCCAGCAATGACTCTTTGATATAGGCAAAGTATCAAATTGCTCCATAAAAAGCTGTGGTAGGAGTTGATCGGCCCATAAGGGCACCGTCTATGCATATACAAACACCTTATTAGGGAAAAATTGTCTAAGTTCTCACAGCTGTCATTTTGTCAAAAATTATTTTTTCTGAACCAAACTCCTTCATGCATATGTTCAATGTGTCTACATTGTATAGGAAAAGTATCAAATTGTTCCATCAAAAGCTGTGGTAGGAGTTGATCGGCCCGTGTATGGCCTATAATAGCATAAGCATAAAGCACTATATTAAAAGCCATTTAGAACTACAAAGGGAAATAACTCTAATAGAATTGGCCCCTAGCCCTTACTTTTTTGTCTAAAGAATTTGTCTTGTATATATGAACATGTTTGCAAGGTTTGATGAAAATCCAGCAATGACTCTTCGAGTTATTAAGGAAACAAAGCGTTACGGACGGACGGACGGACGGACGCACGCACGGACGGACGGACGGACAACGTGAAAAAAGTATACCCCCTACAAACAAAGTTTGCGGGGGGTATAATAATAGATCTGTTGTTCATGAGGTGTCAAAAGGTTGCGAAAATCAGGCAAGATTTGAATTGAAAACATGGCATTTTGGTAGAAAAGGAGTTCCAAAGACGCTGATCAGACTGTGCAAAAAGCACATGCAAAAAGCAAACTCTTATGGTCCTTTGTTTTTTAATGTATGCTGGGTGTACCAGTTTTCGTGGTATTAGCGTTTCAAAGTTAATCTAGCTATGACAAAGTATCACTTTTTGATTAAAAGTATTTGTGTACACATATCTCCGCTACATTTGATAATTATTACTCACCATTAATGCGCTGACAGATTAAATCCAGATTGATTCCAGGCTGGGCCACTTTCCAAACAAGCCCCAGTTTTTGTAGTAAACTTCAGAAATCCAGTTTTATATAAATTGTTGCCGAATTTCTTGTCAATAAAATGCCACCAAATCATAATCTTATTCTAATCTAATGGATTGTAGATAAATTTTTACCGAAACAAACTTTCAATTTATTCATATGACGATCAGTTTAAGCTGCCTGTTGTCATCATTAGCTTGCTGACATTTGTAAAATGGTGACTATCACATTCAAGGATAATTATGTCACCAATGACGTCATGTCACTGGCTAAATATTGGACAACGAGCAGATTTACAAGGCTGTTCAAATATGAATGCAAGTAGCTTCATAACTTTCTTCACATATATGCTACGACAAAATATCATACCTTTCTGGAAAGAACTGTTTGTCGCCATTAAAATGGCACCAAACATAAATTAAACTCTCACTATATTTCTCAAGTGACAGAAGCTTATATAAAGGCCATTTCTGTATACTGAAGTTTTTCTGAAGCAAATTGCAATGCACGTTTTGGTACATGTGCCGATATAGTGTCATATCTTTGTAAGTTTTTGGCAAAATGGCACCAAATTTTAGACACAAGTTTACGTAACAATCCAAAAGTTGCTTGCAGAAAAAAATTATATAATCCTGCTTCAATCTTGAGTAAACAGGCACGTTTGTGACGTCATTAATTTTATGATAAACGTCATTTTGAGTTATCTACTGGTGATGTAATAATGAACATCGCTGTGTTGTTTTCTTTGCGTTTTGCTGAAAACATGCTAAATATGTCATTAGGGAGTTTTCAAATCGCGTTGTTCTCTATTTACAGAGTAATCACACTTTATATCATTTTCAAGCATTTTTCTGCTTCTTAATGACTTGGTTACATTAATCAAAATACGTTCAATCTGTCTAGTCCTCAAGACCAGGTGAGTAATTTTAATGTAAATAATGCCTATAGTGATCAAACTTAAAAGTTTACGTTCAAATTTAGAATAAAGCCGCAATGTTATGACAAAAAAATAAGTATAACTTCTATGACCCCTTCACATAAGGCATTTTTGACTTAATGAAAATGCTTTTCAGCATTAAAAAATTACCCACTATCCATCAATAGTTTGTGGCAACAACTCAGTATGAGCGATCAACATATTGTCTTTGAGTTAAAACTAGTTTAAATGTTGTTTCGTACATTTTGTAAGTGATAATTTTAACTAAAAACTGAAAGGTGGTGTTTTGTTTACCATTTATTTGCAAACATAAGGAGACTTTAGTGAAAACTATTCGTTGTAATTTAACAAAAGAATGTCGGATTTTCTCAACTTTCACAGAACCATTATATAAGAATAGGGGGATACTTCCTTAAAAATTTCAAGATATTTCATCTGTTTATCGAAGAATTATACGCTCGTCTATATCACTGGTATATGTTCGAAGCATTGAGTTTGTTAGTATACTAACGTGACCCTCATTCAAAGGGCAATAGCTCGATAAGTATACTGTATTATTCTTAAGGTCTGGTGCCAGTTTAAAGGTGACATATAGTCCTTTATAGAAACATTTATCATTTTGTTCTAGCATATCTGTGAAGAAAGTTATGAAGCTACTTGCATTCATATTTGAACAGCCCTCGTAATAGATTTGGTAACTGATGAAATTTCATGTCTCAATTTCTAGGAATAGGAAAATTGTGGCTTTTTTTTCTACCATACCATGATTTCTGGAGCTACCACAAATACTGGTACATCTACCATACATTTTGTTCACATGGCATGCCACATAATATATCAAATGTGGATTGCCTAAATTATATCTTAGAATATTACTATGCAAGTATTATGCCATGTAATCAGAAGCAAACTTCGAGCATAAAATTGTACATGTAATTATTTTCTAAATCATCAGTTCAAACACATGATTTGGGGGCTCAAACGAACCACAGCACATGTCGTGTTTTAAGAAACCATGTGGATCCTACACTCTAGGAAGAAGACAGTCATAAATGTTCCTAGTTTTGGTTTGGTTTGATAATTTTAGTCTCAGTAAACAGCTATGGTTATGTCGAGATGGTCAATTCACCTAACCACACTTATTTCCTGGGCAAGTTCGACTATGCGGTTAACCAGTACTTGGTGCACATACTTTCGCTCGTAACTAACAACAACCCTTCTTGAGTCAGGTGAAGGGAGAAGAATGGCCGTAGAAATTTTTTCATGATAATATCTGTAGTCAGGCAGGTTACTGACTGCCCAACGCGGCCGAGTAAATAAAAGTTCCTGAGGTTAAAGAGGATGAAAATTTGAATATTTACTTTCTTATTTCTCCACCAAAGCATAAAATTTGAGTACTCACAAGAAATGTATCAATGAGGGCCTTTGCAGGGCTAACCCTGGCTCAGAATTTGTTATAGCCAACACTTTAGCCAAATGGAAAAAGTTGGAGCCAAATGAAATTGACTTTAGCCAAGGTTTTAGCCAGAAAGTAGTATCAAGAAGTTATTCTGTATTTAACTCTGCACGTAATCGGCAACTTTCGCCATCTGCTTATATCCTTTTCAAACAGTTTGGACCCAGATCAGGCCCGAAATGTCGGGTCTGATCTGGATCAAACTGTTTGACACCCTGATGGTATTGAAAAAAATCCAGCATTCAAAGAGTTAAATATGACACAATAATAAAATTTGAAGGAATAATAACAGCAATATTGGAAATCCAAAAGCTGATCAAAATACATGTATTTTTTACTTTTAGCCAATTACTTATATTTGTAGCCACTCTACATTTTAGTAGCAAATGATTACAATGGCTAATGGCAGGGTGAGCCCTGCTTTGGGAATGCTGTTGAAAATTCTCCGAAGTTTTTTTTTCATTTAACAGGCATTTCATTGTTTAGCGCAACTTAGCCAAAGGGAGTTAACCATCTGGAGCAATTCAGACTGTGACCATGATATTTACTTATGATATAGTTGCATTGTGTTTTTGTGTCGTAACCAATCTAGCACAATAAAAATGACCATGCAACAGAAGCGGTAAAAGACAATATGCAGAAAACTTACAGGGGACAAAAATTCCACTCGTCCGCTCGTAATTATCAGTGAAATCTAAAAAGGACGAGTAATTCTTCCTAAAGCACTCGTCCTACAGGACGAGTGCTTTGGAAAGAATCACTCAAGGAAGTCATATCAAATATTACCCCTTTATGTTCTTTATTGGATACCCTTTTAAATTACAAGTGCATGCACTTGCAGGACAAGTGATAATTGTAAGTCACTTGTCCTGCAGGACAAGTGCAATACATGTATTGAAATATATATGTCCCCTGAGTTATAAAACTAGAAAGCTACCAGGCCAAACAAAAAACATTGCAATGGCAGAAATATCTGCATTGCCATGTTCACTCCTTCTCAAGCTCAAATCAAGCAAGAAAAAGAACAGAAACTTCCAGTAAGATTAACTGGAAACTGTTCTTAAGCTAGAATTGTTTTTCACATAAAAAACAAGATGTCCCCCCTTTTAGGAATAAAAAAAATATAAAAAAATGCATTTAGTTATGTTACTAGGATAATAATTTGAAAAATAAACATGCAAGAGTTATGGTTCTTGTGCATGACACTTCGTCTGAATGTGCTTTACAAATGTATGAAGTTTCGTTGAAATACCTCTAGCGGTTATCAAGCTATAGAGCGGACACAAAGTAGCATTGCAAATGATCAAAGGGAAATAACTCCATAAATATCCAAAGCAGAGTTATGGTTCTTGTGCATGAAACATTGTCTCATTGTGCTCTAAAAGTGTAAGAAGTTTCAACCAAATAGCTTTAACAGTGCTTTACAGAGCGGACATAAATTGCATTTAGCTATGTTACAAGGGGAATAATTTGAAAATAAACATGCAAGAGTTATGGTTCTTGTGCATGACACTTTGTCTGAATGTGCTTTACAAATTGATGAAGTTTCATTGAAATATCTCTAACCGTTATCAAGTTATAGAGCAGACACAATTTTGTGACAGACAGACAGATGGACGGACGGACAGGACACTCTTACATTTGGATTCTTGTTTGGTACTTACTGTAATACATTGTTGGAAAAAGTAGCCAAGAAAGCGTAAGTACCCAACAAATCCCAGATAATTTTTACAGAATTAACCTCATTTTGAGTTTATTAGCTCCCTTTAAAATGCAAATGAGGTTTATACCGTAAATTATTTTTTAAAACTAAAAATCTGAAGAAACTATTAGGGTAGGTGGGCTTGAGTGAGGCTTGGGAAAGAGAAATTTAGGAAATTTAAATTACTCAACAAGGGTCCATTCGTAAGTATGGGCAGACAGACAGACGGATGCAAGGGGAAAAACAATATGTCTCCCGACCCTTCCAGGGGGGAGACATAATAAATGTCTAAAATATAGAGGTTTAGTCTGTCCCCCATAATTTACAAATGTCCCCTTGAAATTAAGGTGGGGGGCACCTTTGTCCCCAACACTACTTACCTGTGATTCAAAATGCCAGTTCAAAGCTGAAATAAAAAATAATAGCATATGAGCCAGTGCATGAAAAAAGAAAGTTTATAGAAAGTTGATATAATTCTGTTCTTAAAAAGCTGATCAGACATAAAAAGTCATTCTTGCATAGAAAACTATGCGTATAGCTGTTTTAACACATTGCCAAATGAACGAAAATCCATGTTCAAATCAGGAGATTCAAATGCTGTTTTAACATTGTTTTAAACATTAAAATACTTAAAATGAGCCCTGAGTTATTTACATGATGTTATAATTCAGAAAGCTTTGCGGACCAGACTGGTCATTTCGCCGATGCTTTTGTTTGCAAAAACGTTGCATACAGTTATGACGTTGTAACCACGTTATGACGTTTGAAAGTATACAGACAACGCCATTTTGTTCATAGAAATCCAGTGTAAGAAAAGCGATATTTTAATGTTTTAAAATCGTTTTCAGTGTGAATTTGGTTGGAATAAGGTAAAATATGCAAGAATAACGATCACACATGTTTGTTTCATTGCATTAACACTTGCCAGGTCCCTCGGGAGATGTTTGAGCACTCGGCCTATCGGCCTCGTGTTCAAACAGCTTCCTCGGGACCCAGCAAATGTTAATGCATGTAAAAACATGTGTGATCCCTATAGTAACTACATTAATATTGTTTAAATCGGGTTATCCACTCACCTACTTAATAAAATGGCATGCTAAAGTTTTATTTTCAAGCAATTCAGTTCCATGCTTGGATTAATTATTAAAAACTCACATATTGTAGGAAAGTAGATCAGGATCTAATATATACCTGGTCTGCACAATAAGGACTGGGCTAAGTTTTATGTGCATAATCTGTTGTTTGGGACAAGTATATTATGGCCATATATTTGTCCCTGGACAAGTATCAAATCTTGCTATATCTACACCTCAGCACATATGCCAAAATAATAACAAAGATGTTGGTAATTATTGCACAAGAGTCACTTTTAAACCATTTGTACCCACCTGTAAGACCACACCATGTGGGACATCGACTAGTCAGCTTCACAACACCTGAGGTAAACATGAGCCTAAACAAGAGCCATCGTACCAACCACATAGTGATTGTATCATGCTGATGGTAGAGTGAAGTACTACCTACCTGTAAGACCCCACCATGTGGGACATCGACTAGTCAGCTTCACAACACCGGAGGCAAACATGAGCCGAAACAAGAGCCATCCTACCAACCACATAGTGATTGTATCATGCTGGTTGTACAGTGAAGTACTACCCACCTGTTAGACCCCACCATGTGGGACATCGACTAGTCAGCTTCACAACACCTGAGGCAAACATGAGCGGAAACAAGAGCCATCGTACCAACCACATAGTGATTGTATCATGCTGGTTGTACAGTGAAGTACTACCCACCTGTAAGACCCCACCATGTGGGACATCGACTAGTCAGCTTCACAACACCTGAGGCAAACATGAGCCAAAACAAGAGCCATCTTATCAACCACATAGTGATTGTATCATGCTGGTGGTACAGTGAAGTACTACCCACCTGTAAGGCCCCACCATGTGGGACATCGACTAGTCGGCTTCACAACACCTGAGGCAAACATAAGCCAAAACAAGAGCCATCTTATCAACCACATAGTGATTGTATCATGCTGGTTGTACAGTGAAGTACTACCCACCTGTAAGACCCCACCATGTGGGACATCGACTAGTCAGCTTCACAACACCTGAGGCAAACATGAGCCTAAACAAGAGCCATCGTATCAACCACATAGTGATTGTATCATGCTGGTGGTACAGCGAAGTTCTACCCACCTGTAAGACCCCACCATGTGGGACATCGACTAGTCAGCTTCACAACACCTGAGGCAAACATGAGCCTAAACAAGAGCCATCGTACCAACCACATAGTGATTGTATCATGCTGGTGGTACAGTGAAGTACTACCCACCTGTAAGACCCCACCATGTGGGACAGAACATCGACTAGTCAGCTTCACAACACCGGAGGCAAACATGAGCCAAAACAAGAGCCATCGTACCAACCACATAGTGATTGTATCGTACTAATGGTACAGTGAAGTACTACCCACCTGTAAGACCCCACCATGTGGGACATTGACTAGTCAGCTTCACAACACCTGAGGCAAACATGAGCCAAAACAAGAGCCATCGTACCAACCACATAGTGATTGTATCGTACTAATGGTACAGTGAAGTACTACCCACCTGTAAGACCCTACCATGTGGGACATCGACTAGTCAGCTTCACAACACTTGAGGCAAACATGAGCCAAAACAAGAGCCATCGTACCAACCACATAGTGATTGTATCATGCTGGTGGTACAGTGAAGTACTACCCACCTGTTAGACCCCACCATGTGGGACATCGACTAGTCAGCTTCACAACACCTGAGGCAAACATGAGCCAAAACAAGAGCCATCGTACCAACCACATAGTGATTGTATCATGCTGGTTGTACAGTGAAGTACTACCCACCTGTAAGACCCCACCATGTGGGACATTGACTAGTCAGCTTCACAACACCTGAGGCAAACATGAGCCTAAACAAGAGCCATCGTACCAACCACATAGTGATTGTATCATGCTGGTGGTACAGTGAAGTACTACCCACCTGTAAGACCCCACCATGTGGGACATTGACTAGTCAGCTTCACAACACCTGAGGCAAACATGAGCCTAAACAAGAGCCATCGTACCAACCACATAGTGATTGTATCATGCTGGTTGTACAGTGAAGTACTACCCACCTGTTAGACCCCACCATGTGGGACATCGACTAGTCAGCTTCACAACACCTGAGGCAAACATGAGCCTCAACAAGAGCCATTGTACCAACCACATAGTGATTGTATCATGCTGGTTGTACAGTGAAGTACTACCCACCTGTAAGACCCCACCATGTGGGACATTGACTAGTCAGCTTCACAACACCGGAGGCAAACATGAGCCGAAACAAGAGCCATTGTACCAACCACATAGTGATTGTATCATGCTGGTTGTACAGTGAAGTACTACCCACCTGTTAGACCCCACCATGTGGGACATTGACTAGTCAGCTTCACAACACCGGAGGCAAACATGAGCCGAAATAAGAGCCATTGTACCAACCACATAGTTATTGTATCGTACTAATGGTACAGTGAAGTACTACCCACCTGTAAGACCCTACCATGTGGGACATCGACTAGTCAGCTTCACAACACCTGAGGCAAACATGAGCCTAAACAAGAGCCATCGTACCAACCACATAGTGATTGTATCATGCTGGTGGTACAGTGAAGTACTACTCACCTGTAAGGCCCCACCACGTGGGACATCGACTAGTCAGCTTCACAACACCTGAGGCAAACATGAGCCTCAACAAGAGCCATCGTACCAACCACATAGTGATTGTATCATGCTGGTGGTACAGTGAAGTACTACTCACCTGTAAGGCCCCACCACGTGGGACATCGACTAGTCAGCTTCACAACACCTGAGGCAAACATGAGCGGAAACAAGAGCCATCGTACCAACCACATAGTGATTGTATCATGCTGATGGTATAGAGTGAAGTACTACTCACCTGTAAGGCCCCACCACGTGGGACATCGACTAGTCAGCTTCACAACACCTGAGGCAAACATGAGCCTCAACAAGAGCCATCGTACCAACCACATAGTGATTGTTTCATGCTGGTGGTACAGTGAAGTACTACCCACCTGTAAGGCCCCACCACGTGGGACATCGACTAGTCAGCTTCACAACACCTGAGGCAAACATGAGCGGAAACAAGAGCCATCGTACCAACCACATAGTGATTGTATCATGCTGATGGTATAGAGTGAAGTACTACCCACCTGTAAGACCCCACCATGTAGGACATCGACTGGTCAGCTTCACAACACCTGAGGCAAACATGAGCGGAAACAAGAGCCATCGTACCAACCACATAGTGATTGTATCATGCTGGTTGTACAGTGAAGTACTACCCACCTGTTAGACCCCACCATGTGGGACATCGACTAGTCAGCTTCACAACACCTGAGGCAAACATGAGCGGAAACAAGAGCCATCGTACCAACCACATAGTGATTGTATCATGCTGGTTGTACAGTGAAGTACTACCCACCTGTTACGATACAGAATGGCTGGAATAACAGAATCAGCGATGGTTGCGTATACGCACAAATACGCAGAGGTTTAGGTATGCACCTGGTCACCTATTCGAACCATGATACGGTACTCTTTCTATTGATAGTCCCAATAAAAGGTCGGTTTGTCTGAGATGGAATTCATTGTATCTATATTTATCAACGCTTGCACGAGTTCCTTATTCTTCTTGAATATCTCGGAAATCTTGTGCGTTTTTCAATATATAAAGGATGGAATTTCCCATTCTTGTTAGGGGACATTTTAAACATACCGTTGAAAGGTTGGATATAGAGACGCTATTCATTATTATAAAAGGTACGTGAAGTTATATATATATTGTTACTGTGTTGATATTGTACATGACAGGGCGATGGCGATTCGTGTAATTGCATTGAATCGCGATGTCTCTAGCATGTCACATTGTATTGAAATAATAAGTCACTCGTTTTCTATTTTGTCGTCTGTTGAATCGGCCAGCATTCTGTGTATGAGTTCTTTCGGGTGTTATCAATAACGTCCCGTTTTTTTGGTGAAAATAGCGATTGTTACGCACTTGCGTATGAAGTTACGCACATAAGTATCGCCTAAAAATCTGCTGGGACCATTCTTGCGGCTATAATAAAAGCTGTCCGGATGGACTCGTCGGGTTATTTCGGACAAAAGTAGTCACAGGCCATGTCGGGCATGCACCTAAAAACTATAATGGCATACTGAAAGATTTACCAGGGACCGATAGGTGAAAAACAATTTTAGCAGCTAGATTCTAAATTGTTGTGATTTTGTACGGCGTTGTTGGAAAGACGATTTAACTGCCAGTGATAATCGACTTTCTGTAGCGACCTGTATGTGTCACCTCGAGTTATATCTGACGCATATAAGAATAAGGGTTAGGTGCATACACTACAACACACTTACATAAATAAGGTGATAGCTGACATGTATGTTTAGAGATTAGGTAGGTGTAATGTTACACCAAAGTAAATGTAAAATATTTTTTTGTTACACCAAAGTAAATGTAAGATATTTTCGTTACACCAAAGTAAATGTAAAATATTTTGTGTTACACCAAAATAAATGTAAGAAAGCATTGTACGGTTTTACACACATAAAACAGCAGAATGTAATCTCTCAATATTGATGTAAATACTTTTTGCCGAGAGGTCATAATTAGTTGTTTACAACTGATACGTTATACATGTACGAAATTAGTGCGTGGGCAGGGTGATGTCCGACGTAAACGTCCAAACGTTACGTCGGCACCACACTGTTCAACCTTTTTCCTGGAATTTTAAGAGAATTGGTATCAGTATGTGTAAACCTCGAAACTATCTAGATAACGTGACCTTGAAGGGAAAAAGGGCCACGGGATCTTGATGTTTCGGCTGCGATAGCATCTCAACCAGGGTGACGTTAGGACAGTGTATAGAAGAGTTTGTTACGTATGGGTTTGTTCGTTTGGCATAAGAGGTATTGTTTAGCGCTGACATAGGCCAGTCACTATAGAAATACTTCTCTATTATATAAGTTTAAGTGTGGATCTTTAGAAGAGCCGATCCATCCTAACCGCATGGGAGCCGTAAGCCATACACCCACAGGTGAGGGCTAATCGGTTATAGGGTTAGGATGTAATTTAAAGGAGTAAGACCACTGAAATTAATTCTATTTTTGTGAACTTCGAACGAACAACCCCATTATTGACGCAAAAGAGTGATTCTGAGATTCTAAATATAGATTGTTTTTTGCAGAATCGTCTCTTGTGTCCCCTCCTACGTTGGAGGCTGAATGTTGGTGAGCCGTTGATTATCACCTGAGGGCACATATTAGTTGTCCGCCTCAGGCCACGACCAGCGTGGATCAAGGCCCAATCGTTACAACGTAGCACAATCGAATGGGAAGCCAACCGGCTTGAATGGTTATATGTGAATCTGACACCCCAACGTGGGGATATGATCAGGAAGATCTATTAATAGAAATTCTGACGTCTTGAACGACGATCAGTAATACGCGTAACAAATAATACGTGAATCCAGTGACGACCAAAGTACAGGTTCGATCACCTCAGCGCCGATGGTCTGAAGTAGACACACGTGCAGCTTAGAAGACATATTGTTCGCGAGACGCGTATAATCTCGAGATTTCTCGTCAATACGAGAACTGAAATATTAAAGGGCCCAATTGTTTTTTTTTTATGAGAACTTAAGCTATATGTTAATCATATTCTTTACGTCTCTTATTTCTGACTAGTTGACGTACATCTAGAACAGGACAGTCCAAGATTGGTTCTAATTGAAACGATCTTGGAGTAGCAACTTGCTCTAGTATAGGATGGTCAATTAGCCAGAAATAACAGCGTAGGTGGTGTCATTGTATATTAATGTGTTGTTGATGTTTTCTTAGTACATAAAGTACTGAAAAGTTTTTGCTAGTTGTGTGCATTATTTTTCCCTGGTAGCATCGTCATCGCATAAAGGAATTTTCCAATAAGATTTCCCCTCTTCCTTCCTGACCGGCTTTATGTCGTAACACCACCTGTTAGACCCCACCATGTGGGACATCGACTAGTCAGCTTCACAACACCTGAGGCAAACATGAGCGGAAACAAGAGCCATCGTACCAACCACATAGTGATTGTATCATGCTGGTGGTACAGTGAAGTACTACCCACCTGTTAGACCCCACCATGTGGGACATTGACTAGTCAGCTTCACAACACCTGAGGCAAACATGAGCCTAAACAAGAGCCATCGTACCAACCACATAGTGATTGTATCATGCTGGTGGTACAGTGAAGTACTACCCACCTGTAAGACCCCACCATGTGGGACATCGACTAGTCAGCTTCACAACACCTGAGGCAAACATGAGCCTAAACAAGAGCCATCGTACCAACCACATAGTGATTGTATCATGCTGGTTGTACAGTGAAGTACTACCCACCTGTTAGACCCCACCATGTGGGACATTGACTAGTCAGCTTCACAACACCTGAGGCAAACATGAGCCAAAACAAGAGCCATCGTACCAACCACATAGTGATTGTATCATGCTGGTTGTACAGTGAAGTACTACCCACCTGTAAGACCCCACCATGTGGGACATCGACTAGTCAGCTTCACAACACCTGAGGCAAACATGAGCCGAAACAAGAGCCATCGTACCAACCACATAGTGATTGTATCATGCTGGTTGTACAGTGAAGTACTACCCACCTGTTAGACCCCACCATGTGGGACATCGACTAGTCAGCTTCACAACACCTGAGGCAAACATGAGCCGAAACAAGAGCCATCGTACCAACCACATAGTGATTGTATCATGCTGGTGGTACAGCGAAGGACGGTATTTCTTCATGGGTATCTGAAGACTGAATGGCGCCACAAGAATTGTCAGGAACCCAGTTTCAAGAAGAAGAATATCCCTGAAATATACAATAGAGAACTCCCTGTAACATGCACAAATGGATTCTTCCCTCTGGTTTGATACAATGAACATGAGATGGTCCATTGTGTATATTGAGGGGTCACAGGGTATATTTTCCAAATAAAATTGTACTTCTTTTGCTTAAGACAGTTTTAGTCCTATTAGCAAACAGTACAGACCCTGATGAAATACAGTATTATGCTGCATTACATCTGGGTCTTCACTATTTACAAAAGTACTAATTTAGGAGTTTCACAGAATACAAAGGGTTAAATAAACGTTGGTTATTAGAGCTGGAATTCACAAAATGCATATCAGTTCATTAGCAAATAGGGATGACCCTGATCAGACTGCCTCTTCAGAAGCAATTTGCTCTAGTTCTGCATTGTTTGTATAGACCTTTTTGTAGCCAACTAGTGTTTGAAATTTAAAAACAATTTATCCCAATCACCATTGTGACTGTAAACATACCAGCTATGTCTCCAGTAGATTAATATTCTTCAAATCAGTTAATCCTTTCCTTCATAAATATTCATGCTAAGCTCCACCCACTATGAATAGTTATATAAATAAACGTTCACAATTGTACATAGAACAAAGAAATTACTTGTCAGGTTCACTAGTGTAGAAGCATATCTAATCATATTTCCATAAGCGAACAGAGTAGATCCTGATCAGGCAGCTCTTATAAGAGTTGCCTGATCTGGGTCTGCTCTGTTTGCTTTTGTTTTGTTTGATTTGATTCTTTTCGTCCCAGTCAACAATCTTTTAGTTACGTCGGGACAGGTCTTCCTGGGTTGAGCCAGTACTACGCCAGGATTAATGTGTCTTGCTGAAGAACACAATGCAGTGACGCCGGTGAGGCTCAAACCACTGAGCTCCCTGCTCTGTTTGAAAAAGTGTTAAAAGGCATCTCTATGAGGTAATGAGTTAAGCCATTTTCAAGTAAAATTGTTTTTCTTTCTTTATCTATCAGTTAAAACATGTATTTGTGTTTTCTATGCTGACAAACTTCACTTCTTTCCTTGCTAGCGGCACCTTTTGCCATTTGCTGAAAACCTTTGCAAACAGTTTGGACTATGATCAGAATGTCTGTCCTGATCAGGATCCTGACCGTTTGACACTCTGAAAGTGTTCCTGAAAGAATATTTTGAGAGTGGTAATTTTGAAAAAAAAGTAGTCAGCCGAACACAACAAAAGCATGAAAAAATTACCCAGCATGAAAAGTTAATATTGAAAAATGCAACACACCTAAGGCCATAACTCTGCAAAATATCAGAGACACAAAACATCCTTATGTTGTTACCCTTTTTCATAGGTTTAGGTAAACAAAAATTTTCAGCGTAAAATCGTAAATATTTTCTTACCAATAATTTTAGCATATGTTTTGGGTGCTCAAAAGAACCGTCTCATTGAGACATATTTTTCGGGTACGCACTCTTAATGGCTTGTTTCTCTCAGTTCCTAAAATTTGTGAATATATAATTTATAAAGTCTGACCCAGCACACACAGGTAAACGAAAAATAAACCTAAGATCAGTATAGTGTTTCCCATAAAGAGGAATAGCAGGGGGGGGGGGGGGGGGGGGGGGGGGGGGGGGGGGCACTCTGCTGCCTAAAGCTCCCCCTCCTGCCCTAAATCTCCCCCCTCCTGCCCTTATTTTCATTTTAATATAAAAAGTACAGTCGAACTTCGATGGCTCGAACTAGTCGGGACCGTCGGTGCGAGTTCTACCCATCCATGTGTTCGAGCGATACCTAGCCTGACAATTTTCAAGTTGGTTCATGTGTACTTTATGTCATCACGGACACCACGTTTTTTTCGACCAAAGTTGCAAAGCCCACGTGACACCTGTCACTGACAAATAACCCTTTGTATGATAGAGTTAAAATGATAAGCCGCGTGTGTTAGCATATGAACCTGTTTAAAGTAAAAACATTTATCAGCATGCGCATATGGGCAGGCTGATCAATGCATTTGCTATCGAGTAAGCTGTATCGTTTGTCTTCTTGTGGGTGAATGAATGTTCCTGTTTATGTGTTGCTAGAGTTAATGTTCGGTTGTTTATCGTTCACTTTAGAACAATAAAAGAAAAAAAAACAAGTTTGTTCACAATGAGCAAGTTTCAATTAATAACAACGAATAAAAATATATAAAAAATGACAAACTCCCTAGGATGTTTACAACAAAGACGCGGATCAGACTGTACCGCCGCACACTGCCTGTCTTTATCCAGCCAGGCATGTTTTACTCATTTTAACTCGAGAATTCTTGATTACAAAACATCTCATTAATTGTCTATAATCATTTTCGGTCGCCCTACTAAGTGGTGACAAGTGAGAACTTACTCAAATCTTTGATCTGATAAATTGCCGCTAATTGCTTCACACGTTCTGCTCGTCAGTTAGGTAATCCCACAAGGGTAAAATTATCATTGTCACGAAGCGCTTATGAAAATAAAAATGAACTTAAATCAAGCGTGTGACTGATTCATGTAAAGAAATATTTAGTTCGAGCCATCATAACGTTTTTACATGAAAAAATCGCCCTGCGGACGGTGATTTGAGTTCCAGCCATCGCTGTTCGAGTTTGGGGAGCATTTTAACATTAAATGTATAGGGAAATTGCTGGGACCGACGAACGAGTTCGAGCGATCCCTGGTGTTCGAGACAGGCGAGTTCGAGCGACCAAAGTTTGACTGTAGTAATATTTTAATTTTTACTGTATAAAATAACTTTTTGTTATCCCAATGAATCCTATGCTCTACTAGAAGCTAATCTAACCTTTTCACAGACATAAAACCCTTTATCTAACTCACATTTGAAAAGTCTGTTCTAACAAACGTGCCTTTTTGGGTGAATTTCACGCATCAAAAGTGCCCTTTTTCTTGCCAGCACCCTGCCCTTTTTTCAGGCTGTGGGAAACACTACAGTATCTAAGGGTGAATATATAGAGGATATTTACTTTTTAGGGTGAATGCCAAATACATTTCATCGAGTGCGCTGAAAATATCAGTATTTGCACGAGTGCTAAGCATGAGTGAAAATGCTAATATTTTCACCACACGAGATGAAATATATTTGGTACTTTACCGAAAAAAAAGTAAATTTTCTTTTTATTTCATACTTTATTAACGAAAAATACAGAAAGCACAACCTAACTTTTTCCCTGGTCGTTTCTCGTTGATTAGACTTTTTCAGTGTGATTATTGGGTATAACATAGAAAATGGCTTAGAATAGTATTTTTAGAATAGTATTTTAACGAATGAAACGTAAGAAATCAGCATTTAAAGAAAGTCTATTGAGTGTGCCTTAGGACAGGTCTCACATGCAAGCTGGCACTGCGAAAGGTGACGTCATTATGTTTGATGTTGACGTCACAACATGTGTAGCATTATTTCTGACAAATATCCTTCACATAAAACTCTTTGAAAAAATGTCCCAGTCCCAAAATTGCCAAGAAAGCCTTGTTTTGCTACAATGAAATGATATAAATTTTATCACTCACTAGAATATTGATAAGATATCATTTCACTTTAGAAAATATCAATTTTACTCACATTTGATATGATTGAATTCATTGCTTATGATAAATTCTAACACACCTCGCCTATAGAGACAATAATAAAGAAGTGTGATATATCAAACAATAATTCACAGTTCTGACAGCGCGAGGAAAGTGTGTGCTAGCTGACGTCATTTGCTGCTGGAAAATGATGTCATTCATGGTGTTAGACGGTGTAACTTCGTTTTTACGCTTGAAAGACGTTACAAATACACGTAAACAAATGCGACATACGGTAAATGTTCTAAAATTACAAACACTAAAAAATAATTATTTTTCTCGCTGTTCGAAATTTTAGAAATTATGTTTCAGAAAAAGTGCTAGTGTTCGTAATTTTAGATTGCGGTCTTTATCAGGAACAAAAACGGTTTATATGAATGTAAAAATGTGGTAGAAACGTGTTGAAAACATGGCGATATGATTCTGCGCTATCAACTCATTTTTCTTTTCTTTAATCTTATTAAAACCGCTGCGAAATTCATGGGGACTGAGTCAGTAAAATATCCAGCGCATGCAGTATTCGCCAATTCGAGAGCCAGGCACGTGCATGTTATGTCACTCAATTTACTTAAAAGTCATAAAAGTCCACGGATTTAAACTATTCGATAAGCCGGGTCTCCTATGATCGCTCGTCTCGGACTACCGATGAATCACTACACTATTTTGTTCTTCCTTCAGAAAACCAAAGCGCTTTCGCTCGTTCTGCCGACTTGAAATTCAAGTTAATAATTGAAACCGCAAGACATCTCGTACGATCAGATTTTTTGCAAAGATCTACACAAAACTTTGAAATACGTAGACGAGTTCCCAGAGTAAAAAAAAAACAATCTGACGAAATTCAAAAAGAACACACACACATCTCTCTCTCTCTCTCTCTCTCTCTCTCTCTCTCTCTCTCTCTCTCTCTCTCTCTCTCTCTACTTGTCGATCCGCCGATGCAATGTTAACTTTGATGTGCATGCACCAGTCTCTCTCTCACTCTCTCTCTCTCACTCTATCTCTCTCTCTCTCTCTCTCTCTCTCTCTCTCTCTCTCTCTCTCTCTCTCTCTACATTTGCAAACACGGTTTGGATCCAGATCAGACCCGAATGGTATTCTGGATAGAATGTTTCGTCAATTTAAAAATGTGTGCATGCGATAGAAAGTACGCAAAGCGTTAATACTGTGGCCTCGCACGATAAGTTTGGGTTTTGGGTCCTCATCGGAAGATTGATTGACTGACCCAAACATTCGTGTGCAAACACCGTGCAGTCTCTACTTTTACGACCTGCTATCAAAGTTTGCAAACAGATCGTCCGACGTGCCTGATCAGGGGCAAACAAGCATACCAAGAGTTATAATCTAGTCCGACTTTGCGTCAAATGATCACCACACACTGAAAGGAACATTTCAGACAACTTCCTTCTTTCAGATGCATGCCATGGGCAGAACCCAGAGGGGGGGACAGAAAGTCCATACCCCCCTGAAAAATCACAAAAATATAGGGGTTCCTAGCAATATTGATCCGGATCCCCTAAAATCACAAAGCTACCAAGCCAGCATTCAATTCGACACGCCAGCAAAACGCCATTTCAATGGCGTTTCACTGATGGGTCGATGGTGGCCCATTTTTAGTGGCATTTCGGTCTCCTCTCACTACCCCCTCTGACAATATGTTCTGGATCCGCGCATGCATGCAGTGCGTGTGAACCGGCTCGATTGAAATTAAACTGTCGATGGACATATTGTCATGATATTTTGGTACTTCAATACAACATGCGACAAGACTCAGACGAGCCTGCGCAAGTGTGCATTCTCAAAACAGCATTGATGGCTCAGGTATGTCAAGCATCTGACTGCTTTTATGTTGAATGGATTAACTTTGGGTCCCACGACTCAAACCACAACTTGGAAAAAGGCCCTTTTGTATACAAGTTTGTATAAGCAAACTTACTTAGCAGATTTACTCAGTTTAACGCTGTGGTTTGTATGGCTTTTTTAAAGTAATATCATCCATGTTCAATTTTGACGACCAGGCAGTGTATGACCTTAGTCCTTCATGGTGAACATGCATAAGCTTAGATGGGCGTTTTCTCGCGGTAATTGTAACTCCTAATCCTTGCCCGAGGCATGTCTGTTTTATGTCTGTGACAAAAGAAATCCATGTTAATGACCATTGCTGAAGAACTCAATTTCGATGGATCGGATGCTTTTTATAGGTAAAAATTTCGCCGATGAAGGGTTTTTAATATTTGAACATGCTGCAGGTAGCCTGCACTGTTTTCCGTCGATAGATGCATAGACAGCCAATACCAATAACATACATGAACTTTGTCACGTACATTGAGGAAAGTCCGTGCTTTTAATGCGCTCTTGTCTTTGATCTTATCTGAAAGCATGTACCACACAATTAGCAGACAAAAAGTATAGTCTTGCGCTCGGCATGCGAAAAAGAACGGCACGTGCCAGATTACCCATCTAAGTAGAATGGAACCTTCCAAATGTCGCTACCGCCCACGCGCTGATCGGTAAAAGTAAACCGAACACAGATGGGACAAACAGATAAACGGACATCGATTTTCCGCCGAAAATAACCTGTGTTCGTAATTTTAGAAATGCACTTTTCCAAAAAAGGGACGTGTTCGATTTTTTAGGATGTTTTAAAAATTATTTTCGTCGATAATTTTAGGTGTTCGTAATTTTAGAGTGTTCGAAATTTAAGAACATTTACCGTAGTCTAAGTATTGGCGGGAGTTCTTCAGTGCAATGGCAGAAATTTGGAAAAAGCTGAAGACTTCAAATATATTTTCTTTGTTTTTTGTGTGTTAGAATCGAAATAGATCAGCTTTAGTGTGTGAATTGTTGAGTGCGCTCGTGATTTGATCTTCTTTACAACTTATCTCCAAACAGTGAATTATTACACAAGAATTCACTGCTAAAGGTGATCTATTTCTTAAATAAATTGATGTACTCACCACTGAAACCACAGAAAGGTCTGTCCAACCTGCAAAAATAGCAAAAATAAGATGGGTCATAGCTCAAGATAAACAAAAAATTGTGAATATTTATTTACCTATCAGTTTTAATATATGTTTTACCGTCTCATAGAGACGTTTCTTTTGAGTACCCACATGAGAAATAAGAAATAAATTTTTAATAACACACTCTTATCTGAGGGCTATTGTATTTTCAGACATTTAAGGTGCATTTTAGCCTTCAGAAATGACAAAACAAAAGTAAAACAAAGATTGTGGATCTTTTGTTTCTTGAGCCCGATGTTTATTATCCAATTGTTACAACTACGCATGCGCAGTTTCTGACTGATAAAAATTAAACTACCCAAGAGTGATGCTTCAGAAGAAATCATTAGTGGAGCCCCCACTCTATGGGGGTAAGAGGACAGGGGTCTTCTAAAACGGTGGGTGGATTATAGACATTGAGCACCTTTTTTTTATATTTCATCACCGATTGTTTAATATTGAGGTAGTTTGATCATTCAACTGTAGATACTGCCGTTAGACTAAAGTTGATCAAACTCAGTCTGGTTTAGTGTCATGTGATCACTTAAGTCATTGTCTGCGCATGTTCAGTTACTGCGGGTAAACCATACCTTTTACTTTGGTCGATACTGGTTCTCTGCATTGGCCACTCTTAAAAGTTAAGAAACCAGCATTTTGTTTAAATGGCAGTGATTGGCTGCTGATTTAATGCTCACATGAGGTTTAACATGTGACGGGAACCAGACTTACAAGACTAAAGTTGATCGAATTCGCTCAATGTCACAGCGAGATATTAGATCTCTATTTGGCAAAATAACAGAGGGAGGTGATGATAAAATTTGAATAATTTATTGCTTTCATTTCAATATTACAATACATGGTAAATTGATTGAAAATTTTCAAAACATTCATAGGCTTAAGTTTCAGGATTTTAGAGTTGACTTTCCTTTGAGAGTCACCCCCAGATTCCCCAAATAAGCGCTAAAGTTGGGGTAGCTAAAACTTTCAACTACTAATCAATATATATTATATACAACACAATTTAAAATACAATGAAAAAGATTAAATGTCAGTGATTCATTTAATTCATTTACAATTTTGGGCTTATGGGTCCTGGAAGTCGCTGTTTCCCATATCAATGGGTCCTAATGCAAACTTATGAGTCCTGATCACTATTTCATGACAAGTCTGCAATACCATTGCATCCTTGGAGTTGGACTCACTGAAATAAAAACTTTGCAACCCAGAGAAGAAATTATGAGTAAAAGATGCAGGATGTGCAGGTAAAAAAATCACTGAGTGTATATCAATATGACACAAATATGATTAATTCTTAAGGGCAAGTGATAATGTCATTAGGGCAAGTAGGTTACCCCACTAGTCCTGCAGGGCGAGTGAGTAAAAAAAAATTTAAACCCCTGTTTACCTGATATAGAGACAGATAAAGCATCCACAACAAGATAAAAGACACAGTATCCCTCATCGCTTTGAAGACAACACACATAAAGGACACAGCCATGCCAATAACACACAGCAAGTCCATCCCTGTCTGCACATCGAGGCCTAGTTTAGGAGTTAACTTTAACAAGGTGGGTTGTCCTTCTAACAGCTCTTCCCAGGAACTAGAATCTAAAAATAATAATAGATGAAGAGAAATTTTCAGCATAAAATTGTGAATATTTTCTAACCCATTGTTATGGGCCAGGGAGCAGGGAGCGCAGTGGCTCAGTATTAGAGTGCTTGCCATGAGACCGAGGGCCGCGGGTTTGAGCCTCAGCTGTGTCACTGCGTTGTAGTCCTTGAGCAAGACACATTTATCCTAGCTTAGTACTGGTTAAACCCAGGAAGACCCCTCCCTATATAACTGAAAGATTGTTGATGGGACGTAAAGAATTAAATCAAACAAATAAACAAAAACGGCCAGGAAGTCAACTTTGTACTGGGGCGACCCGGAATCAATTCCCAGTGAAGGCACGGGAAATTTTTCAGCCATGCTTTACTTTGTTATGGCTACCATGTCGTAAGACCATGAATCTAAACATGTGTTTTGGGTGCTCAAAAGAGCAGTCTCATTGAGACTTTTCTTTTGAGTACCCACAACAAATGTTTTGGTTGTTGTTGTTGTGTTTGTGTTTCATGTCCCACCAACAGCTAAGGTCATATGGAGACTGGGCCACGGGTTCAAGTCTCATCCGACAGACTGGTGAAGCCGGGAATCGAACCTGCGACCCCTGGTTTACAAGGCAGTTTATCCACTACACCACAGCGGCTCCTATGTTTTGGTTGAGAAATTAACAAGTAAGAGAAATAATATCAGTTAAGCACTCATATCTGGAGGCCGTAGTAACAGTTATACAGATGGGGTCTGGGGAACCAGAATTTTCGCTTTTAGATGTCAATAATTTGAATAAACTGTAAAGTAAAATGTCTGTAACTAATATATCAGCCAAAAAAAGTATTTTCATTATTTTCTTTCTAGCAAAAGTTTTAACCAGCCACCTGTGTTTATGACGGTTTTCTGAAAAGCTATAAGCACTAAGTCAATTCCATTTGCATTCTCGAATAGGCCAGCATATCAGTAAACATTAGAAAAAAAACAGCTATGCATAATTCATAAAATTGTATGGAGGAGGCTTTGACCAATACAGGTACCCTAATTTTCAAAAATGGCAAGAATTTGCATAGGATGATGTGGTAAGGTTTGACATTTTGATCAACAGCCACCATCATCATGCAGAAAGAGCATTCATTTCAGAGGAAAGAGGAGGTATATGTCCAGGGGCGTACCTAAGTGTAAGCAAATACGCATGTGCATACCACTTGACGCAGCAAGTATAGGTTTTTTAGTTACAGTAAGCCCGTCTTAAGCGGCCACTCAAAAATAGACATAAAAATAATCTCAATGACGATTGGTATCTTAATGAAGGTCGAAAGTGTTGCAGAATGCTCCCTTTGGAGGATTCTGCAATATTTTGACCTGCATTAAGCGATAATCGGTCTTGAAAACCAAGTTTTGGTCTTCTATTTGAGTGGCCGCTTAATACAGGTTTTACTTTTACACAGTATTTTGGAAGAAAAATGTAGCTAATAGTGTTTAGTTGCGTGTCTTAAGGGCTCATTTTAGCCCTTTTGAATGCCCTAAAACCATTTTCTGCCACAGGGCTTCACCCCTAGGCACATACAGAGGGGGAGTATCCCCATATCCCCTAAAGAGTGTGTACTCTATAAAATACCTCAGGAATGCGCCTGATTTCAAAAAACATCTAGTAACCCAAAACATATTATGTTACATTGTAATTCTGAACATCCAACCTCATTTAAATGCAGCTTACGGTCAGCAATCCTGAAATCCTTGAATGCTGGGTAATTTTGCATGCTTTTGTTGTCGTCTGATGACTTTTTTCATATTAAACTTTTTCAAAAAAATCTTTCAGGAACACTATCAGGGTGTCAAACTGTTTGGATCAAGATCAGGACCGATGTTTTGTTGGTACTGATCTGGGTCCAAACTGTTTGCAAAGACAAAAGTCGCCGCTAGCAAGGAAAGAGTTAAGTGTTCTGCACGAATAACTGAGCCGCGACATGTGATTTCCAACAATGTAAACTTTTGACAAGTGTAGACTCAGATGCGCCTGTGCAGCCTCCTTTTAAGCTTCGAAACTCTAAATGTTGTTTGGTCAGTAGCTTAACAGTGGTAGAATATTCAAGCTACTTGCAAAGGCTCTGATCAGACTGTGTGTATGCGCAGGCTGATCTGAGACTTTGCTGGTCACACATACCACATTGTTGGAAATCTCATGTCTCATGTCGTGACTCAATTGTTTGAATAGGTACAACATACTGTATACTTAATATATGGGCCTCGACACAAAGAAACCTGTCTGTGGGTTTTTTAAACAACAAAGGAGCAGACCAGCGCAGTCTGATCAGCGCCTTTTTTATTTGCTTATTTGAAAGTATCATCTCTAAACTTGCTACAAGCGAAATTTCAATTTTCTAGCTGTTCTCTGTAGCTTTTCAGCTTTTCTCGTGTCAAGGCCCACCAAGAAAACTTGCAGCATAGGATTAGATAAGCAAAATTTTTCAGCGAAAAATTGTATTTTCTTACCCATAATTTTTAGCATATGTTTTGGGTGCTAAAAAAACCGTCTCATTGAGATGGTTCTTTATTGAGATGGTTCTTTTGAGTACCCACAAAATATGTTTTGGTTGAGAAATAAGAAAATTATTATTTGGTTACGCATTCTTATCTAAAGGCCTGTTTCAATCTTCAGGCCTCCAGATAAGAGTGTATTGGAAAATTATTTTCTTTATTTCTCATCCAAAACATATGTTGTGGGTACTCAAAAGAACCGTCTCAATGAGACGGTTCTTTTGAGCACCCAAAACACATGTTTAAATTAATGGGTAAGAAAATAATTTAAAAAAAACAGGCAAATAAAATTTCCTTAACTGGACCTATGATCTTCTTACCTTTCCCTATCACAAGCTTAGCCGGCAATATTCCATTGTCTCCATATAGACCTGTAACAAGAGGAAGACAAGTTGGTCATGCACGGATCCAGAAAGTTTTGTGAGGGGGGTCCAGGTCCAAAGACTAGATGTTGTTGTTTCTTTTTCCTAAGAAAACCTTTTCCAAGTAAACAAAGCAGGCCACCATCGGCCCGCCAGCAAAATTACATTAAATGAGGTTTCGCTGGCGGCTGATGATGGTCAGTGAGTCAGAAACTGATTTTTTTTATTTTCAACAGGGGTTCATACCAGTATTCCTTAAAGGAAACCTACAGCTTTGTGATTTTCCAGGGGGGTCCCCAGTCCCCCCTTCTGGATCTTGGCATGTTGTGTGTAGCATCGATTACATGTACATACAGGGTAGTTTATTTATAACAATTTGCAATAAGTAATATTTCAGTCTTTCACTAACTGAAATTCCTTGTGGGATTATAATGCACACTTTGTATGCCAAACTTCATGCCTTTCATAGGGTCACACAGATTTTTTTGAACACTTTTTAAAACGGTTGTTCTCTGGCATAAATACTTAAATGTTTATCTTATTTAAGAAAAGTTTTACAAAGAATTTCCATGTGATTTAAACAGTTGTTAGAATTTTCTCAGGTCAATAATGTGTATTCCTAGATGTTGTTCTGCTGTGAGCTACTAATTTGAAAACATAGATCAATTAAAGGCGCCGGAAAATGAAATAACAATTTCTGAATTTTCGCTTGTAGGATCAAGTCATCCAATACAAAAAAAAAAAATGACTTTGCATACTTCATTTTTTTAACATATTATTTAATAATACAAGAAGTCCTTAAACCAATCAACCTAATAGACATGCCAAGATTACTCAGACATTTTTGGAATTTTTAGATCATTTCAAATATCTGAGAAAAAATCTGCTGAAGACTCTTATTTGGCAGTGGACTGTAATTGTAGTGTCAGTAATTTTATTTGAGATTTTGGGAAGCTACCCTTTTTTTCTATCTGTCTTTCTTTCTTCCAATACTTCTAAACCTGGGAAAATTTAAATAAAAATTGGGAAAATAAGTACTTAACTACATGCAATTGGGAAAATAAAGGTCTTTTTTGGATTGGGAATGACTCCCATATAAGGTGTTAAAAATGACCAAATAAAATCACTGCCAACATACTTTTATATACAATGTATTTATTTTTTTATTATGGAGTCATGTGCTGGTCATAAGGGGAACAAGACAGTTCACCGACAAGACAATTCACCGACACGGCTTTTGAAGACAGTTCACCGACAGATTTGAAGACAGTTCACCGACACTTTTGAAGACAGTTCATCCACACTTTTTCATCACGTTATTGACATATGACTCGAAAATATAATTGATTTTTGTTAAGAAATATTGATGAGCAATGATTTGATGTGATATGTTGATATAATTTGTTGAGAAAGCGATATTTTATTTATCTGATTAATGATTAATAGACAGACATATGATTTGATTGCTACATGAAGCTATATTGATGTGATCCTAAAGCCAATCGTACATTATTTTTGATGAAATTCGCCAACAATTCAAAGCATTCCTTTGAATATTTAAACAGATTTAATTAGGCATACCTTTTAATTTTTATATAGTTATTTTATGTTAGTGACATAAGACTTATTATCGAACAGACAATGTAATGATCGCTATATAGGCAGTTGTATGCATGTCTAATAAAATGATATTGCAATAGCAAATAGGTAATTTAATTAGCTATATATTAGGCCTTCGTTCATTATAACATCATTAAATGGTGAAAATGTGATATTCTATATAAATACAATATAAAATGTGTCGATGGACTGTCTTCAATTCTGTCGGTGAACTGTCTTCAAATCTGTCGGTGAACTGTCTTTAAAATGCGTGTCGGTGAACTGTCCTGTCGGTGAACTGTCTCGATTCCGTCATAAGAAAGCGTGGTAGCTCAGTGGTTAGGCACTTGCCTCTGGTGCTAGTGGTCCTAGGGCAGCGAGAAAAATTTCAGTGTTCGAACACGCTTTCTCTAGTGTCATTTGCAGGGATGACGCTAGATAAGTGCATCGTCCTTCGGATCAGGACGTTTAAAACTGGATGTCCTCTGTGCAGGGAAAGTCACCCCCTTTGCAGGTTCAAGAACCCTACAGTAATTTAGATATGGTTACTTGTAGGCTTTCATCCTGCAACCCTGAGTGTACATTAGTACACCTGCCCATAATACTCGAAAGAGGGTCTGGAAGTATACAGAGAAAGGAAAGAAAGGTGTTCAACTCTTGAACTTTCAGGAAAAACTTTATCTATCAGCTGCCCAGAAGCAGGGTGAGACAGCTGGAAGGAGAAAGTGGAGCATACGTAGTAGAGAGGTACAGTTAAGTTAGAAAATGAAAGTAGATTATATGAGATGATGAGGGTACGAAATGCTAATGGTGCGAATCTATCACTCAGCTTCAATGTCATTGCCTCATTACCTGGGATCTGCACATATAATGACGAGAAAGCTATCAAGTATATGGCAGACATGCAGAAAAGAAAGCAGTCTCTCGTGTATCCTATGTTATGCATTCTGGAAATATTTTCGAAAACCGGCAAAATTAAAATTAAACGTGCAACCGGAAGTGCCCAGGAACTTCCTTCTAAGAAAAGCATACGCACCAACAAGAAATAGTTCTGATTATTATTGAAAAAACTTAATTAATTAAACAATTTACCGTAATATTTGTGACAAAAGATAAACGACAGTCGTTTTATATAACTAGTACGAAAGAACATCGAGTGTAAAAGTGCTTACTTAATTTAAAGCAGCATTTATGCACGTGCCGAAGCGCACGCTCACGAGCAGCTGGCATAAACAGGGCCCAGACCTGTAATTGTTTTTCCATAGACGTCTGTGCATCATCTAAAGTGGTCCTGGCATCTAAACTGGTCCTGGCATCTATAATGGTCCTGATCAGCCTCTATATTGGTCCCAACTGGCATCTATTATGGTGCGCTAAGCAGACTCTAAAATGGTCCTGAGCGCTAAATGTAAATATATGCAAACCTAATACTTTTTCAACTTAAACGGCTTCCACCGCAAAAATAATCATATAGCCAGGACACAAGCCATTTGTGTGCGTGCGTGCGCGCGAGTGTTAGTGTGTGTGTGTGTGTGTGTGTTGCAAGATTTGGTTAGCCCCGCGCCCTATCTAACGCACATGCCGTGTTTTAAATATCGAACGCAAAAATGAAATTTCATTTGAGACAACTCTGTGTGTTCGTGCCTCGTGCGCACGGACTTACATCCGCATCGAATAAAAAAGTGTTCGATGTTTATGGGATAATGCAGCCCCGCCCCCTTGGGGCCGTGGATACCGGGGACATAGCGGGGATTAAGTGCCGGGATTAAACCTACGATATGTCCCCGCAGTGCCGTGGGTGTGCCGGGGTTTTAATTTCCCCGTTTAAATAGGGCTTGCCCAAAAGGTCCTCTTAACAGCGCACCCAACATCCACCTATATATATGCCAATATAAACCAAATGGGATGCAACTTGGTGGTCAATTCGCATGTTCTCGGGCAGGGGCGGATCAAGAAATTATCGTATCAGTGGGGGGGGGGGGAGGCCCAAGCCTGATTGATGTTTCAGTCGTATTTTACTGACTTTTTGCTGAGTGTTCCAATTGACCATTCCAAGGAAACTACAATTTCCAAGGAGGGAGGGTGGGGTGTCCAAGTTATTTAGGCGCTGTAGGGTAGGGATGGATGCGGTGTGGAGGTCCTCATACTTATTCCTAAAGAAACCTATAACACTTGTAATTTTCGGTGGGGGGTCTGGATCTCCTGACCCCCAACCTTTCTATGGATTCAGAAATCAAGAGAATCGGTAGAAACGATAGATACTCCCAAATATACGGTTGTTCAATAGCTACAAATTGATTTCACTAATAGTGTTTATGTTCTGCTCTGGACAAAATTCAAGTATAACAAAGGGCAATAACTAAATTATGCAAAAGAGAGTTATGGATATTTGTACACTGTATCTCTCCTCATCGAGATTTTTCTACCATTGAAGTTTCAAGTTGATACATGCAACTGTTATGCATGTAGCTTTTGTGTTATGCTCCGGACACAATTTAAGTGTGAAAATAACAAAGGGCAATAACTCCTAAATTATGCGAAAGAGAGGTACGGTTCCTGTACACTGTACTTCTCCTCATCGAGATCTATACTAAGCCAAAGTTCTAACGCAAATTTGTTTTATTTTCCGAACGAATGCCCTAGGCCGATTAGTTCGCCTAGATGAAAGTTCATTCAGTTAGGCATCGAAACTTACTTTAATAGTTTAACAATATACCTCAAACTGCTTCCATTGAGAAAAGGTACTTAAAAAAAATAAATTGCATGGTAATGTTCCAATGTTCGATATGTGACATGCATTTCGGCATCATGAAATCTGAGTTGATTTTGGGGATTTCTATAGGAATTCTTTAAGTTTTTAACAACATTTTTTTCTTCCTCTATTGGGCTAGGCGTCAGATCGCGTTTATTGCCAATAAAAAGAAGGATTTAGTCAGAATTAAGCTAACGTTTTTATAGGAGTTTTCTATTATTGTCAGAGTGAATATGAAGCCGCGTCGGTAATTTTTATCCATTTTTGCTCCTCGCCATTTCTAAGAAGCAGAAGTAACACATGTTTATCATTCTTTCAATGATTTCCACGTTTTTTGGAGGGTAATTTACGCGGTATGGACTTTGTATTGAATTTATGGACGTCCTGGCAATAAGCGCTCAAATCTCTATTAACTGAAACTGGACGCTAAATTTTGTGAAATTCAACAGAGCAATTTTCAAGCTTTACCCCTCATCTTACTGGCCTAGCGTTGGAGTGTGGGTTAATACGGACTTTTTAACTTTATGATCACTCACAAGGTGCTGAGACCCAAAAAGCGTTTTTGACCAATCAAACAACAGCCCACAGAGCCGTGCTCCAGACAATGTATTCTCTGTGCGATAAAGATTCTTCAAGATTAGTTGAGCATTTTTTTTCGAACATAAACCGCCCTACAGCAATTGGTCGTATAAAATTCTGGCCCTTTACGCGTTGCATTAGAACTTTGGCTCAGTATATTTACCAGTGAAGTTTCAAATTGATACCTCTTATAGTTTCTGTGTTATGCTCTGGACAATATATTCGTAAATTCTCTGAAACCACTGGTCCAACTGAAGCTTTTCATGTGACACCACCATGGGATAGGGGAAAAGATGGAAAGCTTATTCAAATAATTTAGGTTATTTGTTGTAAGTCATTTTTGTCAACCCCGGGGGGGGGGGGGGGGGGCATTTAGGAGGTATTTTACTACAAATTTGGCCCTGCAATGCAGGGCCTTTGGCAGGGCTTTGAAAATTGAAAAGTTAAAAGCCCAGCTATTCCCCGGCCCCGAGGGGCGAGGGATACAAATGACTGGTGTATAACCGAACCATTAAGGGTACAACCTCCGTAAACGCAAGCAAATGAAAAGAAATGAGTATAAGAACATCAATTAGTACGAATCATGTTCTTTTACTGGGTCATATTGCAACAAATATAGCTCTTACGAATGTTAACCACCAATGCTTCATCATAGATATAATAGTATAGCGACAGTAGAGTAGTACTGATATCTAGTATCAGAGACCAGGGCTGTGGATACTAGTACTGGTCTATAACAGTAGAGACTATGACTATGGCAACTAGCAGAGACTGGGAATACGGATACGAGTACTGACCACTAGTAGCAGAGACTGGGTCTATGGATATGAGGACTGACCTCTAGTAGTAGTGTCTGGGACTGAGAATACCAATACTGACCTCTAGTTGCAAAAAAGGGACTCTATGTACTAGGTTTGACTCTAGTGGCGTAACCTGTGACTATGGATACTTATAATGACCGCCTGTAGCAGTGATTGAAACAAGGCATACTAATATTGACCCTCTGTAGAAGTGACTATAACTATGGCTGATAGTACAGTCCATTTGTAGCAAAAAGGCGGACTCTGGATACTAGTACTAGCTTCTAGTCGCAATGGAAGGGACTCTAGATTCTAGGAATGATATCTAGTGACAATGACAGGGACTCTAGACACTTGTACTGACCACTTGCGGCAATGGCAGGGACCCTGAAAACTTTTACTGAACTCTAATGACAATGTCTGCGACTCTGGATAATTTAATTGACCTCTAGTCGCATTGACAGGGATTCTGGATACTTGAACTGATCTCCAGTGGCAATTGCTGGGACTCTGGATACTAGTACTGAATTCTAGTGGCAATGAAAGGGACTCTAGATATTTTTTACTGACCTCTAGTAGCAACGACTGAGACACTGGATGCTAGTACTGCCCTCAAGAGGCAATGGCAGGGCCTCATGATACTAGAACTGACCCCAAGTGGCAATGAAGGGGACTCTGGATAATAGTACTGGCATCTAGTGACAATGATATGGGCTTTGGATACTCTTACTGAACTCCATTGGCAATGACAAGGCCTCTTGATACTCATACTAAACTCTTTTGGCAATGACTGGGACTCTGGATACTTTCAATGACCTCTAGAGACAATGACTGGGACTCTGGATACTTTTACTAACCTCGAATGGCAATGACATGACTGGGATTCTGGATACGTATACTGACCTCTAGCGCCAAAGACAGGGCTCTGGATACTTTTACTGACCTCTAGTGGATATTGACAGGGACTCTTGATACTTTTACTGACCTTAAGTGGAAATGACTGGAACTCAGGATACTACTACTGACCTCTAGTGGCAAAGGGAGGGACTCTAAATCTTTAACTGACAACTATTGGCAATTACATGGACTCTTAAAGAGACTAAGTCTGCAACTATGAACATTTTTCGAAATTTTTTATTTTCTTTTTAAATCATTTGTAAAAGTAGAATTAAGTTATGTTTTCACAATAAATCTGTTCACTATAGCTGAAAACTGCAAGGGAAAGTGAATTATCTTATAAAACAGGTGTGTTTCTGTCTTGTTGGTAATTATTTGCGTCCCTCCAATAATTATAGACAGTTCATTTTAGCTTAAAAGCTGTTGTTTTGATACTGATAATTTGTTAAGATTTACCAAATTGGTAAAATGTATACCTGAATTTTAGTTTTTTTACTGTGTTCTTGAAAAATAGAAACATTAGTTCTAAAATTAAAAGACCAAAAGTTACAGACTATGCAGCTTTAATACTTTAAATGACATCAGTTTGCATTGGCAGGGACTCTAGATACAAGAACTGACTTCTAGTGGCAATGACTTGGACTCTTGATACTTGTACTGACCTCTTCTGGCAATGGCAGGGACTCTGGATACCTGTTCTGTTCTCTCATGACAAAGGCAGTGACTCTGCATACTTTGACTGACCTCTAGTGGCAATGACTGGGACTTTGATACTGGTACTGACCTCTAGTTCCAATGACTTAGATTCTGAATACTTTTACTGACCTCTAGTGCCTAAGGCTGCGACTCTGGATACTTTACTGACCTCTAGTGGTATTAACTGGGTATCTGGATATTTTTACTGACATCTAGTAGCAATGACAGGGACTCTAAATACTTTTACTGACATCAAGTGACAATGATGTGGATACTTTTGCTGATCACTATTGGAAATGACTGGGGCTCTGGATACTAGAACTGATTCTAGTGTCTGCCTACTGGTACGAACATTTATTGGCAATTACAGGGATTCTGGATACCTGTTCTGATCTCTCGTGGCAATGACATGGACTTTGAATATTTTAACTGACATCAAGTGTCAATGACAGAGAGTCTGGATACTTTTGCTGACCTCTAGGGGTAATATATGGAATTTGGATACTAGCTTTGACCTAGTAGCAATGTCAGTGACTCTGTATACTTTAATTGACTTCTAGTGGCAATGACAGGTATTCTGGATTCTAGTATGGACCTCGAGTGCCAACGACAGGGACTCTGGATAAAGGTACTGACCTAAAGTGGCAATGATTAGACTCTGGATACTTTTACTGACCTCTAGTGGCAATTACAGGATATTAAGATACTAGTACTGACCTCTAGTGGCAACGACAGTGACTCTGGATACTAGTACTGACATCTAATGGCAAAAAAAGGAAGTCTGGATATTTTTGCTTACAACTTTTGGCAAAGACTGGGACTCTGTATACCGTAATTTAACTGACCTGAAATGGCAGTTACAGGGACTCTGGTTACTTGTACTGACCTCTAATGGCAATGATAAGGACTCTAGATACTACATGTATATTATAGTAGTGATACTTTAAAGAACCTCTAGTGGCAATTGCAAGGACTCTTAAGTGCTATTTATACTGTCCCCTTATGGCAATGATAGGGACGTAAAGTGGCAATGACTGGACCCTGCATATTTTTATTGACCTTTAGTGGCAATTACATGGACTCCGGCTACTTGTACTGACCTCTAATGGCAGTGATATGGACTCTGGATTCTATTACGGACCTCTAGTGCCAATGGAAGGGACTCTGGATAAAGGTATTGACCTATAGTGGCAATGACTAGATTCTGAATACTTTAACTGACCTCCAGTGGCAATTACAGGATATTAAGATACTAGTACTGACCTCAAGAGGCAACGATAGGGACTCTGGATACTAGTACTGACATCTAATGGCAAAAACCGGAAGTCTAGATATTTTTACTTACAGCTTTTGGCAAAGACTGGGACTCTGTATAATTTAACTGACCTGTAGTGGCAATTACAGGGACTCTTGCTACTTGTATTGACCCCTTATGACAATGATAAGGACTTTTATTACTTATACTGTCCCCTTATGACAATGGTAGGGACGTAAAGTGGAAACGACTGGACTCTGCATACTTTTACTGACCTCTAGTGGCAATTACAGGGACTCCGGCTACTTGTACTGACCTCTAATGGCAATGATAGGGACTTTAGATACTAGAACTGACCTCTAGTGGCAATAACAGGGACTCCAGATACTAGTACGTACATCTAATGGCAAAAACAGAAACTCTGGATACATTTACTGACAACTATAGGCAATGACTGGGACTATGGATACTTTAATTGACCTCTATTGTCATGACTGGGACTTTGAATACAAGTACTGATACTTTGATTGATCTCTAGTGGCAAGAACAGGGACTTTGTATGCTTGTAATTACCTCTTTTTGCAATGGCTAGGGCTAAGGATATTAAGACTGACCTTTAGTGGCATGGATAGGGACTCTGGATACTTTAACTGACCTCTAGTGGCAATGAGTGGGACCCTGGATAATACACAGACCTCTAGTGGCAAAGACTGGGACTTTAAATACTGACCTCAAGTGGCAATTGCTGGAATTCTGGATACTTTTATTGATCTCTAGTGGCAAAAACAGGGATTTTGTATACTTTTATTTACCTCTAGTTGCAATGCCAAGGACTCCAGGATACTAAGACTGACCTTTAGCGGCAGAGAAAGGGACTCTGGACTCTACTTTAACTGGCCTCTTATGGCAATGACTGGGACCTTGGATACTAGGACTGTTTTAGTGGCAATCCGATGTACTCTGGATACTTTAACTGACCTCTAGTGGCTATGACTCGGACTTTAAATACAAGTTCTGACCTCAAGTGGCTATTTTCTGGGACTCTGGATACTTTTATTGATCTTTAATTGACCTCTAGTGGCTATGACTCGGACTTTGAATACAAGTACTGACCTCAAGTGGCTATTTTCTGGGACTGTGGATACTTTTATTGATCTTTAGGGGCAAGAACAAGGATTTTGTATACTATTATTTACCTCTAGTTGCAATGACTGGGACCATGGATACTGACCCTGACCTCTAGTGGCAATTAAAGGGACTCTGGATGCTCTTACTGACATCTAATGACAATGACTTGGACTTTGGATACTTTACTGACCTCTAGTCGCATTTATAGGGTCTCTGGATACTTTAACTGACCTCCTTTGGAAATAACTGGGACTCTGGATACTAGAATTGACATCCAGTGGTAATGAAAAGGATTCCAGATATTTTTACTGACCTCTTGAATCAAGAACCAGACTCTGGATACAAGTACTGACATCTAGTGGGAATGACTGGGATTCTGGAAACTAGTACTGAACTCCAGTGGCAATGTCATGGACTCTCGTTACTTTTAATGATATTTAGTGGTAATGACAGGGACTCTGGATACAAGTAATGACCTCAAGTGGCAATGTCTAGGACTCTGGAAGCTAGTACTGGACTTTAAAGGCAAGGGCAGGGACTCCGGATACTTTAATTGACTTCTGTTGGCAATTACTGGGACCCTAGATACTGGTATTGATCTCTTGTTGCAATTATAGGGACTCTGGATACTAGTACTGATCTCTAGTGGAAATGACATGGACTCTGGATATTTTACTGACCTCCAGTTTGCATTGACAGGGACTCTGAATAGTAATACTGACTTCTGTGGCATTGACTGGGGATTTGAATACTAGTTCTGACATCTAGTGGTAATGTCTGAGACTCTGGATACTTTTACTGAAGACTAGCGGTATTTACAGGAACTCTTGATACTTTTACTGACCTATAATGACAACGACTGGGACTCTGGATACTTTACTGACCTCAAGTTGCATTTACAGGGACTTTGGATACTTTAACTCACCTCCTTTGGCAATACCTGGGACTTTGGATAGAATTGACATATAGTGGTTGTGAAAGGGACTCTACTTACATCTAGTATAGAGAACTGGATAGGGACTTTCGATACTTTTACTGATATTTAGTGACAATGACAGGTACTCTGGATACAAGTACTGACCTCTAGTGTCAATGTCTAGGACTCTGGACGCTAGTACTGACTTTTATTGGCAAGGACAGGGACTCTGGATACTTTAAATGATCTATGTTGACAGTTAGATACTAGTACTGATTTCTACTGCAATGATTGGGACTCGAGATAGTATACTGACCTCTAAGGCGAAAGGGACTCTGGATAGTAATACTGACCTCTAGTGGCAAGGAAAGGGACTCTGGATAGTAATACTGATCTCTTGTTGCAATTACAGGGACTTTGAAAACTAGGTCTGTCATCTAGTGACAATGACTGGGACTCTGAATACTTTACTGACCTCTTTGTCAATGACTTGGACTCTGGACAATGTTTTACGACCTCTAGTGGCAATGACTGGGACTCTGGATACTTTTACTGACCTCTTTTGCAATGACTTGGACTCTTGACACTGTTTTACGACCTCTAGTGGCAATGACTGGGACTCTGGATACTTTTTCTGGCCTCTAGTGGCAGTGGTTCTGGAAACTTTTACTGGCCTCAAGTGGCAATTGTAGGAACTCTGGATACGTTTACTGAACTGTAGGTGGCAATGACACAGACTCTGATTACGAGTTTTGACATCGCAAGGCAATGCCTGGGACTCTGGACACTATTATTGATCTCAATTGGCAATGAATGGGACTCTGAATACTTTTATTGATCTTTAGTAGCATTTATAGGGTTTCAGGATACTTTTACTGATCTATAGTGGCAATGAAAGGGGCTTTGGATACTTTTACTGACCTCTAGTGGCAATGACAGGGCCTCTTGATACTTTTACTTATAGTATGTATCAATGACTGGGACTCTGGACACTATTATTGATCTCAAGTGGCAATGAATGGGACTCTGAATACTTACTTTTATTGATCTCTAGTTTTATTTACAGGGTTTCTGGATACTTTTACTGATCTATAGTGGCAATGAAAGGGGCTCTGGATACTTTTACTGACCTCTAGTGGCAATAACAGGGACTCTTGATACTTTTACTGATATTACGTATCAATAACTGGGACTCTAGACACTATTATTGATCTCTAGTGGCAATGAATGGGACTCTGAACACTTGTTTTGACCTCTAGTGGCAATGACAGGGATTCTGGATACTTTTACTGATCTGTAGTGGCAATGAAAGGGATTCTTGATACTTTTACTGACCTCTAGTGGCAATAACAGGGTTTTGGCTACTTGTACTGACCTTTTATGATAACGATGGGGACTCTAGATACTATTACTGACCTCTAGTGGCAATGATATGGACTCTTGATATTTTAAAAATACTGATATCAAATGTCAAGAACAGGAATTCTGGATACTTTTATAGCCAACAATTGGCAATAACTGGGGCTCTGGATATTTTTGTTGACCTATAGTCGCAATTACAGGAACTCTGGATACAAGTACTGTTTTCTAGTGGCAATGAGATGGACTTTTGATGCTTAAACTGACCTCTAGTGGCAATGACTGGGACTTTAGATGCGAGTACTTGCATCCAGTGGCAATTGCGTTGACTCTAGATACTTTAATTGATCTCTAGTGGCAAGGACCTCTGAATAATTTGACTGATATTTAGTGGCAATGGCCTTAGGATACATTTACTGAACTCTAGTTGGAATGTCTAGGACTCTGGTAAATAGGACTGACCTCTAGATGCAGAAAAGGGACACTCGATAAATTTACTGACCTCTATTGGCAATGACTGGGACCCTTGATACTGACCCTGGTATTTAGTGGAAATGACAGAGACTCTAGATATTTTTACTGACCTCTAGTCGCATTGCCAGGGACTCTGGGTATCTTAACTGACCTCCTGTATCAATGACTGGGACTCTAAAATTAGTACTCACCTCTAGTCGCCAGATATTTTTTGACTCTAGTTGCAATGACAGGGACTCTGGACACAAGTACTGACCTCTATTGGCAATATCTAGGAATCAGGATACTTATACTGATCTCTAGTAGCAATGACAGGGACTCTGGATACCTTTACTGATATTAAGTGTCAATGACAGGGACTCTAGATACAAGTACTGACCTCTAGTGGCAATATCTAGGACTCTGGATGATAGTACTGACCTCTAATGGCAATAACTGGGATTCTAAATACTAGCACTGATCTCTAGTGGCAGTGACAGGGACTCTGGATACTTTAAATGATCTCTGTTGGCAGTTAGATACTAGTACTGATTTCTACTGCAATGATAGAAACTCTGGATAGTATACTGACATCTAGTGGCAAGGAAAAGCTCTGGATAGCAATACTTACCTCTCCAGTGGCAAGGAAAGGGACTCTGGATAGTAATACTGATCTCTAGTGGCAATGAAAGGGAATTTGAATACTAGTTCTGACATCTAGTGACAATGACTGGGACTCTGGATACTTTTACTGACCTCTTTGTCAATGACTTGGAATCTGGACACTGTTTTACGCCCTCTAGTGACAATGACTGGGACTCTGGATACTTTTACTGACCTCTTTTGTCAATGACTGGGACTCTGGAGACTGTTTTACGACCTCTAGTGGCAATGACTGGGACTCTGGATACTTTTACTGGCCTCTTGTGGCAGGGGTTCTGGATACTTTAACTGGCCTCAAGTGGCAATTGTAGGTACTCTGGATACTTTTACTGAACTGCAGTGTCAATGACACAGACTCTGGTTGCGAGTTTTGACATCGCAATGCAATGCCTGGGACTCTGGACACTATTATTGATCTCTAGTGGCAACGAATGGGACTGAATACTTTTATTGATCTCTAGTTTTATTTACAGGGTTTCTGGATACTTTTACTGATCTATAGTGGCAATAACAGGAACTCTTGATACTTTTACTGATATTAAGTATCAATGACTTGGACTCTGGACACTATTATTGATCTCTAGCGGCAATGAATGGGACTCTGAACACTTGTATTGGCCTCTAGTGGCCATGGCAGGGATTCTGAATTCTTTTACTCACCTCTTGTGGCAATTACAAGGTTTTTGGCTACTTGTACTGACCTTTTAATGACAATGATAGGGACTCTAGATACTATGACTGACCTCTAGTGTCAGTGATACGGACTCTAAATATTTTAAAAATACAGATGTCAAATTTCAAGAACAGGAACTCTGGATACTTTTATAGCCAACAATTGGCAATGACTGGGGCTCTGGATATTTTTCTTGACCTACAGTGGCAATTACAGGATGTCTGGATACTAGTACTGTTTTCTAGTGGCAATGAGAAGGACTTTTGATACTTTTACTGACCTTAAGTGGCAATAACTGGGACTTAAGCTGCGAGTACTTGCATCCAGTCGCAATTGCGTTGACTCAAGATACTTTAATTGATCTCTAGTGGCAAGGACAGTGCCTCTGAATACTTTGACTGATATTTAGTGGCAATGACGGGGACTCTGGATACTTTTACTAAACTCTAGTTGGAATGTCTATGACTCTGGATATTAGAACTGACCTCTAGACGCAGAAAAGGGACTCTCGATACTTTTCTGACCTCTATTGGCAATGACTGGGACCCTTGATACTGACCCTGGTCTTTAGTGGAAATGACAAAGACTCTGGATACTTTTACTGACCTCTAGTCGCATTGCCAGGGGGACTCTGGGTATATTAACTGACCTCCTGTAGCAGTTACTGGGACTCTAAAATTAGTACTCACCTCTAGTCACAATGGAAGGGACTCCAGATATTTTGTTGACTAGTTGCAATGACAGGGACTCTGGATACAAGTACTGACCTCTATTAGCAATATCTAGGACTCTGGATACTAATACTGATCTCAAGAAGCTATGACAGGGACTCTGGATACTTTAATTGATATTTAGTGTCAATGACAGGGACTCTAAATACACGTACTGACCTCTAGTGGCAATATCTAGGACTCTGGGTGATAGTCATAACCTCTAGTGACAATGTCTAGGACTCTAGGTACTAGTTCTGATCTCTAGTGGCAATGACAGGTATGCTGGATACCATTACATACCTCTGTAAGCCATGGCTGGGTCTATAGATATTAGTACTGACCTCTTGTAGCAAAGCCATTGACTAGGGTACTAGTACCCACCATATAGTAGAGACAGGGACCATGGATTTAAGTACTGACCTCTAGTAGCATCTACTAGGACTCTGGATACTATCACTGGCCTCTAGTGGCAGAGTCTGGGACTATGGATGCTTGTTCTGCACTCTAGTAGCAGACACTGCGACTATGGATACTAGAACTGACGTCTATTAGGAGTAACTGGGAAAATGATTATTAGTACTGGCCTCTAGTAGCAGAGACTGAGACTGTGGATACGAGTACTGACCTCTAGTAGCAGAGACCGTGACTATGGATACTAGTGCTGACCTGTAATAGCAGTGACTGTAACTAAGGTACTAGTACCGACCTCCAGTGGCAATGACTCTAATATTGACCTCCTATGGGAGAGACAGGGCCTCTGAATGTAGTAGTACTGACTTCTAGTAGCAGAAACTGGGACTCTGTATAATTTACCTGGCCTCTAATAGCAGTAACTGGGACATTAGATACTAATACTGGTCGGTAGTTGCAGAGTCATGGACTCAATATCTTAAGAACAAATTGATAGAATTTTACCAAATTCGGTATATGTAATGATATTGGCATGATCTAGATTGAGGTTGTTACACATCATGATTTTTCTCCAATTTGCACCAGAGTTATGGCCCTTAATTGATGTCAGATTTTTGTTTCCGCTCAATATTGTAAGAACTCATAGATAGCATTTTACCAAATTTTGTGTGTGAATTGATATTGACAAGATGTAGGTTGAGATTGTTATTTGTCATTTTTCGCAAATTTGTAACGGAGTTATGGCCCTTGATTGACTTAACCTTTTCGTTTTCGCTCGATATCTTAATAACAAAATGATAGAATTTTACCAAATTTGGTATATGCAATGATATTGGCATGATCTAGATTGAGAATGTTATACATCATGATTTTTCTCTAATTTGTAACAGAGTTATGGCCCTTAATTGATGTCAGATTTTTGTTTCGCTCTATTGTAAGAACTCATAGATAGAATTTTATCAAATTTTGTGTGTGAATTGATATTGACAAGATCTAGGTTGAGATTGTATCCTGTCATATTTCGCAAATTTGTAACGGAGTAATGTCCCCTGCTAATGTCAGACTATTGTTTCCCCTTTATACCTTGAGAACAACTTGGAATCACACCACTTTTTTTTATATATACATTTACATTGACAATATCTAGATTGAGATTTGTTATCTGCCATTTTTGCAAATTTATAATAGTTATTGCCCTTAATTGAAGTCTTAATTTCGTTTCTGTTCAATATTTACAGAATACATTGGCAGAACTTGGCGAAACTTTGCATATGCTTTGATACAGACAAGCTGTGATTGTTACCTGTCAGTTTTCTCCAACTTGTAACTTATGGCCCTTGAGTTATGTCAGAACTCCGTTTCCACCCAATATCGTGAGAACAAATGGATGGAATTTCACCCAATTTTATATAGGTATTTATATTGGCAAGATCTTGGATGGAATTTTACCGGTCGGTTTTCATAAATTTGTAACAGAGTTATGGGCCTTGATTGATATTTTTACAACATGAAATGCACTATAGCTGGGCTATAGTCATATTTTCTGAACTCGATATCGCAGAGGCGTGTTGGCCGATCTTGTTCAAATTTTATGTGTATTGTCAAAATGGTAGCGGACAGCTGAACACTATTTGGGGACAGCTTGGAGAAAAATAGATTTCTATAGAAAATGATAGCTCCAAGCTAACCCATTCATTTTATCGCACCTTTTTAAAAACAACATTCATTCGCCGTGAGTCGTTGTTTTGATTGTAAGGTTAATGGGGGATGGCCTCGGCCACTATTGACCTATTACGAGGTTAATAAAATTCTTCTTCTTCGTCTTCTTCTTCGCCGTGAGTCGGCATACGCCCATTCTAATCCGGTTCTTCTATTTTTGTGTATGAGGAAACCTTGTGTTTTAGCATCTCTCTGAGCATTGAACATACAGCGAAGACCCAGCGCACACAACAGATGCCCATGCTGATCTAAGTATTCACTTTATGCACATGGTTTTCTGATGGTTTTGAACAGATGCGGTTCAGTTTATCTAAAGTGTACTCAGTTCAGTCTAACATTTGAATATTTTGAATTAAACAATATCCCATTTGGTCAGCTCGTATATTGGTCAGTTGTTACTTTGTCCCATTTTCCAAAGGACCATATTTCCCGGAAAATATGTATAAAATTGAGAAAGTCCTAATAAGGTGGGTTGGATATTTGCCGGACCAGAAATTTTATTGAGGGAAAGGCCTTCTATATGAGGACAATAGATTATTTCACGGACCCTGTATTGATAATTTAAGATCCGTGGTCATTTTATGGGGTGGCGACTACCGGAAAATTCACACAAAAACCTGAACTGCGCCAACGCCAATAAACAACAGTAGAAAAAGAATAGAAAACATCGCCATCTTGTTTCTTGAAATCAACAATGAAACAACAACGTATGGAAATTAAAATGGAGAGGGTAGTGACCTATGCGACATATGAACTGATAAGCGTTTTCTGCTTTTCATTTTGTTAACACTGTAATATCACTTTCACACAGCGAATATTCTACTGATCTTATACATTGTAATGACACAGCTGTCTTCAACTCTTGCAGCAGGAAACCTGATTTCGGGGTTTCAGACCAGGTAAAATTCAAACCAGACTGCTCGTCTACGTCTTGATGTTTCGTATATAGTAATCGCCGGTACAACACCAACACCATCTAAACAGCGAAAATACTTATGTGCTGATAAGATCACACAGCGATGAAGCGCAATAACTGCATTCAAACGGAGACACTGTTGTTATCAGACTATGCGGTGGCCCGTTTTTTTTTTATTCTGATGCTTCGCTAGATGCACATTGGCAGTTTGTTGGTTTTATCATGCTGTGGTCAATTTGTAAATAAAAGTGAAACAATAATCTCATGCACACATACCAACATTTCTGCGCAGTTTTAGATGTCAGGACCATTTTAGATGCAGGACCACTTTAGATGATGCATAGGAATATATTGGGGATCATTTTAGAGTCTGTTTAGCGTGCCATAATAGATGTCAGCCGGGACCATTTTAGAGGCAATTAGGGACCAAAATAGATGCCAGGACCATTTTAGATGCAGGACCACTTTAGATGATGCACATACGTTTGTGCATCATCTAAAATGGTCCTGGCATCTAAACTGGTCCTGGCATCTATTATGGTCCTGACCAGCCTCTATATTGGTCCCGACTGGCATCTATTATGGTGCGCTAAGCAGACTCTAAAATGGTCCTGAGCGCTAAATGTAAATATATATGCAAACCTAATACTTTTTCAACTTAAACGGCTTCCAACGCAAAAATAATCATTTAGCCAGGACACAAGCCATTTGTGTGGGTGCGTGCGTGCGCGCTCGTGTGTGTGTTTTGCAGGATTTGGTAAGCCCCGGGCCCTATCTAACGCACCTGCCGTTTTATTTTAAATATCGAACGCAAAAATGAAATTCCATTTGAGACAACTCCGTGTATTCATGCCTCGTGCGCACGGGCTTTAATCCGCATTGAATTAAATATGAGATAATGCAGCCCGCCAATTTGGGCCTGTGGATACCGGGGACATAGCGGGGCTTAAGTGCCGGGATTAAACCTACGATATGTTCCCGCAGTGCCGTGTGTGCAAACTATGGTATCATTTGGAAAGGGCGAGGCCTAAGCCTGACTGATGCTTTAGTTGTCTTTTACTTACTTTTTACAGAGTGTTCCAATTGACCATTCCAAGTGAACTTCGTGGAAAATTTCCAAGGAGGGAGGGTGGGGGAGTCCAAGATTTTAGACGCTGTGGGGTAGGGATGGGGCGTGGAGGTCGTTATACTTATTCCTAAAAAACTATAACACTTGTAATTTTCCAGGGGGGGGGAGGGAGGTCCGGATCTCCCCCCCACCTCTCTAGGAATTCAGAAATCAAGATAATTGGTAGAAAAGATAGATACTCTCAAATATACGGTTGTTCAACAGCTGCAAGTTGATATCACTAATAGTGTTATGTTCTGCACTGGACAAAATTCAAGTATAACAAAGGACGATAACTTCTAATTTATGCAAAAGAGAGTTATGGATCTTTGTAGACTGTGTCTCTCATAATTGAGATCTATCTACCATTGAAGTTTCAAGTTGATACCTGTTTTACATGTAGTTGTTGTGTTATGCTTCGGACACAATTAAGTGTGAAAAATAACAAAGGGCAATAACTCCTAAATTATGCGAAAGAGAGATACGGTTCTTGTACACTGTACTTCTCCTCATCGATATATATATCTACTTGTGAAGTTTCTAGTCGATACCTCTTATATTTCTGTGTTATGCACTGCACAATATATTTGTAAATTCTCTGAAACCACTGGGCCAACTGAAGCGTTTCATGTGACACCACCATGGGAGAGGGGAAAAGATGGAAAGCTTATTCAAAATGATTTAGGTCATTTGTTGATAGTCATTATTGTCTACCAGGGGGCGGGGGCATTTAGCAGGGATTTTACCACAAATTTGGCCCCGCAATGCTGGGCTTTTAGCAGAGCTTTGAAAATTTAAAAGTAAAAAAAAAACGCTATTCCCCGGCCCTGAGGGGGTGGGGGATACAAATGACTGGCGCATAACCGAATCAATAAATGTACAAACTCCGTAAACGGAAGAAAATGAAAAGAAATGAGTATAAGAACCTATAAATTAGTACGAATCATGTTCTTTTATTGGGTCATATTGCAACAAATATAGCGCTTACGAATGTTAACCACCAATGCTTCATCATAGATAAAATATACTGTCCACAAAAAGGAGGGGATATTGGGGCATAAACAAGTCTAATAATTAAAACCCAAATTTGTCGCATTAATAATTTTGTATTTTCATAGAGCAACGTGTACGCAAGTTTTCTTGCTTAATTTGAGGGCTGAAAATTGGGTAATGTGACCTTAAGGGCGTACCAAAGAAACTAGGGGTCAAGACCCAAATTTCACAAAAAAGTATCAATTTTTTTGGAACGCTTTCGATAATGCATGCTAAAGATGCATTATGGACATCTTTGTTTTTTAAGATTTTTTTCGTGTACCAAAATTGTTATTTCTAGGAGATAGGGCGGTGACAAAAATGTAAAAAATGACAAAATTTGAAAGGCTACCCCTGGTCTAATTATGATTGTCTCAGAAACACGCGACCAAATTAATCCTTGAAAATTTTATTCAAATTGGCCTTGAGATGACTTTGCTAATTAATACTAGCTGTTTCAGGTTTATGACTTTAGTTTGGTAAATGTTATATTTTTGCTATTTGATTATCCCCTACTTTTTGTGAACAGTATATATAGAGTAGAGTAGTACTGATATCTATATAGTGTGAGGGATTAAGTACTGGCCTATAACGGTAGAGACTATGGCTATAGAAACTAGCAGAGACTGGGAATACGGATACACGTACTGATCACTAGTAGCAGAGACTGAATCTATGGATATAAGGACTGACCTCTAGTACTAAATAGTAGTGACTGGGACTGAGAATTCCAATACTGACCTCTAGTGGCAAAAACAGGGACTCTATGTACTAGGTTTGACCTCTATTGGCAAAACCTGGGACTATGACCACTTATAATGATCGCCTGTAGCAGTGATTGCAACAAGAAATTGTACTCTGTAGAAGTGACTACAACCATGGTTAATAGTACAGCCCATTTGTAGTTGAGAGGCGGACTCTGGATACTAGTACTAGCATTTAGTCGAATGGAAGGGACTCTAGATTCTAGGAATGATAGCTAGTGACAATGACAGGTACTCTAGACACTTTTACTGACAACTTGTGGCAATGACAGGGACTCTGAAACTTTTTACGGACCTCTAATGACAATGTGTGCGACTCTGGGCAATTTAATTGACCTCTAGTCGCATTGACTGGGATTCTGGATACTTGAACTGATCTCCAGTGGCAATTGCTGGGACTCTGGATACCAGTACTGAACTCTAATGGCAATGAAAGGGACTCTGGATACCTAACTGACCTCTAGTGGCAACGACTGAGACACTGGATGCTAGTACTGCCCTCTAGTGGCAATGACAGGGACTCATGATACTAGTACTGACCTCTTGTAGCAGAAACTAGGGATAAAGATACTAGTACCCACCCCAAGAGTGACAATGAAGGAGACTCTAGATAATAGTACCGGCATCTAGTGACAATGATAGGGACTTTGAATACTCTTACTGACCTCTATTGGCAATCGCAAGGCCTCTTGATGCTTATACTAAACTCTTGTGGCAATGACTGGGACTCTGGATACTTTTACTGACCTCTAGAGGCAATGACTGGGCTCTGGGTACTTTTACTAACATCGAATGGCAATGATTGGGACTCTGGATACGTATAATGACCTTTAGTGCCAAAAGACTGGAGTCTGCATACTTTTACTGACCTCTAGTGGATATTGACAGGGACTCTGGTTACTCTATTGACCTTAAAAGGAAATGATTTGAACTCTGGATACTACTACTGGCCTCTAGTGGCGAAGAAAGAACTTTGGATACTAGTTCTGATCTCACTGGCAATGACCGGGACTCTGGATACAACTACTGATCTCTGGTGGCAATGACAGGGACTCTGGATAGCTTTACTGACCTCTCTTAACAATGGGAGGGACCCTTAATATTTTTACTGACAACTACTGGCAAACACAGGGGTTCCTAATAATTTAAAAGACATCAATTTGCATTGGCTGGGACTCTAGATACAAGAACTGACCTTTAGTGACAATGACTTGGACTCTTGTGACTTGTACTGACATCTACTGGCAATGGCATAGACTCTGGATACCTGTTTTGATCTCTCATGACAATGATAGGGATTGTGCATACTTTGACTGACCTCTAAGGGCAATGACTGGGACTTTGATACTGGTACTGATCGCTAGTTGCAATGACTTGGATTTTGAATACTTTTACTGACCTCTTGTGACAAAGGCTGCGCCTCTGGATACTTTACTGACCTCTAGAGGCAATAACTGGGTATCTTGGTATTTTACTGACATCTAGTAACAATGACAGGGACTCTAAATACTTTTACTGACATCTTGTGGCAATGGTGTCGACTTTGGATGCTTTTGCTGACCACTATTGGAAATAATAAGGACTCTAGATACTAGAACTGATTCTAGTGTCTGCATACTGGTACGAACCTCTATTGGCAAGTATAGGGACTCCAGCTACTTGTACTGACCTCTAGTGGCAAAGACAGGGACTCCAGATATTAATACGTACATCTAAAGGCAAAAGCAGAAACTCTGGATACATATATTGACAACTATAGGCAATGACTTGGACTATGGATACTTTTATTGACCTCTCGTGTCGATGACTGGGACTTTGCCTAGGACTCAGCATACTAAGACTGACCTTTAGTGGCAAGGATAGGGACCCTGGATACTTTAACTGACTTCTGGTGGCAATGACTGGGAACTTGGATATTGACCCAGACCTCTAGTGGCAATGACTGGGACTTTAAGTACTGACTTTAAGTGGCAATTGCTGGAACTCTGGATACTTTTATTGAGCTCTAGTGTCAAAAACAGGGACTTTGTATACTATTATTTACCTGTAGCTGCAATGCCTACTTTAACTGGCCTCTAGTGGCAATTACTGGAACCCATTTTTCTAGTAGCAATCTTAAGTACTCTGGATACTTTAACTGACCTCTATTGTCAATGTCTGGGACTTTGAATACAAGTACTGACCTCTAGTGGCAATTGCTGGGACTCTTGATACTTTCATTGATCTTTAGTGGCAAGAACAAGGATTTGGTATGACTTTTATATACCTCTAGTTGCAATGACTAGGGCTAAGGATACTTTAACTGACCTCTAGTGGCAATGACTGGGACCCTGGATACTGACCCTGGCTTCTATTGGCAATTACAGGGACTCTGGATACTTTTAATGACATCTAATGACAATGACTGGGACTACTGGATACTTTATCTGGCCTCCTTTAGGAATAACTGGGACTATGGATACCAGAATTGACATTTAATGGTTTTGAAGGACTCCAGATATTTTTACTGACCTCTAGTATCAAGAACCAGATTCTGGATACAAGCACTGACCTCTAGTGGCAATGACAGGGATTCCGGATGCTAGAACTGAACTCAAGTGGCAATGACATGGATTCTCATTACTTTTAATGATAATTGGTGACAATGACAGAGGCTCTGGATACAAATACTGACCTCTAGTGGATATGTCTAGGACTCTGGATGCTAGTACTAGCCTTTAGTTGAAGGGGCAGGGACTCTGGATACTTTTGTTGATCTCTAGTGTCAATGACTTGGACTTTGCCTAGGACTCAGCATTCTAAGACTGACCTTTAGTGGCAAGGATTAGGACTCTGGATATTTTTACTGACCTCTAGTGGCACTGACTGGGAACCTGGATACTGAAATAACTGGGACTATGAATACCAGAATTAACATTTAGTGGTTTTGAAGGACTCTCGATATTTTAACTTACCTCAAGTATCAAGAACAGGATTCTGGATACAAGTACTTACCTCTAGTGGCAATGACAGGGATTCTGGATACTAGTACTGAACTCTAGTGGCAATGACATGGACCCTCGTTACTGTTAATGATATCTAGTGGCAATGACAGAGGCTCTGGATACAAGTACTGATCTCTAGTGGCTATGTCTAGGACTGTGGATGCTAGTACTGACCTTAAGTGGCAAGGGCACGGACTCTGTATACTTTAAATGACTTTTGTTGGCAGTTACTTGGACCCTAGATACTGGTTATGATCTCCTGGTGCAATGATAAGGACTCTGGATACTAGTATGATCTGTAGTGGAAATGACCAGGATATTTTACTGACTTCCAGTTGCAATGACAGGGACTCTGAATAGTAATTCTAACCTCTGTGGCAGTGACAGGTACTTTGAATAGTAGTTCTGATATCTAGTGACAATGACTGAGACTCTGGATACTTTTATTGACGACTTGCGGTACTTACAGGGACTCTGGATACTTTCACTGACCTCTAATGAAAACTACTGGGACTCTGAATACACTACTGATATGTAGTTGCATTTACAGGGATTCTGGATACTTTAACTGTTTTCCTTTTGCAATAACTGGGACTTTGGATACTAGAACTGACATCTATTGGTAATGAAAGGGATTCTGGATAATTTTACTTACATCTAGTATCAAGAACCAGACTCTGTATACAAGAACTGGCCTCTAGTGGCTATGACAGGGACTCTGGATACTAGTACTGAACTCTTGTGGCAATGACAGGGCCATTCAATAATTTTACTGATATTAAGTGACAATAACAGGGACTCTGGATGCAAGTACTGACCTCTAGTGTCAATATCTAGGACTCTGGATGCTAGTTCTGACTTTAATTGGCAAGGACAGGGACTCTGGGTACCTTAAATGACCTCTGTTGTCAGTTACTTGGACCCTAGGTACTAGTACTAATTACTTGGACCCTAGGTACTAGCACTAATTTTTACTGAATTGATAGGGACTCTGGATAGTATACTGACCTCTAGAGGCAAGGAAAGGGACACTGGGTGGTAATACTGACCTCTAGTGGCAGTGACAGGGACTTTGAATACTAGTTCTGACATCTAGTGACAACGACTGGGACTCTGGATACTTTTACTGACCTCTTTTGTCAATGACTGGGTCTCTGGACACTGTTTTACGAACTCTAGTGACAATAACTGGGACTCTGGATAGCAATACTGACCTCTAGTGGCAGTAACAGGGACTCTGGATAGCAATACTGACCTCTAGTGGCAGTAACAGGGACTTTGAATACTAGTTCTGGCATCTAGTGACAATGACTGGGACTCCCCCGACTCTGGATACTTTTACTGACCTCTTGTGGCAATAACAGGGTTTCTTGCTACTTGTACTGATCTTTATTGGCAATGATAGGGACTCTAGATACTATTATTGACCTCTAGTGGCAATGATAGGGACTCTAAATATTAGTACTGATATCAAATGGCAAGAACAGGAGATCTGGATACTTTTATAGCTAACAAATGCCAATGACTGGGGCTCTGGATATTTTTGTTGGCCTAAGGTGGCAATAATAGGAACTCTAGATACTTTAACTGACCTCTAGTGGCAATGACTGGGACTTAAGATACGAGTACTGGCTTCCAGTGGCAATTCATTGACTCTGGATACTTAAATTGATCACTAGTGGCAAGGACAGGGCCTCTGGATACTTTGACTGATATTAAGTGGCAATAACAGGGACTCTGGATACTTTTACTGAACTCTAGTTGGAATGTCTAGGATATTAGGACTGACCTATAGATGCAGAAAAGGGATCCTCGATACCTTTACTGGCCTCTAGTGGCAATGAATAGGACCCTTGATACTGACCCTGGTCTTAAGTGGAAATAACAGAGGTCTGGATACTTTTACTGACCTCTAGTTGCATTGCCAGGGACTCTGGGCATTTAACTGACCTCCGGTAGCAATGACTGGGACTCTAAAATTAGTACAGAGACTCTGGATACTTGTGAATGAAAGGGACTCTAGATACAAGTACTGACTTCATGTTGCAATATCCAGGACTCTGGATGATAGTACTGACCTCTAGTGGCAATGACTGGGAGTCTAAATACTAGCACTGATCTCTAGTGGCTGTGACAGGGACTCTGGATATTAGTTCTGATCTCTATTGGCAATGTCTAGGACTCTGGATGCTAGTTCTTATCTCTAGTGGCAATGACAGGGACGCTGGATACCATTACAGACCTCTAGTAGCCATGGTTGGGTCTATTGATATTAGTACTGACCTCTGGTAGCAGAGACATTGACTAGGATACATAGCAGAGACTGGGGCTATGGATTAAAATACTGACCTCTAGTAGCAACTAATAGGACACTGGATAAAATCACTGGGCTCTAGTGGTTGAGTCTGGAACTATGGATGCCTATTCTGTCCTCTGGCAGCAGAGTTTGAAACTTTGGGTGCTAGAAATGACATTTATTAGGAGTGGCTTGGATAATGGTTATTAGTGCTGACCTCTAGTAGCAGAAATTGAGACTATCGATACGAGTACTGACCTCTGGTAGCAGAGATCATGACTATGGTTACTAGTGCTGACCTGTAATAGCAGTGACTGTAACTAAGGTACTAGTACTGACTTCCAGTGGTAATGACTCTAATATTGACCTCCTATGGGATAGACAGGGCCTCTGAATATAGTAGTACAGGGTCCTAGTAGCAGAAATTGGGACTTTGGATAATTTACCTGACCTCTAATAGTAGTGACAGGGACCGTAGATACTAATACTGGCCGGTAGTTGCAGAGTTGTGGACTCTGGATACTAGTATCGACCTCTAGTTGCAGAGACAGGGTTTCTGTATAGCATTACTGACCTCTAGAAGCAGATTCGTGACCTATAGTTACTATTATTGACCTCTGGTGACAGAGGCTGGGAATCTGGACAACAGTACTGACCCCTAGTGGCACAGATAGTGACTCTGGATAGCAGTTATGATCTCTTGTGGCAATGAGTGAGACTGTGGATAGTAATACTGACCTCTGGTTGCAGAAACAAGTACTCTGAGATGTAGTTCCGACCTCTACTGGCAGATAATATAGTACTGATATTTTGCTAAAACAGAAACTCTTGACAGCAGTAACTGCCTCTAGCAGCAATGAGTGTGACTCTGGCAAGTAGAACTGGCTTCTGGTGGCAGAGACATTGCTTCTGTATAGTAATACTAACCCTAGGCCTCTGGATAGAAAAACTAATTCTAGTGGCTCTAGTTGATTTCAGCTACCTTGAGCCTTAGGTTCATAAGTGAGATAACATTACTATGAAACCCTTGATTTTAATTATAAATCCTCTATGAGAAGAGGTTGCATATTTGATTTGGGATGTCTGTCATTCTGTCCATCCATCCATCGTAATTTCGTTCAGTTTAATATCTTTAGAACAAATTGATAAAAGTTTTTATCAAATTGTGTATTACATTTATATTGACAATATCCAGATTGGGTTTGCTACATCTTATTTTTCGAAAAATTGTAACAGAGTTATGTCCCTTGACTGCTGTCAGAATTTCACCTAGAATTCATTTTCCGCTCAGATTAATAGAATTTGACCAAATTTTGTATGTCCATTGATATTAACAAGATGTAGGTTGGGATTGTTATTTATCATTTTTTCGTAAATTTATAACGGGGATATGGCCATTTATTGACTTCACCATTCCGTTTTCACTCAATATCTTAAGTACAAATAAATAGAATTTTACCAAATATGGTATATGCAAAGATATGAGCATGATCTAGATTGAGATTGTTATACATCATGCTTTTTCTCTAATTTGTAACAGAGTTATGGCCCTTAATTGATGTTAGATTTTTGTTTCCGCTCAATATTGCAAGAACTCATAGATAGAATTTTACCAAATTTTTTGTGTGAATTAATATTGACAAGATCTAGGCTGAGATTGTAACCCGTCATAGTTCGCAAATTCGTAACGGAGTTATGACCCTTGCTAATGTCAGACTTTTGTTTCCCCTCAATACATTGAGAACAAATTGGAACTAGAATGCACAGTCGATGGAGTGCCATCGCAAATCCCCACGCAGAAGTTTTTGATCCACCCAGCACCCCCAAGTCCCACCCCTGGGTCATGACCCCAGCAATAGAATCAAAATTCCGTTCAATATGTTTACAATATTTTATTTGTAAGAACGCACACAAAAATTGGTATAAAAATCTTAGAATTGACATGGTAGTCTAAATTTAATGATATTTGACCTTTTGACCTCACCTCTAAGGTCACCAGTTTGACCCTAGGGTGAAAACTTTACTTGCATTCTGTTCTGCTCGTCATCCCCGTCGATTTGATATGCCACATGACCATATTTGAATTTTTTTGAACCCCCTCCCCTGGGCACCCAACGCCCCAAAGTCCCACCCCTGGGGCATGACCCAGGCGACATGATGCAAATCCCGTTTGATATGTTTTGTATCTTTTATTTGTGAGAACACACACACAGTTTGGTATAAAAATCTTTGAATTGACTTTGTAATTGAAAATAAATGATATTTGACCTTTTGGCCCCCTCCCCAGGGCCCTAGGGGGCGGGGCTAAAAACAGTTTGATGTTGCACGTCCCATTTATGTGAGTAACTTACGCACCAAATTTGGTTGAAATTCGTCTAATGGTTTAGGAGGAGATAGCATAACGGAGAGACGGACGGACAAACGGAGGCGATTACAATATCTCCTCGCTTTTTTAAAAAAGCGTGGGGATATTTACAGCAAATGTTTATATATACATTTACATTGACAACATCTATATTGGAATTGTTACCTGCCAGTTTTTCAAATTTATGACAGTTATGGCCCTTAATTGAAGTCCTTATTTCGTTTCTGCTCAATATTTACAGAATACATGCACAGAACTTGGCGAAATTTTGCATATGCTTTGATACAGACAAGCTGTGATTGTTGCCTGTCAGTTTTCTCCAGCTTGTAACTTATGGCCCTTGAGTGATGCCGGTCAGAATTCCGTTTCCACTCGATATCGTGAGAACAAATGGATGGGATTTTACCCAATTTTATATATGTATTTATATTGGCAAGATCTTGGATGGAATTTTACCGGTCGGTTTACATAAATTTGTAACAGAGTTATGGACCTTGATTGATATTTTTACAACATGAAATGCATTATAGCGCGGCTATAGTCAGATTTTCTGAATTTAATATCGCAGAGGCGTGTTGGCCAATCTTGTTCACATTTTATGTGTATCGTCAAAAGGGTAGCGGACAGCTGAACACTATTTAGGGACAGCTTTGGGCAAAAATGGATTTCTATAGAAAATGGTAGCTCCAAGCTAACCCATTCATTATTTATCGCACCTTTTAAAAACAACATTCATTCGCCATGAGTTGGCATACGCCCCTTCTGATCAGGGTCTTCTCTTTTTTGTATGAGGAAACCTTGTGTTTTAGCATCTCTCTGAGCATTGGACGCACAGCGAAGACCCAGCGCACACAACAGATGCCTAAGGCATGCTGATCTGAGTATTCGCTTTGTGCACATGGTTTTCTGATTCATTTGTACAGATGCGGTTCAGTTTATTTGAATATTTTGAGTTAAACAATACCCCTTTTGGTCAGCTCGTATATTGTTCAGTTATTCGATTGTCCCATTTTCCAAAGGACCATATTTCTGGGAAAATATGTATAAAATTGGAAAATTTTTAATATGGTTGGTTGGATATTTTCCGGGCCAGAAATTTATTGAGGGAAAGGTCTTTTATATGAGGAGAATAGGTTAGTTCTCGGACCCTGTATTGATGATTTAGGATCGGTTGTCATTATACGGGGTGGCGGGATTCTATATTATACTATCGGAAAATTCACACAAAACCTGAACTGCACCAACGCCAAAACAACAGTAAAAAAAAGAATCGAAAACTTCACCATCTTGTTCCTTGAAATAAACAACGAAACAAAAAAAAATGGAATTTAAAATGGAGAGTATAGGGACCTATGCGACATATGAACTGATAAACGTTTTCTGCTTTTTTATTTTGTTTACACTATATTATCACTTTCACACAGCGAATATAATGGCACAGCTGTCTTCAACTCTTTCAGCAGAGAACCTGATTACAGGGGTTTCAGACCAGGTAAAATTCAAACCAGACTGCTCGTCTACGTCTTTAGGATCGCCGGTACAACACTATATAAACAGCAAAAATACGTATATGCTGATCAGATCACACAGCGAGGAAGCGCAATAACTGTGCATTCAAACGGACACACTGTCATGATCCGACTGTGCGGATGTCCCATATTTTTGTTCTGCTGTTTCACTAGATGCACATTGTCAGTTTGTTGGTTTTATGAGTGGTCAATTAGTAAATAAAAGTGAAACAATAATCTCATGCACACATACCTACTTAAACATTTCTGCGCAGTTTTAGATGCCAGGACCATTTTAGACGCAGGACCACTTTAGATGATGCACATGAATATAACGGGGATCATTTTAGAGTCTGCTTAGCGTGCCATAATAGATGCCAGCCGGGACCAATTTAGAGGCAATTTGGGACCAAAATAGATGCCAGGACCATTTTAGATGCAGGACCACTTTAGATGATGCACAGACGTCTAAAGGTTGTGGTCCTCACAACTCTTCAATCACAATGAGGCCGCCATAGAATTTCAGATTAGACCCAGTTCAATCAATAGACTCTTGGATTCTTTGTCGAAACGACAGTAGTATCTCGCCGGTAAAGATAATCTCACGGTAGGATTTCTGCAGTAATTGTCTCACGGTAATTAATACTATTATGTGGTGGGCGCGCATGGAACTTAAAATCGCGATGTCTGGGTGATAAAATCACCCAGAGCCAGCGTTATTGTCATGCCATATTCTTTCCTGAAGTCACTGTTGTTGCATCCGAGTAGAAGGTCCATTGTCAATTCTGTGATTCCTACTTGTTTAAATAGTGTAGTTCTCATGGCTTCCCTTTCGTTGAAATAGAGTTCACAGTGTAACAAAAAGTGCTCAATTGTTTCTAATTCTCCACATTTGCACTGCCTTGATTCTGACACTCCTATTTTGTACAAATAGTCATTTAGTTTTGAAAATCCTGTTCTCAGCTGTGCTATTTGGCTGTAAATTTGTCTGGTTGGGAAGTCGAAATTTGAAGTCAAGTTCACATTAGGTTTGAGATCATATAAAAATCTCCCCCTTTCTGATATATCCCACTGACGTTGCCATACTGTTAAACCATGGGACTTTGCTGCTTGTTTTAGCTCTGATTGGGAAATGCATGCCCCTTCGTCTGTCATGGATTCAGCTTCTTTAGATGCTTCTTTCGCGAGTTTGTCTGCTTCTTCATTACCTTTAATTTCTGCATGTCCTGGTGTCCATTGAATGTCTATGTCAATTCCTCTCTTTTTTATAAGTTCCATTTTAATAAGTATGTCTTTTGCTGTGATTCCATTTTGTGTTGAGTAGGTTCCCAACCAAGGGTTAAAATCCCAATTGAAGACTGGCTGTCTGATAGAATTAGTACTTTATTTAGCTGTATTTTCTGATGCATTTTTTCTATTATAAAGTCTAAGACCATCTTTATAGCCACCAATTCACCCAGAAGGATTGAACCATGTTTGCTCACTGGCTGCTTCAAGTTAACAGAGTTAGTCTGGTAAGGGAGGTAGACAGATGCTCCAGCCCCACATGGTCCTGGATTGGGATGGCAAGAACCATCAGTGAATGCAATCACAGTGTCCGGGGTACAGGTTTCTAGAATACTATTAATCAGTGTTCGGGATTCATCTTCTTGTTCTTTTGTCCTACTTTTGGATGATCCTAGACGATTCCAATATTCAGGTTTTGTCAAGGTAGGGTGTAGACCTTCACGAAATGAAAAGTCTGGTTCTATGTTTAAAGTGTCTGTTTCAGTTTCCGCCTTAATATCTTCGAGGTACAGCAACATTCTGCCAAACGGCGACATATATTTCTCTGTATTTTCAGATTCTCTCCAATTTTCCCACGAAGCCTTGATTGGTATGTCTACATCTTTGCTGAGGATTCTTCCCGCTTCTCTGATGGAAAGCTCCATACGCCTAGTCTCCAAGGGCTGAATATTCAGCTCCACCTCTAAAGATTCTCTGCCGCTTGTTCTGATGGCATCCAGGCACAGCGCTAAACTCTTCCTCTGCACCTCCTCCAGCTTAGATGTATCTGCACCCTGCCAGACAGGACTAGCATATTCTAGAATTGGTAGAACCAGTGCCTTATATAGTTGTACTAATTTCTGCATATTAATGTTTTCAACATATTTAACTTGTCTTAGAGAGCTAATGGCCTTGTTTGCTTTCTGTTCTACTTTAGTTATGTGGGGCTGGAAGGTTAATGATTCATCCAGAGTCACTCCAAGAATTTTTGGAGTACTATTATATTTGATTTTTTGCTGATTGAGAAAAATTTCTAATTCATCTTTATCTGTGGTTACTGACTCTTTTGTGAAAAGACAAATTTCTGTTTTTTCAATGTTTATTTTCATTCTCCATTTGGCTGTCCAAGATTTTCCTAAGATCTTCCTCTAGAGCCCTCAAGAGATCTTTTATGTCATTCCCTGTCACCCAGATGGTCCCATCATCTGCATATTTGACACCATTGGCAGATATTTCTTTGAAGATGTCTTGGAGAAAGATAATGAAAAGGATCGGAGATATCACTGAGCCCTGAGGAAGACCAACAGTTGTAAAGAAAATTGGCCCATACTGACCCTTCAAATGGCACCTGGCTTTTCTGTCACTTAGAAATCCCTCTATCCATTTCCATAATCTCCCCCTAATCCCAAATCTGTGCAGCTTGACTAGCAGACCATCCCTCCATACGCTGTCGAATGCCTTTTCTAGATCTATGAAGGCTGCAAGGGTATTTTCTCTGTTGTTAAATCCGTTGTATATGCCTTGAACAAGTCTGAGCAGAGCTGACGTTGTGCTGTGAAATTTCCGGAAACCTTCCTGTTCACCATCTATGATGTTATTATGTTCAATAAAACCATTCAGTCTCACAGTAAGAATTCTCTCCAAACATTTCCCGAGACAACTTGTAAGGCTTATAGGCCGATATGCTGAGGCTATATGGTAATTGCTTTTTCCAGATTTTCTGAGAAATTTTACATCTGCAGTTTTCCAATCTTGTGGCAAAGTGCCAGTTTTGAATGAAAAAGAGAATAACTTATGAATCGATTTCTCAAGCTCTTCATTTGCATGTAATAGCAGGTCTGTAAAAATTCTGTCCGGTCCAGCTGCTTTCCCTTCTTTTAGGTACTGCAAGGCTGCTATGGTTTCTCCCAGTGAAATCTCGCTATTTAGAAAAGCATCATCATAAATTTGATCCTCTTGCTTTTGTCTGATACCTGAAAGTTCTGTCTCTATCTCCTCTTTGAACTTTTCATCGAAGTCATTTTCAGATAGATGATTTCCACTAAAGAAAGTTTCCTGTAGAATTTCACTTTTCTCTTCATATTCAAAAACAGGGTTATTGTCTCTGTCAAGAAGTGGAAGGACATTGCCGCCATCAAGATCCTGGTAGGATGTTAAAGACTTAAAACTGTCCCACATCTCTTTTGGGGTGCTGCTGTATGTGATTTTATCACAAAGGATTTTTACCCATTTGTCTTTCTCTTCTTCTTCTGCTTTCTTGAATTCCGTTTCAATTGATTGTAAAGCAATAAAATTTCCCTCAGTAGAACGCCTTTTGTAGGTCCTTTTTGCTTTATTCAGGCACTTTTTAACTTCATTCATTCTCTCATTCCACCATGGTGGTTTCTTTCTTCTGTTCACACTTTTTACAGATCTTTTTGGTACACTTTTATCCCGGCATTCATCAAACACTGTTTTGAAGGATGCATACATGTCTTCTACCGATTCCCAATCTGTCTGCTCACACAAAGAATTCCACCTACGAAAAGCCTCATTTGTGCATTCTTCCCATAATTTCCAATCTGTTTTCATAAGTAAATATTTTTCTATAAGTGAGTCTTCAATTGATTCAGAGTTCTCACACAGGGCAAGTAAGACACCTATGTGGTCAGATTGTACACTTTCATATGTAAGAGTTTCACACAACGACACCTTGGGGACTTACTCCGGGTTTGTGATAAAAAGATCAATCACACTGGTTGTATTTCTTCTTGTCGGTTTACCATCATTTGTGCACACATAATGACTGTCATGTAAAAACTCTTCCAGTAGTTTACCACACTCATTTGTACAGTTATTGTTCCATTCTTGACTCTTAGCATTTAAGTCTCCAGTGATTATAATATTCTTAGACTTGGATGTCCTAATTAGTTCTGTAAGTAATTTCATTTGTTCTTTTTGATTTGGTGGTATATAAACAACTACCAATAAAAAATTTGAGCGGTCTCTGAGTACAATATCTGCACATATTGCTTCTAAATTATCTTTTTCTAAATCTTTCCTCCTTGTGATATAGAAATCTTCGGATGGTTTGCTAATTATGGCGACCCCACCATGGCCTTTATTGTTTTTTCTTGGTTTTGATAATGTGGACCAATCACGGAAATTCAAAGGGTTATTGGATTTTTCCCATGTTTCAGATAAACAAAGTATATCTAGATTATAATTTGAGACGAGTGAGTTCACTGAAGATTTAGCTGTAGTCCAAGACTGGCAATTTAAAGTTAACAGTCTCATGTTTGTAGGATTTTTTTCTGGAATTAGCACAAAAGAGTGGTTCTCTGCACCTGAAACACTTGTTGATACACAGGACAAATTTTTGAAGACGCTGTATGATTACCTTCACAGTTAGCACACTTATTTGGGTTTGTACAGTCAAGCTCTGTATGTTCTTCACTGGCACAGAATCCACATCTGGTTGTGTAGGTACATAGACATGAACATGATACCCCGGTGACCACCATGTTCTGTTCTGTTCTTGAAGATATTCTGCCACAGTTGGCACACCTCCAGTTCGCTGGAGTACCGTTTCACAGTTAAAATGGTTGATTTAGTCCACCACCCTATTTACACGTTATGAGAGTCTCTATATACAGGTTAAAAAGTTTATAAAATGTTTCTTTTAAAATGTTTATATAAAAGTTTATATAAAAGTTCATATGGAGGTGTCAATCTTGAATACTGTGTATTAGAAACTGGAAACCTGCTATGTTGTGGTCTGGAAAACCTCATTAGACTTGAGAGTTTTATATGCTTCTTATTTCTGATTCTCTGTGGTATAACTGCTAGTCTTTTGTACCGCTCACAATGCAGCACATGGCATAAACGTCTGCTTTGAAATTCTATTGTCTTTAGTTTATGTAGGTCACATTTGGGGGTGGATTTACTACAAGCACTGGAGTCTAATATTAGCTGAAGCAATCTATCTGGATCGTTAGTAGGATTACTAAGCAAGCTAGCACAGGTATCAGTAATAATGTCTATAATGAGTTCTCCAGCACTACTCAAAGCCGTGCAACTCAGCAGGAAATGTTTAATTGTCTCTTCACCATTCTTACATAATAAGCAGGAAGGATCTATAGCATTTTGGTTGAAAGCAGCTCGATTACTCTGGAGTATGTACGTCCCTGTCACCAGCTTCAGTTTTGTGCTAATACGGGGAATTTCTCTTGCATTTCCAATCGTTTGTACCACAGGATGTCGTTGGTCGTAGGAGTAATCTTCTGTATGTAGGTATTTTAAGCTTGAATATAGTGTTGACTGATGTGATAATCTAGCGGTCCAATAGCCGTTAACCTGTTTATTAACTATTCTCTTCCATTTTTCCTTGCCTGGAGGGTCATTCAGGATATCCAGTGGTTGGGGTAGATCATACTTGAAACAAAGTTCCCTGATTGCCACGAACTTTGTTTTTGGCTCCTGAAGGTGGGACCCTACATGAGAAGAAAATTCCAATGAATAAAAAACAGAATGCAAGGTCCTTTTTCTAAGCCATAGGCCTACCAGTAAACTTAATCAACAAAAGCAATGAGATGTGGTTTCAAAAAATACAGCAAAGATATGCCGGCCCGATATACCGGTCTAATAAATACATAGAGGATATTTACTTTTTTGAGGTGAATACCAAATATATTTCATCGAGTGTGTTGAAAACATCACAATTTTCACGAGTGAAAATTTCGATATTTTAAACTCACCAGATGACATATATTTAGTATTTACTGAAAAAAAAGTGTTTTTTTTTTATTTCTTACTAGACTATTTATAAGATTTAAAGTGTATGTTCAAGCTTTTTAACATTTTACTTTATTCACATATAAATATTTCATTGTGGACTAATTTTATTTTCACAGATCATTTATCCATCTGGTTTGTTAATTGCAGAAGCCTTTATTGCCGTTTATCTAATCTTCTGGGAGCAGCCATCTTACAGCTATTGGCACACATTAACCTTAGTTAACCTCAATATGCTGGTCTGCCAAATGATTGAAGCGGCACCTTTCAGTCAATTTCTTTATTTCAATATTGGATAATGGGTATTCCGTTTTTATTACAATCAACAGCCAAATCAATGCAAATTAAAATGTAACAACTGTCAAACGAAAAGTATTTTGTTTTTCAATAAGTTTCATTTGATTTTATTCTGTCTTCTTTTTAGCAAAATGAAGAAAATTGTAACAAAATATGTCGTCTGCTATAGTAATAACTAGTGCTTTAAAGGGGACAGCAACCTTAATAATAAGTATGTATTATCAGAAAGAGCTCTATGAACCATGAATTTTGATACAAGTATCATCAAAATTGGTTGAAAAATGGGCAAGTTATGGGCATTTAAAGAATTCAATATGGTCAACATTTAGTCGCCATTTTGAATATTTAATTAGTTTTCAGATTTTTTTTCAACTGCTTAATTTTTAGTTATCACTACTATCATATCATCTGTGTTTCAGCAGATATGCAGCTTTATACATTAGGAAAAATTTTCATTAAATATTAATACAAATAATCCATTGGTTTGTCTTTTATTTTGATTACGCATTTTTAATTAGGCTGAGTGACGTCACTAAGCCTACAATATGACCGCTTCCATTACAGTCCATTTGCAAATATTCAAACGCCCACAACTTCCACATTTTTCAACTGATTTAGATGAAACTGGTATCAAAAGCCATGGTTTACTAAGATCTTTCATATAAAACACAGTAATCATCAAGGTTGCTGTCCCCTTTAAGACTTAAATTTTAGAACTAATTATTAAATATGGGCCAAGTATCAAAATATACTCATCAATGCACACACTGCTAAAAGTATTACTCTGAAACATTGTTATTTTTTACCTTTTGATTGATTTATAATTCTGCTTTGGTAGTGTGTAAGCAGGTGGAAGTGATTCCAGTTTTGGTGTGTAGAGACCATTGACCTGAGAATGACCAGACTCCCATTAAGAAGCAAAAGTGATTAATTACAGGCTAATAGAAGGGCATTCACAAACATTTAATGAGGAATTATTCCTGCCATACTATAAACTCTATATTAAACGCATTTAAAAAAAAGTGTGAATTATCCCTTTAAAGTTAATCAATTAACCATGCTTGGAGCAGAATCACAATAATATAAAAGAAGACAAAGGAGTATTTGTGACAGAATACCTGGATCAATTTATTGACTAGGGACTTAGGCCTACAGATAAAAAGAAATTTATTCAGCGTCAAAGTGCGAGACAAGTGACGTCATAAGTTTGTCATAAATGTTTGATGACGTTACATAACATAGGTCACATGCCTTGCCCAGGCTGAAGCGGGAGGTGCTGAAAATCCAAAATCGAAAAATTTCAGCAAATCTGAATTATTTTGGTACAAAAATGTTCCTTGTGTTCTAACTAAGAAAATGCTTACACACTTGATGTTTTTATTCAAAAATAAGAAAGTTATAGTCGTTTGAACTTTTGAAGTGAGCTGCATTAAGTGAATGGAAAAGTCAGAGGTGATCAAAAAGTGATATTAATCACTAGTGAAAATATAGGCTGATATCAATCACAAAATTGATATCATATCATTTCATTCTGTGAAAATAACATTTTTATTTGTTTTAGATATGCATTGATTTCACTGCTAAGTATGAAATACAATAATATATTTCCCATAATTTTTATTATTGACCAATCATGAACCACCTCACAACTTAAATATTGTGCCTTTTGAACCAGCTACTGCCCTTTTTACAATTACAGGTCTGTGACCAACAGAGACCTTGTCTAAAATTATGAGTTAAGATTCATTTATCAGATAAAGGTTTGGCAAAATGCAGCCAGCATGAACTCACACCGTTTAACAAAACTGAGATGCTCGTTTGTTTCTATGTGTATTAGTTTGTCCTTAAGTATGGCCTCAGTGTCATGATCAAGGTTAATGTCTTTTAAAAGTGGTGTTGGGACATTTTTGCACACTTAGGGTTTTAGGGATACAAGATATTTGCCATTTTACTTTCAGGAATATTGAATACTATCCATTCTACTTCCAGGGATATGGGAAACTGTGTCCAATATTTTGTTTACTTAATACATTAATTATGGAGGTGTTGCCAGTCTATAAGGTATACTTGGTTTACTTCAAGTGATGTGGTATTAGGTACCGCCTACACAACAGACATTAAGCATGTGTAAGAATGTTTCATCACCGATTAAGTTGGGTTTTTTTTTATTGTTGTTTTTTTGACAGGGCAGACACAGGCCCACTTTCAGTTCTATAACTTAGTCTTTTATTTAAGCAGCAGCTCGCATATCTCCAAATCAATGTTTCTTCATCTTTATCTTAGATGTACATTCATTTTTTGTACAACAGGAAAACATTAATTGTGGCATGGACTCTAGAGTGCCCATGATTATGGAGACTCGTTGAAAGTTTCTGAAACTACATATTTCGATGCTCTAATTTTATCAAAAAGCACGCCCTTTGAAAAACGTATAAGATTAAAAGAATCGGAATCCTTTTGAAAATATAAAACAAATAACGTGTATGCTAACATATACCTTCAAATAGACAAGCTATATTCCTCTGGCCAACAAAAGTTGTTTGATTCTTGTACGTACAAATTAGATAACCCTGTCTCCAAGAAGTTAAGAAGACAGCTTACAAATGGCTGATGCTCCATTTCTTGAGTACGGTAGTTCTGAGTGAATTATAAAAAGCGTGAAAAGTGCACTGTCAGGTTTGCAGCAGGGAGCTACAACTTGAAACTTGGAGTATTACTGGTATTCTTGGACAATTAATATGGGAATCCTTCAAGAAAAGGAGTAAAGACAATAGGCTCATACTACTCAGTATACAAATTACAAGTCTACAGCAAGATACAAGAATATTTATGCGTCGGTTTCCATTGTACAACATGTAATAAGAATTAGACATAACGCTATTTTACGGACCAAAAAAGATATAAATTTTGTACAATAAGCATGAATTTAGGATCCGTGCAAAGGTAAAAACAAAAGAAATCACAGCATGCAAGAAACTACGTCACAGATAATTACAATTTACCAATTTAAATCTACCCTTTTAGCTGTTTTTTTTGTTGTTGTTGCTGTTTTGTTGTTACGGCTCTCCCTTCCCTGTCCTGCTTTTTAGTGGAGATGTGAGGGAGACAGAAAAACACGAAAACTGTGGAGGGGCAAGGACAGTTTTCTGCAAAATGACTACATATCTTGCATGAACATGACCAAAAGTGAAAACTCCTCAGGAAAAACTAGTTAAGATTGCAGTTGGGGATAGACTGAAATTCTCCTTTATAAATCATTGTAAACAATTTTAGATCACATTAGATTTGGATAAAAAAACATGCCGATAACTAAAACAAGCATGGTGGAAACAAAACTGTAAGTGGCAAAATAAAAAACAAGCAGAAATAAAAAAAAACAATAACCGATAACCGTAAAAACTAAAAGAACTTAAAGAAAAAAAGCAAGAGCTAAAGTGGTTATATAATGAACATTTGCTTGTTTCTCCACATCAGTTCCTGACAAGCCCCACAGATTTTCCAAAATTGTTCGAAGATCTGAAATTATTAGGTAGACTGTTCCAAAAATACAATGTTTTCTTTTGTGCAATCTAGTTGATGAACACGTAGATACGTATATTGGTGGGTAGCCTATGATCTAGCCCTACGTTGCACGGACTCAAGTTTATTTTTGTCTTGATCTGTGTCTTGAGCTGTATTTGCTTTGGTAGAGTGACCAAATTCAAAATTTTGCACACCCAGTAGGGTCGCTACAGTCAGTCTGGGTCAGTATGAGCTATACGAACACGGCCGTCATAGCACTAGATGTATAAATTAATGCGCGATGAGCGCGGCCTTTACTAAAAGTCATTTTCATTGGTCTATAATTGGAAAATCCCACTTTCGGTTCCAATCGGTTTGACTTTTACAATTGTACATATTTATGACAGAAGCCGGGAATCTTCAAAAACACGGAAACAAGGCAAGACGGCCCAGTGAGTCTATAACAACATTACTACAGCCTTACATTTCATCTAAACACTAAAATTTGCAAGCTAATTATATATTTGTTCATCACGTTAAACTCTTTGTATCTGATCCGTCGCTATTTACGCGTTATCGTGTCGTTTTTGGCCAAATACCAGTTCGGCCCTGGTTTGTTTCGGCCTAAAAAGAAAGAGAGGAAGTACAGGGCTTTTTCACCATTTTGGGACAATGACTCATACCCCTGGAATTGGGAATTTTAGCGCGTAAACTCCCCAAATTGGGAATTTCTTAGTGTCCTTTGCTATATTGTCAAATCATAAAATACATCATATTTATCTGAATTTGGCTGTACTGTTATTGCATGATGTATTATATGAGTCTGTGCAATGCTGAATATTCCCAGTATCCCAGGGTTCCCATTCATATTTTTTAGGGTGCCCTCTAGGGTAAAATTGTGGTGGTTCATTTTTAGAGGGTACATGAAGCCACAAAAACTCTGACAGCCACTCATTTTTAAAGCACAGTGTATGCCTAGTTTTGTTATTAACTGCTTAAAAATCACTATGCAAACCCACCCTAAAATTTGAGCAGGGCTCCCCTAAACAGAATTTGCTGGAAATTGACTAAGTTAACACACTGAAAAAAAAATTGGGCAGGGGTTCCCCTATACATAATGCTTTTTCGTTCACCACCAGCCCTTTTCCCCAGCCATCATAAAGTAGGGATAAGATAGAAAACTGAAGAAGTGGGGTGGGGTACTTTGAACTACAGAAACTTACACCAAAGTACCAGCTTCTTCAGGTTTGATAGACAAGAGACAGATACAAGATAGTCAAAATAAAATCTTACCTCTTTAATTTTCCATCTCACTTGAGTCCCATCCTTACACACAGATGTACCAAAAACTAGCTATTTTTTCAGCTGTTTGGTATTTATCTTTTGTGCATCAGAAGAACAAGTTTTAATGTTGCACTTACAGGGGCAATTATCTTTTAAAACAAAGAAGTCATCCACGGCTGATATGCCGATGGTTAGAGGACATAACACCCCTGGGCCCTGATAATTAAACGGCAGGATAAATTTATACACGATCGATAACAACCGGCAGTAGAAAATGTAAACATCCGGTTTACACCACGCTAAATTTTCGTGATTGGGAACCCTGAATACACATGCTGTACACACATTTTTAAGCCGACTTTTGCTAGACAAATTGATGATTTGTTTTCAAAATTTTTTTTAAGACTTGAAATTGGGAATTTTCCTCCGAAAATTGGGAAAAAAGATACTTTTTGGCATTGGGAATATAACCGAATAACGGCTATAAAATCGGCCAAAAATAAGCCCTGGAGTATATCATGGTGATCCAGCCCATCTAAGTGTCATAATGGGAACTGCCAGCTTTTGGTGGGTGATAAAGGTCCCTTATCATAAATTGTCAGTTTAGTTAAATTTTGCCGATTGGGCAAGAAATTCTCTTTATTAATTGAGTATATGGATAATTAATGGGCTTTAAGATGGGTATGGATGCACATGTGGTGTTTTCAAATTCCTTGTTGTTAGACTGGATGTTAGAAGTATGAATGAAGTATGTAACCTTACTGCAATATATGTATTTTATAATTTATTTTCTTATAATCACATAAATTTTGCAAAATGTGATGATATTTCTGTGATATAAGAGTTTTCTGTGATTCTGTATCTGTGATAAAAAAAAATAACTGCATAGACTTCAACTGTACGGTAGAAGATATAATTGTAGTTAATAGGAGTTGTTAAAGAGTGATTGAAAACAATTTCTGCAAATACATGTACATGATGTATGGATACTTGGACAATGAGATGTCAGAAGAGTGAATTTTAGCTGGATGAAGAAATCTCAGTGTACTATAAGGTCTTAATTGACACTTTCATATCACTGGCTCTGGTCTACAGGAAAATAAATCAACTTTAAGAGGCTAATCTGGTTTTGAGAAAAACATTTATGTTCGGCTACTCCATTCAGAACTCTAAGCGCACCACCTTAACTCGATTACTTGTGTGTTAATTCTACTAAGAGAAGATACAGCGAGAATCAATACCGAGAGATAACTACAGCCAATTGGGGCTTAGCTACAACCAACCAACCAGAGCTCCCGTCATATTCAACTACTCACTCAAAGGCCATACTCTGACATGTGATGAGTCTACAAAGTACCTAGGAGTTGAGATTTCACAAGATATGTCTTGGAAACTGCATATAGACAAGACCGTGAAGAAAGGAAACAGTATCTATCTATCTATCTCTTCATAACCAGGTCTGGGGAATCTCGGAAACACGCGATCGTAAATTATCGCGTAAATGCGCGATAGCGGACTGTCCATGTAAAGGGAAATCAATCTAAATGTCATCAGGGGAAATAAGTTGGTGGTCAACTTCCGTTTTGTTGGCTTTCATATATCGCGCATTCCCGCGACGACCATAACCACATGTCTCGCCTTTTGTGAGTTGGTGCCCTAGATTCAGAAACATTACTACACACAAATAAAAGATTACAAATAAATATTTAACCATCAGAACCTCGGCCACAAATCAATGATAAAATTGATGTGAAAATGGTAAGAAAAAAAAATACTGGTTTCTGTCAGAAGAGGGTTCAATTTGGTGATTTTTTTCCTGAAAATTTTGTTTGTTTACCGTTTAACTTCTCACCCCTTGGTCCGAATGCATCCGAAAAAAGATTGATCCAATCAGCGGAAACGGGCCAAAATGATAAACCAATAATCAAATTTCTATCGCTCAGAACCGCGATGCAGTTGTAGGATATCTACCTCTGTTAGCAAGTCTGCCAATCTCAAGCCTTGTCGCGCATTTGAGCGATAATTTTGATCGCGTGTTTCCGAGATTCCCCAGACCTGATAACTCTTGGCTTCTTACGAATAACCTTCGAATAAACAGTGAAGACGTCAAGAGTGCTGCATATATCTCCCTTGTTCAACCTAATTTAGAGTACTGCTCCACTATCTGGAATCCATACCATAAAGACCAAATATATAAGCTAGAGATGGTTCAGCGGAGAGCTGCACGGTACGCTACAAACCAGTACCATAACACAAGCAGTGTTTCAGAGATGTTGGACCACTTAAATTGGGAAACACTGGAATCCAGAAGGACAAAGGCCCAGCTTACCATGATGTTTAGGATTGTCAACAGTCTAGTGGATGTGCCTTTGGAACAATACCTAACACCTGCATCAAGCCGAACAAGATCAGCTCACTCCCACAAGTTTCGACAGATTTCAACCACGACATCTTACTACAAGAACAGCTTTTTCCCTTGCACTATCATTACATGGAATTCTCTGTCACCAGCTATTGCTGAGGCCCCTGACTGGGTATCCTTCAAGCAGGGGCTGTCCACCCTTAACAGTGCTCCAGCTAGGCCGTTTTCGGAGGGCGCTCCGCCCTGCCTCTGAAATTCGACGCCCCGCCCTTTTTAATCCCAACCTGCCCTAAATTCAACCATGTCCCTTTTTTATCTGCCCGTGTAGAGCTCAGAAATTATGTATTCAAAATGTAATAAGCGCTAATCGGTTCAGCGCGTGCGACGACATTTTGGGAAATCCCCTCTGTGATCTCTCGAGAGGTGACCAGTCACGCGTGAGTTAGCAAACTACTGGAGGTAAAGCGGTGGAAATGGGAACTTTTCATAAAGTGTACTTAAACAGCAGCTAACCTAAATGTTCCGCTTTTTTTGCAAATCTTTATCTCCGAATCAGACCTCAATAAAGCATTTACATGTACATTCGGTAGAATCGATAAAAACTACGAGAGGTCATGAACTTGACCTTATGACTGAAGAATTCAAGATGTTCACTAGGCAATCAGGCACTCGGGATGGATTCCCCTGGATAAATCAAGAAATCCGCCGCCTAATGAGAAAACGTGACAAACTCTATAAACGCTGGTCTAGGTCCGGCAGACCTTATGACCAAAGTAAATTCCTCAATTATAAGCATTTAGTCAGGCGGGTTTCAGAAAAAGCCTATGAAAAATACTTAGGGGACATCTTAGGCATAAACAACGAAATTCCTGACCAAGATGTAGGGGAACCCCCTAAGGTCAAAACCAAAAAGCTTTACTCCCTGCTCAAGCACTCCAAACAGGACTCAAATGGCATTGCTCCTCTAAAGAAGGATGGTCAAACTCTTTTAACGGAAGTAGGAAAAGCAAATGCCTTAAATGACCAGTTTCAGTCAGTGTTTAGCCCCAAAACCCCCATAAGTTTAAAGTCCCTTGCCCAGAAGTCATTGCAAGATTTGCATGACTCTGGTGCCAACCTACCATTCCAGCCCAGCCCCCATCCAAAAATGCCTGACATAAGCATAGCTGCTGAAGGCATCGACAAGCTGCTTAAAGGCTTGAGCCCACACAAGGCTGCAGGACCTGACAAATTCAAACCCATTGTTCTTCAAACATTGCATAAGGAATTAGCACCCATCCTGCAGCTTATTTTCCAGAGATCAATAGATACTGGAAAGATACCAGACATTTGGAAAGAAGCAAATGTCTCCCCAATTTACAAGAAAGGCGAAAAATCTGACCCATCCAACTACAGGCCAATTTCACTTACTTGTGTCCTGTGCAAAATTCTGGAGCATATTGTTGCTTCTAGCCTGGTTAAACACTTCACTGAACTGGACATATATTACGAAATGCAGCATGGCTTCCGAGAAAAGAGATCCTGTGAGACGCAACTTATAATGTTAATCGATGAACTAGCTAAAAATATGCAGATGGGCAAACAGACTGATCTTATTCTTTTGGACTTTAGTAAAGCTTTTGATAAAGTTGCCCATGAAAAACTCCTTCTAAAACTTCACCATTATGGCATCAGAGGAGACACTCTAAAATGGATTAAGGACTTTTTGGATAATCGAAAACAGGCCGTGGTAATCAATGGAATTAACTCAGAAAAAATCCCAGTCTCCTCTGGCGTCCCACAGGGCTCTGTTCTCGGTCCAATCCTCTTCCTTGCATACATAAATGACCTGCCTGAGCAGGTCAAATCCAGAGCCAGACTTTTCGCAGACGACACTGCCTTATACCTCGCAATCAGCTCAACCACAGAAAGCGAGGTCCTACAAACAGACCTAGCAAGTCTCGAACAATGGGAAAAGATGTGGGACATGCAATTTAACCCCTCTAAATGTCAGGTCCTTCAAATCACAAAAAAGGCAAAACCCCTCAACACCAAGTACATTCTACATAATGTAGAGCTGGAAAGTGTCCCAGCAGCAAAGTACTTAGGGGTCACCATTGCGGACGACCACTCATGGTCCAAACATATTGACATCACCACAAAAAAGGCAAACCAAACTCTTGGTTTCCTTAAAAGAAATATCCGGGTCCATAATAAGGACCTTAAATCAGTAGCATACAAAACTCTTGTAAGGCCTCAGTTGGAGTATGCTTCAACAGTATGGTATCCCCACACCACATCCGATATAAATAAAGTGGAAGCAGTCCAAAGAAGGGCTGCAAGGTGGGCTACAAGAGATTATAGATACACCTCTAGTGTCACTGCTATGTTGAAGGACCTAAACTGGCGCCCCTTAGACCAACGTCGGATTGATAGCCGACTCGTGATGATGTATAAGGTCACATATGACCTTGTAGCTATCCCTGCATCAGACTACCTTGTTCGAAACACCAGAACATCACGACACATACATCCTTTAGCATACAGACAGATCCAGACTCTCAAAGACTATTACAGGTTCACATTTTTCCCTAGAACAATTATCCACTGGAACGCCCTCCCTGTCAACATACCGACCCTTCCCACCCTGGCACAGTTTAGCTGTGCTGTCTGCCAGGTAATTCATGTGTCCCCCTGAATACCAGCTTCTGTTTTATCTTTTATCTATACTAACACTCCTTCTCGCACTGTACAAACTCATCTCACCACCTTTTCTATCACTTTATTTCAACTAACCCCTTCAGCACTTGGTATTCCAGAATACCCGTCTGACGTCCCCCTCGGGGGTTAAGATGTATCGAAAGATAGATAGATAGATGTTCGGCACGTTTGCGATGTACTGGTCGATATCTCGCTTTGCGTTTCATTTATGCGACCGCGAAAGGCCAGACAAATCATGCGCAGGCTGATCAGAAACTTTACTTTTCAATGCAGTCTCTTAGAGCAGTGCAGCGAGTCGTTTCCCTTCGCGGAAATGAACATTTTCGCTTGGTGGGCTTAAATTGTCGCTGTGGGGAGCTATCGTCGGTTAATTTTATTGCCCAGAAAAGATTACGGACAGGCGTTTGGCACAGACCTGCATAATTAGACCCTCTTTGCAGATAAATTATGATGCCGATTTCTTTCATCACGAGTGGACACATGAAGAGATAAGTTCTTTGCACGTTTCTGCAGTTTTTATCACAGGGCTCTGTAATCATTCTTTTGTTTTCTCCCCATTTTCTCAGAGCATTTATAAACGGAAGAACAAAATATTTTCAGCACTTATCTAATAGAATTCATTCTGCTAACATTAATATTTTTCTGACTGACAAAATTTGCAACATGCCTTCTAGAGATCGAGCGCAGCGTTCTCTTACCAAAATTGGTAATGCAAATAAGAGGAAGCTCACTGATTTTTTCGGGTAAGTATGCAGACTGACTGCATGCTATAAGAGGGGTGTGTGTAGGCCTCTCGAAGAAGAGAGCTCATTTTGCCTAGGATTATCCACACGCCCAGTTAGTGAAATAGTCCCGGTTTGTCTAAACCAAAGGTTTTTAGTTCTCATTACTTTGTTGTGATGAGGTTTCTAGAGAAGTAGCTTTTGTTTTTAATAGCTTTAAGTGTTGCTTATTTCGGTGTTAGAATACCTCTATTGTACATGTGTATTGGCGTGTTGTGTATGACACACATTTGTACTAAGCAGCTCATCACGAGCGTGTTTACTATGTTGTTTCCATAATAGAAACTTACTCGTGTATGTCTCTATCCCCAGCAGACAATAGCCAGGTCTGCTCAAAATACCCACCAAAGGCCTTCTTTAAGGTCTATTTTTCAAAAATTTCTTGGGGTAGGCCCCCCAAACCCCCCCCTGTGGGAGGGGGTCACCCCCTCCCACACCCACCCCCGTTTCGGCACTTCGCGCCTCAAAGTGCCCTTACAGGCCACTAGCACCCTGCCCTTTTCAAATTCTAGCTGGAGCACTGCTTAAGTACTGAATCTGCAGTCGGCGCCAGCCATAAGTAGTACCTAGGGATTCTTAGAGCTATGCCGGTGGGGCTTCCTTACCCCTTAGCGGTCACCGTAGCCGGACTGGTCTGAGTTGAAGGGACGAAATGTGGCTGTGCCAAACTTAACCTATTCTTCTGTCTTTTATCTATCCCCTGTTGCTTCTAACTTTTCTACTCCTTTATTTTTTGTTTCTAGACTAGCACCACCACCGTCGCATAAAAGTCAAGAGTGACTGTGCCGACGTACCATGTAGATGTAGATGTAAAACTTTTAATAAAAGATGAGGACACGTTTATCTTAATGCACACTCATTATATCATTTTACATGTATGTGCATATTGAGATACCCTGCTTCAAGGTCATAGTAAGGAGTCCAGTGATATACGTCACATCCCAATCTGGATTATCTGTGCCCTTTAATACGCACTCAGTGAATCAAGTTCTTTCTACACAGGGTTAACACTCTTGATTTCTCGCTTTATGTTGTAGGCCGATAACAGACTGCCTGCAGCAGTTAATTTGACCAGTTTCAGCAGAATTATGCACCAATCATTTGTATCCATGCCCTCCACCTAACGGTATAGCAATGGAATAGATGGGCTAAGGTGCAAGGCAATTACTTTTTGATTGTACCTGCAGTGTCGGGGTTATAACATTAGGACGCTTACCACGGTGAGATTTTCTGTTGTGTAAGGTGGGGCTAAGAACAGGGTAGTTACAATCAGCTTGTCCACACAGGGCGGGGCTTATGCCAGGGCTCTGAAAAGTGATAAGTCATTATCCCTGCCCATTCCCGTAAGTGGGGAAGCAGTGGATACAAATGACTGGTGCGGAAATAATCGGCTCTAATCCGACAATTACAAATATTTTTTGACTAAATGCCACTAACAATAGTAACACCAGTAGTGTTGTTGAGATGCTCGATGAGCTGCAATGGCCAACTTTGCAGGCCTGGAGGGATCAGTCCTCTCTGCTTTTCTGCCACAAGATTCATTTTGGGAATATGTCTATTGATAAAGACAAGTTAAGACTTGACCCCGTCTCAGAGAATAAGGTCTACCAGGTCATCACACAACTCACAATATTGCAGGCCCCAGACATACAGTGATGCCCTGCATTATTCTTTTTTCTCAATGACAACTCCCCATTGGAATAGTCAGTCTCCAACTGTGGCCGAATTTTGGCCCCAAAGAACACCAAAAAAAATCCCAGACAACCCATGGTATAACTATCACTTATCCATTGCATATGTTTTCAGCCATGGCTGGGAGCACCACCCTGCTAGACCCTGCAGAAAGGTTTGCTCATATTCTACAGCCAATCAAAGATCTAACAAAGAACTGGGATATAGACATAGCTGCTTGTCTTGAAGACTATCTTGAAGAGGTATGTTACTATTATTGTTGCAAAAACTTTCCCTGCTACACAGTCACTACAGTAAACCCTGTCTTGAGCGGCCACTCAAAAAGATGACCAAAATTGGTTTTCAAGACCGATTATTGCTTAATGCAGGTCAAAAGTATTGCAGAATGGAGCATTCTGCAATACTTTCGACCTTCATTAAGCTACCATTTGTCATTGAGATCTTTGTTTGGTCTATTTTTGAGTGACCGCTTAAGACAGGTTTTACTGTAAATGAAGCCAGCTGATCAGGATCCACACTGTTATCCACTCAACATTTGAGTTCATGCTAATCGTAGAATATGAAAGACAGAATTGACTTGTGCTAGGTAGGTCTGTAAAGTTCTTGAACACAATCTGATTAAAGTATTAAAAGTACTTGATTTAGATACTGTTATATATATTTCTTTAAAGAGACATTATACAAATATTTTGAGTTCATCATTATACAAATTAGATGAAAACTATGTATCTTGTGCTCGTATGTTGATATATACCCCCTAGTATGCGGGGCAGGTAACAAAATTAACAATTTTATAATTACTAGTCATAACACAATTAGTAATATCAAATGAATGGTGTGCCCAATGTTTTTAACTTTTGTTTCACTGATGTAGGTGAATGTTTTAATGATGAACTGAAAATAATGAGTTGATGTGAAGTGTTTTACTAATTTTGTAAGCTTGTTACCAAAATAGCTGTTGATTTGATAGGGGTATTAAAGGTAAATATTGGTGTCAGCAAAATCGGGCCTCCCATAGAATTGGGGGGGGGTATTCAAACTATACCTTTCAAGTGATGCATTCAGATTAATTAGCATTTAGTTTCTTATAAACTCAAAGTTTGTAAATATGTGTTGAAAATTTATGAAATAAGTTTCCATTCGATATTCCTAGCATCTGTTCTTAACATACCACCATTTTTGTTCCAAAAGTCTTGAAAATAGCCTGGAAAAATATGAGGTGTACTAAAATGTTACTTCTGTGCCTAATGCTGAACTATTTGTGTTGATTAAACAGACCAAATATGTTTTTTCTCTAAATGATACAAGCAACATAACCCTAAATGGAACTTTATCTTTTTTAATATTCATGTAAAATGAAAAGCTTCAGGGCCAGCATAGTATCAAAATAGCAACGTCATGATAAAAACAGACACCTGCCCGGCAGATGGCATGGTGCCTATAGTAAAACCGTTGTAAAGGACATATTGCTTGTTGTATATTTATCAGTTTTACAAATGTATTTCTGATACATTCCTGAATATGATGATATAGATGAAGAAACTTGTTATTGTTTACGTTGAGTTGTGAACAGGTTGTCCACAAACTTTCAGGACGTACCTCGTATTAACTTTTTTTTTACACATGTCCCGGGACAAGTAAATGTAAATTTTTCACTTGTCCTGAATGAAATGGGACCTTGTCAGACAGGTTGGTCATAGTATTTCCACACCCCGGAATGATGGCAAGTTGATTAGTGTTTAATAACTCTGACCCAATTTTCAAGATAAACTAGCTCTCAAGTTAAAAGCTTGTCTGTGCACACATCTTTAGAACCGCTTGAATAAATTTTATATATAACTCATTTCTTGCTAGTGTTGACTTTTGTCATCGGCTGATAGTGATAACCATTGCAAACAGTTTGGACCCAGATCAGGACCCACAGAATATATGTCTTGATATTGGTTCCAAACTGTTTGACACTCTGATAGGGTTCCTGAAATAATTTTTTGAAAGTGTTAATTTTGAAAAAAGTCAGCAGACTACAAAAGCTTGAAAAATTACCAAGCATGCAAAAATTAAAGGAAGATTTAAGTTTTTTGTTACAAATGTATGTACATGTATGTTTGACAATGTTTACATTTTATTTATAGCTCGAGCACATCACAGTGTCATTTGATGGTGGGGCAACTACGATGAATTTCGCCCAAGCGGCCATGTTGTTACAAAGTTCAGCTTGTGTTTACAGCAAAAAGGTAAGTTTCACAAGATAGAAAAAAAATGGATGACAAGTAATGGTATTAACTCTTATGTTGAATATTGCATGTACAACGCTCTTCCCCTAATTTCTTAATTTATTAAGCTAGCTTGCCAGATTGTCCTTACTATATGGATTTACAAGAATCGAAGTAAATTTTGCAAATCATTAGAAGCCAGCTGATCTATATCTGCATGTTTTTGAAAACGGGATTTGGTCCCATCTAGTAAGTACATGTAACAGATTAACAATATTTATCACATGAAGTCGTGTCTGGGAGTGATATAATGCTATGCAATAAAATCTATAAATCACTAGTGATTTACAGATTTAGAAATGTTCTGTAATGACGTCTATTATATGACGTTGTGTAAAGATGGCAAAGTTTTGATGTTTTCACGACAAAAATGCAATTTTTACATAGTTTTAATGGCATTTGATGAACAGAATTGAACATGCATGCTCCAGTATTATTGAATTTATTATACTCATTGCGGGAAAAGATAAAAAATGCTTGACAAGCCTCACATTTTATCTCTTTTCCTCAACTTATATAATAAATTCAATAATACATGAGCACTAATGTCAGAACCTCTATTTATACTGATGGAGTCTATCCAGTTTGATACAATAACTTTGGACAGCTGGTAGGACTTCCACGTTTGCATGTGTGAACGGTAATGTTTTGTGTTTATGCAATAAACGTTTACAAAAATGGTCTACCGTTTTTGACAAACTTAAACATGTGACGAGCTTTGTGGTTTATTAATAGCATCTTCTAATGAAAAATAGTGTTTGTTTTTTTTCAGATTCGGATGTATTTGATAAAGATTCTAACAATAATTAATTATTTCACTTAGAATTACAGCGGACATGCTCAGCGGACACAGTGACTGATGTCTCGTTGTGATAAAAACGTCTCCAATTTTATCTCACTGCGCTAGGAGCAATATTCATGCATTTTCATCAGATACGTAAATGCACAAATGTGAAAGCACATGGCTTCAAACTGTGTTGTTGTTTTTTACTTCCTGTCGGCGTGTGTATTGATGTTAATTTCATTCTGTCTACAATTGGCAGTTTTGTCTCGCGCGTGTCAAATCATTACACATTTGCAACTGTTTACAAGGGAAGTCAGTTTCACTAAGGAAATATCGGTAATTGATGAGTCTGTGCATGTTGCAGTCAGAATTGCAATTACTTGAAATGAGTTCTATAACAAAACTTAACCAAACAATTTCGAATGTTTGCACAGGTACATTGTTCAGAGTTCTTTTTTAGGAAAAAAATTGGCGATTTTACTGATCTGCAATAATGAAAAATATTCAGTACGATAATTGCGTGTAAACCGAATTGTTTTGATTTATGGAATTCGTATAAACGAAAATTTTGTAAACATGGAAGCCCTAACAGCTGGTTAAAATTTCTAAGTAGTTTTGTATATTTGTTGCTTTTGGTGTGAGTACACAAAACAGTCATCCAGCTTGGTAGTCCTTTTGAAATTTAGCACTTGCGGCTTCTGTGCCCTTTATGGGGTAAATGGGTGCGCCATCTTACTTTAAATGCGCCTATGATTACACATTGGTGTATAATAAAAATACATCTTTGTGTGGACTGTTTTATCACAGACTCCCCAGCCAACTTCACAGGTAAGGTATGACACTGGTGGGATTTCAGCTTGAATTTTTTTACTGTTCCTCAAAGAATGGAGAATGCCAAGAAAATGAGATTATCAAGGTAGGTTGTGTTTTCAATTTTTTTTTGAAAGGTGAATGACAGATCTTGTCACTCACAAACAGAAAAACAACTCTGAAAAAATATACAGAGGCTCAAAATCTGCCTTTTTACATGGAGTTGAATGAGACTGAATAATTGTGCACTGAACCCTTTAGTCATCACAGACAGTGTAGAAGAACTACTGTGTTTCCAGGTATTAAGTGACCTACGTTTTTTGCAGTTAATGATAAATTTAATTGAAAAAGAGAATAGAGAAATGAATTAAAGTATATACCGCGTAGTTGAAATTATTTTTTTACCTCAATATGTGGTTTTATATAGGCTGGGATTGGATGGAATATTGATGTGTTTCTGATGCTTCTCTTTGAATAAGTTCCCAAGTGAACCTAAGGATATAAATAAACTATGACTTATACAGGTCAGTGGTGGTAATTCGCCCATTAAGCTATGATTCATCTCTTATACTAACTTATTAGATTCACTGTACATCTAAAACCTGTGCCTTGAATGGCCTGTATTCAAAAGTAATTCAAGTTACAGCATTGGGGGAATGTTATATGCGGTGTAATTTTCAGTGGCGGATCCAGAGTGGGTTTCAAGTTCTCTCGACCCCCTACCCTCGCCCCGTTTTTAAATATCCTCAGTGAGACCATATTAATTCATTTTCATAGGATATTTGAGAAAAATGAGATAAAATCAACAAAGCGAACCCCCACACCTTTATACATATGACCGCCCTTTCTAGAAATACTGAATCCGCCCCTAGGGAGCACAGTGGCTCAGTGGTAGAGTGCTTGACTAGAGACCGAAGGGCTGTGGGTTCCAGCCGCACCGGCGTCACTGCATTGTGGTCCTTGAGCAAGACACATTTATCCTAGCTTAGTACTGGTTCAACCCAGGAAGACCTATCCCTGTTTAACTGAAAGATTGTTGATGGTACGTCAAGAATCAATCAAACAAACAAACATACGAAACTGATTTTATGTCGTTGTTGTCCTCTGCTGAATTTTTTTTTTGAGATAATTGTTTTCAAAATATATCTTTCAGGGAAACAAGTAGAGTGTCCAACAGTGTGGATCCAGATAATGCCCGATATTGTGTGTGCCAAAATGATGGTGAATGTATGAGAATGATTTCGCTGAATCCATGTATATTGATAGTCCCGTAGGCTAGTAAATATCGTAATATTCCACATGTATCTATTGAGGTACAAATTGGTATATTCACGGGGAAAAACAACTAAGTTGTTCTGTTTTACAAGGGATTGGGGCTTCAGTTAAAAATAAGGACTTGCCCCAACAATAAGTTTTAGTTACGCGGTGTGCATTTAAATCCACATGCTAAGTGCCGTTCGCCTTAGTTAAGTTTAAAGTTGTTAAAAATAAAGAAAAATGGGGGTCATTTAAGACCTGGAAGCACAATAGTACACATCTGTTACACCTTTTTCAAATCTGCAATGAATCTAATCATTATTTTGTTTTATCATGCGTCTGGGAGTGAAAAAACGCCATGCAATAAAATTGTTAAAGCACTAGTGGTTTACAGATTTTCAGGAAATGTTATGACGTCCTTAACAACATTGCTTACATAATGACAAAAATATAACGTTTTTACAGCAAAGTAATCTTAATGTCAAATGATAAATAGAATCTAACATTCTTGCTCCTGTATGTAAGATCCTCTAATTATTTTGTTGAAAAATTGTTTTTTTGTCTATTTTAGGTAGAATACCTGTACTCTTTGGTGTGTCAAGTACTTGATATGCTAGCTAACAAGAAGTAAGTTATCTGAAATCTTTGAATGCTGCGTAATTAGGCTCCTACCAGGCCCCCAGATAAGAGTGCGTAACTGAAAATTATTTTTCTTATTTCTCAACCAAAACATATGTTGTGGATACTAAAAAAAAAAAGTCTCGAGGAGACGGTTCTTTTGAGCACCCAAAACACATGTTTAAACTGATGGATAAGAGAATAATTGCAATTTTACGCTAAATTGTTTTGCTTAACTGGCCCTATGTCCTACCTGAGGAGACTGGGCCGGACTATCTATAGGTTTCCCCTGTCTGTCTGTCCGCTGAAATCTGGATCCCAAAATAACTCAAAACAAAAACTATTAAAGCTAGCTTGATGAAATTTGGTATGTGATCAGGTGGCAATGTGCTGATTTTGTTGTCGCATGAAAATTGTGGTTGCTATGGTAACAGAAATAGTCAAAATGTTGCAAAAACATATGGATCCCAAGATAAGGACCTCTGACACTTTGATAGGGTATCTGCCTATTTTTCAGATGCTTCCCAAAACTTCCTTATGCATAAGATATCACTGGTTTCCTTTTGGATAGGACGCTTGATGTATTAGGAATGAATTAAGGTTATAATTAGACAGGCAAACCCATACAACAAACCAGGAGACCCTACCAAAGGGGGTAGGGGTTGCAAAATTTGACTTCACCAAAACATTTAGAAATCGATTATATTTACCTGTAAGGGTATTATATCTTCAATACTCGATTACAAATCACAGTGAAAGTATTTTAAAGTCCAAAATCATGAGCATTTTAGTGATTATTTTTGTTGTTGTTTTTTCTATCTGATTTGTTAAGAAATATTTTGAAGTGCAACTGTAGTCCATATTCAACCTTGATGACAATGTATTTACCTGGTGCAATTTTATGCAGCAGGGTACTATAACCATTCAGCCATGCATAAAGTTCACCTAGTCAAAGGTCATGTAGTTTATGTGTATTGGATAGATACAGTATTAGTGCAAAATAATCTACCAACTGAACTTGGTAAAAGGATATTTTTCATAATCTATAGAAAAATATGCTTATAACGTTGTAATATTTTATGAATAATGGGTTATGAAAAAGAAGCTTACTTGTACTAATTATTTCATTATACTGGAAAAAAAGATTTTGAAGAGAGCACACCAAAAATCCAAATGCTAATGTTCGGGCTCGCCTAGTCGTCACATTTTGGGCTGTGGGATATCATTCCCCCCGAGTTCCAGCTAGTTTTTCACATATATCATGTAAAATATGGGAACACACTTACGTGCAAAAGGATTAGTTGGAACTCGGGGGGAATGATGTTTTAAAAATATTTTTCTATTTCCTATATGCATAATGCAAAAAGAGACCATTTCAGCCCCAAAATAAAGCCGTACATTCGTGGATATAGGAAATGAAATGCAATATCATAAAATAGGGACCATCAGGGAGCTTATACATGAAGATGGAAGCATTTGATCGACTTTGATTTCTATCAAAATTATAGGCAGTGATACACTGTGATTCCCATTACCACTGTCAGAGGTCCTTCAAAAACTATCTAAGATAGATTGATAAAACTTGGTGTGTGAATAAGTGGCAATGTATTGATAATGCATGGGTTAAAGTTTTCAGGATTAATCCTAAATTCCGGATTTTGAGGCTGACTTTCCATAGAAAGTCAGCCTCAAAATGCTGTATTAGGGAGATTATGATAGCTTGTTTGATTAGTTTTCAGATTATCTAAACACAATTAATCATTTTGACTTTAAATTATCCATTTTTGAAGCCACCCTGCAAGTTTTAAAATTTGAATTTCAAAAGTTCAGGATTTTGGAAATTTTGAAATTTCACCCATGATAATGCACATTATTTTATTTCTGCTGTCTCAGGGAATTTGTGGTTGCTATAATAGGTATCGGAAATAGTCAAACTGTTACGAAGACATGAGATAACTCAATAACTATTTAAGCTAGATTGATGAAACTTGGTGGTATGTGAACATGTGGTAATGTGTTGATTATGCACGTCATTTTTTTAGCCATCCCATAAAAATTTTGGTTGCTTAATCAAATGACATGTTATATCCAGTCTCAGTTATGATAAGGTGTGTTATAAAGGGACATTACTGTGCTTTTTATTACCTGGCCGCGTAGCGCAGTCGGTAACATGTCTGGCTACAGATGCAAGTCTGACTGCAAATCCCGGGGTTGCGAGTTTGATCCGGCCTGGTCCTATACTTTTGTGGAGATTGATCATGAAATGATTTCTACGGTCATTCTCCTCCCTTCTTCTGAATCATTCAAGAAGGGTTGTTGTCAGTGACAAGGGAAAGTACATGCGCTGAGTACTGGTTAACCGCTTGTTCTAGCTTGCCCAAGAAAAAGTGTGGTTAGTAGAACTGACAGTCCCACCATTGACATTAGCTGTTGAAATGGAACATAAAGCAACAAAACAAACAAACATTACTGTGCTTTTTTCTCAACATTTTATTGTAGAAAACAAGCCCAGAAATCTTCCATTGACAATGAAGGGAATGATGAAGACGCCAATTTTCCTAAACAGAATGAAGATGAGGAGGTATGATTTGGACCTTGACCGGGGCTCACCCTGCCATTAGCCATTGTAGCCATTTGCTACTAAAAATGTAGAGTGGCTACAAATATAAGTCATTGGCTAAAAATACACTCTAGGTGGTTCAAAAACTACACATCTGCGAAAAAGTGTATTTTGATCAGCTCTTGGATTTTCCAATATCACTTTTATTATTTCTTCACACTTTATCATTTTGTCATATTTAAATCTTTGAATGCTGGATTTTTTCAATACCATAAGGGTGTCAAACAGTTTGGATCCAGATCAGGTTGACATATTGTTGGGCCTGATCTGGGTCCAAACTGTTTGCAAAGGTTATCAGCAGACGACAATCATGTTTTTTTCTTCAGTTGGTCAAGGTAATCTGGCAATTTGCAGCAAGTCGAGGAGAAACTTTGACACAATCTTGTGCAGAAAAATATGAGGGGGTTTTTGCATTTTAGCGCATGAAATTTGACTTAGTATTACGAAAGTTATTGATGATTTGACTGGTTCAGGAAATCCGTGAACCCTATCATGCTGACCACGTGATTGGCAATCTTGCTAACTCAACTTGTAAGGGCATGTGCATGCCTATTGAGTTGAACATGTCCAATGGTGAATTTTCATGACAACAACACATATTATTATATAATCTATAAATAAACATATTCTGATTGACCCAGATGCATATCCACTCGAGTCAATAAAACTACATATTGCATGGTTTGCCGGACGTGACGTTGCAAAGCAAATGGCATGAGGTAATATTGCATGGCTTACGGGAAGTGACGTCAGAACGTCAAGTAATTTCGCATGATCCATCCGTAACGTCAATTGTTTTAATGGTATAAAATGACTGGAAATGCATAACATACATTTATTTTATAATAAAACAATTGTTGACTTATGTTTTGGTAGACATGGAGTGTTCTTGAACAGTAAACTTTATCATATTGACCTCCGCTCCGCGCCGGTCAATATGACTTTACTGTTCAATAACACTCCATGTCCACCTCAACATAAGTCAATAACTGTATTATATTTGACAGCAAGTTGATGTTTTCACACTAAAAACATTATTACAAAATAATTTTAATGTCATATCAGTGATTTTATTTGGCTAATTTTGAGGCCGTCTATGGGAGTCATTCCCAATCCAAAAATGGCCTTTATTTTCCCAATTTCATGTATTTTAGCACTTATTTTCCCAATTTTATTAAAATATTTTCCCAAAAGGGAAGGGAAAGGTAGCTTCCTGAAATCCCAAATAAAATCACTGCATGATATGATAAATAGAAACTAACAGTCATGCTCCTGTATTATTGAATTTATTTAACTTGTTGAGAAAAGACAATAAAATGCTCTGCAAGCTTTGCATTTTTATTGCTTTTACTTAACTCGTTTAAGAAAGTAGATAAAACATGAGCACTCATACAGGCCTTAAGTTAAGACGGTGTACGAAAATATTAATTTTCTTATTTCTCAACCAAAGCATATCTTGTGGGTACTCTAAAGAACGGTCTTAATGAGACGGTTCTTTTTAGCACCCAAAGCATATGATAAAACTAATGGGTAAGAAAATATTGATTATTTTACGCTCAAAATGTTGTTTATCTAAACCTGTGCTCATATAAGATCTTCAATGTATAAGATAAGTCACAACTATTCATATTTTCCAGTTTCTCAGTCTGGATGATATACAGTACGGGAAGAATGTGGCTCTGAAGGAAGATTTTGACTCTCAAGAGGTAAGGCATGCAAAGATTTTCCTACATTTAGGAAGTTGATGCCAGGGGCCTGTTGAATTTGGGAAAAAAAAGCATATGGACCATCAAAATTGGGAAAACTTGATGCAGTCTTAACCCTTATCGCGCCAAGAAAAAAATGCCTCTGAAAATGTCGTCTGCTGAAGTCGTCTGCTGCAAACAGTTGCCTAGCATTACTGATGAATTAAGTATAGAAGCAAACAGTGTGGACCCAGAACAGACTGCTCCTATAGGAGCAGTCTGATCTGTGTCCACGATGTTTGCCATAGAGGCTTCTTAAACATTTCAGCAGACAAGAAAAGCAGACGACTTTTGTTGAGATTGGTGCATTAAGGGTTAAATAACTGGGCCGCCATTTTAAATGAAGTAAAAACCATATAACTTAGCAGTGTAAAGCTGTAACATATTTGTTGCTTTAATTGCTAACTATAAAAACTCATGAAAAATTGCATAAAAAATGTGAATGAAAAAATGCTTTCATTCACATTTATGTGCAACTTTTCATGCATCTGTAGCTTTGGTATTTTTGTTTGCAATTTTATGAAATTTTTCACCAAAACATAGAACTAAGAAATTGTGAATGATATACAAAAAGTTGGGAAGTTTTTGCTCATTTTTGAATTGGAAAGGGGCCGATATTCCGCACCAAATCAGGCCCTAGGAAAATCCCTGGCATGGGTTCGGCTTGACTCAAATTTACTCCAGATATTTTGTCAGAGCAGCCCAATCTTCTTCAGACATTTTGTAATTTTGCGAATCTAGGACATATTTGAATAGCTCACAACGATGGAATATGGTGTTGCCACGGTCAGGGAAAAAAGTCTGGAAAATGAAAATTTTCACAGGTCAGTGAAAAGTCAGGGATTTTCAATTTCAATCGGGGAAATTTAGAAGAAATTATGATATAAAAGTCAGAGAATTTAAGGATTTTCTAAAAAGTTGATAGTTGACAGGCGTCTTAAGTCTTGCAATTTATTTTAGAGATTAATTCACTTTTTGGAATGTTCATTTCATGGAATCATAAACACTTCGGGTCTCTTGCAAAGTAAGTGAATCCCGAATCAGGGGTGGCTCACTGTCAATCATAACACAAGTGTCACTTCTGGTGGATGAATTCGATGTACGAAGCGTATTTCACAGGCAAATGAGCTTGGCAGCTGCTAATCATATTTATGTCTTTCATGAGGTTATGAACAGTTGCAAAAATCTAAAGATTCATTAAAGGCTTGCTTTGAAAATGAAAATATATAATTGTGGGAAGATTTCAAAACATGTTAAAACTGATGGATAAGAAAGTATTCATAATTTTACACTCAAATGTTGTTTATCCGGATCTATTTTGTCGTCTGCTGATAACCTTAGCAAACAGTTTGGACCAAGATCAGGACCGACAGAATGTCGGTCCTGATCTGGATCCAACCCTTTGACACTCTGATCGTGTTCCTGAAAGAGTTTTTTGAAAAAGTCTATTATGAAAATAATAAGCAGATGACAAAAAAAGACTGAAGAATTACCCAGCACTCAAAGAGTTAAACTATAATTGAGCCGTGACATTGGATTTTCAACAATGTGGTATGTGCGAGCAGCAAAGGCTCAGACCAGCCTGCGCATACGCAAAGGTCTGATCAGAGCCATTGCTAGTCACTAGAATATTCTATGAGTGTTGAGCTACTGACTGAACATCATTTGGAGTTTCTAAGCCTAAAAGGAGGCTGCATCTGAGTCTACGCATGTCAAAATGCCACATTGTTGGAAATCACATGTCATGGCTCATTACAGGAATTCCAGCTTCTGCCTCAGATACCACTTTGTTTGATTCCTCTGGAAGAGGGGGAAAAGGGAGAGAACCCTTTATTGAGGTTGGTGAATTTTCTTTGTTCTATTTCATATAATTTTAGCATGTAAGTTGATATGCCCATATGTTCTCAAAGTCAGAGGGTCATATTGCTTTTGACTATATGTGCATCCGTCCGTCTGTCTATCCACATCTACCTCGTCTGCAAGATATGTCATATACTATTATAGCTACAACTTTAGAACTTGACCAGCTTACATGAGATGAGGAGTGGTTGCCTGATTTACCCTTGTCATGCTGAATATTTTTATATACTACACTCCTCCCCAAGTTTCATCATGTAAACCTTCAGCATTCCAGTTGTAAGCACGTTTTTCAGTCAGAGTCAGTGTTCGCGTTTACGTCCTAATAATATCTAAATACTCAACGAAAATCAATGGAACGCAAAACAGTCAAGGGCCTTGCGTACATGGGACGCAAGATAAAAAACAACCAAATTTCATGAATTTAGGTCCCAGATTAAGCCAGTCTGATAAATCAACAATAAACAACCTAGAAATCCAGCCTGTCGCGTCAAAATTACAAAGAAAATGCTATAAATAATCTAGTTGCGGTTTTCCATGCTGTCTGTCGTTCATGGCAACGGTTGAAATAAGAGCGAGGCTGAGTCTCTATAAATAACGATGATGCGGGTTTTCCCAATACGTTGCTGTTACGTAAATGCACCTTGCGTGGACTGGTACCTTATTTTATTCATACTGGCGGACTTTATTTAGTAATTAAATTAGAACCAATCTGTTGCGCAGTAAACTATATTCAGAATCATGGCATCTGCTAGTAAGAAGGCAAAGCATGCGAGAAACTTTCAAGACACCTGGTTAAAGGATAATAACTTCAAAGATTGGCTGTTAAAGGAAGTCAACCCTGAAACAAAAGCAATCACCATGCGATGCCTTATTTGTACAGAAGCAAAAGTCAAAAAATGCATTCACCAGGGGCTGTGGCGACTTCCAACGTAGCTCGCTTGTAAAACACATTTCAAGTGACAGTCATCGCCGTGCACTGCAAATTAAAGCGTCAAGAAAGGCTTTTTTAAAATCTGTGAAAACAGCGGAAGCAAAGGTGGAAGATTCACTTCACCACCAACGAAAAACTGTGTATTTTATGGCCCAACACAACATTGCTCTTAACACTTATGCACCGGTGATTGAGCTGCAAAATAGTAATGGTTGTGAAGTGCTATCAAGGCCATCAGGACATTATGTTGCACATGAGGTTGTGTCTGAAATGTTGCAGTGTTTAGCAACTTCCATAACAGATGATGTCAAACAGAACATCAAAAACAGCAAGTTCATAGGTGTTTTAACTGATGAAAGTTGTGACATGGCTGTGTTAAAAAAAACTAATCATTTATGTCCAAACATTTAGTGGGGGAAAGGTCAATGTTAGTTTTGCTACAAACATAGATGTGCCTGATGGTAAAGCAGAAACTATTTTCAATGTGATTAATGAATGGCTCGTGTCATGGGAAATTCCAATTACTAAAGTGATGGGCCTAGCAACAGATGGAGCTGCAGTTATGACAGGTGTCAGATCAGATGTTGGGGTCAGGATGAAGCAAGAAAATCCCAGAATGGTACATATACATTTTGTAGCCCACAAGCTGGCCCTTGCTGTCTCTCAAGCTGCTGCTTCAGTCAGATCTGTGAAAACTTATGAGGACACAGTGCAGTCAGTGTATTTCTTTTTCCACAACTCAGCAGTTCGGTACAACAGACTTAGAACAGTTTATGATCTGCTTGATGATGACAACCTTATAACTCTCAAAAGACCCCATGCTGTCAGATGGCTTTCCTTACATCAAGCAGTTTCTGCTATACATTCATCTTGGGCTGCTTTGGTCACCACCTTTGGTGAAGAGGCTTTTAACAATGATCAAGCAAGAGGCTACCTACGTCAAGTTGATAAATTCATCTTCATAGCACTGACATGCATTCTAGTTGACATTTTGCCTTTGTGCACAAAGCTTTCTAAGGTGTTCCAGAGGGCATGCTTAGACTTTGGGTCGGTTAGAATAAGGCTACAAACTGTGAGAGACACTTTGACTTCCTTTGGCCAAGATATTTCCACCTTGACAACATATTCAGCACTGCGTCAGGAAGTTACCAACACAGGAAGCTACCAGGGCATTCCTGTGACCATTACTGATGCTGAGGAGGCTAACTTTGTTGCTGCTAAAGATGCACTGCTAGGTAGCCTTTTAGAGAAACTGGAGGAGCGTTTTCCAAGTCAGACCATGAATGTAATGAAGAGCTTTGATACAATATTCTCCCCAAAATTGTATCCTGAGGCCCATGCATCAGTAGCCACCTATGGTAGTGGAGATCTACAACTTCTTCTGGACCACTACCAGCCAGATAATGCTGCTGATGTTCTGCTAGACAAGGACAGGTGCCTGAGGGACTTTCTCCCTTTTAAACATCACACTAGGCTTATGAACCGTATGACATTTCCAGAATATGTACAATATGTGACTGAGAACCTCCATGATGAGTATCCAGACTATGTTGTGTTGTGTCAGCTAGCCATGTCAGTGCCTCTCAACAGTGCATCATGTGAGAGAGGCTTCTCAACACAAAACTTGTCAAAAAATAAAGCTAGAAATAGACTGGGTCAAGATACCTTGCAGGACATAATGAAAATTTCAATAAATGGGCCACACTTTGCTGAATTTGATTACACCCAAACTGCCCTGAAATTCAGAGCCCTAAAGGACAGAAGGAAATAATTTAAACTTAAAACTGTAAAGCTGTTTGGTGTTGACATAATTTGATGCTCTTAGAACCTTTGGTGCCATTGACCACATAGATTCAAAGAGCACCAAATGTCCCATTGACTTTTTTTGTGTGAATTAAGCAGTTTAAGTCTTACAGAGCCCTAAAGGACAGGAGGAAAAACTGTAAACTAAAGCTACTTGGTGTTGACATAATTTGATGCTCTTAGAATCTGTGGTGCCATTGACCACATAGATTCAAAGAGCACCAAATGTCCCATTGACTTTTTTGTGTGAATTAAACAGTTTAAGTCTTACAGAGCCCTAAAGGACAGGAGGAAAAACTGTAAGCTAAAGCTACTTGGTGTTGAAATAATTTGATGCTCTTAGAATCTGTGTGATCAACCATTGACCACACACATTCAAAGAGCATCAACTGTCCCACTGACTTGTATTTTGTGAATTAAACAGTTAAAGTCTTACAATAGGTAAACTGCAAAGACTCAATCACTTTTCTTTTTTATATGTTTTTGAACATCTTGAGTGCCAATTTTGGCATTTTGTCAACTTAAAATGTTTCAAATTAAAGTTAAATCATAGTTTTACCCAATTTATTAGTGTTTAATATGACATTTTTTTTTAATTAATTACCTTTTTTTCTGGGACCCAGAGAAACGTGCATGGGACCCCATTTTTACTGATGTCCTGAGTCCCAGGGACTCAGTAAAATTCAATCCTAAATCCATCACTGAGAGTGGATAACCCTGATCAGCTGACTTCATCAGATGCGAGCTGATCTGGATCTACAGTGTATTTGTAAAAGGATAATTGAGGGTTCAACAGGAAAAGGGTTAACAATTGATAAACTGGTTGAGCTATTGGCCTTGTTTAAATAGTATCACCTTAATTGGGGTACAGTTTTGCACATTAGAAAATAAAATTTCTAGTTATACCCCCGCAAACTTTGTTTGTGGTGGGTATACTGTTTTCACATTGTCCATGCCTGCGTGCGTCCATACGTCCGTGCGTCCATCCGTAACATTTTGTTTCCTTTAAATCTTGAAGAGTCATTGCTGGAATTTCAACAAACCTTGCAAACATGTTCATATATGCAAGACAAATACCTTAAACAAAAAAGTAAGGGCTAGGGGTCAATTCTATTTGAGTTATTTCCCTTTGTAGTTCTAAATGGCTTTTTGTATAGGGTTTTGTGCTTATGCTATTATAGTCCATACACGGGCTGATCAACTCCTACCACAACTTTTGATGGAGCAATTTGATACTTTGCCCCTACAATGTAGGCATATTGAACATATGCATGAAGGAGTTTAGTTCAGAAAAAATAATTTTTGACAAAATGACAGCTGTGAGAACTTAGACAATTTTCCCCTAACAAGGCTTTTGTATATGCATAGATGGTGCCTTCATGGGCCGATCAACTTCTTCCATAGCTTTTCATAGAGCAATTTGATACTTTGCCTATACAATGTAGACACATTCACATATGCATGAAGGAGTCTGGTTGAAAAAAAATTACAAAATGACAGCTATGAGAACTTAGACAATTTTTCACTTATATGGCTTTTGTATATGCATGGATAGTGCCTTTATGGGCCGATCAACTCCTACCACAGCTTTTGATGGAGTAATTTGATACTTTGCCCCTACAATGTAGGCATATTGAACATATGCATGAATGAGTTTGGTTTGGAAAAAATAATTTTTGACAAAATGACAGCTATTTGAACTATTAGAACTTAGACAATTTTCCCCTAACAAGGCTTTTGTATATGCATAGATAGTGCCTTCATGGGCCGATCAACTTCTACCACAGCTTTTGATGGAGTAATTTGATATGGTGCCTATACAATATAGACACATTGAACATATGCATGAAGGAGTTTGGTTCGGAAAAAATAATTTTTGATAAAATGATATCTATGAGAACTTAGACTATTTTTCCGATATAATTTTAATGAATAGACTATTTTTCCAATACATGTATAAGCTTCGATATAGAGAGCTTTCAAGTGTAAATAATTTTGTGTATTTGGTCTTAATAAATGTTCCAGATTGCAAGCTTTAAGATCATTTGCACAGATTCTACTAAAATCTTGTTTTCACAGATTTTACTGAAATCTTTTCTTCAAAACTAGGGTCTGCTGGTTTGAACTATCACTTGCCAAAACTAAGTTTTTTCACTGACCCTTACTGTGCGGGGGGTATCTAATAAGCATTGCCTATTGACTTTTTTCATTTTAATTGCATAGGATTAGTTATGGCACAGAATTTATGAGCATGATAATTTTCATGCTCAGTTGAGTTGAGCATAAAAAATGTTTTATACAGTTGGAACCAGGTTAATGACTGTTAACAGTATTGGCCAGGCCTTGAAAAATATGGTGGCTGTGTGGTAGAGTGATTGAATCAAGATCCAGGGGTCACAAGCTCAAGTCTCACTAGAGACACTGTGTTCTTGCGTACTACTTAGCTCTTGTTCAAGCCAGGAAATGTCCTGACATGACTTTAATAAACATTGTTGTCTGGGACATAAAGCAAAACACACACCAAGGCAAACTAAATAAATCAAATTCTCTGAGTTAATAATCGTAGCATGTTAGATTTGAAACTGTTTAAACTAAAAGAATAAATGTCTTCTTTTTCAGTAAAAAGGGTGAACTTTTGGCTAGTCGGAATGATTTTAAGATGAACACCTGTTGTATACATCCAATGGGAACACTATTGTTAGATCTTTCTTATCTTCCCTTATTAGAGGCGGCAAATACTATAATGGAATCAGTCACAGAAAATGGAACAGGTAGTTATACTATAACTTTTTGCTCTCTGTAAAGGCGGTAACTTTAATATTCATATCTGGGCGTGGTTCAACTATTTCATCTGCTAAACAAGGGAAATCAGGTTCCATTCATAATTTGGTGAAGTATTAATAAGTTGTTTGGGCTGTGCAAACGTGTGTGCATTTCATGAAAATCCTATCCGTATACACACTGAACTCACATTTATTATAAACCCTTAAAGCGCATAATCACAAAATGTATGTTTTTTTGTCATCCACTGAAATATTTGAAGCCTCATTGACAAAAAGTATGGACCCAGATCAGACTGCTTTTGTAGGAGCAGTCTGATCTGGGTCCACAATGTTTGCCTCTATGCTTATGTTAAAAAGACATTTTCAGATGTAGTTATTTTGCTGACATTTGAAGGACTAAATTATGTGTTTTGCGTCTATACTGAGGTAATGGCGCAAGATGATACAGTTACTTTTGAATAAAACCTTTGTCTCATTTTCTGCTTTTACCTATGTCTAAGTTCCGCATTCATGAAGTGCTGCCTTTACAGCAACCAAAAAGTCATATAATACATAGGCCCAGATAAGATTATTAAATGTAAAAATGTAATTATTTTCTTACCCATCAATTTAAACATGTGTTTTGAGTGCTCAAATGAACCATCTCATTGAAACGGGTTCTTTTGAGTAAAGAGTTTACGAATGTTTCCCGCCTTTACAAGAGAGTCGGTCTGGTGGACTGAAAAATCTGCCTGACCAACCACAATTTCACCAGACCGACCGACACCATATGGGAGAAAACAACAGAAAAAAGAACAATTATCAGTTTAAATGTACAGTATTTTTAATTTACATCATGTTATATAATATGAGCCGTGACATGATATTTCCAACAACGTGGTATGTGCTACCAGTAAAGCCTCAGATCAGCCTGCAAATATGCGCAGTCTGATCAGAGCCTTGCTAGTCGCTTGAATATTCTATGAATGTTAAGCTACTGACTGAACATCGTGTGGAGTTATTAAGCTTAGAAGGAGGCTGCACAAGCTCATCTGAGTCTACACTTGTCAAAATACCACATTGTTGGAAATCGCATGTCGCGGCTCATATTTAAAAGACTAATGTAACTGCAGAGGCCTTGATCAGACTTCTGTTTATTACAGTCCTTTTTTCAGGGAACTTTCTGCCTTTCTCATGGGCACATTTCCAATGGAAAATAGCCACCTTTTTCCTAATTCCATGTCTTTTTTCCCTATTGAAAATAGTTTAAAAAAAATAGAAACAGTCTGAGACACCCATTTAACCTTATGAGAAACAATGGCCCATATCAGAATGTGACTAGTGCTGATTGAATGCATTTGTGTGCTTAGACATCTCACAAATCAGGCCAAGGAAAATCTCTGACATGTTTTGACTGATTGAAAAGAAAAAACTCAAAGTTTTAAGCTGTGATAGAAGTACAAGATTTTTGTCTTCTACTTATAACCTTTGCAACCAGTTTAGGGTAAACATATTTTATTTCCAATAAGTAACAATGCAATAACAGTACAATTTATATTATCATAAGAATTGTAGAGTTCTTTTCCTAAGAACAACAAGTTTGGACCCAGATCAAGTCCCACATAGCATTGGCCCTGGATTTAGATCCAAACTGTTTTCTGTTTTGACATTCTGATGGTATTCCTGAAAGAATTTCGCAGGACGAGTGACTTACAATTTTCACTTGTCCTGTAAACACATGCACTTGTCCTCTAAAAGCGTATGCACTAAAGAACATAAGGGAGTAATATGTAATATGACTTATAAAGTTCCTTATATCACTGCTAAAATGATATTTACCCAGTCAGTTTCATAATTGCATCCAATATACTGACAAAATTTCAAAGTCAATACTCAGAAAATGCTAGTTTAACCATCAGATTTTTCACCCTCACCCTTGAGTAATTCTTCCCTACAGGACAAGTGCTTTGGGAAGCATTACTCGTTCAATTACTTGTCCTTTCTAGATTTCACACGTAATAATGAATGAGTGAATGAGTGAATTTTTTGTCCTCTGCGCATATAACCATATGTATTCAGCAATTTTTTACAAGTAGAGAATCTTACTCATGTGACTGTGCATGCTCCAGAAAGTGTGTATGTTTCTCTGCAGCAGACTTTAGTAGGTTTCCACCAGTTTTGCTGTGAGATTTTGCAATATATAATGATAAGAATTCCCATTATTAGTCATTACATGTGCAAAATTAGTGTATTAATTTTTATTTGTAAACAGGCATTAGTATAGATATAACATATTTATTAATCGCAAATGCACTATATTTTATACCGAGGACGTCACAGGAATTTTCCAATACTGCAAGGCTCTCAGATACCTTTTTGAAATGCAAACTAAATCTTTATATCTTAGGTGGCCAAAACTTTGCAGTAGAACGTCTGTATGAGTGATCATTGATTGATAATTTAATCCCAAGGTGTTCCACTTTTCGATGCCCCACAAAACGCTACGGCTGTACACTACTGTAGTAAAAAGCAAGAAGTCATGGCGAAAGAAATCGGCAGAATTCGATCCGGGTATGAATGAAAAAAAAATGAATTTTAAATAATTCTTCTCAGCATCTCTTCAAATGATAGCAGTGAATAGTTTTATTTATGTTTAAGCAAAAATTGAATTGATGTGCAGTTTACTGCAGCAATATTAGCCACGAGAACAGCCAGAACACACTCGCATCGACCATTGTTTCGCTCCCGTATAGTGGGAAGGGAAGTAACTCGCCCATTCTGAAAAACGGTTTTACTAAACACAGCAAGTTCCCCGAACAAAAGATCGTTCATTTTGTTTCGTTTCATATATATGTTTTTCATGTCAATTTGAATTAGAGAAATGAAATATGTTTAAACCAAAAGATCATTCAGAAAGGAAGTTGGACATTTTTAAAGGAATATAAACTTAATAATTAGCACACTTTAATATGTTTTCTAACTGTTTTAATGGATATTTTCAACTGATACATCCGTAGGTTTTTGGGACCGAAAAGGTCAGATTGGGAATTTTTTGTCTGAAATTCGGTCCCAAATGCGGGTGATCGAGAGCCCTGTACTGCGTCAGTGTGTATGCTTAAAATAGACTAAATGGCTACTACTCTATACCTGTCTTAATATGCTGCAAGCTATTAAAGGGAAACCAGTCAAAGGCATCAAAATGTGTTATTATGGAGAAAAGGGTTAAACATAGCGTTATAAAGGGACTGCACTGTATTTCAGAAGATCCAATAAATGCTGATATTGAGATGAGAGATGCTCACGAAGCTGAAGCTGACCATCAGAACATGTCAATGGAGGACAACCCTGGCTTTGAGAGTATAGATGAAGTAGATGGTGCCCTCCCATTGGCTGGAGCACAAGAAGAACAACCAATGGAGGCAGCTGTTACAGTGAGTTGTTTACAAAATGTTATTTTTTATAAAGTGCTCTACCACTGGCTGGAGCTCAGCAAGATCAACCAATGGATGCAGCTGTTATAGTGAGTTGTTTTAAAAAAATAGCTGCTATTTTATAAAGTGCTCTTCCATTGGCTGGAGCGCAGCAAGGTCAACCAATAGAGGCAGCAGCTACAGTGAGTAATTGAAAAAAGTCTTATTTTGTAAAGTGGTCTCTCAGTGGCTGGAATATAGCTGGGTGTATGATTGGAGGCATCTGTTACAAATAAATATTACAAAACAGTTTAGATCCCATTTTTATGCCTATCCCTCTCCTCTCTGAAGGGGACGGGCGGACAAGTTGTTTTTGGTATGGATCTTGCCAGTGCTAGCATTAGCTTAGCTTCTTGTATGAATTATAGCTTAGGCCAAGATAAAAAAATAAATGTGGTTCAGGTTACCCGACCTACCCTAAATTTTTACCCCCTACCCTTTCCGAATCATTTGCCAGATTTTGACGAAACTTGCACATATACATCATTGGGAGGACTTCAAGAAATGAATAGGTGACCTTGATCTAATTTTCAAGGTCACCAGGGTCATATAAATCTAAAAAAAAGCCTTGTCTGAACTCTATCTTCTGATCCTATTACCAAATTTTGACTAAACTGGCACAGATACATTATTGGGAGTACCTTGAGAAATACATTGTATATAGATTATTGTGACCTTGATCTAATTTTCAAGGTCACCAGGGTCATATAACTCTATGAAGTGAGTGGGGGGATACTTTATTCTGTCAACGCTGTTCTAGTTTCCTTTCTTATTACAGGTAGGTTGTGATCCACTGAGAAGGTCAGAGAGGGAAAGACGTCCAGTTCTAGCTCCCAGACAACAGGTATACTTAAGCAATTAATTCAATTTTTGGAATGTTCATGGAATCCTGAATAATTCAGGTCTCTTGCAAAGTAAGTGAAGCCCCAAGGGCTTCACGTTAACTTTGCAAGAGACCCGAAGTATTCAGGATTCCATGAACAGACCAAAAATTGAATTTATTGCTTATATTTACATTTTATTATAAATATCTAAAATATATAAAATATTAATAATTTAGGAAATAAAACAGTTTTGTATTGATTGAATTGTATTAACGGTTTTGTTCTAGTGTAAAATGGAAAAGCCAAATAGCCAGCGTGCACAAAGACAGCCAATGGAGCAAACAAGAAGCTTGTTTTACACATGCAACTCAGGTGTGGCTCGCTATCAATCAAAACATCAGTGTCACTTCTGGCGAATGAGTTCTGTGTTCGAAGTGTATTGCACAGGCCAATATGCTTGGCAACTGTCAATCAAATTCGTGTAATTCATGAGGCTATGAATGGTTGCAAAAATCTTAAGATTCATTAAAGGCTTGCTTCGAAAATGTAAATATTGCTGTTTGGAGGGAAAACAGCTATGATTTTAATCTTTAACATTCTGGATATTTTTATGTTATACACTTTCTTCAAATATTATTCAATTAACTTTCTTTTTTAGCCTCTTTTCATTTTCATGACAAAACATAGATTTTTTTTAAAAATTTAATAACATAATAGTTATTTGCTTTTTCAGGGGATTTTCTGCTTTTCTCTAGGGGTCGAATTTAGGCCCCATTCCTAATTGAAAATAGCCACCTTTTTTCCCCAATTCCATGTCTGTTTTTACAAATTAAGAAAAGTAAAAAATAAAATATATATTTTTAGAGACAACTACTACTTGTGGGAAACAATGACCCATATAATATCAGAATGATACTTAAACACTTGTGCTTGGCATAAACCAATCTAAAATAACTTGATTTTGAGGATAAAGTTTGCTCCCATTGTTAAGTTTCATGTACTCGTTTTTTTTCCAATTTTGTGCTCAAAAGAAATGTATTAATGAGACTGCTCTCTTGAGCACCCAAAACATATGCTAAAATTTATGGGTAAGAGAAGTATTCACAATTTTACACTGAAAAAGTTTGTTCATCTAAGCCTGTGTATGCAAATGAAATGTTTTAGATAGGCCAGACAAAATGTTCCTTATGGTCTTAGTAAGAAACTGAATACCCATACTTTGTTTTTTGTTTGCCAATAAGAAAGTTACAGACATTTGAAATTCTGAAGTGGGCTGAGGAAAGTCAACAGTAAAAGCGGAGGTCATCCCAATGATATTTCACTTCAGTGAAAATATCGCCAGTGTGTTGTTTTTCACTTGTGAAAATACTGTATCTTTTAACGTGTGAAAATGTCACTTTTACTCGTTTCACTGCTGAGTACAAAAAAGTATAGTTATTTTATGCCTATTTGTAGTATACTCAAAACTATTACCTCGAGGTGCCGTGGACGACCTGATGCACTATTGCACAAGGCCTTCAGCCTTGTGCAATAGTGCATCAGGAAGTCCAAGGTACCGAGGGGTAATAGTTTGACTATACTACAAACAGGCATGAAATAACTGTTTTATTACCCAACCCTTTTGATTAAATACTTAGCAGCGTTCCTTGAATGGAGTCGCTATAGATGATGCGGAACAGAAAATTTCACCAAATCTGCTCAATTTTGGTCTCAAAATGTTCTGCTCCTTCTAACTAAGAAAACGAGTACCCACACTTTATGTTTCTGACCATAAACAACGGAGTTATTGGAGTTCAAAGTTGCCAAACCATGCCTCATTTTCACCATTGTTTCATAATGTCTCCTTTCATTAAACGAACCGTATGTGCATCGTCGTCATGTGTTTATAGCACCTGTGTGTTTTTAACAGGGAAGCGGGAAACCAGGCCATGGTATAGTGCCAGTCAGTAGTCGAATTTATTGACTGGTCAATAGTTCAGTGACTCATGACATAGCAAAAAATAGACAATTACTCGGTATATAGACGGTTGGGTAATAAAAGCTCTTATCTAGAGGTATGTTTTTATTCCAGCCAATTATGAATCATTGGGAACACTTAGATTCACACAGTTCTTCCAAAGTGGATAAACCATTAAAGAAAGGTAAATCATTTTTTGTATCTTGTTTTGCTTGAGTTATTGCGTACAACATTGCAACTGCCAATTTAGCAACATATTCTAATGAAATATCTAAAGATAAGCTGTCAAAAGCATAAAATAGGCAATCTATTATTGTCATCCAGTTGCATGACAAACTATATAAAAACTTGTTCATTTCTATGTGCTCATTTCACTGAAACAATGAAAGTAGTTAAAAATTTGTTTTAAAATTTATGGTGAAAAACTCACTAGGTTGTCAAGTAGGGTTCGCACTGGCTTGAAAAATACTTGAATTTAGAGGGCTTTCTTGAAAAGCTCTTGAAAAATAAATCTGCCTTGAAAAGTATTGGAAAAACACTCAAAGGCCTTAAAAAGTCCTTGAATTCTACTTTTTTCTACAGGACTTAGCACTGTTGATAGACCTAAATCAGTATAAAATGATTGTGCCTTTAATATATAGTACTATAAAAGTACTGGAAAATCACCCAAAGGCCTTGAAAAGTCCTTGAATTCTACTATTTTCTATAGGACTTAGCACTGTTGATATGCTGCACCAACACCAAATAAAGGCACAATAGTTTTATTCTAATTTTCTGGTACTAATTTCTCTATTATCTCAGTCTAGCATTTCTGAAATAGAATGTTAACACTTTGATCAGTATTTTTTCATAAAATTTAGTCCTTGAAAACTGCAAGAGAGGCTTTTAAAAGTCCTTGAAAAGTTCTTAAATTTTATTCAACCTTGCCTGTATGAACCCTGTCAAGTAAAATCATGGTCAAAGTGAGTTCATCATGTAATATTGCAACTCAGTTTATCAAGGAATTTTTGGGAGCTTATTTTAAGATAAAAATGTAGAACTGAAAGGTGAGAAGAACAAAATCCATGTGTTTGTGAGGTGGATAGAAAAAACCCTTCCCTCTGGATCAAGGTTATCACTCAGCAGGCACTGGACCCCGTAGAGCAATTGGTAGCGAGTCTGATTGCAGAGCCAGGGATCGTGAGTATGATTCCGGCCCGGTCCCTTTCTTTCGTAGAGACTGATGATCATGAAGTATTTTCCACGGTCATTCTTCTCCTTCTGCTGATTCAAGAAGGGTTGGTGTCAGCTACAAAAGAAAATATTTGCACAAAGTACTGGTTGTTGCTGAGTCAAGCTTGCCCAGGAAAAAGTGAGGTTAGGTTAACTGGTCTCAACATGACCATAGCTGTTGTTTGGGGCGTAAAACCACAAACCAAACAATAATCACTCGACAAGCCTCGATCCTAGGGAAGGATTTTCTCTGTCCATTCATCACTGTCATGATAAATTCTCATAATCTTTGCCTCTGCATGTTTGTATTTGTTGTCCCACTAACAACTAAGAGATGGGGCCATAAGTAAAAGCCTCATCAGATAGACTGGTGAAGTCGGGGAGCAAATCCGCGACCCCTGATTTACAAGAAAAGAGATTATCCCACTACGCCACCCATACTCCTATAATGATTTTGGTCTATCTTAACCATTTGTAGACCAGAAAGTTAACACCGAAATGAGTACTTTGGTAAACAGTGAAGACCCAGATGAAATGGCGCATAATGCAGCATTTCATCTGGGTCTTCACCGCTAAGACAAAATCAATCTTCAAAGAAAATATACAATTATTTTTGAAAATTATAATAACCTGTGACACCTCAATATGTACAATGAATCATCTTGACTTTATTATATGTAGCTTTGTTGAAAATTCCATTGGTCTGAAAAGGGTTAATGACTGTGTATTATTATCGTTTTTAGGTTCTATATATAGACTTTGTCCAGGAGTAGAAGATAAGAACCCAAAGAAACGTAAACGAAGAAAAGACGTCAAGAAACTTCTACCTGTTGCAGATTATATTGTACAAGCATGTAAGATCTCTTTTTGTGTATCTTTTGATATGCTTGCGGCAGGGGTGTGAAAATAGTAAATTTTTCTACTTGTCCAGGGACAAGTAAAAAGCCAAAATGTACTAGTCCATAGAAAATTTTACTTGTCCGAAAGAAAAAAAATAGCTTATACCTTTCAGTGCTTAAACAAATTATTCTTCAAAAACAGTATGAAACCAGATATATATCAACTCTTGTAAACAGTATGGATCCTGATCAGCTGGCTTCTCTTGAAAACAGTGTAGATCCAGATCAGCTGGCTTCTGAAGAAGCCAGCTGATCAGGATCCACACTGTTTTCAACGTAAGATGTGAGCTCGTAATAATTAATCAAAATATGAAATACAGAATTGTATTAGCTTAATACATTTGTACTTGTCCCAGGACAAGTAAATAGAAATTTTCAACTTGCCCTGAATGAAATGGGACCAGGTCGGACAAGTCGAGCATGGTATTTCCACAGCCCTGCTTGCTGTTTATGAAGAATTTAAGTTTGGCGTCGGCCCTCAGAAGTAGTTTGAAAATCTTTCCGAACCATGTCAGGGACTTTATTGGCCAGGCAGTAGCAGGACCCAGGACAGACTTAAAGATGACTTGCGCATGAAAATGGAAATACTAAAGTTCATAAGAAAATGATATTTTTTCAGTGGTAAAGGTAGTTTGTTCAGTCTTCGAATTATCCGCAAAAGGAATTTTCACATTGAACAATTACTGATTATAAAATATGGGTTAAAAATTCGGTTTCTGCTGTTCAACAAATAGGAAGTAGAAATGTTTTTTGAGGTTCTTCCATTTGAACATATGCAACAGACCTAAAAAGGAGACATTATTTTTAGGACAAACAAATGTTGACCGAATAAATGTTAATGAGACAACATTTTAATTTGTTCCATATCAGCATGCTCTAAACAGGCTCTACATAAATGTGTGTATTTGATTTTTTTTTTCATTTCAACCAAAAAATATGTTGTTTGTACTCAAAAGAACTGTCTCCATTGAGCACCCAAAACATATGGTAAATTAATGAATATTAGTTAACCCTTAAAGCGCCAAGAAAAAATGCATCTGAAAAATGACGTCTGCTGAAGTCGTCTGCTGCAAATAATTGCCTAACATTACTGACAAATTTAACTATAGAAGCAAACAGCGTGGACCCAGGGCTCCTATAGGAGCAGTCTGAACTGGGTCGACACTGTTTGTCATAGAGGCTTCCTAAACAGTTCAGCAGACGAGAAAAGCAGACGACTTTTGTTGGGATTGGTGCTTTAAAAAATTGTTCTTGAACCAATGTCTGAAGTAGAACCTCATTCATTTCTATTACAGGCTACTCCAATTCTCACAAGTTTCATAAGAATTCATTGAAAACTCAATCATTTCCTGAATTAGAACAGATGTACTGGGAAGAATTCAAGAACTTCCTTCATTTCTATTACAGGCTACTCCAATTCTCACAAGTTTCATAAGAATTCATTGAAAACTCAATCATTTCCTGAATTAGAACAAATGTATTGGGAAGAATTCAAGAGAAGACAGAGCTTGAAAGAAGAAATGAGAAAAAAGGTTGGCAAAATTTTATCTTTACTCTTTCCTTGCTAGTGGCTATTTTTTATACCCCGCCACTTTATAAAAAGTGCAGGTTATTATGTTATACCCTCCATTCAAAAAATTGCGTTCAAGAGTCTGTCTGTCCGTCTGTCCATCCGTCAGCGCATCGTTTTCACTCTGCTGGGAGCATTTTTTAACCAATTTTCTTCAAACTTGCTATGAGAGTTGATATTGGGAAGGAGTGTCCTGGGATTGCAGATCAGTAAATTTGGGCAAATAAGTACAGAGTTACGGTCCTTGATTGACGTTATAAATTGGTTTTCACTCTCTATCTTTGGCATTCCTTTACCGATTTTCTTCAAACTTGGTATGAGAGTGGATATTGTGAAGGAGTGTTTTGGGATTGCAGATGGGTAAATTTAGACAAATAAGTACAGAGTTAAAGCCCTTGATTGATGTTAGAAATTTGTTTTCACTCTCTATCTTTGGCATTTTTTTACCGATTTTCTTCAAACCGGGTATAAGAGTTGATATTGAAAAGTAGTGTCCCGTGGCGGGGTATCTTGCATGCCTGCAGGGCTTTTATGTTATCTACTGATAACCTTTGCAGACATTTGGAACCAGATCAGGACCAACACTGTCGGTCCTGATCTGTTTGACACTCTCATGACTCTGATAGCGCTCCTGAAATTATTTTTTGGAGGAGATAATTCTGAAAAAGTCAGCAGACGTTGACAAAGGCATAAAAATTTATCCTGTTACCGGTAGTATTTTTATGCATCCTGTATCAAGGATCAGGGGAGTATTGTTTTAGTCTGTGTGTGTATATGCACAGGTTTTAGATAAACACAATTTTGAGCGTAAAATAGTAAAAAAAATTCTTACCCATCAGTTTAAACATCTGTTTTGGGTGCTCAAAAGAACCCTCCAAATGAGACGGTTCATTTGAGTACCCACAACATATATTTTGGTTGAAAAATAAGAAAATTATTTTTTGGTACGCACTCTTTACCAAAGTCCTGGTATGAGTGCATGCATCAAACATTATAGGAGTGCAGTGGTTCAAGTTTAGCATGAGGAATGCACTTTATCCTCTGTGTGAAGCATCTCAACATGTGGGCAACTGGCATGCTGTTGCACCTATACATAACATTTAATGTTTTTACAGTGTGTTACATCATTTTCTAGTTTATCATATCATTTAAGAAGGCAATATGGTGAAACGTTGGATATATAAAGAAAATCGGGCAATATTTGTGTTGGTGTTGATTATTTATTAACCATTTGGTTGATAAGTTGTAAGTTTTGAATTAACACCCATGTACAGTCACAGGCCATAAGTAAGTAGCCAAAATGGCAAACGTTGTTTCGTTTGCAAAAATTTAAGTTCATTTAAAATTTGTATAATTTGAAAACGAGGAATGCAAATTATCTGAAATTTTGAACATATCACTATTTGCTATTTTTCAACTTAATAATGCTTGATTATTATAGAAATAATATCACCTAGATTTTGTGGGTGTTATTCATTTCGACCACCCCTGATTTCTGAAACAGTTTGAAAATTCGATGATGGTTCTAAACTTCTTCCGTTTTTACATGGCTTTAGATATTGCTTATTTTCTATATATTTTTTGGTGAAAATGGTGCTAATATGTTATAATCGTGATCTGTGAATAAGATGTGTTCACATCTTCCTAATTTATTCACCGTCATATTAGGGGTGGGTGGGGTAATTGTACCCCTCACCCAAAAATCTAAATTATTGAATGAATCCTGATGGTAACTTAGCAACAAGTATCAGTCTTTCTAGGGTCTATATAGGAGTGTTTGAAGCAATAAGTCTTTAAACGTTTCGTTCTTTCAAATCGAAAAGACAGCACCCAGCCATACCTAACCCCTTTGTCCAATTTTTATTTACGAGGGGGTACCAAAACTTTCATGCGAAATCATAGGATAGTTCTTCTTAAAAAAATAAATGTTCTGCAAAGATGTAACCCCAAATGGTACTTTCAACTGAAAATAATTATTACATAAATATTATATCACAGGTTATGCTGCTTGTGACACCAATATCAGGACTGACATTGAAAATTAGCAGATTTTATTTGGATCCAACCATAGCTTATATCCATCAATTTTTATTCAAAATATTTTATCATCAATTTGAACACTGTTATGATACCTCACAAAACATACATACCACATATTCCTGCTTTTTTTTATATAGTTGTTTTTTTTACAACCAAAGTATACTGCATTTGGATCATTTTCATGGCATTATTTCCCGCCCAGTTCTCTGATCTGCATTATTTTATTTTCAGTGTCTATACTAATTTGAACTTTAACAGAATGTTTTTCAGTACATCTTAAATATTTCTGCAAATTTTCAATAAAGAATATTACAATCTGGCATTTTTACAGCAATTTTACAACACCTATCTTTTTTGAAGATATGGAGCCAATGTTCTTGATACACAATATCTCCATAGCAACAGATGATGACATCATAAAATTTGGTAATGACGTAAACATATACACTGTTTATTTATCCAGGGCAATTATCAATTGGGGAAATTGTCTTAATTGGCTAGAAAAGACCATTGTTTCAGACCATATTTTTTGTCAAATTTGTGTAAACTGATTTGGCTTCTTACTTATGGCCACTGAGTGTACATGTACAAGGATTAAGCAAAGAAGTTATATACTAGCCAAAAGTTCTAGCCGGCCACCCGCATTTTATTAATTTTCTTCAAAACGTAAAATGGCATGACTACTCTGTTTGCATCTCAAAATAGCCAGAAGTGCCATGTATCCTAGATAGTAAAGATATTGACAAAATGTTCAACAGTACATGCAGGATGCCAATTTGAATAGTGGTACCCCCATTTTCAAAATTGGCATTTTGGCACAATTTGTGAGTCATGACTTTTTGAAATAATCCTCTTTAACATGCAACACGTTTTCATTTCAAAGGCCAAACTCATATATTGAACACTAAAGTACTGAAATGAAACTTTATCTGCATGAGATTTGTTGTTATTGGCCAAGGTGTAAAAAAAAAAACCCCACCATCCAATGCAAATTCTTGCGAACTCTGAAATTGAGGGTTTGTGTATTAGGCAAAGCACCCCGGATACAATTTAATGAATTTTGCTAAGCCGTTTTCTAGTATCGTTTATTGATAGGCTGGCCTATCTGGTAGTGCAAATGAAATTGATATAGTGCTTACAGCTCTTCATAAAATTGGTAAAAACACACATGGCTGGTTAGAACTTTTGACTAGTATATAATGCTCTGTCATTAAGCTGTTGTGCCAATATGGGTTCAGATGAGCCTGCAACATAATGTGCCAGGTGATCAACAAATGAGCTGTGACACGTGATTTCCAACAATGTGGCATTTTGACAATGTGGACTCAGGTGAGCCTGTGCAGCCTACTTTTAAGCTTAGAAACTCCAAATGATGTTCAGTCAGCAGCTTAACACTTATAGAATATTCAAGTGACAAGCAAAGGCTCTGATCAGACTGTGCGTATGCGCAGGCTGATCTGAGGCTTTGCTGATTGCACATACCACATTGTTGGAAATCTCATGTCACGGCTCAAATTCATCTGACTTGATTCAGCTATACCATGAGACTTAAGTTAAGCAATTTTCACTTCTCACTTTAAATGAAAATTTGTATAAAGATGTAGTGAAACAAACCATATGACCCATGGATCAATGTTTAATGCTTTATCAATCATGATTTAAATATCACCATTTTCTGTCACTGCTTTGTGGTCCTTGAGCAAGACACATTCATCCTAGCTAAGTACTGGTTCAACCCAGGAAGACCCGTTCCTGTTTAACTGAAAGAGTGTTAATGAGACGTAAAGAATCAAATCAAACTAACAAACAAACAAAATCACCATTTTCTTACACATGTTACCACATCATTTTGGGACAGATTGGATTTTTTCTGCTCTATAGTTAGTAGTGGAGCTTTAAATAACCAACCATAACACCATAATTTCTATGAATATCTCCTTTGGCTTCATTTTATAAGATTTTTGGACAAAAGAAATTCAATGACAAATTTTAAATTGGAGAGGGTGAATTTTATATGGTCTAGATATTACTGTGGTCATACCACTACAGCAATTTGGGTCTCGTCACTTATTTTGGTGTTAAGGTAACTCTCTCATCATGTTCAATTTCTTCATTTAATCACAGATAAACTCCCCAAAATGCTTGGGTTCAGATTGATATTTGTTCATGAAATTCACATTGTATCTTTTAGCATTAAAATTATACGAAAACTTTAACGTTTGATGTCTAGGCAAGAAATAACTAACTACGGTTTTGTCATCGCGGAGAATTAATCAATGACCAAACCATATAATTATGACTAAACTGTAATTGACAATTTTTTAATATAACTGTAAAAAAAACACCTTGAAAATCTGATTTTATCTCTGTTTTGGCAAGACAACACAGAGGCTGTTAACTAGAGGATGCAATCTCGAAGCAAACATATTCGAAAGTTCTCATTTTGGTCAGCCTTTATTTGAAGGTAATTTTACTATAACACCGGAGTGGATGACAAGACCCAAATTGCTGTAGTGGTATGACCACAGTGAGATATATGACAAGCAATTACAATATGCGGTAAAGTGACTCCTGGCTGCTCATTTTAAATTATTAATTTAGCAGGTTGTGTTGCAAGCAGGAGGTAATGAGGAGGTTGATGATGAGGAAGAAGAGATAGAAGCTCCTCAATATCCAGGTTATTGTTCATTATTTATTTTTATCATATGACGTTATTGATATTAAGTGGATAGCATCATGTCATAAATAATGCTATGACCACACATTACATAACACTTTCGGAGGGAACAAGTAACGTCATGACAACGTTAGGGAGCGCAGTGGCTCAGTGGTAGAGTGCTTGACTCGAGACCAAGAGGCTGCGGGTTCGAGCCTCATTGGCGTCACTGCATTGTGGTCTTTGAGCAATACACATTTATCCTAGCTTAGTACTGGTTCAACCTAGGAAGACCCGTCCCTGTTTAACTGAAAGATTGTTGATGGGACGTAAAGAATCAAATCAAACAAAATCATGACAACGTCCGTTACAACAATGCTAATTTTCATTGAAATAAACACACTTTGAAGGCCGATAAAATCGCATTTAAAAGGTCATCTTACACTCGTGATCATTTCATATTAAATTTATTAAACTCGCCAAAGGCTTGTTTAATAAATTTCATATGAAATGACCACTAGTGTAAGATCCTCTATATCTTTGGGCCTGGCCAGAGCTATAATGTTTTTGGCTTGTCTGTCCATCCGTCCATCCAACCAAGATGGCCGCAAACATAGCAGCCACCTATTGTCTGCTGTTGTAGTCCCTTTAACTTAGTCATTTTAAATCAGACTTCTCCAAATTTCGTATATGGAATGCTTCCATCAAACTCTGGTTCAATTAAGAATATAGGTTTTGTCCAACAAGCAGTAACCAAGATGGCAAAAAAAAATTCGGCCTATCAGTTTCCACTTTTGGATACTCTACCTTAGTCATTTATTACCTGATTGCTTCCAGATTTGAATATGGGCTGTATGGCTGCCAAAATGGCCACCACCTGTTGGTTTGCACTTATGGACACCCTTACTTAGTCATTTACCACCTGATTTCTTCCAAATTTCATATACTTACTCTGGCCCTAGTTGGAATGATGACCAAGATGGCCGCTAAAATGGCCTCCTATGGTCAGTTTGCACTTGTTAAGGCTCTAACTTAGTCATTTATCTCCCAATTTCTTCCAAATTTCATGCATGATTTTCTTTTATCAAACTCTCGCCCAAGTTTGAATATAAATTTTTTGCCCGATGAGCAATAACACAATGGCAGCCAAAATGGCCGCCCATGTCGCTTTGGAAACTTATTTAGTTATTTATCAACCAATTTCTTCCAAGTTACATGTTTGGATTACTTTCATCACTCTTTCCCAAGATTGGCTGTGGATGATAACCAAGATAGCTGCACAAATGGCCATAGCCTGTCAGTTTGCATGTGTGGCCACTCTAACATGGTCATTTATGATCAAATTTCTTCCAAATTTGGTAAATTGACTACTTTCATCAAACTTTTGTTCATATCTGAAGATGGGTTTTGTCCGATTAACAAATATCAAGATTGTCCCAAAACTGGTATCTCCTTTTCACTGTAGTGCATTATCCGGGGCTCTTTGTTAGAGTCTGGTGGGAGCGCAGTGGCTCAGTGGTAGAGTGCTTGACTCGAGACTGAGGGGCCACAGGTTCGAGCCTCGCCTGCGTCACTGCGTTGTGGTCCTTGAGCAAGACACATTTATAGTAGCTTAGTACTGGTTCAACCCAGGAAGATCTGTCTCAGTTTAATTGAAAGATTCTTGATGGGACGTAAAGAATCAAATCAAACAAACAAAGTTAGAGTCTGACTGTTGGAGTTATTCTCTGCTTAGTACTTGTTTTACCCAGGAAATAATTGTGACATGACTGAAAAGTTGTTGACTGGGAAGTAAATTTTCAACACAAAGTTTCAAGTTAAGGCCTATAACTCCATGATAAATGATCGAAAAACACATGAAGATATCCCAGCAAGAAATCCATTTTTACAATATTTGGTTAAAATCTATTTAATTGTCATCATTCAAAATCAAAGCAAATTTTGTGTTACTTATATAAAAGGCCATAACTCGATGGTAAATGGACAGAAAATTGTAAATTAAATTAGTTTAAATCAAAGACCTCATAGTCATATATGTCAGAACATACACACAATTCATCCATACATTTCCATATATATGACAATTCAGTCATATAGACTGAAAATATTGAGAAAAACAACTTTTTTTCTTCACAAATCAATGGCCATAACTGTTGAAATTTACTCAGCCATGGAAGTGAGTGTTCCATGTCCTGTTTTTAAAGCAACCCTTTAAGCACTATTACTGCAGCTGATGACAAATTCTTGATTTTGGGGAGAAAATGATATAAGAATCTATCATAAGTGTGAGGGTGGGATAGAAAAATCTATCCCAAGGATTATTGTTTGGCATCACAAAGCTTACCTGTGGCTTTTTAGCTCACCTTTCACATAGTGACAAGGGGAGCTTTTGCCATTGGTCTTGGTCAGCTGTACATCTTGCTGTCTGTTAACAGTTGACTTAAATGATATATCCTCCTAAACTACTGGCTGGATTTTTAACAAACTTGGCAGGATTGTTTCTTATATGACTCTAATAATTTTTCAAATGGTACCGGTCTTTTGCATAACTAAGTCACACAGGCTAAAAATAGATTTTCAAGTTGAAAACTTAAAAAAATCTTCTAGTCTGAAAATACAAGGCCTAGAGGCTTGATACTTGGTACATAGCATCACCTAGTGGACCTCTACCAACTTTGTTCAAATTATGCCCCTGTGGACTAGTATGGGCCTGTCCCGGGGTCACAGGCATAACATTAGGTTATATAGGGAAAATGTGAAAAAATCTTCTTGTCTGAAACCACAAGGCCTAGAGCCTTGATGTTTGGTAGGTAGCATCACCTAGTAGACCTCTACCAAGTTTATTTTAATTATACCCATGGGGCCCCAGGGGTCACATGTTTTGCATAGGCTTATATAGGGAAAACATGAAAAAATATTCTTGTCTGAAACCACAAGGCTTAGCGCCTTGATATTTGGTATGTAGCATCACCTAGTGTACCTCTACCAAGATTGTTCAAATTAAATCTCCTGGGACCCAAAATGGCCCCACCTCAGGGGTCTCGTTTTACATAGGCTTATATAGGGAAAACATGAAAAAAGACTTGTCTAAAACCACAAGGCCTTGATGTTTGGTGTGTAGATCACTTTGTGGACCTCTACCAAGTTTGTTCAAATTATGCCTACAGGGCCAAAAATGGACCTGCCTCCTGGGTCACACAGGCTTATATAAGATCAGCTTTTCAGAATATAGTCATGTTGCATATCAAATTAAAGGAAATGAAGCAAACAATAACATGCTAGCAAATATTTTGCTCTTACTCTTACCCTTGACCCCTGGGGTGGAGCCAAAAGGTCATATTTTTTCTTCTGAAAGTAGCATGTTGCATATCAAATTAAAGGGAATGAAGTTTAGAACACCATGCAAGCAAATATTCTGCTCTCTTGCGCACCCTGTACCTCTGGACTAGGTCAAAACATTTTTTTTTTCTGAAGAAGGTTAAGTTGCATATTATCAAATTAAAAGGAAAGAAGTGTAGAACGTAATGCAATTAAACTGTTTGACCTTATGCACACCCCTGCCTGCCCTTTTGGGTTGGGCAAAAATGTTAGACATTTAAATTGTGCAGATATATTGTGCTGGTAAGTATATTTTGATTGAACTAAGTGACTTGTTAGGCTTTGTTTATGATTTGAGTGAAACCGAGGATGGACTTAAGTGTTGAAGAATGGGATTTATATTTTGTGGTAAACATGCTATCCTCATGACAAGGATGCAGGTGAGTAATCCAGGGCTCAAGGGCCCTCTTGCTTATCCTTCCCACAGGATGGTATGGGATGTGTGAGATAGAAGTTTCTAGTATATGGGTAAAACAGTGGAAACTCTGTGCTTGTCTGCAAGAATCATCTGCTGCTGGTCAAGTCTTGCCGAATTTTGGTGGTGCTTTAAAGGTCTTGTGAATCCTCAAAAACATTTTTAAAATTCTTGATGATTTAAATTACATTTATGAGAAAACCAAAATGCTGAAAACCCCATCTTAAAATTCCAACCGAGTCAAAAGATATGCAAGTTTCAAAATTATGCAAATTAGCATATAGTCCCTGCCTACATTGTTTCGAGATGATTTTTTCAAAATGTCATATTTTATTTAGTGTGATTTCTAGGTTATTAAAACTAGCATAATTTAGCTTTTATATGCAAATGTTGTATTTATCTAATTGAATCATTTTCAGCAAATAAAATATTAAATAATGTTGAAATAAATGAAATGTATTAAATATAATATTTCCAAAATCTCAAATGACGTCATATGAGCCTCTCGCATATTTTCATCTAATTAAATTTTGAAACCTTCATAACTTGGTAACTATTTCGAATTTTTTATGGGACTTTTGACATTCTGTTAATCTCATCTTTGGCTTTTCAATGAAAATGAGGTTTAAAAAAGTTTTTTTGAAGATTCACAAGACCTTTAAGCATTAAACAATAAATGTTTTATTTGTTTCAGACATTGGGGATGATGATGAAGACGATGACATACAACCTCTGGTAGATGATAATCTCTTTAATGCTATAGAGGAAGGAATGAGGCATCACCAGTCATTCTCTCACAATGGCAATAATCTATCAGGTTCTAGATTTAATCTTCTATAGAAATAGAGAATACTAGGTGAGTGTCTTTTGATATAAAGTTTACCAGGAAAGACTTTTAGAACGCTTGTTGACATCACCAGGCTTGCCGAGGGATTCAACATACATTCTCAAAGCCGAGTCTGGTAAACTTGATAGCAAAAGACACAAACCTGGTATTCTATTTTTCAGTTTACCCATTGTTTCACTCTTCAGACTAGCGATTATGACGTAATTTTTGATTTTGTGTTGATTCAGTGTCATTAGCCACACCATTCTAAAAGTGCAACGTCATCATGGCCTTATAAAGGCAGATGCTGTGAGATAGACAATGTTTATCAGGCAATGTGCAGCAATGCAGTTAATATGCGAGGTAACTGATAAAACTTAAATTCTTTTCCCGCTGTTTAAGAATTTTTTATCTGCTGCCCTATATACTAATGTATTTTGCTAGCCAATATTGCAAACAATGAACCCACATTTGTAAGAAATGAGCAGATGAGGGGAAGCATATCCAAACATGACCTACTGGATCTACATTTTTTCAAAAGAGGGTATAGAAATCTGAACAAACAAATTAGTACATTGAGCTTATTAGATTGAATATACATGTAGTTTACTTTTTAGATTTGCTGAATCCTTAAAATTTAGGATGCATCTTTTAACCCTTTGTGTACTTATGGATTCTTCCTTTTGGTTTGATACAATAAACTTGGGATGGTCCATTGAACATATCTAGGGGTGCTAGGTTATAATTTTAAAGAAATATTGTAGTTTGTCTGTGAACGTTTTTTTACCTTTACAAACAGTATAGATCCTGATGAAATGCAGCATTATGCTGCATTTCAACTGTGTCTTCACTGTTTGCAAAAGTACTTGTTTAGGAGTTTCCCGAATACAATGGACTAAAGAAATTAAGATAATAGTAATCTGGATACACAATGTAAATCAATTCAAGGAGGGGGCTGTGGAACCCATTGTTTGGGAAGAGGATATGGGGGGGCTGTGAAAAACAGCATAGTTTTTCATCCATTATTGAGCATTGGCACTGATGATAGCAGTAGCTATTTCCTTTTATAATATACAAAGAAATGAAATGCAGGAAAATATTGATTAAATATAATGTATATTTGAAAAAGTTCACATGTGGAAATATAAAAACTTGTATTTCACGTGTGAAAATAGAAGTTGTATTTCATGGGTGAAATTGGATGTCCTCTGCGTTCTCCGTAGACTTCCTTGAGCCCACTTCAGAAATTTCAAATGCCTAGTGGACAAAAACACAAAATGTGGGGATTCATTTTCTTAATTAGATCACAAGGAAAATTTTGGTAATAAAATTGTATGGATTTGCTAAAATGTTTACTTTCTTTACTCCTGCGATTTCAGTTTCGGTCGACATGGCACATTATGCAACATCATCATTAATATGAGGTAATGTGCGAACGTGAATGATGTCATTTACTTATAGTGCAAAAATCTGTCCAGCTTAACATTGTATATAATGAAAAAAAATATCTAATTTTTGGAATGAATATGCTACTTAATCTATCTCGTGAAGCGAGAAAAAGTATATTTCATTCATGGTTTTGCCACTCATGAAATATGCATCTTTGCTTCACTTGTGAAATAAATGGCATATTCGTTCCAAAAATTTGAATATCCTTTATTTCTTGACCTGTTTATATGTTATTGTTTTTCAGACAGAATAGATGAAGGTATCTTGATCAATAGCTATGAAGATCTAGTGAGAAAACATGTGGTAAGACACACCAGGGCTTGGGGTTATAAACCCTTTTTCAAGCTCAACTTAACTGAGCATAAAATTTATTCTGCTCATAAATGTTAAAATGCCAACACTCGTTGGCATTTTTAACATTTATTAGCAAGATAAATACAACAATTGTTGGCATTTTAACATTTATGAGCAAGATGAATACAACATCTCAGTGTTTTAAGCTGGAGAAAAACATTTTGTTTTACAGGATTTTATGAGCAGATAAAATTTCATGCTCAGTGGAGTTGAGCATGAAAACACTTTTTAACCTCGGTCAGGGCTTAAAAATGTTCACTCATCAAGTCATATACCTGTAGTGGATGGGATATAATTTGGAATTGAAACCTATCTGTCCAAGAAGAATTTTTTATTTGCCCAATTTCTCAAGGCAGTAGGCCATATTGCGTTTGGCTCATAAAACCACCTTGTTGGCAAGATATCTCATTCAGTTGGTCAGCTGAGGGAGCAATAGGTGGATTACCTAATAGACTTGACAATTTTCTAAAACTATTTCTGGAGTTATGGCCCTTGCTTAAAGAAGAGCATCACTCATACGGACAAGAGTATAGTTGTCGCACAGTGGTTGCTTCATGTAGGCAGTGAAAGCCTGATCAGATTGGGCAGATGTCCATGTTGAGCCGAGTCTCCACTGAGTGCAGATGTCGATTTGTTGATACTGTCGTGACCAAACCAGCAAAATTACATGCCTGCCAAGTGTTGATGCAGATGGACATCAATCTAGTCTGATCAGAGTCTTCACCTTAACTCAGTAACTAAGGGCTTGTTGTTGCTTCATGTAGGCAGTGAAGGCTTTGATCAAACCACAGGAGCTTGAAGTCAGTCCTTATATCACCTATATAGCCTCAAAACCAAAGGCTCACGGTGTCATTACGTAGTAATGACCAGGAGGGAAACTAAGCTCTCGGTAGCCATTCCGGCTCCAGTTTCCGGTCAATCGGCAGTGAATGTTGCAACAGCAGCGTCAAAGTGTTCGATAACTTTTCTTCTACCTTATGATCAAGATGGCGACGTTAAGACAAAACAGGACAATGTCTCAAATATACTTTAAGTCGATATAGTACCGGGAAACCTATTTGTTAGGGCATAAACAATGAGACAATGACATTTTCATCTAAGGAATAAGCCCCAAGACGCTATAACTTGACGTTACGCTTTGTACGCCAAATCATGCGCGATGTCAACGTCACACGATCTTTGAAAAACAACGGTTTCAGTTTGGAATTTCCTCAAAGTTTATGAAAAACAGAACTTTTCGTGATAAGTGAAAGCAAGGGTTTGATTTATTTAATATTCTGAACACATTTAACTGATTGTTTCATTTTTTGGTTTTAGAGTTCGTAAGTTTTGAATTGTATTTCCTCCAAGTGTGACGAAGGCTCGGATTCACTGCATCAAACCGGATACTGGAGCCGGAATGGCTACCGATATTTTTTCCTTATTTTCAAACGCGCATTATTTTGACTCAGTGATATGTCAGAAAAAGTTATCCATGCCTCGCATGACCTGTTGACAAAGTTTTTATGGTTAGATGTTCAGTTTTCGCCAAAACCTCCTGGTAACGGCGATTCAAAGGTGCCTGAAATTTAGTTTCACTCCTGGTCATTACTACGTAATGACATTGTGAGCTTTTGGTTTTGAGGCTATAGGGGTGATTTAAGGATCAAACTTCAAGCTACTGTGATCAAACTAGGATGATGGCCAGGCTGATCTGAGTTTTGCTTAGTGCACATAATTTGATTCTTTCATGCATTAGCTCACTTACTAAGGTCTCCTGATTCAACAATTTGGGGTATAAATTGTTTATATTTTCTTATCCATCAGTTTAAACACTTGTTTTGGGTGCTCAAAAGAACTGTCTCATTGAGACGGTTCTTTTAAGTACCCACAACGTATGTTTTAATTGATAAAAACAATATTTTTTGATGACACACTCTTATCCGGAGGTCTGTAAATTACTTTTTTATAACTTCAGGAAGAGTATATGGCTAGTGCGCAAGAGTATGCACAGATCACAGAGTTGTCCAAGAGAGTCGCAGAATGGGAAGATAAAATACTGCCTCGTCTTGAAGAAGAGGTTTGTTGTGAAGTTGCACATCTTATCATATGACATTGAGTCTGGGTGTGAAATAACACCATGCAATAAAATCGATAAACACTAGTGGTTTACAGATTTTCAGAAAACGTTATGACGTCCATAATTAGGTTGCGTACACAATGACAAACGTATAGCTTTTTACACCAGAAATGAGATTTCAAAGTAATCTTCATGTCATAAGATAAACAGAATCTAACATTCATGCTCTTGTATTGTTGAATTTATTAAAGTTGTTGCGAAAAAGAGATAAAATGCTGGGCAAGCCTCGCATTTTATATCTTTTCCCCATTTCGTTTAATGAAATCAATAAAACATGAGCACTCATGTAAGACATCTTTAAAACTATGAATTTATAAACCACAGCATACCTGTACATGTAGTTTTGATTTGTATTCAAGCACACACTGAATACAATCGCCTATTGAGGATCCTTATTGACTTTTAAATTGAAAGAAATTCATTAAATCTTTGCATGCCAGGAAGTTATTTGTGCTTATGTTGTCATCTACTGACTTTTTAAAAAATTAACTGTAAAATCTTTCTGTAAGGCTATCACTGTGTCAAACAGTTTGTATTCAGACTGACATTCTGATCTGGTTCTAAACTGTTTTCAAAGGGTAAAAAGTTGCTCCTAGAGAAGAAAGATTTTCATAAAACAATTTTTAAGTATTTAACTACAAGATATTCCACATGAAATTAATTTGGATGCAATTTTTTCATGTCCATCCACTGAAGGGGAGGATTTTCACACCGGATAGGCGGCAATCAAAAACGTTTATAATATCGACGAACATAGATAAAAATAGTTAGAAACAGAGTTTTTTTTATTGCCATTCATTGCCCGACTGGCAATAAATGGCAATCAAAAACACTGTTTCTAGCGATTTTTAATCCACGTTCATCGATTGTTAACAGCGTTTTCCATGGCCACCTATCCGGTGTGATTTTATTGGCACTGTCTCAAGCATCACTATGGGATCCGATATTTCAAGAACAAGGTGGCTGATTTTAACCGAATTTACCTTGATTGAGCATTTTGACATAATAATATCATCTCTGGTTTTATTTTCAGTTTATCTAAAGACAATTGATTATTTAGATTGGAAATTATTAATTTTGGGTTGCAAAACTGCAAGTTTCCTTGATAGCATCGACATTTGTCATCTGCTGATAACCATTGCATACAGTTTGGACTAATATCGACGGATAGACTTTCGGTCTAGCCTTTGACACTCTGATTGGGTTTTGGAAAGAATTTTTTGAAAAAAAATAATTCTGAAAAAAGTCAGCAGATGACCAAAAAAGCATGAAAATGTACCCCTCTAACAAAGCGTTAACTTTTGAATGTGTAAAGTTCGGGATTTTTGGAAAGTTTTGAACTTTCACCCATCAGGATCGATCAGCTGGCTTCTCGGAATTTAATTTTCTGCATCTTCACTTTCTTGAAAAGGGGATACAGTAAAATCTAGAAAAATTCGAATTTCCCTTCTTCAAAATACTCGCTAATTTAATTTGGATACAGAGAATAGGGCCTATTTATGAACTTATTTATTAACTGTTTATAGAAACATGTTTTGGTGTGTAAAAAAAAATGTCTCCCTGAATGTTTCTTTTACGCACCTAAAACTTCTGTTTGATATAAACAAATAATAATCATTTTGGTGGGTTAAATAGATGAATTTTATTGTCTTCTTCCCTATACTTCCAACCACTAATAATTGGAAATAAATCTTCTAATCCTGAAGACTTTGAATTTACGAGATTCAACTGTATATCCCAAGGGCTAAATTTCAACACAAACAAATAGTGAACTAAAATAAGTCATGAATATTTTATCTGCCCTTTAGTTAAGACTGCGTACCAAAAATTAACTTTCTTATTTCTCACTTAAAACATATGTTGTGGGTACTCAAAAGAACCGTCTCAATGAGACGGTTCTTTTGAGCACACAAAACATATGTTAAAACTGATGTGTAAGAAAATATTTGCAATTTTACCTTCAATTTTTATTTATCTAAACCTATGTTTTATTTCAGGATAACCATGAGCCATTCTGTATCAACAGATATGGGACCGGTATAATTGATGGTCTGAACCTGGGAGCTACAGTGAAGTTTCGTCAACTTGTTCAAGGAAAACCAATCTATGAAATATGCCGTACATTCTTAGCATCTCTAATGCTGGTAAATACCGGGATTCTGTTGTTAGCCTTGTCATGCTAAGTTTTTTATGTACCCAGGGTTCGCACAGGCTTGAAAAATACTTGAATTTAGAGGGCTTTCTTGAAAAGTCCTTGAAAATTAAATCTGCCTTGAAAAGTGTTGGAAAATCACTCAAAAGCCTTGAAAAGTCCTTGAATTCTACTATTTTCTGTAGGACTTAGCACTGATGATAGAGACCTAAATCATTATAAAATTGTTGTGCCTTTATTTGGTGCAGCATATGCTGCACCAAATAAAGGCACAATAATTTTATGCTAATTTTCTAATCCTAATTTCTCCATTATCTCAGTCTAGCATTTCTGAAGTAGACATTTAACACTTGAATCTGTACTTTTTCATAAACTTGTTGTCCCTGAAAACTGTAGGAAAGTCTTTTAGATGTCCTTGAAAAGTCTTTGAATTTTACTCAAACCTACCTGTATGAACCCTGGTACCACACCCCCCTCATTTGACTTAGCATAAGGCAGGAGGCTAACTTGCCTTCTACTCTTCTAGCTGAGCTGTCTACTTTCTAGCAAATGTTACATGTTTTTAAAATCATCATGCAGTCTGCCTTTTACTCTAAGTTTTCAGCCTCCTACTTTAAAAGTTAATGAAGAGGGTGTTCCTTATATTTTGGTACTTCCCCTATATGTATAACAGAGGTTTAGATAAACAAAATTTTTGCACGTAAAATTGTAAATGTTTTCTTACCCATTAGTTTAATCATATGTTTTGGGTGCTCAAAAGAACCGTCTCATTGAGACGGTTCTTTTGAGTACCCACAACATATGTTTTGATCGCGAAATAAGAAAAATACTTTTTCGGTACGCACTTTTCGGTACACAGTCTCGTCAGAGCCTTCGCTGCACAAATATGCAATAAGTTCCAAAATCTCATGAACTAGCTCCTATATTATTTTTGTTTGTTTGATTTGATTCTTTATGTCCCATCAACAATCTTACAGTTATGTAGGGACGGGTCTTCCTGGGTTGAACCAGTACTAAGCTAGGATTAATATGTCTTGCTCAAGAACACAATGCAGTGAAGCCAGTGAGGCTTGAACCCGCGGCCCCTCTGTCTCAAGTCAAGCACTCTACCACTGCGCTCCCTTATATTATTTTATCGCATGATGTCACGTATGGTAGTGATATAACACCATGTAGTGGTTTACATATTTTGTGGCCTTATAGCGCCCATAAGAAAATTGTGTATATAATGACAAAATTTTAACTCTCTCATGCCAACAATGTGATTTCAAAGTGAACTTAATGCTGTGTTCCTGTATTATTGAATTTATGAAACTTGTTGCTAAAAAGCAATAAAATGCTTGTCAAGCCTTACATTTTATCACTTTTCCTCAGTTGAATAAATTCAATAATGCGTTAGAACACATGTAAGGTCCTATATTTCAATTATTTTCAGGCAAATACAGAAAATGTGAAAATAGAAGAGAGAGGAAATTTAGAAACTGGAATGGATAAATATGAACTGAAACTTTTGTCAACAAGAAGACATTTTGAAGAGTTGCAGGAGTATCAAGCTCCATCACTCACTGGGAAATAACGCTGGCATCTTGCGGGGATTTTCTTTACTCAAAATTGGGGCCAGATACAGATTAAATTGGTGATTGGAAAAGATTCACAATGTCAAAGCACCAAAGTGGATAGGGATCATTTTGGTTTTTGTGTGCTCTTTGGAAAAGCAAAATTTTCTTGCTTACGTTTATAGATGATTATTATAAATAAGTTATAAAAACAAAGCACAGTTTGAAAGGTATTTTTATTTTAGAATTTGTTAAAAGATATATAGATGGTTAATTTTTTTTATATATTTTTAATCATCTATATCTTTTCCCTAATTCTTGGCCATCTGGCTCACATTTTGAAAACACAGTAAAACCTGTGTAAAACAGTTTTATGACATAATAGCCATAGCAAAGTAAAGCATAGCTGAAAAATTTCCCGTGCTTTTTCTGGGAATCGAACCCAGGTCGCCCTGCTACAAGACCAATGCTCTAACCACTGAGCCAAAGAGTGGACTTCCTGACGCAGTTGTCAGAGATTGATTATATACTAGAAGCTATGCGAAATCTACCTTATGCAGATATACCGGTGAGAGTGCCTGGCCCGTAGCAGACGGCCACTCTCAAAAAGACAGAAAATTGGTTTTCAAGACCAGTTATTGTTTAATGCAGGTCTACTGTATTGCAGAATGCTCAAAAGGGAACATTCTGCAATACGTTTGACCCTCATTAAGCTACCATTTATCATTAAGACCTTTGTTTTGTCTATTTTTGAGTTGCCGTTTTACACAGGTTTTACTGTACAGTCGAATCTTGTTAATTTGAGGTCCTTGGGACTAGAGGATTTATTTGAATTATAAATTGTGTGAACTACAGAGAGGTAGACAAAATATATATAACCCTCATATAACTATCAGGTTTTTTTTTTTCTTATCAAACATATGTTTTGGTGCGAAATAGAAACGTCTCTTTGAGACGTTTCTATTTCGCACCAAAAACATACGTTTACATAAACAGTTATATTAAAATTGTTCATAAACAGACCCTATTCTCTGAATCCAATATGTCCCAATTTTAAATTCGAATTACTGTCCTGCCAGCCAAGAGTGACAGTGACGTCTTGTTTTGTTTACAATTGTTAAGTAAAACATTAACTTGTACACTCCACTTGAGCTAATGTGAAACGATAGATCACTTGTGTATTAATCCTATCCTGCGGATAGGATTAATGCACGAGTGATCTATGGATTCTCAGTCCCTGATAACTGTGCAAACAAAACATGACGTCACAGTCACTCTTGGCTAGCAGGACAGTAGCGAGTATTTCGAACAATCAGAATTCGAATTTTGGAGGATTTACTGTATAAGAGAATCCCTGTATTGATAAATCATTTTAAATTTTAAGCCATTTGAGTTTTATCTGCTTTTCCAATGACCTGGTTGCAGGTCCCAAATTATGATCACTTGTCTGTTTGGTATTTTTATGCACTCACTAACCCTTAAAGCGCCAATCACAACTGCAGCAGACAACAAATTTTGCAACATCTTTTCTAATTTTCGAAAAAAATAAGGTATGATATTTCATGAGAATCGTCTGCCAGCAGACAATTCTCATGAAATATCGTGCCTTATTTGTGATTTTTGAAAAAGCAGCAAAATTTTTAATGGTCGTCTGCTGCAAATTATAGGTGGCACTTTAAGGGCTAATAGGGGTGCAATGATATACCTGTAAACTGCAGTTTGCTCTAAATAATATTGTATCACGGTTCGCATTTGGCTGTACACTACAATATTTTTTGTGTGTGTATGTGGGTGGGGTGGGCTTACAAAAACTATGGTCACTATGACATTAGAAATAGTATGAATACCATATTTATAGACATGATCAAGCTGATACTGTTGCTCATGCTGTTCATTCTGACGTAACATTGACGTATATGTTTTTCTACAAATATACAGTTAACCCTTAAAGCGCCAAGAGAAAAATGCATCTGAAAATGTTGTCTGCTGAAGTCGTCTGCTGCAAATAATTGCCTAACATTACTGAGGAATTAAGTATAGAAGCAAACAGTGTGGACCCAGAATAGACTGCTCCTATAGGAGCAGTCTGATCTGGGTCCACACTGTTTGCCATAGAGGCTTCTGAAACATTTCAGCAGACGACTTTTGTTGCGTTTGGCGCATTAAGGGTTAACATTCTAAATTTTCTAATGCTTGGCAAAAAGGCCCAGAGGAATGGCCCTCAAGAAAGAGGCTGAATAGGGTCTGCCCTGTTTGTTATTCTGACAAATACTCTGTGAATTCCAGACTTGATAACCAGCAATTTAATTGATGACAGGAGGAAAGTGTTCAAAATTTCAAAAAAATTATGGTAATATACTGAGGGACTTTAAAAACGCACCATTTAACATTCTCTGTCTCTTCCGCATGATTGATTTGAGGAAGTTTTCTTTATCATTTTTCATCCTCTTGCAAAATGGACCATGATTTGCCATGATTTCGATTTGCTCATGCTGTTCATTCTGACGTAACATTGACATATATGTTTTTCTACAATTGTTGTCTGACAAATGTGAATTTGATTCAATTTGAAAACAAACACTTTTAGGTTGGAGCCAGATGTTTTAACAAATGGAAAAACACAAAAGTTTTCAGAAATAATCGTTTTATTACACTCCCACGCACAGCCTTTCTTTGCTAACGTCAGTCTTAAATTTTCCAACATCAATAACAGACGGGTGACGTCCGCGCATGTTGCGATACTTTTGTCTACTATGTAACTGATTGAGGAGTATCTATTGGCAACAAAAAAAATTTGATTATTCCTGATCCTTTAGGATATAAACAGCCAATTACGTAAAATATCAGTGACGCCATGTAGACGTAATGAACGTTGCCAGAGGCCTAAAACTTCATGATTTGATTTTGTCTTTCCTTTTGCTTTAGCGATGTCACGGCAATCATAAGCCACAGCGTTTCGATTTTCTTATCAAATGCAAGCTAAATGACGGAACTTGTCAATTTTACGTTTCCCATAATGAAAATATCCAATTTTCGACATAAATTAGCATTTAAGCAGGTGGTGTGTTTTTAAAGTCCTTCAGTATAGTTTGGGTGGTTTGTGACATGACTGTTTTAACATGTCTTAATAGACCTAGATAAGCGAAGTTTTGAGCATAAACTTGTGATTATTTTATTAAACCACAAGTTTGAACATGTTTTGGGTATTCAAAAGAACAGTCATATGGAGACGGTTATTTTGAGTACCCACAACATTGGGTTTGGTTGAAGAATAAGAAAATAATTTGATAAATTACCCAGTCATATTTAAAGGCGCGGCGCAGTGGCTCAGTGCTTGACTTGAGACCAAAGGGCCGCAGGTTCGAGTTCGCCGTCGTCACTGCCTTTTGGTCCTTGAGCAAGACACATTTATCCTAGCTTAGTACTGGTTCAACCCAGGAAGACCCATCCCTGTTTAACTGAAAGATTGTTGATGGGACGTAAAGAATCAAATAAAACAAACAAATAATAGGCCTAGTTAAGCAAAATTTTGAGTGTAAACTTGTGATTATTTTCTAAACCACAAGTTTGAACATGTTTTGGGTGTTCAAAAGAACCGTCATATTGAGGCGGTTATTTTGAGTACCCACAACATTGGGTTCGGTTGAAGAATAAGAAAAATAATTTGATTAATTACGCAGTCATATTTAAAGGCGTGTTTATATTGCTTTTTAACTCGCCTGAGCTATAGGCTCAAGATAAGCTTTTGTGACTGGTCTTTGTCGTCTGTTGTGTGCCAACTTTTCTACAAACCACATCTCCTCAAGCACTGGCCCAAATTTAAAATAACTTCACACAAATGGTCCTCCTAAAGCTCTCTACCAAAATTGCCGAACAAGATGAGTCACCAATCCAAACTTAAAATATTTCCACAATAATGCTCCTCATAATGCCCTCTGCCAAAATTGTCTAAATGGTTCTGCTCCACTAAACAAGGTGGCCACAAGAGCTCTAGATAAGGAAATATCTTTTATTAATATCTCCTGAACACTGATCCAAATTTCACAGAAATGTTCCTCATAATGCCCTCTACTAAAATTGCCTTAATGGTTCTGCTCTGCACAACAAGATGGCTACCAGAGCTGTTAATAAGAATTATCTTTAAACAGCATCTCCTCATGAACCATTCAAGAAGGGTTGTTGTCAGTTACAAGCGAAAGTATGTGCACGAAGTACTGGTTAACTGCTTGTTCAAGCTTGCCCAGGAAAAAGTGTGGTTAGGTGAACTGACCGTCCTGCAATGACCATAGCTGTTGACTTGGGACGTAAAGCAACAAACAAACAACAAACAAACAAATCATGAACCACTGGTCCAAATTCAAAATAACACAAGTGTTTCTTACAAGCTATCTGACAAAATTGCCCTACCGGGTGCTGCTCTGCTGAACAAAATGGCTTTAGTTGCTCAAGATAGAACTCTTTACACAACACATAGTCTTTTGGTCCAGATTCAAAATATTTATACAAAATATACTAGAGGACTTTTAAAACGCATCACCATATTTTTGCACTTTTCTTGCAAACGGTATATGCAATTGAAAAGTTACTCCCAGGTTTTAATGTGCAACCCAGAATTGGTATGAATCAGTTGTTAATTTGACTGCACTATCATGTGACGCTGCTGGTGATGTCACATAGGTACATACAGCATCCAGCACCTTTCTGCACAGTATATTGAAGCTATTTGCTTATTTTTGTGTGTGTTTACACTGTGGTGTGTATGATACCATATCAGCATCAGAGTTTATTGACTTTTATGAATTAAAAGTAATTGATATCTTCAATATTTCGAAAATAAATGTTAAATTTGAACATCAATTTATAGCTCCTTTTTAGAAACATCTCCATAAGTTATCTTTATGCACACTTTCATTACTGATATTGACTATATACACTGACAATCATGTGGGGAAGACATTTTGATGTCAATCATGGCAGGATATATGCTGTCATGTGATCGAGAATGTCTTAAAACTTAACGTTATCGTCACTTGCACAATAGAAAAGACATGTGATGCAAGCGTAATTTATGCATAATCTGTCATTTGTGTATACACTTAGCCTCTTCCAACAAAACTGGAGGTAAAAAATTCGAAACTTTGAAAGGCCCAAGATGCTGAGTTTTATTACTAGACTACAGTAATCAGGGTGGGTGGCGTATGTCGGCATCTTTAAAGGGGTGTAAATTTGAGTATACGGAACTGTGAATTCATTTCGAATCGTTCAATGATGAATGCAATCATGAAAGAAGCCCAGGATGCAAATCTGTTGAGTCAGGAAGCAAAACTAACATGTGTTAACTTGCAGCTGATTTGTGTCCTTCAAAATCGACCACCCCTGTCTTAAAACGGATACTTTTTCAATACCTTAAAGTAGATTTACAATCATGAATTTTCTAGGACACGCTACAAGCTGGTCAGACTATGATATGCAATAACAAGTTTCTTGCTGACATTCTCAGGGTTTGTGAAATGAAGGATATAATCTGGGTGATGCGTTTTCAAAGTCCTTAAGTATATTATTGATTGATCTAATCTATTATATTATCAAATCTACCATTTAAATCCATGTTCCTTATAAACCTCAAATGATTCCACTATGCTTAAAAAGTGTCTGTAGGCCTAAGATCCCGGTGAGCTTTCCAGGGCCACCATGGGCCTTATTTTTACAAGAAAGTTCTTGGCATATTTTTGTCTGAATGATTTTACCATATTTTGATAGATTTTAATTCCTATGACAGATCATGTTGTGTAATCTATTATAAATATTAAACCATACACTTGTATTTTATTTGTTTTCTTACACTTCATATATATATTTACATATGGCCACCATGGTAACCATCTTGAAATTCTTTAACCCTTTACATTGGCTATTTTTAGATCATGACATAATTTTCTATTTTTAGACAACATTGAAAAAAATCAAGAAAACTTTAAGTTAAGTTTGAATACATTCTAAAATATTATGATAAATGGAGCGTTTGCTCCAAAAGAGCAAATGCTCAATTATCCCTGATATTTAAGAAATAGATCAGCTCCAACAGTGAATTGTTGAGTAATAATTCACTGTTTGGAGGTCAGCTGTAAAGAAGATCAAATCACGAGCGCGCAGCGCGAGTGATTTATCTTCGTACAACTGACCGACAATTCACGCACTGGAGCTGATCTATTTCGATTCTAACACACAATAAACAATGAAAATACATTCGAAGTCTTCAGCTTCTTCCAACTTTCCGTCATTGCACTGAAGAACTCCCGCCAATACTTAGACTACGTCGCATTCGTTTAAATGTAATTGTAACGTCTTTCAAGCGTAAAAACGACGTTACACCGTCTAACGCCATGAATGACGTCATTTTCCAGTGACGTCAGCTATCACACACTTTAGCTGTGAATTATTGTCAGATATATCACACATTTACTATATGGGAGGTGTGTTAGAATTTTAAATACATGATATTTCAAAGGCGTTATTATGGAGTAAAGGGTTATACGACATCTCCCAAACCATATATCTTATTGAAGGGAAACTTGGTGGGAAGTACCAGGGCAGCATGCTAAAATTTTTCCATTCTGATTTGCCAGGTGGCAGCCATCTGAAAATTCTTCAAACAACATTTCCAGAACCAAATGTTTGATTAAAACCAAGCTTGGTGGGAGGCAAATTGAGCTGAATTTCGAAAATTAAAGTCTGTCAATCGTCCCTTTCTTCACCGTGAAGCTACCCTGACCTGAGTTCTTTATGAAAGTGAAATCCATGTTCCATATTAAATGCTCCGAAGATGTAAAAAGTTGGGGAGAGCAATCAATTATAGAATTTTTAAAATATCATTCCCTGTGTGCCAGCACAAAAACCCAGGGTTTAAGCCCATGAAATGCCTTAACTACCGAATAAGAAATAAATGACAGTAATGAAGTTCTCTTGCACCAAACTCCTATATAGCTTTGTATTCTGTGTAGTTTAATATAAAGTACATAAAGATTAAAAGTAGAATTAGCAAGGTATATGCATTTTTCATAAGAAAAAAGTTAACTTTTATTTAATTACACATTATTTTGCAAACATACTGTACTTGTCTATTATTGTTCATGCTTTTATTTTCCTCTGCTGACTTTTTCAAAATTAAGTTTTTACAAACAAATCACCCAGGACCACTATCGAGGTGTCAAACAGTTTGGATCTAGATCAAGACTGACATTCTGTTGATTTTCATCTGGGTGTAAACTGTTTGTAAAGGCTATCGACAGAAGACAAATTTTCTGCTGGCATGCAAAGAGTTATAACAGGTAAATACCTTACTGTCCAATGCATTATCTCTTATACATGTAGCTTTCAACTTGGATGTGCATATATACCATAAATATTCGGACACTTAAATATAATTTGACATGCTTTACTCTTCACCTGAAGCAAACATAATATTCAAAGGATCTAGTTAGAATCAGCTTTACTTCCTAAAGTATTTATTTCTTTTTGTTGAGCTTTCAGATTTCTATTATTTATGGTACATGTAGTCAAAAATGTACAGGTAACTTCTAAATTATATCCCCAATATCGTTTATTACAAAACATATTTTGTTTTTTTTTAAACAATTTCATCAATTAGCGTGATTTGAAAATACTCTGCATATGATATGTGCAATAGATATCACCATGCCTACCAAAACATCAAAAAAGTGCAAAAAATCGCTTTTTAATCACTTAATTGTCATGAAATTTCAGACCCCCTCCCTGTTCAACCCGCCATATCTCTTGAGTGCATAGGAATTTCGAAAATATTTTGCTAGCTGGCACTTGCCATTAGATTCACATGTTGCACTGATAGTACATGCATCACACCAGAAGCTCAAAATAAGCATTCTGGGAGTCAGAAAAATAGGCGTATAAGGCCCAAACCGTCAATGATCCTTTATCCTGCTCATAATAACATTTATGAGCAAGATAAATACAGCGTCTGAGAGTTTTAAAACAAGAAATATCTTTAGCTTTTATGAGCAGTTAAAATTTCATGCTCAGTTGAGCATGAAAAAAAGTTTTATAATCTCTGGCCTGAGGTTTTAAAACTTTTTTCATGCCCAACTCAACTGAGCACGAAATTTAAACTCATAAAAATTGAAATACAGACAAATAAAGAAGTTTCTTGCTTTAAGTTTCTCATGTTATATTTATCATGCTTATAAATGTTAAATGCCAACAATTGTTGTTATTTTAACATTTATGAGCAGGATAAAAAAGTTTTATAACCTCAGGGCCTGATAGCCAAGATGGCCGTAATGGTGCATTCTAGCATATTATGACCATTTTCATCCAAATTGTGGCCAAAACTATGGCATGTTGCAATTAACTTAACCCATATAAGCCAGCATACTTTTTGTGGGACATAGGCAAACAGTGCAGACCCAGATCAGATGCCGCAGTATGTGGCGTCTGCTCAGGATTTCCACCTTTTGCTTACAGAATGTTCTATTAAAATTCAAATAAAAATGAAAAACCCTAAAAATGGAAATGGACTGGTCCAATTGATGAATGGGAAATTATTTCGGCTTAAATGGGTTTTAATAAAATATTAACATTTTCTGTAGATCCTGGTTTTAATTTTTTAAATCGGTCATAAATTCGTCTGCTAAACCCTCAAAGTGTCAATTAAATACAGGCTTGCATCATCCTTGAGCTTATTAGGACATAAAATGACATTACATCTTTTAACCTTGCCATTCGAGTGCTGTATTACAATAAATATCTGCCAACATTGAACTCTTTGCCTACTAATGTAGTCTGATGATAAGCTTTAAAAACAGTTTGGAACTAGATCAGGCCATTTTGTTGAGCCTGGGGACTGATCAGGATGCAAACTGACACTGATTGTATTCCTGAAAGAATTTTTCAAAAAAGTTGATTTTGAAAAAAAAAGAGCAAACAAAAAAAGCATGAAAAATTACCCTGTAGGCAAAGAGTTGTGAGATAGCATATATGGTATTTGCCCTTAATATTTTGATACCTTAGGTCTTTGCATGCTGGATATTTTTTCATGCTTCATTGCCATCTGCTATTTTTTTTTAATTATTTTTAAAAAAAAAATCTTTCAGGAATGATAGTAAAGATCATACATTTTTACAAGATTATTATGTAAACTGCACAAGCTCATTTGATGACAGTCTGGTCAAATTTTCCCGCTATTCACGACAATTATTGTCTGCTCTCTCAGTTCCTTGAATACTTTGGAAGCCTATATTGCAAACAATATGAACCCAGATCAGACTGCTTCCTTTAGAGCAGTCTGATCAGGGTTCATAGTGATTGCTTCCATGGTCAAAAGTAGTCTGAAGGGCATATGAAATATTATGCTGCAGACAGCATTTTGAGGACAAACGATATTGGCAGGATAGGGGTTAATGCACATATCAAACTCCCTGGTATGTGTTCAAGATGAGATGTAAGCATGCACAGTCCAGGTTACCTGCAAAAATTTTTTATCTTGTGTGACATCAAAAATCACTTGAGAATGGTTGCAACAAGTACACAATGGTAAAACTTGTAAACCTTGGCCGATAAACAAGACAAGCCTTATAAGAACATCTTGATAGCATGAGCCATTCTGAATGAAAAGGGACATTCTTGTGAATTATTTGCACTTCAATTGCCAAAAAAATGATATGTCGTCTGCTGCTGTCATGAATCGAGGTTGAACATGTGAACCTTGCTTGTGAATGGTTTATGGCTGCCAATGCCCCCTGTTGAACCTGTTCAGCCCTGCTGGGATATACAGTCTCATCTGGCCCTACATTTCATCAGATTTTTTCCTTAATTTGCCAATCGCAACAAAAGTCGTCTGCTTTTTTCGTCTGCTGAAAAGTTTAAGAAGCCTCTATGGCAAACAGTGTGGACCAAGATCAGACTGCTCCTATTGGAGCAGTCTGTTCTGGGTCCACACTGTTTGCTTCTATACTTAATTCATCAGTAATGCTAGGCAATTATTTGCAGCAGACAACTCCAGCAGACGACATTTTGCGATGCATTTTTTTCTTGGTGCTTTAATGACTTATTTGTAGTGTTGCTACTCTTGCGAAAGCAAAATTTGACACCAGCCGATAAAAACATTCAGTCCAAGTCTGCCTGCATGACGCCCGAAACCCAATATAATTTTAACTCTTTGTCTGCTAATTTTGTCAGCTGACAACTTTTGCAAACAATTTGGACCCAGATCAGACCTGACATGATGTTGGGTCTGATCTGGTTCCAAACTGTTTGACACTGATAGAATGGTGATGCGCGGTGGCTCAGTTGGAAGAGCCTTAGACTGGGGATCAAAGGGTTGCTGGTTCGAGCCTCACCACCGGCGGAGTCGTGTTTCAGCAAGACTCTTTATCCACTGCTTAGTACTGGTTCAACCCATAAAGACCCGTCCCGACTCCCGACATGACTGATCAAGAGCTCTGCTAGCGGCGCAAAATATGCCCGTTTCCCAAGACAGTGGGGGCATCACTTTCAAACTAAGAAAGGAGGAACACTCATTTTTGTACCCGACACATCGTCTTGACTTATAAAATTTCATGAAGATATCATGAATAACGAGTGAGTTATGGGGTGTACAAGAATGTAAAATACACAAAATAAGCATAAAAACAATCAAAGGGCCATAACTCTGAAACAAAGAAACTGAAAACCAACATAATACTTATTCCTGTAAAGTTGCATGAAGATATCCCAAACGGTTACTGAGTTATGGGGTGTACAAGAATTTTTTGGGGAAAAATAATCAAAGGGGCAATCAAACTAGGAAAGGGGGGGACAACCATTCTTGTGTGTGACAAATAGTCTTTACCTAAATCACATTCCTATAAAATTGCATTGAGATATCATGAATAGTGAGTTATGGAGTGTACAAGAATGTAAATTACACAAAATAACACAGAAACACAATCAAAGGGTCATAACTCTTAAAAGAAGAAACTGAAAGCAACCGTAATTGTAAGCGACACATCATCTTGACTGGATACGGCGCGAGACCACAATTAATTTTACTATATAATTTAATCATTCATTACAACACCTACTATTATACATGATGAAGCTGGCTTTCTTCTGAAGCTTTTCCCCACTCAAACATGGCCTGGGAGTCATTCTAATCACTGACTAGATAGGGCAAGTCCGGCTCGTTTTGGAACCACAGGAGTTTAGACAAACCCTATGTGACACAGCAGTCGTGTTGGCTATCTTAACAGCATTTTACTTAGGTGTGCAGAGGCCTCAATTTTCCTAGAATTACCAGTTATCGGGACAGAAGCAACATTTTCTGAAAGCTTATTCATTGGGCAGTTCAGACATACCCAATAACAAGGATGTTCACATGAATTGGTAGATTTACAGCCCACTAAAAGGGGAACTATTTGCGCGAAATAACATCCTTATTCTATTCAACCAATCAAGGGACATAATTGTGGTCTGATTCCATACACATTCCTTTTTTTTTTACAATTTTCAAAGGGACATAACTCAGAAAGTGGGAACAAGGACACATTGTCTTGACCTAATATACATTTCTATAAAATATCATGAAGCTATCTTGAAGATTGTTTACAGACCATGCCATAATATGACCGTGTTTTTAAAACAGGTGTATAAAAATTGTTGACTGGGACATAAAGAATCAAACACTGATGGATGGTATTCCTGAAAGAATTTGTTGTAAAAGTTAATTTGACAGTTATAAAATAATACCCAGCAGACAGAGTAAATATGAAATATAAGAATTTCAAGTCTGGCTCCAGTATTGTATGACATGCTTAACTCTTTGCATGCTGGTAATTTTTCATGCTTTTTTGTCCTTTGTGGATTATTTTTAATTAACTCTTTAAAACATCTTTCCTAAATACCTGCAGTGTCAAAGTTTGGATCCAGATCAGGTTGGACGTTTTGTAGAACCTGATCTGGGACCAAACTGCTTGAAAGTGTCAGCAGCTGTCGAGTAGCCACAAGCGAGTGGAAGAGTTAAGAAATAGTATACAAACATACCATGTTTCTGTCATTTTAAAACCAGATTTTGGAATTTGAGAAGCCTTGATTTTTACTTTTGTGATTTAAGTTTATAATAAAAAAGACAAAATCTTCTGAAAAAGATTTGGTGCAGCCAATACTTGAAGAAAAGTGAAGTACCCTAAATCCCTTCACCTGAATTTCACTGCCCCCTCAATGAACTGTTACTTCATACCAAACTTAGCTCATTACCTACTAGTGTCTTTGTGAGAGCGCAGTGGCTCAGTGGTAGAGTACTTGACTCGAGACAGACGGTTCGAGCCTCACCGGCGTCAAAGCAAGACACATTAATCCTTGTTTAGTACTGGTTGAACCCAGGAAGACCCGTCCTGACATGACTTAGAGATTGTTGACTGGGATGTAAAGAATCAAACCAAACAAACTAGTGTCTTTGCAAACAGATTGGACCAAGATCACGCCCGACAAAATGTCTGGCCTGATCTGGTATTCTTGAAAGAATTTTTCCAAAAAGTTGATTTTGAAAAAATCATATGACACAAAAAAGCATGAAAAATTTCCCAGGGGGCAACGAGTTAACCAAAACTGAAAAAGACTCACAGCCCTGTCAGATGAGATGCGTAAAAGGTATTGACAGGATGGGTCCAAATATTTAGGATAAGTATGTGACCTTGCAATAAGTGTTTTTCTTATACCACAGAATATCATAATAACATACCAAATTCTTAGAAAGAAAAAGCAGCACAATCAACCAGCCGAACTACTTTCAACCATACATAATAGAGGGAAGTATGAGTAAAGTTTACCTGTATAAAATTATAAACACAAGAAAATAGCCCTTTGAAGATAATGCTAGACTGGCTTCAGTCCTTAAAACAATTTTTCATCAGTGTCATATCATATACTTGTAGCCAGTCTAACTCTGATGGCTCTGTTTTAAGCTTAAAACAGAGCCATCAGAGTTAGACTGGCTACAAGTATATATGACAGATTGATGAAAAATTGTTTTAAGGACTGGAGCCAGTCTAAGATTATGCCAATTACTCTGAAAAAAAAATGCAACAAATAAGGTCCAGGTCAACCAAACATGCTGATCTGGTCAATATTAACCCTTAAAGTGCCAATCAGGACAGCAGCAGACGACAAATTTTGCGACATCTTTCCTAATTTACGACAAAAATAAGGTATGATATTTCATGAGAATCGTCTGCCAGCAGACAATTCTCATGAAATATCATGCCTTATTTTGGAAAAAGCGGAAAAATTTGAAATAGTCGTCTGCTGCAAATTATAGGTGGCGCTTTCAGGGTTAAGACTGAATGGATGAAAAAAGATATTCCTTGCCTGTGCCTAGGCAGTTCTAAATGAACAGGGCCTTTTTATCACTTAGATGGCTTGAAGTTATGACCCAATAGTATACCTATTCAAATGATTCAATCCATAAATAGTGCCAAGTCATTTCTTACAAGGAAATCTGTCTAATGCTATAAGGGATTGTCAATGTTCTGACTTGGCTGCACAAGACCTGTGTAGAATATGTCTCTGGTACCAATGAAAGCAGCAACTGAATGGAATCAGAATATTTGCTTCAACAAGCGCCCAGTATACATACCGTACTAAATCAGCGCATTGTGTACATTTCAGCTGCTTAAATCAGGGGTGGTAACCGTCCAAGATTCTTAATCAGGAAAATCTTTCATCTCAATCCTGAACTTGGCCAAAAATGTTCAGAAATCATCAATAAAATGTTTAAAAGAACAAAACATCCGTAGAAAGCAATCAGTTTATGCTATCTTATAGTAAATATCTGACTAAAAGATCATGATAGGTTCTGATAACAAATTACAGCAATAAATATAGCAGGAAGTGAGCGAAGCTCACATACCCCCGGCGGTAGCCATCAGAGGTTGTAACACTTTCAGAGAAAAGACAAAATTGTCAAAGATTTCATAATCCTAAATCAAGTAGTTTCTGAGAAACTTTGATGAAAAATGTCCATATGTGTTATATAAGAGTGACAGAAGGAAAAATTGAAAATTTGTAAAAAAAAATAGCAGCCGAGAGATCTGCGACAGAAATTTTCATTGGAGAGAAAGAAAAATGAATAAATAAAGGGACTGATAAGCAATATGTGGCTGTTCTTTTGTTACACAATACAACTCATCACTATCAAGCTTTTTACCAAATTTCAGAATCCTAACTCAAGTAGTTGCTGAGAAATCTTTGACAGAAAAAAATGTCTATATGTATTATATAACAGTGAAAGAAGAAAAAAATGAAAATTTGAAAAAAGAAGGCAAAATGAGGATTAGCATCTTAATTGCCATTTACACAGTACACTTTGCTTTCCTGAAGGTGTACACAAAATTTGAAAACAATGGCTCCAATAGGAGCTGAGAAATCTGTGACAGAAATTTCCATTGGAGAGAAAGAAAAATGAACAAATAAAAGGACTGATAAGCAATATGTGGCTGTTCTTTTCTTACACAATACAACTTATCACTATCAAGCTTTGTACTAAATTTCAGAATCCTAACTCAAGTGGTTGCTGAGAAATCTTTGACAGAAAAAATGTCCATATGTATTATATAAGAGAGAAAGAAGGAAAAAATGAAAGTTTGAAAAAAAAGGCAAAATGAGGATAAGCATCTTAATTTCCATTTACACAGTACACTTTGCCATCCTGAAGATGTAAACAAAATTTGAAAACACTGGCTCCAATAGGAGCTGAGAAATCTGTGACAGAAATTTCCATTGGAGAGAGACAGAAATTTCCATTGGAGAGAAAGAAAAATAACAAATAAAGGGACTGATGAGCATAATGTGGCTGTTCTTTTGTTACACAATACAACTCATCACTATCAAGCTTTGTACCAAATTTCAGAATCCTTGAGGATTAGCATCTTAATTGCCATTTACACAGTACACTTTGCTTTCCTGAAGGTGTACACAAAATTTGAAAACAATGGCTCCAATAGGAGCTGAGAAATCTGTGACAGAAATTTCCATTGGAGAGAAAGAAAAATGAACAAATAAAAGGACTGATAAGCAATATGTGGCTGTTCTTTTCTTACACAATACAACTTATCACTATCAAGCTTTGTACTAAATTTCAGAATCCTAACTCAAGTGGTTGCTGAGAAATCTTTGACAGAAAAAATGTCCATATGTATTATATAAGAGAGAAAGAAGGAAAAAATGAAAGTTTGAAAAAAAAGGCAAAATGAGGATAAGCATCTTAATTTCCATTTACACAGTACACTTTGCCATCCTGAAGATGTAAACAAAATTTGAAAACACTGGCTCCAATAGGAGCTGAGAAATCTGTGACAGAAATTTCCATTGGAGAGAGACAGAAATTTCCATTGGAGAGAAAGAAAAATAACAAATAAAGGGACTGATGAGCATAATGTGGCTGTTCTTTTGTTACACAATACAACTCATCACTATCAAGCTTTGTACCAAATTTCAGAATCCTAACCCAAGTAGTTGCTGAGAAATCTTTGACAAAAATTTTTTCCATTGGAGAGAAAGAAAAATGAACAAATAAAGGGACTGATAAGCAATATGTGGCTGTTCTTTTGTTACACAATACAACTCATCACTATCAAGCCTTGTACCAAATTTCAGAATCCTAACCCAAGTAGTTGCTGAGAAATCTTTGACGAAAAAAAAAGTTTACAGACAAACAGACAAACAAACAAACATAATTACAGAAAAGGCAAAAACTATATACCCCCTATATACTTCGTACCGGGGGTATAATAAAGGGGTACATGCATTAAGGGGCTATTTTGGCCCCCTCTAGAGCCAAAAACTGAAAGTTGCTTTTCACCAATTTCATCTTATTGGTTTATTAGAAGAATAGCCCAAGTGTAAAATTCCGGCATTTATTTTACTTTTACCGGTTGCTATGGTAACCAAAATGGACGACAAAATAGGCTTAAAATAGAGAAATTGCCATTTCAGGCCAAATTTGAGGCTTTTGGAGATCGATTTTTTTAAGAATTAGATATCAGCACAAGCAAATACCAAAAAAACCTTTTGATATATTGTGTGCCGTGATAATTCTTATCATCTGTTAAAATATTTTTTGTGTATTTGCTTGTGCTCTATATTAATTCCTCTGTTACATGTCTCCAATTTGCTCCAAAATGGTCATTTTCCTCTTTTCAGCCTATTTTTGCTGCCATTTTTGTTACCATAGCAACCGTAAAAGTCAAATCAATACCAGACCTTTACACTTTGGCTTTTGTCCTAATAAACTAATAAGAAGAAACTTGTGAAGAGCAACTTTTATTTTTTGACCTCATAGGGGGGCCAAAATAGCCTCTTAATGCACGTACCCCTTTGATCTTATATGCAAAATGCATGAGTGCTCAATCAGGAAATCCTGATGATCACCCCTGTTAAATTTTGTACTGTCTTTGAAATTGGTGTAGATCCAGATGAAGCCAGCTGTGATCTGGATACATACAGTTTTACATCAATGCCAATATAATAATGAGTTGTTTTTGTTTGTTTGATTTCATCCCATCAATAATCTTTCAGTTATAAAGGGACGGGTCTTCCTGGGTTGCACCAGTACTAAGCTTTGATTAATGTTCTTGATCAAGGACACAACGCAGTGATGCCAGTGAGGCTCGAACCCGTGGCCCCTTGGTCTTGAGTCAAGCACTCTACCACTGCGCTCCCCTAATAATGAGCTGTGACATTTACTTAGAAATTCCAAGTAGCTTAACAGTCATAGAATATTCAAGCGACAATCTCATGGTAATCTCATGTCGTGGTCATATATTCTTCTCGGAGCTCAATGTTATGCCTAAGTAGCCTTCATTTGGAATAGCCAATGCTTTAAACATTGCATTTGGTGCCAGAAACATTGATATATTAACCATTGTGGGGACCTACAAGAGCTACACATGTCAATTTTGATTACAAGCACACAAAGCCTATTGTAAGCGCAATGTTTACTGTCGTCCCCCTGGGCCCTGTCACCCGTTAAACTAACGGTACCGGGAGCCAACTCACGACAGTAAACATTGAAGGCATTATACCATAGTTTGCAATAGACAACGATTTTGAAAAGAAAATTGAGCCAGCACAGATCTTGGTATTTATTGATGTAATTTGCATCAGTAAGAAACAAAGGCTCAGGTGATCAAGCCTAGACTTGCCACACATAAAGTATGGCTGTAGATGAACTGATACCAATAGTTTGACCTATAACCCTGCTGGCTACGTCAGTATGGGTATTTAAAAGAGGCTTTCCTATGCAAAAGTAACAAAATCTGATGTGTTAATCGTATAGCCTTTAAGGGTCAAATAATTTAAGACTTGATACTGATGCAATACGCTTCGAACATCACATTCATTCCCCAGAAGTGACACTGGTGTCATGATTGACAACGAGCCACACATGCAACTCAAGCCTCTTGTTTTTCTCCATTGGCTGTCCTTGTTCACACTGGCTGTTCCGCTTTATGTTTTACACCCAAACAAAACTGTTAATATAATTACAACTGTAGTTTTTTTCCCAAATTATAAATAATTTCTATATTTTAGATATTTATAATAAAATGTAAATATATGCAATAAATTCAATTTTTGGAATGTTCATAGAATAATGAATATTTTGTGTCTCTTGCTAAGTTAACGTTACTTTGTAAGAGACCCAAAGTATTCATGATTCTATGAACATTCCAAAAATCTAATTCATTTCTTAAATGAAAATGTTGAAGAAAAACCAAAAGCAAGCATCTCTTTTCAGATTATTTATTTTTAGCTCATACTGGTTGCTATGTAACATCATAAACAGTAAATACTTAGATTTTGTCACTTGATACCTTCCATAAAAGGCTATGGCAAACATTGCAGACCAAGATCAGACTGCTCCAAAGCAATCTGATCTGGGACATCACTGTATGCCGATTTCGGACAGCCTTTTTTTAATCAGACCTGATGAACAAAATTTTAGTTAAGATACGTATTGGAAAAGTGTTCAAAACAGGTAGATATTTATTACCTTCTAAAGGACGTGTAACGGTTTTGTATTACATGGCCCATTTTTACAGTAAAAAATTGATTGTAAAGAAATCCCTCCAAAATATTACCAAATGATACCTAAGAGTCTCTAGTTTAATGTCCACAATTTATTTTCTTCATTAAAATGTATTTTTATGATAAATTTTGGGGTTTAATGCATGCCCTATCAACCACACTTAACCCTAAGTCTATGGTAAAACCAAACACCCTCGTGTACTTCGTGGCTCAATTACATACATGTCCACATGCGGAACCGGATAAAACTAATTCTCATTTTATTGTGCATATAATATTACACCATAAAATGGTAACTTTGAGCCGGTTCCGCATGTGGCAAATACTGTAAAAAGACTTTTTCTGCAAATTTTATCCTGAAATGTACTATTCAATTCATACTTATCAAAGCACTGAAAGTACTAAAATCACTGGAGAGACGTAAGATTCCCGTACAAAAATGGAATACAATGTACATATTAGCAAGCTCGTATCAATATTATTTCTTACAAACAGTCCTCGGACACGCCTACCAAACGGTCAGATGCTCAACCGCTGGTTGAGCGAGAGAAACAATTCGAGTGTTGCCTGGTTGAGATTTCCAGGAGCTAAAAAGGTAAACAAATGTTGCATGTTCTGTATATTATAATTAATATTTCTTGTCCTAGGAAGAGAATTAAAAATCGGGGGATGTCATGCTACCTCTTACGGGTCCCTACGTTTATGGTGTAAATAGGAGGTCAAAGAATTTTCTCCTTTTGTCAGATTTACTTTTTGCGCGAGGAAGGTGTACCAGAAGCAGATACAAACATGTAGAAATTCGTGTTGGTTTGGGCTGTGTATTCAATTTTATGATGTGCTCGAAGGTGATACATACAGGCCTGGTCAAGATTGAGACCGGCAACTGGAATTCAGATGGTTATTTTCATGAGTTTGTGCAATATGGGAAAATCTTGGTGGAAAGTCCCGGAAAAATCTGGTTGAGCATCAGATAATAAAAAATGATAAGAAAATTTAATAGCATCATTTGTCATTTTTTCGCACCTCAAAGTCAAGATAGCGCAAACAGTCTGTTACATGGGCCCATACCGACTTACTATTCCCAAACTTGGCACTACAAATTCTTAAATTCTTGTGTTCTTGAAAAAAATGCTGAAGAGCAAACTACATGTAATAAAATATTTTTTACACGAATATAAAATCATATGAATGATCATATGCGACCGAAATGCACTAAAAACAGCTATAAACAATTTTGAACTTTGTTTTCGTAAAGAAATACCACTCTTTCAGTTTTTTTTTATTTTTTCAACCAGACACTCTGATGCGTAACCATAAAAAATATTTCATTCTTTAAGGTTCCAGAGGGGGTCGAACATTTTCCAGGGGGGGTCCAACTTTTCCCAGGGGGGGGGGGGGTCCAATTGCTTATTCCCTATAGAAACCCATATAACTTGTGATTTTCCAGGGGGGTCCAGACCTCCTGCCCCCCCCCCCCCCCTCTGGATCCGCACTTGTATTCACTTTTATCAAAACACAATGTATTTTGTTCAAACGGTTCCGAAATCCCTGCATTGACGGAAGTTGTCACCCATGAAATAGATGTCTGCACCATAAATCCTTGAAACATGACTAAGTGTTTTAATGCTCTACGTCACTGCTCTACGTTACAGTGAACCATATTTCAGTCATGACGTTTCCTCGGTTGAACATGTATTACGCAATAAAGATGAAGGATCTTGCACAATGACACAAAACATATGTTTCTTCGGGATTGTGAACTGCGAACCCTTAGACCACAGCGCTATCACGACTGTTGGATATCTAAGCTGGGACATGCCTAAAATATGGAGCAGATATGCATTCTGTACATGTTACCTATGACTGCCTCTTTGACATGGCCTTAAAGTATTCATTTATTCTGCATGTTCATCCACAAAGGTGCACAGTTTTGTGAATTAATCTTATAATCGAATCAGGTGTTTGGAAGATACGTCACACACACAAATGTGTGACATACAGACGAACTGACAGATGAGCAGACTGATATACAACACTCACATGTATCTATTTAATAATTGTGGCTGTGAGCAAAAAAGTGTTCAAAGCTTCCATTATCATTTCTGTTGCTTTATAACTATTTATATTCATGTTTCATACTAATCCAGCAAAAAAAAATGTTGCACATGTAATGCCGCGTTTAAAATGTTACATAAACGCTTGTGTACATGTCGTACTGATTATATTGATATGAATAAACCGGAATAGGCTTGTTTGAGCTATTGATTAACTGGAAAAGGCGATAAAAAAACTAAATGTTCAATATATATTACACCTAAAAACAACATATCATCAAGGTAATCGTAAATACAGTATTTAGCCAAGTTTTTGCATAATTTTTAATTAATGATGGTAGTGATAGCTCAAATTACGACATAGACATGACGAGTATAAACATACGCATGTTTGGTATTATGTTTGAGGTCAGTTTGTTTGTTGCATCTTTTAAAATATCCACATTCATTAACAAACCTCTGTTTATACACAATAGTGAGAAACTTTAATTCATGTGACTGCATATGCCGTCGTAAATTCAAAAACATGCTCATGTGAAAGGGCAAAGATCAAACCACCATATATTCAAATTTCAGCCAAATCCTTCGTGGGCCAAAAAACGGCCAAACCGTTACACGTCCTTTGAGATACATATCCTGTCTGCACACTAGTCTTCCAAGTCACAGTCCCCAATCATGGCTCTTTCTACATACAGGACAGCCCTGTTATCTCTTAATGCGCCAATCGCAACAAAAGTCGTCTGCCTTTCTCGTCTGCTGAAATGTTTAAGAAGCCTCTATGGCAAACAGTGTGGACCCAGATCAGACTGCTCATAGGAGCAGTCTGTTCATGAGTCCATTTTGTTTGCTTCTATGCTTAAATTGTCAGTAATGCTAGGCAATTATTTGCAGCAGACGACTTCAGCAGACAACATTTTCAGATGCATTATTTTCTTGGCGCTTTAAGGGTTATAATGTGACTCATTATTGCAAGCACTTGGATATAACAGTCGTGTTCTATTTTTTTTTCTTCAAATTACTGAATTTACCCAAATTACGTGTATTCAGATGCTAGGCCTGAGCAAACATCATAGACCCAGGTCAGCTAGAATAATTTATTTCCCTTTTTTTTCAATTGAAAAATGGAGTTTTATTCTTCAAAAGAACAAAAAGTATACACGTACTTTCCAGAGGGAAAAAAATAGCAATAATATATTCTGGAATGCAAGAACTGAGAACTGACTTTGTTGAATGTGAACTACAAAAAAATGGCATAGACCAGCCTGCCCATTAGGGCAGTCTGATCAGTGCCTTTCTTATCCGCTTTTTGGAAATTATAATGACTACACTTGCTATTTGTGCAACTATCCAATTTTCTCGTGTCGAGGCCCAAACGATCTGCTTAAATAAAGTCCTACAGTACGAACATACTATGCCTGTTTGACAGGAATCTTAAACTGCACTAAAACTGCTCAGTGAGTCAGCAGTACTTTGAAAAAGTAACAATAAATACAACATAAAACATAGCACTTTCAGGGGTGGAAAAAACATGTAAATCCTGATTTTCAAATCCTAGAAAATCCAATCTGTTTATAAATTTTGTTCAAGGTAATCAGGCCTCTAAGAAAATATCTATAATAAATGAACGTTCAAATTTTTCTTTATCTCAACCTATGGGATATTTATACCCGCTTTTTCTTTAGAAAAAAGGGTATATTAATTTCTTACCAAAGTCGGTCCGTCGTCCGTCTGTCTGTGTGTCCGTCACGTTTCTTGTAAATGTATCTCCTTCTAAACCATTAGACGTAGTAACTTCAAACTTTGTAGCTGAATAGGTCACATGATGTAGAGGGTACTGGGCAACATTTCGTGTGACCTTGACCCCAATGTCAAGGTCAAAGGTCAAATAATGAATTTTCTTGTAAATGCATCTCCTTCTAAACCATTAGACGCAGTAACTTCAAACTTTATTGCTGAATAGGTCACAAGATAGAGAGGGTACTGGGCAACATTTTGTGTGACCTTGACCCCAAGGTCAAGGTCAAAGGTCAAATAATGTATTTTCTTGTAAATGTATCTCCTCCTAAACCAAAGCATTTTCAAACTTTGTAGCTGAATAGGTCACATAATGTAGAGGGTACTGGGCAACATTTCATGTGTCCTTGACCCAAGGTCAAGGTCAAAGGTCAAATAATGCATTTTCCTGTAAATGCATCTCCTCCTAAACCTTTTGACGAAGTAACTTCAAATTCTGTAGGTGCATAGGTCACATGATGTAGAGGGCACTGGGCAACATTTCACGTGACCTTGACCCCAAGGTGAAGGTCAAATAATGTATTTTCTTGAAATTGTATCTTCTCCTTAATCGAGAGTTGTAGCAACTGGTGCTTGTGCTGGTGCAAAGGTCATGATGTTGAGAGTACTGGGCAACATTTTGTGTCAAGGTCAAATAATGTATTTTCTTGTAAATGCATCTCCTTAACCATTGACCGTAGCAACTTCAAACTTTGCAGGCACATAGGGCGCATGATGTAGAGGGCAATGCTTCATGTGACCTTGACCCTTGGGTCAAGGTCAAATCAGATATTTCTTGTAAATGCATATTCTCCTTAACCGTTGGACATAGCAACTTCAAAGTTTGCAGGTGCATAGGTCATATGATGTAGCGGATACTGGGCAACATTTCGTGTTTGTCCTTGATCTAAGGTCAAGGTCAAAGGTGAAATAATGTACTTTCTTGTAAATGCATATCCTCCTAAACCATTGGACCTAACAACTTCAAACTTTGCAGATGCTTTGGTTAGATCAAAAGCGGGTATTTGCGATGGTGTACCATCGACTGAAGTCTAGTTTTTTTTATTGTTTTCAGAAAAAAATCCTCCATCAATGTTATATCCTCTGGCTGATGCAATAAGTACATGTACCAAAATCTCACTTCCTAGCACATACATTTGTATACATATATACCCAATTCAGGGGCTGTTTGTGGAAAGTCCACCCAAAATCCTGAATTAATACATTATGATTATATGAATTTTTATACCCATGTACCTGCCAAAGGAAAAAGAGTTCTGAAAATACTTAAAAATTTTAATAAGTATTTTCTGCTTCCATTAAGATTTTTGTTTGTTTTCAAGGTGTTTAAAATAGTTGACATAGTAACATAACTATGCTACAATATCTAAAAGGGCATGCCATGCATGTAAATCCCTGCAAATATGGTCGATTGAATAATTCTGGTTGAAACTAAGTGTAAAAGAACTAGTTGCTATTGTAACAGAATTATACTACAACAATATCTACAAGCCATAAGGGTACGTATGCCATGCATGTATACATACCCAAGCCGATATGGTTGAGTGAATAATTCTAGCTGAAACTATGTGTAAAGGGTCGTTTGTTTGTTTTGATTCTTTAATTCCCAGTCAACAACTTTTCAGTCATGTCGGCACAGGTCTTCCTGGGTTGAACCAGTGCTCAGCAGCGGATTGTGTCTTGCTCAAGCACACAATCCAAGTCCTCCTTCAATCATGTGTAAAAGGTTAAAGAACAAGTTGCTATGGTAACAGAACTATCCTTGCAACAAAATCTACAAGGGTATGCCATGCATGTATACCCCAGATGATATGGTTGATTGAATAATTCTGGTAAAAACAGTATTCAAGGTTATTAACTAGTTGCTATGGTAACAGAACTATCCTACAACAATATCTACAGGGGTATGCCATGCATGTATACCACTGATGATATGGTTGATTGAATAATTCTGGGAAAAACTGTGTAAAAGGCTATGGTGACAGAACTAAACAACAACAATATCTACAAGGGTAAACCATGCATGTATACCCCAGGAGGTATGGTTAATTGGATACTTCTGAGTGAAACTGTGTGTAAAAGTTAAAAAAAACTAATTGTTATGGTAACATTACTATTCTTCAAGAATGTCTAGAAGGGTATTCATGCATGTGCAGTTTGTGTACTCCAGCACATTTGGTTGATTGAATAATTCCGAGCGAAACTGTGTTTAAAAGATCTAGTTGCTATGGAAACAGATATATACTACAACAATATCTACAAGGGTATGCCATGCATGTATACCCCTACAGATATGGTTGATTGAATAATTCTGAGTGAATCTTTGTGTAAAAGGTAACAGAACTAAACTCTACTTTTTATGTTTTTCACATTGATTTTCGGCGATAACTTTTTTATTACTAATTTTAGCAAACTGTGTCTGGATGAAAGTTGCAGAGAAAAATTAGCTCCAATTTCTCTTAATGGTTCCATAATCCAAGATGCCGCAGTTAACCCCGCACACAGATGCACTCTTTGAGAATTTTAATCAAAGCACAAATAAACTAAGATAAATATGTCAGTCAAAAAACTACATTGCCCCACCCTAATTTACTTATTAAAGCGATTGATGGCTTGTTTAAATATATTGGAAATCGCACCTGGTTTGTTCGTGTGTTAAGCTACTGGGGTCATCTCGAAACCGCCCGTTTTGGAGCATGTGCGGAAGAGAAAATAGCATGTCATGCGAAATTACAGCTTCTGCTCATCCAAATAATCACGCTCATAATAGACCTTGTACTTTATGGGTTTGCAAACAGCAGGATTATGCTATGCACAGCCGCTGAATAACACTGTTTTCACCTCTTGTGAATATTCTTTTGAGACGAACCCTTTCTGTCAAGACTCTACGAAATATACCAGTCAATAAAGTCTAGAAATTTAGGCTGAAATTCTTCATCTATGTACACAAAAACCTGTTTGCACCACAAACTTCGGACCTTTTAGAGGAATTGGCGCTAATTTTCCTGTACAACTTTCATTGCAATCACATTTTGCTAAAATTGATAATAAAAAATTATCGCCGAAAATCAGTGTGAAAAACATAAAAACTAGAGCTAGTTGCTATGGTAACAGAATTATAGTTTATACTACAACAATATCTACAAGGGATGTATACCCCAACAGATATGGTT